>CM060926.1:675721883-677057508 GCA_030737875.1 Allium sativum | reverse complement strand
AGAATATGTGCACAACAAATGATAATGTCATAGGTACAAATGTACATAAAACTACGGAGACAAAGTAGCAAGCTAAAAGCGAAAGATCAATCCTGTGATGAGTCCCAGAGGAGTACCTAAAATGACTCGGCCTGACCCGAGTATCATTTATAAGGAAATAAACAATAAACGGATCAATCTAGCTATACTTATCAAATAAACTGAGATAATAAGAGATATAACACAGGATGACATGATTCTACAATAACATCTAATCATAACTAAATATGAAACATGGCATGTCAGCACAACTATCTCTAAATAATCTCCTAGCTAATGTAGAATGCAAAATTCCGATGATCATAAATCATCAAGAAATCATAAATCACCAAGTAATCATAAATCATCAAGTAATCATAAATCACCAAGTAGTCATAAATCATCAAGTAATCATAAATCATCAAGACATCATAAATCACCAAGACATCATAAATCACCAAGACATCATAGAAAACATCACCAAGAGGCAGGCCTGTTCACAGATGAGATACGATCTCTAGGTAGCGAACCCGTAAGTTTGAGCCAAAGCTCCCCATAGAGTCGGGTTGTGACCCCGGTAGAGAGAAAACATATAAATTGTGAAATCCCTATAAAACATCATAAATCATAGAAAGTTGGACCGAAGTCCCCCCAGGTGAAATCCAAGAATCATAAATCCCACTCGGGCAATCAAGGACCACAAAACACAAGTCATAAAGGATCACATCGATCCGGGTGAATAGAAATTACTCCGAGCTAGTTAATATAAGAAAATAGCAACATGTCCCATAACCACATGCTATTCTCGAATATTTACACACTCGTAATTAGTTCCTATTCAAAACAGAGAAAATCATAGAAGGAGCATTGCCACGGTTTTCGATCGGACGAGTCCAAGAATTAACCATCGAAGCAAAAGCAAGGGTTCATAGTCCTTGATTTTACTAAGAAGTTTAATTAGATTTCTCATACGAACGAGAAAAAGGCTTATAAAATATATACTAGTAGATTTGAAGATGGTTCATAAAACGATTTCGTAAATTAGCTTCGTATACTGAAGTAAGATTGGAAACCTTTTTAGTACAAGGATTTGATATCTACTAATAACGTAAAATCTCTTTATATAACTTCAAAGTGGCAATAAACAATAGCACGATTGCCGAGGCAAATCGACCAAGGGGATTCACGTCACAGTGACGTGAATTCAAATCATAAATCATAAACTCATATCACAACAACATACATGAAATCAAAGGGATAATGGTTGTAATCTCGATCAACGAATGAATCGAAATCCCAAACTAGCACCCGAAGGTTTTAAACTACATCTGAATAGACTTGAATGATATTGAGTCGATAATTCACATTTTAGATGCATGAATCATCTTGACAAGAGTATCGAATAAATTCGATATAAAAAAAAAGTGAACGGACTCTAGAATGATCACTTATTCAATTCACATCATAACAATGTGAATAGACCAAAAGAATCAACATCGGGAGAATCACTTGAGAGTCAAAGACGACGAACCGAGCTGCTGGAATCTGTGAATTTGTGAAGCTGAAGTTCACAAAAGAAGTCCGAACGGCCCGAGCTCCGGCCAGGAAAGAGCCTTGATGGGGGTAGACTGTGGACCAAGGTCCCCTTTGGTCCACAGCAGAAAAACAGATTCAGACGTCTGAATCATTTAGGTCAGACGTCTGAACTGGGATTTTAAGAAACTAGAAAGGATTTAGTTCATTTTGGCCCTCATTCAGATGTCTAAATTATTTCGTCCAGACGTCTGAATTACAATTCAGACGTCTGAGCAATAATTTTCAGACTTCGGAATTATGTTACTTGAAACTATGATTATTTGGAGTAGGTCACACGTCTACTCAAAAATATTCAGACGTCTGAATCCTATTCCAGAGCACAATTTGCCTTGAAAACATGTTCAAAACGATATCGACGAATGCCCGAAGGCCTATGATGTTATGCACATGTATATGAGGTTTCTAAAACTCATCAGGGCAGCTCAGAACACCAAAATCACATGCACAAACATTAATACAAGAGATTTGCGATGGTTTTGATTATAATTCCAAAGCGGACAAATTTTCTAACCAAAGCAAATCGAACTCAATTCAAGTGACTAGTGAAGACTTATAACTTGTCGGGGGACAACGGAGCTTCACAACATCACCAAATCAACTTGTAGCATATGCATTAGATCGTATGAACAATCCTCATCATAAATTTTCAACTCAATGAAGCATAAAAACATGAAATCGGCTAAGTTACACTAACATAACCAATCCACTAGCACATGCAAACTCATAAGAACACTAAATTACACTTGTACAAGCCAATGGCTTGTGGCATAGATGTGAGTTCAAAAAGAACTAACCTTTGGCTCTTGAATATCAAGAACAAGCTCCAACAAGGAAGAACAAGCATCAACACGCACAAAGAACCCCTCTTTCTCCAATAGCTCCTCAATAATCACCTCGTAAACACAAACGAAGACACATGAGTGTTAGGGCATGATCAAAATCTGAAATTGAGAGGAGAATAGGATAGAGAAGATGAAGAGAGAGCTTACCCAAGTTGTCTCTTCGATTTCCCCTTTGATTTGAGCTTGAATTGCAAAACCTAGCTTAGGAATTTCTATTTCCCTTTCCACTCTCCATTTTTATTTCTCCTGAAGGTTTGGAAGTGAATGAAGATGGAGAGAGCTATTGGGGGTTATAAGGTAGGCTAGCTAAGCCAAACCAAGACCTAACCAAAGTCCCAAATTTCTGAATCTCGGAACATATCGTTGCTTATATTCAAAAAGGTCGTAAATGATGATCCGGACTCAATGGAAGTGGTCCCGAGTCCTAATTTTATCATTTGTGAAAAACGACTTTTTGAGTGACACATGAGATACGACGATATATTTAATTAAAATATTTAAATCCAAAATCGTCGGATGAGCGGGTTGTTACAGACTTTGTGAAAACCCGTAACTTCCCCGTAAAGGAAAGCGTCGGATAGTTCGAGAACAAGCCACAACAGAACGCATACAGAAGAACATTTCATTGTATATTACAACAATGCATCAGAATACAAGAATATACAGAGTATAAATGAATATTACACAGAAATATCAGAGATTTAAATTACATTTAAATACATAGCAGCGGAAAATAATACAATACACAACTAGAAGAGATATACGGATACAAAGCTTTCCGGATATCATTCCAGCTGTAAACCAGGATCCTGTGAATATAAATCTGCAAAAACCAAAACTACTAGCTGCCCGTGTCAAAATAAGGGCACCCAGAGTTTAGGTTAAAACAATAAACTCCAGGTCAGTCATGTGACTGGTGTGAGAACTAAAAACAGTTATTAGTCTTTATTTTAAATCATTAGGTAAAATCAAGGGACCACGCCGTATAACACGGAACGGGTTTCCTCCCAAGAATACCAGTGCATAAACAAACAGCGCAATGCCAAATAAAGAAAAATGAAGCTGTTATAAGACCCAGGTCCTATCACACAATGCAACGCAAGCCGGGGGATAGGGTTTTCCCTTATAACAGCCAAAGACTGCTTGATACGTTTAAAACAAATCATTTGATACTATTATAAGTGCATAGTGTATAAAACAACTTCAAATCATAAGTATCAATCATAGGCGGCATGAATGGCCCATAACACTATATCGCCATATATAAGTTTACAATCAAAACCGCAAATGTCGTATTGGAAGTTGGGTTATCATTTATGGTATGAACCGAGGCTAGGGGCAAGATCCTCTACCGATTTTGTGACTCTCTAGCCCGAGCCACAGGGTCAGAGCGCATCGACCCTTTAGATCGTCAGGGCCGGTCCACCGATGTGGATTATTATGCCTGAACACTACGTTTCCCCGCCCTATGGGGCGTAAGCCTGGCCCGTCAGCCGACCAGAAGCATCGGCCGAAACCGATATCACGAGGCGCCTCGCTTTTCAGCAAGTAATAATAAGTAACATCCACATGAGTCAAACTCGTCAGCCAGTTCAAGCACTGACGCCACTCATAACTAGAAAGAAACGTAGGTCCTCCCTGATGTCCGTCTCCCGTTTTTGATTCATACCGGGTGTGATACTCGCGAATCAACGTTACACAAAGCTACGCCACAAAGGCCGTGCTTCGATCATCACCACAAGACTCTGCTTTTCAACAGAAGCCTTGATCATTTGCATCTTAGCATGCCACACAGGCAATTCACTCCATGCGATTGATATCCATCAATATATAACCCCTGAGCTCGTACGTCTCAGAGAAGTGCGTTAAGCAAGAGAATAAATTCTCCGCCGCCAAACAGATATATATTTAATAGAGATCAATCACACGGACTAAAATCCAATGTCAGACACACAGTCCATTTACAAGTCCGTTCTGGGTCTGAACAAAACCGGAGGCACCTAGTACCCCGCATATCCATCGATCTCCAAGTACGTCTGGACGATCACTAACTGTTTCCATCTTCTTGGGTGTACAGCCCAATCAAGATCATCAGTAATTACCCAAACGACGTGAAGACCTCCGGTCTTCGACCATCGTCTTCATCTTCGACTTATCGTCGTATCAGTTATTCAGAATGGGATAAACCCGGTCTTTCCGAATAACTCGCGTATATTTAAATAAGTGTTACACAAACACAACATACGCCTCATTCCAATTCATTAGTCACTAACCGTAAATTAATCAAGAGAATAATTTCCCAAATATTAACCCCGAAGGCCGAAACCAACATCAGATCAATATCCAGAAAACCATTCTGCTTAGCTAACCGACAGTTAGTTTCTAAATTTCACATTCATAGGGAAATGTTCCCATTAATTTTATCCAAGATAAATTCTTTGAATTTATTCTTTATTCTATTTTTGAATCTCAATTCAAACTAGTCGGGATTAGCGAACCTTACCGAAGTAATCATTTATTTTAATTTCCCCATCCCAACCTATTATCCCATGAAGTAAAACTGGTAATACTTCATATCTAACACCACAGTGTTATCGGTAAATTCAATTACCATTTCACGTTCAAATCTAATTAAAGATTTAACTATCGCCTGGAGCAAAACTGGTGATACTCCATTTCGATTCATTTCAATCTAATTAAAGATTCATTAAAACTCCACTTAGTTTTAATCGTTAACTGGGTTAAAGAATCAGTGCCATTTAAAACACGGTTCACGATAAACCCAAAATCACATTCATTAATTGTCGGGTTAAAGAACGAGTGTTATTTAAAACACTATTCACGATAAACCCAAAAATCAATATTAATTCAATCCCAATTAAATATCATTTAATTGGTACACTTCATTAAATCTAAATAAAAAGATTTAATCTTTTCTCAACTGGGTTCAAGAACAGTGTTAGTGAAGACACCATTCACGACAAACCCAAATCACATTTGATATTCAACACAAGGCTCTGAATAGAAAATATCCCGGCTTATGTTCAATATCAAATTCTCTGACAAACAGATATCGTATGGGAAATAACGATATATATATCTATATCTTTCAAATTTCCATAACAACATCTGTATAATCACGAAATCCAACATCGAAATATTCCGAAGACAATTTCGATTCAAATCCATTCCAATGCAATCATTGGAAATTCTGGTTATTTTTAAAACCCTTTTCAAATTCAATTTATTTATTTAAAAATAAATAGAATTATAATTCTAGTTCAAAACTAGTTCATTTCGATAAAAATCTATTTTTATCTTTTCAAATATGGAGTTTTTCATCCCAATTCTTTCTAAATCATTTCTTATGATTTTACATAAATTATTACTATTTTTAATAATTTTATCAAGGCCCGTACAGTCGATTTCCATCAATGGCCATCGAACTGCACTTACAGCGACCTTTTTCGAATTTGATTTGGACATAATTCCAAATCCAACCGTTAGATTTCTAATTTCTAATATTCGTTAGAAAGCTCTTTTCGATACGAACCCAACGGTTCCGATTTTAGGAGAATCCGACGGTCGGATCTCCCGTAATGTCCGTTTGAAATAAATGGTCGAAATTCACGAACTGCCGCGGCGCGGCGCGTTCTATTCAGGCCATTATATTATATATATAATATATATAATATATACTTCGTCGATTTCTATTTAAAACGAATTATATAAATAGTTTTAAATTCGTTTCAAAAGCAATTTCAACTTCCATTTCAATTCAAATCAAAACTGAATTCTCCTTTATAAATTCGTTTTAAAATTCATTTCTATTCAATTCAAATTTCAATTCAATTTGAATTCATTACAATTCGCTTTCAATTCAATTTGAATTCGTTTTCAATTCCTTTCGAAATCGTTTTCACTTCAATTCATTTCGAAATCGTTTTCAATTCAATTCATTTCGAAATCGTTTTCAATTCAATTCATTTCGAAATCGTTTTCAATTCAATTCATTTCGAAATCATTTTCAATTCAATTCATTTCGAAATCGTTTTCAATTCAATTCATTTCGAAATCGTTTTCAATTCAATTCATTTCGAAATCGTTTTCAATTCAAATCGATATAAATATCGTTCACATCAAAATGGCGTCAATCTAATCAACACGGCGTCATATATTTCTATTTTCAAATATTTCTTTTTCAAAATAGTTGTTATTATCAAAATATTTCGTTCAACACATGACCAATCTCAATGGATGAGTACTGTCAACACATGAACCTTTATTTTATATTGATAAAGATGTAAATTTTATTACTAAAATATTTCGTTCAACACATGACCAATCTCAATGGATGAGTACTGTCAACACATAAACTTTTATTTCATAATATTCTTTATTTTTCAAATTGGAATGAGGCCCAATCAATTACCATATAAAATTAATTATATGGATTTTCATACAACACATGTATATAATAGCATTGAAAATAATCAACCATCAACCAAAGTGCACTACACTGTATAAGCATCAAATATAGATATTCAACGCTTATAACAGCCTGTCAATCAATCGATCGACATATTTAATCAATCAGGATGAGTGAACTTCAAATTTCATCCCAACACCCGTGTGGGGTTTCAAACAATCAAACACCTATTTTATTTGTGCTGTTGGGCGATGTGTAAAATTTATCGACCCAATCAATGTCCTTCAAATAAGTGTACATAAACAAACCGTTCGGTTTGTAAATGAATATTTTATTTATTCACATTCCCGTTAAAAATTATATTTTTAACGATAAAACATTTTATTTCAACCTATGAATTTCTATTCGGTTCATTTATTAAATAAAATGATATTTTTATTTTTCTAACATATTTTAGAAAATTTCGGCGGCATAACGGCACGATACTAGAAACAGGACAAGGCCTAGCCTTATCCCCGGTCTAGTGAAGGCCCACGCCATTCACACATCAATCAAATCAATTCGTTATGCAAACCACAAAATTTGGAGTAAGAGTCTAACCTAGCCTTACTCCTTCGCCTTATAACGGCGCACGTCTAATCCTAACCAATTTATCGATTCGATTTTTTCACACCACAAACCACATTCAAACCAATATCGCAATCAATAACCAAACAGCCAAACAAACAAGTCCATGGTCTGTGGACGATTGTGTCGGGTGCTACTAAACACCGTCTGCATCCTAGTATATATATATAACTAGAAAAGAAATTGAAAGGTGAGAAATTCTCACCGAAAGCTATCCAATCATCTTGACTCTTCTTTGATAGAAATCTTCACTGTTCTCGTCTCAAATCACTTTCTTCGCCCGTAGCCACTACCTATGTAAAAATCGAATTTTTACTTCGCTATTCAATATATAAAAATCGAATTTTTAGTTCGCTATTCAATATATAAAAATCGAATTTTCAGTTCGCTATTCAATATATAAAAATCGAATTTTCAGTTCGCTATTCAATATATAAAAATCGAATTTTCAGTTCGCTATTCTATATATAAAAATCGAATTTTCACTTCGCTATTCAATATATAAAAATCGAATTTTTACTTCGCTATTCAATATATAAAAATCGAATATTTACTTCGGTATTCAATATATAAAAATCGAATTTTTACTTATACTTTCAATATATAAAAATCTGATTTTTACTTCGACTTTCAATAAATAAAAATATGATTTTTACTTCTACTTTCAATATATAAAAATCTGATTTTTACTTCGACTTTCAATAAATAAAAATATGATTTTTACTTCGACTTTCAATAAATAAAAATATGATTTTTACTTCGACTTTCAATAAATAAAAATCTGATTTTTACTTCGACTTTCAATAAATAAAAATATGATTTTTACTTCGACTTTCAATATATAAAAATCTGATTTTTACTTCGACTTTCAGTAAATAAAAATATGATTTTACTTCTACTTTCAATATATAAAAATCTGATTTTTACTTCGACTTTCAATAAATAAAAATATGATTTTTACTTCGACTTTCAATAAATAAAAATCTGATTTTTACTTCGACTTTCAATAAATAAAAATATGATTTTTTACTTCGACTTTCAATAAATAAAAATATGACTTTTACTTCTACTTTCAATATATAAAAATCTGATTTTTACTTCGACTTTCAATAAATAAAAATATGATTTTTACTTCGACTTTCAATAAATAAAAATATGATTTTTACTTCTTAAAGTTCAAATCTTTTTCCTATTTAAAAATCTGTTTTTAATCCTATTTAAAAATCTGTTTTTAATCCTATTTACAAATCTGTTTTTAATCCTATTTACAAATCTGTTTTTAATCCTATTTAAAAATTTGTTTTTACAGAATAAATAAAATAAAATAAAATAAAATAAAATAAATAAAAAGAAAATGCTCACCGATATTGGTCTTTGGACGCCGAACTGCCGCTCAACCCTTATTACCCTTAATTGTTCTTCTTCGTTAGTTCCTCTATATCGTTCAAAACC
This sequence comes from Allium sativum, assembly GCA_030737875.1. Taxonomy (NCBI): domain Eukaryota; kingdom Viridiplantae; phylum Streptophyta; class Magnoliopsida; order Asparagales; family Amaryllidaceae; genus Allium; species Allium sativum. Next base: position 677,048,544 of record CM060926.1, on the reverse strand, counting down.
CATCGCCGAAATTTGAACCCGCTTGCCGCCGTCCATCCCCCACGTTGGACCCAGATCGGTCGACCTCCTGACGACCGCCTCCCTTCCCTCTGCAACCGCCCTTCCTCCCAGCAAACTCGACTCCACCGTGGGCCCAGGAAACGAGCACCACTCCGCTGACTTCCAGCTCCAAATTCGTCCTCCTCAGGCGATAAAACTCCATCTCGACTGTTGAGAAGAAAGATCTCAGGGTCCTCTTCCATTTGGTTTTAGTTTCATGAGTTAACTCGACATAAGAAAGGAGAATTTAACGATTTGATTTGGGAGGTTTTTAACCATTGACTGATACATACGGCGGTTGTGTTATAGAGGATTAGGGTTGAGTATAGTATACGGTATTTATACCGTATTTTTCCTTTATTTTAATTCTATTTAATTTCAATTTAATTTCTATATCGCTCTCAAACCGAAATCAAACCCAACGAGTGTTGTCCCTAGGCAAATACCCCCCTTCAGGATGCAATGGAATATACCTCGTAACCCAATTCGGCTGTTACGATATATTTTTCTTTAAAATAAATTATAAATCATTTAATTATTAAATTCAAACGTACATTTTAAATTACCGGGGTCACATACTAACTAGAAAAATTCCAGAAAATATTTTCTAGCTTCGTATTGACGATACGGTCCTAACAAAACTAGTTTCGTCGAATTCTGAGATCGTTTGAAAAATGGCCAATTTCCAGTCGATTAAAATCAACTAAAACCGGTCAAACGCGTTTTCCTTTGCCACGCTCACATATTGATTCGAAAATTTATGAAATTTGAAACCTAGCAATAACTTGACACCACGGACCCCACAAAACTGGTTTCGTCGAAATCCGGGGTCATTTGCAAAATGTCCATTTTTAAGGGCCTGAATTCCATAGCGACTATTCAGAATTTTCAACTGGACATATCTTTTGATTCCCGCTATGAAATTTCGATTATTCGAATTCGTTGGAAAGATATTATCAATTAGATCCTATCATTTTTGGTTTCACTAAAATCCGGATTGTTTTGCACCCGGTACTTTCAATTGAAGTTTGAAATCGAATTATCGAACTACCGCGCCATTTTCAATTCTATTTATAATTATATATAAATATTTATATTTTAACGACGACGCGTATAATATATACGTTCGAATTATATTCAAAATAAATTTTCGCGTCGATATCATTTAAAATAATTCATTTTAAATAATCAAAATTCGCTAAAATTGCCAAAATAAAAAATTTAAACTGGCCCAGATTTTCGGGTTGTTACAGACTTCCCCCTTAAAAGAATTGCGTCCCCGCAATTCCTTAAGATTGAAGTAATGAGTAACAACCAAAAACAATACCACAGAGTGGTACCACATGAACCGACACGAAATGAAAACATCACACCAACGGCTATGTGAAATCCCAATTTCATGTCGCAAGATCATTAAAACTAGAGTTCAATCTCGAATTCCATTACCCATGAAGGTAGTCATCCTAAACGGGTAAAATAATTCCAGAAAAATTCATAAGCGCTAAGAATTCGAATAGACTCGCCTTTCTTCTTATGATTCTCGAAGGAATGAGAATCAATATAATGCACAAAAACCAAGCGAATCTAATTTGGAATTTCAAGAAGCAATGGGGCTGCGTCCTACAGACGCGAGAGATCGTAGTAGATATTTCTCTTAGGATATGAGATGGGAAATTACGATGGTTGACTAATCCATCCCCAAACTCAATCACGACGATGTAGCGAACACCGATCTTCAGCACTTTAGTCTTGCGACAAGGTGGCTGACACCAACAAAATCACAACACAGAGAATCCAACGATTTTAGCTAAAGATAGCAATTCTCGAAGGAATAATCAATTTTAATATCAATAATTCAAGGTTGGTAACGGAATACCAACGAGCTAGAAACCGATAAACAAATATTGGTAACAGAATAAAAATGAACTACAAATTGATAATCAAATATTGGTAACGGAATACCAATAAACTAGAAATCGATAACAAATATTGGTAACAGAATACCAATGAACTACAAATCGATTATCAAATATTGGTAACGGAATACAAATGAACTACTCGGGGAAATCAATTTCTAACCAGGTACTAAATCTCATTTAGTAACCGTAAAGACGAATCATTAGGAATTATACGAAATTCCCAATATTCAGAAACTTGAGTATCGATTTTAGAAAACCAGAAACATCAAGAAGACGATGGATAAGTGGTGCACAACTTACCACTTCGGAACAACATGAATTAAGATAATTTTCCGCCAAAAATCTCAAATCGCAAAAACATTAGCAACTAATCAAAGAAGCAATAGACAATTTCTATAACAAGATGAGATTAAACCAAAGAGGCCATAATCCCCAAAGATTTGATTGAAAAGGGTTAACAAACGTGCGGAGACAATTGTCAATCCAAATGATTCAAACAAACAAAGGAGGAATATCAAAAGAGCTCATCCTTTCGATATTCATTTCTAAGAACAACGCAAGGCTAAGTCCATAAGTGAATTGACTATAGCACTTCCGGATGATCGACTAGATCATAGGTTCGAAGAAAGGAATTATTGAGTTCGCCGTGGATCGCAAAACCCAAATATCCCCTTCCCCCGTGGGACTCTCAATCTCTCAAGTGATCATTCACTAAAGAAAATAAGGGGACCCATGGAATCACAAGAATACTAAATTCTTTTTTAGCAAATCGAAACAAGGATTATGATTTAGGCGAGATTCTCAATCACTAAGAATTCTCGAAAATCAAAGATCCGAAATCCAGAAACAAGAGACATAAATGAATAACCCTTTGGGTTGTTCCTGGAGTTAATTAATTTACTCAAAGAAAAGATTCAAGACAATTTCTAATTAAAAATCCTGAACCACTCAAATTCCTGGAATTGCTTCAAGGAAATCTAGAAATAAATTATCTGGAAAGATAACAAACGATCACGAAAAATCGCAAAAATCCAAAATATTATTATTTTGATTAACTCATTAATGGTTAATTTAATTTTAGGGATCATTTAAAATGTCGGATTGTCACATAATGGTGTTTAGGAATTACGAACTAAAACATGGCGTCCTATGTCTCATTCGAGATCCTTAACGCACCCGATGGACAAGTTAACACAAGAAAGTCCTCACGAATTATAACGTTCACGCAGATCTCGCGAAAATATAAAAATTCAATAAATCACTCGGGATGGCATAAAGGAATAAAATTCCTTTATCAACTTACGAATAAAACACAATTGATATCTTTTGATAACGAAGGACACGGTCGACGTATATCAAAAGAACATAAATAAAACAATCTCTGAACAAGGTAAATGACATTAAGGAATTAATGACATGTTTCCTGACTCAAGAAGAGAGATCACAAGAAGCGGGATGCTTTCCCTCATCCTTGGTCTTGAGTTAATTTAGCACAAATGCTTGGTGACTCACACCGGCACAATGAGGTAAAAAATGAGTTGTTTTAGCCCGAAGGCTTGGAGATCTCACACCGAACTTGAACTACATAGCTGACAACAAGGGAGTAGATTTATTCACAACGACGTGGATACCGATCGACAAGTGATCAATAGACCACGCTAGGTACATAGCGACACATGAAACAATCTTAACTAGAAAACACGAAATATCAGGATCAAAGGCGCTTACGACGTGCGTAACGACGCATGTGCAAGGTATCCAATGATCAATCAACTACAAGGATCATAAATGATCAACAAGATAAGTGTGATACACAATAGGTCAGTGAATAAACAAATTCAGCCGAACATCCCATACCGCCAGCTTAAATCAAGAATTAACAAACGAATTGTTGAATCCCACACGAATATTCAAAACGGTTATTATCATAGTTTTCAAATGCACAAGTCCAGTAATTATCCGTCAAAGCAACCACAAGGGTCTGTAGTCCTCATGTTTACTAAGGCGTTTAATTAAATTTCTTGTACGATTGAAGTAGTCATGACAAATGTCAAAATATGATCACCGAGGCAATCAACAACTTGAAATTTACATTTAATAACGTAATTTATACAAAGACAGACATCGATTAGCAACTCGAGTCAAAGAATGAAACAGAAGCACCACTAGAGCACACGTGCCGTAGATGGACTATAGAAATCAACCCGAAAGAGAACGAGTCGATAACTATTCTAAAAGACTAAAAACATGACACTTGAGACATAATCACCCCTCCCATAGGAGGTATACTGGGTGAACCGGCACTTGCACGTCTACGACCAACTATTTCGCTTCTTTAAGGAAAAAGAAGGAAGACAAAGTTAGTCTCAAGTCGAACTCAAACAATGTGAATTCAATCAAAATGGAATCGTATAGGAAGATAAGCAATGACGGGTCTTAAGACTCTAACTAAAACCCTAAAGCACGATTCCCGAGAGAGGCTTAAGACAATACCATCGTCATACTATCTTACACTGTTCTGGAAAGTTGTTCTGATACCAACTGTAATGCCCCGCCTCTACACCGACTATCGTCTGGTTCATTTCAGAGAAATGTCGCAGACCATAAAGGAGAATGAGGTTTGTGAAGGGCGACCGATTGTATAATTGCTCCATGTGAGGAATGCACATCGAATTCTGATACCGATTAAAATTTCGACATGACCATTCGGCACATAGGGCAACTATACGACGGCTATATGCAATCCGGAATGCAGTATAAAATAGACAACAACAACAATATAAATATAGTATATCTCAAAGACTGACACAAAATAATAATATCACAAAGGCGGAATAGATATGAATAAACCAAGAATGTGTACAACAAAATAGTGGTCAACAAAGATCCGCTAATCCCAAAAGAATAGATACATGCACCAAGATCTAAATATAAGAATATGTACACAACAAATGATAATGTCATAGGTAAAATGTACATAAAACTGCGGAGACAGAGTAGCAAGCTAAAAGCGAAAGATCAATCCTGCGATGAGTCCCCGAGGAGTACCTAAAATGACTCGGCCTGACCCAAGTATCATTTATAAGGAAATAAACAATAAACGGATCAGTCTAGCTGTACTTATCAAATAAACTGAGATAATAAGAGATATAACGCAGGATGACATGATTCTACAATAACATCTAATCATAACTAAATATGAAACATGGCATGTCAACACAACTATCTCTAAATAATCTCCTAGCTAATATAAAATGCAAAATTCCAATGATCATAAATCATCAAGAAATCATAAATCACCAAGTAATCATAAATCATCAAGTCGTCATAAATCACCAAGTAATCATAATTCATCAAGTAATCATAAATCATCAAGACATCATAAATCACCAAGACATAATAAATCACCAAGACATCATAGAAAACATCACCAAGAGGCAGGCCTGTTCACAGATGAGATACGATCTCTAGGTAGCGAACCCATAAGTTTGAGCCGAAGCTCCCCACAGAACCAGGTCGTGACCCCGGTAAAGAGAAAACATAAATTGTGAAATCCCTAGAAAATATCATAAATCATAGAAAGTTGGACTGAAGTCCCCTCAGTGAAATCCAAGAATTGTAAATCCCACTCGGGCGATCGAAGACCACAAAACACAAGTCATAAAGGATCACATCGATCCGGGTGAATAGAAATTACTCCGAGCTAGTTAATATAAGAAAATAGCAACATGTCCCATAACCACATGCTATTCTCGAATATTTAAACACTTATAATTGGTTCCTATTCAAAACATAGAAAACCATAGAAGGAGCATTGCCACAGTTTTCGATCGGACGAGTCCAAGAATTAACCATCGAAGCAAAAGCAAGGATTCATAGTCCTTGATTTTACTAAGAAGTTTAATTAGATTTCTCAAACGAACAAGAAAAAAGTTTATAAAATATATACTAGTAGATTTGAAGAAGGTTCATAAAACGATTTCATAAATTAGCTTTGTATACTGAAGTAAGATTGGAAACCATTTTAGTACAAGGATTTGATATCTACTAATAACATAAAATCTCTTTATATAACTTCAAAGTGGCAATAAACAATAGCACGATTGCCGAGGCAAATCGATCAAGGGGATTCACGTCACAATGATGTGAATTCAAATCATAAATCATAAACTCATATCACAACAACATACATGAAATCAAAGGGATAACGGTTGTAATCTCGATCAACAAACGAATCGAAATCCCAAACTAGCACCCGAAGGTTTTAAACTACATCGGAATAGACTCGAAGGATATTGAGTCGATAATTCACGTTTTAGATGCATGGATCATCTTGAAAAGAGTATCGAATAAATTCGATATACAAAATAAAGTGAACGGCTCTAGAACGATCACTTATTCAATTCACATCATAACAATGTGAATAGACCAAAAGAATGTACATCGGGAGAATCACTTGAGAGTCAAAGACGACGAACCGAGCTGCTGGAATCTGTGAATTCGTGAAGCTGAAGTTCACAAACGAAGTCCGAACGGCCCAAGCTCCGGCCCGGAAAGAGTTGAATGGGGTATACTGTGGACCAAGGTTCCCTCCGGTCCACAGCAGAAAAACAGATTCATACGTCTGAATCATTTAGGTCAGACATCTGAACTGGGATTTTCAGAAACCAGAAAGGATTTAGTTCATTTTAGTCCCCGTTCAGATGTCTGAATTACAATTCAGGCATCTAAGCAATAATTTTCAGACTTCTGAATTATGTTACTTGAAACTATAATTATTTGGAGCAGGTCAGACGTCTGCTCGAAAATATTCAGACGTCTGAATCCTGTTCCAGAGCACAATTTACCTTGAAAACATGTTCAAAACGATATCGACGAATGCCCGAAGGCCTATGACGTTATGCACATGTATATGAGGCTTCTAAAACTTATCGAGGTAGCTCATAACACCAAACTCACATGCACAAACATTCATATAAGAGATTTGCGATGGTTTTGATTATAAATTCCAAAGCGCACAAATTTTCTAACCAAAACAAATCGAACTCAATTCAAGTGACTTGTGAAGACTTAGAACTTGTCGGGGGACAACGTAGCTTCACAACATTACCAAATCAACTCATAGCATATGCATTAGATCGTATGAACAATCCTTATCATAAATTTTCAACTCAATGAAGCATAAAAACATGAAATCGGCTAAGTTACACTAACATAACCAATCCACTAGCACATGCAAACTCATAAGAACACTAAATTACACTTGTACAAGCCAATGGCTTGTGGCAAAGATGTGAGTTCAAAAAGAACTAACCTTTGGCTCTTGAATATCAAGAACAAGCTCCAACAAGGAAGAACAAGCATCAACACGCACAAAGAACCCCTCTTTCTCCAATAGCTCCTCAATAATCACCTCATAAACACCAATTAAGACACATGAGTGTTAGGGCATGATCAAAATCTGAAATTGAGAGGAGAATATGATAGAGAAGATGAAGAGAGAGCTTACCCAAGTTGTGTCTTCGATTTCCCCTTTGATTTGAGCTTGAAATTGCAAAACCTAGCTTAGGAATTTCTATTTCCCTTTCCACTCTCCATTTTTATTTCTCTTGAAGGTTTGGAAGTGAATGAAGAGGGAGAGAGCTATTGGGGGTTATAAGGTAGGCTAGATTAGCCAAACCAAGACCTAACCAAAGTCCCAAATTTCTGAATCTCAGAACATATCGATGATTATAGTCAAAAAGGTTGTAAACGATGATCCGGACTCAATGGAAGTGGTCCCGAGTCCTAATTTTATCGTTTGTGAAAAACGACTTTTTGAGTGACACATGAGATACGACGATATATTTAAATAAAATATTTAAATCTAAAATCGTCGAATGAGTGGGTTGTTACATGAACCCAGTCTTTTCGAATAACTCGCGTATTTAAAATCAATAACAAGTGCTATAAAACACATCATTCGCCTCATTCCAATTCAAAATATTCTTTTAATAAAATATTCACATTATTAGGGGAAAGTTCCCATTAATTTTTTCAAAGATAAATTCTTTTAGATTTATTCTTTATTCTTTTTTTAAAGATTCTTTAAAACTCCAATGCGGTTTTAAATATCAAAAATCGTTACTTTATGATTATTCAACTTTAAGAAATTAATCTTGTCTTTAACTAGGTTAAAGAACTAGTGTCATTTAAACACAGTTCACGACAAACCCAAAATCATCTTTCATTAAATATGGAATTTTCACAGGAAACAAATCAATATATAATAAATTTCTGTATCAGACTAATAATATAAATGGAATAACGACAAAGCCTTTTAAATTCCATATATAATAACGGTCTTCTTTTACACAAGCTCATCTCGATTATTATTAAATCGATTCCCATTCAATTCCAATTTAATATATTAAATTAAAAAAACTTTTCTTTGGAGAATTTCCATTAAATCCTAATAAAAGATTTATAACTTCCAAATTATTTTTTCGTTGTCAATCGGGTTAAAGAACAAGTGTCGTTCAAAGCACAGTTCAGATAAACCTAATTCACACTTCATTTTATTCGAAGTACTAAATATAATTGGAAACTCTAACAATCCTAATTAATAGATTTATTCTTTTCTCAACCGGGTTTAAGAATAGTGTAATTGAAGATACCACTCACGACAAACCCAAGAATACAATTTATTTATTAAATTCCAATTAAAAATTTATCAATTGGTAAATTTCATTAAATCTTAATTTAAAGATTTATTCTAGTTAATAACTAGTTCATTTCAAAAAAATAAATATACTTTTATCTTTTCAAATATGGAATTTTTCATCCAAAAATCTTTTCAAATCATTTATTATGATTTTACATGGTTTTTCTATATTTTTAATAATTTTATTAAGGCCTGTACAGCCGGTTTCCAATAACGGCCACCGAACTGCACTTACAACGACCCTTTTCAAATTTGATTTGGACATAATTCCAAATCCAACCGTTAGATTTCAAAACTCTTATATTCATTGGAAAGCTCTTTTTGATTCAAACCCAACGGTTCCGATTTTAGGAGAATCCGACAGACGGATCTCAAGTTGCATCAATTTGAATTAATGGTCGAAATTCGCGAATGGTCGTTGCGCGACGCGTTCTATTCAGGCCATTAAATATAATATATATATTATATATATATATTTTGTCATTTACTATTTAAAACATATTTCATAAATCATTTATAAATTTGTTTTAAAATGATTTTAACTTCATTTTCAACTTTAAATAAAAATTGAACATTCTATATTTTTGTCATATTATAAAATTTATATTTTCCAAAATATTGGATTTATAAATCACTTCTTTCGATGTTCTGTTATAAAGTAAATCAAATCGATCGATAAACTCGTTCGGGTTAAAATAACGTTTGCTACTTAATTCGGCTTCACATTTTTTTATTTTTATATTCGCCTAAAAAGGGACATAGAAATCATAATTTTATTTTACACTGAATATTATTTTAAAATATTCTTAATTTTAAAATATTTTTTATTTCGAAAGCTTATTTAATTTAAATATATTTTACATTAAAAATATTCTGAATCGGAATGCGATTCAACCAATTACCATATAATTTCAGTTATATGGATTTCATAAATCGCATGTACATAATAATAATGAGAAATAATCAATAAACCATCCATTCACATCCAGAGTGAAATTTATAACTGTACGAGCATTAAAATAAATAAATAATGCTCATCACAGATTGTCAATCCATCGATTGACATATAACTAAACATCGGGACTAGTGTATGACAAACATCATCCCAATACCCGTGTGGGGTTTTCAAACAACAACAGTTTACATACATAAATCATTGGTTAATAAATTTAACAAATTATAATTCACTTTGAACAATTTTCTAATATCGCTAACATAATAATGATAATGTTAAACCAATGTACATTTTTCTACTTCTCTAACATGTAAATGTTAATATCAAACAAATGCACATTTCTACTTCTATAACATGTAAATGTTAATATTAAACAATGCATATTTTAATTATTCCTACTTACATTAAAAATGTAATTTTTAATGTAAAAACATTTGTATCAAACAATGATCTTTTTATTGAATCCTTTTATACATTAAAAATGGGCTTTTTGATGTAAACATATTATAATCAAATTTTAATCTCTTTATATAACCATTACACATTAAAATGTACTTTTCTATGTTAACACCTTTTTTACCAAAGTTTAATCTTTTTAATCAATCCTTTATTACATTAAAGATGTAATTTTAATGTTAACATAAATATTAAACAATGAAACTTTTCTAATGATTTATTTACATTAAAAATGTAAATTTAAATGTCAAAATATATTTTTATTACACAATGAATATTTTATTTTCATATGATTAATTTACATTAAAAATGTAAATTTTAATGTAAAAACATTTTTCAAGTAATGAACCTTTTTCTAATGATTCATTTTTACATTAACAATGTAAATTTTAATGTGAAAACAAAATTTCAAACAATGAATCTTTTTATATGACTCATATATACATTAAAGTGTAAATTTTAATGTAAACAAAATTTATTAACTTGAACCTTTTAAAACAAATGTTCATTTTTCATATTTTCTCATATACAATAAAAATGTAAACTTTTTGTTGTTAAACATTTTTATATTTAATCCAATGATCATTTTACATAAATTATGCTTTACATTAAAAATGTAAATTTTAATGTTTTAACTAGGGTTGTCAACGGGTCGTGTCGGGACGGGTTCGGGTCGGGTCAAGACGGGTTGATTTATCAACGGGTCAGGTCAATCCGTTTATTAAATGGGTCATATTTTCCCAACCCTAACCCGACCCGTTTATAAACGGGTTGACCCGACCCGACCCACGTAACCCGTTTAACTAAATAGGTCGTGTCAGGTCGGGTTTACCCGTTTGACCCATTGATAGATATTGCCTACTAATATAAGCAACAAAAGAGCCAAATTACCAACATGCAAACTGTTATATAATCACCAACATGCAACAAGTTGCAAAGCCATCAACATACAACACATATATAAAGCATGAAGTCACCATATCCAAAAATTATTTTCTATATATAAGTATATATTCCCATACTGCATAAATTAAAGACTATCAGTATGTAAGAGATATAGTTTTTATAAGTAAAATATAACTAACAACATACAAGAATAAATTAGTAAAATATAACAACTTACATATACGACCATACTGATTACTGCATATATAAAAGATTAACACTAACAGTATACATAAAAGACTAACAGTATGGAAGAGATACAACATATAATCGGGTTTGGTGGGTCAAAATCGGGTTGGCGGGTCAACCCTAAACCCACCTGTTTATAAAAGGGTCAAATTCGGGTTAACCCAAAAATGAACCGCTAACTAAACGGGTCGGGTTAACCTGCTAATTTCCGTGCGGGTTTCGGGTCGGGTCACGGGTCATGTAGGAAATTGACAGCCCTAGTTTTAACATTATTATCCACCCAATGAATATTTTATCTTTATATTAAAAATGTGAATTTTGAAGTTTCAACATTTTTATCCCTAACATAAATGACATTTTTATCACTAACATAAATGACGTTTTTATCACTAACATAAATGACATTTTTAAACTAATGTAACATTTCTAACAAAAATGATATATTGATCTAATGTAACATTTCTAACAAAAATGATGTTTTAATCTAATGTAACATTTCTAACAAAAATGATGTTTTTTATCTAATATAACATTTCTAGTATAATGACATGATTATTTAACATGACATTTTCTAATAAAATGACCCTTTTTATTTTTAAAGTAACAGCCTCTAATAAAATGACATTTTTATAACAAAATATGTTCTATACCATAAATGATATTATAAATTCTAACGTAACATGATTCTAACTAATTGACATATTTTATTTAAAAAATATGATTCTAACTAAATGGCATATTTTATTTACATAATGTGATTCTAAACAAAATGATATTTTTATTTTAACATGAACTGTTTAATGTAACATGAACATATCTAAATATATGACACTTTGATTCTAATGTAACATTTTTAACTAAAATGACATATTTGTTCTAATGTAACCTTTCTAGCAAAGGTGACATTTTTATTCTAATAGAAACTGATTTTACAGAAATGATATATTTGTTCTAATAAGACATTTCTAACAAAATAACATGTTTCATTCTAATATAACATTTCAAATAAAAATGACATGTTTCATTCTAATATAAAATTTCAAATAAAATTGACATGTTTTCATTCTAATATAACATTTCAAATAAAAATGACAATTTTTACTTAACATACCATTTTATAACAAAATGGTACTTTTATTCTAACGCAACATTTTATAACAAAAATATTATTTTTATTCTCATGCAACATTTTACTTATTCTCATATATATACAATAAAAATAATGGTTTTTATTGTATGCACCAATTTTGACGAACATGAATATTCTATATATATATAATAAAAACATGGTTTTTATTGTATACACAAATTTTTACAAACATGAATATACACAATTCAATTCAGATGTTCATCGTAATCACAAACAACCAATTACAATTTTGTACAACACCAACATAAATTTTATATAATATAAATATAAATTTCACATAATGATTTATAATTAATTTTATTTTAAAATAGAGATCTCACATTGAATTTTGTCTGAATTTCCAACGTTCTCCATTTCAGCTTTAGTCAGTTCTAGGTTGTAGACTTCGTTAATACGGATCTAACGGATTCAGTTTCGCCCATTTCTGATAAGTATTGAATAAGATACGAGAGTTTAAAGCTAATATAATTTTAAACATTATTATTTTAATAATAATATAATTAAAAAACTAATTACATTTCTAGGCTTTCTTCTACATTGTATTTGTTTGGACAGTTAGAACCCATCACTCCAATCCGATCTTCACCAACCCGCCTCCCACCGTCGATCTGGATTGCACAGGAGATCACCACGGCATCCGACTTCGCATCGCCACCCTGCGCCAGAGATCCCGCCCAATTCGCACGCCCCTCGAGGCCAGGGGATCGCGCCAAAGTCCACTGCTTTGAGCTCCAAATCCCGACTATCCATGCCACTTCAGTCGATCACCACCATTGATTGCCGAGATCTAAATGTGCTTTTTGATTTCGTGTTTTTAGATTTAAATTTTGTTGTGTGGATTAGAAGATTGGAGCATTGATGGCCACTGAAATGTTAGGCAGCGGTTATTGTAAAGTTAGGTTTAGGGTTTCTTATTTAATCCGTATTTATAATATTTTTATATTTAATTCTCTAGTTTTTCAGAAAAGTCCATTAACTTGTAGTAGCTCCAAATTCAGCCTAACCAATGTCTCCCCTAGCCAAATACCCCTAGTTCGGACATAATGGACTATGTCTTGTTAGCCGTTTGATCGTTTTAGCCCACTTTTCTATATTTTAAAATATAATTCATTTAATTATTTAATTTGATCATATATTTTCATATACCGGGGCCACATACTGACTCTAAAAATTCTAAAAACTTATATCTAGCTTTGTTTTGACGATACGATCCTAACAAAATTTCGTCGAATTTGGAGACCGTTTGAAAAATGACCATTTTCTGGTCGATTCAAATTGACTGAAATTGACAAAACACATTTTCTTTTGCCATGATCACTTATTAATTCAAAAAAAAGTTAAAATTGGAATGTAGCAATAATTTGACATTCCAGATCCAACCAAAGTGATTTCATTGAAAACGGAGGTCATTTGCAAAATGGCTATTTTTAGTATTAAAATATATATAAATTCCATAGCGACTATTTTGAATATTTAACGGACCATAACTTTTTATTCCCGCTATGAAATTTCAATTTTTCGGATTCGTTGGAAAGATATTGTTAAACATATTATAATATTTTTATTTTACCAAAACCCGATTTATTTTGCATCCTGTACATTCAGTCAAAGTTCAAATTTCAAACTACCGCGCTATTTCTAACTCCTTTTAAAATTAAAATAAATATATTTGTTCTAACTTCAATTTAAATAGATTTTTAATCATTATTATTTAAAATAAATTATTTTAAATATTAAAAATCCATTAAAATTGCTAAAATAAATTTTCTGAATTGGTTCCAAAATTCCGGGTTGTAACAATCTCCCCCACTTAAAATCTTTTCGTCCTTGAAAAGGAATAGAGCTGAAAGTTGTTTAATTAACCAGCTCAACTTTCATTCTTTTAATTGGTTTCAATAATTTTATTAGTTGAACTAATAATCACACAACACAACCATTAATTAATTAGTTGTTCAGTTTTTCAAATATATATAACTTTTATATGTTCAAAAATCATATTTTCTAAAATCTGATTATATATATAATCACTAATACGTTAACTATGAACTTGTCACTCTCAACTCATTCTAGGGCATTTCTAACCCCATCTCTAACGAGTTTTCTCATTCTAGAATGCTACTGATCCTATCTGTATTGAGTATTCTTTTATAGGATATTACAAATCCTACCTCTGATGAGCCTTTTGTTCAGTTCTAACGAGTTGTACCCCAAAGATTTGAACTAACCAGAGCTCTAATACCAACTGTAACGATTTGGATTTCGCTTGGATCTAATTGATCGCTAAATCAACCAAGACCATTCAAAACCCGAATACGCTAACTCTGGGAATACCACACATCAGAACAAATAACAGAAGACTTTTATTACATCATAATAACGTAACATCAAAGTACAGAATGTATCAGAGTATATCGAACATAATACAGCGGAAGATAAATTTACAATAAACTTAACACAATGCAGCGGAAGACTATCATTGCTCTGGCCACAGCTTTGATCTTCGATCCAGAATCCTGCTTAATATATCTGCAAAATAAGCTACTCGACTGCCCATGTGGAAAAGAGGGCACCCGAGTTTGCAAAGTGAAACAAACTACAGGTCAGTCATGGGACTGGTATGAGAAATCTTACTTAACTAATCTAATAATAAGGCTAATTACAGGACCACACCGCTAACGCGAAACGGGTTTACTCCATTGGATTGCCAGTGCATAAATAAAATAAATCATTAAACAACGCAATGCTTTTTAGAAAAATGAAACCATTATAAGACTCAAGTCCCATCACACAATGCAACGCAAACCGGAGGATAGAGTTTTACCTTATAATGGTCAAAAATGCTTAATACGATAAAATGGATTTGATATTATTATTAGTGCATATATGTTACAAAAAAAATTCAATCATAATGTATCAATCATAGACAGCATAGTGCCCCATCCTACTATGTCCCCATACTAGTTCTACAATCAAAACCGCATGATGTCGTATTGGAAGTTGGATTTCCATCATGAGTCAAGGCTAGGGACGATCTCCTTACCGATTCAAGACACTCTAGCAAATGTGTCAGGATTCAGATGCTGGCGAACCCTTAGATCCTGTAGGTTCGGTCCTCAAATACTTTAGTGGATTAGTTATGCCTGAACACACGCTTCCCGGTCCTATTGAACCTATAAATTGGTCACTATCGACCAATATAACCGAGGCCTCGTAATCCATCATCCACCTAAGTAAAATGCCAGGGCTTGTAAAACCCTGACACCACTTCTAGCTAGAAAGAAACGTGTGCACTCCCTGCATTCCCTTATCCCGTTTCTGACTCTTACTGGGGTATGAGGTTCACGAAGTAACGCTATACACAAAGCTATGCCTAAATGGGTTGTGCTTTGATCATCAACCACAAGGCCCTGCTTTTCAACAAAAGCCTTGATCATTTGCATCTTAGCATGCCACATTGTCAATCCATACCATACCATTGATTTCTGCCAATATATAACCTCTAAGCTCATACGTCTCAAAGAAGGGTGTTATGCAAGAGAATAAATTATCTGCCACCAAACAGATATATATTTAGCACAGATCAACGAGTACAACATAAAGGAATACAATGTTAGACATACCATCCATTTACAAGTCCGTTCTGGGTCTGAACGAAACCGGAGACACCTTATTCCTCGTCCCATATGTCTAATACAGGAGAAAGGTTCTCGCATATCCGTCGATCTCCAAGTACGTCTGGAAGATCACCACTTATTACCTTGTCTTGGGATGCCTCCCAATAAAGACATCAGTAATAATCCAAACGATGTGAAGACCTCTGGTCCTCAACCACCGTCTTCATCTTCGACTTTTAATCATCGCAGTAATTATTCAGAATGGGTTGAACCCGGCTTTTCCGAATAACTCGCGTATTTAAAATCAATAACAAGTGCTATAAAAAACATCATACGCCTCATTCCAATTCAGAATATTCTTTTAATAAAATATTCACATTATGTAATAACCCGGAAAATCAGAACCAATTTAAAACTTTTATTTTGGCAATTTTAATGAATTTTGAATATTTAAAATGAATTATTTTAAATAATAATGACGAGAAGTTTATTTTGAATAGAATTAGAACGTATATATTTATTTGAATCGACGTTAGAATATAATTATTTATTTTTAATTATAAAAGTAATTGCAAATGGTGCAATAGTTAGAAAATTCGATTTCGAATTTCAAATGAATGTACAGGATTCAAAATAAATAGGATTTTAGCGAAGCCAAAAATATTAGAATCTATTTGGAAATATTTTTCCAAGAATCCGAAAAATTGAAATTTCATAGCCGGAATAAAAAGTTATGCCCAGATAAAAATTTAGACGCTATGGGATTTTGGCCCTCAAAAATGGAAATTTTGCAAACGACCTCTGTTTTCGACGAAACCAATTTTGTTGGATCCGGGATGTCAAGTTATTGCTAGATTCTAAAATTCATAATTTTTGGGATTAATATGTGAGCGTGGTGAAGGAAAACGTGTTTTGACAGTTTCAGTCAATTTGGATCGACCAGAAAATGGTCATTTTTCAAACGATCTCCAAATTTGATGAAATTAGTTTTGTTAGAACTGTATCATCGATACGAAGCTAGAAAATATTTTTTGGGAATTTTTAGAGTCAGTATGTGGCCCCAGTAAATTGAAATGTGCATTCAAATTCAATATATAGAATTATATTTTGACGGAAACTGATCGAAATGATCGAATCAGCTTACGATACATATCCCATTATGTTCGGAATGGGGGTATTTGGTTAGGGACGACAGTCGGTGGGTTCGGTTTGAAGTTCAAAATAAAAAGTAACTTTTTGGAATATAATTAAATTAATTATATATATTTATAAAGCATGCTCAACTCTCTCCCTCACTTCTCTCTCCCGTCGTTTTCTTTCAGAAAGAAGAAAAAAACATCGTGCGCTCCTTCTCCTGCCCGCCACCAGAAGCCGCCGCACTCCTCCTCCTCCACCCCCTCCTCTCCTCCTCTTCTTCTTCCTCCTCTTCCTCCTCCTCTTCCTCCTCCTTCTCTCTCCCTCCAATTTCTGAAACCCTAACCCCCTAAATCAACCCAATCCACCGCCGCCAGTCATGGCGCGACCCACTCTCAACACCCCTCCACCTCCAACGCGCAGCAGCCTCCTCGACCTCTCCTCCAACAACCGCAGTGAGTTTTTTTTATTTTGAATAAAAAATCAATTTTTTTTATGAAAAGCAATGAAAAAAATCAGATTTTTTTACGAAAAGCAAAGAAAAAAATCAGTTTTTTTATATGAAAAAAATTAGTTTTTTTATATAAAAGCATGATAAAAATGTGATTTTTTACATATGAAGTAGCGAAGAAAAAAATATGATTTTTACATATGAAGTAGCGAAGGAAAAAAATATAATTTTTACATATGAAGTAGCAAGGAAGAAAAAGTGATTTTTTACATATGAAGTAGCGAAGAAAAATTTTGATTTTTATGATAAGAAAGTTATGATTTTTAAACATGTAAAGTATGATTTTTAATTCATAAAGTTATGATTTTTATGAACATAAAGCTATGATTTTTAGTTATATAAAAAAAATTGATTTATATATATATGAATAGCGAATAAAAATTGGATTTTTATTTATATTGAGGAATGATAAAAATTGGATTTTTATATTGATAGGACGATAATATAATCTTTTAGGTACATGCAGCGAAGTAGAAATATAATCTTTTTTGTACATGTAGCGTAGTAAAAATATAATCTTTTATATACATGTAGCATTATAAAAATATGATCATTATATATATAGTAGTGAAATAAAAATATGATTTTTAAAATATATATAGCATAGTTAAAAATATGATTTTTAATATAAATTTCGTGAAACAGATTGCGTTGGAATCAGAACAACGAATCTTGGCGATAACAAAGCACAGTGGAGTGGATCCCAAAGGTGAGAACTCCTCACTGTAATTTCTTATACAGTTATTTATTTCATAACTGCATATATGAACTGTTCCCCGTCGTCCACAAACCATGGATGACTTGTTTGTTTGATTGTGTTGTGCAAATTGATTATTATTGTATATATGAAGTAAATAAAACATTCATATGTTGAATAAATTGTTTGAACGATAAAATTCACATTTTATCGTATATATTAAGTAAATAAAACATTCATATACTGTTTTGTTTGGGTATGATGGTTTTGAACATACATATACGATATATTGAACAGGTCATAGCAAGGAGGCTAGATAAAAGGAATAAAATTGTATGACCGACAAATAGGTACATATTTACTGTTTTGTTTGGGTATGATGGTTTTATGAGCCGACTGGCTGTTTCTTTTTCTTTTTGGGTTGGAGAGGCCTGTATGGTGATTTCGAGATTTCCCGGTGCTCCCATACATGGGAGGTTATGGCGAATTTTTTTGAAAATTTAGGGTGTTAGCCAATTTTTTGTAAAATTGGAAAGTTCTTAAAAACTGAAAAGTTGAAGAACTTGAGCCAGAATAGAAATTAAAATTGTTTTCAAACAATTTATAAAATACGTTTTAAAATGGAAATCGATGAAATATATATATTATATATAATATATATCCTGAATAGAACGTGCCATGCAGCGACCGTTCACGAATTTCGACCATTGACTTCGAATTGACGTTATAGGAGATCCGATTGTCGAATTCTACTAAAACCAGAACCGTTGGGTTCGTATAGAAAAGAGATTTCCAACGAATATTAGAGATTTGAAATCTAATGGTTGGATTTGGAATTATGTCCAAATAAAAATAGGAAAATGTCGCTGTAAGTGCAGTTTGATGACCGTTTATGGAAATCGACTGTATGGGCCTTGATAAAATTAAAAATATTAATAATTTGTGTAAAGCCAAAAGAAATTATTTGAAAAGAATTGGGATGAAAAATTCCATATTTGAAAAGATAAAAATAGATTTTTATCGAAATGAACTAGTTATTAACTAGAATTATAATCCAATTATTTTTAAATAAATAATTAGGATTGAGAAATAGTTTTAATATAACCAGAAATTTCCAATGAGTATATTGGAATGGTTTGGAATGGAGATAATCTTCAGAATATTTCGATATTAGATTCTGTGATTATACGGATATTGTGATGGGAATTTGGAAGATATCGATATCGTTATTCCCGATATGATATCTGTTGGTTTTCGGATTTGATGTTCAATATAAGTCGATACTATCTCTATTCAAAACCTTATATTTAATGTCAAATTGGATTGATTGTTTGGATTGTGCTCGACTAGTTTATGAGAAAAATATGCTTTTACATTTAGCATTGGGTTGGATAGAAATATCTGTGTGCTAACGCCTTGTCAAACACTTCACGATTTGACAATAAGGTGTTTAGCGATGCGTTCATTTCAAATTTAATGAATGATTTTGAAATGATGTTTTTCTTAAGTGAAAAGAAGTATGTTCCCGATTTCGAACAGGGAATGTTTTATAAAAATGTTTTATAAAACAGAAAGGATTTCGAGGCCTAAAACCCGATGATTTCTATAATGATTTAGAAATGTATTATGGTTTTACATTGTGGTTCATTGCATATCCAATTAGTTGCTATTGATGATGTATCTGTTTGGTGTTTGAGAATTTATTCTCTTGCTTAACACCCTTCTTTGAGATGTACGAGCTCAAAGGTTATGTGATTAATAGTGACTAATCATATGTGTGAACTACTGATGTAAAGTACTATATTATGAACGTACTTGTGATTATTATGTTGTGAAATGATTTTTCCTACTTCAGGATATGAAATGATTTGGTATGTGGCTAAAGATTTGGTAACTCGGTCTACTAAAAGTATGGGGGGATCCAGTGCTTTAGGGTGAGTGGTCAGTGTGTAGCCTGCTCCATGTGTGGGAGGTGCGTATATATATATATATATATATATATATATATATAAATATATATATATCGAGTTGCTTAGATACGTGCCCTTTGCCTTGTTTGAGGGGAGCCCGATATTTGGTTGCATAGTTGTTTGTATGCATTTGTTTTGGAATTCATATTTCCAGATGATTTGATTTGAGATCCCGAAGTGAAATCTACTATGATATAAAAGCTAGATATGTTTTTCAAAATGATTTGAAATAAGAAATCAGGAATAAAATCCAAAGGAATAATTTCTGTAAATTGAATTGGATTTGGAAAATCGAAGTGTGGTGATTAATCTAAATGGGTAGATTAGGATATTGCATGTTGGTTGATGCATAGTAGATCCATATCTCTATTACTGATTGTTGTTTATACACTAGCATTCTTGGGTGTAAACCCGTTCCGCGTTAGCTACGTGGTCCTGTGATTTGCCTAATCATTTTGATAAGTTAATTTTAACTGTAGAGTTTCTCACACCAGTCCCATGACTGACTCGTAGTTTGTTTCACTTTGCAAACTCGGGTGCCCTTATTTTCCACACAGGCAGTCGAGTAGTTTGTTTTGCAGATATGTATTTTGAGCAGAATTCTGGATTGAAGCTTAAAGCTGTGTCCAGTGCATTTATCGTCTTCCGCTGTGTTATTTTATATTTCCAATGTGCATTGTATTACATTTTTCGTAAATAAATCTTCCGCTGTATTATTATATTTCGTTATACTCTGATATTCTGTACTCTGATGTAACATTATTATGTGTTTATAAAAGTTTTCTGTTATTTTTT
Source organism: Allium sativum (assembly GCA_030737875.1). NCBI lineage: Eukaryota > Viridiplantae > Streptophyta > Magnoliopsida > Asparagales > Amaryllidaceae > Allium > Allium sativum. The sequence continues at coordinate 677,027,467 of CM060926.1, read as the reverse complement.
CTGATGTGTTGTATGCCCAGATTTAGCGTATGCGGGATTCGAACGGTCTTGGTCGATTTAGCGATCGATTAGGTCCGGGCGAAATCCGTATCATTACAGCTGGTATTATAGCTTTGGTTAAACTCAAATCTTTGGGGGTACAACTCGTTAGAACAGAACGAAAGACTAATCATAGTTAGGATTAGTAATATCCTATAGAAGAATCCTCATTAGAGATAGAATCAGTAGCATTCTAGAATGAGTGACTCATTAGAGATGGGGTTAGAAATGCCCTAGAATGAAAGCCATAACTGCAGTAATGAAAGTTGAGTTGGTTTGTAAAACAACTTTCAGCTCCGTTCCTTTTCGAGGACGAAAAGTTTTTAAGTGGGGGAGATTGTAATAACCCGGAAAATCAGAACCAATTTAAAAATTTTATTTTGGCAATTTTAATGAATTTTGAATATTTAAAATGAATTATTATAAATAATAACAACGAGAAGTTTATTTTTAATAGAATTAGAATGTATATATTTATTTGAATCGACGTTAGAATATAGCTATTTATTTTTAATTATAAAAGGAATTGGAAATGACGCGGTAGTTCGAAAATTTGATTTCAAATTTCAAATGAATGAACATGATTCAAAATGAACCGGATATTAGCGAAACCAAAAATATAAGAATCTATTTGAAAATATCTTTCCAATGAATCTGGAAAATTGAAATTTCATAGCGCGAATGAAAAGTTATGCCCAGATGAATATTCAGAATAGCCGCAATGGATTTTTGGCCCTTAAAAATGGAAATTTTGCAAATGACCTCCGTTTTCGACGAAACCACTTTTTTCTGGATCCGGGATGTCAAGTTATTGCTAGATTCTAAAATTCATAATTTTTGGGATTAATATGTGAGCGTGGCGAAGAAAAACGTGTTTTGACAGTTTAAGTCAGTTTGGATCGACCAGAAAATGGCCATTTTTCAAACGGTCTCGACATTTGACGAAATTAGTTTTGTTAGAACCATATCGTCAATACGAAGCAAGAACATATTTTTTGGGAATTTTTAGAGTCAGTATGTGGCCCCACTAAATTGAAATGTGCGTTCAAATTCAATATATAGAATTATATTTTGATTTTGAAGGAAACTGATCGAATAGATCGAATCAGCTTACGATACATATCCCATTGTGTTCGAAATGGGGTTATTTGGTTGGGGACGACAGTCGGTGGGTTCGATTTGGAGTTCAAAATAAAAAGTAACTTTTTGGAATATAATTAAATTAATTATATATATTTATAAAACATGGTCAACTCTCTCTCCCTCAATTCTCTCTCCCGTCGTTGTCTTTCAGAAAGAAAAAAAAAACGTTGTGCGCTCCTTCTCCTGCCCACCACCATAAGCTGCTGCACTCCTCCTCCTTCTCCTCCCCCTCCTCTTCTTCTTCCTCCTCTTCCTCCTCCTTCTCTCTCCCTCCAATTTCTGAAACCCTTTGTAACACCCCACCTCCACTAGGGTCACTCACAAAGGGAATGCACTAGTTTTGGAGGGGTGTTATCGAGATGACATCACAGAATTATCACAAGACAGAACATTAATAAAAAAATTTAAGTAAACAACGGAAGAATTTATGAGCAAAACAGAACTTCATTTTATTCCAAAATAAACCATGTCTTTTACAAACATTTCAAGTAACTTCATTACAACTGTCTTGTAATAATAGCCAAAGAAGCAATAACTTAAAAACAGAAAAACAGCTTATTCCCCAAGTGCAGTAAAATGAAGCAGCCATAGCAAACCGTACATGCTAAGCCAAAGCAAGTGATATCCAAGCTAAGAGCTAGTGTTTCCTCCCTGAGAACCTGGGGGGGAAATGAAAGAAAAAGAGGCGAAAGGAAAAGGGTCAGTCATAAAGACTGAGTAAGTCCTAGTGACTTTCAGTGTAAAAACGGTTAAAACAACATGTCATGTATGAACTGGAATTAAACTTAAGAATGGTGTCAAGGTGAACAAGATAGACTAAGGCGATCAGGATAAGTCAAGACAAGTCAAGTAAAGCATCACATGTTCGAGATTCGTTGCATCGACTGTACTAGTATACTAAGCCTATGTCACAAGTTAATCACGAAATAAATCCCACGGCCCAATATCATGAAATGACCCTGAAATGGGGTCTGACCCAAGTACGGGGTCCTACGGAGCGATTATCTAGTCGATCGGCTCCCTACAAGTTCTAGCTCGTCAAGTGTCCGTGTCATACGGCTAATCACGAATGTAGTCACCTGTGCTGGGTCCACCTTCGGGTGTATCAGCCCTAGGGTGTCAACCCCTGACACGATTCAAGATGCACAGATAAATCTACGGATACCCAGTGTCTGCCCCGGAATACGTGCACGACCGTAGCCCACCGAACCTACACTGGCGTACCCCACTGCCGTCGTTCACCTCTTACAATCAGCCCAGTAATCGTGCCCCACTCGGCCTAGCCCCAGGGTACCTTGATACATCTAGAGGGTTACTGCTGAAAAGGGTCGTGTCTAGGGTTTCGCATGCAGATTAGGTCATGTAATTCGTGACCTAACCCGCCTAACCGATTAAGTCATGTAATTCGTGACTTAATCCTTTTCCAGTCTAGTCATGTCAAGATGGTTAAGTATGTCATTTAAATTCGTGACTTAACCCGCTTACGTGTCATGTCAAGTTGGCTAAGTGTTGTCGTTTCAAGTTCATGACTTAGCCCTACAAATCGTGTTCAAGTTGGTTAAGCTGTCTTTTCATGTTCATGACTTAACCCTAATTGGCATTAATTGATTCGTTAATGCACTGAACCACTCACATTGGATCCTATTGTTCGTAGCCACTGGATTTGCCGGGCGGTTCCGGGCAGGTTTACGCTACGAACTCAACCCAACATCGGGTTGCAAGCGCGATTTGACCAACTACCCACATTGTATCCTATTGTTTGTAGCAACTGGATTTGCCGGGCGGTTCCGGGCAGATTTACACTACAAACTCAACCCAACCTCGAGTTGGCCACTTTCTTGTTTTCTAAAGTCATGCCCATGTTCTTATCAAATTCGTGCTATATTCATAGCATGTTCATATGTCAATTTCGTGCCCAACTAAGGCATGTTTCAAGTCAAGTTATGGCATGTTCAAGTCAAGTTTTTCGTGCCATATTTCATGTTCTACTTATGCCAAATTTCACGATTTATGATTATAATTAATTCATGTTTTTCCTATTCTACCCAATCGTGTCCCCAATGTATATAAGCGTACTTCGTTCACAAGCACAAACAATTCAAGAGATAAAGGGGAATAACACCAAACATGTGATATGCATATGTGACAATTCCAACATCACTTGCATAATAAACAGGCTATAACATATCACATGGTTTCAATACTAGCATGATAATAACTTGGCATAGTAATGGTTCCAACTTAGTTTAACATGATGATTTCAACTTTACATCATAGGCATAATAATCATTGCGGGCATAATAATAATTTTATTACAAACATGAAACATTAAAGGCATGGTAATTCTAATAGGCATAGTGGATTCCAATTTAGCATTTTTAACATAATGATTCTCATCTAGCATTATAAACATAATGATTCCAACCTAGCAATTCCCAATTTGTCATTAACGTGATAGGTATATTAACATCACGGGCATAGTTTCATTAACATCATAGACATGGTTTAATTAGCATCATAGACATGGTTTAATCAACATAAAGATTTCAATAAACATATTGATTCCATGGACATGTATTAGTCCAACTTGCCATACGATTAAGCCCAAGTGATTCATAACAACATCAAAATCATGATAAGTTTAATTGCAACATTAACATAGCAAGATTCCCAAATTATGATTCAAAGTTAAACAATATAAACATGGATTAATAATAGTTCCTAAATCCGGTTTCAATTCATAGCATGTCCATGTTATTTTAGCGTTTTTGCCTAAAAAGTGACATAGAACTTACAATATGAAGCAAGCAATCCAAATCAAAACTTCAAATCAAATAGCCCCAATTCCGTTGTCTAAAGCGTCGTAGTTGTTGTAGCTTCTAGTTGTAGCCTTCAAGAATCATCCTTCGTCTTCTTTAATTTCATTCTTTGTATTTTTAATTTAGAGTTCTAGGTTTAATGGCGGCTGCATGAGGCTAAAATGAAATAGTATGATTTAGGCTAGGTCTTTGGGTCTTTAAATAGTTGTAGGCAACTCCTTTAGGCCATTAGATCAACCCCAGAGTCAATCCGGACCATCAAAACACATACCGGGCTTCAAAAATGGGTTCTGGGCCAAACCAGGCCGACCAGGTCGACCTGTACAGGGGGGGTCGACTCTAGGGTCGACCTGGCTGGGGAGGTCGACTCTAGGGTCGACTCTAGGGTCGACTCTAGGGTCGACTCGGTTCTGTCTGCCAGAAAGTCTGCTGAAACTTGTTTTGCCCATATCTTGGTCATACGGACTCCGATTTTCGAAAACTCGGACTCTATTTCGCATATTTTTTTGAGAGGAACGCAATGGTGAGGTCCATTTTACCTAATTCCTGATTCTTAAATTATCTATCCTTATTTTACTATCTTTTCCGTTACACACACCGTTACCGAACTAATTTTTCTTCTCTTCCAAATATTAATTAATTCTTCTTATGCATCACCATTATTTACCTATCTAAACATATTTTTATATATTTTATTTCATTTTTAATTATACCTTGATTTCTTGTTTTCACATGTTGTTAAAATTCGGGTTGTTACATTCTCCCCTCCTTAAAGGATTTCGTCCCCGAAATCTTCAAGTTAAGAAGAATGTGTCCTACCATCCATCGTCCATCTACTCAAAACATCATCCATTAGCAATCATTGTCCTTAAAAGATTTCTAATGCTGTATGAACATATGCAAGAAGTGTGTGTATATGTTCCTTATCTAATGTAAATGATCAGGCCTGATTGATCTTCTAGATGCAAAATATGTTTAGTGCCATGAGTCCAACATGTATGCAAATTTTTCCTATTATAATTCATGATTTCTACATGAATGCACAAACATTCAATCATATGCAACAACCAAATAATAGCACAACCAAGTTTCCAAAATAATCACTCATGCATATGCAAGTATGAAACTGTGACTGAGCCGATCTAGTGCCTAATGTGTATTCATGCATCCACGAGCAACCACTTGCGACCACTTGCAACCATTTTGCAATCATAACATGTTTCAATTACATGTTTACATCCAAAAAGATTCTACCTACGGTTCTCAAGATAGGATTGAGGAGATAACAAGATAAAACAAAGCATCTAGAAAAAGAAGTTAAAGATGTACCCCCGGAAGGTCCGGTCTGCTTCTTAGGGCAGTCCTTGCTGATGTGTCCAGTCTTCCCACAATGAAAACATTCACCTTGCTTTCTCTTCCTCTTTCTACAATCCTTGGCTATGTGCCCTTCCGTACCACAGAAATTGCATTTCCTTTTATCACGTGAGTTGTCGTTCTTGCCTCCTTTCTCGGAGTCTACCTTCTTATTCTGAGAATCGTTGGGCTTGACCTCTTTCTTGCCCTTCTTATCTTCTTCATACAGTAGGGCCATATCCACCAAGCTTTCAAAGGTCGCCCCCATGGGCACATGAGTCATGGCCAAACCATGTAGTGGCTCGTTCAAGCCTCGTGCAAAACGTAGCGCCTTTTTCTGAGGAGTGTTGACTAACTCCAATCCGAAGCGAGCAAGCTGATTGAAACGGTTCACGCATTCTTTAACTGTCATATTTCCTTGTTTAAGGGCCAGAAACCGTTCCATTTGGAGACTCTCCTCTGCCGATGACAAGAACTTAAGCCCAAATCTCCCTCTAAAGTCCACCCAAGTCTCAATGGGCCTAGTAGCGTTGGTGACTTCCCACCAATAAGAAGCTTCATCTTTCATGAGCCACGCCGCCAACTGTACTTTCCTATTGTCCTCTACCTCAAAGATAACAAACAAGTCTTCGGTTTCCTTCAACCAATTCCGTGCCTCAACAAAAGTCTCAGTTCCTAGGAAATCCTTTCCGCCCATGGCCTTAAAGTCCTTGCATATCTTTGAAAAAACGGTTTCTCGCGGAGGTTGAGGAGGATGAGGAGGAGGATTGGCTGGGCCTGCCACATTAGCCCGAGCCTCGAGGAAACGACGAAACCAAGTGGGTATATTGACCCCCTCGTGAAGATTAAGGTCGTCGGCCATGATAAGCTGAAAACGAAAAAGGAAAAGATTCAAACAAGGAAACAAAGATAGTGCTAATGGCTTTGGGGAATATGCCTTTTAATCAAAACAAAATTTTCTTGAAAATTTGCTTCTTTGTAAATGGTTTTGAAAAAAAAATTCAAAAGGTTTTCAAAACTTTTGCCCAGTCTTGGTAACCTTCTGCTCTGATACCAAGTGTAACACCCCACCTCCGCTAGGGTCACTCACAAAGGGAATGCACTAGTTTTGGAGGGGTATTATCGAGATAACATCACAGAATTATCACAAGACAGAACATTAATAAAAAAAATTAAGTAAACAACGGAAGAATTTATGAGCAAAACAGAACTTCATTTTATTCCAAAATAAACCATGTCTTTTACAAACATTTCAAGTAACTTCATTACAATTGTCTTGTAATAATAGCCAAAGAAGCAATAACTTAAAAACAGAAAAACAGCTTATTCCCCAAGTGCAGTAAAATGAAGCAGCCATAGCAAACCGTACATGCTGAGCCAAAGCAAGTGATATCCAAGCTAAGAGCTAGTGTTTCCTCCCTGAGAACCTGGGGGGGAAACGAAAGAAAACGAGGCGAAAGGAAAAGGGTCAGTCATAAAGACTGAGTAAGTCCTAGTGACTTTCAGTGTAAAAACGGTTAAAACAACCTATCATGTATGAACTGGAATTAAACTTAAGAATGGTGTCAAGGTGAACAAGATAGACTAAGGCGATCAGGATAAGTCAAGACAAGTCAAGTAAAGCATCACATGTTCGAGATTCGTTGCATTGACTGTACTAGTATACTAAGCCTATGTCACAAGTTAATCACGAAATAAATCCCACGGCCCAATATCATGAAATGACCCTGAAACGGGGTCTGACCCAAGTACGGGGTCCTACGGAGCGATTATCTAGTCGATCGGCTCCCTACAAGTTCTAGCTCGTCAAGTGTCTGTGTCGTACGGCTAATCACGAATGTAGTCACCTGTGCTGGGTCCACCTTCGGGTGTATCAGCCCTAGGGTGTCAACCCCTGACATGATTCAACATGTACAGATAAATCTACGGATACCCAGTGTCTGCCCCGGAATACGTGCACGACCGTAGCCCACCGAACCTACACTGGCGTACCCCACTGCCGTCGTTCACCTCTTACAATCAGCCCAGTAATCGTGCCCCACCCGGCCTAGCCCCAGGGTACCTTGATACATCTAGAGGGTTACTGCTGAAAAGGGTCGTGTCTAGGGTTTCGCCTACAGATTAGGTCATGTAATTCGTGACCTAACCCGCCTAACCAATTAAGTCATGTAATTCGTGACTTAATCCTTTTCCAGTCTAGTCATGTCAAGATGGTTAAGTATGTCATTTAAATTCGTGACTTAACGCGCTTACGTGTCATGTCAATTTGGCTAAGTGTTGTCGTTTCAAGTTCATGACTTAGCCCTACAAATCGTGTTCAAGTTGGTTAAGTTGTCTTTTCATGTTCATGACTTAACCCTAATTGGCATTAATTGATTCGTTAATGCACTGAACCACTCACATTGGATCCTATTATTCGTAGCCACTGGATTTGCTGGGCGGTTCCAGGCAGGTTTACGCTACGAACTCAACCCAACCTCGGGTTTCAAGCGCGATGTGACCAACTACCCATATTGGATCCTATTGTTTGTAGCAACTGGATTTGCCGGGCGGTTCCGGGCAGATTTACACTACAAACTCAACCCAACCTCGAGTTGGCCACTTTCTTGTTTTCTAAAGTCATGCCCATGTTCTTATCAAATTCGTGCTATATTCATAGCATGTTCATATGTCAATTTCGTGCCCAACTAAGGCATGTTTCAAGTCAAGTTATGGCATGTTCAAGTCAAGTTTTTCGTGCCATATTTCATGTTCTACTTATGCCAAATTTCACGATTTATGATTATAATTAATTCATGTTTTGCCTATTCTACCCAATCGTGTCCCCAACGTATATAAGCGTACTTCGTTCACAAGCACAAACAATTCAAGAGATAAAGGGGAATAACACCAAACATGTGATATGCATATGTGACAATTCCAACATCACTTGCATAATAAACATGCTATAACATATCACATGGTTTCAATACTAGCATGATAATAACTTGGCATAGTAATGGTTCCAACTTAGTTTAACATGATGATTTCAACTTTACATCATAGGCATAATAATCATTGCGGGCATAATAATAATTTTATTACAAACATGAAACATTAAAGGCATGGTAATTCTAATAGGCATAGTGGATTCCAATTTAGCGTTTTTAACATAATGATTCTCATCTAGCATTATAAACATAATGATTCCAACCTAGCAATTCCCAATTTGTCATTAACATGATAGGTATATTAACATCACGGGCATAGTTTCATTAACATCATAGACATGGTTTAATTAGCATCATAGACATGGTTTAATCAACATAAAGATTTCAATAAACATAGTGATTCCATGGACATGTATTAGTCCAACTTGCCATACGATTAAGCCCAAGTGATTCATAACAACATCAAAATCATGATAAGTTTAACTTGCAACATTAACATAGCAAGATTCCCAAATTATGATTCAAAGTTAAACAATATAAACATGGATTAATAATAGTTCCTAAATCCGGTTTCAATTCATAGCATGTCCATGTTATTTTAGCGTTTTTGCCTAAAAAGTGACATAGAACTTACAATATGAAGCAAGCAATCCAAATCAAAACTTCAAATCAAATAGCCCCAATTCCGTTGTCTAAAGCGTCGTAGTTGTTGTAGCTTCTATTTGTAGCCTTCAAGAATCATCCTTCGTCTTCTTTAATTTCGTTCTTTGTATTTTTAATTTAGAGTTCTAGGTTTAATGGCGGCTGCATGAGGCTAAAATGAAATAGTATGATTTAGGCTAGGTCTTAGGGTCTTTAAATAGTTGTAGGCAACTCCTTTAGGCCATTAGATCAACCCCAGAGTCAATCCGGACCATCAAAACACATACTGGGCTTCAAAAATGGGTTCTGGGCCAAATCATGCAGACCAGGTCGACCTGTACAGGGGGGGTCGACTCTAGGGTCGACCTGGCCTGGGGAGGTCGACTCTAGGGTCGACTCGGTTCTGTCTGCCAGAAAGTCTGCTGAAACTTGTTTTGGCCATATCTTGGTCATACGGACTCCGATTTTCGAAAACTCGGACTCTATTTCGCGTATTTTTTCGAGAGGAACGCAATGGTGAAGTCCATTTTACCTAATTCCTGATTCTTAAATTAATTATCCTTATTTTACTATCTTTTCCGTTACACACACCGTTACCGAACTAATTTTTCTTCTCTTCCAAATATTAATTAATTCTTCTTATGCATCACCATTATTTACCTATCTAAACATATTTTTATATATTTTATTTCATTTTTAATTATACCTTGATTTCTTGTTTTCACATGTTGTTAAAATTCGGGTTGTTACACCCTTACCCCCTAAATCAACCCAATCCACCGCCGCCAGTCATGGCGCCACCCCATCTCTGCACCCCTCCATCTCCAACGCGCAGCAGCCTCCTCGACCTCTCCTCCAACAACCGCAGTGAGTTTTTTTATATTGAATAAAAAATCAGTTTTTTTAATGAAAAGCAATGAAAAAAATTAGTTTTTTTTTATTGAAAGCAATGGAAAAAAATCAGTTTTTTTTATATGAAAAGAAATGAAAAAAAATCAGTTTTTTTTATATAAAAGCATGATAAAATTGTGATTTTTTATATATGAAGTAGCGAAGAAAAAAATATGATTTTTACATACGAAGTAGCAAAGAAAGAAAAATATGATTTTTACATATGAAGTAGCGAGGAAGAAAATGTGATTTTTTACGTATAAAGTAGCGAAGAAAAAAATATGATTTTTATGATAAGAAAGTTATGATTTTTAAACATGTAAAGTTCGATTTTTAATTCAAAAAGTTATGATTTTTATCAACATAAAGCTATGATTTTTAGTTATATAAGAAAAATTGATTTTTATACATATGAATAGCGAATAAAAATTGGATTTTTATTTATATTGAAGAATGATAAAAATTGGATTGTTATATTGATAGAACGATAATATAATCTTTTATGTACATGCAGTGAAGTAAAAATATAATCCTTTTTGTACATGTAGCGTTGTAAAAATATATTCTTTTATATACATGTAGCATTATAAAAATACGATCACTAGTGAAATAAAAATACGATTTTTGAAATATATATCGCATAGTTAAAAATATGACTTTTAATATAAATTTCGTGAAACAGATTGCGTTGGAATCAGATTAACGAATCTAGGCGATAACAAAGCACGGCGGAGTGGATCCCAAAGGTGAGAACTCCTCACTGTAATTTCTTATACAGTTATTTATTTCATAACTGCATATATGAACTGTTCCCCGTCGTCCACAAACCGTGGACGACTCGTTTGTTTGAATGTGTTGTGCAAATTGATTGTGATTGTATATATGAAGTAAATAAAACATTTATATGTTGATTAAATTGTTTGAACAATAAAAATAACATTTTTATTATACGTATGATGTATATGAAATAGTCATGTGTTGAAAAAAAATCTTTAAACGATAAAAATAACATTTTTATCACGTATGTGAATTATTAAAAATAGTCATATGTTGAAATGAATTCTAGTTTGTTAAATATAACATTTTTAACACATATATGAATATATAAAATAGTCACACCTTGAAGTAAATATTAGTTCGCTAAAATTATCATTTTTAGCGTATATATGGTATATATAAAATTGTCATACGATGGAAATATTATTAGTTCGCTAATAATATTATTTTTGGCTTATATATGGGTTGTGTGAAATTATATATGCGTTGAATGAATATATAAAAGCGTCATATGAAAACATACGTATAGGCTTGTATGAAAACATACATATATGATATATTGAACAGGTCATAGCAAGGAGGCTAGAGAAGAGAAATAAAATTGTATGCCCGACAAAAAGGTACATATTTACTGTTTTGTTTGGGTATGATGGTTTTATGAGCCGATTGGCTAGCCGCTTGGCTGTTTCTTTTTCTTTTTGGATTGGAGAGGCTTATATGGTGATTTCGGAATTTTCCCGGTGCTCCCGTATAAGGGAGGTTATGGCGAAATTTTTCGAAAATTTAGGGTGTTAGCCAAATTTTTGAAAACTTGGTAAGTACTTAGAAACTGAAAAGTTGAAGAACTTGAGCTAGAATAGAAATTGAAATCGTTTTCAAACGATTTATAAAATACGTTTTAAAATGGAAATCGATGAAATATATATATATATATATATATATATTATGGCCTGAATAGAACGTGCCGCGCAGCGAACGTTCGCGAATTTCGACCATTGACTTCGAATTGACGTTATGGGAGATCCGACTGTCAGATTCTCTTAAAACCGGAACCGTTGGGTTCCTATCGAAAAGAGCTTTCCAACGAATATTAGAGATTTGAGATCTAACGGTTGGATTTGGAATTATGTCCAAATCAAAAAAGGAAAATGTCGTTGTAAGTGCAGTTCGATGACCGTTGTAACGACCCGTATTCTACGCATCATAGGATCGTAGGATATTTATTTCTTTCACATACGAAGTCGTATGGTCATGTAACTTTGGGAGACGACTATTGTGGTCATTTCCCATGTTCATGATTTTTCCCGATTTTTAAATGACCATTTTAACCCTAGTTGGCACTGTTTTGGCCATAACTTTTGATTGGAAAGGAATTTTGACCTGGAACTACTTCCATTGGCTCCGGATGATGGTTTACAATTCCGTAAAGTGGTCACACTAGCCAAACGGACTCACCGTTTGGGAGATATTGCTGAAACAAGTTTCAGATGGTGAAAAACAGCTTAATTGGGCTTAACCGGGTGATTAGCAGCTAGGCCCAGAGGGGAATTTCGGGTTTAGAGGTATAGGAGGACTGATTAGGGTTAGGAAATCACTTTCATTTCAGTTTTGAGCCGCCACAAACCTTCTTGAGACCTTAGTAATGGCTTCCATCCTCTAAAACCACTCTAAAACACATTTTTAGTAGAGATTAAGCCTAAACTACATCAAAACAAGGCCAAATAGCATCAGAGCAAGGTTGGAGCTGCTATACATAGGGATTTGACCCAAACAGAGAGTATCTCAGATTTGGTGTTTTATTTTGTGGCAAAGGTGAGTGATAGCATCGTTTTGACACTAATTACAGTTAATTATGGGTGATTAGTGAAGATTAGCGAATTGATACACTAATAAATTCTGGAAAAATGTTTAGAAATTCTTAAATAATATTTTATGCCTCTGTTAGAAATTTGGTTCGATTTGGTTAAGTTTTATTAATTCTATGATTAGTTTTATTTAATCATGCTTAAGGGAACATCTTTGATCCGTTTTGACATGTAAATTCATTGTTTTGGTGTTTGTGGTTAGTTTGCTATGTTGCTATGACTATTTGATATGATTTGTGATTGATTAGCATAGTTAGATTTGTCGAAAACGTCGTCGAATGGCATAAACAAGTTGCTGGAAAAAGTTGCAGAAAGTTGTGCAGGGTTTCGGATCGGATCGGATATGGGCTCGGATCGGATAGGAGACCTGGGCAAGGAACCCGACCCGAACCAGAAATCTAGCACAGATGAGGCTAGGCAAAAAGGAAGGCCATGTTGGTTAAGCTGGGGATCGGATAGACTTGGAGACGAAGGGCTCGGATCAGAACTTAACACTTGGGAGAACTGGCAAGAGGGAAGGCCACACGGATCAGATGGCGAAGGAAGGATCGGATCGGAACACGTGGGGAACAAGGGAGCGGATCGGAGCGGAAGCACGAACTGGAAGGGAGATGGCACCCGACCCGACCCGGAGGAGGACACCCGACCCGACCCGAATTAGAATACCCGACCCGAACCGATGCGACACTGTGGACCCGAACCGAACCGCCACAGGAGAAGACTACGAACCGACCCTAAGTAGAGGACCCGACCCGAACTGATGGCTAGGAGGAGAACCCGACCCGATCCAGTATTGACCAATAACCCGAGATGCAAAGGTAGTCCAATATGGGAAGTTAGAGCTCAGGATCTAGTTGGGAACCAATGAGTTCACTTCATGATTGGGCTTTGCTGCGGGACGTGTGCCAAGGGGCAGTCGATGTCTATGACTTTGGATCACTATGTATGGGAAGTACGTGAACGGATTCAGGGCTGCAATGTCCTAGGTACGACTAAAGGGCTATAGACCAATGAAGTGGGGTCATTTGTAAAGATTTGGTCATGACTCCATGTGGTAAGCTTGGTAGTAGCAGTAGTTGTACAAGTCGAACTCCATCACTACTTCAATGGGTCTAGTGATTGACAGCGGTGGACATCGTATGCTTTACGCACGGAGTGAGAGATGTGAGGATGGTTGCTATGGTTGATTTGTTTGCTATCATTATGACATGCACACCCCACCCCCGTATTCTTACACTATTTATTATGGCACGTTAGAGTATTGTACGGTATGTGGTACTAACTCTTTGGTTGCAGGTCCAGGTTCAGGTATGGTTTAGTATACCTGTTATTATTCTATTTAGATGCTTATCGCTCATACCAGGCTTTATGTCTGACCCAGAGTTTTATGTCTCCTCTTATTACTCTGGGTGCTCACACGAGTAGACTAGAGACAGGTTAGCTGGTGATGTACGGGTAGATGATCCGGGGACGAGCATGAGGCTTCCAAGTAATATATATATAGTATTCTCCCTGTGTTGTTGAAGATCACTGCTTGGGCATTGGTGGTGCATCTTCTACTTTAGCTTACTTTTGTTAGAGACAGTAAATTTGAAAAGTTGTAATAAGCTGTATTTGGATTTCCGCTGCTCTGACGTTGATGTTGGTTTTAGTTATCAACTTATACACTGTCTCACCTGTTTTATGTCAAGTATTTTGTTATTATATTTTATTCCATGCGCTGTGAGACATTCTACAGGTTCCTCGTTTAGTTAATTCCCTTCTTTCCTTTCTTCTGACGACCGTCCCGTGCTAGTCGGGCATGTGTACAGCGCACCTTCGGAGGAAATGCAGGCTGGTGCGGGGCGGGCCGTCACAATCGTTTATGGGAATTGACTGTACGGGCATTGATAAAATTATTAAAAATAATAATAATTTGTGTAAAATCAAAAGAAATGATTTGAAAAGAATTAGGATGAAAAATTCCATATTTGAAAAGATAAAAATAGTTTTTTATCGAAATGAACAAGTTATTAACTAGAATTATAATCCGATTATTTTTAAATAAATAATTTGGATTGAGAAATGGTTTTAATATAAGAAGAAATTTCCAATGAATATATTGGAATGGTTTGGAATGGAGATAATCTTCGGAATATTTCGATATTGGATTCCGTGATTATACGGATATTGTGATGGGAATTTAGAAGATATCGATACCGTTATTCCCGATATGATATCTATTGGTTTCAGGATTTGATGTTGAATATAAGTTGACACTATCTCTATTCGAAACCTTATATTTAATGTCAAATTGGATTGATTGATTGTTTGGATTGTGCTTGACCAGTTTATGAGCAAAATATGCTTTTACATTTAGTATTTGGTTGGGTGGAAATATCTATGTGCTAACGCCTTGTCAAACACTTCACGATTTGACGATAAGGTGTTTAGCGATGCGTTCATTTCAAATTTAATGAATGATTTTGAAATGATGTTTTTCTTAAGTGAAAAGAAATATATTCCCGATTTTGAACAGGGAATGTTTTATAAAAATGTTTTGTAAAAAGAAAGGATTTCGAGGCCTAAAACCCGATGATTTCTAAAATGATTTAGAAATGTATTATGGTTTTACATTGTGGGTCATCGCGTATCCGATTAGTTGCTATTGATGATGTATCTGTTTGGTGGCAGATAATTTATTCTCTTGCTTAACACCCTTCTTTGAGACGTACGAGCTCAAAGGTTAGGTGATTAATAGTGACTAATCATATGTGTGAACTGCTGATGTGAAGTACTATATTATGAAAGTGCATGTGATTATTATGTTGTGAAATGATTTTCCCTACTTCAGGATATGAAATGATTTGGTAAATGGCTAAAGATTTGGTAACCCGGTCTACTAAAAGTATGGGTGGGATGTAGTGCCTTAGGGTGAGTGATCAGTGTGTAGCCTGCTCCATGTGTGGGAGGTGCACACACACACACACACACACACATATATATATATATATATATATATATATCGAGTTGTTAGATACGTGCCCTTTGCCTTGTCTGAGGGGAGCCCGATATTTGGTTGCATACTTGTTTGTATGCATTTGTTTTGGAATTCATATTTCCAAATGATTTGATTTGAGATCCCGAAGTGAAATCTACTTTGATATAAAAGCTAGATATGTATTTCAAAATGATTTGAAATAAGAAATCGGGAATAAAATCCAAAGGAATAATTTCTGTAAATTGAATTGGATTTGGAAAATCGAAGTGTGATGATTAATCTAAATGGGTAGATTGGGATATTGCATGTTGGTTGATGCATAGTAGATCCATATCTTTATTACTGATTGTTGTTTATACACTAGCATTCATGGGGGTAAACCTGTTCTGCGTTAGCGGCGTGGTCCTGTGATTTTCCTTATCATTTTGATAAGTTAATTTTAGCTGTAGAGTTTCTCACACCAGTCCCATGACTGACTCGTAGTTTGTTTCACTTTGCAAACTCGGGTGCCTCTATTTTCCACATGGACAGTCGAGTATTTTTATTTATAAATACTTATTTTGAGCATGATTCTGGATTGAAGCTTAAAGATGTGTCCAGTGCATTTATTGTCTTCTGTTGTGTTATTTTGTATTTCCGTTGTGCATTGTATTACATTTTTGTAAATAAATCTTCCGCTGTTATATTATATTTCGATATACTATGATATTATGTACTCTGATGTAACATTATTATGATGTTTATAAAAGTCTTCTGTTATTTGTTCAGATGTGTTGTATGCCCAGAGTTAGCGTATGTGGGATTCGAACGGTCTTGGCCGATTTAGCGATCGATTAGGTCCGGGCGAAATCCGTATCGTTACAGATTATTAGGGGAAGGTTCCCATTAAATTTTTCAAAGATAAATCTTTAATCTTCTTTTTAAAGATTCTTTAAAACTCCAATGTGGTTTTAAATATCAAAAATCATTACTTTATGATTATTCAACTTTAAGAAATTAGTCTTGTCTTTAACTCGGTTAAATAACTAATGTCATTTAAACTTAGTTCACGACAAACCCAAAATCATCTTCCATTAAATATGGAATTTTCACAAGAAACAAATCAATATATAATCGATATAAATTTCCGTATCAGACTAATAATATAAATGGAATAACGGCAAAGTCTTTTAAATTCCATATATAATAACAGTCTTCTTTTACCGAAGCTCATCTCGATTGTTATTAAATCGATTCCCAATCAATTCCAATTTAATATATTAAATAAAAAAAACTTTTCTTTGGAGAATTTCCATTAAATCCTAATAAAAGATTTATAACTTCCAAATTATATTTTCTCTGTTAATTGGGTTAAAGAACAAGTGTCGTTCAGAACACAGTTCATGATAAACCCAGTTCACACTTCATTTTATTCCAATTACTAATTATAATTGGAAACTATAATAATCCTAATTAAAAGATTTATTCTTTTCTCAACTGGTTTAAGAACAGTGTTATTGAAGACACCATTCACGACAAACCCAAGAATACAATTTATTTATTAAATTCCAATTAAATATTTATCGATTGGTAAATTTCATTAAATCTTAATTTAACGATTTATTCTAGTTAATAACTAGTTCATTTAAAAAAAAATATTTTTATCTTTCCAAATATGGAATTTTTTATCCAATAATCTTTTCAAATCATTTATTGTGATTTTACATGATTTTTCCATATTTTTAATAATTTTATTAAGGACTGTACAGTCAGTCTCCAATAACGGCTACCGAACTGCACTTACATCAATATTTTCAAATTTGATTTGGACATAATTACAAATCTAAACGTTAGATTTCAAAACTCTTATATTCATTGGAAATCACTTTTCGATACGAACCCAACGGTTCCAATTTTAGGAGAACCCGATGGTCAGATCTCCCATAACATCAATTTGAAGTTAATGGTCAAAATTCGCGAACGGTCGCTGCATGGCGCGTTCTACTCGGGCCATTAAATATATATAATATATATATATATATATGTATATATATTATATATTTCGTCGCTTACAATTTAAAACATATTTTATAAATAGTTTATAAATTTGTTTTAAAACGATTTTAACTTCACTTTCAACTTTAAATAAAAATTGAGCATTCTATATTTTTGTCATATTATAAAATTTATATTTTCCAAAATATTAGATTTATGAATCACTTCTTTCGATGTTCATTTTAAAGTAAATCAAATCGATCGATAAACCCGTTCGGGTTAAAATAACGTTTGCTACATAATTCGGCTTCACATTTTTATATTTTTATATTCGCCTAAAAAGGGACATAGAAATCATAATTTTATTTTACACTGAATATTATTTTAAAATATTCTTTATTTCAGTAGATTCTTTAATTTAAATATATTTTACATTAAAAATATTCTGAATCGGAATGCGACTCAATCAATTACCATATAATTTCAGTTATATGGATTTCATATATTGCATGTATATAACAATAATGATAAATAATCAATAAACCATCCATTCACATCCAAAGTGAAATTTAAAACTGTATGAGCATTAAAATAAATAATGCTCATCACAGATTGTCAATCCATCGATTGACATATAACTAAACATCGGGACTAGTGTATGACAAATATCATCCCAATACCCGTGTGGGGTTTTCAAACAACAACAGTTTACATACATAAATAATTGGTTAATAAATTTAACCAATTATAATTCAGTTTGAATTATTTTATAATATCGCTAACATAATAATGATAATGTTAAACCAATGTACATTTTTCTACTTCTCTAACATGTAAATGTTGATATCAAACAAATGAACATTTCTTCTTCTATAACATGTAAATGTTAATATTAAACAATGCATATTTTAATTATTCCTACTTACATTAAAAATGTAATTTTAATGTAAAAACATTTTTATCAAACAATGATCTTTTTATTGAATCCTTTTATACATTAAAAATGAGCTTTTTAATGTAAACATATTATAATCAAATTTTAGTCTCTTTATATAACCATTGTACATTGAAATGTACTTTCTTATGTTAACACGTTTTACACCAAAGTTTGATCTTTTTAATCAATCTTTTATTACATTAAAGATGTAATTTTAATGTTAACATAATATATTAAACAATGAAACTTTTCTAATGATTTATTTACATTAAAAATGTAAATTTCAATGTCAAAATATATTTTTATTACACAATGAATCTTTTATTTTCATATGATTAATTTACACAATATAAATCTTAATGTAAAAACATTTTTCAAGCAATGAACCTTTTTCTAATGATTCGTTTTTACATTAACAATATAAATTTTAATGTGAAAACAAATTTTCAAACAATGAATCTTTTAATATGACTCATATATACATTAAAGTGTAAATTATAATGTAATTTTTTTTTATTAACTTGAATCTTTTAAAACAAATGTTCATTTTTCATATTTTCTCACATACAATAAAAATGTAAACTTTTTGTTGTTAAACATTTTTATATTTCATCCAATGATCATTTTACATAAATCATTCTTTACATTAAAAATGTAAATTTTAATGTTTTAACATTATTATCCATTCAATGAATATTTTATATTTTTTATCTTTACATTAAAATTTTGAATTTTGAAGTTTCACCATTTTTATCCTTAACATAAATGACATTTTTATCACTAACATAAATGACATTTTTAATCTAATGTAACATTTCAAATAAAAATGATATGTTAAAATGATATTTTTATCTAATGTAACATTTCTTACTAAAATGATGTTTTAATCTAATGTAACATTTCTAACAAAAAACGATGTTTTAATCTAATGTAACATTTCTAACAAAAATGATGTTTTTAATCTATTATAACATTTCTAGTTTAATGACATGATTATTTAACATGACATTTTCTAATAAAACGACCCTTTTTATTTTTAACTTAACAGCCTCTAATAAAATGACATTTTTATAACAAAATATGTTCTCTAACATAAATAATATTTTTAATTCTAATGTAACATGATTCTAACTAACTGACATATTTTATTTACAAAATATGATTCTAACTAAATGACATATTTTATCTACATAACACGATTCTAAACAAAATGATAGTTTTATTTTAACATGAACTGTTTAATGTAACATGAACATATCTAAATATATGACACTTTGATTCTAATGTAATATTTTAAACTAAAATGACATATTTGTTCTAATGTAACCTTTCTAGCGAAGGTGACATTTTTATTCTAATAGAACCTGATTTTACAGAAATGACATATTTGTTCTAGTAAGTCATTTCTAACAAAATGACACGTTTCATTCTAATATAACATTTCAAATAAAAATGACATGTTTCATTCTAATATAACATTTCAAAGAAAAATGATATGTTTTCATTCTAATATAACATTTCAAATAAAAATGACATGTTTTCATTCTATTATAACATTTCAAATAAAAATGACAATTTTTACCTAACATACCATTTTAAAACAAAATAGTATTTTTATTCTAATGCAGCATTTTATAACAAAAATGTTATTTTTATTCTCATGCAACATTTTATTTATTCTCATATATATACAATAAAAATAATGGTTTTTATTGTACGCACCAATTTTGACGAACATGAATATTCTATTTATATATATATATATGTAATAAAAACATGGTTTCTATTGTATACCCAAATTTTGACAAACATGAATATACACAATTCAATTCAGATGTTCATCGTAATAAAAAACAACCGATTACATTTTATACAACACCAACATAAATTTTATATAGTATAAATATAAATTTCACATCACGATTAATAACTAATTTTATTTTAAAATACAGATCTCACAATGATTTTTGTCTGAATCTCCAGCATTCTCCATTTCAGCTCTAGTCAGTTCTAGGTTGTAGATCTCGTTAATACGGTTCTAACGGATTCAGTTTCGTCCATTTCTGATTAGTATTGAATAAGATAAGGGAGTTTAAAGTTAATATAATTTTAAACATTATTATTAAACAACTAATTACATTTCTAGGCCTTCTTCTACATCGTATTTGTTTGGACTATGATGTCCCGTATTTTTACGATATTATAATTAATTAATTTAATTATTTAAATACTGATTCAGAGAATTAAATGGTCGCTAAATTAAATTATATTAATATTTAATTAATGAAATAATTAAATAATATATTTAATTTCTGAAATAGTCAGAAATTTTTGAACTGAAAATATTGTGTGAATTGGATTATTTAAAACACATAATTCAGTTTGGAATATAATTATAATAGCGAATATATTTAATTAGCAATGGTCGAACGTGTAATTATATTATAATTATAATCGACCGCGAAATGGCGCAGTAGTTCGTAATTTGGCGATTCGAAATTCAATTGAATATACAGAGTCCGTTGTAAGCTGGATTTCTGTGAAACAAGAAACGTTCGGAGCTGGTGAAGTGTATTTTTCTAATGGAATAGAAAAATCGGGATTTCGTTGTGTAGATTTTGAGTTATGTCCAAATCAAATTTTAAAATGTCGCTGTGGAATTCCTTTATAATTTATAACGATATATAAAAGGAATTTCATTATAAATCGAAAATCGATTTAATTTGGATTTGAAATACTGAGTTATAAATTCATATAGGAATATTCTGGAGCTGTATGGTATTCTATTATGAGTATATACGATAATATTTATTTTTAAATATTAAGTTTAATTATTTTTAAATATATTTATATATTTAAATGGGTTATTTAGAGCATTAAAAATAGCCAGTTTTGCAAGCGACCTCCGTTTTCGACGAAACAAATTTTGTTGGATCCGCAATATTAAATTATTGTTAGATTTCAATTTCCATGATTTTTGAAGTTAGTATGTGGTCGTACGGGATTTTAATGTGAAAAACAGTCAGTATTTAGACGGTTAAAAATACGCTATGTGAGAAAACGAAGTCAGAATTCGACGAAACTAGTTTCGTTGGGTTCGTAATGTCAAACTGTAGCTGCATGTCTATTTTCACGATTTTTGGATATTGTATGTGAACATAGGAAATTTTAACAACATATACATATAGCGATGGCTTAAAATTAAATATAATAATGAATATATAATTATTTAAATTTCTCTATAAATACCATACTAATTCTCTTAACCCTAACTCTTCATTCCTTTGGTCAATAAAAATTCCGCCGTTGTCTTTTTCTTGGTCTTCAGTAAAACGTGAGGGAATGAAACTTTTAAAAATCCAAAGAAACTCAATGAAAAATCGATAAATCATTCTATGTATATAGTGGGAGTCAGGGAGGATTTCTCTTCAGTTTGATACTGGTTTTGAAGGGTGTGACAGCTATTTTGGGAGACCCACGTTCATACAACGAACTAGGGTTGAAGGGTTTGTGAGGTTTATACATCGATTTGTGAATTGGAGAGTGCGGCGGTGTTTATAACATTGATTTGAGTTCATGTGAGGATTTTGAGTATGTGCGGTGGAAATTTGTGATGCATCGTGTACTGTGGAAGCTCGAGATAGGCTGAACGACGCGTTTTGAGGAGTAGGTGCGAGAGCTTTACGGTGGGGATGGTTGCATACGGAGTGAGAAGTGGAGGACGTTGGTGCTTTCGGTTGGGGGAATGATGGATCGAAGGAGGAGTTGTAGGGTTGGGAAGTATCGAAAATGGTGGAGGATAAAAATGTTTGGAGCTCGCGATTTATCTTTGGGGAAGAAGGCTGATATGTTAAGCCGGGTTCAAGCGGATTTGGGCCAAGGAAAAAGGGATGAGGCCCGGTTGATTTTAAGCTTAGTTTAATTTTTAAAATAAAATATGTATACCTTGTAAAAGTTATAACTTTGTCATACGTTATCAGAATTTCACGAAACTGGATCCTTTAGGATCATATGGACAGACACTAACCAATGGAACTGACTGGGAGTGAATCGGTGTTCGTTACAATTTATAGAAAAATAAATTGTCTGATCTGAATCAACAACAGTTTACCATTATTTAACGATGAACTCCCAATGTGAGTAAAACTCACCAACTCTACCAGTTCACATTTTTATAACGTATATTTAGAACTGAAAAATGATGATTGATTGCTATGTATTGACTGTTTGGTTGAACTACTAAGTAATTATTTGAAATTATAGATCTGGTTATATATATAAATAAGTGTATATATATATATATAAATTGATTCTATTTAGCAGAATATTTCATAATGTAATGAAATTGATGTTAATTATATTGTTTAACATCTGTGGATGCAGGGAAACAGGTCGGAGGAATCCAACTGGATTCCTCAACATTTATTTTACTATTTTTCATATATTGTAATATATGATATGATATATAATCTGTATTGATTACGTGTGTTGAATGATATCGATCATTGTTATTTGGGTATTTTAAATACCGTAAGAAATACTGGAATGTAGAAAAGGGGATTTTCAAAGTGTATTTTGAAAATAAAGTATTTATATAAAATCAATGGACTTTATATATAAAAGGAAAAGGATTATATAAAAGGAAAATATTTGTGAAACAAATATAAAAGGAAAATATTTGTGAAAACAATTGTAAAAGGATATATTTGTATAACATTTACAAATAGAAATGAAAAGGATATATTTGTATAACATTTACAAGCAGAAATGAAAATGGAATATTTGTATAACATTTACAAATAGAAACGAAAAGGAAATATTTGTAAAACATTTACAAATAGAATTGAAAAGGAAATATGTAGAAAATAAATAGAATTGAAAAGGAAGTATTTATTTGTTAAATAAATAAAATTATAAAAGGAATATTTATTTGGAAAATAAGTAGGATTAGAAAAGGGAATTAACGAGATATAAAAGAACTATGAGAAGATTGTTCAAAGTGGATATCGTAATAGAGTAAATTGAATTAGAGTTAATCGAATTAGAGCTAATCAAATTAGAGTTCATCGAATTAGAGTTAATCAAATATTAGTTATTCGAGTAGAGTTAATTGAAAGGAGGAATTAATCGAATATTAGTTATTCGAAGTGAGTTATTGAATATTAGTTATTCGAAGTGAGTTATCGAATATTAGTTATTCGAAATGATTTATCGAATATTAGTTATTCGAAGTGATTTAACGAATATAGTTTATTCGAAAGGAGTTAATCGAATAGAGGTATTCGTAAAGGAGTTAATTGAATATTACTTATTTGAAAAGGAGTTAATCAAAAGGAGTTAATCAAAAGGAGTTAAATCGAAAGGAGTTAATCGATAGAGTTAATCAGTTAGAATTAAACCAGTTAGAGTAAATCAATTAGGGTAAACAAGTTAGAGTTAATCAGTTAGAGTTAACCAGTTAGAGTTAATCAATTAGAGTTAACCAGTTAGAGTTGATCGATTAGATTTAATCGATTAGAGTGAAATCGAATTAGGGTTATTCAAATAGAGTTAATCGAGTTAGAGTTAGTCAAGTAATAGTAAAACGAATATTAGTTATTCGAAAAGAGTTATCGAATATTAGTTATTCGAAAGGAGTTATCGAATATTGTTTATTCGAAAAGAGTTAATCGAATATTAGTTATTCGAATAGAGTTAAAAAGAGTTAATCGAATATTAGTTATTCGAATAGAGTTAAATGGAGTGAATTGAATATTAGTTATTCGAATAGAGTTAAATGGAGTTAATCGAATATTAGTTATTCGAATAGAGTTAAATCAAAAGGAGTTAATCGAATATAGTTTATTTGAAAGAAGATTATCGAATATAGTTTATTCGAAGAAAGGAGTTAATCAAATAGAGTTTAATCGAAAGGAGTTAGTCGAATATAGTTATTCGGAAGAGAGATTATCAAATATAGTTTATTCGAAAATGAGATTATCAAATATTAGTTGTTCGAAGAGAGTTAATCGAATAGAGTCTATACGAAAAGGAGTTTCGAGTAGAGATTTTTCAAAAGAGAGTTATACTTTGAAATTCAATTATATCGAATGTAGGAAAGTACTATTCACTTTCCGGTTTTTAAATCAAGATTTATATATAAATAAATTAGTTTTTTGTTTAATTATTCGAATTAAGAATAAAAGTTATAATTTAAGTTAGATATTTCAGAAGTAGAATTTATAACGTTATCATTATAAACAAATGTTTTTCATACAAAGTGGTTTCATAAACTGAAACCCGAGAATTTGATAAGTAGTGATTGTTAAAAGTTAAGTGATGAGCTATATCTATTGCATGGTTGAAAACGTCGTTCAGTTAAGGTCTGAGAGGTAGTCATACCCTAACTTGATTGGCTTCGTTTTTAACTAAGGAATGGTTAAGGTTCGATAGTGAAGGTTGGTTAAGTGAAATTAGTTAATCAGTGTAATATTTGAGTGGCATAGCGATGTTTTATCTAAACATCTGTTTAAATCCAATGAATGAGTTTTGGAAACATTTTCCAAATATAATCAGAGATATTTTCTAATCATAGAAAATGAAATGTTGATGGTAAAGAATACTGGAATGACAGTGATACGTGAAAAGAGATGGAAATGTTTCGCAACAATTAATAACGAACATTTTCTAAATTTGGAA
Source organism: Allium sativum (assembly GCA_030737875.1). Taxonomy (NCBI): domain Eukaryota; kingdom Viridiplantae; phylum Streptophyta; class Magnoliopsida; order Asparagales; family Amaryllidaceae; genus Allium; species Allium sativum. Next base: position 677,002,439 of record CM060926.1, on the reverse strand, counting down.
AATAAGGAATGTTGAAAATATGGAAACATGAAATGAATAAATTAATGAACTAAAGAGATAAATGTTAAATGCTGATTTGATCGATATAATTTCCATCCGGAAATAATATTGTTGTTTGCACACATGTTTTCTTCGATAGTTAACTCACCGATTATCGAAGTTTTTGACCATTTTTCCGTCGTTAATACGGGGAGACCGGGATCAGATTCATTATCTAAAAACCACTCTGTATGGGCACTAGCGTTACGACCAAATATGATGAAGACAATTGAAGACGGAGTTATGCAAGGGCTTTCCTGTTTATAGAATAGTGCCTTCGGTTTGTCCAGTCCCAGGACAACCTGTATGGAAGAATGTATGACAGAGTATATTTAATGGATCACGCAAGTTGATCTCTTCAAACATATGTACGTTTCGTGGCGGAGGAATTCGTTTCTTTTAGCTGTATGCCCGTTGTATTTTTGGGGAAATAAATTTGTGATTTGGCGGGTATGACGATGTGACATTCAAAGCGAATAAATGTGTGATTTGGCAGAGATAAGCGTGGCGTCTAGCCTCACAACCGGGAAACGACAAAAATCGGGCAGGAAGCATGGATAAGTTATTGGCTGCCAAGTAGGGTGTATAATCACCTATCTAGAGATATTCATTTCATTCTTTAATCTATTCGATCCTGTCCCATTCGGGAAGCAGTTGCTAACCCCAACCGTTGGTGATATACATTCGATACACTCAAGCGAAATGAGTGGTCGGTCATGTGTGGCCGGGTTGCAAGATGTTCTTGTTGAACCCAGTGTATTCCTCTCTAGAGGTACACTTTCGGAAAGTGGTTCCATACCTTGTCATAGTTGGTAATCAATTATACAATAAGTGCTCGCGGATTTGATTGTATGCAATATATGTAGAACGTGAGATGAAAGCGTTTCTGCTAGATGAATATTTAGTTGTGGTTGACAGACATTATTATAATGTCAAAAGAGTTTTGATTTAAAGTTTATCGCTTCTTTCAAAAGGATTTTGAAAGTTAAATCAAATTGATTTGGATTCTCATAAGGGAAAAACCCGTTCCGTTATACGGCGTGGTCTTATGAGATATCATTTTATTACTCAAACTGTTTTAAATTGTTTTACTCACACTAGTCCATGTTGCTTAATTGGTACGCATGATAGGGGTTTCTCTCTTTGCGTTAGGTGGCGAACAGGAGACTCTTACTCCTACATGTCCCAAAAATGGGGGTTGGTCGAGTCGAGAGGCTGGCCGTAAAACATTGTGTTGGGGTACCTCTATAGGCCACGGTGGGAGGTTATCCTACTGCTTGGGGGTTTGAGGGATGGTTGAAAAGCCTACCGAAATCGTCGGGCTGCTACAGTGGTATCAAAGCTTAAGGTTAAGTAATTACCTTGGCTCTGTGGCGTAACTCAGTAGAGATGGGGTTAGTAATACCCTAGATTGAGTTGAGTATATTTATATGAGCGCATATTTGTTATTTGATATAAAATGGTTTTATATTGTGTAGATTTATTGGTTGAGTTGTTTATGGGTTCTGATCGACCAGTTTGATCCACTGTATCGGGGTGAGTTTTTTAACACTCGAATACGATGGGTCGACATGATATGTTTTGAAAAGAAGGGTAAACAAAATAATTTTACCCAAAGTATATTTTGATATAGAGAAAATATATATATATTGGAATTAAAATATATTGGATATATTGGTTGTTATTATAATCGAGTAAGATTGTAAAATGTGAAATGGTTATGTAAATAGCCAATCAGAATTCATATAAGTGAAATACATGAAATCAGATAAATTAAATCTGAATTTAGATCAGAATTGGAATTAAAACACTGGAAATTTTAATAAATGTTTGTAAATGGACATGGATTAAATATATGAGAATTTTAAAATCCTAGGAGATTTTAAATTGTTTTACAAGCATTGTGAAGGATATTTTGAAAATGATTTCAAAATGGAAATGTTTAAATATGGTTTTGAAATTGTTACAGTATTGAACTCACTCCGACCGCTGGAAAATAGATTCCGAAGATGACTGCGCAGCATCATCGGTGTTCATTTTCGAGCTTGTAAGTGATGGATTACTACCAAAGGTTTTGTTTTTGGAAATGTTTTGCGAAAACAACTAATTTGAATTTCGAAAAGGATTGTTTGATTTTTGAGAAAAGCGAAGCTGTTTAAAACTCCCAAGGAGAGATTGATGAATTAAAAACAAGTTAAATAATACTTGTGAAAGCAAACTGGAATTAAATTAAATGGATGGAACTTAACGAGGTTAAGTATATTGGATTGGTGGGTTAAGAATTTGAAAATCAAGAATGGTAATTGATATTAAGATTTGGAATTTGGTTTGGATAAGCGAATAATTGGGTTTGAGGATAAGAATTGGAGTTCGATTGTGATGGCATTGGTATCTGCTGAATTGGCAGCAGATGGAAGGGATATATTGACATGCCCGACAAAAAGGTATGGGTTTGAGATTTTGATGAGCCAAATTGGCAAGCCGCTTGGCTATTTGATTTTCTTTTGGGTTGGAGATGGCCTAGAGAGGCAAGTTGTAGTTGTACCGATTGAGCCGTACAAAGGAAGTGCTGGCGAAATTTTTCGAAAATTTGGGGCGTTAGAAAATTTTCAGGAATTTTGAAAATTTTCGTAAACAAGAATGAATTAATAATTTCATTGAAATTAATCAGTATAGTGAAACCGAAGTCAAAAGTTAAACAAATAAATTTTTACCAGTTAATAGTGTTTGTTTTCTACCTTAGCAATTTCGAGGACGAAATTATTTTAAGGGGGGAAGAATGTAATGTCCCGTATTTTTACGATATTATAATTAATTCATTTAATTATTTAAATAGTGATTCAGAGAATTAAATGGTCATTAAATAAAATAATATTGAATATTTAATTAATGAAATAATTAAATAATATATTTAATTTCTGAGATAGTCAGAAATTGCTGATTTGACAATATTGTGTGAATTGGATTATTTAAAACATATAATTCAGTTTGGAATATAATTATAATAGCGAATATATTTAATTAGCGATGGTTGAACATATAATTATATTATAATTATAATCGAGCGCGAAATGGCATGGCAGTTCGTAATTTGGCGATTCGAACTTCATTGAATATACAGAGTCCGTTTTGAGCCGGATTTCTATGAAACAGGAAACGTTCGGAGCTAGTGAAGTATATTTTTCTAATGGAAGAGAAAAATCGGGATTTCATCATGTAGATTTTGATTTATGTCCAAATCAAATTTTAAAATAGTCGTTGTGGAATTTCTTTATAATTTATAACAATATATAAAAGGAATTTCATTATAAATCGAATATTGATTTAATCTAGATTTGAAATATCGAGATAGAAATTCATATAGGAATATTCTGGAGCTGTATGGTATTCTATTGTGAATATATACGATAATATTTATTTTTAAATATTTAGTTTAATTATTTTTAAATATATTCATATATTTAAATGGGTTATTTAGAGCTTTAAAAATACCCAGTTTTGCAAACGACCTCCGTTTTCGATGAAACTAATTTTGTTGGATCCGCAATATTAAATTATTGTTATATTTCAATTTCCGTGATTTTGTAGTCAGTATGTGGCCGTACGAGATTTTAATGTGAAAAACCATGTAATGACCCGCATTGGCAGGGGTATTATGATTTGTTTATTTAATTATTGAGATGTTGTTTTAGTGAATTTAATGGTCGTGGAATTTAATAATGATGAATATTTAATTAAAATAATATATTTAATTTTGAATTAATCAAAATTAGCTGAAATGACGATATGGTGTGAACCGGATCATCTGTGATATTTAATTCAGCTTGAAATTGAATTTGAATAACGAATATATTCAATCGTCGACAGTTGAACGTATAGTTTATAATATAATTATAAACGAGCTCGAAAATGGCGCTGTAGTTCGTTATTTGGCGATTCGAACTTCAACTGAATGTACATGATTCGTTTGAAGCCGGATTTCTGTGAAACAAGAAAACGTGTGGAGCTGGTGGAGTATATCTTTCTAGTGGAAGAGAAAAATCAGGATTTCGTCGTGTGGATTTTGATTTATGTTCAAATCAAATTTTAAAATAGTCGCTATGAAATCGTTTATCGACCGTAATGGTTTATTCGATATAACTAGAGATCGGGATTGAATTTAGACAAGGTTCTTTTGGGAAATAACGATAATTTAATTTTTAGATTTTTTCTGTAATTTTTATTTAATTAAATAAGCGACTTTTATTTTGGAATATTTTGCACCCTGTATCAATATTTTGGGGTTTCACAATATGAGTTAATCTACCGGTATTTTTATATTTTTGAAATCGGGGTACCTTACTGGTTACAATGATATCTTTATATCTGTCTGTGCGGTTCGTAATTTAACGGAGTTTTATGTATAAGGGTACATATCTATATTTGTAAACGTTAAATTTAAAAGAGAAACAAATTACCACACCTTAGCTGCTAAGGTAGAGTACCACGTTCTTTCATTTGGCCTAAAATACTCCACGTCTCCAAACTAGATTGAATGGCTTAAAACTCCCACACCACTTCTATAAAAGGGATTCTGTAACCTAATTCTATTTCATCCTCGGGTCAACCATATTTTTGCGCCGCTACTCCTGTGAAAACCAGTAAAAAGAAAAATCAAAGAACAATCAAATAAAATTCCAAAATTTCATGAAACATGTATATATGAATTCATCGGACCATTCTCTTTGATCCTACATTTATCTTGTGGAGTACGGTTTCAATTTCTGCCGTATCAAGACAGCGAAGGAAACATCACCCTGGGGTTTAGACAACGCAATGATCATCGTGGTGAGGAGGCATTCGGGAGGGACGGGGTCTAAGAGTATTCGATGAAGGAAAGCGTCGCTTCTTTTGGTTGGCACGGCATTTTTGAATTTTTAGCAAACGGGTTTTGGTTTCGTGAGCAAGGTACAGGTATCGCAGTGGGTTGGGTTCATCGGAAGTGATAAGCTGGGCGACGATGGTCGTTCTGGTGATTGTTTTGTGGGGTCCGGTGGTTGATAAGGGCTGTTTTAAGGTGAGGATTTCCGCGAGGAAAGGAAGCAAATGGCCAGATGTTTCTGCAAACGGGTTCTTGAAAATGGAAGAGTGCGGTCATCAGTAGCTCACGTATTGTTGGGGAGGGACTTGTTTTGTCAGGCTAGATAAATGTTTTGGGAAGATGGAGTAACGTTGGTGCGGTAGTGAGTTTAAGGGTAGGCTTGGGCCGGTTAGAAGAAATGGTAAAGGCCCAAAAATTCAAACTTTATTTAGTTTAAATTTAACATGAATAATGTACTAACTTAGAACTTAAATATCTTGGCCATACGGTATCAGACCAACGAACGGTCAGCTTCGTTGAAATCATAGAGACGAGGACTACACCATGGAACTGTCTGGGAGTGAATCAGAGCTCGCTACAATTTATAGCGAAATAAATTGTCTGTCTGAATCAAAGACAGTTAATCGTTATTTAATGATAACCGTCCAATGTGAGTAAATCTTACTAACTCTGAACAGTTTATAATTTCATGTTGTATTTTTAGAACTGTTAGATATTGGCTGATTGACTGTGTGTTGACTGTTTGATTGAACTGCTAGTCAGTTAGTTAAATTTCTATATTGATTCTGTTTAACCGAATGTATCATATAGAACTGAAAGTGATGTTATCTATATTGTTTAACATCTGTGATGCAGGGAGACAGGTTGGAGGAATCCAACTGGATTCCTCAACATTTATTTTACTGTTTTCATATATTGTGATATATGATGTGTTATATAATCTGTTATGGATTATGTGTGTTGGAATGATGTTGATCATTGTTATTCGATATTGTAAATATCATAAAAGACCCTGGGATGTAAAAAGAAGTATTTCAATGTATATTGAAATAAAGGAATTTTATAAAATCACAGGATTTTATAAAAGGAATTATTTATAAAACGAACACGGTTTTATAAAAGGGATATTTATTTAGAAAATAAATAGAAATAAAAAAGGAATATTTATTTAGAAAATAAATAGAAGTTATAAAAAGGAAATATTTGTAACGGTAAATAGAAGTTATAAAAAGGAAATATTTGTAACGGTAAATAGAAGTTATAAATATGAAATATTTGTAACGGTAAATAGAAGTTATAAATAGGATATATTTGTAACGGTAAGTAAACGTTATAAATAGGAAATATTTGTAACGGTAAATAGAAGTTATAAAAAGGAAATATTTGTAACGGTAAATAGAAGTTATAAAAAGGAAATATTTGTAACGGTAAATAGAAGTTATAAATAGGATATATTTGTAACGGTAAGTAAACGTTATAAATAGGAAATATTTGTAACGGTAAATAGAAGTTATAAATAGGATATATTTGTAACGGTAAGTAAACGTTATAAAAAAGGAAATAGTTATAACGGAAAACGTAGTTTAGTAAAAGAAGATAATCGATGTTAGTTTAATTGATTAGTGTTAAAGTAAAAAGAAGTTAATCGATGTTAGTTTAATCGATTAGTGTTAAAGTAAAAGGAGATAATCGATGTTAGTTTAATCGATTAGAGTTAAAGAAAATGAGTTAATCGAATATAGTTATTCGAATAGAAGCAAATGAGTTAATCGAATATAGTTATTCGAATAGAAGCAAATGAGTTAATCGAATATAGTTATTCGAATAGAAGCAAATGAGTTAATCGAATATGGTTATTCGAATAGAAAGTAAAATGAGTTAATCGAATATGGTTATTCGAATAGAAAGTAGAATGAGTTAATCGAATATAGTTTATTCGAAGAAAGTAAAAGGAGTTATCGAATATAGTTATTCGAAAGGAGATAAGTGAAATGAGTAAATCAATAGTGTTAGTCAAATAGAGTTAATCCAATAGTGTTAGTCCAATAGAGTTAATTGATAAGGGTTAATCGAATAGAGATTTATTAGAAGGAGGGTTAAGTAAGGAAGTTAGAAAAAGGAATAAAGTGAACTTTGCTAATTTCAAAGTTAGAAATGTTGTTCAGTTAAGGTCTGAGAGGTAGTTCTACCCCAACTTGATTGGCTTCGTTTTTAACTAAGGAATAGTTAAGGTTCGGCAGTAAAGGAAATTGTTTGAGTTGGCATCGCGATGGTTTGTTTAAACATATGTCTAAGTCCAATGAAGAAGCTTTGGAAATGTTTTCCAAAGAAGAAACCAGAAATGTTTTCTTATAAAGGAAACGAGAAATTGGAAATGTTTTCCATTGTTAATAACGTATATTTTCCCAATTTAGAAAATAAGGAATATTGAACGTAGGAAAACATGAGATAAGTAAATTGATGAACTAAAGAGATGAATGTTGAATGATGTTTGATCGATATAATTTCCATTTGGAAATAATATCATTGTTTGCACACCTATTTTTATTCGATAGTTAAATCACAGACTATCGAAGTTTTGACCATTTTAACGTTGTTAATATGGAGAGACCGGTTGGATTATTATCCAAAGAACCACTCTGTATTGGCATAAGCGTTGCGAATCATATATGCCAAAGGAAATTGAAGACGGAGTTATGCAAGGGCTATCCTGTTTACAGAATAGTGCCTTCGGTTCATCCTGTTCCTGGATGACTTGTATGGACGGATGTCCGACAGAGTATTTCCTGACGATCACGTATATTGATTTCTCCAACTGTACCAAGAGTGGAAGCGGAGAAGGAAACTTCTTTTAGCTAACGCGTAATGTATGGTTGAGGACATCAATCGGTGATTGGATGGATTTGATGATGTGACATTCAAAGTGAATCTGATGTGATGATAAAGCGTAGCTTCTAGCCTCATCATCCGGTAAATGACAGAAATCGGGCAGGCAGCATGGCTAAGTCGGTCGCACCGAAGTAGGGTGTATAATCACCTGATCTAGAGTTTCATTTACTTCTAAAAATCTATTGTTGATGCTGTCCCATTCGGGAAACGGTTGTTGATCCCAACTGTTGGTGATATACATTCGATACACTCAAGCGAAATGAGTGGTCGGTCATGTGTGGCCGGGTTGCAAGATGTTCTTGTTGAACCCAGTGTATTTCTCTCTAGAGGTACACAAGCGGAAGGTGATTCCATACCTTGTCATAGTTGGAAATCCATTACCCAATACGTGCTTGCGGTTTTGATTGTATACTATATATGTAGAACGTGAGATGAAAGCGTTTCTGCTAGATGATTATATATATACTGTGGTTGATAGACATTATTATAATATCAAAAGGTTTTTGATATAAAAGATATTTTGGATTCTCATAAGGGAAAAACCCGTTCCGTTATGCGGCGTGGTCTTATGAGATATCGTTTACTTGTTCGAACTATTTTTAAACTGTTTACTCATACCAGTCCCATGACTGACCCGGAGTTTACTTTGTTGTTTTCCCTAAACTCTTGGGTGCCTAAATTTGTATGGGCAGTCAAGTAGTCGGGATTTTACAGATATAGTTGAAGAGCTGGAGCAGGAGGCTTCAGGATCATATAGCTATAGTTATTTCCGCTGTGTTGTAAGTGCTGTACTTTGATAATGATGTATATTCAAATACAGATGTATATTTCAAAGTTATGTTACATATATTATATGTTATTCGTTCCGCTGTGAGATTCGTGTTACTCTGATGTTATGTTCTTCTTCTTCTTCTATTCTAAGTTTCTATCTTATCTTTTCTCACCCTCTAATTTCTTTCACTAATTACCAGGATTTTTCGACGTTTTGGTTATCGACATCGCGCTTATGTCGATAACCAAAGACGCTCAAAATCCGGGTCGTTACAGTTGGTATCAGAGCTTAAGTTAAGAATTACTTGGCTCTGTGGCGTGACTCGGTAGAGATAGGGTTAGTAATACCCTAGACTGAGATTGAGTGTATATATACGAGTGAACGTATTTGTTATTGATATAAAAATTTGTTTTATATTGTGGAGATCCATTGGTTGAGTTGTTTGTGAATTCTGGTCGATCAGTTTGATCCACTGTATCGGTAGGGATTTCGTAAACACTTGAATACGATGAACCATCATGGTATGTTTTGAAAAGAGGGTGAATTAAAATAAGTTTACCCAAGGTATATCTTGAGATAGAGAAGATATATATACCAAATTACAATATAGTGGATATATTGGTTGTTATTATAATCGAGTAAGATTATAAATTAAATGGTTACGTAAATAACCAATCAGAATTCATATAAGTGAAATACGTGAAATCAGATGAGTTAAATCTGAAATTAAAACCAGAAATTGAAGTTAAAACTCTGGAGAATTGGATAAGTGTTTGTAAACGGATTTGGAATTGAAAATAAGGAAAATTTAAGATCCTGGGAGATTTTAAATTGTTTTACAAGCAGTATGAATTATATTTTGAAATGAATTTCAAAGTGGAAATGTTTAGAAATGGTTTTATAGTATTGAACTCACTTCGATCGCTGGGAAATAGATTCTGATGATGACAGCTGCATCATCAGTATTCATTTTCGAGTTGTAAGTGACGAATTACTACCAGAGATACTGTTTTGAATTTGTTTTGGGAAAGACGAGTAGTGTTGAATTTCAAAATGGGATTTATAAAATAGAATTTGAACTTTTAAATAGATTTGAAATACTAACTTGTTTTAAAGGAAATAAAACGAGAAGTTCCTTTATAAACGAAGTTTATAAATAGTTCTTTTATAAACGAAGTTTATAAAATGAAGTGAAAAGAATTATCATTGGATAATTCAGAAATAAAAATACAAGTGTGAAATTGAAAGGGAAATCTATTTTCAAAAGGTAGAAATATCGATTCCAAAAGGAATTGAAATCGAGACTTATGTAAAGAATGAATAAAGAAAGTTTGAAAAGGAATTTGAATAAAGGAAGTTCAAACATAGAATTTGAATAAGAAAATTCAAAGAGGATTTGAATATAGAAAATTCAAAGGGGATTTGAATATAGAAATTCAAATGAGATTTGAAAAAAAAAAGATTTAAATAATAGAAATTGAATATAGAAATTCAAAGGGAGTTTGAATATATGAAACTCAATGGAAGTGATATAGAATTTGAATATAGAAATTCAAATGGCGTTTGGATATAGAAAATATAAGAGATTTCAAATATAGGATTTGAATATCGAAAGTGAAATGAAATTTGAATGTAGGAGATTCAAATAGAATTGAAATTGAAATTTGAATATAGAAGATTCAAATAGAATTGAAATGAAATTCAAATATAGAATTTGAATAAGGAAATTGAAACGAAATTCAAATATAGAAATTGAATAGAATTAACTAAGTCGAGAGGAATTAGTTAATCGAGTTTTGAAGTTGAAGTTGAACTTTGAAAGGTGGATTGGATCTGTAAATGGATATTCGAAATCGAATATAGAACATAAAATTGAAATGGAATTCAATTAGTGGATAAACAAGTTAAACCTATATTTGAACATGTATATTCAAATAAAAAGGTGAAATGGGCAAACCAGAAATTTGAAAATCACTTAACAAACTAAGTTAAAATGATTGGATTAAGTTGAAATGAATTAGGAATGTATAGAGACATGAGATAGGTATGGATAAGGATAATGCAGGAGTTATAGATAGAATGCTCGACGGAAAGGTATGTATTTAATTCATATATGAGATTTTATGCGCCGTATCGGCTAGCCGCTTGGCTTTTCTTTTTCTTTTGATTGGAGAAGGCCTGTGTGGCAGTTTGGGGATTTTCCCGATGCTCCTAGTACAAAGGAGGTTATGGCGAATTTTTCCGGGAATCTAAGGAGTTAGAATATTTTTAAGATAATTTGATAATTAGAAATCAACGTATCAATATATATAGAAGTCGATAAGAAAACGAACTTTGAAATAGAATAGTAAAATCAAAAAGGAAGACTAGGAATAAAATCTAGTAAGAATAGAAAGAGAAAGTGTAGACGTGTTTAAAAGTGAATACGTAGTTGTATGGTATTGATTATTCGAGTAAGTAGTCATATCTGTTTTGACGTTATAAATGTTATTCAGTCAAGGTCTGAGAGGTAGTTATACCCCAACTTGATTGATTTCATTATTAACAAATAAATAGTAAGATTTCAGGCTCGAAGATCAATGTTGAATAAGAGTTAGTTGAATATAGTATTTGGGTTGTCGTAACGATGTTTTACACAACATCCGTTTTAACCCAAATAAGTGTAAACTTGGAAATAGAAAAATAAATATTTCCTAAGTATAGAAATAATCGAGATCGGAAAAGAGATAAATAATTGGAGTATTTTCCAATTAGAAATAGCATATATTTTCTAAGATTTAGAAAATAAAGGAAGGCGATATTCGGAAATGTTTTCCCAATAACATAAAAGGCCAATAAGGTTATTGAAAATATTTGGTTAACAAATATTGATAAAGAAATAGAGAAGTGATTTAACTAATGGAATATTGATAATGGGCTCAGTTGGATTTCAAAAAGGAAAATTTGATTTTTGAAAAAGTAAACTGTTTAAAATTCCCAGGAAGAGGCTGTTTGAATTAAGAACAAATTTAAATAGAAGTTTGCGGAAGTAAGCTGAAACTAAATTGAAACAGTTAAGTGAAAACTGAATGGAAATAGAACGATATCAGGAAAAATTTATTCTTGAATAAAATTGGATTGTCGAGATAGGAATCTGAAATGAAAATTGGACTGGGAAGTTAAGAGTTTGAAATCGCGAATGGAACTCGAATTTGAAATAAAATTCGACTTAGGATATAAGCGAATGGTTGTGTCGTGGATAAAAGAAGATGGGGATTTGATTGGGATGACCCTTGTATCCGCTGAATTGATAACAGGTGGAAAGGATAAAATGATATGCCGACAAAAGGTACAAGTTTGTATTTCTATTGGATATAAGATTTATGAGCCGAAATGGGCAAGCCGCTTGGCTGTTTGATTTTCTTTTGGGTTGGAGATGGCCCAGAGAGGCGAGTTGGAGTTGTACCGATTGACCAGTACAAAGGAGGTGCTGGCGAAAATTTTCGAAGAGTTAAGGCCTTAGAAAATTTTCAGGATTTTTGAAAATATCCGTTGATAAGAATTAATTAATAAATTAATTGAAATTAAATTGGTTCAGTTGAAACTGAAGTTAAGAAGTGAACAAATGTGTTCTAACCAGTCGATAGGGTCGTCCTCTACCTTTTAGCAATTTCGAGGACGAAATTATTTTAAGTGGGGAAGATTGTAATGACCCGCATTGGCAGGGGTATTATGATTTGTTTATTTAATTATTGAGATGGTGGTTTAGTGAATTTAATGGTCGTGGAATTTAATAATGATGAATATTTAATTAAAATAATATATTTAATTTTGAATTAATCAAAATTAGCTGAAATGGCGATATGGTGTGAACCGGATCATCTGTGATATTTAATTCAGCTTGAAATTGAATTTGAATAAAGAATATATTCAATCGTCGACAGTTGAACGTATAGTTTATAATATAATTATAAACGAGCTCGAAAATGGCGCTGCAGTTCGTTATTTGGCGATTCGAACTTCAACTGAATGTACATGATTCGTTTGAAGCCGGATTTCTGTGAAACAAGAAAACGTGTGGAGCTGGTGGAGTATATCTTTCTAGTGGAAGAGAAAAATCAGGATTTCGTCGTGTGGATTTTGATTTATGTCCAAATCAAATTTTAAAATAGTCGCTATGAAATCGTTTATCGACCGTAATGGTTTATTCGATATAACTAGAGATCGGGATTGAATTTAGACAAGGTTCTTTTGGGAAATAACGATAATTTAATTTTTAGATTTTTTCTGTAATTTTTATTTAATTAAATAAGCGACTTTTATTTTGGAATATTTTGCACCCTGTATCAATATTTTGGGGTTTCACAATATGAGTTAATCTACCGGTATTTTTATATTTTTGAAATCGGGGTACCTTACTGGTTACAATGATATCTTTATATCTGTCTGTGCGGTTCGTAATTTAACGGAGTTTTATGTATAAGGGTACATATCTATATTTGTAAACGTTAAATTTAAAAGAGAAACAAATTACCACACCTTAGCTGCTAAGGTAGAGTACCACGTTCTTTCATTTGGCCTAAAATACTCCACGTCTCCAAACTAGATTGAATGGCTTAAAACTCCCACACCACTTCTATAAAAGGGATTCTGTAACCTAATTCTATTTCATCCTCGGGTCAACCATATTTTTGCGCCGCTACTCCTGTGAAAACCAGTAAAAAGAAAAATCAAAGAACAATCAAATAAAATTCCAAAATTTCATGAAACATGTATATATGAATTCATCGGACCATTCTCTTTGATCCTACATTTATCTTGTGGAGTACGGTTTCGATTTCTGCCGTATCAAGACAGCGAAGGAAACATCACCCTGGGGTTTAGACAACGCAATGATCATCGTGGTGAGGAGGCGTTCGGGAGGGACGGGGACTAAGAGTATTCGGTGAAGGAAAGCGTCGCTTCTTTTGGTTGGCACGGCATTTTTGAATTTTTAGCAAACGGGTTTTGGTTTCGTGAGCAAGGTACAGGTATCGCAGTGGGTTGGGTTCATCGGAAGTGATAAGCTGGGCGACGATGGTCGTTCTGGTGATTGTTTTGTGGGGTCCGGTGGTTGATAAGGGCTGTTGTAAGGTGAGGATTTCCGCGAGGAAAGGAAGCAAATGGCCAGATGTTTCTGCAAACGGGTTCTTCAAAATGGAAGAGTGCGGTCATCAGTAGCTCACGTATTTTTGGGGAGGGACTTGTTTTGTCAGGCTAGATAAATGTTTTGGGAAGATGGAGTAACGTTGGTGCGGTAGTGAGTTTAAGGGTAGGCTTGGGCCGGTTAGAAGAAATGGTAAAGGCCCAAAAATTCAAACTTTATTTAGTTTAAATTTAACATGAATAATGTACTAACTTAGAACTTAAATATCTTGGCCATACGGTATCAGACCAACGAACGGTCAGCTTCGTTGAAATCATAGAGACGAGGACTACACCATGGAACTGTCTGGGAGTGAATCAGAGCTCGCTACAATTTATAGCGAAATAAATTGTCTGTCTGAATCAAAGACAGTTAATCGTTATTTAATGATAACCGTCCAATGTGAGTAAATCTTACTAACTCTGAACAGTTTATAATTTCATGTTGTATTTTTAGAACTGTTAGATATTGGCTGATTGACTGTGTGTTGACTGTTTGATTGAACTGCTAGTCAGTTAGTTAAATTTCTATATTGATTCTGTTTAACCGAATGTATCATATAGAACTGAAAGTGATGTTATCTATATTGTTTAACATCTGTGATGCAGGGAGACAGGTTGGAGGAATCCAACTGGATTCCTCAACATTTATTTTACTGTTTTCATATATTGTGATATATGATGTGTTATATAATCTGTTATGGATTATGTGTGTTGGAATGATGTTGATCATTGTTATTCGATATTGTAAATATCATAAAAGACCCTGGGATGTAAAAAGAAGTATTTCAATGTATATTGAAATAAAGGAATTTTATAAAATCACAGGATTTTATAAAAGGAATTATTTATAAAACGAACACGGTTTTATAAAAGGGATATTTATTTAGAAAATAAATAGAAATAAAAAAGGAATATTTATTTAGAAAATAAATAGAAGTTATAAAAAGGAAATATTTGTAACGGTAAATAGAAGTTATAAAAAGGAAATATTTGTAACGGTAAATAGAAGTTATAAATATGAAATATTTGTAACGGTAAATAGAAGTTATAAATAGGATATATTTGTAACGGTAAGTAAACGTTATAAATAGGAAATATTTGTAATGGTAAATAGAAGTCATAAAAAGGAAATATTTGTAACGGTAAATAGAAGTTATAAAAAGGAAATATTTGTAACGGTAAATAGAAGTTATAAAAAGGAAATATTTGTAACGGTAAATAGAAGTTATAAATAGGATATATTTGTAACGGTAAGTAAACGTTATAAATAGGAAATATTTGTAACGGTAAATAGAAGTTATAAATAGGATATATTTGTAACGGTAAGTAAACGTTATAAAAAAGGAAATAGTTATAACGGAAAACGTAGTTTAGTAAAAGAAGATAATCGATGTTAGTTTAATTGATTAGTGTTAAAGTAAAAAGAAGTTAATCGATGTTAGTTTAATCGATTAGTGTTAAAGTAAAAGGAGATAATCGATGTTAGTTTAATCGATTAGAGTTAAAGAAAATGAGTTAATCGAATATAGTTATTCGAATAGAAGCAAATGAGTTAATCGAATATAGTTATTCGAATAGAAGCAAATGAGTTAATCGAATATGGTTATTCGAATAGAAAGTAAAATGAGTTAATCGAATATGGTTATTCGAATAGAAAGTAGAATGAGTTAATCGAATATAGTTTATTCGAAGAAAGTAAAAGGAGTTATCGAATATAGTTATTCGAAAGGAGTTAAGTGAAATGAGTAAATCAATAGTGTTAGTCAAATAGAGTTAATCCAATAGTGTTAGTCCAATAGAGTTAATTGATAAGGGTTAATCGAATAGAGATTTATTAGAAGGAGGGTTAAGTAAGGAAGTTAGAAAAAGGAATAAAGTGAACTTTGCTAATTTCAAAGTTAGAAATGTTGTTCAGTTAAGGTCTGAGAGGTAGTTCTACCCCAACTTGATTGGCTTCGTTTTTAACTAAGGAATAGTTAAGGTTTGGCAGTAAAGGAAATTGTTTGAGTTGGCATCGCGATGGTTTGTTTAAACATATGTCTAAGTCCAATGAAGAAGCTTTGGAAATGTTTTCCAAAGAAGAAACCAGAAATGTTTTCTTATAAAGGAAACGAGAAATTGGAAAT
Source organism: Allium sativum (assembly GCA_030737875.1). NCBI lineage: Eukaryota > Viridiplantae > Streptophyta > Magnoliopsida > Asparagales > Amaryllidaceae > Allium > Allium sativum. The sequence continues at coordinate 676,986,586 of CM060926.1, read as the reverse complement.
GTTTTCCATTGTTAATAACATATATTTTCCCAATTTAGAAAATAAGGAATATTGAACGTAGGAAAACATGAGATAAGTAAATTGATGAACTAAAGAGATGAATGTTGAATGATGTTTGATCGATATAATTTCCATTTGGAAATAATATCATTGTTTGCACACCTATTTTTATTCGATAGTTAAATCACAGACTATCGAAGTTTTGACCATTTTAACGTTGTTAATATGGAGAGACCGGTTGGATTATTATCCAAAGAACCACTCTGTATTGGCATAAGCGTTGCGAATCATATATGCCAAAGGAAATTGAAGACGGAGTTATGCAAGGGCTATCCAGTTTACAGAATAGTGCCTTCGGTTCATCCTGTTCCTGGATGACTTGTATGGACGGATGTCCGACAGAGTATTTCCTGACGATCACGTATATTGATTTCTCCAACTGTACCAAGAGTGGAAGCGGAGAAGGAAACTTCTTTTAGCTAACGCGTAATGTATGGTTGAGGACATCAATCGGTGATTGGATGGATTTGATGATGTGACATTCAAAGTGAATCTGATGTGATGATAAAGCGTAGCTTCTAGCCTCATCATCCGGTAAATGACAGAAATCGGGCAGGCAGCATGGCTAAGTCGGTCGCACCGAAGTAGGGTGTATAATCACCTGATCTAGAGTTTCATTTACTTCTAAAAATCTATTGTTGATGCTGTCCCATTCGGGAAACGGTTGTTGATCCCAACTGTTGGTGATATACATTCGATACACTCAAGCGAAATGAGTGGTCGGTCATGTGTGGCCGGGTTGCAAGATGTTCTTGTTGAACCCAGTGTATTCCTCTCTAGAGGTACACAAGCGGAAGGTGATTCCATACCTTGTCATAGTTGGAAATCCATTACCCAATACGTGCTTGCGGTTTTGATTGTATACTATATATGTAGAACGTGAGATGAAAGCGTTTCTGCTAGATGATTATATATATACTGTGGTTGATAGACATTATTATAATATCAAAAGGTTTTTGATATAAAAGATATTTTGGATTCTCATAAGGGAAAAACCCGTTCCGTTATGTGGCGTGGTCTTATGAGATATCGTTTACTTGTTCGAACTATTTTTAAACTGTTTACTCATACCAGTCCCATGACTGACCCGGAGTTTACTTTGTTGTTTTCCCTAAACTCTTGGGTGCCTAAATTTGTATGGGAAGTCAAGTAGTCGGGATTTTACAGATATAGTTGAAGAGCTAGAGCAGGAGGCTTCAGGATCATATAGCTATAGTTATTTCCGCTGTGTTGTAAGTGCTGTACTTTGATAATGATGTATATTCAAATACAGATGTATATTTCAAAGTTATGTTACATATATTATATGTTATTCGTTCCGCTGTGAGATTCGTGTTACTCTGATGTTATGTTCTTCTTCTTCTTCTATTCTAAGTTTCTATCTTATCTTTTCTCACCCTCTAATTTCTTTCACTAATTACCAGGATTTTTCGACGTTTTGGTTATCGACATCGCGCTTATGTAGATAACCAAAGACGCTCAAAATCCGGGTCGTTACAAACCATCAGTATTTTGACGGTTAAAAATACACTGTGTGAGCAAACGGAGTCAGAATTCGATGAAAACTATTTCGTTGGGTCCGTAATGTCGAACTGTAGCTGCATGTCTATTTTCATGATTTTTGGATATTGTATGTGATCATAGGAATTTTCAACAACATATACATATAGCGATGGCTTAAAATTAAATATAATAATGAATATATAATTATTTAAATTTCACTATAAATACCATACTAATTCTCTTAACCCTAACTCTTCATTCCTTTGGTCAATAAAAATTCCGCCGTTGTCTTTTTCTTGGTCTTCAGTAAAACGTGAGGGAATGAAACTTTTAAAAATCCAAAGAAACTCAATGAAAATTGGATAAATCATTCTATGTATATAGTGGGAGGCAGGGAGGATTTCTCTTCAGTTTGATACCGATTTTGAAGGGTGCGACAGCTATTTTGGAAGACCCACTTTCATACAGCGAATTAGGGTTGAAGGGTTTGGGAAGTTTATACATCGATTTGTGAATTAGAGAGTGCGGCAGTGTTTATAACATTGATTTGAGTTCATGTGAGGATTTTGGGTATGTGCGGTGGAAACTAGTGATGCATCGTTAACTGTGGAAGCTCGAGATAGGCTGAACGACGCGTTTTGAGGAGTAGGTGCGAGAGCTTTACGGTGGGGATGGTTGCATACGGACTGAGAAGTGGAGGACGTTGGTGCTTTCGGTTGGGGGAACGATGGATCGAAGGAGGAGTTATAGGGCTGGGAAGTATCGAAAATGGTGGAGGATAAAAATGTCTGGAGCTCGCGATTTATCTTCGGGGAAGAAGGATGATATGTTGGGCTGGGTTCAAGCGGATTTGGGCCAAGGAAAAAGGGTGAGGCCCGGTTGATTTTAAACTTAGTTTAATTTTTAAAATTAAATATGTATACCTTGTAAAAGCTATAACTTTGTCGTACGTTATCAGAAATTCATGAAACTGGATCCGTTAGGATCGTATGGATGGACACTACCCAATGGAACTGACTGCGAGTGAATCAGGGCTCATTACAATTTATCGAGAAAAAAATTGTCTGATCCGAATCAACAATAGTTTACCGTTATTTAACGATGAACTGCCAATGTGAGTAAAACTTACCAACTCTATCAGTTCACATTTTTATAACGTATATTTAGAACTGATAAATGATGAATGATTGCTGTGTATTGACTATTTGGTTGAACTGCTAAGTAATTATTTGAAATTATAGATCTGGTTATATATAAAAAATATATATATAAATTGATTCTGTTTAGCAGAATATTTCATAGTGAAATGAAATGGATGTTAATTATATTGTTTAACATCTGAGGATGCAGGGAAACAGGTCGGAGGAATCCAACTGGATTCCTTAACATTTATTTTACTGTTTTTCATATATTGTAACATATGATGTGATATATAATCTATGTTGATTATGTATGTTGAATGATATTTGGGTATTTTAAATACCGTAAGAAATACTGGAATGTAGAAAAGGGGATTTTCAAAGTGTGTTTTTAAAATAAAGTATTTATATAAAATCAGTGGATTTTATATATAAAAGGAAAAGGATTATATAAAAGGAAAATATTTGCGAAACAAATATAAAAGGAAAATATTTGTAAAAGAATTATAAAAGGATATATTTGTATAACATTTACAAACAGAAATGAAAAGGATATATTTGTATAACATTTACAAATAGAAATGAAAAGGGAATATTTGTACAACTTTTACAAATAGAAATGAAAAGGAAATATTTGTAAAACATTTACAAATAGAATTGAAAAGGAAATATGTAGAAAATAAATAGAAATGAAAAGGAAATATTTATTTATTAAATAAATAAAATTATAAAGGAAATCTTTATTTGGAAAATAAATAGGATTAGAAAAGGGAATTAACGAGATATAAAAGAGTTATGAGAAGATTGTTTAAAGTGGATATCGTAATAGAGTTAATCGAATTAGAGTTAATCGAATATTAGTTATTCAAGTAGAGTTAATTGAAAGGAGGAATTAATCGAATATTAGTTATTCGAAGTGAGTTATCGAAAATTAGTTATTCGAAGTGAGTTATCGAATATTAGTTATTCGAAGTGATTTATCAAATATAGTTTATTCGAAAGGAGTTAATCGAATATTACTTATTTAAAAAGGAGTTAATCAAAAGGAGTTAATTGATAGAGTTAATCATTTAGAGTTAACCACTTAGAGTAAATTAATTAGAGTTAACCAGTTAGAGTTAATCAGTTAGAGTTAACCAGTTAGAGTTAATCAATTAGAGTTAACAGTTAGAGTTGATCGATTAGAGTTAATCGATTTGAGTTAAATCGAATTAGAGTTATTCAAATAGAATTAATCGAGTTAGAGTTAGTCAAGTATTAGTAAATTGAATATTAGTTATTTGAAAAGAGTTATCGAATATTAGTTATTCGAAAGGAGTTATCGAATATTGTTTATTCGAAAAGTGTTAATCGAATATTAGTTATTCGAATAGAGTTAAAAAGAGTTAATCGAATATTAATTATTCGAATAGAGTTAAATGGAGTTAATCGAATATTAGTTATTCGAATAGAGCTAAATGAAGTTAATCGAATATTAGTTATTCGAATAGATTTAAATCAAAAGGAGTTAATCGAATATAGTTTATTCGAAAGAAGATTATCGAATATAGTTTATTCGAAGAAAGGAGTTAATCGAATAGAGTTTATTCGAAAGTAGTTAGTCGAATATAGTTATTCGGAAGAGAGATTATCGAATATAGTTTATTCGAAGAAGAGATTATTGAATATTAGTTATTCGAAGAGAGTTAATCGAATATAGTCTATTCGAAAACGAGTTATCGAATAGAGATTTTTTTGAAAGAGAGTTATACTTTGAAATTCAATTATATCGAATGTAGGAAAGTACTATTCACTTTCCAGTTTTTAAATCTAGATTTATTTATAAATAAATTAGTTTTTTGTTTATTTATTCGAATTAAAAATAAAAGTTATATTTTAAGTTAGATATTTTAGAAGTAGAATTTATAACGTTATCGTTATAAGCAAATGTTTTTCATACAAAGTAGTTTTGTAAACTGAAACCCGAGAATTAGATAAGAAGTGATTGTTAAAAGTTAAGTGATGAGCTTTATCTATTGCAAGGTTGAAAGCGTCGTTCAGTTAAGGTCTGAGAGGTAGTCATACCCCAACTTGATTGGCTTCGTTTTTAACTAAGGAATGGTTAAGGTTCGATAGTGAAAGTTGGTTAAGTGAAATTAGTTAATCAGTGTAATATTTGAGTGGCATAGCAATGTTTTATCTAAACATCTGTTTAAATCCAATGAATGAGTTTTGGAAACATTTTCCAAATATAATCAGAGATATTTTCTAATCATAGAAAATGAAATGCTAATGATAAAGAATACTGGAATGACAATGATACGTGAAAAGAGATGGAAATGTTTTCCAATGATTAATAACGTATATTTTCTAAATTTAGAAAATAAGGAATGTTGAAAATATGGAAACAGGAAATGAATAAATTAATAAACTAAAGAAATAAATGTTAAATGATGATTTGATCAATATAATTTCCATTTGGAAATAATATCGTTGTTTGCGCACGTGTTTTCTTTGATAGTTAACTCACCGATTATCGAAGTTTTTGACCGTTTTTCCGTCGTCAATATGGAGAGACCGGGATCAGATTCATTATCTGAAAACCACTCTGTATGGGCATTAGCATTGCGATCAAATATGATGAAAATAATTGAAGACAGAGTTATGCAAGGGTTGTCTTGTTTACATAATAGTGCCTTTGGTTTGTCTAGTCCTAGGATAACATGTATGGAAGAATGTCTGACAGAGTATATTTAATGGATCACGTAAGTTTATCTCTTCAAACGTATGTACGTTTGGTGGCGGAGGAATTCATTTCTCTTAGCTGTATACCCGTTGTATTTTTGGGGAAATCAATTTGTGATTTGGCAGGTATAACGATGTGACATTCAAAGTGAATAAATGTGTGATCTGGCAGAGATAAGCGTGGCCTCTAGCCTCACAACTGGGAAATGACAAAAATCGGGAAGGCAGCATGACTAAGTGGTTGGCTGCCAAGTAGGGCGTATAATGACCTATCTAGAGATATTCATTTCATTCTTTAATCTATTCGATGTTGTCCCATTCGGGAAGCGGTTGCTGATCCCAACCGTTAGTGATATACATTCGATACACTCAAGCGAAATGAAAGGTCGGTCATCTGTGGCCTGGTTGCAAGATGTTCTAGTTGAACCCAGTGTATTCCTCTCTAGAGGTACACTATCAGAAGGTGGTTCCATATCTTGTCATAGTTGGTAATCCATTATCCAATAAGTGCTCGCGGATTTGATTTTATACTATATATGTAGAACGTGAGATGAAAGCTTTTCTGCTAGATGAATATTTAGTTTTGGTTGATAGACATTGTTATAATATCAAAAGAGTTTTGATATAAAGTTTATCAAGGATTTTGAAAGTTAAATCAAATTGATTTGGATTCTCATAAGGGAAAAACCTATTCCGTTATACGGCATGGTTTTATGAGATATCATTTTATTACTCAAACTATTTTAAATTGCTTTACTCACACCAGTCCCGTGACTGACCCAGAGTTTATTTTGTTTTGTTTTCCCTAAACTCTTGGGTGCCCAGTTTCGTACAGGCAGTCAAGTAGTCAGGATTTTACAAATATACTTGGAGATCTTGGAGCAGGAGGCTTCAGGATTTTTAGCTATTCTTATTTCCGCTGTGCTGTAAGTGTTGTACTCTGAAAATGTTAATGTAAACGTATACTGATTTTATTTCAAAGATATGTTATCTATTATATGTTGTTCGTTCCGCTGTGAGATTCGTGTTACTTTGATGTTGTATGTTCTTCTTCTATTCTAAGCTTCTATCTTACCTATTCTCACCCTCTAATTTCTTTCATGGACTATCTGGTATTTTCCGATGCTTGGGTAGTCGACATTGAGATTATGTTGGTAACCAAGATCGCAAATTCCTCGGGCTGTTACAAGACAGTTAGAACCCATCGCGCCAATCCGATCTTCTCCAACCGCGCCTCCTACCGTCGATCTGGACCACAGCAGAGATCACAACGGCATCCGGCTTCGCGTCGCCACCCTGCGTTAGAGATCCAGCCCAACTCGCTTTCCCCTCGAGGCTAGGGGACCGCGCCAAAGTCCACTGCTTTGAGCTCCAAATCCCGACTATCCATGCCACTTCAGTCGATCACCACCATTGATTGCCGAGATCTAAACGTGCCTTTCGATTTTGTGTTTTTAGATTTAAATTATGTTGTGTGGATTAGAAGATTGAAGAGAAAGAAGATTGGATCATCGATGGCTATTGAAATGTTAGGCGGCGACTACTATAAAGTTAGGTTTAGGGTTTCTTAATTAATCCATATTTATAATATTTTAATATTTAATTCTCTAGTTTTTCAGAAAAGCCCATTAACTTGTACTAGCTCCAAATTCAGCCCAACCAATGTCTCCCCTAGCCAAATACCCCTATTCCGAACACAATGGACTAGGTCAGGTCAACCCATTTGATCGTCTTAGCCCATTTTTCTTTATTTTAAAATATAATTCATTTAATTATTTAAATTGATCGTACATTTTAATTTACCGAGGCCACATACTGACTCTAAAAATTCCTGAAAAATTATTTCAAGCTTTGTTTTGATGATATGGTCCTAACAAAATTAATTTCGTTGAATTTGGGAACAGTTTGAAAAATGGCCATTTTCTGGTCGATCCAAATTGACTGAAATTGGCAACGCATGTTTTCTTTTGCCCTACTCACATATTAATTCCAAAAATGATGAAAATTGGAACCTAGCAATAATTTGACATTACAGATCCAACCAAAGTGGTTTCATTGAAAATGGAGATCATTTGCAAAATGACTATTTTTAATATTAAAATATATATATATATTCCATAGCGACTATTCTGAATATTTAACAGACCATAACTTTTTATTCCCACTATGAAATTTCAATTTTTCAGATTCGTGGAAAGATATTGTTAAACAGATTCTAATATTTTTTTTACCAAAATCTGATTTATTTTGCACCCTGTACTTTCGGTCAAATTTCGAATTCAAAATTTCAAATTACCGCGCCATTTTTAGCTCCTTTTAAAATTAAAATAAATATATTTATTCTAACTTCAATTTAAATAGATTTTTAATCGTTATTATTTAAAATAAATTATTTTAAATATTAACAATCCACTAAAATTGCTAAAATAAAAATTTTAAATTGGTTCCAAAATTCCGAGTTGTTACAATTAAACTGATAAAAATTTAAACTGGCAATTCTATATATTTTCCAATTACGAAAACAAATAAATAACTGTGTAGAATTTTTAATGAGGAGTTCTCACCCTGATCGGATAGATATCGTTAAAATGATTGATTTTAATTGATTTAAACTGGGGTTTAAATCCAACTAAATTCTTGAATTTCTGAATAGTTAGATTTGAAATTTGTCTGAATTTACAACGTGCTCCGTTTTAGTTCTAGTTTGTTACATCATGTATTGCCCTTCCACATGAGTCCAAAGCTTCTGAAATCGTCTGATTTGGACCTCGTATGAGAAAGATATTAATTTTTAAACATTGACTAATTAAACTGGTGATTAATAAATTAATTCACTTTTAACAATGCTTAAGAAATCGTTACCCTCTTTAATCAATTTCTAGGTCAACGTATTCGAATTTGTGCTCGCCATTAGGGCTTCAGTTCGCCGTCCCTCCGATCACCGTGGGGTGGATCAGACACCACCACACGAAAGCGCCAACAACCCTCCCCCTACGTCGTGACTCTGCCCCAACTTGACAACGCCTTCACCCCCAATTTCCGTTCGAACTCGATGCGTTTGAGCAAAAAATTATCTTGATTCACCCCCAATTTGGCATGCCACTGATGTGTTATGGATTTAATGTATGAAAAATTATTTTAAAATATGCAATTGATACCTTCGACAACATAAATAGATTCAATCATTCTCCAAATTAAAAGCTAAAGAATATGAAAAAAAATTCCATGAACAAATTATTATAGAAAAAAGATAAACCATGTCTTCAAGGAACAAAAAGTACAAATACACCACAACAAATTTAAGTTACACATGTATAAGGTTGACAATATAATAAAATAATAGATAAAGATAGCCAAACATGCCCATAGACATTTACTACGCACTCTGATTTATCGTTTTCTTTTTTTGAAATCCACGTCTATAGAAAGAAAAGAAAATTAGAGTATTCGTAGTTAGTATAGAACATAGTTGCATAAAATAGTTAATAAATAATTCTAGACAAAGCTGCCACTGAACAGATTAACTGTCCATACGTAATAAACAATAAGGAGGCCATGATAGTTTTTAGCAAGATCATCATGCTTTCCTAGATATAAATAAACAAAATTACACAATAGAATATAGTTAAACTGAAACGACCCGCAAATCCGAGCTATCTGAGTTGACTATTAACACCACACGTCCAACCCAAATTGCACAGAAATACGAATCATTATTAGAAAGAAGTTAGAGGATGGGAAATAGAAAGAAAGAAATATTAGAATAGAAGAAAAACGAAGATCACAACTCACAGCGGAACGAATAAAATATATTATATAACATAAGCTTCGAAATACAAATCTGTTTTGTACATATATACATACCATTATCAGAGTACACATAACATTTTATCCAGCGGAAGTAACTCTAGATAACTAACGTTGAAGCCTCCTGCTTCAAGCTCCTCCAAGTGTATCTGTAAAAGCCTGAAACACTTGACTGCCCGTACAAATTTGGGCACCCAAGAGTTTAGGGAAAACAAAACAAAATAAACTCTGGGTCAGTCATGGGACTGGTGTGAGTAAACTCCAACCACTTGTTTAACTTTAAAAATCCTTTCCAAAGAAAAGATAATAGTAAGACCAGCCCACACATAAACACGGACGGTTTTTACCTTACTATAACCCCAAAACACTTTGATATCAAATCCAGTGATATTATAACAATGTCTACATCAAGTAAATAACCAAATAGCAGAACGCTTGCATCTCACGCTCCACATATATAGTATATAATCAAAAACCCGCATGGCGCTTATTGGAGATTGGATTTCCGACATGACAAGGTATGGGACCACCTTCCGATGATGTATCTCTAGAGGCGAATACACCTGGGTTCAACAAGAACATCTTGCAACCCGGCCCACACATGACCGACCACTCATTTCGCTTGAGTGTATCGAATGTATATCACCAACGGTTGGACTCAAACCACCGTTTCCCGAATGGGCAGAATCGATAGATTTAGAAACAAAGGGAATTTCTCTAGATAGGTGATTATACACCCTAATGGGTGCGACCCACATAGCCATGCTGCCTGCCCGATTTTTGTCCTTTCCCGGTTGTTGAGGCCTAAGGCTACGAATACTTACCATTCATTGATAGCACAATCACTTTGAATGCCACATTGTCAGATCCGTTAATCACTAGTTGAGTTTGCACAAATATTCTGGATATTATGCTAAGGGATAAATCCGTTGCAACCATATACATTCATACAGACCAACCCATTTGATCATTGGAAATACTCTGTCAGACATTCGTCCATATACGTTCGTTCTGGGATTGAACGAAACCGAAGGCACTATTTCTATTTAATAGAAAAGCCCCTGCACTTTACTCCGTCTTCAATATATTCAGCATACTTGGTTCGCAACGCTTATGCCGATACGGAGTGGTTCTTCGGATAATAATCCAACCGGTCTCTCCATATTGACAACGATGGTCAAAAACTTCGATAGTCTGTGATTTAACTATCGAATAAAAACAAGTGTTCATCCAAACATATCAAACAAATCACTGGGCTCTTTAATTAATATTTCATTAATTAAATCGCTTCCCCATTTCCTTATCAATATTTGTTAATCAAATATTTTCAATAATCATCTCGGCCTCCTATGCCATTTGGAAAACGTTTCCAAATATCAACTTCTTTTATTTTCTGTATATTAGAAAAATCTCTATTTGCAATTGGAAACAATTCCAATCACTTATCTCTATTCCTTTTTGTTTACAACATTCGATTTTTATATTCACTTTCCTATCGAATTCAATACGTCGATATAATGATTTCAAATCATCAAAATATCTTAAAAATATTCTAACTCCTTAAATTCCCGGAAAAATTCGCCATAACCTCCCCTGTATCGGGAGCATCGGGAAATTTCAAATAGCTTCCCGGTATCTTCCTCAATCAAAAAGAAAAAGGAACAGCCAAGTGGCTTGCCGATACGGCGCATAAAATCTCATATATGAATTAAACATGTACCTTTTTGTCGGGCACACAAATTAAAATCTTCATATACTCCATCCCATATCTTTTTAACACCTGTTCACCTGTTTCTAATTCAATTCAACTCAATCTATTTGTTTGAATTCAAATTTGAATCGTTTGAATTTGGTTCCGCTCAATATTCTTTAATTAGCCCTTTTTGCCTATTTACTTCTTTGTTTGAACATAACACGTTCAAATAAAATGCTTAACTTGCTCACAACCAAATTGAATTTCAATTTCAATTTTAGTTTCCTTTTTGATTCCGAATATATATTTTCAAATCGAATTCACTTATTCAAACCCCAATATCCCTTCAAAACTCATTAACTAATTTCTATTAAATTTAGTTAATTCTATTTAATAAATCAAAATCTGGTTCCTGTTTCAAAAATCATATTCATTTACACAACTTGAATTCGCATATATTTTACAATTCAACTCTGAGATTTTCTAAATAAAAACTTCGGATTTTATTTGCTTAAAAATCCTTTTATAAAATGAAATAAACCGTTATGGTTTTAAACGATTCTGGCGCTGCTTTTCTGAAAATTTGATTTTGACATATCTCAAAATCTATACGACGAAATTCATATTTTTCTCTTTCATTAGAAAACTATTATCAAACCGGTCCTGACGTTTCTTGTTTCAAAGAATTCCGACTTAATTTGAGTTCTGTATGCTCAATTGAAGTTCGAAACGTCAATTTTCGAACTGCAGCGCTGCGGCGAGTTCGTTTTATATATATAAACCTTTAAACTTCTTTAAAATGAATTCAACTTCATTCTAATATATATATATTCATATATATTTCAAATTCCATTTGAATCTTTACATTTCAAATTCCATAGTTTTAAATCCTGTATTCAAATCCCATTTGAAACCCTTTATTCGAATTTCATTTCAAATTCTTTATTCGAATTCCATTTCAAATCCTCTATTTAATTTCCACCTTAATTCAACTCCTTTTTGAATTTCTATATTTGAAATTCATACTTGAATTTAAATATCCAAACTCCATTTAAATTTCTATTTGAAATTCTAAATGTTTCAAATCCCATTTGAACTTCTATATTCCAATTTCTATATTTGAATTCTATTGAAATTCAAATATTCAAACTCCTTTTTAAATTCTATATTCAAAATTCCCTAGTTTAAAACCCATTTGAATTTCATATTCAAATCCCATAGATCAAATCCTATTTGAATTCAAATTGAATCTCTTATATTCAAAATTTCGTTTTCCATTTCCATTTGAATTCTAATATTCAAATTCATTTCCAACCCCATTTGAATTCCATATTCAAACTTATTTTTAACACCATTTGAATTTCTTCACTCAAACCCATTTGAATTCCCTTGGATTCAAATTCCATTTCAAAACCCTTTGGATTTCCTATTTTGAAATCCTATTTGAAATTCCATTTCCAATTCTACTTTGAAAATCCTATTTCAAAGTTTATTTCAAATTCTATTTTGAAATTTCATATTCAAATTTCTACTTGAATTTCTATATTCAATTCCATGTTCAAATTCAATACTTGAATTTCTATTTCAAATCTCTATTCAAATTTCATATTTGAATTCCAATTCAAATCTCTATTCAAATTTCATATTTGAATTTCTTCCTTGAAATACTATATTTCAAATTCTATTCAATTCTTCTTTGAAATTCTATATTTCAAATTCTATTTTGAAATTCTACATTGAAATCTCTATTTGAATTTCTTTATTCGAATTCCTTTGAATTCCAATTTTATTTTAAATTCCTTGAATTCAAATTCTATTTTTCAATCTAATTTCGTCTATTCAAATTCTTCTATTTGAACTTCTATTTGAACTTCTAATATTCAATCTCCTTTTAAAAAAATTCAAATATTTAAACTCCCTTAAAAATTCAAATGTTATACTCAAATTCCATTTGAGTTATATATTTAAAAATTCCATTTCAAATCCTATTTTGAAATTTCATTTCAAATTCCAATTTCACACTTGTATTTCTATTTTTGAATTATCAAATGATAATTCTCTTCACTTCATTTATAACTTCGTTATAAAAGAACTATTTCTAAACTTCGTTTATATTGAAACTACTTGTTTTTATTTTAACCCAAGTTTATACTTTTATTCCCATTTAAAATTCAAATTCCATTTAAAAAATAGAATTTTCCTTTTTAAATCTCAAATATCTTCCCACGATATTTTTAAATATCATTGCTTAAGCCCAGTGATATTTAAAACAATCAAACCATTCAAATTTCAATCATTTGATTTATAGCACGTCATATATGAATATATATGAAATCAAGCAAACAAACAAACAGATAATATATTTTTGAGGAATCCTGTTGGATTCCTCCAACCTGTTTTCCTGCATCCACAGATGTTAGCACATAAATAATACCCATTCTGCTTCGTGGCAGAATATCGCGGTATAGAAGGTCATCCACTAATCATAGCGTGGGGCGTATAGGGTAATCATCCGCTATGAAACTGCGGGCATCCGCTAATGAGACTGCGGGAATCCAACCAATCAATCAACCCAATATATATATATATATAGCCTAAATAACTAATATATATAAACAACCAGAAAATATTCACGCAAGCAACAAACAATTATTTTTAATGAGATAAAAATAATTCTAAAGGTGAGTGAGATTTACTCACCAGGATTTAAATTTCAAAACAACCAATAAATTTCCATTTCTTCTTGGCTGTGTATTTTCTCGAATAAATTCACACCTGCGATGATTTTATTCAAATTTACCGATTAAACATTTATTTATTTTAAATTAATTACTTAAATAAATAAATAACTTCCTATAATTTCCTCTTCTACTAATGGTTACTAAATAAATTCTAACTTAACCAATTTAAGCAAACCTGTGTATTTTTAAACATTAACTAATTAGGATATTTTTCTTTAAACTTTAAACTAATTAAGGTATTTAATTGAAATTACCTTAATCCATTTACTCCACTGTCAAACTCCTGCTTGTCATTAGAAGGATCGAACTCCAGACTTCACCAGTCTTCAAACAACCTACGGCAACACCCTTCGAACCCACGTCGTATACTTCCAAAACCCAAGAACAGAAACTGCAGCACCCAAAAAGGACGGAACCCCCAAATCGAACATCACTTCACCATTACCACAAATCGAACCTTTGTTCGTATTCACCACAACATCAACATCATCACGGAACTCGACCTCTTCCAAATCAGACTTGTGACGAACAGAAGAACCCACGCTCGAATTGAAGATCGGTGCTCGAGTTTCGCCATACCCTCAGATCGGAAGTCGATGATGAGACCAACGTCTGAATCGAACCTCGTCGAACCCTCTAGGTCTTCAAATCAAATCGCGATGAACCCTAGGCAGCGCTCGAGATCATCGAGCCCCAGACCAACTCGCGAGTATTGATTTCATTCGTGATTTCTGTTTTCTTTTATATGAACTTTGATTTCAGACATTTTAGTAAGGAACCGATCCCTTTTAGTTTTTTTTTTTTTTTCTGTTTTATTGAATTAGTGGGAAAGGGAGTTGCGTATTTAAAGAGGAGAGGGAGGCAAGGTTTTAATGCGTGGTCGGCTGAAGTACACACGATATCTTTTTAAAGGATTTAAAATGATTTCGATTTCGATTTTAAATATAATATAATTTAATTTGATTTGATATAAAGAGATTTTTATTCTTTTTAAACAGATATCGATTTGATTTTGATCTTATCCACTGATCAAATAAATCGGGGTTCATAAATTTAAACCACGAACCGCTATTTTAGCGTACCGACCATCGTTCCAATGTTATAGCGTTATACTGAACTCAACAGAATATTTTCTGAATTTTATTTCGAATGTGTATATTTAAAATAACCATATTAAATCGATATGATATACTTTAAATTCAAAAACAAATAAATTTTAACTTCGAATTGAATTATTTTAAATTCTCGTATTACAATGATTAACAACATTAATCGTATTTCGATTATTTAATCGATAACCCAATAAAATACCATTTATATTATGAATTCAATATTTAAAACCATACTAAATATTTAAAATAAACTGTTCAAAAATCTGGGTCGTTACATTCTTCCCCCCTTAAAATAATTTCGTCCTCGAAATTGCTAAGGTAGGAAAAATGGTACAAATTTATTACTTTTCAACATTTCTCTTATGTTGACACTCAACTCCTCGTATTTCAATAATTTAATTCCACCAAAACTTTTGGTCTTCCTTCATTTAATTTGAATGATCTACGATCAATCCATTTATATTCAATATCACACACTATATATGCTTTCATTCATTTAACTCTGAATGATTTGCAATTAAGATATTCACATCCAACTCATATTCTATTCATATTGGTTCAACCCCAATTTATCCAAATTGATTCTAGTCAATTGATTCACTTCAACCCATTTACTAGCTTAAGTTAAATTTCAATTCCAGAATTCAAATCCCTGGGTTTTCTTTTCAAATTCTTTTGAAATCCCATAAATATATACATATATTTATTTTCATTTCAAATTCAAAACATTTGAAATTTCAATCTACTTGTTTTCTTTCAAACCAAATTTCCATCAAAAACTTTCTAAGGTAGCAATCCATCACTTAGAAACTCGGAAATAAACACTGATGATGTTGCAATCATCATTAGAATTATTTCCCAGCCACTGAAGTGAGTTCAGTGCTTTATTATTTCAAAATCCATCTAAAATGATTTTCTTTCAAATCCTTCTAAAACAAATCTATATTATTTTAATATACTTTGAAAAATATTTTCTCAACTTCCCAGGATTAAAATTCCAAATTCTGGTTTGAATTTAACTTTAATTTATCTCATTTGTATATTTAATTTCTATACAAATTCTATTTTGGTTATAAATAACTATTCTAAATTTTATAATCTCATTTGATTATAAAGTCAACATCCAACACATCCATATAATAATAATTTCAGAAA
Organism: Allium sativum; assembly: GCA_030737875.1. Lineage (NCBI taxonomy): Eukaryota > Viridiplantae > Streptophyta > Magnoliopsida > Asparagales > Amaryllidaceae > Allium > Allium sativum. Next base: position 676,970,652 of record CM060926.1, on the reverse strand, counting down.
ATTATTCTTTCTATATCAAAATATAATTTTGGGTAAAATAATTTCACCCACTTTAAAACAATATCATGTCGTATTTTCTGTTCAAGTGTTTAGAAATCCCTATCGACTTCGTGGCGTCCCACGATTCGACCAGAATTCATAAACCACTCACAGACTAGTCAACATAATATAAAACAACTTTTATATCAACTAACAAATACGCTCTCTCGTATCTATACACTCAACTCATTCTAGGATACTACTGACCCTATCTCTAATGAGCACATCCCACCAAAGCCTAGGTGTTCGCTCAACCTAAGCTCTGATACCACCTGAAACGACCCGCAAATCCGAGCTATCTGAGTTGGCTATTAACACCACACGTCCAACCCAAATTGCACAGAAATACGAATCATTATTAGAAAGAAGTTAGAGGATGGGAAATAGAAAGAAAGAAATATTAGAATAGAAGAAAAACGAAGATCACAACTCACAGCGGAACGAATAAAATATATTATATAACATAAGCTTCGAAATACAAATCTGTTTTGTACATATATACATACCATTATCAGAGTACACATAACATTTTATCCAGCGGAAGTAACTCTAGATAACTAACGTTGAAGCCTCCTGCTTCAAGCTCCTCCAAGTGTATCTGTAAAAGCCTGAAACACTTGACTGCCCGTACAAATTTGGGCACCCAAGAGTTTAGGGAAAACAAAACAAAATAAACTCTGGGTCAGTCATGGGACTGGTGTGAGTAAACTCCAACCACTTGTTTAACTTTAAAAATCCTTTCCAAAGAAAAGATAATAGTAAGACCAGCCCACACATAAACACGGACGGTTTTTACCTTACTATAACCCCAAAACACTTTGATATCAAATCCAGTGATATTATAACAATGTCTACATCAAGTAAATAACCAAATAGCAGAACGCTTGCATCTCACGCTCCACATATATAGTATATAATCAAAAACCCGCATGGCGCTTATTGGAGATTGGATTTCCGACATGACAAGGTATGGGACCACCTTCCGATGATGTATCTCTAGAGGCGAATACACCTGGGTTCAACAAGAACATCTTGCAACCCGGCCCACACATGACCGACCACTCATTTCGCTTGAGTGTATCGAATGTATATCACCAACGGTTGGACTCAAACCACCGTTTCCCGAATGGGCAGAATCGATAGATTTAGAAACAAAGGGAATTTCTCTAGATAGGTGATTATACACCCTAATGGGTGCGACCCACATAGCCATGCTGCCTGCCCGATTTTTGTCCTTTCCCGGTTGTTGAGGCCTAAGGCTACGAATACTTACCATTCATTGATAGCACAATCACTTTGAATGCCACATTGTCAGATCCGTTAATCACTAGTTGAGTTTGCACAAATATTCTGGATATTATGCTAAGGGATAAATCCGTTGCAACCATATACATTCATACAGACCAACCCATTTGATTATTGGAAATACTCTGTCAGACATTCGTCCATATACGTTCGTTCTGGGATTGAACGAAACCGAAGGCACTATTTCTATTTAATAGAAAAGCCCCTGCACTTTACTCCGTCTTCAATATATTCAGCATACTTGGTTCGCAACGCTTATGCCGATACGGAGTGGTTCTTCGGATAATAATCCAACCGGTCTCTCCATATTGACAACGATGGTCAAAAACTTCGATACTCTGTGATTTAACTATCGAATAAAAACAAGTGTTCATCCAAACATATCAAACAAATCACTGGGCTCTTTAATTAATATTTCATTAATTAAATCGCTTCCCCATTTCCTTATCAATATTTGTTAATCAAATATTTTCAATAATCATCTCGGCCTCCTATGCCATTTGGAAAACGTTTCCAAATATCAACTTCTTTTATTTTCTGTATATTAGAAAAATCTCTATTTGCAATTGGAAACAATTCCAATCACTTATCTCTATTCCTTTTTGTTTACAACATTCGATTTTTATATTCACTTTCCTATCGAATTCAATACGTCGATATAATGATTTCAAATCATCAAAATATCTTAAAAATATTCTAACTCCTTAAATTCCCGGAAAAATTCGCCATAACCTCCCCTGTATCGGGAGCATCGGGAAATTTCAAATAGCTTCCCGGTATCTTCCTCAATCAAAAAGAAAAAGGAACAGCCAAGTGGCTTGCCGATACGGCGCATAAAATCTCATATATGAATTAAACATGTACCTTTTTGTCGGGCACACAAATTAAAATCTTCATATACTCCATCCCATATCTGTTTAACACCTGTTCACCTGTTTCTAATTCAATTCAACTCAATCTATTTGTTTGAATTCAAATTTGAATCGTTTGAATTTGGTTCCGCTCAATATTCTTTAATTAGCCCTTTTTGCCTATTTACTTCTTTGTTTGAACATAACACGTTCAAATAAAATGCTTAACTTGCTCACAACCAAATTGAATTTCAATTTCAATTTTAGTTTCCTTTTTGATTCCGAATATATATTTTCAAATCGAATTCACTTATTCAAACCCCAATATCCCTTCAAAACTCATTAACTAATTTCTATTAAATTTAGTTAATTCTATTTAATAAATCAAAATCTGGTTCCTGTTTCAAAAATCATATTCATTTACACAACTTGAATTCGCATATATTTTACAACTCAACTCTGAGATTTTCTAAATAAAAACTTCGGATTTTATTTGCTTAAAAATCCTTTTATAAAATGAAATAAACCGTTATGGTTTTAAACGATTCTGGCGCTGCTTTTCTGAAAATTTGATTTTGACATATCTCAAAATCTATACGACGAAATTCATATTTTTCTCTTTCATTAGAAAACTATTATCAAACCGGTCCTGACGTTTCTTGTTTCAAAGAATTCCGACTTAATTTGAGTTCTGTATACTCAATTGAAGTTCGAAACGTCAATTTTCGAACTGCAGCGCTGCGGCGAGTTCGTTTTATATATATAAACCTTTAAACTTCTTTAAAATGAATTCAACTTCATTCTAATATATATATATTCATATATATTTCAAATTCCATTTGAATCTTTACATTTCAAATTCCATAGTTTTAAATCCTGTATTCAAATCCCATTTGAAACCCTTTATTCGAATTTCATTTCAAATTCTTTATTCGAATTCCATTTCAAATCCTCTATTTAATTTCCACCTTAATTCAACTCCTTTTTGAATTTCTATATTTGAAATTCATACTTGAATTTAAATATCCAAACTCCATTTAAATTTCTATTTGAAATTCTAAATGTTTCAAATCCCATTTGAACTTCTATATTCCAATTTCTATATTTGAATTCTATTGAAATTCAAATATTCAAACTCCTTTTTAAATTCTATATTCAAAATTCCCTAGTTTAAAACCCATTTGAATTTCATATTCAAATCCCATAGATCAAATCCTATTTGAATTCAAATTGAATCTCTTATATTCAAAATTTCGTTTTCCATTTCCATTTGAATTCTAATATTCAAATTCATTTCCAACCCCATTTGAATTCCATATTCAAACTTATTTTTAACACCATTTGAATTTCTTCACTCAAACCCATTTGAATTCCCTTGGATTCAAATTCCATTTCAAAACCCTTTGGATTTCCTATTTTGAAATCCTATTAGAAATTCCATTTCCAATTCTACTTTGAAAATCCTATTTCAAAGTTTATTTCAAATTCTATTTTGAAATTTCATATTCAAATTTCTACTTGAATTTCTATATTCAATTCCATGTTCAAATTCAATACTTGAATTTCTATTTCAAATCTCTATTCAAATTTCATATTTGAATTCCAATTCAAATCTCTATTCAAATTTCATATTTGAATTTCTTCCTTGAAATACTATATTTCAAATTCTATTCAATTCTTCTTTGAAATTCTATATTTCAAATTCTATTTTGAAATTCTACATTGAAATCTCTATTTGAATTTCTTTATTCGAATTCCTTTGAATTCCAATTTTATTTTAAATTCCTTGAATTCAAATTCTATTTTTCAATCTAATTTCGTCTATTCAAATTCTTCTATTTGAACTTCTATTTGAACTTCTAATATTCAATCTCCTTTTAAAAAAAATTCAAATATTTAAACTCCCTTAAAAATTCAAATGTTATACTCAAATTCCATTTGAGTTATATATTTAAAAATTCCATTTCAAATCCTATTTTGAAATTTCATTTCAAATTCCAATTTCACACTTGTATTTCTATTTTTGAATTATCAAATGATAATTCTCTTCACTTCATTTATAACTTCGTTATAAAAGAACTATTTCTAAACTTCGTTTATATTGAAACTACTTGTTTTTATTTTAACCCAAGTTTATACTTTTATTCCCATTTAAAATTCAAATTCCATTTAAAAAATAGAATTTTCCTTTTTAAATCTCAAATATCTTCCCACGATATTTTTAAATATCATTGCTTAAGCCCAGTGATATTTAAAACAATCAAACCATTCAAATTTCAATCATTTGATTTATAGCACGTCATATATGAATATATATGAAATCAAGCAAACAAACAAACAGATAATATATTTTTGAGGAATCCTGTTGGATTCCTCCAACCTGTTTTCCTGCATCCACAGATGTTAGCACATAAATAATACCCATTCTGCTTCGTGGCAGAATATCGCGGTATAGAAGGTCATCCACTAATCATAGCGTGGGGCGTATAGGGTAATCATCCGCTATGAAACTGCGGGCATCCGCTAATGAGACTGCGGGAATCCAACCAATCAATCAACCCAATATATATATATAGCCTAAATAACTAATATATATAAACAACCAGAAAATATTCACGCAAGCAACAAACAATTATTTTTAATGAGATAAAAATAATTCTAAAGGTGAGTGAGATTTACTCACCAGGATTTAAATTGCAAAACAACCAATAAATTTCCATTTCTTCTTGGCTGTGTATTTTCTCGAATAAATTCACACCTGCGATGATTTTATTCAAATTTACCGATTAAACATTTATTTATTTTAAATTAATTACTTAAATAAATAAATAACTTCCTATAATTTCCTCTTCTACTAATGGTTACTAAATAAATTCTAACTTAACCAATTTAAGCAAACCTGTGTATTTTTAAACATTAACTAATTAGGATATTTTTCTTTAAACTTTAAACTAATTAAGGTATTTAATTGAAATTACCTTAATCCATTTACTCCACTGTCAAACTCCTGCTTGTCATTAGAAGGATCGAACTCCAGACTTCACCAGTCTTCAAACAACCTACGGCAACACCCTTCGAACCCACGTCGTATACTTCCAAAACCCAAGAACAGAAACTGCAGCACCCAAAAAGGACGGAACCCCCAAATCGAACATCACTTCACCATTACCACAAATCGAACCTTTGTTCGTATTCACCACAACATCAACATCATCACGGAACTCGACCTCTTCCAAATCAGACTTGCGACGAACAGAAGAACCCACGCTCGAATTGAAGATCGGTGCTCGAGTTTCGCCATACCCTCAGATCGGAAGTCGATGATGAGACCAACGTCTGAATCGAACCTCGTCGAACCCTCTAGGTCTTCAAATCAAATCGCGATGAACCCTAGGCAGCGCTCGAGATCATCGAGCCCCAGACCAACTCGCGAGTATTGATTTCATTCGTGATTTCTGTTTTCTTTTATATGAACTTTGATTTCAGACATTTTAGTAAGGAACCGATCCCTTTTAGTTTTTTTTTTCTGTTTTATTGAATTAGTGGGAAAGGGAGTTGCGTATTTAAAGAGGAGAGGGAGGCAAGGTTTTAATGCGTGGTCGGCTGAAGTACACACGATATCTTTTTAAAGGATTTAAAATGATTTCGATTTTAAATATAATATAATTTAATTTGATTTGATATAAAGAGATTTTTATTCTTTTTAAACAGATATCGATTTGATTTTGATCTTATCCACTGATCAAATAAATCGGGGTTCATAAATTTAAACCACGAACCGCTATTTTAGCGTACCGACCATCGTTCCAATGTTATAGCGTTATACTGAACTCAACAGAATATTTTCTGAATTTTATTTCGAATGTGTATATTTAAAATAACCATATTAAATCGATATGATATACTTTAAATTCAAAAACAAATAAATTTTAACTTCGAATTGAATTATTTTAAATTCTCGTATTACAATGATTAACAACATTAATCGTATTTCGATTATTTAATCGATAACCCAATAAAATACCATTTATATTATGAATTCAGTATTTAAAACCATACTAAATATTTAAAATAAACTGTTCAAAAATCTGGGTCGTTACATAAACAATACTAAGTTTTGTCCATGTAAACAACAGTGATATCTCTATTAATTAAATATCATAAGAAACTTACTACAAATTTACATGGTAATTCCTCACATTTTGTTGAAAAGATGCCATTTGGTTAATATATTCTGCAATAATGCATTAAATTCAAAGCATGGTGACTTTATTTCTATAAATGTTTGTTATATATGCATGTCACTAGTGTACCAGAACCAAAATTAGTAAATAGAGATAAATTAACAATGATTCATATGTAGTGCCTGATACTCATCTGGGAGTTCCTTGGAGACTGCAAGCGTATAACAACTAGGAAGAGACCCCCCCCCCCTACATAACAATATACCATGAAGTCAAGGACACACATCCCTTTTATACACCCTTATTTTCTTTATTACAGACTTGCAATAACGAGTCAGTAGGCACTTTAAATAAGTAATTAAATTTTATATCAATTTCATTTTGTGTGTATGTTATACAATCAAAAAATAATTGCACAGTGGAAACTAGCACATAGATAGGCCTTAGCATTAAACGATCTATATGACCAAAAATACACGGTGCAGGGTACAATTAAATAGCTTAACTTGAATACTTGATGAATACAATTGTAATTAATTTGTTACCGGCTGTAAACCATCATTAAAAAATAACAAACATATTACTATCATTCTCATACCTACTGTTTTGTTAAATACACCGTAAGGCTTATCAACATATGCAACTCTTGGATAACTCGAAGGGAAGCATAACCACAAAACAAACAACTCACGCTAGATTATTTACGTTCATCTTTCTAGAATTATTATATTATTTTGTCTATATATTTCAATGGAAAGCATAGAAGATGTTGCAGGACAAACCTGGGGATATGGAATCATGTCCCCTTTAAAACAACTGCAGAGTGAGTGTTATGTAACAACCCGCAAATTCTGAACCAATTTAGAAATTTTAATTTTAATGAATTTTGAAAATATAAAGTGATTTATTTTAAACAATAATGGCTAGAATTCATTTTAATCGAAGTTAAAACGAATAAATTTAATTTAAATATAAAAGGAGTTAGAAATGGCGCGGTAGTTTTAAAATTTGATTTTAAACTTTAACTGAATGTACAGGACTCAAAATAAATCAGAATTGAGTGAAACCAGAAATATTTAAATCTTTTTAATCATATCTTTCTAACGAATCTGAAAAATTGAAATTTCATAGCAGAAATCAAAAGTTATGGCCAATTCAATTTTTTGAAAGGTCGTTGTAGAATTTATATATATTATATAGAGCCCGAAAGGCTACTTTTCACATATGAAGGAATTTCGACTCGAAACCACTTCCATTGAGTTCGGAATGATGTTTCTGCATTGAAAAATAGTAAACACTTATATATTTTGAGTTTCGGGATTTATTTGTTTAAAAATGTATTTTTAATATTAAGTATATTGGCCCTAAAAATAGTCATTTTTCAAACGACCTCCGTTTTCGACGAAACCACTTTGTTGGAACCGGAATATCAAATTATTGCTAGGTTTCAATTTTCAGTATTTTTCGAATTAATATGTGAGCGTGGCAAGAGAAAATTTGTTTTGACTATTTTAGTTAAATTTAAACGCCTTAAAACTAGCCATTTTTCAAACAGTCTCAGAATTCGATGAAAATAATTTTGTTGGATTCGTATCGTCATAAGAAAGCTAAAAACATTTTTTTTTACAATTTTTAGAGGTCGTATGTGGCCCCGACATATTTTAATGTACGGTCAATATTTAATTAATTAATTTCTAATGCAATTTTAAATAAAAATTGTACAGATGTCGGAATTGGACCACGGGACCTATCCCATTGCGTTCAGAAGGTGTCTAAACCTTATGAACGACAGTAAGCAGGCCCAAATCAGAGAAAGTCCAAAAATCCACCTTTTAAGCACGATTTTTGAGATTTAATATTAAAATATTCAGGCCGAAATCCTAATTTGACATGGCATCCGCCACCTAAACCGAAGGCCAGAATTTCTCCAATTTCAAACGCTCATAACATTTGATCGCTCAACGAAAATCGACAAACTTGGTACCAAATCGAAGCTCTCGGAGAGATCTTTCAATCCATACGGTCAAGATCGGGTTTTGGTTCACGGATTTCCCAAATTCTGGGCTAAAACGTGGCGGGTTTGGGTTCGGATTCCAAGGCAAGGGAAGGGTCGAGTTCGATGGGGTTTCAGCCGAAGGTGGAGCTCGGCTAGGGCGTCGGATTGGCGGGGTCTGATCGGCGGTCGGTGGCTTGGAGGGGGGCACGCGCAGAAGGGATCGGAGGCGATGTTTGGGTTCAGCCGATGCATGTAGCGTGAGGAAGAAGAGAAATATTTTATTATTATTTTATTTATTTAATATTTAATTTATGCGATCTTTAAAAATCATTATCTCTTTCATACGAGGTCCGATTGACGAACCGTCAGTTGCGTTGGACTCGTCTTTCCAAGAGCTTCGCGATGGCGTAGACCAGAGCTAAATCCGAGACAGTCAAATTTTCAGCAAAAATCAATGTGAGAATTCTAATTTTATTTATTTAATTAATTATTAATTATTTTCTCGTGTTAAAAATGATTGTATTATCATGCTAATTCAAATTTGAAATGTCTGTGTTGCTCGAATTGTTAATTGTTGCTTGTTGTATGTTTTGTTGTTCATAATATGCTAAATCCGCATTGGAATTTTACATATTTTTGAATTTATTTGTAGTTAGAGATTAGATCTAAAATTTGATCTAAATCATATTATATTCATATTTAAATCATACTTATTTCAGATCCAGTTGTAAAAATTTATTTTATGTTATTAAAACATAATTCTTATTTTTCTGAAATGAACAATAGAATTGAAACAACAAATAAAAACTCATTTTTATTTGTTGATATAACAAAAGAAATTGAACGACAAATAAAACATTATTTTTATTTGTTTATATTACAACGGAGACTTGTTAACAAATAAAATCTTATTTTATTTGTTTACTTTTCAACAGAATTGGATGTCGAATAAAATATTATTTTTGTTGTTTATTTACAATAGAAATTGAACAACGAAAAAAAAAGATTACATTTTTAATGTGAATTTGTTTACATTAAAAAGAATGAATAAAAAAAGAATGTATTTTTAATGAGAATTTGTTTACATTAAAAAGAAGGATTAAAAGAACATATTCTTAATGTGAGTTTGTTACATTAAGAAGAGTGGATTAAAAAGCATATATTTTTAATATGGAATAGTTTCATTAAAAAGAATAAAATTAAAAGATTACATTTTTATGTAATCTTAGAATGGAAATTAAAGATTAGATTTTTTTTGTCTACTGTTTTCAATAATAGGGATTGAAATAAAGGTCATATTTTATTTGTCACTTTGATTTCAATAAAAGTTGTAACATTTAAAAATCTCACAAATGTAAATATACATTAAAAATAAACTTGTTCTTTTATATGCATTTACCAATGCAAATATACATTAAAAATAAACTTGTTCTTTTATTTGTATTTACTGATACAAAGATATATAAAATATATATTTACAGATACAAAGATATATAAAATTTGTTCTTTTATTGGCATTCACCAATGCAAATATATTTTGAGAATAAAATTTATTCCTTTATTTACATTCACAAATGTAAATATACATTGAAATAAAATTTATCCTTTTATTTATATTCACAAATGTAAATATATGTTGAAATCCGAGTTTATCCTTTTATTAACATTCACCAATGTATAAATGCATTGAAATTAAATTTTGTTCTTTTATTTGCACTCATTAATGCAAATCTATCTTGAAAAGAAAAGTTGTTCTTTTATTTGCATTCACGAATGCAAACAATACATGAAAATAGAAAAAAAATTATATTTTTGTTTGCATTCTACAATGCAAACGAAACATAGAAAATAGAAAATACATTTTTATTTGTATTCTATCAGCAAATAAAACAAGTAGATAAAAATTACATTTTTTGTTTTCAACTTTAGCTACAAACAAGAAAATAAAAGTTACATTTTTGTTTGCAAATTTAGATGCAAACAAATTTATTTAAAACAATAGTTACATTTTTTGTCGCATGATTTTAAAATGCGAACAAAACATTAAAATAAAGGTTACATTTTTATTTATTTATTTACTTCACTTGATGTAAATAAACATAAAATAAGGAGTTGTTCTTTTATTTACATTTCTTGATGTAAATAAAACTAGAAATTAAATATTACATTTTTATTTGCATTACTCATTGCAAATAAAACATGAGAATAAAAGATACATTTTAATTTGCAATCCTTAATGCAAATAAATTATGAAATGAAAAGTTATAATTTTTATTTACATTCCTCTATGTAAATAATCATCAAATTAAAAAGTTGAATCTTTATTTGCATTCTTTATTGCAAATAAAGAATGAAATGAAAAGTTATATTTTTTTTATTATTTGTATTCCCTATTACAAATGGAATTAAAGATTATATTCTTCTTCCCACTTATTTACAATGAAAGGAATTGAAATAAAGATTATATTTTTATCGCCATTTTAGATGTGATAAAAGAATAGAAATAAAGATTACATTTTTATTGACATTTTACATGCGATAAAAAGAACAGAAATAAAAGAGGCATTTTTATCGTTGTGTGATATATTGTGTATTACACTGCCATTCACAAGTTACCCGATTTGTTTACGTGATTGGGTCGATAATTTTTACACATCGCCCAAGTACACAAATAAATTTGTTATTTGTTTGTTGGATGAAACCCCACACGAGTGTTGGGATGAAATTTATATACACTAATCCCAATTTTTAGTTGTATGTTGATCGTTAGATCGACAGGCTGTGATGAGCGTTATTATTTAATTTTAATGCTTACACAGTGGAATTTAAACTTTGGATGTAGATGGATGATTTGATGATGTGTGTGAAATCCATATAATCCAAATTATATGGTAAATGTTTGAGTCGCATTTCGATTCAGGTGTTCTTTTAAATAAGAATATTTTTACATTGGAAATCCTTTTTATATATAAAGAGCATATATTTTCATAATATATTTTTAATCCAGTATATGTTAAAACAAAGAATCTTTGTAAAAGAAAAAAAATTTGTAATATAAAGAATATTTCTCATTTAGAGTCTTTATATAAAGAATATTTTTATGATTATTTTTAAAATATGTTTTTAAAAGATTACTAGCATTTGCAATTATATTTTGTTATATGAAATAAATTGAGATGTGAAGTGGATTTATCGTGGACGATGTTTTAAACGACATTTGTCCTTTAATCCAATTTACATTGAAATTATTATTTGGAATTTATAAATCTATTTTATAGATCTAAAAAGGGCATTTTCTAAAAATCAAGTTTTTCAATTTAATATATCAAATTGGAATTAAGTGGAAATTCGATTGGTAACAATCGAAATGAGCTTCTGTAAAAGAAGACCGATATTATATATGGAATTTAAGAGGCTTTGCCATTATTCCATTTATATTATTAGTCTGATACAGAAATCTATATCGATTATGTATTGATTAGATTTCGGTGGAATTCCATATTTCGGAAATGGATTTATAGATTTTATTTTCAGAATTTTATCTTTGATAAAATTAATGAGAATCTTTTAAAACGAATATCTTATTAAAAGAATATTCTGAGTTGGAATGTGGCGTAATGTGTGATTCTCAAATATTTGTTTTTTTATCCCAAAATACGTGAGTTATTCAGAAAGTCCGGGTTTAACCCATTCTGAATAATCATCACGACGATCAAGAGTCGAAGACGAAGACGGTGATTGAAGACCGTAGGTTTTCACATCGTTGGGATGATGATGACAGGTATCTTGAATTGGGATTGGCCTTCCAAGGCAAGGTATTTAGTAATGATCGTCCAAACGCATTTGGAGATCGACGGGATGTTGTTTCGCTCAGACCCAGAGCGGACTTGTAAATGGATTGTGTGTCTGACACTGTATTCATTTCTGCTGTATTTGTTGAACGCTACTGATTATATATTTCTTTTTGGCGGTGAAGAATTTGTTCTTTACTTATCACCCTTCTCTAAGATGTATGAGCTTAGAGGTTATATATATATTGGTAGATGATCAACAATATGATAGGGTCTGACAATGTGACATGCTAAGATGCAAATGACCAAGGCTTTGTTGAAAAGCAGGCCTTGTGGCTGGTGATCAAAGCATAGCCTGTATAGGCATAACTTTGTGTATAACGTGACTTCGGAGCCTCCCACCCCGGTATGAGTCAAAAACGAGATTAGGACTGCAGGGAGTGCACACGTTTCTTTCTAGCTAGTGGTGTTTGGGATTTAACACGGCCCGGCATTTTACTTATGTGGATTTTGGATTGAGGTACCTCGGGTTTTTATAGGATGGAAGTGGTCATACTATAGGTTCAAAGGAACCGGGAAACGTGTGTTCAGCAATTGCCAATCCACTACCGTTAGGTGGGGACCGGCCCTGAAGATCCAAGGGTTCACTGCGGGGGATCCTGAGGCATTTGCTAGAGTGTCTCGAATCGGAAGAGGACGATCCCTAGCCTCGATTTCATGACAGAAAACCAATTTCCAATACGACACCACAGTTTTGATTTTAAACTTATATATGGCGACATAGTAGGATGGGGTACTATGCCGTCTACGATTAATACATTTATATTGAAATGTTTAAATATATACACACACTAATAATAATATCGTTTTACGTATCAAGCATCTTTTGACCATTATAAGGTAAAACCCTATCCTCTGGTGTGCGTTGCATTGTGTGATGGGACCTGAGTCTTATAATGGTTTCATTTTTCTAAAAAGCATTACGTTATTTGACGATTTACTTTAATTATGCACTGGCAATTCAATGGAGTGAACCCGTTCCGCATTAGCTTCGTGGTCCTCTGATTAGCCTACTTATTAAATAAGTTATGTTAAGAATTCTCACAACAGTCCCACGACTAACCTGTAGTTTTTTTCACTTTGCAAACTCGGGTGCCCTCTTTCCACACGGGCAGTCGAGTAGCTTTTTGCAGATATAGTTAAGCAGGATCCTGGATTGAAGTCTAAAGCTGGGTCCAGAATATTGATGGCCTTCCACTGAGATTAGCTCTGCTGCAATGTATTCAATTTATTGTAAATGTATCTTCCGATGTATTATTTATTGATGTAATCTGATATATTCTATACTCTGATGTAACATTTATTATTGATGTTATAAAAGTTTGTGTTGTTGTTCTGATGTGTTGTATGCCCAAAGTTAACGTACGTGGGTTTTGAACGGTCTTGATCAATCTTGCGGTCATATTGGGGTCTGGCAAAATCCGGGTCGTTACAGCTGGTATCAGAGCTTGAATTAGCTCAAATCTTTGGGGTACAACTCGTTAGAACTAAACAGAAGACTCATCGGAGGTTGGATTAGTAATATCCAATAAGAATACTCATTAGAGATAGGATATGAAGTATCCTAGAATGAGAATACTCGTTAGAGATTGGGTTAGCAATGCCCTAGAATGAGTCAGAGTGGAAAGTTTATAATTAACGTACTTGTTATTATATATAGTTCGATTTTAGAAAATATGACTTTGAATATATAAAAGTTATATATTTTGAAAATTTAATCAACTAATTGATTGATGATTGTGTTGTGTGAATATGAATTCAACTAATAAAATGATTAAACAATTAAAGAATGAAAATTAAATTATTTAAATAAACAACTTTAGCTTCATTTCCTTTTCGAGGACGAAAAGATTTTAAGTGGGGGAGATTGTAACAACCCGCAAATTCTGAACCAATTTAAAATTTTTAATTTTAATGAATTTTGAAAATATAAAGTGGTTTATTTTAAATAATAATGGCTAGAATTCATTTTAATTGAAGTTAAAACGAATAAATTTAATTTAAATATAAAAGGAGTTAGAAATGGCACGGTAGTTTTAAAATTTGATTTTAAACTTTAACTGAATGTACAGGACACAAAATAAATCAGAATTGAGTGAAACTAGAAATATTTAAATCTGTTTAATCATATCTTTCTAACGAATCTGAAAAATTGAAATTTCATAGCGGAAATCAAAAGTTATGGCCAATTCAATTTTTAGAAAGGTCGCTGTAGAATTTATATATATTATATAGGGCCCGAAAGGCTACTTTTCACATATGTAGGAATTTCGACTCGAAACCACTTCCATTGTGTTCGGAATGACGTTTCTGCATTGAAAAACAGTAAACACTTATATATTTTGAGTTTCGGGATTTATTTGTTTAAAAATGTATTTTTAATATAAATATATTGGCCTTAAAAATAGTCATTTTTCAAACGACCTCCGTTTTCGACGAAACCACTTTTGTTGGAACCGGAATGTCAAATTATTGCTAGGTTTCAGTTTTCAGTATTTTTCGAATTAATATGTGAGCATGGCAAGAGAAAATGTCTTTTGACTATTTTAGTTAAATTTAAATGCCTTAAAAATAGCTATTTTTCAAACAGTCTCAGAATTCGATGAAAATAATTTTGTTGGATTCGTATCGTCATAAGAAAGCTAAAAATATTTTTTTAGAATTTTTAGAGGTCGTATGTGGCCCCTGCATATTTTAATATACGGTCAATATTTAATTAATTAATTTCTAATGCAATTTTAAATAAAAATCGTACAGATGTCGGAATTGGGCCACGGGACCTATCCCATTGCGTTCAGAAGGTGTCAAACCTTAAGAACGACTGTAAGCAGGCCCAAATCAGAGAAAGTCCAAAAATCCACCTTTTAAGCACGATTTTTGAGATTTATTATTAAAATATTCAGGCCGAAACACTAATTTGACATGGCAGCCGCCACCTAAACCGAAGGCCAGAATTTCTCCAATTTCAAACGCTCATAACTTTTGATCCGCTCAACGAAAATCGACAAACTTGGTACCAAATCGAAGCTCTCGGAGAGATATTTCAATCCATATGGTCAAGATTGGGTTTTGGTTCACGGATTTCACGAGTTCTGGGCTGAAACGTGGTGGATTTGGGTTCGGATTCCGAGGCAAGGGGAGGGTCGAGTTCGATGGGGTTTCAGCTGAAGGTGGAGCTCGGCTAGGGCGTCGGATTGGCGGGGTCTGATCGGCGGTCGGTGGCTTGGAGGGGGGCGCGCGCAGAAGGGATCGGAGGCGATGTTTGGGTTCGGCCGGTGCATGTAGCGTGAGGAAGAAGAGAAATATTTTATTATTATTTTATTTATTTAATATTTAATTTATGCGATCTTTAAAAATCAATATCTCTTTCATACGAGGTCCGATTGACGAACCGTCAGTTGTGTTGGACTCGTCTTTCCGAGAGCTTCGCGATGGTGCAGACTAGAGTTGAATCCGAGACAGTCAAATTTTCAGCAAAAATCAATGTGAGAATTCTAATTTTATTTATTAAATTAATTATTAATTATTTTCTCGTGTTAAAAATGATTGTATTATCATGCTAATTCAGATCTGAAATGTCTGTGTTGCTTGAATTGTTAATTGTTGCTTGTTGTACGTTTTGTTGCTCATAATATGCTAAATCCGCATTGGAATTTTACATATTTTTGAATTTATTTGCAGTTAGAGATTAGATCTAAAATTTGATCTAAATCATATTATATTCATATTTAAATCATACTTATTTCAGATCCAGTTGTAAAAATTTATTTTATGTTATTAAAACATAATTCTTATTTTTCTGAAATGAACAATGGAATTGAAACAACAAATAAAACTCATTTTTACTTGTTGATATAACAAAAGAAATTGAACGACAAATAATACATTATTTTTATTTGTTTATATTACAACGGAAACTAGTTAACAAATAAAATCTTATTTTATTTGTTTACTTTTCAACAGAATTTGGATGTCGAATAAAATATTATTTTTGTTGTTTATTTAAAATAGAATTTGAACAACGAAAAAAAAGATTACATTTTTAATGTGAATTTGTTTACATTAAAAAGAATGAATAAAAAAAAGAATGTATTTTTAATGAGAATTTGTTTACAATAACAAAAAGGATTAAAAGAACATATTCTTAATGTGAGTTTGTTACATTAAGAAGAGTGGATTAAAAAGCATATATTTTTAATATGGAATAGTTTTATTAAAAAGAATAAAATTAAAAGATTACATTTTTATGTAATCTTAGAATGGAAATTAAAGATTAGATTTTTATTGTCTACTGTTTTCAATAACAGGGATTGAAATAAAGGTCATATTTTATTTGTCACTTTGATTTCAATAAAAGTTTTAACATTTAAAAATCTCACAAATGTAAATATACATTAAAAATAAACTTGTTCTTTCATTAGCATTTACCAATGCAAATATACATTAAAAATAAACTTGTTCTTTTATTTGTAATTGATGATACAAAGATATATAAAATATATATTTACAAATACAAAGATATATAAAATTTGTTCTTTTATTTGCATTCACCAATGCAAATATATTTTGAAAATAAAATTTATTCCTTTATTTACATTCACAAATGTAAATATACATTGAAACAAAATTTATCCTTTTATTTATATTCACAAATGTAAATATATGTTGAAATCCGAGTTTATCTTTTTATTTACATTCACCAATGTATAAATGCATTGAAATTAAAATTTGTTCTTTTATTTGCACTCATTAATGCAAATATATCTTGAAAAGAAAAGTTGTTCTTTTATTTGCATTCACGAATGCAAACAATACATGAAAATAGAAAAAATTATATTTTTGTTTGCATTCTACAATGCAAACGAAACATAGAAAATAGAAAATACATTTTTATTTATATTCTATCATGCAAATAAAACAAGTAGATAAAAATTACATTTTTTGTTTGCAACTTTAGCTACAAACTAGAAAATAAAAATTACATTTTCGTTTGCAAATTTAGATGCAAACAAATTTATTTAAAAACAATAGTTACATTTTTTGTCACATGATTTTAAAATGCGAACAAAACATTAAAATAAAGGTTACATTTTTATTTATTTATTTACTTCACTTGATGTAAATAAACATAAAATAAGGAGTTGTTCTTTTATTTACATTTCTTGATGTAAATAAAACTAGAAATTAAATATTACATTTTTATTTGCATTACTCAATGCAAATAAAACATGAGAATAAAAGATACATTTTCATTTGCAATCCTTAATGCAAATAAATTATGAAATGAAAAGTTATAATTTTTATTTACATTCCTCTATGTAAATAAACATCAAATTAAAAAGTTGAATCTTTATTAGCACTCTTTATTGCAAATAAAGAATGAAATGAAAAGTTATATTTTTGTTATTATTTGTATTCCCTATTACAAATGGAATTAAAGATTATATTCTTCTTCCCACTTATTTACAATGAAAGGAATTGAAATAAAGATCATATTTTTATCGCCATTTTAGATGCGATAAAAGAATAGAAATAAAGATTACATTTTTATTAACATTTCACATGCGATAAAAAGAATAGAAATAAAAGAGGCATTTTTATCGTCGTGTGATATATTGTGTATTACACTGCCATTCACAAGTTACCCGACTTGTTTATGTGATTGGGTCGATAATTTTTACACATCGCCCAAGTACACAAATAAATTTGTTATTTGTTTGTTGGATGAAACCCCACACAGGTGTTGGGATGAAATTTATATACACTAATCCCAATTTTTAGTTGTATGTTGATCGTTAGATCGACAGGCTGCGATGGGCGTTATTATTTAATTTTAACGCTTACACAGTGGAATTTACACTTTGGATGTAGATGGATGATTTGATGATGTGTGTGAAATCCATATAATCCAAATTATGTGGTAAATGTTTGAGTCGCATTTCGATTCAGGTGTTCTTTTAAATAAGAATATTTTTACATTGGAAATCCTTTTTATATATAAAGAGCATATATTTTCATAATATATTTTTAATCCAGTATATGTTAAAACAAAGAATATTTGTAAAAGATAAAAAATTTGTAATATAAAGAATATTTCTCATTTAGAGTCTTTATATAAAGAATATTTTTATGAATATTTTTAAAATATGTTTTTAAAAGATTACTAGCATTTGCAATTATATTTTGTGATATGAAATAAATTGAGATGTGAAGTGGATTTATCGTGGACGATGTTTTAAACAACATTTGTCCATTAATCCAATTTACATTGAAATTATTATTTGGACTTTATAAATCTATTTTATAGATTTAAAAAGGGCATTTTCTAAAAATCAAGTTTTTCAATTTAATATATCAAATTGGAATTAAGTGGAAATTTGATTGGTAACAATCGAAATGAGCTTCTGTAAAAGAAGACCGATATTATATATGGAATTTAAGAGGCTTTGCCGTTATTCCATTTATATTATTAGTCTGATACAGAAATCTATGTCGATTATGTATTGATTTGATTTCTGTGGAATTGCATATTTCGGAAATGGATTTATAGATTTTATTTTCAGAATTTTACTTTGATAAAATTAATGAGAATTTTTTAAAATGAATATCTTATTAAAAGAATATTCTGAGTTGGAATGTGGCGTAATGTGTGATTCTCCAATATTTGTTTTTTTATCCCAAAATACGCGAGTTATTCAGAAAGTCCGGGTTTAACCCATGCTGAATAATCATCACGACGATCAAGAGTCGAAGACGAAGACGGTGATTGAAGACCGAAGGTTTTCACATCTTTGGGATGATGATGACTGGTATCTTGAATTGGGATTGGCCTTCCAAGGTAAGGTATTTAGTAATGATCGTCCAAACGCATTTGGAGATCGACGGGACGTTGTTTCGCTCAGACCCAGAGCGGACTTGTAAATGGATTGTGTGTCTGACATTGTATTCATTTCTGCTATATTTGTTGAACGCTACTGATTATATATTTCTGTTTGGTGGTGAAGAATTTATTCTTTACTTATCACCCTTCTCTAAGACGTATGAGCTTAGAGGTTATATATATATATTGGTAGATGATCAATAATATGGTAGGGTCTGACAATGTGACATGCTAAAATGCAAATGACCAAGGCTTTGTAAAAAGCAGGCCTTATGGCTGGTGATCAAAGCATAGCCTGTTTAGGCATAGCTTTGTGTATAACGTGACTTCGCGAGCCTCACACCCCGGTATGAGCCAAAAACGGGATTAGGACTGCAGGGAGTGCACACGTTTCTTTCTAGCTAGTGGTGTTTGGGATTTAACATGGCCCGGCATTTTACTTATGTGGATTTTGAATTGAGGTACCTCGGGTTTTTATAGGCCGGAAGTGGTCATACTATAGGTTCAAAGGAATCAGGAAACGTGTGTTCAGGAATTGCCAATCCACTACCGTTAGGTGGGGACCGGCCCTAAAGATCCAAGGGTTCACTGCGGGGGATCCTGAGGCATTTGCTAGATTTTCTCGAATCGGAAGAGGACGTTCCCTAGCCTCGATTTCATGACAGAAAACCAATTTCCAATACGACGCCACGGTTTTGATTTTAAACTTATATATGGCAAATAGTAGGATGGGGTACTATACCGTCTACGATTAATACATTTATATTGAAATGTTTTAAATATATATACACACTAATAATAATATCGTTTTTACGTATCAAGCATCTTTTGATCATTATAAGGTAAAACCCTATCCTCTGGTGTGCGTTGCATTGTGTGATGGGACCTAGGTCTTATAATGGTTTCATTTTTCTAAAAAGCATTACGTTATTTGACGATTTACTTTAATTATGCACTGGCAATTCAATGGAGTGAACCCGTTCCGCGTTAGCGGCGTGGTCCTGTGATTAGCCTACTTATTAAATAAGTTAAGTTAAGAATTCTCACACCAGTCCCACGACTGACCTGTAGTTTGTTTCACTTTGCAAACTCGGGTGCCCTCTTTCCACACGGGCAGTCAAGTAGCTTTTTGCAGATATAGTTAAGCAGGATCCTGGATTGAAGTCTGAAGCTGGGTCCAGAATATTGATGGTCTTCCGCTGAGATTAGTTCCGCTGCAATGTATTCAATTTATTGTAAATGTATCTTCCGATGTATTATGTAATAACCCGGAAATCTGAGCCAATTTAAAATTTTTATTTTGGCAATTTTAGTGAATTTTGATTATTTAAAATGAATTATTTTAAATAATAAAGACGAGAAATTTATTTTGAATAGAATTCAAACGTATATATTTATTCGAATCGTCGTTAGATTTCAAATATTCATTTAAATTATAAAAGGAATTGAAAATGACGCGGTAGTTCGATAATTCGATTTCAAAATTCAAATGAATGTGCCGGGTGCAAAATAAACCGGATTTTAGTGAAAGAAAAAGCCATACAGGCCTTCTGATCAAATGAAAGAAAAAGCCATACCGGATTTTAGTGAAAGAAAATTCAAATGAATGTGCCGGGTGCAAAATAAACCGGATTCAAATGAAATTGCCATACAGGCCTTCTGATCTCAAAAAGAAAAAGAAAAAGCCAAGCGGCTAGCCAATCGGCTCATAAAATCATCATCACCCAAACCAAACAGTAAATTATAGTAAACATGTACCTATTTGTCGGGCAAACAAATTTTATTCTCTACTCTAGCCTCCTTGCTAAGACCTGTTCAATGTAAGTACATGTATATGCAAGCAAATGCGACAAATTTCAATACAATACAATATTTGATACAATTTGGTTAAAGGTTCAACATTTAATTATTCAAACAATAATCAAACAACACAACCATCAATCAATTAGTGAATTATCATTTCAAATTCATAACTTTGATATATAGTTAAAAATCACATTTTTGGTGTCAATTCACAACAATAAGCCCTATCTAATTTCGGTTCTCACACCAGTCAATTGGAAATTTATAGAAATCTCACTTTCAAAACTCGAAAATAAATACTGGCGACGGTGCCCCATCACCAGAATTATCCCCGGGCAACTAGAGTATGATTCTATAACTATCCAGTATATTAAAACTTCGAATACACATTTGCAAGATGCGTATGCAAAATCTTTATATATCGGATTGTCCAAATCAATATAGAGTAAATATTCAAATACGTATGAAATGGTTTAAATTTCAAAACAAAATTGGTTTTCATTTTAAAAATATACTCTTCACACTGGTTCTAGGATACTACTGATCCCATCTCTGACGAGTCATTCTCATTGGATATTACTAATACAATTTCTGATGAATTCTTTCATATGGTTCTAATGTGCCTTGTTCTCTGAGCTTTGTAAACCAAAGCTCTGATACCAACTGTAAAAACCCGTAACATCCCCGTGAAGGAAAGCGCGGATAGTTCGAGAACAAGCCACAACAGAACGCAGACGGAAGAACATTTCATTGCATATTACAACAATTCCATCAGAATACAAGAATATACAGAGTATGAATAAATATTACACAGAAATATCAGAGATTTAAATTACATTTAAATACATAGCAGCGGAAACTAATACAAAATACAACTAGAAGGGATATACGGATACAAAGCTTTCCGGATATCGTTCCAGCTGTAAACCAGGATCCTGTGAATATAAATCTGCAAAACCAAAACTACTAGCTGCCCGTGTCAAAATAAGGGCACCCAGAGTTTAGGTTAAAACAATAAACTCCAGGTCAGTCATGGGACTGGTGTGAGAACTAAAACAGTTATTAATCTTTATTTTAAAATTAGGTAAATCAAGGGACCACGTCGTATAACACGGAACGGGTTTCCTCCCAAGAACACCAGTGCATAAAACAACAGCACAATGCTAAATAAGGAAAAATGAAGCTATTATAAGACCCAGGTCCCATCACACAATGCAACGTAAGCCGGAGGATAGGGTTTTTACCTTATAATAGCCAAAGAATGCTTGATACATTTCAAACAGGTGATTTGATACTATTATAAGTGCATAGTGTATAAAACAATTTCAAATCATAAGTATCAATCATAGGCGGCATAAGAGCCCCATCCCACTATGTCGCCATACTAGGCTCTACAAATAAAACCGCAAATGTCACGTATTTGGAAGTTGGATTTCCATCTATGAACCGAGGCCAGGGATCGTCCTCTACCGATTCGAGACTCTCTAGCCCGAGCCTCAGGCAAGCGCGCAGGCAAGCCTTGGATCGTCAGGGCCGGTCCACCGATGTGGATTATTATGCCTGAACACTACGTTTCCCCGCCCTTTGGGGCGTAAATGAGCCAACGAATGGCTCCATCGGACCCGGATCGTCCGATCTAACCGAGGCGCCTAGCAACAACAACAACCACACAGGTGAAAAGTATATAAATGTCAGGGCTGGTAGGTCACTGACACCACCCTAGCTAGAAAGAAACGCATGCCCTCCCTGAGGTCCTCTCCCGTTTCTGGTTCACAACCGGGGTGTGAGGCTCGCGAATTCACGTTACACAAAGCTATGCCACACAGGCGGTGCTTTGATCATCAACCACAAGACTTTGCTTTTCAACAGAAGCCTTGATCATTTGCCACTTAGGCATGCCACACAGGCAATTCACTCTATGCGTTTGATATCCATCAGTATATAACCCCTGAGCTCGTACGTCTCAGAGAAGGGCGTTAAGCAAGAGAATGAATTCTCTGCCGCCAAACAGATATATATTTAATAGAAATCAACCACACAGACTAAAATCCAATGTCAGACACACAGTCCATTTACAAGTTCGTTCTGGGTCTGAACGTAACCGGAGGCACATAGTACCCCGCATGTCCATCGATCTCCAAGTACGTCTGGACGATCACCAACTGTTTCCATCTTCTTGGGTTACAGCCCAATCAAGATCATCAGTAATTACCCAAACGACGTGAAGACCTCCGGTCTTCGACTACCGTCTTCATCTTCGACACCACGTCGAATTAGTTATTCAGAATGGGAAAAACCCGGTCTTTCTGAATAACTCGCGTATATAATATAAAAGTGTTACACAAACACAACATACGCCTCATTCCACTTCAGAATATTCTTTTTATTCAAATATTCTTATATTTTGGGAAAGGTTCCCATTAATTTTATCAAAGAAAAATTCTTTAAATTTATTCTTTAATCTCCTTTGAATATCAATTCAAACTAATTGGGATTAGCGAACCACACCGAAGTAATCATTTATTTTATTTCCCAATCCCTACCTATTCATCCCATGGAGTAAAACTGGTAATACTTCATATCTAACACCACGGTGTTATCGGTAAATTCAATTACCATTTCACGTTCAAATCTAATTAAAGATTTAACTATCGCCTGGAGAAAAACTGGTGATACTCCATTCTCGATCTTTTCAATCTAATTACAGATTCATTAAAACTCCACATAGTTTTAATCTTTAACTGGGTTAAAGAATCAGTGTCATTTTAAAACACGATTCATGATCAACCCAACATCACAGGCCATTAATTATCGGGTTGAAGAACAAGTGTTATTTAAAACACTATTCACGATAAACCCAAAAATCAATATCAATTCAATTAAATATTATTTAATTGGTACACTTCATTAAATCTAAATAAAAAGATTTAATCTTTTTTTCCAACTGGGCTTAAGAACAGTGTTAATGAAGACACCATTCACGACAAACCCAAATCATATTTGATATTAAATACAAGGCTCTGAATTGAAAATATACCGGCTTATGTTCAATATCAAATTCTACGACCAACAAATATCGTATTGGAAATAACGATATTAATATATCTTTCAAATTTCCCAAACAATATCTGTATAATCACGAAATCCAACCTCGAAATATTCCAAAGACAATTTCGATTCAAATCCATTCCAATGCAATTATTGGAAATTCTGGTTATATTTCAAAACCATTTCAAACTCACTTTATTTATTTTAAAAATAAATAAATTACTATTCTAGTTCAAAACTAGTTCATTTCGATAAAATTCTATTTTTACCCTTTCAAATATGGAATTTTTCATCCCAATTGTTCCCAAATCATTTCTTATGATTTTACCCAAATTATTACTATTTTTAATAATTTTATCAAGGCCCGTACAGTCGATTTCCATCAACGGCCATCAAACTGCACTTACAGCGACCTTTTTCAAATTTGATTTGGACAAAATTCCAAATCCAACCTTTAGATTTCAAATTTCTAATATTCATTAGAAAGCTCTTTTCGATACGAACCCAACGGTTCCGGTTTTAGGAGAATCCGACGGTCGGATCTCCCGCCGTTCGAAGTCAATGGTCGAAATTCGCGAACTGCCGCGGCGCAGTGCATTCTATTCAGGCCATTATATTATATCTTTAATAATAGTTGGAATAGGTTTGGTGTCACACTTTTTTGGTGTACACGCAAACTACCGAAAATGCCCCTTAAAATATTTGGAAAAAAATCATATTGACTTCGTAATATATTGCATCAGCGACATAATAGGTCAATTTAACATAATATTGCATCGGCAATAATTACTCCATCTTATTCAAGAATACCATAACCAGCATACTAGAATTTGTTTCCTTTATGCACTATTACCAGACTTTAAATCCTTTACGCATTTAACATAATATTAACATTACCAATATTATTCACTGCCATCTATTACCTTCTAATTAAAATTATTTAAAAAAAATATGTGTTTATAAATAAGTGTTTAACGTTTATAAATAGGCAATTAATAAATAGCCAATTAATATAAATTTTTCATTGAATGTTTCACTGCTTATTCTGTTAGCCATAAATATAAAACCTTGACGTTTTATATTAACATTACCAATATTATTCACTGCCATCTATTACCCTCTAATTAAAATTATTTTAAAAAAAATATGCATTTATAAATAAGTGTTGTAACGTTTATGAATATGAAATTAATAAATAGGCAATTAATATAAATTTTGCATTGAATGTTTCACTGCTTATTCTATTAGCTATAAGTATAAAACCTTGAATTTTTATATTAACATTACCAGTATTATTCACTGCCACCTATTACCCTCTAATTGAAATTATTTGAAAAAAATATGTGTTTATAAAATAAGTGTTGCAACGTTTATAAATAGGCAATTAATATAATTAGATTACTCTTTCCATATCCAACGACAATTTGAATAGGCATTTAAGTTTGAATAATGACATTTATTATTGCGTATTACGATATAAATTAGCAATTAATAAATAGTAGAACGTGCTAAAGTCAAATAAATAAAATCTTAATGATTTTTATTCAAATCTGACATCAGCTTAGGTGCATTTGAAAGGTCATTCTCCCCTGCAAATGCGCTATTCTGGAAACATCCATTCACCTTCAAATATGGCACACCATCCAATTAATTTTCACGCTTCCTTCCTCATTTCCTCTACGCTTTGCTTGAAATTCTCTCCTCTTTCATACCTATCTTCCCAATACTCACTGCCTCATAAAATTGAATACACTGCACAACAAATTTACTTTTTTATTTATTGGGTTTAAATTTTTGAAGCTTCACCTCATTCAAAAGGTGATTTTTTTCCCAGGTAAACGCATAAATAAGATTACACCACATTTAAGTTTAACCAGCGTTCTTTGCCCTTAACCTATGTACTTTGCTTCTAAGGTTTTTCTTCGTGATTTGTATGAAAAATAATGTTTTATGTTCCTTTTAAATAGTAAAGTAAATGGGAGCATTGTCCCCTGTTGCTTGCGTGAGACCATGAACGTGAGAAGTGAATGTCTCAGTATATGTTCAAATAAAAGTGAATGTCTTAGTATATGTGTAAATAAAAGTGAATGTTGTCTGAAAGAAGTTAGGAAGGTAAAGGAAATAAGAATATGTTTTGTCCTCAACAGATAAAGCACGTTTAATGAGAATAATAAACCAAATATTAATACAAATATATTTTTGCATATGTAAAATACGCAGTACTTAAGGAACAATAATCCTTACGCGAAGTGTGTGCCATGATCACGCGCGAAGCGCGTGCCGTGACGCTCGTATATAATATATATAATATATACTTCGTCGATTTCAATTCAAAACGTGCTTTATAAATCGTTTTAAATTCATTTTCAAAACGGTTTCAACTTCATATTCAATTTCAAATCAAAATGGAATATTCCAATATAAATTCATTTTAAATTCATTTCAAATTGATTTCAATTCAATTTCAATTTAATTCGAATGCAATTCCTTTCGATTTCAATTCGAATTCAATTCTATTCAATTTCAATTCGAATTCATTTCTATTCAATTTCAATTCGAATTCACTTCTATTCAATTTCAATTTGAATTCATTTATATTCAGTTTAATTCGAATTACAATTCTTTTCAAAATTTCAGATTTTGAAATCACTTTCGATATTCGTTATAAAATGAATAAAATCGATATAAATATCGTTCACGTCAAAATTGCGTAAATCTAATCAACATGGCTTCATATATTCATATTTTCAAATATTCTATTTCGAATATTTCTATTTCAAATATTTCTATTCAAATATTTCTTTTACAAATATTTCTATTTCAAATATTCTATTTCAAATATTTCTACTTCTAAACTGGAATGAGGCCCAATCAATTACCATATAATGTTAATTATATGAGTTTTCTACAACACATGTATACAATAACTACGATGAATAATCAACCATCATCCAAAGTGCATTCTACATTGTATAAGCGTCAAATATAAATATTCAACGCTTGTAACAGTCTGTCAATCAATCGATCGACATAGAACTAAACAATCGGGATTAGTGTACGCCAAATATCATCACGATACCCGTGTGGAGTTTCAAACAATCAAACACAGATTTTATTTGTGCAGTTGAGCGATGTGTAAAATTTATCATCCCAATCAATATCAGTCAAATGTGTATATATAAACAAATCGTTCGATTTGTTTATTTTTATTTCATTTCATATACATGTTAAAAATTCTATTTTTAACTATAAAATATTTCTAACTATATAATATTTTATTTCATTTCACATCACATCACACAATCAACTACACATCAAAATCAAACAAACAAGCATACAAGCCATCCATGGTCTGTGGACGACGGGTGTCGGGTGCTACTAAACACCGTTTGCATCCTAGTATATATATCAACTAGAAAAATAAATAAAAGGGTGAGGAGTTCTCACAGAATTGCTAATCTAATCCCACGACTCTTCTTACGTAGAAATCCTCGCCGTTCTTGCCTCTTGTCACTTTCTTTGCCCGTGTTCTCTACATTTTTATTTGTTCACTTTCAATTTAAAAATCAAAATTTTACTTTGCTATTCAATATATAAAAATCAAATTTTTACTTTGCTATTCAATATATAAAAATCAAATTTTTTACTTTGCTATTCAATATATAAAAATCAAATTTTTACTTTGCTATTCAATATATAAAAGTCGAATTTTTACTTTGCTAAAAATCGAATTTTTTACTTCGCTATTCAATATATAAAAATCGAATTTTTTACTTCGCTATTCAATATATAAAAATCGAATTTTTATTCTTTCTATAATATAAAAATTATATTTTTTATTCTTTCTATATATGTAAATAAAACCAATTTCTTTATATTTTATATATAAATAAAGATCCTTCTTTATATGAAAATATTATAACTTTATATAAATTAAAATCCTTAGCTTTATATAAATTAAAAATCTTATTTTTACATGAATAAAAGTCTCATCTTTAAATTAGAAAAATCTCATCTCTCCTAAATAAAAAATGAAATCTTTGCTAAATAAAAATTCATATATTCCTATAAGGTTAAAATCACATTCATATTGGAATTAAAATCATATTCATATAGGAATTAAAATCATATTCATATAGGAATTTAAAACTAGGAAACTTACGTTGATTTTTTCTAGGTTTCATTGCCAGAGCAGCTCGCTGGTGGTGGCTTAGTGGGCCTCGCGGCGCCGGACTTCGGTGGTGGAGGCAGAATGAGGGTCTCGCGACATGGTGGTGGGATCTGGATGGTTTCACGTCGATCTGGGGTATGGGGTTCCGCGCGAGGCTGGAGAAGGTGGGGAAGGAGAGACGGCGGAAAGGAGAGGGGGTGCTATCGGTGGCTGGCGACATTGGAACGGCGGCGAGGCAGGCTGGGGCTCCGACGATGAGGATGACAGGGCGGCGCAAGAGATCGATCGGGGAAAAGGTTTTTTTTTTCGTTTTATTTCTGAGGAAGAGAGAGAATGGTAAGGGAGAGAGAATATATATATTTATTTTATATCATCTTATTTTCTAAATGGTTGACGTTTTCATTCTAACACGAAATCAAACCCAACGACTAGCGCCCATAGCTAATTACAACCATTCCGAACACAATGGGATTTGTATCGCAAGCTGATTCGATCGTTTCGATCAGTTTCCGTTAAAATCAACATATAACTCTATATATTGAATTTGAACGCGCATTTCAATTTACTGGGGTCACATACTAACTCGAAAAATTCCAGAAAAATATTTTCTAACTTCGTATTGACGATACGGTCCTAACAAAACTAGTTTCGTAAGATTCTGAGACCATTTGAAAAATGGCCATTTTCCAGTCGATTAAAATCAACTAAAACTGATCAAACACGTTTTCCTTTGCCACACTCACATATTGATTCGAAAAATTATGAAATTTGAAACCTAGCAATAACTTGACATCACGGATCCAACAAAAGTGGTTTCGTCGAAATCCGAGGTCGTTTGCAAAATTTCCATTTTTAAGGGCCTGAATTCCATAGCGACTATTCAGAAATTTCAACTGGACGTATCTTTTTATCCCCGCTATGAAATTTTGATTTCCCGGATTCGTTGGAAAGATATTCATAATTAGATTCCATTATTTTTGGTTTCACTAAAATCCGGTTTATTTTGCACCCGGTACATTCAATTGAAGTTTGAAATCGAATTATCGAACTACCGCGCCATTTTCAATTCCTTATATAAATTAAAATAAATATTTATATTCTAACGACGATCTATATAAATATATTCGTTCTAATTATATTCAAAATAAATTTCTTGTCGTTATTATTTAAAATAATTCATTTTAAATAATCAAAATTCGCAAAAATTGCCAAAATAAAAATTTTAAACTGGCCCAGATTTCCGGGTTATTACAATATGTGAGCATGGTGAAGTAAAACGCGTTTGACCATTTTCAGTTGATTTTAATCGACTGGAAATTGGCCATTTTTCAAACGGTCTCAGAATTCGACAAAACTAGTTTTGTTAGGACTGTATCGTCAATACGAAGCTAGAAAATATTTGTCGGGAATTTTTAGAGTTAGTATGTGGTCCCGGTAATTAGAAATGTACGTTTAAAATAGAATATATGGATTTAAATTTTGATTTAAATAGAAACTGATCGAAACGATAAAACTGGCTTACATACATATCCCATTGTGTTCGGAATGGGGGTAATTAGCTAGGGACGATAGGCGGTGGGTCTCGTTTCGAGGTCGAAATAAAAAGTCAACTTCTTTTTGATATAAAATAATATAAAAATAAAACTCTCTCTTGTCCCCTCTCTCTCTATACTACCAGACCACCCCTCGTAATTTATCGAACGAAAAAAAAATAACAAAATCGCGTCGCTCAACCCAGGGAGGCGCCGCCTCCTCCGCAAGCCGACCACCGCCACCGTTGGCGAATCCGCACCCTCCCCCGCCGTAGCATGATTCCCTCCGCCCCTTTTTCCCCTTCGATTTTCGAACCCTAACCCCCAACCCATCAGAAACCCTTCAGCCCCTCCACAGCATGCCACAGTCAGGCGATCCACCACCTCCGACCCCCTTGGCTCCGGTGACGCCCCTCCGGTCACCTACGATCTTTCGCTCCTCTCTCTTCGTCTAAAACAGTAAGCTTTTCCCTTTTTGTTTATTTTAATTCAGTTTTAAATTATAAAATGCTTTCTTTAAATTCAGTTTTAGTTTATAAAAAGACGTAGAAATGATTAGATTCTTCGTTAGGGAAAATGATGATCTTTGTTAAGATAAAGATTAGATTTTTTTATGTCATGAAAACATTATTTTTACCTTATGAACGAGGTGATTTTTATACGAATGTTATGCATTGAAAAGACGGGGTTTTTAATGATAAAAAGGTTGAATTTTTATACAGTATAAAGCTTTGAATCTTCATATGAAGTAAAGATATGATTTTTATATTATAGAAAGATTAAGAATATAATTTTTATTAGGTGTGTAGAATAAAAATGTGATTTTTATATTATATAGTTGGTAAAGGTGAAATCTTTATATTTGAAAAGGCGAAATCTTTATATTTAAAAAAAGCAAAATCTTTATATAGAGAATAGTGTGATAAAAATATAATCTTTATTATATGAACACCGTTATAAAAATAGAATTTCTATCTATATAGTAGCGGTGTAAAAATAGAATTTTTATCTATATAGTAGCGGTATAAAAATAGAATTTTTATCTATATAGTAGCGGTGTTAAAATGTGATTTTCATATATATGGCAACAATATAAAAATTTGATTTTTATATATGTAGTGGCTATGGAAAACGAAAGTGACAAATAGGCGGGAACGACAAGATTTCCTACATATGAAGAGTCGCGGTGTTTGGTATAGCTAGGTTGAGAACTTCTCACTTTTGATTTTATTTTCTAGTTATATAAATATATACTAGGATGCAGACGGTGTTTAGTACCACCCGACACCCGTCGTCCACAGACCATGGACGGCTTGTATGCTTGTTTGTTTGATTTTGATGTGTAGTTGATTGTGTGATGTGATGTGAAATGAAATAAAATATTTATATAGTTGAAACAAACTATTTTATGGTGGAAAATATTTTATAGTTAAAAATAGAATTTTTAACGTGTATATGAAATGAAATGAAATAAACAAATCGGACGATTTGTTTATATACACACATTTGACTGATATTGATTGGGACGATAAATTTTACACATCGCCCAACTGCACAAATAAAATATGTGTTTGATTGTTTGAAAACCCCACACGGGTATTGGGGTGATATATGACATACACTAATCCCAATAGTTAGTTGTATGTCGATCGATTGATTGACAGACTGTTATAAGCGTTAAATACTTATATTTGATGATTATACAGTGTAGAACGCACTTTGGATGATGGTTGATGATTTATCGTTGCTGTTATATACGTGTGGTAGAAAATCCATATAATTAAAATTATAAGGTTATTGATTGGGCCTCATTCCAGTTTAGAAATAGAATATTTGAAATAGAATAATTGAAAGTAGAAATATTTGAAGTAGAAATATTTGAAAAAGGAATATTTGAAATAGAATATTTGAAAGTAGAAATATTTGAAAGCCGTGTTGAATAGATTGATGCCATTTTGATGTGAACGATATTTATATCGATTTTATTCATTTTATAATGAATATCGAAAGTGATTTCAAAATCTGATATTTTGAAAAGAATTGGAATTCGAATTGAAATTGAATAGAAATGAATTCGACTTGAAATTGAATAGAAATGAATTCGAATTGAAATTGAATAGAAATGAATTCGAATTGAAATTGAATAGAAATGAATTCGAATTTATATTGAATAGAAATGAATTCGAATAGAAATTGAATTGAATTGAATTACAACTGAAATTGAATTAGAAATCAATTTGAATTGACATCGATTTGAAATGAATTTAAAACGAATTTATATTAGAAAAATTCAATTTTGATTTGAATTTGAAAATGAGGTTGAAATCATTTCGAAAATGAATTTAAAACAATTTATAAAATACGTTTTAAAAGGAAATCAATGAAGTATATATTATATATATGTTATATATATAATATAATGGCCTGAATAGAACGCGCCGCGCCGCGGCAGTTTCGAATTTCGACCATTGACTTCGAACGGATATTACGGGAGATCCGACCGTCGGATTCTCCTAAAACCAGAACCGTTGGGTTCGTATCGAAAATAGATTTCTAACGAATATTAGAAATTAGAAATCTAACGGTTGGATTTGGAATTATGTCCAAATCAAATTTAGAAAAGGTCGCTGTAAGTGCAGTTCGATGGCCGTTGATGGAAATCGACTGTACGGGCCTTGATAAAATTATTAAAAATAGTAATAATTTGTGTAAAATCATAAGAAATGATTTAGAAAGAATTGGGATGAAAAAATCCATATTTGAAAAGATAAAAATAGATTTTTATCGAAATGAACTAGTTTTGAACTAGAATTATAATTCTATTTATTTTTAAATAAATAAATTGAATTTGAAAAGGGTTTTAAAAGTAACCAGAATTTCCAATAATTGAATTGGAATGGATTTGAATCGAAATTGTCTTTGGAATATTTCGATGTTGGATTTCCTGATTATACAGATATTGTTATGGGAATTTGAAAGATATATATATATATATCGTTATTTTCAATACGATATTTGTTGGTCGTAGAAATTGATATTGAATATAAGCAGGTATATTTTCTATTCAGAGCCTTGTATTTAACATCAAATGTGATTTGGGTTTGTCGTGAATGGTGTCTTTATTAACACTTTTCTTGAACCCAATTGAGAAAAAGATTAAATCTTTTTATTTAGATTTAATGAAGTGTACCAATTAAATGATATTTAATTGGAATTGAATTGGTATTGGTAATTGAATTTATTGTGAACAGTGTTTTAAATAACACTTGTTCTTTAACCCGTAATTAATGGAACGTGATTTTGGGTTGTCGTGAATGGTATCTTCAATAATACTGTTCTTAGACCCAAAGGAGTTAAGAAAATCAGAAACTAACTAGAGATTAGTTAAGTTGAATGGTTTCTGGGGTATTGATCTGATGTTGATTTCGGCCTTCAGGGTTGATACTTAGGGAACTGCTCACTTGCTAATTTACGGTTAGGGACTGATTGAAATGTGATGTGATTTTGGGTTTTTCGTGAACCGTGTTTTTAAATGACACTGATTCTTTAACCCAGTCAGAGATCAAAACTAAGTGGAGTTTTAATGAATCTTTAATTAGATTGAAAAGATCGAGAATGGAGTATCACCAGTTTTGCTCCAGGCGATAGTTAAATCTTTAATTAGATTTAAACGTGAAATGGTAATTGAATTTACTGATAACACCGTGGTGTTAGATATGAAGTATGACCAGTTTTACTTCATGGGATGAATAGGTTGGGATTGGGAAATTAAAACAAATGATTACTTCGGTAAAGTTCGTTAATCCCGACTAGTTTAATCGATATTCACAAGAAGATTAAAGAATAAATTTAAAGAATTTATCTTTGATAAAATTAATGGGAACCTTTCCCTAAGAATGTGAAATTTAGAAACTAACTATAGGTTGGCTAAGAAGAATGGTTTCCTGGGTATTGATCTGATGTTGGTTTCGGCCTTCGGGGTTAATATTTGGGGAATTATTCTCTTGTTGATTTACGGTTAGTGACTGACGAATTGGAATGAGGCATATGTTGTGTTTGTGTAACACTTGTTTATTATATACGCGAGTTATACGGAAAGACCGGGTTTATCCCATTCTGAATAACTGATACGACGATAAGTCGAAGATGAAGACGGTGGTTGAAGACCGGAGGTCTTCACGTCGTTTGGATAATTACTGATGATCTTGATTGGGCTATACACCCAAGAGGAGGGAATCAGTTGGTGATCGTCCAGACGTACTTGGAGATCAATGGATATGCGGGGTACCAGGTGCCTCCGGTTTCGTTCAGACCCAGAACGGACTTGTAAATGGACTGTGTGTATGACATTGGATATCATTCTGTGTTATTGATGGATATCGATTGCATGGAGCGGTTTGCCTGTGTGGCATGCTAAAATGCAAATGATCAAGGCTTCTGTTGAAAAGCAAAGTCTTGTGGTTGATGATCAAAGCACGGCCTGTGTGGCGTAGCTTTGTGTAACGTGGATTCGCGAGCCTCACATCCCAGTGGTGAACCAAAAACCGGAGAGGACCTCAGGGAGGGCATGCGTTTCTTTCTAGCTAGAAGTGGCGTCAGTGGTTTTACATGCCCTGACGAGTTTGACTTATGTGGTTGTTGCTGTTGCGAGGCGCCTCAGTTTCATTGGACGATCTGGGTCAGATGGAGTCATTTGTTGGCTCACTTATGCCCCAAAGGGCGGGGAAACGCAGTGTTCAGGAATTTTAATCCACATGGTGGACAGGCCCTGACGATCCAAAGGTCACTCGAGCTCTGACCTGAGGCTCGGGCTAGACAGTGTCGAATCGGTAGAGGACTATCTTTTGCCTCGGTTCACAGACGGAAATCCAATTTCCAAATACGTGACATTTGCGGTTTTATTTGTAGAGCCTAGTATGGCGACATAGTGGGATAGGGCGCTTATGCCATCTATGATTGATACTTATGATTTGAAGTTGTTTTATACACTATGCACTTATGATAGTATCAAATGATTTGTTTTAAACGTATCAAGCATTCTTGGCTATTATAAGGTAAAAACCCTATCCTCCGGCTTGCGTTGCATTGTGTGATGGGAACTGGGTCTTATAATAGCTTCATTTTTCTTTATTTAGCATTGCGCTGTTTGTTTTATGCACTGGTATTCTTGGGAGGAAACCCGTTCCGTGTTATACGGCGTGGTCCCTTGATTTGCCTAACTTTAAAAATAAAGATTAATAACTGTTTTAGTTCTCACACCAGTCACATGACTGACCTCGAGTTTATTGTTTTAACCTAAACTCTGGGTGCCCCTATTTTCCGCACGGGCAGCTAGTAGTTTTGGTTTTGCAGATTTATATTCACAGGATCCTGATTTACAGCTGGAACGATACTCGGAAAGCTCTGTATCCATGTATTACTTTCAGTTGTGTTTTTGTATTATTTTTCCACTGCTATGTAATTTAATGTAATCTCTGAAATTTATCGAATGTGTAACATTGATTTATACTCTGTATGTTCTTGTTTTCTGATGGAATTGTGGTAATATACAATGAAATGTTCTTCCGTCTGCGTTCCTTTGTGGCTTGTCCTCGACTCAATCTGTGCTTTCCTCACCGGGGAAGTTCGGGTCGTTTCAGCTGGTATCAGAGCTTTGGTTTACAAAGCTCAGAGAACAAGACACGATAGAACCATACGAAAGAATTCATCAGATATTGGATTAGTAATATCCAATGGGAATGACTCATTAGAGATGGGATCAGTAGTATCCTAGAACGAGTGTGAAGAGTATATTTTTAAAGTGAAAACAATCTTTGTTTTGAAAATTTAAATCAATTATTCGTATTTGGTTATTTATTTATATTGATGTGGACAATCCAGTATATATAGATTTTACGTATACGTCTGATCCGCGTTTATTCGAAGTTTTGATATATTGGGTAGATATAGAATCACATTCTAGTCGCCCGGAGAGAATTCTGATGATTGATGCATCATCATCAGAATTTATGTTCGAGTGACGAAAGTGAGATTTCTATATATTTCCTATTGACTGGTGTGAGAACCAAAATTAGATAGGGCTTATTGTTGTGATTTTGCATCAAAAATCTGATTTTTAGACTATATATCAAAGTTATAAATTTGAAATGATAATCAAATAACTGATTGATGATTGTGTTGTTTGATTATTGGTTGATTAATTAAAATGTTGAACCTTTAATCAAATTGAACCAAATATTGAACTGTATTGAAAATTTGTCCCATTTGCATGCATATACATGTACTTACATTGAACAAGTCATAGCAAAGAGGCTAGAGCAGAAGAATAAAATTGTTTGCCCGACAAATAGGTACATGTTTACCATAATTTACTGTTTTGTTTGGGTGATGATGATTTTATGAGCCGATTGTATAGCCGCTTGGCTTTTTCTTTTTCTTTTTGAGATCAGAGGGCCTATATGGCAATTTCGGGATTTTCCCGGTGCTCCCAGTGCAGGGGAGGTTATGGCAAAAAAATTCGAAAATTTAGGGTGTTAGCCAAATTTTTGAAAAATTTGAAAAGTTCTTAGAAACTGAAAAGTTGAAGAACTTAAGCCGTAATGAAAATAACGAAAGTTGATTTGATTTGTTAAACAACTTTCGGTTTCGTTCCTTTTCGAGCACGAAAAGTTTTAAGTGGGGGAGATTGGAATAACCCGGAAATCTAAGCCATTTTAAAATTTTTATTTTGGCAATTTTAGTGAATTTTGATTATTTAAAATGAATTATTTTAGATAATAAAGACGAGAAATTTATTTTGAATAGAATTCGATCGTATATATTTATTCTAATCGTCGTTAGATTTCAAATATTCATTTAAATTATAAAAGGAATTGAAAACGGCGCGGTAGTTCGATAATTCGATTTCAAAATTCAAATGAATGTGTCGGGTGCAAAATAAACCGGATTTTAGTGAAACCAAAAATATTTGAATCTAATTGAAAATATCTTTCCAACGAATCCGAAAAATTGGAATTTCATAGCTGGAATCAAAAGTTATGTCCAGTTGAAAATTCAGAATAGTCACTATGGAATTTCAGCCCTTGAAAATAGCCATTTTGCAAATGACCTAGGATTTCGACGAAACCACTTTTGTTGGATCCGGGATGTAAGGTTATTGCTAGGTTTCAAATTTCATAAATTTTCGAATCAATATGTGAGCGTGGTGAAGCAAAACGCGTTTGACCATTTTCAGTTGATTTTAATTGACTGGAAATTGGCCATTTTACAAACGGTCTCAGAATTCGACGAAACTAGTTTTGTTAGGACCGTATCGTCAATACGAAGCTAGAAAATATTTTTTGGGAATTTTTTGAGTTAGTATGTGGCCCCGGTAATTAGAAATGTATGTTTAAAATAGAATATATGGATTTAAATTTTAATTTAAATAGAAACTGATCAAAATGATAAAACTGGCTTACGATACATATCCCATTGTGTTCGGAATGGGGGTAATTAGCTAGGGACGACAGGCGGTAGGTCTCGTTTCGAGGTCGAAATAAAAAGTCAACTTTTTTTTTGAAATAAAATAATATAAAAATAAATCTCTCTCCTCTCCCCTCTCTCTCTATACTACCAGACCCCCCCCCCACGTATTATTTATCGAACGAAAAAAAAAGAAAAAATAATAACAACAAAATCGCGTCGCTCAACCCAGGGACGCGCCGCCTCCTCTGCAAGCCGACCACCGCCACCGTTGGCGAATCCGCACCCTCCCCCACCGTAGCACGATCCCCTCCGCCCCTTTTTCCCCTTCGATTTCCGACCCCTAACCCCCAACCCATCAGAAGCCCTCCAGCCCCTCCACAGCACGCCACTGGTCAGGCGAACCACCACCTCCGACCCCCTTGGCTCCGGCGACGCCCCTCCGGTCACCTACGACCTTGCGCTCCTCTCTCTTCGTCTAAAACAGTAAGCTTTTCCCTTTTTGTTTATTTTAATTCGGTTTTAAATTATAAAATGCTTTCTTTAAATTCAGTTTTAGTTTATAAAAATACATAGAAATGATTAGATTCTTCATTAGGGAAAATGATGATCTTTGTTAAGATAAAGATTAGATTTTTTCTATGTCATGAAAATATTATTTTTACCTTATGAATAAGGTGATTTTTATACGAATGTTATGCATTGAAAAGACGGGGTTTTTAACGGTAAAAAGGTTGAATTTTTATAAAGTATAAAGCTTTGAATCTTCATATGATGTGAAGATATCATTTTTATATTATAGAAAGATTAAGAATATAATTTTTATTAGGTGTGTAGAATAAAAATATGATTTTTATATTATATAGTTGGTAAAGGTGAAATCTTTATATTTGAAAAGGCGAAATCTTTATATTTGAAAAGGAAAAATATTTATATAGAGAATAGCGTGATAAAAATATAATCTTTATTATATGAACACCGTTATAAAAAATAGAATTTTTATCTATATAGTAGCGGTGTAAAAATAGAATTTTTATCTATAGTAGCGGTGTAAAAATGTGATTTATATATATATATATGGCAACAATATAAAAATGTGATTTTTATATATGTAGTGGCTACAGACAACGAAAGTGACAAATAGGCGGGAACGGCAAGATTTCCTACATATGAAGAGTCGCAGTGTTTGGTATGGCTAGGTTGAGAACTTCTCACTTTTGATTTTATTTTCTAGTTATATAAATATATACTAGGATGCAGACAGTGTTTAGTAACACCCGACACCCATCGTCCACAGACCATGGACGGCTTGTATGCTTGTTTGTTTGATTTTGATGTGTAGTTGATTGTGTGATGTGATGTGAAATGAAATAAAATATTTATATAGTTGAAATAAAATATTTTATAGTGGAAAATATTTTATAGTTAAAAATAGAATTTTTAACATGTATATGAAATGAAATGAAATGAACAAATTGGACGATTTGTTTATATACACACATTTGACTGATATTGATCGGGATGATAAATTTTACACATTGCCCAACTGCACAAATAAAATCTATGTTTGATTGTTTGAAAACCCCACACGGGTATTGGGGTGATATATGACATACACTAGTCCCAATAGTTAGTTGTATGTCGATCGATTGATTGGCAGACTGTTATAAGCGTTAAATATTTATATTTGATGCTTATACAGTGTAGAACACACTTTGGATGATGGTTGATGATTTATCATTGCTGTTATATACGTGTGGTAGAAAATCCATATAATTAACATTATATGGTAATTGATTTGGCCTCATTCCAGTTTAGAAATAGAATATTTGAAATAGAATATTTGAAGGTAGAAATATTTGAAGTAGAAATATTTGAAAAAGGAATATTTGAAAGTAGAAATATTTGAAAGCCGTGTTGAATAGATTGATGCCATTTTGACGTGAATGATATTTATATCGATTTTATTCATTTTATAATGAATATCGAAATTGATTTTGAAATCTGATATTTTGAAAGGAATTGGAATTCGAATTGAAATTGAATAGAAATGAATTCGAATTGAAACTGAATAGAAATGAATTCGAATTGAAATTGAATATAAATGAATTCGAATTGAAATTGAATAGAAATGAATTCGAATTGAAATTGAATAGAAATGAATTCGAATTGAAATTGAATAGAAATGAATTCGAATTGAAATTGAATAGAAATGAATTCGAATAGAAATTGAATTGAATTGAATTAGAACTGAAATTGAATTAGAAATCAATTTGAGTTGAATCGATTTGAAATGATTTTAAAACGAATTTATATTAGAAAAAATCAATTTTGATTTGAATTTGAAAATGAGGTTGAAATTGTTTCGAAAACGAATTTAAAACGATTTATAAAATACGTTTTAAAAGGAAATAGATGAAGTATATATTATATATATATATATATATATATATATATATATAATGGCCTAAATAGAACGCGCCGTGCCGCGGCAGTTCGCGAATTTCGACTATTGACTTCGAATGGATATTACGGGAGATCCGACCGTCGGATTCTCCTAAAACCGGAACCGTTGGGTTCGTATTGAAAAGAGATTTTTAACGAATATTAGAAATTTGAAATCTAACGGTTGGGTTTGGAATTATTTCCAAATCAAATTTAGAAAAGGTCGCTGTAAGTGCAGTTCGATGGCCGTTGATGGAAATCGACTGTACGGGCCTTGATAAAATTATTAAAAATAGTAATAATTTGTGTAAAATCATAAGAAATGATTTAGAAAGAATTGGGATGAAAAACTCCATATTTTAAAAGATAAAAATAGATTTTTATCGAAATGAACTAGTTTTGAACTAGAATTATAATTCTATTTATTTTTAAATAAATAAATTGAATTTGAAAAGGGTTTTAAAAGTAACCAGAATTTCCAGTAATTGAATTGGAATGGATTTGAATCGTAATTGTCTTTGGAATATTTCGATGTTGGATTACGTGATTATACCGATGTTGTTATGGGAATTTGAAAGATATATATATATATAGATATATATATATATATATATATCGTTATTTCCAATACGATATTTGTTGGTCGTAGAATTTGATATTGAATATAAGCCGGTGTATTTTCTATTCAGAGCCTTGTATTTAACATCAAATGTGATTTGGATTTGTCGTGAAAGGTGTCTTTATTAACACTGTTCTTGAACCCAGTTGAGAAAAAAATTAAATCTTTTTATTTAGATTTAATGAAGTGTACCAATTAAATGATATTTAATTGGAATTGAATTGGTGTTGATAATTGGGTTTATCGTGAACAGTGTTTTAAATAACACTTGTTCTTTAACCCGATAATTAATGGAACGTGATTTTGGGTTGTCGTGAACGGTATCTTCAATAATACTGTTCTTAGACCCAAAGGAGTTAAGAAAATCAGAAACTAACTGGAGATTAGTAAAGTTGAATGGTTTCTGGGGTACTGATCTGATGTTGGTTTCGGCCTTCGGGGTTAATACTTAGGGAACTGCTCACTTGCTAATTTACGGTTTGGGACTGATTGAAATATGATGTGATTTTGGGTTTTTCGTGAACCGTGTTTTTAAATGACACTGATTCTTTAACCCAGTCAAAGATCAAAACTACGTGGAGTTTTAATGAATCTTTAATTAGATTGAAAAGATCGAGAATGGAGTATCACCAGTTTTGCTCCAGGCGATAGTTAAATCTTTAATTAGATTTAAACGTGAAATGGTAATTGAATTTATCAATAACACCGTGGTGTTAGATATGAAGTATGACCAGTTTTACTTCATGGGATGAATAGGTTGGGATTGGGAAATTAAAACAAATGATTACTTCGGTAAAGTACGTTAATCCCGACTAGTTGAATCGATATTCACAAGAAGATTAAAGAATAAATTTAAACAATTTATCTTTGATAAAATTAATGGGAACCTTTCCCTAATAATGTGAAATTTAGAAACTAACTGTAGGTTGGCTAAGAAGAATGGTTTCCTGGGTATTGATCTGATGTTGGTTTCAGCCTTCGGGGTTAATATTTGGGGAATTATTCTCTTGTTGATTTACGGTTAGTGACTGACGAATTAGAATGAGGCGTATGTTGTGTTTGTGTAACACTTGTTTATTATATACGCAAGTTATTCAGAAAGACTGGGTTTATCCCATTCTGAATAACTGATACGACGATAAGTCGAAGATGAAGACGGTGGTTAAAGACCGGAGGTCTTCACGTCGTTTGGATAATTACTGATGATATTGATTGGGCCATACACCCAAGAGGAGGGAATCAGTTGGTGATCGTCCGTATGTACTTGGAGATCGATGGATATGCGGGGTTATAGGTGCCTCCGGTTTCGTTCAGACCCAGAACGGACTTGTAAATGGACTGTGTCTGACATTGGATATCATTCTGTGTGATTGATGGATATCGATTGCATGGAGTGGTTTGCCTGTGTGGCATGCTAAGATGCAAATGATCAAGGCTTCTGTTGAAAAGCAAAGTCTTGTGGTTGATGATCAAAGCACGGCCTTTGTTGCATAGCTTTGTGTAACGTGGATTTGCGAGCCTCACACCCCGGTAGTGAACCAAAAATGGGAGAGGACCTCAGGGAGGGCATGCGTTTCTTTCTAGCTAGAAGTGGCGTCAGTGGTTTTACACGCCCTGACGAGTTTGACTTATGTGGTTGTTGCTGTTGCGAGGCGCCTCGGTTTGATCGGACGATCCGGGTCCGATGGAGTCATTCGTTGGCTCACTTACGCCCCAAAGGGCGGGGAAACGCAGTGTTCAAGAATTTTAATCCACATCGGTGGACCAGCCCTGACGATCCAAAGGTCACTCAACCTCTGACCTGAGGCTCGGGCTAGACAGTCTCGAATCGGTAGAGGACTATCTTTTGCCTCGGTTCATAGACGGAAATCCAATTTCCAAATACGTGACATTTGCGGTTTTATTTGTAGAGCCTAGTATGGCGACATAATGGGATGGGGTGCTTATGCCGTCTATGATTGATACTTATGATTTGAAGTTGTTTTATACACTATGCACTTATGATAGTATCAAATGATTTGTTTTAAACGTATCAAGCATTCTTGGCTATTATAAGGTAAAAACCCTATCCTCCGGCTTGCGTTGCATTGTGTGATGGGAACTGGGTCTTATAATAGCTTCATTTTTCTTTATTTAGCATTGCGCTGTTTGTTTTATGCACTGGTATTCTTGGGAGGAAACCCGTTCCGTGTTACACGGCGTGGTCCCTTGATTTGCCTAACTTTAAAAATAAAGATTAATAACTGTTTTAGTTCTCACACCAGTCACATGACTGACCTGGAGTTTATTGTTTTAACCTAAACTATGGGTGCCCCAATTTTCCGCACGGGCAGCTAGTAGTTTTGGTTTTGCAGATTTATATTCACAGAATCCTGATTTACAGCTGGAACGATACTTGGAAAGCTATGTATCCGTGTATTACTTTCAGTTGTTTATTGTATTATTTTTCCGCTGCTATGTAATTTAATGTAATCTCTGATATTTATCGAATGTGTAACATTGATTTATACTCTGTATGTTCTTGTATTCTTATGGAATTTTGGTAATATACAATGAAATGTTCTTCCGTCTGCGTTCCTTTGTGGCTTATCCTCGACTCAATTCGTGCTTTCCTCACCGGGGAAGTTCGGGTCGTTTCAGGTGGTAACATAGCTTTGGTTTACAAAGCTCAGAGAACAAGACACGATAGAACCATACGAAAGAATTCATCAGATATTGGTTTAGTAATATCCAGCGGGAATGACTCGTTAGAGATGGGATCAGTAGTATCCTAGAATGAGTGTGAAGAGTATATTTTTAAAGTGAAAACAATCTTTGTTTTGAAAATTTAAATCAATTATTCGTATTTGGTTATTTATTTATATTGATGTGGACAATCCAGTATATGTAGATTTTGCGTATACGTCTGATCCACGTTTATTCGAAGTTTTGATATATTGGGTAGATATAGAATCAAATTCTAGTCGACCGGAGAGAATTATGATGATTGATGCATCATCATCAGAATTTATTTTCGAGTGACGAAAGTGAGATTTCTATATATTTCCTATTGACTGGTGTGAGACCAAAATTAGATAGGGCTTATTGTTGTGATTTTGCATCAAAAATCTGATTTTTAGACTATATATCAAAGTTATAAATTTGAAATGATAATCAAATAATTGATTGATGATTGTGTTGTTTGATCATTGGTTGATTAATTAAAATGTTGAACCTTTAACCAAATTGAACCAAATATTGAACTGTATTGAAAATTTGTTGCATTTGCATGCATATACATGTACTTACATTGAACAGGTCATAGCAAAGAGGCTAGAGCAGAAGAATAAAATTGTTTGCCCGACAAATAGGTACATGTTTACCATAATTTACTATTTTGTTTGGGTGATGATGATTTTATGAGCCGATTGGCTAGCCGCTTGGCTTTTTCCTTTTCTTTTTGAGATCAGAGGGCCTGTATGGCAATTTCGGGATTTTCCCGGTGCAGGGGAGGTTATGGCGAAATTTTTCGAAAATTTAGGGTGTTAGCCAAATTTTTGAAAAATTTGAAAAGTTCTTAGAAACTGAAAAGTTGAAGAACTTAAGCCGTAATGAAAATAATGAAAGTTGAGTTGATTTGTTAAACAACTTTCGGCTTCGTTCCTTTTCGGGGACGAAAAGTTTTAAGTGGGGGAGATCGTAATAACCCAGAAATTTTAGCCAATTTAAAATTTTTATTTTGGCAATTTTAGTGAATTTTGATTATTTAAAATGAATTATTTTAAATAATAAAGACGAGAAATTTATTTTGAATAGAATTCGAACGTATATATTTATTCGAATCGTCGTTAGATTTCAAATATTCATTTAAATTATAAAAGGAATTGAAAATGGCGCGATAGTTCGATAATTTGATTTCAAAATTCAAATGAATGTGCCGGGTGAAAAATAAACCGGATTTTAGTGAAACCAAAAATATTTGAATCTAATTGAAAATATCTTTCCAACGAATCCGAAAAATTGAAATTTCATAGCGGGAATCAAAAGTTATGTCCAGTTGAAAATTCAGAATAGTCGCTATGGAATTTCAGCCCTTGAAAATAGCCATTTTGCAAACGACCTCGGATTTCGACAAAACCACTTTTGTTGGATCCGGGATCTAAGGTTATTGCTAGGTTTCAAATTTCATAATTTTTCGAATCAATATGTGAGCGTCGTGAAGTAAAACGCATTTGACCATTTTCAGTTGATTTTAATCGACTGGAAATTGACCATTTTTCAAACGGTCTCAGAATTCGACGAAACTAATTTTGTTAGGACCGTATCGTCAATACGAAGCTAGAAAATATTTTTCGTGAATTTTTAGAGTTAGTATGTGGCCCCGGTAATTAGAAATGTACTTTTAAAATAGAATATATGGATTTAAATTTTGATTTAAATAGAAACTGATCGAAATGATAAAACTGGCTTACGATACATATTCCGTTGTGTTCAGAATGGGCGTAATTAGCTAGGGACGACAGGTGGTGGGTCTCGTTTCGAGGTCGAAATAAAAAGTCAACTTTTTTTTGAAATAAAATAATATAAAAATAAAACTCTCTCCTCTCCCCTC
Organism: Allium sativum; assembly: GCA_030737875.1. Classification (NCBI taxonomy): domain Eukaryota; kingdom Viridiplantae; phylum Streptophyta; class Magnoliopsida; order Asparagales; family Amaryllidaceae; genus Allium; species Allium sativum. Next base: position 676,925,873 of record CM060926.1, on the reverse strand, counting down.
TCTCTCTATCCTACCAGTCCCCTCCCCCCCCCCCCCCCCCGTATTATTTATCGAACGAATAAAAAGAAAAATAATAATAACAAAATCGCGTCGCTCAACCCAGGAAGGCGCCGCCTCCTCCGCAAGCCGACCACCGCCACCGTTGGCGAATCCGCACCCTCCCCCACCGTAGCATGATCCCCTCCGCCCCTTTTTCCCCTTCGATTTCCGAACCCTAACCCCTAACCCATCAAAAACCCTCCAGCCCCTCCACAGCATGCCACAGGTCAGGCGAACCACCACCTCCGATCCCCTTGGCTCGGGTGACGCCCCTCCGGTCACCTACGACCTTGCGCTCCTCTCTCTTCATCTAAAATAGTAAGCTTTCCCCCTTTTTTTTTAATTCAGTTTTAAATTATAAAATGCTTTCTTTAAATTCAGTTTTAGTTTATGAAAATACATAGAAATGATTAGATTCTTCGTTAGGGAAAATGATGATCTTTGTTAAGATAAAGATTAGATTTTTTTTATGTCATGAAAATATTATTTTTACCTTATGAACGAGGTGATTTTTATACGAATGTTATGCATTGAAAAGACGGGGTTTTTAACGATAAAAAGGTTGAATTTTTATAAAGTATAAAGCTTTGAATCTTCATATGAAGTAAAGATATGATTTTTATATTATAGAAAGATTCATAATATAATTTTTATTAGGTGTGTAGAATAAAAATGTGATTTTTATATTATATAGTTGGTAAAGGTGAAATCTTTATATTTGAAAAGGCGAAATCTTTATATTTAAAAAAAACAAAATCTTTACATAGAGAATAGTGTGATAAAAATATAATCTTTATTATATGAACACCGTTATAAAAATAGAATTTCTATCTATATAGTAGCGGTGTAAAAATAGAATTTTTATCTATATAGTAGCGGTATAAAAATAGAATTTTTATCTATATAGTAGCGGTGTTAAAATGTGATTTTCATATATATGGCAACAATATAAAATTTTGATTTTTATATATGTAGTGGCTACGGACAACGAAAGTGACAAATAGGCGGGAACGACAAGATTTCCTACATATGAAGAGTCGAGGTGTTTGGTATAGCTAGGTTGAGAACTTCTCACTTTTGATTTTATTTTCTAGTTATATAAATATATACTAGGATGCAGACGGTGTTTAGTAACACCCGACACCCGTCGTCCACAGACCATGGACGGCTTGTATGCTTGTTTGTTTGATTTTGATGTGTAGTTGATTGTGTGATGTGATGTGAAATGAAATAAAATATTTATATAGTTGAAATAAACTATTTTATGGTGGAAAATATTTTATAGTTAAAAATAGAATTTTAAACGTGTATATGAAATGAAATGAAATAAACAAATCGGAGGATTTGCTTATATACACACATTTGACTGATATTGATTGGGACGATAAATTTTACACATCGCCCAACTGTACAAATAAAATCTGTGTTTGATTGTTTGAAAACCCCACACGGGTATTGGGGTGATATATGACATACACTAATCCCAATATTTAGTTGTATGTCGATCGATTGATTGACAGACTGTTATAAGCGTTAAATACTTATATTTGATGCTTATACAGTGTAGAACGCACTTTGGATGATGGTTGATGATTTATCGTTGCTGTTATATACGTGTGGTAGAAAATCCATATAATTAACATTATATGGTAATTGATTGGGCCTCATTCCAGTTTAGAAATAGAATATTTGAAATAGAATATTTGAAAGTAGAAATATTTGAAGTAGAAATATTTGAAAAAGGAATATTTGAAATAGAATATTTGAAAGTAGAAATATTTGAAAGCCGTGTTGAATATATTGACGCCATTTTGACATGAATGATATTTATATCGATTTTATTCATTTTATAATGAATATCGAAAGTGATTTCAAAATCTGATATTTTGAAAAGAATTGGAATTCGAATTAAAATTGAATAGAAATGAATTCGAATTGAAACTGAATAGAAATGAATTCGAATTGAAATTGAATAGAAATGAATTCGAATTGAAATTGAATAGAAATGAATTCGAATTGAAATTGAATAGAAATGAATTCGAATAGAAATTGAATTGAATCGAATTAGAACTGAAGTTGAATTAGAAATCAATTTGAATTGACATCGATTTGAAATGAATTTAAAACGAATTTATATTAGAAAAATTCAATTTTGATTTGAATTTGAAAATGAGGTTGAAATCGTTTCGAAAACGAATTTAAAACGATTTATAAAATACATTTTAAAAGGAAATCGACGAAGTATATATTATATATATAATATAATGGCCTGAATAGAACGCGCCGCGCCGCGGCAGTTCGTGAATTTCGACCATCGACTTCGAATGGATATTACGGGAGATCCGACCGTCGGATTCTCCTAAAACCAGAACCGTTGAGTTCGTATCGAAAAAGCTTTCTAACGAATATTAGAAATTAGAAATCTAACGGTTGGATTTGGAATTATGTCCAAATCAAATTTAGAAAAGGTCGCTGTAAGTGCAGTTCGATGGCCGTTGATGGAAATCGACTGTACGGGCCTTGATAAAATTATTAAAAATAGTAATAATTTATGTAAGATCATAAGAAATGATTTAGAAAGAATTGGGATGAAAAACTCCATATTTGAAAAGATAAAAATAGATTTTTATCGAAATGAACTAGTTTTGAACTAGAATTATAATTCTATTTATTTTTAAATAAATAAATTGAATTTGAATAGGGTTTTAAAAGTAACCAGAATTTCCAGTAATTGAATTGGAATGGATTTGAATCGAAATTGTCTTTGGAATATTTCGATGTTGGATTTCGTGATTATACAGATATTGTTATGGGAATTTGAAAGATATATATATATATATATATATATATATATATATATCGTTATTTCCAATACGATATTTGTTGGTCGTAGAATTTGATATTGAATATAAGCCGGTATATTTTCTATTTAGAGCCTTGTATTTAACATCAAATGTGATTTGGGTTTGTCGTGAATGGTGTCTTTATTAACACTGTTCTTGAGCCCAGTTGAGAAAAAGATTAAATCTTTTTATTTAGATTTAATGAAGTGTACCAATTAAATGATATTTAATTGGAATTGAATTGGTATTGATAATTGGGTTCATCGTGAACAGTGTTTTAAATAACACTTGTTCTTTAACCCGATAATTAATGGAACGTGATTTTGGGTTGTCGTGAACGGTATCTTCAATAATACTGTTCTTAGACCCCAAAGGAGTTAAGAAAATCAGAAACTAACTAGAGATTAGTTAAGTCGAATGGTTTCTGGGGTATTGATCTGATGTTGGTTTCGGATTTCGGGGTTAATACTTAGGGAACTGCTCACTTGCTAATTTACGGTTAGGGACTGATTGAAATGTGATGTGATTTTGGTTTTTTCGTGAACCGTGGTTTTAAATGACACTGATTCTTTAACCCAGTCAAAGTTCAAAATTAAGTGGAGTTTTAATGAATCTTTAATTAGATTGAAAAGATCGAGAATGGAGTATCGCCAGCTTTGCTCCAGGCGATAGTTAAATCTTTAATTAGATTTAAACGTGAAATGGTAATTGAATTTACCGATAACACCGTGATGTTAGGTATGAAGTATGACCAGTTTTACTTCATGGGATGAATAGGTTGGGATTAGGAAATTAAAACAAATGATTACTTCGGTAAAGTTCGTTAATCCCGACTAGTTGAATCGATATTCACAAGAAGATTAAAGAATAAATTTAAAGAATTTATCTTTGATAAAATTAATGGGAACCTTTCCCTAAGAATGTGAAATTTAGAAACTAACTATTGGTTGGCTAAGAAGAATGGTTTCCTGGGTATTGATCTGATGTTGGTTTCGGCCTTCGGGGTTAATATTTGGGGAGTTATTCTCTTGTTGATTTACGGTGATGAATTGGAATGAGGCGTATGTTGTGTTTGTGTAACACTTTTTTATTATATACGCGAGTTATTCGGAAAGACCGGGTTTATCCCATTCTGAATAACTGATATGACGATAAGTCAAAGATGAAGACGGTGGTTGAAGACCGGAGGTCTTCACGTCGTTTGGATAATTACTGATGATCTTGATTGGGCCGTACACCCAAGAGGAGAGAATTAGTTGGTGATCGTCCAGACGTACTTGGAGATCGATGGATATGCGGGGTACTAGGTGTCTCCGGTTTCGTTCAGACCCAGAACGGACTTGTAAATGGACTGTGTGTCTGACATTGGATATCATTCTGTGTGATTGATGGATATCGATTGCATGGAGTGGTTTGCCTGTGTGGCATGCTAAGATGCAAATGATTAAGGCTTCTGTTGAAAAGCAAAGTCTTGTGGTTGATGATCAAAGCACGGCCTGTGTGGCGTAGCTTTGTGTAATATGGATTCGCGAGCCTCACACCCCGGTGGTGAACCAAAAACGGGAGAGGACCTCAGGGAGGGCATGCGTTTCTTTCTAGCTAGAAGTGGCGTCAGTGGTTTTACACGCCCTGACGAGTTTGACTTATGTGGTTGTTGCTGTTGCGAGGCGCCTTGGTTTGATCGGACGATCCGGGTCCGATGGAGTCACTCGTTGGCTCACTTATGCCCCCAAAGGGCGGGGAAACGCAGTGTTCAGGAATTTTAATTGAAACACCCCACCTCCGTTAGGGTCACTCTCAAAGGGAATGCCCTAATTTTGGTGGAGGTTTATAAGTATAAGTCACAGACACACAAGACAGATATAAATACACATATTTTTGAACAGCGGAAAACAACAGCAATTTTTATTTCAACAAAATACGTGTTACACCAACCATGTCATAATTTGTCTTACAATACTTCCAAAAACATAACATCTTCATAACTGTCTTGATTACATTATTTAAAGAAGCATAAAAACATAAGTAAACTGCATAAGTCCCATAATTGCTGTCCAAAGCCATAGTCCAAAATGAAAAAGATCCAAGCAATACATTCTTTCTCTTCAAGCTGGATGTGAAAACTGGTCAAGCTGCGGTATTCCCTCCCTGTGGACCTGGGGGGGAACGAAAGAAAAGAAGACGAAAGAAAAGTAGAGTCAGACATAAAGCCTGAGTAAGTCTAGGACTATTCAGTCTATGAATAAAGAACTGGGTATGATAAGTATAAACTGGAAATGGGAAAGCACCATAAACTAAGTTAAGTTGTCTAGAGTCGAATATACTATCGTACCCCATATTAATCTCTGCATCCATATAAACTAATTCCCAACAGGCACCCCATAATCAGGGTGAAGTGATTTGTTTCTAATGATCGGCTCCTACTCGCATAGTTACATGTGTCTTACGGCCCTCGATGTTGTAGTTACCTATGCTGGTCCCACCATGGGGTGTATCAAGTCCCATGGTGGCGGCCCGACACAATTCTAGAATGCACAGGTATACTACTGGTGCCCAGTGCCTTATTTTTCTACGCCGGAGTGTGTGCACGCCCGCACCCCGTTAGAACCTACACTGCTGCACCACCACCGTCGATTTGACCTCTTACAGTCAGCCTATTAATCGTGCACCACCCTGCCTAGTTCAGGGTATCCTGATACATCTTGTAGGGTTACTGCTGAAAAGGGTCCCCCGCTACTAGGTTTTCTATTTCTAGCCAACATGCTAAGTTGGTTAAGTGTTTTGTAAACCTAACCCCCAATCAGTCTGTATAGTTTAGCATGTTCCATTTGATTAAGTATTAATTCAATTTACTTAATCCTATCAATCCGGACTTAGCCTTAATTGTCTTATTAAAGCCTCGACCTCTCACATTAGACAGATATTGTTGTGGCTGCCTGTTGCCGGTTGGGTCCGGGAAGTCTTACGCCACAACTCAGTGTAACCTCGGGTCTTTATTGGGCTCCGTGTTTAACCACCCACATTGGATAGGTATTGTTGTGACTACTGGACAACTGGGCGGTTCCGGGCAGGTTTACATCACAACTCAATCCAACCTCGGGTTAAACACCTCGTATTTTCTAAATTTACATATTTTGTCTCTTTCCTTTTTATATGTAAATATTTGCGACCCATTATTCAAATTCATCTTTATTGGGTAAAATTAATTTATACCACTTAAGTGTTTTTCAAGGTCGTTGGCATGCGTCAAACATGCCAACTCATATGTTTTATATTTTAACCAGAACGTCATTACCCCCGTTTTACACGTTCGCTAAAATATAACATATGTTGGGTTTAACATTTAAACCCAACTTAGCCATATGAAAAAGGGGAGGCTTAGAACATGGTGTTTATATATTCTAAGTAACATAAAAAGGGGAGTGTGAACGCATGAACTTGCAACATAACGATCTAATTAACATGAATTAGGCACATGTGAACTTGCATTGTAATAGCATATAATCATGGCATAAACATACTTAAACATGAATCATTCTATTCATATAATCATGGCATAAACATACCTAAACATGAACCATTCTATTCATATAATCATGGCATAAACATACCTAAACATGAAATCATGGTTTTTAATCTATTCATGTAAACTTGCAATTGGAATGTAAATCTAACTTAATTATGTGTCATATATATCACCATATGATTTTGATAACAACATAGGCCTAAAACATGTTTTCAACTAGGCATAACACCAAACATAGTTTATTCATGTTCATAAAGATGCTTACTTTTGTCTCTAACACAAAAGTATGGTTTTACACTTGAATCACGATGCCAATTCCAACCTAAATTCATATAAACCATAGTACTTAGTTGAATCCAATTACACACTAAAAGTGATCATAAAAGTATGTACATCATATTGGCATAATAGTGAATCATATACTTGCATGAATCTCAAATAAACTACCACAACATATGGTCGTTAACATGAATCATATACTTGCAAATATCCAATAGGCCTAACATCGTTATACCACAATATCCCAAATCGATTCAGAATTAGAATCATAGCAACATACAATCATGAATTAAATTAAGTACAATTCCATTTCTCATTTTACATAAATCAAAACTCAATTGTTCATTCACATCGGAATAGCACTCTACTTACAACGTATGACGAATCTTCAATTCAGGAATCTGAATTCTGAATTTGGAGATGCTATCCTTTGTTGTAGGCGTTGTTTTGATTTAGTTGTCGTTGCTTTAAGCTTTCGAATTGTCTCCTAATTGTCTCTCAATTTTGACGGCTATTCCTAATCTTTCCTCAGCAGCATGACAGTCTCATATTCATTTTTGTTTGTGTGAATTAGGTGGAGTCTTAGGTCCTTTTTATAGAGTTTGTGAGTTGATTACGACCGTCGATGGATCTTTTTTTAATAATAGACATTCGTTTGAAGGAGAGACCAATCAGGAGCTGACACCTAGCCCTAGTGACAAGGCAAGGCTCAGGAATTCGGCCAAGCACAGACCAGGCCAGCCAGGAGGGGCTGGGTTCGACCTGGCTCAGGGGCCAGGTCGACTACCCAGTCGACCCCCAAGTTGACTATGTAGTCGACCTGGGTGCCCCAGGTCGACTACCCAGTCGACCTGGGTGCCTTGGGTGGGAAAATTCCCGCCCTGTCCAATCTGGCCCGATTTTTGAAAGTTGAATTTGTTTTTTGAGCCGTTTTTGTCTGTTTGAATTTTAAACTGAATTCTGAAACTTCCGGAGGCCATATCTTCTTCATACGGAGTCCGTTTTACGCAAACTCGGACTCTATCCCAAGCAGAATTCCGAGACGAACGCAATGGCATATCCCGTTTCCCAAAATTCTTTGATTTTAAATTAATTATACTTTAATTTGTGAATTTCACTGTTATAGAATACACGGGGTGTTACATTCTCCCCCACTTAAAAGGATTTCGTCCCCAAAATCTTCAAGTTCAGGAAGAATGTACGTCCTAACATCCAAACATCCATCTACTCATCCATCAAATACGAGCATCCATTGTCCTTAAAAGACTCCTAATGCTTCATGATCATATGCGAAGTGTGTGTACATGTATTTATCTAATGCAAAATCAGTCGGTCTACTGATTCAGTTGACCTCCTTAATGCAAAATATGTAAGTGTCATGAATCCATTTTGTATGCAAATTTTCCTATTCATGATTCTACATGAGTGCACAATCATTCATATATAAATGCAACATCTATATGGCAACACATTAAACTCCAACCATATACGAATATAAATACATTTATGCATATGCAATATGAAATGACTGAGCCGATCTAAAACCTAAATTGTGTGTGTATATGCAACCACGAGCAACCACTAGCAATCACTTGCAACCACTTGCAACCATCATCCATAACATGTTTCAATTACATGTTTTCATCCAAAGAGTTTCTACCTAAAAGATAAGGTCGAGGAGATATACCTAAAAAGATAGATAAAAGCGCAACTTAAGGAAAAAGAAAGATCAAAGATGTACCCTCGAAAAGAAAAGGGTAGGCTGCGCATATTCTAGCTTCAGTTTCCCAAGTTGCGTCTCCCTCGGCGTCGCTACATTGAACTTTGACGAGCTTGACTTCGCGGTTGCGTAGCTTTTTCACTTCCGATCCTAATATGCGGGTTGGAACTTTCCTCACGGTTGCTTCGCATTCCACTTCAGCTTCTTCTAGAATATTTGGCTCTACCACTTCAGCAGATTCATGTAGACATTTTCGGAGGTGCGAAACAAGGAAAACGTTGTGAACTCCGGCCAGCTTTTCAGGTAGCTCTAATCTATAGGACATTTTCCCAATTTTCTCGATGATAGGAAACGGTCCTACGAACCTTGGTGCTAGCTTTCTTGTGGTTCCAAAACGAACAATGTTCCTTAGTGGGGATACCTTAAGAAAAACTCTATCCCCAACCTCAAATTCAAGGTCGGTCCTCCTCTTGTCGGCGTAAGATTTTTGTCTGTCTTGGGTTGTCTTCATTCTTCTCCGTATTAAGTCTACTTTTTCTGAAGTCTCTCAGATCATATCTGGTCCAAGTATGAGCTTGTCAGTAGACTCCCACCAACAAGTGGGCGATCAGCACGGTCTTCCATATAAAGCTTCGAAGGGCGCCATTCCGATGGTTGCTTGGTAACTATTGTTGTAGGCAAATTCCACCAAAGGAAGATGGTCTTCCCACGTCCCTCCGAAGTCAAGGACGCACAGTCTTAAAAGGTCCTCCAAAACTCTATTCACTCTTTCTGTCTGGCCGTCGGTTTGGGGATGATAGGCTGTGCTCAAGCATAACTGTGTGCCTACCGCTTCTTGCAGACTCCGCCAAAACTCACTTGTGAAGATAGGGTCTCGGTTACTAACAATGCTGGATGGTATTCCATGGAGTCGAACATTTTCCTTGAGGTAAAGAGATGCTTGGGATGAGGCAGTTCTTTTACTTTTGACAGGTAAAAAGTGGGCGCTTTTAGTAAGCCTATCCACTATTACCCAAATGCTAGTGTTGCCTCTTCTAGACCTAGGCAGCCCATCAATGAAGTCCATTGAGATGTTATCCCACTTCCACTGCGGGACCTCTAGAGGATGGAGCAGACCGCCAGGCTTTTTCTGTTCCGCCTTAACCTGTTGGCACACCATACACTTAGAAACGAAATCTGCCACGTCCTTCTTCATGTCGTTTCAAAAGAAAGTTCTCTTTATGTCCTTGTACATTTTATCCCCACCTGGGTGTATCGTCATCATGGAGTGATGTGCTTCCTCGAGAACCTTCTTTACTAAATCCCTTGTCTGTGGGATGCATAGTCTTCCGTCTCGCCTTAGCCAACCCTTGTCGTCGATGGAGTATCTGCTGAGGTGACTTGAAGTCTCACCCCTAATGAGCCTATCAATCGTCTCCACAAGCTGAGGGTCTTCGCGTTGTGCTGTCCCTATTGCGTCCACTAAAGTCGGGCGTACATCGAGAGATGCTAGCAAGCCCGGTACAAAATCGGAGGAGGGCCTAAAGTCAAAGCTGACTATAAACTCTAGGCTTTGTCTTTCAACAAACAGCGGGCTTAGGGTTAGTTTCTTTTGGCTCAACGCGTCTGCCACTACGTTACCTTTGCCCGGAGTGTAAGAGATCTCGAAATCGTACGAGGCAAGAAACTCCATCCATCTCTGTTGCCTCAAGTTAAGATCTTTCTACGAGAAAAGATATTTCAACGATTTATGGTCAGTGTAAAGTTCGAACTTCTCACCTAGGAGATAGTGTCGCCAAGACTTGAGTGCGAAGACGATGGCAGCTAACTCAAGATCGTGGGTCGGGTAGTTCTTTTCATGCACTTTCAATTGCCTTCCACCATAAGCTACTACCCTCCCTTCTTGCATCAAGACAGCACTTAGCCCTGTCCTACATGCATCTGTATAAACTGTGAACATCTTGCTTCCATCTGGCAACGTCAAAACTGAGGCTGTTGTAAGAGCCCTTTTTAGTCGTTGGAAAGCAAACTCGCAATCCAAGTCCCAATTGAACACCAGATTCTTCTTGGTCAGCTTTGTGAGCGGAACTGATATCTTTGCAAAGTCTCTGATGAATTTCCGATAGAAGCCTGCTAGCCCGAGAAAGCTTTGGACTTCTGTTGCGTTCTTTGGTGTCTTCTAGTCCTGCATCGCTACTACCTTAGCCGGGTCTACAGCTAATCCTTCTTTGGATACTATGTGCCCAAGGAACCTCACTTCTTCTCTCCAAAAGTGGCATTTGGAGAATTTGGCTTTTAGCTGATGGACTCACAGAGTTTCCATGATTGCCCTTAGGTGCTGAGCATGCTCTTCTTCATTCTTTGAGAAGATCAAGATATCGTCTACGAAGACCACTACGAATTTATTGAGGAAATCTCTGAACACCCTACTCATTAGGTCCACGAAGTAAGAGGGTGTGTTTGTCAAGCTGAAAGGCATGACAAGCCATTCAAAGAAGCCGTCTGGGGTTCTGAATGTTGTCTTATTGATACTATCTTCAGCCACCCTTAGCTGATGAAATCCGGTCGCTAAATCGAGTTGGGAGAAAACAGACACTCCTACAAGCTAATCAAACAGATCGTCAATTCTGGGGAGGGAGTGCCTATTCTTTTTCATTAGCTTGTTGAGCTCCCTATAGTCAACACATAGACGGAGTGAACCATCCGCCTTTGTAGCGAACACCACTGGAGCGCCCCATTCTGAAATGCTCCTTCTAACGAACCCCTTCTCTAGAAGCTCTTTAATCTGTTTACAGAGCTCTTTCCTTTCCCGTGGAGCCATGTGTCTGACGGGCAATGCAACTGGCTTTGCATTATCTACAAGATATATGCGGAAGTCTATCTCCCGCTTCGGAGGCAAGCCCTTAACCTCTTCGAAGACATCCGGATATTCCCGGACCACTCTAACCGATTGCAAACTTTCAACAAAGGCATCTAGCGATTCAAGATAACTAAGCATAACCGCATACGAGGGATTACAAGTAATTTCCAGAGTATTACCGAGTTGGGTCAGAAGCCTAACCACCCTTTTCTCACAATCCAGGATGGCACCATTACTGGATAGCCAATCCATGCCCAAAATCAAACCATATCCCGAAAAGCCCAAAACAAAGGCACTACATTTAAATTCTACGCTTAGAATAGAAATTTTCAATCCCACATAGATCATAGATAAATAAGCTGGGCCCCCAATTGTATTTCAAACAATTAAGGGGTCCTCTACCATTCTAGTTTCTAGGTGCAGAGATTCTACTAAAGCAGATGAGATAAAGGAGTGTGATGTGCCAGAATCAAATAAAGTGCGAATTGGGTGATCATAAAGATAAACTATACTTTCTACAGAAGTATTTATACCTCGCTGTTGTAGAGGTGGCGCTTCTAGCGCATGAACTTGTGCCCCTGAGGTGGATCCAACCCTCTGCCCCTGCCCTCGCTTCTTTGGGCAATCCTTAGCCAGGTGGCCTGTCTCACCGCAAGAAAAGCACCCACCATTCATCTTGGCAATCTTTCACTAAGTGCCCCACTTTGCCACAGAAATTACACTTCCTCTTCTCTTTGTTGTCTTTCCCGCCCTTCTTAAAGTCTGTCTTCTTAGGCTGCAAACCCTCTTTCTTTCCTTGAGAGCTTTCTGCCTTTGTCTCCTTCTTGCCCTTATCCTCTTCGTTCAGCAATGCCATCTGCGCCAACCTTTCATACGTAGCTCCCATGGGTATATGGGTCATGGCCAAACTGTGTAATGGCTCATTCAACCCCTTGACAAAGAGGAGAGCCTTCTTGTGTGGGGTGTTGACTAGGTCCAGTCCGAACCTAGCCAGCTGATCGTACTGGTTAACATACTCTTTGACTGTCATATTCCCTTGCTTAAGGAATAAGAATTTTTTCAACTAAAGACTCCTTTCAGCTTCTGAGAGAAATTTAGCCTCAAACCTTGCCCTAAAGTCCTCCCATGTTTCCACTGGTCTTTCTGCATTGGTGACTTCCCACCAGTAGGAAGCCTCGCCTTTAAGTAACCATACTGCCAGTTGTACCTTCTTCCTATCTTCTACCTCAAAGATGACGAATAAGTCCTCGGTTTCCTTCAGCCAATTCCTGGCTACTACGAAGGACTCAGTTCCATGAAAGTCCTTTCCTCCCATAACTTTAAAATCTTTACATATCTTAGCAAAAGTATTTCCCCGCGGAGGAGGTGGAGGAAGAGGTGTTGCTGCAGCTGGATGATTTCCTGCAGCTGGGGGAGGAGGAACGGTAGGACCTGGCTGAGTGGCCCTTACTTCTAAGAATCGTCTAAACCAACCAGGTATTGGTATACCCTCTGGCAAGTTAAGTTCTTCGGACATGCTGAAACAAAAAGGATAGATTCAAAACGAAGGATAAAAGATAGTACCTATGGCTTTGGGGGGGACTATGCCTTTTTAAAATAAAATAATATTTTATCTTTAAAAATGCTTCTTTAAATTTTCTTTTGGGAATAAATTTTCAAAACTTTTTATCTTATCTGGTAAACATATGCTCTGATACCAAGTGAAACACCCCACCTCCGTTAGGGTCACTCTGAAAGGGAATGCCCTAATTTTGGTGGAGGTTTATAAGTATAAGTCACAGATACACAAGACAGATATAAATACACATATTTTTGAACAGCGGAAAACAACAGCAATTTTTATTTCAACAAAATACGTGTTACACCAACCATGTCATAATTTGTCTTACAATACTTCCAAAAACATAACATCTTCATAACTGTCTTGATTACATTATTTAAAGAAGCATAAAAACATAAGTAAACTGCATAAGTCCCATAATTGCTGTCCAAAGCCATAGTCCAAAACGAAAAAGATCCAAGCAATACATTCTTTCTCTTCAAGCTAGATGTGAAAACTGGTCAAGCTGCGGTATTCCCTCCCTGTGGACCTGGGGGGGGGGGGGGGAACGAAAGAAAAGAAGACGAAAGAAAAGTAGAGTCAGACATAAAGCCTGAGTAAGTCTAGGACTATTCAGTATATGAATAAAGAACTGGGTATGATAAGTATAAACTGGAAATGGGAAAGCACCATAAACTAAGTTAAGTTGTCTAGAGTCGAATATACTATCGTACCCCATATTAATTTCTGCATCCATATAAACTAGTTCCCAACAGGCACCCCATAATCAGGGTGAAGTGATTCGTTTCTAATGACCGGCTCCTACTCACATAGTTACATGTGTCTTACGGCCCCCGATGTTGTAGTTACCTATGCTGGTCCCACCATGGGGTGTATCAAGTCCCATGGTGGCGGCCCGACACAATTCTAGAATGCACAGGTATACTACTGGTGCCCAGTGCCTTATTTTTCTGTGCCGGAGTGTGTGCACGCCCGCACCCCGTTAGAACCTACACTGCTGCACCACCGCCGTTGATTTGACCTCTTACAGTCAGCCCAGTAATCGTGCCCCACCCTACCTAGTTCAGGGTATCCTGATACACCTTGTAGGGTTACTGCTGAAAAAGGTCCCCCGCTACAAGGTTTTCTATTTCTAGCCAACATGCTAAGTTGGTTAAGTGTTTTGTAAACCTAACCCCCAATCAGTCTGTATAGTTTAGCATGTTCCATTTAATTAAGTATTAATTCAATTTACTTAATCCTATCAATCCTGACTCAGCCTTAATTGTCTTATTAAAGCCTCAACCTCTCACATTAGACAGATATTGTTGTGGCTGCCTATTGCCGGTTGGGTCCGAGCAGTCTTACGCCACAACTCAATCTAACCTTGGGTCTTTATTGGGCTCCGTGTTTAACCACCCACATTGGATAGGTATTGTTGTGACTACTGGACAGCTGGGCGGTTCCGCCGGGCAGGTTTACATCACAACTCAATCCAACCTCGGGTTAAACACCTCGTATTTTCTAAATTTACATATTTTGTCTCTTTCCTTTTTATATGTAAATATTTGCGGCCCATTATTCAAATTCATCTTTATTGGGTAAAATTAATTTATACCACTTAAGTGTTTTTCAAGGTCGTTGGCATGCGTCAAACATGCCAACTCATATGTTTTATATTTTAACCCAAACGTCATTACCCCCGTTTTACACGTTCGCTAAAATATAACATATGTTGGGTTTAACATTTAAACCCAACTTAGCCATATGAAAAAGGGGAGGCTTAGAACATGGTGTTTATATATTCTAAGTAACATAAAAAGGGGAGTGTGAACGCATGAACTTGCAACATAACGATCTAATTAACAAGAATTAGGCACATGTGAACTTGCATTATAATAGCATATAATCATGGCATAAACATACTTAAACATGAATCATTCTATTCATATAATCATGGCATAAACATACCTAAACATGAACCATTCTATTCATATAATCATGGCATAAACATACCTAAACATGAAATCATGGTTTTTAATCTATTCATGTAAACTTGCAATTGGAATGTAAATCTAACTTAATTATGTGTCACATATATCATCATATGATTTTGATAACAACATAGGCTTAAAACATGTTTTCAACTAGGCATAACACCAAACATAGTTTAGTCATGTTCATAAAGATGCTTACTTTTGTCTCTAACACAAAAGTATGGTTTTACACTTGAATCACGATGCCAATTCCAACATAAATTCATATAAACCATAGTACTTAGTTGAATCCAATTACACACTAAAAGTGATCATAAAAGTATGTACATCATATTGGCATAATAGTGAATCATATACTTGCATGAGTCTCAAATAAACTACCACAACATATGGTCGTTAACATGAATCATATACTTGCAAATATTCAATAGGCCTAACATCGTTATACCACAATATCCCAAATCGATTCAGAATTAGAATCATAGCAACATACAATCATGAATTAAATTAAGTACAATTCCATTTCTCATTTTACATAAATCAAAACTCAATTGTTCATTCACATCGGAATAGCACTCTACTTACAACGTATGACGAATCTTCAATTCAGGAATCTGAATTCTGAATTTGGAGATGTTATACTTTGTTGTAGGCGTTGTTTTGATTTAGTTGTCGTTGCTTTAAGCTTTCGAATTGTCTCCTAATTGTCTCTCAATTCTGACGGCTATTCCAAATCTTTCCTCGGCAGCATGACGGTCTCATATTCATTTTTGTTTGTGTGAATTAGGTGGAGTCTTAGGTCCTTTTTATAGAGTTTTTGAGTTGATTAGGACCGTCGATGGAGCGTGGTTTAATAATAGCCGTTCGTTTGAAGGAGAGACCAATCAGGAGATGACACCAAGCCCTAGTGACAAGGCAAGGCTCAGGAATTCGGCCAAGCACAGACCAGGCCAGCCAGGAGGGGCTGGCTTCGACCTGGCTCAAGGGCCAGGTCGACCACCCAGTCGACCCCCAGGTCGACTGTGTAGTCGACCTGGGTGCCCCAGGTTGACTACCCAGTCGACCTGGGTAGCCCAGGTCGACTACCCAGTCGACCTGGCTGCCTTGGGCGGGAAAATTCCCGCCCTGGCCAATCCGACCCGATTTTTGAAATTTGAATTTTTTTCTGAGCCGTTTTTGTCTATTTGAATTTTAAACTGAATTCTGAAACTTCCGGAGGCCATATCTTCTTCATACGGAGTCCGTATTACGCAAACTCAGACTCTATCCCAAGCAGAATTCCGAGAAGAACGCAATGGCGTATCCCGTTTCCCTTAATTCTTTGATTTGAAAATAATTATACTTTAATTTGTGAATTTCACTATTATAGAATACACGGGGTGTTACATTAATCCAAATCGGTGGACCGGCCCTGACGATCCAAAGGTCACTCGACCTCTGACCTGAGGCTCGGGCTAGACAGTCTCGAATCGGTAGAGGACTATCTTTTGCCTCAGTTCACAGACGGAAATCCAATTTCCAAATACGTGACATTTGCGGTTTTATTTGTCGAGCCTAGTATGGCGACATAGTGGGATGGGGCGCTTATGCCGTCTATGATTGATACTTATGATTTGAAGTTGTTTTATACATTATGCACTTATGATAGTATCAAATGATTTGTTTTAAACGTATTAAGCATTCTTGGCTATTATAAGGTAAAAACCCTATCCTCCGGCTTGCGTTGCATTATGTGATGGGAACTGGGTCTTATAATAGCTTCATTTTTCTTTATTTAGCATTGCACTGTTTGTTTTATGCACTGGTATTCTTGGGAGGAAACCCGTTACGTGTTATACGGCGTGGTCCCTTGATTTGTCTGACTTTAAAAATAAAGATTAATAACTGTTTTAGTTCTCACACCAGTCACATGACTGACCTGGAGTTTGTTGTTTTAACCTAAACTCTGGGTGCCCCTATTTTCCGCACGGGCAGCTAGTAGTTTTGGTTTTGCAGATTTATATTCACAGGATCCTGATTTACAGCTTGAACGATACTCGGAAAGCTCTGCATCCTTGTATTACTTTCAGTTGTGTATTATATTATTTTTCCGCTGTTATGTAATTTAATGTAATCTCTGATATTTATCGAATGTGTAACATTGATTTATACTCTGTATATTCTTGTATTATGATGGAATTGTGGTAATATACAATGAAATGTTCTTCCGTCTGCGTTCCTTTGTGGCTTGTCCTCGACTCAATCTGTGCTTTCCTCACCGGGGAAGTTCGGGTTGTTTCATATTATTTATTGATGTACTATGATATATTCTGTACTCTGATGTAACATTTATTATTGATGTTATAAAAGTCTGTGTTGTTGTTCTGATGTGTTGTATGCCCAAAGTTAACGTACGCGGGTTTTGAACGGTCTTGATCGATCTTGTGGTCGTATTGGGGTCGGGCAAAATCCGGGTCGTTACAGTTGGTATCAGAGCTTGGATTAGCTCAAATCTTTGGGGTACAACACGTTAGAACTAAACAGAAGACTCATCAGAGGTTGGATTAGTAATATCCAATAAGAATACTCATTAGAGATAGGATCAACAATATCCTAGAATGAGAATACTCGTTAGAGATGGGGTTAGCAATGCCCTAGAATGAGTCAGAGTGGAAAGTTTATAATTAACGTACTTGTTATTATATATAGTTCGATTTTAGAAAATATGACTTTGAATATATAAAAGTTATATATTTTGAAAATTTAATCAACTAATTGATTGATGATTGTGTTGTGTGAATATGAATTCAACTAATAAAATGATTAAACAATTAAAGAATGAAAATTAAATTAGTTAAATAAACAACTTTAGCTTCATTTCCTTTTCGAGGACGAAAAGATTTTAAGTGGGGGAGATTGTAACAACCCGCAAATTCTGAACCAATTTAAATTTTTTAATTTTAATGAATTTTGAAAATATAAAGTGATTTATTTTAAATAATAATGGCTAGAATTCATTTTAATCGAAGTTAAAACGAATAAATTTAATTTAAATATAAAAGGAGTTAGAAATGGCGCGGTAGTTTTAAAATTTGATTTTAAACTTTAACGGAATGTACAGGACTCAAAATAAATCAGAATTGGGTGAAACCAGAAATATTTAAATCGGTTTAATCATATATTTCTAACGAATCTGAAAAATTGAAATTTCATAGCGGAAATCAAAAGTTATGGCCAATTCAATTTTTAGAAATGTCGTTGTAGAATTTATATATATTATATAGGGCCCGAAAGGCTACTTTTCACATATGAAGGAATTTCGACTCGAAACCACTTCCATTGAGTTCGGAATGACGTTTCTGCATTGAAAAATAGTAAACACTTATATATTTTGAGTTTCGGGATTTATTTGTTTAAAAATGTATTTTTAATATTAAATATATTGGCCTTAAAAATAGTCATTTTTCAAACGATCTCCGTTTTCGACGAAACCACTTTTGTTGGAACCGGAATGTCAAATTATTGTTAGGTTTCAATTTTCAGTATTTTTCGAATTAATATGTGAGCGTGGCAAGAGAAAATGTGTTTTGACTATTTTAGTTAAATTTAAACGCCTTAAAAATAGCCATTTTTCAAACAGTCTCAGAATTCGACGAAATTAATTTTGTTGGATTTGTATCGTCATAAGAAAGATAAAAATATTTTTTTTTGAATTTTTAGAGGTCGTATGTGGGCCTGGCATATTTTAATGTACGGTCAATATTTAATTAATTTCTAATGCAATTTTAAATAAAAATCGTACAGATGTCGAAATTGGGCCACGGGACCTATCCCATTGCGTTCAGAAGATGTCAAAACCTTAAGAACGACAGTAAGCAGGCCCAAATCAGAGAAAGTCCGAAAATCCACCACCTAAACCGAAGGCCAAACCCAAACCCGCCACGTTTCAGCCCAGAATTCGTGAAATCCATGAAGCAAAACCCGATCTTGACTGTATGGATTGAAAGATCTCTCCGAGAGCTTCGACTTGATACCAAGTTTGTCGATTTTCGTTGAGCGGATCAAAAGTTATGAGCGTGTGAAATTGGAGAAATTCTGGCCTTTGGTTTAGGTGGCGGCTGCATATGAAAATCTTATTACAACGGAGACTAGTTAACAAATAAAATCTTAATTTATTTGTTTACTTTTCAACAGAATTTGGAAGTCGAATAAAATATTATTTTTGTTGTTTATTTACAATAGAATTTGAACAACGAAAAAAAAAAGATTACATTTTTAATGTGAATTTGTTTGCATTAAAAAGAATGAATAAAAAAAAGAATGTATTTTTAATGAGAATTTGTTTACAATAAAAAGAAGGATTAAAAGAACATATTCTTAATGTGAGTTTGTTACATTAAGAAGAGTGGATTAAAAAGCATATATTTTTAATATGGAATAGTTTCATTAAAAAGAATAAAATTAAAAGATGACATTTTTATGTAATCTTAGAATGGAAATTAAAGATTAGATTTTTATTGTCTACTGTTTTCAATAACAGGGATTGAAATAAAGGTCATACTTTATTTGTCACTTTGATTTCAATAAATGTTGTAACATTTAAAAATCTTACAAATGTAAATATACATTAAAAATAAACTTGTTCTTTTATTTGCATTTACAGATGCAAATATACATTAAAAATAAACTTGTTCTTTTATTTGTATTTACTGATACAAAGATATATAAAATATATATTTACAGATACAAAGATATATAAAATTTGTTCTTTTATTTGCATTCACCAATGCAAATATATTTTGAAAATAAAATTTATTCCTTTATTTACATTCACAAATGTAAATATACATTGAAATAAAATTTATCCTTTTATTTATATTCACAAATGTAAATATATGTTGAAATCCGAGTTTATCTTTTTATTTACATTCACCAATGTATAAATGCATTGAAATTAAAATTTGTTCTTTTATTTGCACTCATCAATGCAAATATATCTTGAAAAGAAAAGTTGTTCTTTTATTTGCATTCACGAATGCAAACAATACATGAAAATAGAAAAAATTATTTTTTTGTTTGCATTCTACAATGCAAACGAAACATAGAAAATAGAAAATACATTTTTATTTGTATTCTATCATGCAAATAAAACAAGTAGATAAAAATTACATTTTTTGTTTCCAACTTTAGCTACAAACAAGAAAATAAAAATTACATTTTTGTTTGCAAATTTAGATGCAAACAAATTTATTTAAAAACAATACTTATATTTTTTGTCGCATGATTTTAAAATGCGAACAAAACATTAAAATAAAGGTTACATTTTTATTTATTTATTTACTTCATTTGATGTAAATAAACATAAAAATAAGGAGTTGTTCTTTTATTTACATTTCTTGATGTAAATAAAACTAGAAATTAAATATTACATTTTTATTTGCATTACTCAATGCAAATGAAACATGAGAATAAAAGATACATTTTCATTTGCAATCCTTAATGCAAATAAATTATGAAATGAAAAGTTATAATTTTTATTTACATTCCTCTATGTAAATAAACATCAAATTAAAAAGTTGAATCTTTATTTGCATTCTTTATTGCAAATAAAGAATGAAATGAAAATTTATATTTTTGTTATTATTTGTATTCCCTATTACAAATGGAATTAAAGATTATATTCTTCTTCCCACTTATTTACAATGAAAGGAATTGAAATAAAGATTATATATTTATCGCCATTTTAGATGCGATAAAAGAATAGAAATAAAGATTACATTTTTATTGACATTTTACATGCGATAAAAAGAATAGAAATAAAAGAGGCATTTTTATCGTCGTGTGATATATTGTGTATTACACTGCCATTCACAAGTTACCCGACTTGTTTATGTGATTGGATCGATAATTTTTACACATCGCCCAAGTACACAAATAAATTTGTTATTTGTTTGTTGGATGAAACCCCACACGGGTGTTGGGATGAAATTTATATACACTAATCCCAATTTTTAGTTGTATGTTGATCGTTAGATCGACAGGCGGCGATGAGCGTTATTATTTAATTTTAACGCTTACACAGTGGAATTTACACTTTGGATGTAGATGGATGATTTGATGATGTGTGTGAAATCCATATAATCCAAATTATATGGTAAATGTTTGAGTCGCATTTCGATTCAGGTGTTCTTTTAAATAAGAATATTTTTACATTGGAAATCCTTTTTATATATAAAGAGCATATATTTTCATAATATATTTTTAATCCAGTATATGTTAAAACAAAGAATATTTGTAAAAGATAAAAAATTTGTAATATAAAGAATATTTCTCATTTAGAGTCTTTATATAAAGAATATTTTTATGATTATTTTTAAAATATGTTTTTAAAAGATTACTAGCATTTGCAATTATATTTTGTGATATGAAAGAAATTGAGATGTGAAGTGGATTTATCGTGGACGATGTGTTAAACGACATTTGTCCTTTAATCCAATTTACATTGAAATTATTATTTGGAATTTATAAATCTAATTTATAGATTTAAAAAGGGCTTTGCCGTTATTCCATTTATATTATTAGTCTGATACAGAAATCTATATCGATTATGTATTGATTTGATTTCGGTGGAATTCCGTATTTCGGAAATGGATTTATAGATTTTATTTTCAGAATTTTATCTTTGATAAAATTAATGAGAATCTTTTAAAACGAATATCTTATTAAAAGAATATTCGGAGTTGGAATGTGGCGTAATGTGTGATTCTCCAATATTTGTTTTTTATCCCCAAATACGCGAGTTATTCAGAAAGTCCGGGTTTAACCCATTCTGAATAATCATCACGACGATCAAGAGTCGAAGGCGAAGACGGTGATTGAAGACCGAAGGTTTTCACATCGTTGGGATGATGATGACTGGTATCTTGAATTGGTATTGGCCTTCCAAGGCAAGGTATTTAGTAATGATCGTCCAAACGCATTTGGAGATCGACGGGACGTTGTTTCGCTCAGACCCAGAGCGGACTTGTAAATGGATTGTGTGTATGACATTGTATTCATTTCTGCTGTATTTGTTGAACGCTACTGATTATATATTTCTGTTTGGTGGTGAAGAATTTATTCTTTACTTATCACCCTTCTCTAAGACGTATGAGCTTAGAGGTTATATATATATTGGTAGATGATCAATAATATGGTAGGGTCTGACAATGTGACATGCTAAGATGCAAATGACCAAGGCTTTGTTGAAAAGCAGGCCTTGTGGCTGGTGATCAAAGCATAGCCTATTTAGGCATAGCTTTGTGTATGAAGTTTTATTAGTTAAAAGAAGTTATACTAATAAAGGAATATTAATCGAGTATGAGTTATTGATTAATAAGCGAAGTCGTATTTGACAAATGAAGTTTTATTAGATAAAAGGAGTTTTACTAATAACAGGAGTTTTAATTAATGAAAGGTTAATTAAATGGGAATGGGATTAGAAGCCGTTTATATGAGTTAGCCGTGCTTCAACTGTTTATCATGCTATGTGACTTGATAGTGATTTGATTGTTTAACACGCTATGTAACCTTGATAGTGCCTTGGATGTTTATTCAATTGTTATGGAAATTAAGCGAGGCTGTTTTCCATATACAATCGTCTATCGTGTGAATTGTAGTCAGTTAATTGACTTTAGAACTTGACCTTAAATCTAGCGACTAGTTTTGAGGAGACCTGGATTGGTAAGTGTTCTACTTATCGAAAACCACTTCAAAACTAGTATACGGGTTCTATGTTTTGGAAGCGGCTGGGAAGTGAAGGCTATGTGGTGATTCGAGATCTATTAAGATGCTCGAACACATATAGTGATTCTATGATCTATGAAAGAATCTATGTGTGATTCCAAGATCTGTTGATGTATTGGAATCCATGTATGATTCCGTGATCTGTGAAGGAGTCTATGTGTGATTCCAAGATCTATTGAGCTGTGGGATTCCAACTGGGAATTCTTGTTCTGTTCGAGTGGTGAAGATTCATGTGAACGATGCTGAACGAAACCTCGACATCGGAAATGGCTAAAAATAGAGTAGGAGCACAATCTGGGGTTTTGCTAACCTACGGCAGGATATATTGACTCCATATCTAGTGTATGCTTATTATCGAATCGTTGCGGGAGCTCTTTGAAGTTGCGCGCGGGAGTTGGGTATATTTGGTTCCACGTGGTGCACTCCGGTGTTTTCGTGCGTGGGCCAGTTGTGTTTACCTTATGGTATATTTCATCTAGAGATATACGACGCTCAGAGGTACTTTCTGACCCTTGTGCATGGAGTTCAGATCTATATTGAGAGATCTCCGATGGAAAATCCAATATGCGAACGTGCCTTATCGGTTTTGTTTGTACACTTAATGGTTGTCGAATGTAACCAATGTAACCATTCCTTCTATGTGAATTTATTTATATTCTACACCCTAGACATTATTTATAGTACAACTATACTTCTCATAATAAATGGTTGGTTTCAATTGAGGGGAAAACCGGAGCGGTAATCTGCACAGTTCCCTCAATGTTGTTACATGCAATATGTATCTTGAGTTTCTCATACCAGACTGATGTCTGACGCTTAGTTTTTGTTTTCCCTAAAACCCTCATGTACTCCTTTGAGTAGACTGAGTATAGCAGGTTTTACTTTGGATGCTTTGGAGCTTCTGGAAGAGAGTTGGAGTTTGACTTACCGTACTTTTTATATCCGCTGCATTATATGTTGTACATCAACAGTGATGAGGACATGTTGATATGACTGTTCAAGTTGATGAAAGGTTGGTCTTCTCTGATAGCTGTAAACATACAGTTTATTTTGTAAAGATCATTCTTTATATTATATGTTATCGTTCCGTTGTGAGATTCTGATATTGTGTCCTCTTCTTCCTTAGTCTATTTGCTTTTTATTTTATTTCACCCTAACTTTTCGTCTTTCCGACACTTGGGTGCTCGGCACGTGAATACCGTGGATGTATTAGTGTCGACATTCGAGGGTCGAAAAGTCGGGTCGTTACATTCGCGAGCCTCACACCCGGTATGAGTCAAAAAGGGGATTAGGACTGCAGGGAGTGCACACGTTTCTTTCAAGCTAGTGGTGTTTGGGCTTTATCACGGCCCGGCATTTTACTTATGTGGATTTTTGATTGAGGTACCTCGGGTTTTTATAGGCCGGAAGTGGTCATACTATAGGTTCAAAGGAACCGGGAAACATGTGTTCAGGAATTGCCAATCCGTTACCGTTAGGTGGGGACCGGCCCTGAAGATCCAAGGGTTCACTGTGGGGGATCCTAAGGCATTTGCTAGAGTGTCTCGAATCGGAAGAGGACGATCCCTAGCCTCGATTTCATGACAGAAAACCAATTTCCAATACGACACCACGGTTTTGATTTTAAACTTATATATGGCGACATAGTAGGATGGGTACTACGCCGTCTACGATTAATACATTTATATTGAAATGTTTTAAATATATATACACACTAATAATAATATCGTTTTTACGTATCAAGCATCTTTTGACCATTATAAGGTAAAACCCTATCCTCTGGTGTGCGTTGCATTATGTGATGGGACCTGGGTCTTATAATGGTTTCATTTTTCTAAAAAGCATTACGTTATTTGACGATTTACTTTAATTCTGCACTGGAAATTCAATGGAGTGAACCCGTTCCGCGTTAGCAGCGTGGTCCTGTGATTAGCCTACTTATTAAATAAGTTAAGTTAAGAATTCTCACACCAGTCCCACGACTGACCTGTAGTTTGTTTCACTTTGCAAACTCGGGGGCCCTCTATCCACATGGGCAGTCGAGTAGCTTTTTGCAGATATAGTTAAGAAGGATCCTGGATTGAAGTCTGATGCTGGGTCCAGAATATTGATGGCCTTCCGCTGAGATTAGTTCCACTCCAATGTATTCAATTTATTGTAAATGTATCTTTCGATGTATTATTTATTGATGTACTCTGATATATTCTGTACTCTGATGTAACATTTATTATTGATGTTATAAAAGTCTGTGTTGTTGTTCTGATGTGTTGTATGCTCAAAGTTAACATATGCGTGTTTTGAACGGTCTTGATCGATCTTGCGGTCGTATTGGGGTCGGGCAAAATCTGGGTCGTGACACGTTATAATTCAAAATTTCATTTGTTAAATAGTGGAAATATCGACAAAGGAATATTCCCCATGTCAAAAGCTGGAAATATGGAAAAGAATGGTTTCAGCGGGTAAGAGGTCAAAGTAAATCACATACTTTTGTTGTTACAGCTATTCATGTTGCTCCACAACTGTTAAATTGAGACTACATAATGCAAGTCATTTTCCGCACATCAGAAAAATTAAGACGACATAATGGCAAGATGAATAATACATCCTGTCTAATCTAAATCATACCATTATAACCATTTTAAATAGCCTCTGAAATGAACTAATTTGTTTTGCTAAGTGACAAGTAAAGTGAAAAGAAACTGTAAAAAAAAGCACCTTTACATAAAGAGTAAACCAACTCGATTTGCTATTACTCCAACCAAACTGAATGCTTGCTGTTGCGAATGGCACTACCACTTGAATAAGAACATCATAAAAAATTAGATTCATTTTGAGAAGTCCCAGCATATAAAATGGATTATTCTAATCTCGCAACAGTGAATTCTAGTAATAAATAAGAACACATAAGTTCAAGTCGTTCTAAAACTTGGTTAACATATGGAAGAAGAAACATACAATAGGAAAGCGCTTTACTTAACAGTGACCTGATATTTACACACTTCTTAGTAGTACACCATCCTTCCTACATCCATGCATGCTCATAACTGCAAGATCTCTATCCCACTCATCCTCGTAACTACATATACCATGCAACAACTGTTCCCTCCTCCAATACTGTATACCCTATCAACACAAGACCCACACATACTTGTAACAATTGTGGATATGGCTTCTCAGTCACTGTTGCCCTAAAAATTTCGGGGAAGGTGAAAATCTTTTGTGGTAGGAGGTAATAAAATGGGAAACTATAAAATAAGACATTACAAGATTAAGCGATATCCATGAAAATTAGCCCAGACTTCTAGCTTCATTTCCAGTTAGTATGCAGGATATCAATGTTGAGACCATGTTACTGTATATCATCCCATGTAAGATTAACTGCTATGTTTCTAAAATATGTACAAACATGAAGATTTATATTAGGTGTACCTTCTTCTACATTGGTTTCAATATGGATGGACATTCGCACTGACTTGTGGTCTTCAGTGCTGCAAAATTATTAGTGTGGGTCCATTTTTAGCATAAGCTATTTTCTCATCTGTCAATTCTACTGTAGTTAGTTTCTCTACTGGATGGATCTTCATGTGGTTTTAGCAGCTTTAACTTAGTTCCAACAAATCCGATGGAAAGGTTTCAATTATCTACGTGTTCCATATTGCATCAGCTGACATCCTCCTGCTTTCGCTCATCTAACATTTTGACCTTGCTTCCCAATAGAATTGCATGAAACAATGTACAATATTTACATATAACAGTATTCATTGCATGAAACAAAACAAAATAGAGAGGATGATACATGTATGCCAAGGCTTACTTGATTAACAATGTTATGGTTTATGCAAATAATATTCACATATTCTTTACTTAAAATTAGACACACTTGTATTTTATTGCATGAAGCAAAGTGCTCTAGTTCAAGCCTCTGAAGGACTGGCATGGAAAGCATAAATATTATTTGATATATTAACCTAATGGAACTCAAGAGCATTAATGCTGAGAAAATAGAATCCAATAAATAATAGACTCAGTTTACTTGGCAGCAGACAGGAATTCATCAGTTTTTCTAGAATTTTATCTTCATTGTAACGTTCTCAAGAAAGAGCTCTTCTAGGTTGCTAAATGCATTAAATGATGTGGGAATATAAACAGCACATTTAAACAGATTTTTTTCTGTAACCAACCCAAAAGCATTTGTAGTTTCACAAATCATAATGCTACGTATACCCTCACATATAATGATCTTACTGCCAGCAAATGAATTTACAAAAGCACATCAAAATATTTCATGAATAGCTCATGAAGATGTTAATTATGAAACTCGTAATATAATACCTAACATGAAAGCACCATGTACATCTATTTCGAGGAAGACCAGAGCTAAATGTCTTTCTCTGCAAGCAGCAAAGAAATATGAGCTAACAAAGTGTGTGCACCAATATTCTAGAGAAATATCACCACAAGTAAAATAATTATTAGATATAGGCCACACTTGACAGTTTTAAGAACTTTACTAACGTAAACTTCCCACAATTCATGCATTGGTTTGAACAGGCTAAAACTTGCATTTTATTTATAAAACAACGAAAATTATAGTATTTATATTCCTAATCTTAGTAACCATTTTACCTGAAACACCCCACCCTCCATTAAGGTCACTCACAAAAGGAATGCCTTAACTTTGGTGGAGGTTTAAGTAAAAGTTACAGATAAACACAAGGCAGATATATAAACACACACACACACAAACACACACACACACACACACACACACACACACACACACACACACACACACACATATATATATATATATAAGCAGCGGAAATCAAACAGACTTTTGTCTCATAAATACATGTTCATACAAAACATTTCCATAACTGTCACATAATAACTTCCAAAAACATTACATCATCATTTCTGTCTTGGTTATTAAATAAAGAAGCATAAAACATAATTAAAACTGCATAAATCCCCACAGAATGTGTCCATCATCCATAGCCAAGGAATGAGAGTCCTAACTGTACGTCTACTATCTTGAAGCTTGCAAAGAGTCTGATAAGCTGGGTTGTTTCCTCCCTATGGACCTGGGGGGGGGGGGGATGGAAGAAAAGAAGACGAAAGAAAATAGGGTCAGACATCAAGCCTGGTAAGTCTAGCGACTCTTCAGTATGTGAACAAGAAAAAGGGCATGATAGGAATAAACTGGAAATAGGAAGTATCATAAACTAAGGTAAAGCAGTTTGAATCGAATATGCTATCGCACCCCACACTATATCTCTGCACCTACATGCATTGTCTCAACTGGCACCCCATGATCAGGGTGAAGTAATCCCCTTTTCCTAAAGATCAGCTCCTACTCGCATAGTCATCTGTGTCTTACGGCTCCCAAAGAGTGTAGATACTGATGCTGGTCCCACCATGGGGTGTATCAAGTCCTATGGTGGCGGCCCGACACAACTCTAGAATGCATAGGTTGTACTACTGGTGCCCCCAGTGCCCTGTTTGCCTGCTCCGAAGTGTGTGCACGCCTGCACTCCGTTAGAACCCACACTGTTGCACCCGTCGTCGTCGCTTTTGACCGCTTACAATCCGCACTCCGTTAGAACCCACACTGTTGCACCCGTCGTCGTCGCTTTTGACCGCTTACAATCAGCCAGTAATCGTGCCCCACCCTGCCTAGTTTCAGGGTACCACGATACCTAATTGGGTTACTGCTGAAATGGGTCACCATTAATTGGGTTTTCTAGTCAAACATGTTAAGTGGTTAAGTGTCTGTATTTACCTAACCCCACCCATCAATTTATTTAACATGTTGAATTGGTTAAGTGTTTTAGTTAACTTAACCTTACCATCATGGCTTGTCTGTCCTTAGCTTTTTAAAGCACCGACCACTCACATTAGACAGGTATTGTTACGGTTACTGGATGTGTCGGTCGGTTCCGGGCAGATTTACACCCTAACTCAGTCTAACCTCGGGTCCTTATTGGGCTCAATGCTTAACCTCTCACATTGGATAGGTATTGTTGTGACTACTGGACAGCTGGGCGGGTCCGGGCAGTTTTACATCACAACTCAACCTCGTGTTAAGCATACTCGTATTTTCTAAATTTACATATTTGTCTTTATTACTTGTTATATGTAAATTTGCTAACAATTAAATGTTATGGCCCACTTTCCAAATTTAACCTTTTTGCTATAAGAATTCAAACCATTCAAGTGCCACCAATTTTGGCATGTGACAAACATGCTAATTTCATATATTTTCACCATTTATGTCAAGTTTCCTATAATTACGAATTTTTCCAACGTTACCCCGTTTAAATATTAGGCTAACAATCTTAGCCTAATTTTCATTCGCATGGTTTTTAACATATAATATTAGGCTAAAAACTTAGCCTAATTTAGCGTACACAAAATTGGCATTCATTAACATAAACATGACATAGGTGTAAACTTGGCATTATTGGCATAGTCAATATGAACATCATAGGTGTGAACTTGCAAAATAGTCAACATGCATATGTGTGAATTTACAACATAGATCATGGGTTTCAACTTGTCATGTGAACTTGCATAAAAAAGGGGAATCTAACTAAACACGTGTCACATGAGTTAGCATATGATTTAGACAACATAAGCCTAAACATGTTTAGATCTAGGCATAACATCGAACATCACTAGCATATGACAAGAATATTACATGTTCATAAAGTATGTATAATTTTATCACATGTGAACTAGATCCAATCATATGTCCAACTACAACATGAAACATGTATTAAAGTGGATCTTGGCATTGATCCAATTAGGAACTTGTAACTTTTGTATAAACATAGGAACATGTATATGAACAAAATCATTTAGGCATAGAGGTTTTAGCATATATACATGAGATCTTAACTTGTACATATCACATACAACTTATATAATCACATAATCATATAGGTGTAGATTACAACATGAACTATACAACTTGCATGTGATGTTGTTTTCATTTGAATGGATCCAATACCAAGTAAATCTAACCACAAACATTCCAACCATTCACAATACAATCATTTCAATACATAGATATAAATTAACGTCTTCGTTATACAATAACACAATTCCATTTCCATTTTACATCGAATCAAATCCTAACTTTTATTCACATCGGAAAAATCACTATACTTACAACAAACGACGGTCTTGTTTTCTGATTGCTGAGTTCTGAATTTGAATTGCTTTCCTTTGGGAAGACAAACGTTGATTGATTCTTGTTTTACTTTAGTTTTGGCTCGTCTCTAAGCTTTTCTACAAGAGGAGGCTCCTCTCAGTTTTCTCCCGACAGCATGGCGGCTCCGTCTCTAATTTTTTTATGTGAATTTAGGTTGGAGACTTAAGTTGTTTATATAGAATTTCAGATTGATTTGAGCCGTCAGATGATCATAGATGAATCTAGACCATTCACTTTGAGAAGATCCAACCAGAATGTGACAAATCAGCCCTAATGACACGGCCAAGCTCAGAAATTCGACCAGAAACCGACCAGGCCAGCCAGGGCCAAACCAGGCCGATTGGGCAGGTTGACCCCCAAGTCGACCCTTAGATCGACCCTATGGTCGACCTGGTTACCCAGGTCGACCACCAGGTCGACCCTATGGTCGACCTGTTTACCCAGGTCAACCCTCATGTCGACCTGGTGCCTGGGCGGAAATTTTCCCGCCCAGCCCAGTTTGGGTCTGAATTCGAATTTTGAACTGAATTTTGAACTGTTTGAATTTTAAATTTGAATTCTGAAACTTTCGGAGGTCATAACTCCTTCACACGGAGTCCGATTCCCATAAACTCGGACTCTATCTCAAGCAGAATTCCGAGACGAACGCAATGGCGTAACCCGTTTCCCTTAATTCTTTAATTTAGAATTAATTATACTTTAATTTGTTAACTTACAGATAACAGAAAATTCGGGGTGTTACATTCTCCCCTCCTTAAAGGATTTCGTCCCCGAAATCTTCAAATCTAGGAGAATGTAAATCCTAACATCCAATTGTCCATCTACTCAACCATCAAACGCAGGCGTCCATTGTCCTTAAAAGACTTCTAATGCTTCATGATTATATGCATAGTGTGTGTACATGTCCTGATCTAATGCAAAAATCAGGCGGTCTACTGATTCAGTTGACCATCTTAATGCGAATCATGTAAGTGTCATGAATCCATTATGTACGCAAATTTTTCCCTACTCATAATTCTACATGAGTGCGCAATCATTCATACAAATGCGACATCCATATGACAACATATCAAGTTTTAACCACATACAAATATGAATATATATATGCATATGCAATATGAAGTGATAGAGCCGATCTAAAACCTAGGTTGTGTGTGTATATGCATCCACAAGCAACCACTTGCAACCACTTACAGCCATCAATCATAACATGTTTCATTTACATGTTTACATCGAAAGGGTTTCTACCTAAGGATAAAGGATAATATCGGAGAGATATACCTAAAAAGATAGATACAGGCATAACTTAAGGAAAAAGAGAATTCAAAGATGTACCCTCAAAAAAGAAATGGGTAGGCTGCGCGTATTATGTCCTCAGTTTCCCAAGTCGCGTCTTCCTCGGCGCCGCTTCACTGAACCTTAACGAGCTTGACTTCACGGTTGCGTAGCTTTTTCACTTCAGTTCCTACCATTCGAGTTGGAACTCTCCTCACAGTTGCTTCGCGTTCCACTTCAGCTTCTTCTAGAATGCTTGGCTCCACCACTTCCACAGATTCATGTAGACATTTCTGGAGATGAGAAACGTGAAAGACGTTGTGAATTCCGGCCAACCTTTCGGGAAGCTCTACTCTATAAGCCATTTTCCCAATCTTCTCAATAATAG
This sequence comes from Allium sativum, assembly GCA_030737875.1. Taxonomy (NCBI): domain Eukaryota; kingdom Viridiplantae; phylum Streptophyta; class Magnoliopsida; order Asparagales; family Amaryllidaceae; genus Allium; species Allium sativum. The sequence continues at coordinate 676,894,447 of CM060926.1, read as the reverse complement.
GGAACGATCCTACAAATCTTGGTGCTAGCTTTCCTACGGACCCAAAGCGAACGACGTTCCTTAAAGGTGATACCTTAAGGAAAACCCTGTCCACTATTACCCAAATGCTAGTATTGCCTCTTCTTGACCTAGGCAACCCGTCAATGAAGTCCATTGAAATGCTATCCCACTTCCATTGCAGGACTTATAGAGAATGAAGCAATCCTCCAGGCTTCTTTTGTTCCGCCTTGATCAGTTGGCATGTCACGCACTTAGAAACGAAATCTGCCATGTCCTTCTTCATGTCGCTCCAATAGAAAATTCTCTTTATGTCCTTGTACATCTTGTCTCCACCTGGATGTATTGTCATCTTGGAATGATGTGCTTCCTCGAGAACCATATTTACTAAATCCCTTGCTTGTGGGACGCATAGTCTTCCATCCCGCCTTAGCCAACCCTTATCATCGATGGAGTACCTATTGAGGTGACTGGAAGTTTCACCCCTAATTAGTTTATCAATCACATCAACAAGCTGAGGGTATTCACGTTGTGCGGCCCCTATTGAGTATAAAAGAGTGGGCTGTACTTCTAGGGATGCCAATAAACCTGGTATAAAATTTGAGGAGGGCCTAAAGTCAAAACTGGCTATATACTCCAAGCTTTCCCTTTCTACAAAGAGAGGGCTTAGGGTCAGCTTCTTTCTACTCAACGCGTCTGCTACTACGTTGCCTTTGCCAGGAGTATAGGAAATCTAAAAGTCATACGAGGCAAGGAACTCCATCCACCTTTCTGCCTCAAGTTAAGATCTTTCTACGAAAAAAGATACTTCAACGATTTATGGTCAGTATATAATTCGAACTTCTCACCTAGGAGATAATGGCGCCAAGACTTAAGTGAAAAGACGATGGCGGCCAACTCAAGATCGTGGGTTGGGTAGTTCTTTTCATGAACTCTCAATTGTCTTCCACCATAAGCTACTACCCTCCCTTCCTGCATTAGAACAACGCCTAGTCCCGTACCACTAGCATCCGTGTATACTGTGAACATCTTTCTTCCATCCAGCAAAGCTAGAACTGGGGCTGTTGTTAGAGCCCTTTTTAATCGTTGGAAAGCAAACTCGCAATCCAAATCCCAAGCAAATGCCAGATTCTTCTTTGTTAGCCTTGTGAGTGGAGCTGAGATTTTCGTGGAATCCCTAATGAACTTTCGGTAGAAACCGGCAAGCCCAAGAAAGCTTCGGACTTCGGTTGCATTTCTTGGTGTCTTCCAATCTAGCACTGCCACCACTTTCGCGGGGTCCACAGCTAACCCCTCTTTGGACACTATATATCCAAGAAATCTTACTTCTTTTCTCCAAAAGTGGCATTGGAGAATTTGGCTTTTAGCTGATGAACTCAAAGAGTTTCCATGATCTCCTTCAGATGCTGAGCATGTTCTTCCTCATTCTTTGAGAAAATCAAAATATCGTCTACAAAGACCACCACGAACTTATTGAGGAATTCTCTGAACACCCTACACATTAGGTCTATGAAATAAGCGGGTGCGTTTGTCAAACCGAAAGGCATGACAAGCCACTCGTAGAAACCGTCTGGGGTTCTGAACTCCGTTTTTTCAATGCTATCTTCAGCTACCCTTAGCTGATGGAACCCAGTAGCCAGATCAAGTTGGGAGAAGACTGACGCACCTACAAGCTGATCAAACAAATCGTCTATTCGGGGAAGCGGGTGTCTATTCTTTTTAGTCGGCTTGTTTAGCTCCCTATAGTCCACACAAAGACGTAATGAACCATTTGCTTTGGTGGCGAACACCACTGGAGCACCCGATTCCGAGATACTTCGCATTATAAACCCCTTCTCGAGAAGCTCCTTAACTTGCTTACTGAGCTCCTTTCTCTCCTTTAGAGCCATGTGTCTAATAGGAAGAGCTACGGGCTTTGCATTATCGACAAGATATATGCGGAAGTCTATTTCCCGCTTCAGAGGTAAGCCTTTCTCCTCTTCAAAGACATCCGGATATTCTCGGACCACTCTAACCGACTGCAAATTCTCAACAGAAGCATCAAGCGACTCTAGATAACTAAGCATAACAGCATTCAAGAGATTACAAGAAATTTCTAGAGTGTTACCGAGCCGAGTCAAGAGCCTAACCACTCTCTTGTCAAAATCAAGAATAGCACCATTACTGGATAACCAGTCCATGCCTAAGATCAGTCCATATCCTGAGAAGCCCAAAACAAAGGCACTACATCTAAATTCAACACTTAGAATATAGATTATCAAATCCAAGCAAACCATCGACAAATAAGCCGAGCCCCCAATTGGATTTGAAACAACCAAGGGATCTTCTACCATACTAGTGTCTAGGTGCAGAGATTCTACTAAAGCAGATGAAATAAAGGAGTGTGATGCACCACAATCAAAGAGAGTGCAAACTGGATAATCATAAAGATAAACTAAGCTTTCTACAGAAATATTTCTACCTCGTTCCTATGGAGGTGCCACCAGCGCGTGAACCTGTCCCCCTGAGGTGGATCCAGTCCTCTGTCCCTGCCCCCGCTTCTTTGGGCAGTCCTTAGCCAAGTGTCCCGTCTCTCCACAATGGAAACAACCACCATTCATCTTTGCCTTCTTCCTGCAGTCTTTTGCTATATGTTCCACAATGCCACAGAAATTGCACCTTCTCTTTTCACGAGTTTTGTTGTTCTTCCTGCCTTTCTTGAAGTCTGTTTTCTTAGCCTGTAAACCCTCTTTCTTTTCTTGAGGCACTTCCGCCTTTGACTCTTTCTTGCCTTTGTCTTCCTCGTGTAGCAGCGCCATGTCCACCAAGCTTTCATAAGTCGCTCCCATTGGTATATGGGTCATTGCAAGGCTGCGTAGAGGCTCGTTCAGACCTTTGACGAAGCGAAGGGCCTTATTGTGTTGGGTGTTTACTAAATCCAGCCCAAATCTGGCCAGCTGATTAAACTAATTGACATACTCCTTGATCGTCATACTTCCTTGCTTAAAAGTTAGGAACTTCTCCATTTGCAGGCTTCTTTCAGCTTGGGAGAGGAATTTCATTTCAAACCTCATCCTGAAATCTTCCCAAGTTTCCACTGGCCTCTCAACATGGGTAACTTCCCACCAATAGGAAGCTTCATCCTTAAGCAACCACACTGCTAGTTGTATATTTTGCCTGTCTTCAACTTCGAAGATGATGAACAAATCTTCGGTCTCCTTTAGCCAGTTCCTTGCTGCCACAAATGATTCAGTTCCATAAAAGTCCTTTCCACCCATAGCCTTGAAGTCTCTACATGTCTCAGCGAAAGTATTTCCACGAGGAGGAGGAGGAGGAACCGCTGCCACTGTGGGAGGAGGAATGTCTGCTGCGCCCGCACCATTGGCCCTAGCCTCTAGGTACCTTCGGAACCAGCCAGGGATCGGTACACCTTGTGGAAGGTTAAGATCTCCAGACATGCTGGAACAAAATGGAAAGTATTCAAGACAAAGGATAAAGAGATAGTGCATATGGATTTTGCGGAATTATGCCTTTTAAAAATAACGCTTTTTCTTGAAAACAATGCTTCTTTAAACTTCTTTTTGAAAATAGTTTCAAAAACTTTTATCTAGTCTGGTAAATCTGTGCTCCGATACCAAGTGAAACACCCCACCCTCCATTAAGGTCACTCACAAAGGGAATGCCTTAACTTTGGTGGAGGTTTATAAGTAAAAGTCACAGATAAACACAATACAGATATAAAAACACATATATATACAAGCAGCGGAAATCAAACAAACTTTTATTTCATAAATACGTGTTCATACAGAACATTTCCATAATTGTCACATAATAACTTCCAATAAACATAACATTATCATTTCTGTCTTGGTTATTAAATAAAGAAGCATAAAACATAATTAAAACTGCATAAATCCCCATAGAATGTGTCCATCAGCCATAGCCAAGGAAAGAGAGTCAGAACCATACATCTACTCTCTTGAAGCTTGCAAAGAGTCTGACTAAGCTGGGTTGTTTCCTCCCTGTGGACCTGGGGGGGGGGAACGAAAGAAAATTGGGTCAGACATAAAGCCTGGTAAGTCTAGTGACTCTTCAGTATGTGAATAAGAAAAAGGGCATGATAGGTATAAACTGGAAATAGGAAGTATCATAAACTAAGGTAAAGCAGTTTGAATCGAATATACTATCGCACCCTACACTATATCTCTGCACCTACATGCATTGTCTCAACTGGCACCCCATGATCAGGGTGAAGTGATCCCCTTTTTCTAAAGATCGACTCCTACTCGCATAATCATCTGTGTCTTACGCCCCCAAAGAGTTTAGATGCCTATGCTGGTCATACCATGCGATGTATCAAGTCCCATGGTGGTGGCCCGACACAAGTCTAGAATGCCTAGGTTATACTACTGGTGCCCCCAGTGCCCTGTTTGTCTGCTACAAAGTGTGTGCACGCCCGCACTCCGTTAGAACCCACACTGTTGCACCCACCGCCGTCGCTTTTGACCGCTTACAATCATCCCAGTAATCGTGCCCCACCCTGCCTAGTTTAAGGATACCATGATACCTAATGGGTTACTGCTGAAATGGGTCCCCATTACTAGGGTTTTCTAGTCAAACATGTTAAGTGGTTAAGTGTCTGTATTTAACTAAGCCCACCCATAAATTTATTTAACATGTTGAATTGGTTAAGTGTTTTAGTTAACTTAACCCTACCATCCTGGCTTGTCTGTCCTTAGCTTTTTAAAGCACCGACCACTCACATTAGACATGTATTGTTACGGTTACTGGATGTGCCGGTCGGTTCCGGGTAGATTTACACCGTAACTCAGTCTAACCTCGGGTCCTTATTGGGCTCAATGCTTAACCTCTCACATTGGATAGGTATTGTTGTGACTACTGGACAGCCGGGCGGGTCCGGGCAGGTTTATGTCACAACTCAATCCAACTTCATGTTAAGCATACTCATATTTTCTAAATTTACATATTTGTCTTTATTACTTGTTATATGTAAATTTGCTAACAATTAAATGTTATGACCCACTTTCCAAATTTAACCTTTTAGGTATAAGAATTCATACCATTCAAGTGCCACAAATTTTGGCATGTGACAAACATGCTAATTTCATATATTTTCACCATTTATGTCAAGTTTCCTGTAATTACGAATTTTTCCAACGTTACCCCGTTTAAATATTTGACTAACAATCTTAGCCTAATTTCCATTCGCATGGTTTTTAACATATAATATTAGGCTAAAAACTTAGCCTAATTTAGCGTACACAAAATTGGCATTCATAAACATAAACATGACATAGGTGTAAACTTGGCATTATTGGCATAGTCAATATGAATATCATAGGTGTGAACTTGCAAAATAGTCAACATGCATATGTGTGAATTTCAACATAGACTGAATCATGGGTTTCAACTTATCATGTGAACTTACATAAAAAAGGGGAATCTAACTAAATAGGTGTCACATGAATTAGCATATGATTTAGACAACATAAGCCTAAACATGTTTAGATCTAGGCATAACATCAAACATCACTAGCATATGACAAGAATATGACATGTTCATAAAGTATGTATAATTTTATCACACGTGAACTAGATCCAATCATGTGTCCAACTACAACATGAAACATGTATTAAATTGGATCTTGGCATGGATCCAATTAGGAACTTGTTACTTTTGTATAAACATAGGAACATGTATATGAACATTATCATTTAGACATAGAGGTTTTAGCATATATACATGAGATCTTAACTTGTACATATCACATACAACTTATATAATCACATAAACATATAGGTGTAGATTACAACATGAACTATACAACTTGCATGTGATGTTGTTTTCATTTGAATGGATCCAATACCAAGTAAATCTAACCACAAACATTCCAACCATTCACAATACAATCATTTCAATACATAGATATGAATTAACGTCATCGTTATACAATAACACAATTCCATTTCCATTTTACATCGAATCAAATCCTAACTTTTATTCACATCGGAAAAATCACTATACTTACAACAAACGACGGTCTTGTTTTCCGATTTCTGGAATCTGAATTTGAATTGCTTTCCTTTGGGAAGACAAACGTTGATTGATTCTTGCTTTACTTTAGTTTTGGCTCGTCTTTAAGGTTTTCTACAAGTGGAGGCTCCTCTCAGTTTTCTCCCGACAGCATGGCGGCTCCGTCTCTAGTTTTTTTACGTGAATTTAGGTTGGAGACTTAAGTTGTTTATATAGAATTTCAGATTGATTTGAGCCGTCAGATGATCATAGATGAATCTAGACCATTCACTTCAATAGGAGCCAACCAGAATGTGACAAATCAGCCCTAGTGACACAGCCAAGCTCAGAAATTCGACTAGAAACCAACCAGGCCAGCCAGGGCCAAACTAGGTCAACAGGGCACGTCGACCCCCAGGTCGACCTGGTGCCTGGGCGGGAATTTTCCCGCCTAGCCCAGTTTGGGTCTGAATTCGAAATTTGAACTGAATTTTGAACTGTTTGAATTTTAAATTTGAATTCTGAAACTTCTAGAGGTCATAACTCCTTCATACGGAGTCCAATTCCCACAAACTCGGACTCTATCTCAAGTAAAATTCCGAGACGAACGCAATGGCGTAACCCGTTTCCCTTAATTCTTTCATTTAGAATTAATTATACTATAATTTGTTAACTTACAGATAACCGAAAATTCGGGGTGTTACATTACCTCTAATCTTAAAGTTTGTTTAATTACATAGGAAAGACTGGAAAAAAAATTGAGCAAATGAGATATAAGAATATTGAGTAAATGAGTTTGCAGGCCTATAGAAAGTAAAGAGTAAAGAAGAGTATCAAAGATGGACAGTCTGATAATGTTATAATATATCCCAAATGTTATTTTCTTCTTGTAACACTGAAAAAATTGTGTGCAAAATATTAGTTACCTATGGAATTCCTATGGTAAAGCAAGAGATCCACACTTTCGATGTTGTCGCATGGTAATCTACAATTATCTTACCGTGATATGCAACATAAGCAGTTGCAACAACCTGGACTTCCTCTTCTTCTACATCAATGGCAGCAACATCACTTCTAAGCTAGATAAGGGTTTATGAACATCCATATCTTCCAGTGCAGATCAATGACAAGCATCTCAACTCAAACATCTTGGTATCAAGCATCTTTTCACTGTTAGAGTGAGCAACAACATAAACCAAGCAAACAACTTAGAACTGAAGGAAAAAACAAAAGAAAATAATTTTTTTAAATCAGAGAATGAGAGCTTCTGATTCTTCTATGATTTACAGATGAAAAGAAGTATGTTGGGCAAGATGAAGATGCATGATATGTGCATTCCTTATCTTTCAAGTTCGTTCATGCATGTGCTCGTCCTCTCCACCATTACCAACTTTACTTATCGTTAAGCAAATAACTTCTCCATTATGAGTTTCTACGATTTAAAAAGCAATTGATGTTCCTTTTGCCAATATTTATCAATATTTTTTTGGACATGATAACTATATATAAGATATAATATAACGAACTTGTTCACATTAGAAAATATAAACAAATTTCTAAGGAAAAAGAAAAGAAAACAAACAAGAAGAACTACTTCAGCTCGAGTTCTCATTCCATGAGCAACATAGTTGTTCATCGGTCTACATTAAAAAATGTGATGGTCAGTGTTATGTACATTTAAACAGTGAATCAAATTTCCAAATACTAATCAACAAAGCCTACACATAGCTAGTAAATCAACTATTCTTATTAAGTTTGTGACAAGTAGCAGTTTATGATCAACTACACTTTTAATCACTAGGCTATTGTAAAGGACCTACCAAGCATTAATCTAGATTGAGATTGGAAGATAGAGCTATTCAACAAATAATGTCACCAAGATGTCCACACCATGATCAACTAACAATATGCGAGTTTAATAGGTTGAGAACAAAAAACACGAAATAAGTTATACGCTTGTACTACCTTAGATGATTCAAACCAAACATCTAGTTTCACCGAATCAGCATATCTATAATATGATTGAAATGATATGTTAGAATATGTATCTGTAAAAATGAAAAATTAGAAAATAAAAGAAGGGGTTGTCTGCATAGCATATTGATGATGTCTCACCTGTGGACTTGAAATTATTTTACTATGGAGACTTTTAGAACAATCCGCAAGCTTCTATTCAGTAAAACCAATGCCTACAAAAAAGTCAATAGCATTTGAATTCAACAATAGTGCCAAATATTAAAAACCGAAGAAAAGAATTTTACTGGCAAAACCCAAATAGTGTACCTATGTTATAGATAAATTTGTATTCTTCATTATGCCCATCATAACATACAAGAAAAAAGCCATAAACCCTTGCAGAAAGACACAAATTTATAAAACGGATTGAATTCCATAGCTAAAAAGACGTCTAATAGTTTCAATTAATAATAGAATTACATATATTAATAGTGTAATGACCCGCATTTTCCAGGGGTATAATTGATCTATTTAATTATATAAATAGTGATTTAGGGAATTAAATCGTCGTTAATTAAATTATAGTGAATATTTAATTAAAATAAATAATTAAATAATATATTTAATTCAGAAATAACCAGAAATAGTGAATTGACAATATAATGTGAACAAGGTCATCCCTTAGATTTAATTCATCTTAGAGTTGAATTATATTGACGAATATATTCAATCGACGTCAGTTTGAACGTATAATTATATTATAATAAAAACCGAGCTTGAAATGACGCTGCAGTTCGCGATTTGGTGATTTGAACTTCAACTGAATGTACAGGATTCGTTTTAAGCCGGATTTCTGTGAAATAAGAAACGTGTGGAGCTGGTGGACTATATCTTTCTAGTGGAAGAAAAAAATCGGGGTTTCGTCGTGTAGATTTTGATGTACGTCCAAATCAAATTTCAGAAATGTCGCTATGGAATTCCCTTATAATTTATAACGATTTATAAAAGGAATTTCAATATAAATTGAATATCGATATAATATGGATTTGGAATATCGAGCTATAAATCCATATATGATTATTGATAAGCTGTGGTATATTCTATGTGAATATATACGATAATATTAATTCATTAATATTTAATTTAATTTATTTAAATATATTTATATATTTAAAAAGGGCTATTTAGAGCTTTAAAAATAGCCACTTTTGCAAACGAAGTCGGAATTCGACGAAACTAATTTTGTTGGATCCGCAATGTCAAATTATTGCTAGATGTAAAGTTTCGTGATTTTTAGAGTTAGTATGTGGCCGTACAGATTTTTAGAGTGGAAAACAGTCAGTATTTTGACAGTTAAAAATACGTTGTGTGAGCATACGAAGTCGGAATTCGACGAAACCAGTTTCATTGAGACCGTAATGTCGAACTCTACATGGCAGTTTTCGTGATTTTTGGGTATCGTATATGAGTACAGGAATTTTTAGAAGACAAACCGGATATAAAATGAATAAAATAAAATATCTGAAAATATCTAATAAATATCTAGATATTTATTTTCCCTATAAATATAGGACTAACCTTCTAAAACCCTAAGTTTTTATTTCCTTGGTCAACAGAAATATGCGCAGCCTCAAAAGAAATTCCAACAGTAAGAGTTCGATCAAAATAAAATCAAAACAATAGGAAAATAAATCCTAAAATCAAGAGCTTCATGTATTTATGATCATTGAGGGATACGCTTCTTTTCTATATAGTTTTTGATGGGTACGATGCATCTCGGGTTCGTTGTCATTCTTCTCAGCGAATACTAGGGTTCCTAGTATTGATCAATAAAGGCATCGATTGGTTTTGTAGTGGTTATTTTTGGATTTAGGAGGTGAGATTTCATCTGGTGGGGGTTATTTGAAGGGGTTCAACACTGAGATGGTGGTTGCGACGCCGGTGTTGAGCGAGCCAGGTCTGAATACGCAAGCTAGGAGGAAGCGCTCGATTTCGGTTCTAAATGAAGGAGTTGATGGAGTTGATGATGGGAAGAATGAAGGTGTGGTTGGTTTTAGATTTCATGTATTGTTGATGAAGAAGGATCAAGGAAGGATCGGTGTTTTGGAGTGAATACTGGAAATCAAATTTGGTATTTGGGAAGAAGGAGTTGGTATACGGGTGCAGGTTGGTAGCAAAGTGTATTGGGCCAAAAGAAAGAGTTAAGCCCAATTATGTTTTAGAATTTAGTTTTTATTTTTTTAAAGTAAAACAATGTATTAACTTGTAAAATGAATTTCTTATCCATATGAAATCAGAATCACGAACCGTCAGTCACATTGGGACCGTATGGACGAGAGCTTTACAATGAAGCTGACTGGGAGTGGATTTGGGGTTCATTACAATTTATGGCAAATTAAATTGTCCGTCTAAATCAAAGACAGTTAATCGTTTTTAACGATGATAGTCCAATGTGAGTAAATCTCACTAACTCTGAACAGTTCATAATTTCATGTTGTATTTTTAGAACTGTTAAATATTGACTGATTGACTGTGTGTTGACTGTTTGATTGAACTGCTAGTCAGTTAGTTGAATTTCTATATTGATTCTATTTAACAGAATATATCATATGGAACTAAAAGTGATGTTGATTTTATTGTGTAACATCTGTGGATGCAGGGAAACAGGTTGGAGGAATCCGACTGGATTCCTCAACAGTTATTTTATTGTTTTCATATATTGGATATATGACGTGATTTATAATCTGTGTTGATTGTGTGTGTATGGATGATATTGGACATCATGATTTGATATGTTAAATACAATAACATACCGGAATATTGAAAAGAAAATATTTATAAAATCAAGAGGATTTTATAAAAGAGAATATTTATAAATAGAAATATTTATAAATGGAATATTTATAAAGTGAATTATTTATTTAGAATAAATAGATAAGATACTATAACATGGATTATTTATTTGTTAAATAAATAAAATATTAAATAGGGATTATTTACTTAGAAATAAATAGGAGATATTCAAAAAGGAAATAACTGCAAATCATTTTCTTTTTGAATGGAAAGGCTTGTGTAGCAGTTTGGGGATTTTCTCGATGCTTCGATACAAAGGAGGTTATGGCGAATTTTTCCGGGAATTTAAGGAGTTAGAATATTTTTAAGAATAAATTTGAAAAGGAAATATTTAGAAAATAAATAGAGTTATAAAAAGGAATTTTTTTATAACTGAATAGGATCTTATAAAAAGGAAATCATTTGTAAAGTGAAGAACCGTTACTAAAAGTAAATCTTTATAAATGAATAGTTTATTCAATTAGAGTTAATCGAATAGAGTTAAACAGTTAGAGTTAAACAGTTAGAGTTAACCAGTTAGAGTTAACCAGTTGAGTTAAACAGTTAGAGTTAAACAGTTAGAGTTAAAATAAACATAGTTATTCAGGATGAGTTGCCATTTAGCACGACTGCTAGCGTAATTCACAGGGCTGTAAATAGCCTACGGCGGTCGGATGTTTCCTGAGGGAATCAGGCATAACCATTGTGATCGCTGCGATCTAGAGTTGAGCGAATGGAGTTAAAGAATATAGAGTTAAGCAAAATTAGAAACTGACTAGAGATTAATAAGTTGAATGGTTTCCTCAGTATCGATCTGATGTTGGTTTCGGCCTTCGGGGTTTATACTTAGGAAGTTGTTCTCTTGTTAGTTTATAGTTAGAGTCTGATAGTTGTGGAAGTATAGTGATACGTAAATAAACAATGGAAATGTTTTCCAACGTTGATAACGAATATTTTCTAAATATAGAAAATAAGGAAATATGAATATATATATAAGTATATATATATGTTTGATGATTGGGTCGATAATTCCATTTGGAATTTAGATCATTGTTTGCACACAGACACTTTTCATTTGATAGTTAAATCACAGACTATCAATGTTTTGACCATTTTACGTTGTTAATATGGAGAGACCGGTTGGATTATTATCCGAAAAACCACTCCGTATTGACATAAGCGTCGTGATCAAATACGATGAAGAAAATTGAAGATGGAGTAAAGTGCAAGGGCTATTGTATAAGTCTTAGATAACAGTGCCTAAGATGGATGTACTTAATAGTGCCTTCGGTTTGTCCAGTCCCAGGACAACTTGTATGGACGAATGTCTGACAGAGTATTCCTAACGAATCATATATGTTGATCTCTTCAACGTATTACGTTTGGTGGCGGAGGAATTCGTTTCTCTTAGCTTCATACCCGTGATACTGTTAGGGAAATCAAAAATGATTTGGCGGGTATGACGATGTGGTATTCCAAGTAAATGAAGATATGATGTGAAAAGATAAGCGTAGCTTCTAGCCTCACATCCGGTAAATGACAGAAATCGGGCAGGCAGCATGGCTAAGTCGGTCGCACCGAAGTAGGGTGTATAATCACCTATCTAGAGAATATTCATTTGTTTCTTAAATCTATCAATGCTGTCCCATATATATATATGGGAACGGTTGCTAATCCCAGCCGTTGGGGATATACATTCGATACACTCAAGCAAAATGAGTGGTCGGTCATGTGTGGCTGAGTTACAAGATGTTCTTGTTGAACTCCAGTGTATCGTTCCTAGAGTACACTGATCGGAAGGTGGTTCCATACCTTGTCATAGTTAGAAATCCATTACCCAATACGTGCTTGCGATTTGATTGTATACTATATATGCAGAACGTGAGATGAAAGCGTTTCTGCTAGATGATTATTATATTGTGGTTGATAGACATTACTGTAATATCAAAAGGTTTTGATATAAAGATATTTTGGATTCTCGTAAGGGAGAAACCTGTTCCGTTCTGCGGCGTGGTCTTATGAGATATCGTTTACTTGTTCATATACCTGTTTAAACTGTTTTACTCATACTAGTCCCATGACTGACCCGGAGTTTTATCTTGTTTTGTTCTACTTAAACTCTTGGGTGCCTAAATTTGTATGGGCAGTCAAGTAGTTCAGGATTTTACAGATATACTTGGAGAGCTTGGAGCAGGAGGCTTCAAGATGATATAGCTATAGTTATTTCCGCTGTGTTGTAAGTGTTGTACTCTGATAAGTGCTATTGTATACATAACTGTTATATTTCAAAGTTATGTTATATATTATATGTTATTCGTTCCGCTGTGAGGTTCGTGTTACTCTGATGTTGTGTTCTTCTTCTTCTTCTATTCTAAGTTTCTATCTTATCTATTCTCACCCTTTAATTTCTTTCATTAATTACCAGGATTTTTCGATGTTTTGGTTATCGACATCGAGCTTATGTCGATAACCAAAGTCGCCGAAAATCCGGGTCGTTACAGTTGGTATCAGAGCTTAAGTTAAGAATTACCTTGGCTCTGTGGCGTGACTCGGTAGAGATAGGGTTAGTAATACCCTAGATTGAGTTTGAGTGTATATATACGAGTGCGTATTTGTATTTGATATAAAAATGGTTTTTATTGTGGAGATTCGTTGGCTGAGTTGTTTATGAGTTCTGGTCGATCAGTTTGATCCACTGTATCGGTAGGAGTAAATAAATACTTAAATACGATGGACCGACACAGTATGGATATGTAATATATTATCATATATTAGATATATTAGTTGTAATTATAATCGAATGAGATTATAAAGGGAAATGGTTATATATATTCAATCAGAATCATATAAGTAAAGTATATGAAATAAGATGAATTAAATATGAATTTAAATCAAATTTGGAATTAAAATAAGGAAATTTTAAGTTCTTGGGAGATTTTGAGATGTTTTCAAAATGGATGTATTTAGTAAGGGTTTTGAAATGATATAGTATTGAAATCACTTGGGTCGCTGGAAAATAATTCCGATGATGACTGCGCAGTATCATCGGTGTGATTTTCGAGTTCTAAGTGGTGGATTACCACCAAAGATTTTACTTTGAATTGTTTTGAGAAAACAAGTTGTTTAGAAATTCAAAGGTTTTGAATTGGTATTATGATTTCAAATTGGATTTGAAATAAAACCGGGAATTAAAGTTCTAGAAATTAAAATTTAACTTGTGAAGTTAATTCGAATGGGATGGTAAAAGTAAATAATAAACCAGAATTTAACTTGAGATGATAGGTTAAGAAAAACTGAAGGGATTAGAGAATAATCTGGATTTGAAATGATAAGTTGAGAGTTTGGAATTTGAAACTCGGATTTGAAATTTGAATTCGGCTTGTATATAAGCGAATGGTTGGATCTGAGGATGAACTGATTTAAGTTTGATTAGAATGGTATTGGTATATGCCGAGGTGGTAACAGATAGTAGGGATATAATGATATGCCCGACAAAAAGGTACAAGTTTATATTTTATATGAGTTTGGAATTTATGAGCCGAATTGGCAAGCCGTTTGGCGTTTTGATTTTCTTTTGGGTTGAAGAAGGCCTAGAGAGGCGAGTGGGAGTTTGAGTTATTGACCAGTACAAAGGAGGTGCTGGCGAAATTTTCCGAAAATTTAAAGTGTTAGGAAATTTTCAGAATTTTTGAAAATTTAGTTAGTTGGAAGGAATTAATATTGAAATCGATATTAGTTGGTTCAGTTGAAACCAGAGATAAGGGGTAAACAAATCTTAGGAATTCCAATAGGTAGGGTCGTCCTCTAACTTAGCAATTTCGAGGACGAAATTATTTTAAGTGGGGAAGAATGTATTGACCCGCATTTTCCAGGGGTATAATTAATTTATTTAATTATATAAATAGTGATTTAGGGAATTAAATCGTCGTTAATTAAATTATAGTGAATATTTGATTAAAATAAATAATTAAATAATATATTTAATTCAGAAATAACCAGAAATAGTGAATTGACAATATAATGTGAACAAGGTCATCCCTTAGATTTAATTCAGCTTAGTGTTGAATTATATTGACGAATATATTCAATCGACGTCAGTTTGAACGTATAATTATATTATAATAAAAACCGAGCTTGAAATGGCGCTGCAGTTCGCGATTTGGCGATTTGAACTTCAACTGAATGTACAGGATTCGTTTTAAGCCGGATTTCTGTGAAACAAGAAACGTGTGGAGCTGGTAGACTATATCTTTCTAGTGGAAGAGAAAAATCGGGGTTTCGTCGTGTAGATTTTGATGTACGTCCAAATCAAATTTCATAAAAAGTCGCTATGGAATTCCCTTATAATTTATAACGATTTATAAAAGGAATTTCAATATAAATTGAATATCGATATAATATGGATTTGGAATATCGAGCTATAAATCCATATATGAATATTGATAAGCTGTGGTATATTCTATGTGAATATATACGATATTATTAATTCATTAATATTTAATTTAATTTATTTAAATATATTTATATATTTAAAAAGGGCTATTTAGAGCTTTAAAAATAGCCACTTTTGCAAACGAAGTCGGAATTCGACGAAACTAATCTTGTTGGATCCGCAATGTCAAATTATTGCTAGATGTAAAGTTTCGTGAGTTTTAGAGTTAGTATGTGGCCGTACGGATTTTTAGAGTGGAAAACAGTCAGTATTTTGACATTTAAAAATACGCTGTATGAGCATACGAAGTCGGAATTTGACGAAACCAATTTCATTGAGACCGTAATGTCGAACTCTAGCTACATGCCAGTTTTCGTGATTTTTGGGTATCGTATATGAGCACAGGAATTTTTAGAAGACAAACCGGATATAAAATGAATAAAATAAAATATCTGAAAACATCTAATAAATATCTAGATATTTATTCTGCGTATAAATATAGGACTAACCTTCTAAAACCCTAAGTTTTTATTTCCTTGGTCAACAGAAATATGCGCAGCCTCAAAAGAAATTCCAACAGTAAGAGTTCGATCAAAATAAAATCAAAACAATAGGAAAATAAATCCTAAAATCAAGAGGTTCATGTATTTATGATCATTGAGGGATACGCTTCTTTTCTATATAGTTTTTGAGGGGTCCGATGCATCTCGGGTTCGCTGTCGTTCTTCTCAGCGAATACTAGGGTTCCTAGTATTGATCAATAAAGGCATCGATTGGTTTTGTAGTGGTTATTTTTGGATTTAGGAGGTGATATTTCATCTGGTGGTGGTTATTTGAAGGGGTTCGACGCTGAGATGGAGGTTGCGACGCTGGTGTTGAGCGAGCCAGGTCTGAATACGCGAGCCAGGAGGAAGCGCTCGAGTTCGGTTCTGAATGAAGGAGTTGATGGAGTTGATGATGGGAAGAATGAAGGTGTGGTTGGTTTTAGATTTCATGTATTGTTGATGAGGAAGGATCGGTGTTTTGGAGTGAATACTGGAAATCGAATTTGGTATTTGGGAGAAGGAGTTGGTATACGGGTGCAGGTTGGTAGCAAAGTGTATTGGGCCAAAAGAAAGAGTTAAGCCCAATTATGTTTTAGAATTTAGTTTTTATTTTTTTAAAGTAAAATAATGTATTAACTTGTAAAATGAATTTCTTATCCATATGAAATCAGAATCACGAACCGTCAGTCACGTTGGGACCGTATGGACGAGAGCTTCACAAAGAAGCTGACTGGGAGTGGATTTGGGGTTAGTTACAATTTATGGCGAAATAAATTGTCCGTCTAAATCAAAGACAGTTAATCGTTTTTAACGATGATAGTCCAATGTGAGTAAATCTCACTAACTCTGAACAGTTTATAATTTCAGGTTGTATTTTTAGAACTGTTAAATATTGACTGATTGACTGTGTGTTGACTGTTTGATTGAACTACTAGTCAGTTAGTTGAATTTCTATATTGATTCTGTTTAACAGAATATATCATATGGAACTGAAAGTGATGTTGATTTTATTGTGTAACATCTGTGGATGCAGGGAAACAGGTTGGAGGAATCCGACTGGATTCCTCAACAGTTATTTTATTGTTTTCATATATTGTGATATATGATGTGATTTATAATCTGTGTTGATTGTGTTTGTATGGATGATATTGGACATCGTGATTTGATATGATAAATACTATAACATACCGGAATATTGAAAAGAAAATATTTATAAAATCAAGAGGATTTTATAGAAGAGAATATTTATAAATAGAAATATTTATAAATGGAATATTTATAAAGTGAATTATTTATTTAGAATAAATAGATAAGATACTATAACATGGATTATTTATTTGTTAAATAAATAAAATATTAAATAGGGATTATTTACTTAGAAATAAATAGGAGATATTCAAAAAGGAATAACTGCAAATCATTTTCTTTTTGAATGGAAAGGCTTGTGTAGCGGTTTGGGGATTTTCTCGATGCTCCCGATACAAAGGAGGTTATGGCGAATTTTTCTGGGAATTTAAGGAGTTAGAATATTTTTAAGAATAAATTTGAAAAGGAAATATTTAGAAAATAAATAGAGTTATAAAAAGGAAATTTTTTTATAACTGAATAGGATCTTATAAAAAGGAAATCATTTGTAAAGTGAAGAACCGTTACTAAAAGTAAATCTTTATAAATGAATAGTTTATTCGATTAGAGTTAATCGAATAGAGTTAAACAGTTAGAGTTAAATAGTTAGAGTTAACCAGTTAGAGTTAACCAGTTGAGTTAAACAGTTAGAGTTAAACAGTTAGAGTTAAACAGTTAGAGTTAAAACAAACATAGTTATTCAGGATGAGTTGCCATTTAGCACGACTGCTAGCGTAATTCGCAGGGCTGTAAATAGCCTACGGCGGTCGGATGTTTCCTGAGGGAATCAGGCGTAACCATTGTGATCGCTGCAATCTAGAGTTGAGCGAATGGAGTTAAAGAATATAGAGTTAAGCAAAATTAGAAACTGACTAGAGATTAATAAGTTGAATGGTTTCCTGAGTATCGATCTGATGTTGGTTTCGGCCTTCGGGGTTTATACTTAGGAAGTTGTTCTCTTGTTAGTTTATAGTTAGAGTCTGATAGTTGTGGAAGGATAGTGATACGTAAATAAACAATGGAAATGTTTTCCAACGTTGATAACGAATATTTTCTAAATATAGAAAATAAGGAAATATGAATATATATAAATATATATATGTTTGATGATTGGGTCGATAATTCCATTTGGAATTTAGATCGTTGTTTGCATACAGACATTTTTCATTTGATAGTTAAATCACAGACTATCTATGTTTTGACCATTTTAAGTTGTTAATATGGAGAGACCGGTTGGATTATTATCCAAAAAACCACTCCGTATTGACATAAGCGTTGTGATCAAATACGATGAAGAAAATTGAAGACGGATTAAAGTGCAAGGGCTATTGTATAAGTCTTAGATAACAGTGCCTAAGATGGATGTACTGAATAGTGCCTTCGGTTTGTCCAGTCCCAGGACAACTTGTATGGACTAATGTCTGACAGAGTATTCCTAACGAAACATATATGTTGATCTCTTCAACGTATTACGTTTGGTGGCGGAGGAATTCGTTTCTCTTAGCTTCATACCCGTGATACCGTTAGGGAAATCAAAAATGATTTGGCGGGTATGACGATGTGGTATTCCAAGTAAATGAAGATATGATGTGAAAAGATAAGCGTAGCTTCTAGCCTCACATCCGGTAAATGACATAAATCGGGCAGGCAGCATGGCTAAGTCGGTCACACCGAAGTAGGGTGTATAATCACCTATCTGGAGAATATTCATTTGTTTCTTAAATCTATCAATGATGTCCCATATATATATATGGGAACGGTTGCTGATCCCAACCTTTGGTGATATACATTCGATACACTCAAGCAAAATGAGTGGTCGGTCATGTGTGGCTGAGTTTCAAGATGTTCTTGTTGAACTCCAGTGTATCGTTCCTAGAGTACACTGATCGAAAGGTGGTTCCATATCTTGTCATAGTTAGAAATCCATTACCCAATACGTGCTTGCGATTTGATTGTATACTATATTTGCAGAACGTGAGATGAAAGCGTTTCTGCTAGATGATTATTATATTGTGGTTGATAGACATTACTGTAATATCAAAAGGTTTTGATATAAAGATATTTTGGATTCTCATAAGGGAAAAACCCGTTCCGTTCTGCGGCGTGGTCTTATGAGATATCGTTTACTTGTTCATATACCTGTTTAAACTGTTTTACTCATACCAGTCCCATGACTGAGCCAGAGTTTTATCTTGTTTTGTTCTACCTAAACTCTTGGGTGCCTAAATTTGTACGGGCAGTCAAGTAGTTCAGGATTTTACAGAAATACTTGGAGAGCTTGGAGCAGGAGGCTTCAAGATCATATAGCTATAGTTATTTTCGCTGTGTTGTAAGTGCTGTACTCTGATAAGTGCTATTGTATACATAACTGTTATATTTCAAAGTTATGTTATATATTATATGTTATTCGTTCCGCTGTGAAGTTCGTGTTACTCTGATGTTGTGTTCTTCTTCTTCTTCTATTCTAAGTTTCTATCTTATCTATTCTCACCCTCTAATTTCTTTCATTAATTACCAGGATTTTTCGATGTTTTGGTTATCGACATCGAGCTTATGTCGATAACCAAAGTCGTTGAAAATCGAGGTCGTTACAAATAGTAAGGGTTACACAAATGAAATTGCTAGGGTTAATAAAACCCCTTTCCATCTAGTAATGCTGTCCTCAGTAATCTGCTAGCAATAATACAATCGAAGATCGAATAAATTTATCTGAATAAAAAACACATTGGGACAATCAATTTTTCCTATCAAAAATAAGCATTAATAGGGTGATTGTCGAATCATCGTCCAAATTCGAATAACTGAAGCAATCAGATTGTACTGATGGGAAATTAAATATTAGCCTAGGTTTTGGAACCAGACCAACTAAAAATTGTCGGATGAAAAGGCTCAGTCTAATAAAGGATGCTGATTCAAATGATGGATGCTCAATATTACTGTAGGAATTCGAACAAGCGATTTGATTTTGACCTAGGTAAAAGGTTGATTAGGGCTTGAGAATAGAAGATACTTTAATTATGTATCTCGCGGCTGTATGAAATTTTACAGAGATGTATTTGGCTAGATAAATAATATACGGCATGGAATTTAGAAAAACTTTAATGATTACAGCAAAAAAAAAATATTATATAAAAAAACAATTAGAACGGAAACGCTTAAAGTTTCTATGGAAACACTTCAAAGTTGTATTACAACTTGCAACATAATAAAAGGGTTTCGAATCAAAAAACACATATGTTTCTAATTTTATATTTTGGTGTAGTATTGGGAGCATTCAAGAAATATTATCAAAAACAGATACTGAAGAGTTATTATGGGGGTTCGAAAATCGGTTTGGGGATAAGACCAAGAAACCAGGTAAAAGTGATAGCCCTTTTAAAAAAAATCAATACTGTTTGACTTACCATATTGGTGTCATAATCCTCTTTGACATAACCTGGAAGCCATGCACAAAGAGAAGAATATATGCGACAAATATTAGGTACTTTACTTAAAATAGGTAACACGTCGAAGGATCACCTAAACGCTCATTTGGATTTACAGGATTTGGACATAAGGAAGGCCCTTCATCCTATTGAATGCAGTGATGGAAAGTATGTTGAAATTAGAGATGAAATATTTGATATGATAAATATGGAAAAAATATCTTTTGCTCTGTATTGAAGCGCGCCAAACTGCCCTACGGTTGTGCCTCAAATGTTAGTCGGTATGTGCACCTAAAAGAGAGAATGGTTGTGGGATAAAAGGGACATGATGCTCATTTTATACTCCAATATTTTTTATAATTTACCGTGAAGAAAGCGTCAAAACCCAAGGTTTTGTTATCAATTATCAGATTTAGTGCATTCCTTAGAGGACTATGGACCAAGGTTATCGAAGTGGATGATTTTAAGAGGCTGCAAAAAGAAACTTTCGAGATACTTTGTCATTTTGAAATGATTATTCCACAGGTTTTTTCAATATAATGGAACACTTTGATGTTCATTTATAAAGAGAAATCGAATACGGTGGTCCTGAACATGTTAGATGCATGTATCCGATTGAGCAATATCTAGGAAAGTTGAAATCTTATGTGCAAAATAGAAACAGACCGGAAGGTTCGATTGCAGAAGGTTACTTGGAAGAAGAGCGTGTGACCTTCTGTTCAGGATTTTTTAGCATTGATGGAGGAACAGAAAACATGTCAATTGATTTTGGAGATGACCAATAGATTTTGAATACCATATTGGAAGAAAGAAGAATAAAGATAGAAAGATGTTCAATTTGAAAGATGTAGATTGCAAGGCAATGCATCGCTATATTCTGTTCAATTCCGATAATAAGAAATTGAGAGTTTGATCGAGTAATGTAACAACCCGTATTTTTATAACATATTAAAAACAAGGAATCAAGGCTGAATTAAATTTTAAAATCAGAATCAGGGGAAATGGGTTACGCCATGCGTTCGTCTCGAAATTTTACATGAAATAGAGTCCGAGTTTTCGAAAATCGGAGTCCGGATGAAGAAGTTATGTCGTGTACAAGTTTCAGCAGTTTTCATGCAGGACTGGACCAGGGGGTCGACCATAGGGTCGACCTACCCCCCCCCCCCCCCAGGTCGACCATAGGGTCGACCTACCCCCCAGGTCGACCATAGTGTCGACCTCCCCCCTTACAGGTCGACCTGGTCGGCCTGTTTTGACCCAGAACTCATTTTTGAAGCCTGAGACGTGTTTTGACAGTCCAGATTGATTCTAGGGTTAATCTAAGGGCCTAAACTAGTTGCTACACCTATAAAAACACCCTTAGACCTAACCTAATTCATATCAAATCATTCTTACACCATTATGCTGCTGAACTCCATTTTGAACCATGGCCGCCGCCCCCAAATTGAAGTACAAACATTCAAACTCAAATCAATTAAAAGAACAAAGCTTCAACAATGATTCAAGACAATAAAACAACAACGCCGCAACATTTGTACAACAAATTCAGTTCCTAATTCACTATCCATGCTCTGTAAGTTCTAATTATTTTCAGATCTAAATGTTTAATTATGATGTGGCCATGGAATAAAGTAGAATTGGATTTAAGTATGTTTATCGATTCTGATCTATTTCTGTTGCTCCTTGAATCTTCTGTTTTGGGACTAGTCTATCTTTATGTTCATGACAAGTTTATGATCTATTCAGCAGTTTTCTTGATTCGTAATGACGTTATCGTCAAATTGTAATACTTATGCCTATGATGATGTTTTCCTCTGATCTCATTTTTATTCAATTTCTATCTCCCCCAATTTATTTTCTTTTCATGAACCTTGGTCAATTTCGGACCTTGGCCTAAAATCGCGATTTGCGTATGATATGTATACGGGGGAATTATGGGATTATTGCCTATATGAATATGATGTAATAATTGGCAACATGAAATTGGATATTATCATTGTATTTGCAAGTTTGGGCTTGATCTGTAAATTTTGGTATAATCTTGTTATGAACAACTTTGCATAAATATTATATACAAGGAATTTGGCACAAATAGGATCTATGTAATGTAACATGAGATTTGGTATATATAACATGTATGTAATTAGGCATGTAAATTAAACCACGAGTTCGGGCCTATGTAAATTAAATCAAAAGATTAGGCTTACGATTGGGCATATGTTGAATTGGGGATTTGAATATAAAAGAGATTGTAAATTTGATAATTGGCATAAATATGTATTATGAACTTGCATTGTTGGCGTGTGTTGTAATAAAAAGATTACACTTTGGGATAACTACATCATGAATCATGATTTGGGTTTATTTGGGCATGATACATGCAATTTTGGCTAGAACTCGATATTGGTGAAATAGCATAAACTTGGCATACATGTAAATAGGCAAGAATTGGACATATGTAAACTGACTAGAATTGGATATATATATATATCCATATATATATATATATATAAATTGGCATGTATTGTAAATAAAAGGCTATAACTTGGCATAACCTTATAGTGAATTATGATAATAATTTGGGAATAAGTTTTGGGGCAAAACGTGAACCATGAACATTTCTATATGTTAAACACATGAACTGATATTGGGGTTTTGGGTGGAATATGACCATTAATGAACCTTTGACACGAGGTTAGACTCGATTTTTTGTGTAAATCTGCCCGGAACCGCCCGGCAAATCCAGTAGCCATAAAGCGTCAGTCTAATGTGAGAGGCCGAAGGTCGAATTGTAGACATAACGATTTATGACACGAGATTAGACCCAGTTTGTGGTGTATATCTGCCTGGAACCGCCCGACAAATCCAGTGGCCACAAAATGCACGGTCTAATGTGAGAGGTCATGATTCGTTCGTCATAATGAATGAATTAAGGAATACTAACCATAGTAAGACGTGGGTATGGTTAGAGGGTTAGGTGGGATGACATGGAAATATGACATGGGAATATGGACCTAACCGGTATGAGTTAAGAACATGTAAAACCTATAAATGTGGGCTTAACCAACATAACTGTTAATCAGACCAATGGGTGGGTTACGTAACATAGCTAGGCTAATGACACTTGACTGTTATAACATGACTAGCTGATGGGTTGGGCTAACTTGAATAGGTTGATAACACCCAATCGATATAACCTGATGCGTGGTAGGGTTAAGTAAACACACGAGGGTAACACTTAACCATTATAATATGACTGGTGGATGGGGTTACGTTAACATGCACTTAACCAATATAACGTGATGCGTGGTAACGTTAAGTAACAACAGAGGGTAACACTTAACTGTCACAACATGATAAGTAGGTGGGCTAAGTCAATGTACACTTAACCAATATGACATGACATGCGGTGGGGTTAAGTTAACACAAGGGAGAACACTTAGCCAGTATAACAAGGCTTGCGGTAGGGTTAAGTAACACAAGGAACAACACTTAACCGATATAACATGATGTGTGGTAGGATTAAGTAAAACAAGAGAAAACACTTAACCAACTTAACGTAATGGACGGAGAGGGTTAAGTACATATCGGGTTGGTGGGTAATATTAGTAAATATAGGCCCACAAACTTAACCATTAATAAGCACGGTTGAATCGGTGGGTTAAGTACATCATGGGAAGGAGGGTAATATCTGTATATATAGGCCTACACACTTAACCAGTAGGAAACCCTAGTAACAGGGACCCATTTCAGTAGTAACCCAAATCAGGTATTAACGGTACCCTGAAACTAGGTAGGGTGGGGCACGATTACTGAGCTGATTATAAGCGGTCAAAGCGACGACGGTGGGTGTAACAGTGTAGGTTCAAACGAAGTGCGGGCGTGCACACACTTTGGAGCAGACAAACAGGGCACTGGGGGCACCAGTAGAGTAACCTATGCCTTCTAGAATTGGTTCGGGCCGCCACCATGGGTCTTGAAACACCCCATGGTGGGACCAATGTAATAACCCGGAAAATCTGAACCAGTTTAAAATTTTTATTTTGGCAATTTTAGGGAATTTTGAATATTTAAAATAGATAATTTTAAATAATATCGACGAAAAATTTATTTTGAATATAGAATCGAACGTATAATTATACGCGTCGTCGTTAGAATATAAATATTTATATATAATTATAAATAGAATTGAAAATGGCGCGGTAGTTCGATAATTCGATTTCAAACTTCAATTGAATGGACCGGGTGCAAAACAATCCGGATTTTAGTGAAACCAAAAACATTAGGATCCATTTGTGAATATCTTTTCAACGAATCCGAAAAATTGAAATTTCATAGCGGGAATCAAAAGATATGTCCAGTTGAAAATTCTGAACAGTCGCTATGGAATTCAGGCCCTTAAAAATGGGAATTTTGCAAACGACCTCGGATTTCGACGAAATCACTTTTGTTGGATCCGCAGTGTCAAGTTATTGCTAGGTTCCAAATTACATAATTTTTCGAATCAATATGTGAGCGTGGCAAAGGAAAAAGCGTTTGACCAGTTTTAGTTGATTTTAATCGACTGGAAATTGGCCATTTTTCTAACGGTCTCAGAATTCGACGAAACTAGTTTTGTTAGGACCGTATCGTCAATACGAAGCTAGAAAATATTTTTCGAGAATTTTTAGAGTTAGTATGTGACCCCGGTAATTTGAAATGTACGTT
The DNA here is from genome assembly GCA_030737875.1 of Allium sativum. Taxonomy (NCBI): domain Eukaryota; kingdom Viridiplantae; phylum Streptophyta; class Magnoliopsida; order Asparagales; family Amaryllidaceae; genus Allium; species Allium sativum. The sequence goes on along the minus strand of CM060926.1, from coordinate 676,869,415 downwards.
TAAAATTCAATATAGTGATTTAAATGTAAATTCAACGGAAAACTGATTCAAACGATCGAATCAACCTGCGATACATATCCCATTGTGTTCGGAATAGGGGTAAAACGCTATGGACGACAGGCGGTGGGCCTCGTTTAGAGGTCATATGTAAAAGTCAACTTTTAGAATAAATTAATTAAATAATAATAAAAAAAACCCCTTTCCCTTATCTTCTGGCCCCCCCTCTTATTTTTCAAAACAGGAAATCGTTTTTCAGAAAAAAAAGGGAAAGAAGACGTCGAAGCGGGAGGAGCCGCCGCCCTCCCTGAGGCCATAGCCTCACCGACGCCATCGAGACCCCCCCCCCCTCGACGTTCTCTCTCCTCCCTTCTCTGTCTTGCCTCCGTTAAAGACCGAACCCTAAACCCCCAATTCGAGCACCGCACCCCCTCCATCCTCTGACCCATCGCCCTCCGACGCCCACCAGAGCCACCCACCACCGTTCGACCGAAGTCCGCTGCCCCCCCTCTGCCTCGCGTCGCGCCACCGACCGAAGACTCCACCCCCTCCCTCGTTTCAGGGATCGCGGCAAATCCCCCCCCCTTGGCTGGTATGTTTTTATTTTTATTTTATTTTCTTATTTTATTTTATTTTATTTTCATTTTCATTAAAATACAGATAGAAAAAAGGGCAATTGGGATTTTTAACAATATAAAGTTTGAATTTTTAACATGGCAAAGTTTGAATTTCTAAAACGGAAAAGACGATATTTTTAAATATGCAAAGACGATATTTTTAAATATGCAAAGACAATATTTTTAAATATGCAAAGACGATATTTTTAAATATGAAAAAAAAAACGATATTTTGGGATGAGTAGTGAAGTAAAAATATGATTTTTACTTCGGGAAGAAATATAATTTTCATATTATATAAAGGCGAAATCTTTATTTTTATAAAGGCGAAATCTATATTTTTGAAATGGAATTTTTATCTATATGATAGCAAAGTAAAAATTCGATTTTTATATAAAGTATAACGAAGTAAAAATTCAATTTTTAAAAGGTATGAAGCAATTATAAAAATATGATTTTTAAATTGAAGGTGAATAAATAAAGATGTGATTTTTATTTTAAGGACATCAAAATATAAAAATGTGTGATTTTTACATATGTAGTGACTACAGCAACGAAGATGTCAAAAAATGAGATAATGGTGAAGATTTCTATCGAAGAAGAGTCAAGATGATTGGATAGCTATATGTGAGAATTTCTCACCTTTCAATTTCTTTTCTAATTATATATTTATACTAGGATGCAGACGGTGCTTAGTAGCACCCGACACAATCGTCCACAGACCATGGACTTGTTTGTTTGGTTGCATAAATTAATTTGATGATTTGATTGGAATTTGGTTGTTTGGTGAATTTGATTGATGTGTGAATGGCGTGGGCCTTCACTAGACCGGGGATAAGGCTAGGCCTCGTCCCGTTTCTAGTATCGTGCCGTTATGCCGCCGAAATTTTCTAAAATATGTTAGAAAAATAAGAATATCATTTTATTTAAAGAATGAACTGAATAGAAATTCATATGTTAAAATAAAATGTTTTATCGTTAAAAATATAATTTTTAACGTGAATATGAATATAGTGAATGTGAATAAATAAATATTCATTTACAAACCGGACGGTTTGTTTATGTACACCTATTTGAAGGATATTGATTGGGTCGATAAATTTTACACATCGCCCAACTGCACAAATAAAATCTGTGTTTGTTGATTTGAAACCCCACACGGGTGTTGGGATGAAATTTGAAGTTCACTCATCCTGATTGATTAAATATGTCGATCGATTGATTGACAGGCTGTTATAAGCGTTAAATATCTATATTTGATGCTTATACAGTGTAGTGCACTTTGGTTGATGGTTGATTATTTTTCAATGCTATTGTATATGCGTGATGTATGAAAATCCATATAATTGACGTTATATGGAGATTGATTGGGCCTCATTCCAATTTAGCAAATTAATAATATTATAAAATAAAGGTTCATGTGTTGACAGTACTCATCCGTTGAGATTAGTCATGTGTTGAACGAAATATTTTAATAATAAAATTTACATCTTTATCAATATAAAATAAAGGTTCATGTGTTGACAGTACTCATCCGTTGAGATTGGTCATGTGTTGAACGAAATATTTTGATAATAAGATTTACATCTTTAATATTATAAAATAAAGGTTCATGTGTTGACAGTACTCATCCGTTGAGATTAGTCATGTGTTGAACGAAATATTTTAAAAATAGAAACATTTGAAATAGAAATATTTGAATAGAAATATTTGAAAAAGAAATATTTGAAATAGAATATTTAGAAATAGAAATATATGAAGCCGTGTTGATTAGATTGACGCCATTTTGACGTGAACGATATTTATATCGATTTTATTCAGTTTAAAAGGAATATTGAAAAGTGATTTCGAAATCGAATATTTTGAAATGAAATTTGAATCAAATTGATTAGGAAACGAATTTGATTTCAATTGAATATATAACCAATTTGAAATTGAATCGAATTGGAAAAGAATATGAATTGAATATAAAACGATTTCGAAATGAATTGAATATAAAACGATTTCGAAATGAATTGAATATAAAACGATTTGGAAATGAATTGAATATAAAACGATTTCGAAAGGAATTGAATAGAAAACGAATTTGATTTAAATTGATTAGAAAACCAATTTGAATTGAATCGAATAGAAAACCAATTTGAATTGAGTTGAATAGAAAACCAATTTGAATTGAATCGAATAGAAAACCAATTTGAATTGAATCGAATAGAAAACCAATTTGAATTGAATCGAATAGGAAACGACTTTGAAAATGAATTGAATATAAAACGAATTCAAATTGAATTGGAAACAAATTGAAATGAATTCAAATTGAATTGAAACTTGAATTGAATAGAAATGAATTTTAAAACGAATTTATAAGGAAAGATTCAATTTTGATTTGAATTGAAATGGAAGTTGAAATTGTTTTGAAACGAATTTAAAACTATTTATATAATTCGTTTTAAATAGAAATCGATGAAATATATTATATATATATTATATATATAATATAATGGCCTGAATAGAACGCGCCGCGCCGCGGCAGTTCGTAAATTTCGACCATTTATTTCAAACGGACATTACGGGAGATCCGACCGTCGGATTCTCCTAAAACCGGAACCGTTGGGTTCGTATCGAAAAGAGCTTTCTAACGAATATTTGAAATTTGAAATCTAACGGTTGGATTTGGAGATACGTCCAAATCAAATTCGAAAAAGGTCGCTGTAAGTGCAATTCGATGGCCGTGGTTGGAAATCGACTGTACGGGCCTTGATAAAATTATTAAAAATAGTAATAATTTGTGTAAAATCATAAGAAATGATTTGGGAAAATTTGGGATGAAAAACTCCATATTTGAAAAGATAAAAATAGATTTTTATCGAAATGAACTAGTTTGAACTCAATTTAAAACCCGGGTTTTTATTTTTAAATAAATAAATTAGATTTAAAAAGGGGTTTTAAATAATCAGCATTCTGAATATATTTGATTTGAGTTGAACTAGAATTGATTTGTGGGTTTATCGTGAACTGTGTTTTAAACAACACTAGTTCTTTAACCCGATAACAAATAGAATGTGATTTGGGTTTGTCGTGAACTGTGTTTTAAATAACACCTAGTTCTTTAACCCAATAAAAGGAATTTTAACGAATCTGCAATCAGATTGAAATGTGAATCTATAATCTAAATTATCAAATTTAGAAATGAGCGAGAATGGAGTATCACCAGTTTTGCTCCGAAGCGATAGTTAAATCTTTAATTAGATTTGAACGTGAAATGGTAATTAATTTTACCGATAACACCGTGGTGTTAGATATGGAGTGTTACCAGTTTTGCTTCATGGGATGAATAGGTTGGGATTGGGAAATAAAATAAATGATTACTTCGGTGTGGTTCGCTAATCTCGACTAGTTTAAAAAAACCATAATTTGGTTTAAAACGACATCCAAAGGAAGATTACAGGATAAATTTTAAAGAATTTATCTTGGATAAAATTAATGGGAACCTTTTCCTAAGAATGTGGAATTTAGAAACTAGCTGTAGGTTGGCTAAGAAGAATGGTTTCCTGGGTATTGATCTGATGTTGGTTTCGGCCTTCAGGGTTAATGTTTGGGAAATTGTTCTCTTGCTAATTTGCGGTTAGTGACTAATGAATTGGAATGAGGCGTATGTTGTGTTTGTGTAACATTTGTTTTTAATATACGCGGGTTGTTCGGAAAGTCCGGGTTTACACCCATTCTGAATAACCGATTCGACGATACGTCGAAGATGAAGACGGTGGTTGAAGACCGGAAGTCTTCACATCGTTTGGATTATTACTGACGATCCTGATTGGGCTGTACACCCAAGAGGATGGAAATAGTTGGTGGTCGTCCAGACGTACGTGGAGATGGATGGATATGCGAGGAAAGTGCCTCCGGTTCCGTTCAGACCCAGAACGGACTTGTAAATGGATTGTGTGTCTGACATTGGATTTTATTCCATGTTGATTGATTTCTATTAAATATATATCTGTTTGGCGGCGGAGAATTTATTCTCTTGCTTAACGCCCTTCTCTGAGACGTACGAGCTTAGAGGTTATATATCGATAGATATCAATCGCATGGCATGAATTGCCTGTGTGGCATGTTGAGTTGCATGGATCAAGGCTTCTGTTGAAAAGCAAAGTCTTGTGGTTGATGATCAAAGCACGGCCTTTGTGGCGTAGCTTTGTGTATAGCGTGTATTCGCGAGCCTCACACCTCGGTATGAGTCAAAAACGGGATAAGGACCCAAGGAGTGCATTACGTTTCTTTCTAGCTATGGTGGTGTCAGTGACTTACCAGCCCTGACATTTATATACTTTTCACCTATGTGGTTGTTGGAATGCGAGGCGCCTCGATTATAGGTCTGTAAGGACCGGGAAACGTGTGTTCAGGAATTGCCAATCCTCTAACGTAAGTGAGGACCGGCCTTGGAGGATCCGGGGTTGCCCAGAGTGCGTAACCCTGAGGCATTTGCTAGAGTGTCTCGAACGCGGAGAGGAGCTTGCCCCTTGCCTCGACTCATGACGGAATCCAATTTCCAATACGTGTAATTCGTCTTTAATTGTAGAACTAGTATGGCGACATAGTAGATGGTAGCTATGCCGCCTATGATTTATATTTATGATTGAAAATGTTTTGACACTATACACTTATTATAGTATCAAATGATTTGTTTTAAACGTACCAAGCATGTTTGGCTATTATAAGGGAAAACCCTATCCTCCGGCTTGCGTTACATTGTGTGATGGGACCTGGGTCTTATAATAGCTTCATTTTTCAAAAAAAAAGCATTGCGTTGTTTATCTATATGCACTGGTATTCTTGGGAGGAAACCCGTTCCGTGTTATACGGCGTGGTCCCTTGAATTACTCTCTTTTAAAGTAAAGCTTTAAATAACTATTTTAGTTCTCACACCAGTCACATGACTGACCTGGAGTTTATTGTTTTAACCTAAACTCTGGGTGCCCCTATTTTCCGCACGGGCAGCTAGTAGTTTTGGTTTTGCAGATTTATATTCACAGGATCCTGGTTTACAGCTGGAATGATATCCGGAAAGCTCTGTATCCGTATATCACCTTCAGTTGTGCTTTGTATTATTTTCCGCTGCAATGTAATTTATTGTAATCTCTGATATTTATCGAATGTAATTTATTCATTTATACTCTGTATATTCTTGTATCTGATGGAATTGTTGTAATAACAATGAAATGTTCTTCTGTGTGGATTCTGATTTGTCCTGTTCTCAAAACGATCAGGGGTTTCGAACGGTCTAGATCGGTTTAACGACTGATTCAGATCGAGCGAAATTCCCGGCCGTCACATTTGGTATCAGAGCTTTGGTTTACAAAGCTCGAGAACAAGGCACATTAGAACCATACGAAAGAATTCATCAGATATTGGATTAATAATATCCAATTAGAATGACTCGTTAGAGATAGGATCAGTAGTATCCTAGAACGGGTGTGAAGAGTATATTTTTCAAATGAAAACAATTTTGTTTTGAAAATTTAAATCGTTTTAAACGTATTTGACTATTTATTTATTTTGAATATGGACAATCCAGTATATAAAAGTTTTGCATATACGCGTCATGAACGTATATTCGAAGTTTTAATATATTAGATAGATGTAGAAACACACTCTAGTCGCCCGGACCTGATTCTGATGATTGACGCGTCATCATCAGTAATTATTTTCGTGTGACGAAGGTGTGATATCTATATATTTCCATTAGACTGGTGTGAGAACCAAAACCAATATAGTTAGAACACATTGTTGTGAATTGGCATCAAAAACAAGATTTTCAGTATATATATCAAAATTTATGAATTTGAAACGTTAATCCACTAATTGATTGATGTTTGTGTTGTTTGTTTATTTGTTTGATAATTTTGAACCATTATGCCTAATTGAATCAAATATTGAATTATATTGAAAATTGGTTGCATTTGCTTGCATACATGTACTTGCATTGAACAGGTCATAGCAAGGAGGCTAGAGCCAGAGAATAAAATTTGTTTGCCCGACAAATAGGTACATGTTTACTACATAATTTACTGTTTTGTTTGGGTGATGATGATTTTATGAGCCTGTTGGCTAGCCGCTTGGCTTTTTCTTTTTCTTTTTGAGATCAGAAGGACCGGGGAAGCTATTTGAAATTCCCGGATGCTCCCGGTGCAGGGGAGGTTATGGCGAAATTTTTCGAAAATTTAGGATGTTAGCCAAATTTTTGAAAATTTGAAAATTCTCAGAAACTGAAAAGTGGAGAATGAAAGCCAGATCGAACGTAGAGTTGATTAATCAAACCACTTTCGACTTTGTTCCTTTTCGGGGACGAAATTTTTTAAGTGGGGGGGATTGTAATAACCCGGAAAATCTGAACCAGTTTAAAATTTTTATTTTGGCAATTTTAGGGAATTTTGAATATTTAAAATAGATAATTTTAAATAATATCGACGAAAAATTTATTTTGAATATAGAATCGAACGTATAATTATACGCGTCGTCGTTAGAATATAAATATTTATATATAATTATAAATAGAATTGAAAATGGCGCGGTAGTTCGATAATTCGATTTCAAACTTCAATTGAATGGACCGGGTGCAAAACAATCCGGATTTTAGTGAAACCAAAAACATTAGGATCCATTTGTGAATATCTTTTCAACGAATCCGAAAAATTGAAATTTCATAGCGGGAATCAAAAGATATGTCCAGTTGAAAATTCTGAATAGTCGCTATGGAATTCAGGCCCTTAAAAATGGGAATTTTGCAAACGACCTCGGATTTCGACGAAATCACTTTTGTTGGATCCGCAGTGTCAAGTTATTGCTAGGTTCCAAATTACATAATTTTTCGAATCAATATGTGAGCGTGGCAAAGGAAAACGCGTTTGACCAGTTTTAGTTGATTTTAATCGACTGGAAATTGGCCATTTTTCTAACGGTCTCAGAATTCGACGAAACTAGTTTTGTTAGGACCGTATCGTCAATACGAAGCTAGAAAATATTTTTCGAGAAATTTTAGAGTTAGTATGTGACCCCGGTAATTTGAAATGTACGTTTAAAATTCAATATAGTGATTTAAATGTAAATTCAACGGAAAACTGATTCAAACGATCGAATCAACCGGAGATACATATCCCATTGTGTTCGGAATGGGGGTAAAACGCTATGGACGACAGGCGGTGGGCCTCGTTTAGAGGTCATATGTAAAAGTCAACTTTTAGAATAAATTAATTAAATAATAATAAAAAAAGAACCTTTCCCTTATCTTCTGGCCCCCCCTCTTATTTTTCAAAACAGGAAATCGTTTTTCAGAAAAAAAAAAAGGGAAAGAAGACGTCGAAGCGGGAGGAGCCGTCGCCCTCCCTGAGGCCATAGCCTCACCGACGCCATCGAGACCCCCCCTCGACGTTCTCTCTCCTCCCTTCTCTGTCTTGCCTCCGTTAAAGCCCGAACCCTAAACCCCCAATTCGAGCACCGCACCCCCTCCATCCTCTGACCCATCGCCCTCCGACGCCCACCAGAGCCACCCACCACCGTTCGACCGAAGTCCGCTGCCCCCCCTCTGCCTCGCGTCGCACCACCGACCGAAGACTCCACCCCCTCCCTCGTTTCAGGAATCGCGGCAAATCCCCCCCTTGGCTGGTATGTTTTTATTTTTATTTTATTTTCTTATTTTATTTTATTTTATTTTCATTTTCATTAAAATACAGATAGAAAAAAGGGCAATTAGGATTTTTAACAATATAAAGTTTGAATTTTTAACATGGCAAAGTTTGAATTTCTAAAACGGAAAAGACGATATTTTTAAATATGCAAAGACGATATTTTTAAATATGCAAAGACAATATTTTTAAATATGCAAAGACGATATTTTTAAATATGAAAAAAAACGATATTTTGGGATGAGTAGTGAAGTAAAAATATGATTTTTACTTCGGGAAGAAATATAATTTTCATATTATATAAAGGCGAAATCTTTATTTTTATAAAGGCGAAATCTATATTTTTGAAATGGAATTTTTATCTATATGATAGCAAAGTAAAAATTCGATTTTTATATAAAGTATAACGAAGTAAAAATTCAATTTTTAAAAGGTATGAAGCAATTATAAAAATATGATTTTTAAATTGAAGGTGAATAAATAAAGATGTGATTTTTATTTTAAGGACATCAAAATATAAAAATGTGTGATTTTTACATATGTAGTGACTACAACAACGAAGATGTCAAAAAATGAGATAATGGTGAAGATTTCTATCGAAGAAGAGTCAAGATGATTGGATAGCTATATGTGAGAATTTCTCACCTTTCAATTTCTTTTCTAATTATATATTTATACTAGGATGCAGACAGTGCTTAGTAGCACCCGACACAATCGTCCACAGACCATGGACTTGTTTGTTTGGTTGCATAAATTAATTTGATGATTTGATTGGAATTTGGTTGTTTGGTGAATTTGATTGATGTGTGAATGGCGTGGGCCTTCACTAGACCGGGGATAAGGCTAGGCCTCGTCCCGTTTCTAGTATCGTGCCGTTATGCCGCCGAAATTTTCTAAAATATGTTAGAAAAATAAGAATATCATTTTATTTAAAGAATGAACTGAATAGAAATTCATATGTTAAAATAAAATGTTTTATCGTTAAAAATATAATTTTTAACGTGAATATGAATATAGTGAATGTGAATAAATAAATATTCATTTACAAACCGGACGGTTTGTTTATGTACACCTATTTGAAGGATATTGATTGGGTCGATAAATTTTACACATCGCCCAACTGCACAAATAAAATCTGTGTTTGTTGATTTGAAACCCCACATGGGTGTTGGGATGAAATTTGAAGTTCACTCATCCTGATTGATTAAATATGTCGATCGATTGATTGACAGGCTGTTATAAGCGTTAAATATCTATATTTGATGCTTATACAGTGTAGTGCACTTTGGTTGATGGTTGATTATTTTTCAATGCTATTGTATATGTGTGATGTATGAAAATCCATATAATTGACGTTATATGGTGATTGATTGGGCCTCATTCCAATTTAGCAAATTAAGAATATTATAAAATAAAGGTTCATGTGTTGACAGTACTCATCCGTTGAGATTAGTCATGTGTTGAAAGAAATATTTTAATAATAAAATTTACATCTTTATCAATATAAAATAAAGGTTCATGTGTTGACAGTACTCATCCGTTGAGATTGGTCATGTGTTGAACGAAATATTTTGATAATAAGATTTACATCTTTAATATTATATAATAAAGGTTCATGTGTTGACAGTACTCATCCGTTGAGATTAGTCATGTGTTGAACGAAATATTTTAAAAATAGAAACATTTGAAATAGAAATATTTGAAAAAGATATATTTGAAATAGAATATTTAGAAATAGAAATATATGAAGCCGTGTTGATTAGATTGACGCCATTTTGACGTGAACGATATTTATATCGATTTTATTCAGTTTAAAAGGAATATTGAAAAGTGATTTCGAAATCGAATATTTTGAAATGAAATTTGAATCAAATTGATTAGGAAACGAATTTGATTTCAATTGAATATATAACCAATTTGAAATTGAATCGAATTGGAAACGAATATGAATTGAATATAAAACGATTTCGAAATGAATTGAATATAAAACGATTTCAAAATGAATTGAATATAAAACGATTTCGAAAGGAATTGAATAGAAAACGAATTTGATTTAAATTGATTAGAAAACCAATTTGAATTGAATCAAATAGAAAACCAATTTGAATTGAGTCGAATAGAAAACCAATTTGAATTGAATCGAATAGAAAACCAATTTGAATTGAATCGAATAGAAAACCAATTTGAATTGAATCGAATAGGAAACGACTTTGAAAACGAATTGAATATAAAACGAATTCAAATTGAATTGGAAACAAATTGAAATGAATTCAAATTGAATTGAAACTTGAATTGAATAGAAATGAATTTTAAAACGAATTTATAAGGAAAGATTCAATTTTGATTTGAATTGAAATGGAAGTTGAAATTGTTTTGAAACGAATTTAAAACTATTTATATAATTCGTTTTAAATAGAAATCAATGAAATATATTATATATATAATATATATATAATATAATGGCCTGAATAGAACGCGCCGCGCCGCGGCAGTTCGTAAATTTCGACCATTTATTTCAAACGGACATTACGGGAGATCCGACCGTCGGATTCTCCTAAAACCAGAACCATTGGGTTCGTATCGAAAAGAGCTTTCTAACGAATATTTGAAATTTGAAATCTAACGGTTGGATTTGGAGATACGTCCAAATCAAATTCGAAAAAGGTCGCTGTAAGTGCAATTCGATGGCCGTGGTTGGAAATCGACTGTACGGGCCTTGATAAAATTATTAAAAATAGTAATAATTTGTGTAAAATCATAAGAAATGATTTGGGAAAATTTGGGATGAAAAACTCCATATTTGAAAAGATAAAAATAGATTTTTATCGAAATGAACTAGTTTGAACTCAATTTAAAACCCGGGTTTTTATTTTTAGATAAATAAATTAGATTTAAAAAGGGGTTTTAAATAATCAGCATTCTGAATATATTTGATTTGAGTTGAACTAGAATTGATTTGTGGGTTTATCGTGAACTGTGTTTTAAACAACACTAGTTCTTTAACCCGATAACAAATAGAATGTGATTTGGGTTTGTCGTGAACTGTGTTTTAAATAACACCTAGTTCTTTAACCCAGTAAAAGGAATTTTAACGAATCTGCAATCAGATTGAAATGTGAATCTATAATCTAAATTATCAAATTTAGAAATGAGCGAGAATGGAGTATCGCCAGTTTTGCTCTGAAGCGATAGTTAAATCTTTAATTAGATTTGAACGTGAAATGGTAATTAATTTTACCGATAACACCGTGGTGTTAGATATGGAGTGTTACCAGTTTTGCTTCATGGGATGAATAGGTTGGGATTGGGAAATAAAATAAATGATTACTTCGGTGTGGTTCGCTAATCTCGACTAGTTTAAAAAAACCATAATTTGGTTTGAAATGACATCCAAAGGAAGATTACAGGATAAATTTTAAAGAATTTATCTTGGATAAAATTAATGGGAACCTTTCCCTAAGAATGTGGAATTTAGAAACTAGCTGTAGGTTGGCTAAGAAGAATGGTTTCCTGGGTATTGATCTGATGTTGGTTTCGGCCTTCGGGGTTAATGTTTGGGAAATTGTTCTCTTGCTAATTTGCGGTTAGTGACTAATGAATTGGAATGAGGCGTATGTTGTGTTTGTGTAACATTTGTTTTTAATATACGCGGGTTGTTCGGAAAGTCTGTAAAAACCCGTAACTTCCCCGTAAAGGAAAGCGCCGGATAGTTCGAGAACAGCCACAACAGAACGCATATAAAAGAACGTTTCACTGTATATTACAACAATGCATCAGATTACAAGAATATACAGAGTAAAAATGAATATTACACAGAAATATCAGAGATTTAAATTACATTTAAATACATAGCAGCGGAAAATAATACAATACACAACTAGAAGAAGATATACGGATACAAAGCTTTCCGGATATCGTTCCAGCTGTACCAGGATCCTATGAATATAAATCTGCAAAACCAAAACTACTAGCTGCCCGTGTCGAAAATAGGGGCACCCAGAGTTTAGGTTAAAACAATAAACTCCAGGTCAGTCATGTGAATGGTGTGAGAACTAAAACAGTTATTAATCTTTTTATTTTTAAATTATTAGGTAAATCAAGGGACCACGCCGTATAACACGGAACGGGTTTCCTCCCAAGAATAACAGTGCATAAAACAACAGCGCAATGCTAAATAAAGAAGATGAAGCTGTTATAAGACCCAGGTCCTATCACACAATGCAACGCAAGCCGGGGGATAGGGTTTTCCCTTATAACAGCCAAAGAATGCTTGATACGTTTTAAAACAAATCATTTGATACTATTATAAGTGTATAGTGTATAAAACAACTTCAAATCATAAGTATCAATCATAGGCGGCATGGGTACCATATATCATGTCGCCATATATAGGTTTACAAATAAAACCGCAAATGTCACGTATTTGGAAATTGGATTTCCATCTATGAACCGAGGCAAAAGATAGTCCTCAACCGATTCGAGACGCTCTAGCCCGCCCCTCAGGACCCAGACTCAGGTGGGCCCTTGGATCCTCAGGGCCAGTCCACCGATGTGGATTAAACTTAAACCCTGGACATGCATTTCCCCGCCCTATGGGGCGTAAACGAGCCAACTAAATGACTCCATCGGTTCGAGAACGACCGATCAATCCGAGGCGCCTCGCAACAGCAACAACCACATAAGTCAAACTCGTCAGGGCGTGTAAAACCACTGACGCCACTTCTAGCTAGAAAGAAACGCATGCCCTCCCTGACGTCCTCTCCCGTTTTTGGTTCATACCGGGTGTGAAGCTCGCGAATCAACGTTACACAAAGCTACGCCACAAAGGCCGTGCTTTGATCATCACCACAAGACTTTGCTTTTCAACAGAAGCCTCGATCAATTGCCACTTAGGCATGCCACACAGGCAATTCACTCCATGCGTTTGATATCCATCAATATATAACCCCTGAGCTCGTACGTCTCAGAGAAGGGCGTTAAGCAAGAGAATAAATTCTCCGCCGCCAAACAGATATATATTTAATAGAGATCAACCACACGGACTAAAATCCAATGTCAGACACACAGTCCATTTACAAGTCCGTTCTGGGTCTGAACGAAACCGGAGGCACCTAGTACCCCGCATATCCTTCGATCTCCAAGTACGTTTGGACGATCACCAACTGTTTCCATCTTCTTGGGTGTACAGCCCAATCAAGATCATCAGTTATCACCCAAACGACGTGAAGACTTCCGGTCTTCGACCATCGTCTTCATCTTCGACTTATCGTCGTATCAGTTATTCAGAATGGGATAAACCCGGTCTTTCCGAATAACTCGCGTATATTTTAAATAAGTGTTACACAAACACAACATACGCCTCATTCCAATTTATCAGTCACTAACCATAAATTAATCAAGAGAATAATTTCCCAAATATTAACCCCGAAGGCCGAAACCAACATCAGATCAATATCCAGAAAACCATTCTACTTGGCTAACCGACAGTTAGTTCCTAAATTTCACATTCGTGGGAAAGGTTCCCATTAATCTTATCCAAGATAAATTCCTTGAATTTATTCTTTATTCTATTTTTGAATCTCAATTCAAACTAGTCGGGATTAACGAAACTCACCGAAGTAATCATTTGTTTTAATTTCCCAATCCCAACCTATTAATCCCATGAAGTAAAACTGGTAATACTTCATATCTAACACCACAGTGTTATCGGTAAATTCAATTACCATTTCACGTTCAAATCTAATTAAAGATTTAACTATCGCCTGGAGTAAAACTGGTGATACTCCATTTCGATTATTTCAATCTAATTAAAGATTCATTAAAACTCCACTTAGTTTTAATCTTTGACTGGGTTAAAGAATCAGTGTCATTTAAAAACACGGTTCACGATAAACCCAAAATCACATTCCATTAATTATCGGGTTAAAGAACGAGTGTTATTTAAAACACTGTCCACGATAAACCCAAAAATCAATATCGATTCAATTCCAATTAAATGTTATTTAATTGGTACACTTCATTAAATCTAAATAAAAAGATTTAATCTTTTCTCAACTGGGTTCAAGAACAGTGTTAGTGAAGACACCATTCACGACAAACCCAAATCACATTTGATATTAAATACAAGGCTCTGAATAAAAAATATCCCGGCTTATATTCAATATCAAATTCTATGATTAACAAATGTCGTATTGGAAATAACGATATAAATATATATCTTTCAAATTTCCATAACAACATCTGTATAATCACGAATTCCAACATCGAAATATTCCGAAGACAATTTCGATTCAAATCCACTCCAATGCAATCATTGGAAATTTTGGTTATCTTTAAAACCCTTTTCAAATTTAATTTATTTATTTAAAAATAAATAGAATTATAATTCTAGTTCAAAACTAGTACCTTTCGATAAAAATATATTTTTATCTTTTCAAATATGGAGTTTTTCATCCCAAATCTTCACAAATCATTTCTTATGATTTTACACAAATTATTACTATTTTTAATAATTTTATCAAGGCCCGTACAGTCGATTTCCATCAATGGCCATCGAACTGCACTTACAGCGACCTTTTTCGAATTTGATTTGGACGTATCTCCAAATCCAACCGTTAGATTTCAAATTTCTAATATTCATTAGAAAGCTCTTTTCGATACGAACCCAACGGTTCCGGTTTTAGGAGAATCCGACGGTCGGATCTCCCGTAATGTCCGTTTGAAATAAATGGTCGAAATTCACGAACTGCTGCGGCGCGGCGCGTTCTATTCAGGCCATTATATTATATATATATATAATATATATAATATATACCTCGTCGATTTCTATTTAAAACGAATTATATAAATAGTTTTAAAATCGTTTCAAAAGCTATTTCAACTTTCTTTTCAATTAAAATCAAAATCGAATTCTTCTTTATAAATTCGTTTTAGAATTCATCTCTATTCAATTCAAATTTCAATTCAATTTGAATTCATTTCAATTCGCTTTCAATTCAATTTGAATTCGTTTTCAATTCAATTCATTTCGAAATCGTTTTCAATTCAATTCATTTCGAAATCGTTTTCAATTCAATTCATTTCGAAATCGTTTTCAATTCAATTCATTTCGAAATCGTTTTCAATTCAATTCATTTCGAAATCGTTTTCAATTCAATTCATTTCGAAATCGTTTTCAATTCAATTCATTTCGAAATCGATAAAATCGATATAAATATCGTTCACGTCAAAATGGCGTCAATCTAATCAACATGGCTTCATAAATTTCTATTTTCAAATATTCTATTTCAAATATTTCTATTTCAAATATTTCTATTTCTAAACTGGAATGAGGCCCAATCAATTACCATATAAAATTAATTATATTGATTTTCATACAACACATGTATATAATAGCATTGAAAAATAATCAACCATCAACCAAAGTGCACTACACTGTATAAGCATCAAATAAAGATATCTAACGCTTATAACAGCATGTCAATCAATCGATCGACATATTTAATCAATCAGGATGAGTGAACTTCAAATTTCATCCTAACACCCGTGTGGGGTTTCAAACAATCAAACACATATTTTATTTGTGCTGTTGGGCGATGTGTAAAATTTATCGTCCCAATCAATATCAGTCAAATCAGTGTACATAAACAAACCGTCTGGTTTGTAAATGAATCTTTTATTTTATTCACATTCACGTTAAAACTATATTTTTAACGATAAAATATTTATTCCAACACATGAATTTTCTTTTCAGTTCATTTATTCAATAAATGACATTTTTATTTTTCTAACATATTTTAGAAAATTTCGGCGGCATAACGGCACGATACTAGAAACGGGACGAGACCTAGCCTTATCCCCGGTCTAGTGAAGGCCCACGCCATTCACACATCAATCAAACCATTCAATTTCACCAAACAATTCAAATTCAAATCATATAACTAATCTATGCAACCAAACAAACAAGTCCATGGTCTGTGGACGATTGTGTCGGGTGCTACTAAACACCGTCTGCATCCTAGTATATATATATATATATAACTAGAAATTTAAATTGAAGAGTGAGAAGTTCTCACCTATAGCTATCCTAGCTCCACGACACTTCTAATGCAGGAAATCTTCGCCAACTCGCCTTTTCGTCATCTTCGTTGCCCGTAGCCACTACATATGTAAAAATCGAATTTTTACTTCGTTATTCAATATATAAAAATCATATTTTTATTTCGAAGTTCAATATATAAAAATCTTATTTTTCTATCGAAGTTCAATATATAAAAATCCTATTTTTCTGTCGAAGTTCAATATATAAAAATCCTATTTTTCTGTCGAAGTTCAATATATAAAAATCCTATTTTTCTATCGAAGTTCAATATATAAAAATCCTATTTTTCTATCGAAGTTCAATATATAAAAATCCTATTTTTCTATCGAAGTTCAATATATAAAAATCCTATTTTTCTGTCGAAGTTCAATATATAAAAATCCTATTTTTAGTTCAAAGTTCAATATATAAAAATCGAATTTTTAGTTCAAAGTTCAATATATAAAAATCCTATTTTTCTGCTCCGAGGTTCAATATATAAAAACTATATTTTTACTAATATAGATTCCGCCGCCATTTCACAAATAAAGATTATATTTAATTTTCTTTTCCCAAGTTCCAATCTTTCCTTTCTAAAGTTCTAATCTTTTTATTTTAAAGCTCAAACCTTTTTCTTTTTAAAATCATTTTTCAAATTCAGTTTTTATCACTTAAAAAAAACAGTTTTTAAATGCTTTAAATAAAAATTAACGAATAAATGAAAATAAATAAATAAATAAATAAATAAATAAAAACAAAACTTACAGTCACAGGGGGGGGTCTCTGCTGTCGGAATCTGGGCTGAGGAAGAGCGCAGATGCGGTGGCGGGTCCGGCAGGGGGGGGGTGGCGCGACTTGGGTGGTCGGCGGCTGTGGTGTTTGGTTAGGGCGGTGGTCGGTTTAACGATTTGAAGAGGGAGGTCGCGATTTACACTACGGAAAAGGGAGGGAGAAGAGAAGGCGGAGGGGGAGCAGATCGGAGAGGCTTGTCCTCCGCGGCGGTGGGCGGCGCTCTGGCGCCAGGAGGCGTCGATGATCGATGGTCCACCCCGTCGTTCCTTTTCCCTCTTCTTTTTTTTTTTTTATTTCAGTGATGATCGAGAATGAAAGGAAGGGGGGCCAGAACGATTTTAAGGGGAGAGAAGTATATTTTTTTTTTATTTAATTATTATATTTGGCTAAAAGGTTGACTTTTACATATGACCTCGAAACGAGGCCCACCGCCTGTCGCCCATAGCGTTTCACCCCCATTCCGAACACAATGGGATATGTATCGCACGCTGATTCGATTGTTACAATCAGTTTCCTTTTGAATTTACATTTAAATCACTATATTGAATTTTAAACGTACATTTCAAATTACCGGGGCCACATACTAACTAGAAAAATTCCAGAAAAATATTTTCTAGCTTCGTATTGACGATACGGTCCTAACAAAACTAGTTTCGTCGAATTCTGAGACCGTTAGAAAAATGGCCAATTCCCAGTCGATTAAATTCAACTGAAACTGGTCAAACGCGTTTTCCTTTGCCACGCTCACATATTGATTCGAAAAATTATGAAATTTGGAATCTAGCAATAACTTAACATCACAGACCCAACAAAACTGGTTTCGTCGAAATCCGAGGTCGTTTGCAAAATGGCTATTTTTAAGGGCTATATATTATATTAAAATATATATAAATTCCACAACGACTATTTCTAATTTTAAACTGGACATATCTTATCATTTCTAAGATGAAATCTCAGTTTGTTAACTTCGTTACAAAGATATAGTTATACAGATTCAAATATTTCTTGTTTCGTTCAATTCTGACTTATATTGAATTCTGTATATTCATTTGAAATTAGAAATCGAATTTTCGAACTACCGCGCCATTTTCAATTCTATTTATAATTATATATAAATATTTATATTCTAACGACGACGTATATAATATATACGTTCGAATTCCATTCAAAATAAATTTCTCGACGATATTATTTAAAATAATTCATTTTAAATAATTAAAATTCGCTAAAATGGCCAAAATAAAAATTTTAAACTGGCCCAGATTTTACGGGTTGTTACAATCTCCCCCACTTAAAACTTTTCGTCCCCGAAAAGGAACAAAGTCGAAAGTGGTTTGATTAATCAACTCTACGCTCGATCTGGCTTCCATTTTCCAACTCTTTAGTTTCTGAGAATTTTCAAAAATTTCTAAAATTTGGCTAACACCCTAAATTTTTGAAAAATTTCGCCATAACCTCCCCTGCACCGGGAGCATCGGGGAATTTCAAATAGCTTCCCCGGTCCTTCAGATCTCAAAAAGAAAAAGAAAAAGCCAAGCGGCTAGCCAATAGGCTCACAAAATCATCATCACCCAAACAAAACAGGAAATTATGTAATAAACATGTACCTATTTGTCGGGCAAACAAATTTTATTCTCTGCTCTAGCCTCCTTGCTATGACCTGTTCAAAGATATATATGTATATGCAAGCAAATGCAACCAATTTTCAATATAATTCAATATGTGATTCAATTAGGCTAAATGGCTAAAAATTAGCAAACAAATAAACAAACAACACAAACATCAATCAATTAGTGAATTATCATTTGAAATTCATAACTTTTGGTACATATACTAAAAATCATGTTTTGATGCCAATTCACAACAATGTGTTCTATCTATATAATCTTTGGTTCTCACACCAGTCTAATGGAAATATATAGATATCACACCTTCGAAACACGAATATAAATACTGATGATGTGGCCACATCATCAGAATTATCCCCGGGTGTCTAGAATGTGACTCTATATCTATCCAGTATATTAAAACTTCGAATATACGTTTGCAAGGCATATATGCAAATTCTTTATATATTGAATTGTCCAAAATCAATATAAACAAATAATCAAATACGAATAGTTGATTTAAATTTTCAAAACAAAATTTGTTTTCATTTGAAAAATATACTCTTCACACTCGTTCTAGGATACTACTGATCCCATCTCTAACGAGTCATTCTCGTTGGATATTACTAATCCAATATCTGATGAATTCTTTCGTATGGTTCTAATGTGCCTTGTTCTCTAAGCTTTGTAAACCAAAGCTCTGATACCAACTGTAAAAACCCGTAACTTCCCCGTAAAGGAAAGCGCCGGATAGTTCGAGAACAGCCACAACAGAACGCATATAAAAGAACGTTTCACTGTATATTACAACAATGCATCAGATTACAAGAATATACAGAGTAAAAATGAATATTACACAGAAATATCAGAGATTTAAATTACATTTAAATACATAGCAGCGGAAAATAATACAATACACAACTAGAAGAAGATATACGGATACAAAGCTTTCCGGATATCGTTCCAGCTGTACCAGGATCCTGTGAATATAAATCTGCAAAACCAAAACTACTAGCTGCCCGTGTCGAAAATAGGGGCACCCAGAGTTTAGGTTAAAACAATAAACTCCAGGTCAGTCATGTGACTGGTGTGAGAACTAAAACAGTTATTAATCTTTTTATTTTTAAATTATTAGGTAAATCAAGGGACCACGCCGTATAACACGGAACGGGTTTCCTCCCAAGAATACCAGTGCATAAAACAACAGCGCAATGCTAAATAAAGAAGATGAAGCTGTTATAAGACCCAGGTCCTATCACACAATGCAACGCAAGCCGGGGGATAGGGTTTTCCCTTATAACAGCCAAAGAATGCTTGATACGTTTTAAAACAAATCATTTGATACTATTATAAGTGTATAGTGTATAAAACAACTTCAAATCATAAGTATCAATCATAGGCGGCATGGGTACCATATATCATGTCGCCATATATAGGTTTACAAATAAAACCGCAAATGTCACGTATTTGGAAATTGGATTTCCATCTATGAACCGAGGCAAAAGATAGTCCTCAACCGATTCGAGACGCTCTAGCCCGCCCCTCAGGACCCAGACTCAGGTGGGCCCTTGGATCCTCAGGGCCAGTCCACCGATGTGGATTAAACTTAAACCCTGGACATGCATTTCCCCGCCCTATGGGGCGTAAACGAGCCAACTAAATGACTCCATCGGTTCGAGAACGACCGATCAATCCGAGGCGCCTCGCAACAGCAACAACCACATAAGTCAAACTCGTCAGGGCGTGTAAAACCACTGACGCCACTTCTATCTAGAAAGAAATGCATGCCCTCCCTGACGTCCTCTCCCGTTTTTGGTTCATACCGGGTGTGAAGCTCGCGAATCAACGTTACACAAAGCTATGCCACAAAGGCCGTGCTTTGATCATCACCACAAGACTTTGCTTTTCAACAGAAGCCTCGATCAATTGCCACTTAGGCATGCCACACAGGCAATTCACTCCATGCGTTTGATATCCATCAATATATAACCCCTGAGCTCGTACGTCTCAGAGAAGGGCGTTAAGCAAGAGAATAAATTCTCCGCCGCCAAACAGATATATATTTAATAGAGATCAACCACACGGACTAAAATCCAATGTCAGACACACAGTCCATTTACAAGTCCGTTCTGGGTCTGAACGAAACCGAAGGCACCTAGTACCCCGCATATCCTTCGATCTCTAAGTACGTTTGGACGATCACCAACTGTTTCCATCTTCTTGGGTGTACAGCCCAATCAAGATCATCAGTTATCACCCAAACGACGTGAAGACTTCCGGTCTTCGACCATCGTCTTCATCTTCGACTTATCGTCGTATCAGTTATTCAGAATGGGATAAACCCGGTCTTTCCGAATAACTCGCGTATATTTTAAATAAGTGTTACACAAACACAACATACGCCTCATTCCAATTTATCAGTCACTAACCATAAATTAATCAAGAGAATAATTTCCCAAATATTAACCCCGAAGGCCGAAACCAACATCAGATCAATATCCAGAAAACCATTCTACTTGGCTAACCGACAGTTAGTTCCTAAATTTCACATTCGTGGGAAAGGTTCCCATTAATCTTATCCAAGATAAATTCCTTGAATTTATTCTTTATTCTATTTTTGAATCTCAATTCAAACTAGTCGGGATTAACGAAACTCACTGAAGTAATCATTTTTTTTAATTTCCCAATCCCAACCTATTAATCCCATGAAGTAAAACTGGTAATACTTCATATCTAACACCACAGTGTTATCGGTAAATTCAATTACCATTTCACGTTCAAATCTAATTAAAGATTTAACTATCGCCTGGAGTAAAACTGGTGATACTCCATTTCGATTATTTCAATCTAATTAAAGATTCATTAAAACTCCACTTAGTTTGAATCTTTGACTGGGTTAAAGAATCAGTGTCATTTAAAAACACGGTTCACGATAAACCCAAAATCACATTCCATTAATTATCGGGTTAAAGAACGAGTGTTATTTAAAACACTGTCCACGATAAACCCAAAAATCAATATCGATTTAATTCCAATTAAATGTTATTTAATTGGTACACTTCATTAAATCTAAATAAAAAGATTTAATCTTTTCTCAACTGGGTTCAAGAACAGTGTTAGTGAAGACACCATTCACGACAAACCCAAATCACATTTGATATTAAATACAAGGCTCTGAATAGAAAATATCCCGGCTTATATTCAATATCAAATTCTATGATTAACAAATGTCGTATTGGAAATAACGATATAAATATATATCTTTCAAATTTCCATAACAACATCTGTATAATCACGAATTCAAACATCGAAATATTCCGAAGACAAATTCGATTCAAATCCACTCCAATGCAATCATTGGAAATTTTGGTTATCTTTAAAACCCTTTTCAAATTCAATTTATTTATTTAAAAATAAATAGAATTATAATTCTAGTTCAAAACTAGTACCTTTCGATAAAAATATATTTTTATCTTTTCAAATATGGAGTTTTTCATCCCAAATCTTCACAAATCATTTCTTATGATTTTACACAAATTATTACTATTTTTAATAATTTTATCAAGGCCCGTACAGTCGATTTCCATCAATGGCCATCGAACTGCACTTACAGCGACCTTTTTCGAATTTGATTTGGACGTATCTCCAAATCCAACCGTTAGATTTCAAATTTCTAATATTCATTAGAAAGCTCTTTTCGATACGAACCCAACGGTTCCGGTTTTAGGAGAATCCGACGGTCGGATCTCCCGTAATGTCCGTTTGAAATAAATGGTCGAAATTCACGAACTGCCACGGCGCGGCGCGTTCTATTCAGGCCATTATATTATATATATAATATATATAATATATACCTCGTCGATTTCTATTTAAAACGAATTATATAAATAGTTTTAAAATCGTTTCAAAAGCTATTTCAACTTTCTTTTCAATTCAAATCAAAATCGAATTCTTCTTTATAAATTCGTTTTAGAATTCATCTCTATTCAATTCAAATTTCAATTCAATTTGAATTCATTTCAGTTCGCTTTAAATTCAATTTGAATTCGTTTTCAATTCAATTCATTTCGAAATCGTTTTCAATTCAATTCATTTCGAAATCGTTTTCAATTCAATTCATTTCGAAATCGTTTTCAATTCAATTCATTTCGAAATCGTTTTCAATTCAATTCATTTCGAAATCGTTTTCAATTCAATTCATTTCGAAATCGTTTTCAATTCAATTCATTTCGAAATCGATAAAATCGATATAAATATCGTTCACGTCAAAATGGCGTCAATCTAATCAACATGGCTTCATAAATTTCTATTTTCAAATATTCTATTTCAAATATTTCTATTTCAAATATTTCTATTTCTAAACTGGAATGAGGCCCAATCAATTACCATATAAAATTAATTATATGGATTTTCATACAACACATGTATATAATAGCATTGAAAAATAATCAACCATCAACCAAAGTGCACTACACTGTATAAGCATCAAATAAAGATATCTAACGCTTATAACAGCATGTCAATCAATCGATCGACATATTTAATCAATCAGGATGAGTGAACTTCAAATTTCATCCTAACACCCGTGTGGGGTTTCAAACAATCAAACACATATTTTATTTGTGCTGTTGGGCGATGTGTAAAATTTATCGTCCCAATCAATATCAGTCAAATCAGTGTACATAAACAAACCGTCTGGTTTGTAAATGAATCTTTTATTTTATTCACATTCACGTTAAAACTATATTTTTAACGATAAAATATTTATTCCAACACATGAATTTTCTTTTCAGTTCATTTATTCAATAAATGACATTTTTATTTTTCTAACATATTTTAGAAAATTTCGGCGGCATAACGGCACGATACTAGAAACGGGACGAGGCCTAGCCTTATCCCCGGTCTAGTGAAGGCCCACGCCATTCACACATCAATCAAACCATTCAATTTCACCAAACAATTCAAATTCAAATCAAATCATATAACTAATCTATGCAACCAAACAAACAAGTCCATGGTCTGTGGACGATTGTGTCGGGTGCTACTAAACACCGTCTGCATCCTAGTATATATATATATATATATAACTAGAAATTTAAATTGAAGAGTGAGAAGTTCTCACCTATAGCTATCCTGGCTCCACGACACTTCTAATGCAGGAAATCTTCGCCAACTCGCCTTTTCGTCATCTTCGTTTCCCGTAGCCACTACATATGTAAAAATCGAATTTTTACTTCGTTATTCAATATATAAAAATCATATTTTTATTTCGAAGTTCAATATATAAAAATCTTATTTTTCTATCAAAGTTCAATATATAAAAATCCTATTTTTCTGTCGAAGTTCAATATATAAAAATCCTATTTTTCTGTCGAAGTTCAATATATAAAAATCCTATTTTTCTATCGAAGTTCAATATATAAAAATCCTATTTTTCTATCGAAGTTCAATATATAAAAATCCTATTTTTCTATCGAAGTTCAATATATAAAAATCCTATTTTTCTGTCGAAGTTCAATATATAAAAATCCTATTTTTAGTTCAAAGTTCAATATATAAAAATCGAATTTTTAGTTCAAAGTTCAATATATAAAAATCCTATTTTTCTGCTCCGAGGTTCAATATATAAAAACTATATTTTTACTAATATAGATTCCGCCGCCATTTCAAAAATAAAGATTATATTTAATTTTCTTTTCCCAAGTTCCAATCTTTCCTTTCTAAAGTTCTAATCTTTTTATTTTAAAGCTCAAACCTTTTTCTTTTTAAAATCATTTTTCAAATTCAGTTTTTATCACTTTAAAAAAAACAGTTTTTAAATGCTTTAAATAAAAATTAACGAATAAATGAAAATAAATAAATAAATAAATAAAAACAAAACTTACAGTCACAGGGGGGGTCTCTGCTGTCGGAATCTGGGCTGAGGAAGAGCGCAGATGCGGTGGCGGTTCCGGCAGGGGGGGGGTGGCGCGACTTGGGTGGTCGGCGGCTGTGGTGTTTGGTTAGGGCGGTGGTCGGTTTAACGATTTGAAGAGGGAGGTCGCGATTTCCACTACGGAAAAGGGAGGGAGAAGAGAAGGCGGAGGGGGAGCAGATCGGGGAGGCTTGTCCTCCGCGGCGGTGGGCGGCGCTCTGGCGCCAGGAGGCGTCGATGATCGATGGTCCACCCCGTCGTTCCTTTTCCCTCTTTTTTTTTTTTTTTATTTCAGTGATGATCGAGAATGAAAGGAAGGGGGGGTCAGAACGATTTTAAGGGGAGAGAAGTATATTATTTTTTTTTTTTATTTAATTATTATATTTGGCTAAAAGGTTGACTTTTACATATGACCTCGAAACGAGGTCCACCGCCTGTCGCCCATAGCGTTTCACCCCCATTCCGAACACAATGGGATATGTATCGCACGCTGATTCGATTGTTACAATCAGTTTCCTTTTGAATTTACATTTAAATCACTATATTGAATTTTAAACGTACATTTCAAATTACCGGGGCCACATACTAACTAGAAAAATTCCAGAAAAATATTTTCTAGCTTCGTATTGACGATACGGTCCTAACAAAACTAGTTTCGTCGAATTCTGAGACCGTTAGAAAAATGGCCAATTCCCAGTCGATTAAATTCAACTGAAACTGGTCAAACGCGTTTTCCTTTGCCACGCTCACATATTGATTCGAAAAATTATGAAATTTGGAATCTAGCAATAACTTAACATCACGGACCCAACAAAACTGGTTTCGTCGAAATCCGAGGTCGTTTGCAAAATGGCTATTTTTAAGGGCTATATATTATATTAAAATATATATAAATTCCACAGCGACTATTTCTAATTTTAAACTGGACATATCTTATCATTTCTAAGATGAAATCTCAGTTTGTTAACTTCGTTACAAAGATATAGTTATACAGATTCAAATATTTCTTGTTTCGTTCAATTCTGACTTATATTGAATTCTGTATATTCATTTGAAATTAGAAATCGAATTTTCAAACTACCGCGCCATTTTCAATTCTATTTATAATTATATATAAATATTTATATTCTAACGACGACGTATATAATATATACGTTCAAATTCCATTCAAAATAAATTTCTCGACGATATTATTTAAAATAATTCATTTTAAATAATTAAAATTCGCTAAAATGGCCAAAATAAAAATTTTAAACTGGCCCAGATTTTACGGGTTGTTACAAAGTCCGGGTTTACACCCATTCTGAATAACCGATTCGACGATACGTCGAAGATGAAGACGGTGGTTGAAGACCGGAAGTCTTCACATCGTTTGGATTATTACTGACGATCCTGATTGGGCTGTACACCCAAGAGGATGGAAATAGTTGGTGGTCGTCCAGACGTACGTGGAGATGGATGGATATGCGAGGAAAGTGCCTCCGGTTCCGTTCAGACCCAGAACGGACTTGTAAATGGATTGTGTGTCTGACATTGGATTTTATTCCGTGTTGATTGATTTCTATTAAATATATATCTGTTTGGCGGCGGAGAATTTATTCTCTTGCTTAACGCCCTTCTCTGAGACGTACGAGCTTAGAGGTTATATATCGATAGATATCAATCGCATGGCATGAATTGCCTGTGTGGCATGTTGAGTTGCATGGATCAAGGCTTCTGTTGAAAAGCAAAGTCTTGTGGTTGATGATCAAAGCACGGCCTTTGTGGCGTAGCTTTGTGTATAGCGTGTATTCGCTAGCCTCACACCTCGGTATGAGTCAAAAACGGGATAAGGACCCAAGGAGTGCATTACGTTTCTTTCTAGCTATGGTGGTGTCAGTGACTTACCAGCCCTGACATTTATATACTTTTCACCTATGTGGTTGTTGGAATGCGAGGCGCCTCGATTATAGGTCTGTAAGGACCGGGAAACGTGTGTTCAGGAATTGCCAATCCTCTAACGTAAGTGAGGACCGGCCTTGGAGGATCCGGGGTTGCCCAGAGTGCGTAACCCTGAGGCATTTGCTAGAGTGTCTCGAACGCGGAGAGGAGCTTGTCCCTTGCCTCGACTCATGACGGAATCCAATTTCCAATACGTGTAATTCGTCTTTAATTGTAGAACTAGTATGGCGACATAGTAGATGGTAGCTATGCCGCCTATGATTTATATTTATGATTGAAAATGTTTTGACACTATACACTTATTATAGTATCAAATGATTTGTTTTAAACGTACCAAGCATGTTTGGCTATTATAAGGGAAAACCCTATCCTCCGGCTTGCGTTACATTGTGTGATGGGACCTGGGTCTTATAATAGCTTCATTTTTCAAAAAAAAAAGCATTGCGTTGTTTATCTATATGCACTGGTATTCTTGGGAGGAAACCCATTCCGTGTTATACGGCGTGGTCCCTTGAATTACTCTCTTTTAAAGTAAAGCTTTAAATAACTGTTTTAGTTCTCACACCAGTCACATGACTGACCTGGAGTTTATTGTTTTAACCTAAACTCTGGGTGCCCCTATTTTCCGCACGGGCAGCTAGTAGTTTTGGTTTTGCAGATTTATATTCACAGGATCCTGGTTTACAGCTGGAATGATATCCGGAAAGCTCTGTATCCGTATATCACCTTCAGTTGTGCTTTGTATTATTTTCCGCTGCTATGTAATTTATTGTAATCTCTGATATTTATCGAATGTAATTTATTCATTTATACTCTGTATATTCTTGTATCTGATGGAATTGTTGTAATAACAATGAAATGTTCTTCTGTGTGGATTCTGATTTGTCCTGTTCTCAAAACGATCAGGGGTTTCGAACGGTCTAGATCGGTTTAACGACTGATTCAGATCGAGCGAAATTCCCGGCCGTCACAACCAACATAGGTATCTACAATCATTGTGGGCCGTATGACTCACATAGGTAGCATAATCTCTAGGTTGGACCTAGGTTGCATAAACCCTAAATCCGAGAAGCGTTCAATAGGTAGCATAATCCCTAGGTTGGACCTAGGTGGCACATTCTTCTTTACTTGAAGATTTCGGGGACGAAATCCTTTAAGGAGGGGAGAATGTAACAACCCGTGTTTTTATAAAATATTAAAACAAGAAATCAAGGCAGAATTAAATATTAAAAGCAGAATTAGGGGAAACGGGTTACGCCATTACATCCGTCTCGAAATTTTACATGAAATAGAGTCCAAGCTTTCGAAAATCGGAGTCCGAATGAAGAATTTATGGCCTGTACAAGTTTCAGCAGTTTTCAAGCAGGACTGGACCAGGGGGTCGACCTACCTCCCCCCCCCCCCATGTCGACCATAGGGTCGACCTACCCCACAGGTCGACCATAGTGTTGACCTCCCCCCTACAGGTCGACCTGGTCGGCCTGTTTTGACCCAGAACTCATTTTTGAAGCCTGAGACGTGTTTTAACGGTCCGGATTGATTCTAGGGTTAATCTAAGGGCCTAAACTAGTTGCTACACCTATAAAAACACCTTTACACCTAAACTAATTCATATCAAATCATTCTCACACCATTATGCTGCTGAACTCCCTCTTGAACCATGGCCGCTGCCCCCAAATTGAAGTACAAACATTCAAACTCAGATCAATTCAAAGAACAAAGCTTCAACAATGATTCAAGACAATAATCAACAACGCCGCAACATTTGTACAACAAATTCTATTCCTAATTCACCAGCCATGCTCTGTAAGTTCTAATTATTTTCAGATCTAAATGTTCAATTATGATGTGGCCATGGAATAAAGTGGAATTGGATTTAAGTATGTTTATCGATTCTGATCTATTTCTGTTGCTCCTTGAATCTTCTGTTTTGGGACTTGTCTATCTTTATGTTCATGACAAGTTTATGATCTATTCAGCACTTTTCTTGATTCGTAATGACATTATCATTAAGCTGTAATATTTCTGCCTATGATGATGTTTTCCTCTGATCTCATTTTTATTCAATTTCTATCTCACCCAATTTATTTTCTTTTCATGAACTTTGGTCAATTTCGGACCTTGGCCTAAAATCGCGATTTGCGTACGATATGTATACGGGGGAATTATGGGATTATTGCCTATATGAATATGATGTAATAATTGGCAACATGAAATTGGATATTATCATTGTATTTGCAAGTTTGGGCTTGATCTGTAAATTTTGGTATAATCTTGTTATGAACAACTTTGCATAAATATTATAAACATGGAATTTGGCACAAATAGGATCTATGTAATGTAACATGAGATTTGGTATATATAACATGTATGTAACTTGGCATGTATATTAAACCACGAGTTCGGGCCTATGTAAATTAAATCAAAAGATTAGGCTTACGATTGGGCATATGTAGAATTGGCGATTTGAATATAAAAGCGATTGTAAATTTGATAATTGGCATAAATATGTATTATAAACTTGGGTAGCTGGCGTGTGTTGTAATAAAATGATTACAGTTTAGGATAACTACATCATGAATCATGATTTGGGTTTATTTGGGCATGATACATGCAATTTTGGCTAGAACTCGATATTGGTGAAATAGCATAAACTTGGCATACATGCAAGAATTGGACGTATGTAAACTGACTAGAATTGGATATATATATATATATATATATATCCATATATATATATATATATAAATTGGCATGTATTGTAAATAAAAGGCTATAACTTGGCATAACCTTATAGTGAATTATGATAATAATTTGGGAATACGTTTTGGGGCAAAAACGTGAACCATGAACATTTCTATATGTTAAACACATGAACTGATATTGGGGTTTTGGGTGGAATACGACCATTAATGAACCTTTGACACGAGGTTAGACTCGGTTTGTGGTGTAAATCTGCCCGGAACCGCCCTGCAAATCCAATAGCCATAAAGTGTCAATCTAATGTGAGAGGTCAAAGGTCGAATTGTAGGCGTAACGATTTATGACACGAGGTTAGACCCAGTTTGTGGTGTAAATCTGTCCTTAACCGCCCGGCAAATCTAGTGGCCACAAAATGCACGGTCTAATGTGAGAGGTCATGATTCGTTCATCATAATGAATGAATTAAGGAATACTAACCATAGTAAGACGTGGGTATGGTTAGAGGGTTAGGTGGGATGACATGGATATTTGACATGGGAATATGGACCTAACTGGTATGAGTTAAGAACATGTAAAACCTATAAATGTGGGCAACCTATAAATGTGGGCTTAACCAACATAACTGTTAATCAGACCAATGGGTGGGTTAAGTAACATAGCTAGTCTAATGACACTTGACCGTTATAACAGGACTAGTGGATGGGTTGGGCTAACTTGAATAGGTTGATAACACCCAATCGATATAACCTGATGCGTGGTAGGGTTAAATAAACACACGAGGGTAACACTTAACCATTATAATATGACTGGTGGATGGGGTTAAGTTAACATGCATTTAACCAATATAACGTGATGCATGGTAAGGTTAAGTAACAACAGAGGGTAACACTTAATCGTCACAACATGATAAGTAGGTGGGCTAAGTCAATGTACACTTAACCAATATGACATGACATGCGGTGGGGTTAAGTTAACACAAGGGAGAACACTTAGCCAGTATAACAAGGCTTACGGTAGGGTTAAGTAACACAAGGAACAACACTTAACCGATATAACATGATGTGTGGTAGGGTTAAGTAAAACAAGAGAAAACACTTAACCAACTTAACGTAATGGACGGAGAGGGTTAAGTACATATCGGGTTGGTGGGTAATATTAGTAAATATAGGCCCACAAACTTAACCATTAATAAGCACGCTTGAATCGGTGGGTTAAGTAGATCACGGGAAGGTGGGTAATATCTGTATATATAGGCCCACACACTTAACCAGTAGGAAACCCTAGTAACGGGGATCCATTTCAGCAGTAACCCAAATCAGGTATCAACGGTACCCTGAAACTAAGCAGGGTGGGGCACGATTACTGGGTTGATTGTAAGCGGTCAAAGCGACGACGATGGGTGCAACAGTGTAGGTTCTAACGGAGTGCGGACGTGCACACACTTCGGAGCAGACAAACATGGCACTGGGGGCACCAGTAGTATAACCTATGCCTTCTAGAATTGGTTCGGGCCGCCACCATGGGTCTTGATACACCCCATGGTGGGACCAGCATAGGTATCTACAATCATTAGGGCCGTATGACACACATAGGTAGCATAATCCCTAGGTTGGACCTAGGTGGCATAAACCCTAAATCCGAGAAGCGTTCAATAAGTAGCATAATCCCTAGGTTGGACCTAGGTGGCATAAATCCTGGTTGAATCTAGGAGGCGCTCGATAGAAGACCCTAGATTAGATCTAGGTAATAAATAATAGATGTACACGTGAAAGCAACCTTAATTTCGGGGATCGGGATCACGTTATGATTTTATCATTTTATATAGATTACTAGTTGGGACACTAGTTAGGTGGTGCAGAGCAAATAGATATCATTTTAATGGTAAAGCAGAGAAATCTTGCGATGCTTGATAGAAATCTTGCGAAACTATACTTAGTTCATCTTGAATGGGAACCTTGCAATGTTATACATGACAGAAATCCTATGATGTTATTCTTAGTTATCGTGCCTATAGCTTATCTTGTCATCATGCTTATGTTTACTTCCAGTTTATTCATGCCATGTTATCTTTACTTGTTTTTATGCTGAAAGTCACTAGGACTTACTCAGTCTTTATGACTGACCCGTTTTTTTTCGCTTCTTTTTCTCCCGTTACCCCCCCTAGGTTCGCAGGGTGGGAATACAGCTTAGTTTGGATCTTACCAAGCTCCAAGGCTCTTCCATGTACTGCTTGGATTTCTCTTGGCTATGGCTTGCATTGCTTTATTGGAGAATACTACAATTTATTTTTATGCTTCTTTGTTTTTGAGCAAGACAGATATTTTAGCTATGTAATTGGGTATTGGAAGTTGATGGGCTTTTATTGTAAAACAATTATATTTAATAAATGATTTGAAGTACTTCTACTTTACCTTCCGCTGTTTTATATATGTCTGTCTTGTAATATTTCTGTTCCAATACCCATAATGCTCCATTGAAGTTAAGGCATTCCCTTTGTGAGTGACCTTAGCGGATGTGGTGTATTACAAGTAAGCTCTTAAGTTCCTATATCATTTTTCTTAACTATAAATTAATTTCTGCATTTTGTAGTTTATTTTACCTTAATTATTATTTAGGGTTCATCGATCGTTTGTGGATGTTATTGCAAATCCAAGAAGATACAAGCAAGAAGGAGAACATTTCGAAGAGTTTTGGAATTGGCTAAAAGAAGAGGTTCTGAAAAAGGACAATATTTCAAGAGATTTAGTGGTGTTTGAATTAGGTCCTAATTGAGTAGCTAGAAAGTTTACCGGTTATATAGTAAATGGATATAGATTCCACACAAAATTTAGAGATTCTAGATATACCATGAAAAATAGTGGTGTATTTTTGACTGCTAAAACCACTAGCTTTGCAAGTTCGAAATATTAAAACCCAATAGTGGGTGATGTCAATTACGAGAATCAATCAAAGAAAATTTTGAGCTTGATTATTGGGCATCTTTCACAGTGGTCCTTTTTAAATGTTGCTGGTACCGAGAGGAAAAAGATTCATATGGTATTACTTGAGTAAATTTTAGTAAGTGCCATAAAACTGATCCTTATGTCCTGTTGTGACACCCTACGTTCGTTAATGTCACTCACAAAGGGATTGCATTAAGTTTCATGAAGCGTTATAGGTAAACAGAAACATAAATATTACAAGATAGACATAGAAATAGCAGCGGAAATAAAAACTTTATTTATTATAAAGTAGCATAGTCAAAACATCCCATGTCTGAAATTCATGAAAACCATTAAATTATTGAAACATCTGTCGTATTCTTAAACATCAGAGTACAAAATAGAGGAAGCATAATCCCCAATTGAAAACATAGCCATAGTAGCAAAGATAGAAGCTTGAGCAATACATCTAGCAGCTCCAAGAAAGACGATAGCAGATTCATGATTAAGCCTGAGAATTCCCTCCTTAAGAACCTGGGGGGGGGGGGGAGGAGGGTGAAACGGAAGAAATAAGAGGAAATAAAAAGGCTCAGACATAAAGTCTAGCTTTTAGCAAGTAAATAAGTAAAAGTATCACGATAGGCATACAAAGTGGATAAGAGAGATATCATCATAATAGGAAAGTGTGACAAGGTAAACATGATAGAGTATATTGCGCTTCTAGAGATTTCTCTATACTAATACTAGTATATCCAGAATGAGATGATCCCCAACATGTATGAAATGGTAGACTTAGGCGTACTTTTGGTGAGAGGTTTTAACTCCATACATTCCACAAGCAGCCCCAATAACGGACTCCTAAACTTACCAGAGTCTAGATGTACCCTAACTCAACCATAATCGATTGGCTCCCTACTCCATAGATACCCTATGCCGGCCCCATAGTAGGAAGTATCACTTCCTATGTGGCAACCCTTCGTTGATGTGCACAACCATATTTATCGGTGTCACGGCATCTTATCTTCCTCTGTCCGGACCATGCACGCACAGGACCCGGTCGGTATGCGCCGACCACACCGTGCTTCTCGTTTGGATCTCTTGCAATCAGTTCAGTAAGCGTGCCCCAACTCCAACTTAGTTCGGAGTGCTCGTTCGATACCTGCACAGGGTTACTGACTGAAATGGGTCCCACACAAGATGATGCAAGCTCTTCCCTTTGTCTTGCATCCCCACTACTAGGTTTTCCACTGGTTATGTTTACCTAACGGCGTATTTAATTACATAACCCCAACAGGTTAAGTTTGTGGGCCTATATATACAAATATTACCCACCAACCCAATATGTACTTAACCCTCCTACTGTTCATTCAAGTTTACTTAACCCTATTCAAACAAACATGTTTACACAATCCCTATGGATTCAACTGGGTTAAGTTTTCATCTTTATTACCATATTCAATTATGGTTAAAATGTCCTAGACCTCTAACATTAGGCCTACAACTTGTGGACGTTGGATATGCTGGTCGGTTACAGGTAGACTTCTTCCATAAGTCGGGCTTAACCTCGTGTCATAGTACGTCTCGTATTTGTGCACTTAGACTTCTCACATTAGATTCACCACTTTCAGTCGCTGTATATGCCGATCAGTTCCGGGCAGACTTCCACCGCAAGTGCAATCTAACCTCGTGTCATAAGTGCCATTACAGTTTCTAATTACTGTAATCCTAGGCATTTCAATTATTAATTAATTATACCTACGTCTTAATAGGTGTTCATGCCTCTTTTTCTCTAATTATGTTCATAATTAATTATATGCCCAAATTCATGTTCATAAACATTAAGTTATGCCAAACTTTCCATTTACAAATCATGCCTAATTTATACTGATTTTCCCCTCGTTCCCATTTTAACGTACTCGCATAATTTAACGTCATGCCTAGGCTAGAAAGTAGCCAGGCTAAAATAAAAGGGACAGGGTGATAGAAATGATTATTATAACAAGATTGACATAAACATATGGTGGCATAATCATATAATGACACAATGATAAGATGGACATATATGAATGGATTTAGTGAACATGTGATATTAGAATCAATCTTAACATAATATGGATGTAATAATTGGCATGATAAGATCTAAATAATAATTTAGGTGTCCAACTAATAATAGATCCTATTTAACCGCAATATGATAGGAAGAAGGTAATCTAAACAGTGAAACCAAGGTAGACTTGTCACGACAATTTGGTGAAAGTTTAGATCTAAATCTAAAACATGTCCAACTAATGACATATCCAAAATAACCACAACATGATAGGTACAAATGATCTAAAATGTGAATTACTTCTATAATCAAAAGTATATCTAACATGATCATGGTCAAGATCCAAATCAATCACAGCATGATAGGTACAAAATGATCTAAATAGAATTAGATCTATAATCAAAAGTAGATCTAACATGATAACGATTAAGATCCAAATCAACTACAACATGATAGGTACAAAATGATCTAAATAGAATTAGATCTATAATCAAAAGTAGATCCAAAATGATCACAGTTAAGATCCAAATCAACTACAATATGATAGGTACAAAATGATCTAAATAGAATTAGATCTATAATCAAAAGTAGATCTAACATGATAAAGGTTAATATCCAAGTCATACTTAAATTCAGAATTTCATAGATTCACAAACTACAATAGATCTGATATGATTCAATCCTAAGCATATACCCAAATATAGTCATATCATATCTTACTTTTAATCATTCAATTCTAAAGGTAACTTGAACTCACAATGATCGGATCTAGAAGAATAGGAGTAGAAAAGTGAAGTTTGGATCTTAGATCTACACTTGAAACACTTGAATCTCCAAACTTGATTAATTGGATTGCTGAAGAAGAAAGAGATCTGATTCAGTTCAGGTACCAACAACATCTAAGCCTCCATTATTTTCAGTGTAGAAAACAAGAGAAATGGAACCATATATATAGTTGCCAACCCCCAGAATTCGACCTACCACGTTAGCCCTGGGGGTCGGCCCATGGGTCGACACCCACTTGAAGGGGTCCAGATGCCAAAAATTAACATAGGCGCACTTTACAGGTGCATCAGTGCAAAAATACCTCAGCGCACTTGTCAAGTGCGCCGGTTTTTCCTGCTCTTTTCGTCAAACTTCTACCATCCATAACTTCTTCATACGTTATCTGTTTTACGCAAACCAGGTGTTTATCTTGACTAAAATTTCAAGATAGACGCAATGACGTAGTCCATTTCCCTTAATTCTGAATATTAAATTAATTATTCTTTAATTTATCCTCTTTCGTGTAGTCAAAATACAAGGTGTTACACCTGTCTTCGCAAGTACAACAAGTATTTTATGTGGAAGATGCAGTTGAAAAGAATAGTCATTATGTTATTAAAAAATTGCTGAGAGATTAGTGTGATACTGAAAATCAGAATGTAATGGAAGAAGACATAAGCAACCCACATTCACGTGATATTGGCATAGGTGGTGAACTAGAACCAGAAGTTGTTGATGGGGTTTAGATTAGGGATGATGTCCCCATAATACAACTAGAAACAGAACTAGAAGCAGAAGTTCCGAATCATGTTCTATCTCGTTAAGACAAGAAAATTCCTCTTTCTTTTTTCTTTATTTTGTTCTAGTATGTTGTCTAATTTATGATGTATTTCACACTTTTTGTTTTAGCTGTAAATTATTATCTTTAATTAATGTATTTGGCACTCTTTTCTCATAATGCAATCTACATCGTTCACATGTTTTATGATTTAATGTCTTTCTTTACTGTCATCTAAATTTGTTACAGTCCAAAATCTTAATTGTTGTCTTTTGTCCACTTTAACATGCATGTACCTTGTTCTAATGTATTCATTTTGTACATGATGATAAACTTATAAATATCCGCCTGAACAACGATGGAGAGTTTGAAGGACATGTTACATGGGTGGATAATCCTTCTCAGTAACAAAATACGATGTATACTGCTTTTCTTACAATGTGCTTATGCAATTTGTAATAGATTGCCTCCATTACACTGAAATAGGAGAAGTCTATGTCAGCAAAGGAAAGAGAGGTGGCGGTAGTTGGTATTGAATGACAAGGACGTAAACGAATATGTATAGGGCTGCGATAAGGAAGAAGAAGTGGTTTTTTACATTGATAACGCCGTTGACAAAGACAGTGAGTCATTGATTCAACTGCAGCCACATGTAATCATACAGCTAAGGAAAAACATAATTCAAGATAAATATATGTATATATAATATAGATCCATTCTTGTATATATGTATATGTATGTGTAAAGAACTATGAAGGAGGCCATCATTATTGTTTTTATTGTTACAGGTTCTGCTAAGAAACCGGTTGCAAAGCGCAAGTACATTACTGCACATAAACTTTAACAACAACACAAAATAATGAAAAACAATCCAACTCAAGTTGGTTAGAAGAAATTATTGTCGGAGCCTGATATGAATAATGGTGAAGAAGATGTTACTGTGACGGACAAAGGAACCAAGAGGAAATTAAATGTAGAAAATGGAACAGATAATAATGATGATACCCGAGAGAATGAAGCTGATGTTCAGATATTTTTCAGTTTTCATTTCAGTTTTATTAATTAGGATGAAATCTTGTATTTCAGAATACTTTTTATTAAAATTATGCACCTAAAGGCAAGAACTGCATTTTCGTGTTTTCTATTACTGTGTTGATTCCCTATTACGACCATGAAGGCTACAACTAATTCATGTAACTATTGGTTCTTTATGCTGAATTATGTCTAAAATGCAAGAACTGTTTATACATCGACTCTATTTGGTTAACTAGCTTAAATATATCATCGATGGTTAGTAATAATGTTAATCTTCTTGCAGTTCTCACAACCATCAGTTTTGGCGAAGTATGGACAAGAGCGAATCGTGCGAATGTAAGAAAATGAGGCAGCTAGTAGATCACTTAGGGTGCCTTCATTGATTAGTAGTATGCAAGAGGCCGATGCTCTAAATTGGAAAGAAATAGGTAAAGATATTGATGGACGTGATGAATACATCCCAGAAAATGGTGGTGAAGATGTCAGTGATGATTCATTAGATTCAGAGCTATAAAAAAGTTATTTGTTTACTACTTATTGTCTTTGCCTTTATGGATGTAAAAAATCTTGAATTTTGACTTAACTATAGAGAATCAAAGTTGTTAAGTCAAAGGATCCTTTACTTGGACCGAGAACTCGTTCGCAAACCAATGCAGTCATTGAAATTGAGAAAGAAGCGATGACCCGCACCCTCCTCCAAGGAAATCTGGCTTCAACAAGGAAGTGATTGTAACACCCCAAATTTTATGTTAACGTTAAATTAACGAATTAAAGAATACATAATTCTAAATGATGGAATTAAGGGAAATGGGTTACGCCATTGTGTTCGTCTCGGAATTCTGCTTGAGATATAGTCCGAGTTTGCGTAAAACGGATAACGTATGAAGAAGATATGGATGAACGAAGTTAGGCAGAAAAACCAGAAACGGGCCAGAATGCACTGGCGCACTTGGGAAGTATGCCAGAACAAAATTACACTGGCGCACTTGGGAAGTGCGCCCATGCCAAGTTACACTGGCGCACTTGGCAGGTGCGCCCAGGTCGAGCAGAAACCAGCTTGGTCAGGCCCTGGCTGGCCTGGTCAGGTTCTGGTCGAATTTCTGAGCTATGGTGTGTCACTAGGGATGACTTGTCACTTTCTGATTGGCTTCTCTTGAGATGGATGGCCTTGATTAAGTCTAGCTTCATCGACGGCTCTAATTAGTTTGAAATCCTATATAAACAACCCTAGTCTCAACCTAAATTCACACAAATAAAATAAAGCTAGAGCCGTCATGCTGCTGAAAGGAAGCCAAGAGTAGCCTCCACTTGAAGAAAGATTAGAGATGAGCAAAACTAAAGTAAACAAGTGGCTGAGGCCTAGTGATGGAAAACCCTACACCTGAGAGGTGGCAAAGTAGGGACAATATCGGTGTTAGTAGGGAGGTTGTCTCACCCTGTGTGGCAACACCATGTGTTGGTAGATCTTGAAACTTAGCCGCGGCCTTTCGAGGAACAAAACCCCACATCTATATGGTGGCTAAGTTGGGGACAATATCTTGCATGAACGGAGGTGCGGGATGTTACGGTGATGGCATGCACTTCCACTCCAGATAAACTCAGTAACCAGGAGAATATTTCAAAAACATTAAAGAAATTGATGAAACCTACAATGTCTCGTCCGCCAGTTTTAAAACCCACGTATAGCAAAATGTTCAAACAATCAACCAATTCATGTGAAGCTGCTAGTTCAGTCGTTGCTTATTTAGCAATGCGGAAACGTCAAAAGCAGAATGTTAAAGCGCTTCTAACAATGAAAAATCTTATTGACCGATTGGAGCAGGAATGGATTGCACAGAAAGACGAAGCAGGTATAGGTACAATGTTTCTTTATCTGTGCACTGCACTACACTGTTGAGTGTGTCTATTATACGTTTTGCGTGCATATTATGTTTCTGTAATGCCATACATTAATTTTCTATTTATTTTTTTAACCTGGAATATAAATTACAAGGTCCACAAAAACCTAGAGGGAAGTCAAAAATAACCAAGGTGCATGCTAGAACCCCCGATGATAAAGTAGTCATCGAGTTGAATGAGGATGGTCAGCCAGTTTCTGATAATATTGCAGAGTTAAGCAATTTTCTTGGGACAATAGCAAAGGATAATGTGTCTATTACTTACGTCAATTAGCATGTTGTTCCTGATCAATTAAAGCAGCAAATGTTGGAATATGCTCAGGTAAAATCTATCACCCTAAACCATAGTTCAACCGACTTCCAAAATGTTTGGTTTTAATTAATCAGTTTGTTTCCTGAATTTTGTGTTCGATATATTGTAGGATAGGTTTGTCATTCCGGAAGGACACAAATGGGTTTAGAACACGCTTAATGACTCTTGGAGGCAATACAAGTCTCTTATGAAAGAAAGGTATTATAAAAAATATTCGACTGATGAGGAAAGGCTTGCGAATAGGCCCAATACAATTCTGTTGGAGGGTTTTAAAATGCTCTTGGTATATTGGGGGATGAAGTAGTTCAGGTACGACTTTAATGTGACCACAAGAGAAAACTAATATGTATAATGCTAAATAAATAATCATGCAACATATGAAAAAAATGAATAAAATAAATTAATGATATTCACATTTTCTTGTTTAGTGCTAGTTTAATAATCATGCAGCCGATGGAAAAAATAAATAAATAAATTAATGATATTCACATTTGTATAATGTTTAGTAGTTCACATTATAAATTAATGATATTCACATTTGTATAATGTTTAGTAGTTCACATTATCTTGTTCAGTGCTAATCTTTTCTTTGGTTGTTCGCATTATCTTATTTAGTGCTAATATTTTCTTTAGTAGTTCGCATTATCCTTGTTTAGTGCTATTTTTTTTTTGATTTTCAGACCCTAGTTGAGACTAATTCTATGCATCGTAATTCATTAAGTGAGACACATACTATGGGTCCCAAAAGTCATGCAGTAGCCAAAGAACAGATAGTATGTGTTTTTTGAACTTATTTTTTTTATTGAGTTGAATTGGCCACATGATAATTTTAATTTGTTTTGTCATTGAATTATATTTAATATCATTGTCACAATGTTCATAGGAAGAAGCTAGATTTGTATATTCTTAACATTGAATGTTAAAAATTCTGTTTAATTTTTGATAACCCTAATACTTGACAAAGAAAGAAGGACCTGGAAAAAGCCACCTCATTTACTGCCTTGGTCTAATTGGAAACGTATAAACGAGAATCGGGGAGAACTTACAAGACTAACACGGATGAACTAAAGGCCAAATAGGTAAGTACATTAGATGCTGAAATAGCAATTTAATAGTTAGTTTGGAAGATAACCACATTGCAGCTGAAACTTCCATATTTTAATATATATGTTTTAATGAT
Organism: Allium sativum; assembly: GCA_030737875.1. NCBI lineage: Eukaryota > Viridiplantae > Streptophyta > Magnoliopsida > Asparagales > Amaryllidaceae > Allium > Allium sativum. The sequence continues at coordinate 676,829,148 of CM060926.1, read as the reverse complement.
AACCACTTCTGTTAATAAATTTTATCGAGTAGCTTATATAAAGTATTTGACCCAAGATCAATTATGAATCAATACTTGTGTCAATATAATTGACACATTGTACGTTTGTTGGAGCTGCTTATTAAATCGAACACATAGTTAGTTTGAAAGATAAGCAGTTCTGTTAATAAATTCATTCTTGTTAGCTGCCTGTCTATATTCTTGCCTGGTTTTCATTTTATAGGCGAAGATTCAAGCAATAGTGGATGCAAGAAATATTGCTGAGGCAAATGCACTTGTCTCTGATAGGAAGAGCCACACACGAAACCAGCTTGTAAGAATGCGAGGTAAAATGGCTGAAAAGTCTCCAACAACTTCTGGTTCTTCAGATAGTTATGTGCAGGAGCTGACCAAAAAAATAAGACAAGAGCTTGAGGATGATTTGAAGAAAAGGTGAACAGAAAAGTGAAAGAGAACGTGTCATGGGTGTTGAAAAAGCTAGGTGAAGCTAATCCAGATTTAATTTAGATGTCTGAGACTTTTATGTCACCACAACAAGTGATGAAGATGACATTGGTACTCCTGCAACCCTGACAACTGAATGAAGTATTTGGATTTAAGTGTTATCACTTATGGTATATTCGAATTTTACTTTTAAATTATGGCACTTGTGGTATGGGTTCGTGATGGCAGCTGTGTTATGTTTTGGTCATGACACTTGTGGTATGTGTCGGTGATGACACTTGTGGTTTGGTATGTATAGTTGGTTGGTCTGATTGTGGTGATGAATGTTTTGGGTGGATTTATTATATGAATATTATGGTATATATGTATGAATGTGGTAAAATATTTTGGATGGTATATATGTACTACATAATTTGTAATTACATGGTTGTATTACAGTTGCAGTTGATTTTTTTTTTGGTGTTGCAGTTGATTTTTTTACTATTGCAGTTGATTTTTTTATGGTGTTGCATTACAGTGTTGTGTTGTTGCATTAGATGGTGTTATGGTGTTGCGTTAAGTAAATATTATTAATTCCACTATGGTAGGGCATGTGGGGCCCACAGCTTGCGTGGTGCCACGTGGATAGCTGACGTGGCATGTGACACATGGGCAGCTGACGTGGCATGTGACACATTGGCAGTTGATGTGTAAAGTACATGTGGGCCACACTACCATGACCTGGAAGCTAGGCTCCGACTTCTGCTTAAGGCAATACTGCATATTGTTGCATTACTTGCATATACTGTTGCAATAGGGTTATAATGCAACACTTTCTTTCTGTGGCAGTAGATGGGGAAAAGTGTTGCCTTGGAGGGCTAAGGCAATGACCGCGGATGTCACGCCCCTCTGGTGTTGCCTATTTGAAAAAATGGCCTACGACAATGCTTTTTTGTCTATGGTAACATAAAACTAGTGTCGAATATGCTCACTTTTGTAGTAGTGCGTTATGAGACACAGGTCCCATCACACAATGCAACGCAAACCGGAGGATAGAGTTTTACCTTATAATGGCCAAATATGCTTGATACGCATAAAATAAAAAATCATTTGATATTATTACTAGTGTCTAGATGTTTCATAAACAATTTCAATATAAATGTATCGATCCTAGACGACATAGTACTCCATCCTACTATGTCGCCAATAGTATACAACTAAATCCGTCTAATGTCGTATTGGAGATTGGATTCCATCTATGAGTCGAGGCAAGGGATCTTCCTTACTGGTTTTGGATCACCTCCTGCAAGATGTCAAGGATCATGCCTATGGGCAACCCTTTGTTAGCAACAGGACCGGTCCACGCCTAAAGTTTGTGGATTATTTATTCCTGAACAACACGTTTCCCAATCCTATTGGACCTCCAAAATGGTCAGTAAGTCGACCACATGAGCCTTTTAGTTGGCTCGATATCCAAGGCGCCTCGCAATCCATCATCCACATAAGTAAAAATGTCTGGGCTCCTTACCATGACACCACTCTTAGCTAGAAAGAAATGCATGCACTCTCTACTATCCTCATCTCGTTTTTGACTAATGTCGGGGTGTGAGGCTCACGAATTAACGCTATACACAAAGCTGTAATATTTAAATCCATATTTTGATCATCAACCACAAGACTTTGTTTTACAACAAAAGCCTTGATCATTGCATCTCAACATGCCACATTAACAATCTATGCCATACAACTGATGCCTATCAATATATAACCTCAAAGCTCGTACATCTCAGAGAAGGGTGTTAAGCAAGAGAATAAATTGTCCACCTCCAAACAGATATATTTTAATAGAGATCAATTAATACGTAACGAATTTCAACGTTAGACACACAATACACCTACAAGTTCGTTCTGGGTCTGAACTAAACCAAAGACACCTTATTCCTCATCCCATATGTCCAATACAGGAGAGATGTCCTCGCATATCCGGACAATCAACAAGTACGTCCGGACAACTACTACTATAACCCTTTCAAGGGAGCTACCCATATCGAAGGCATTAATACTAATTCATTCGTTGTGAAGATTGACGGTCTTGCACCAACTTCCTTTTCTTTGACTTTTAGTCGTCGTTTAATTATTGGAAATGAGAATTAACTCAGTCTTTTCAATTAATCCTAGCACGTATAATCAAATCAAAATCTTTCCTTTGGTTAAGTTATTTTCCTTCACAATTCATTTCACAGCCTTACATTAAAAGGGTCCAATCAATAATTTAATTTGGATGTCGAATTAAATACTCAAATTATATCTGGTCCATAATTCAATTGACAAGTTGTCAGGCCAAATCGTACTTAACCATTTTTATTTTAACAAACCAATTATAATTGGTTTACTTACGTTCCATATTGCTTATTTTAATTTAAAACTACTTTTCGCAATTTTTATATATGTAAAAATAGCTCAATCCAGTCGAACGATGTTTCTGGATATTCAACTACACCGGCGCTGTTTTCATTCAAATTTGAATTAAGCATTTCTAACGATCTAACCGTCGGATCTAATCAACCCAACGGTTCTAATTTAAGGAAAACCCGATGGTCGGATCTCCTGGTACACTCATTTAAAATTACGAGTTGAAAATGCGAACTACCGCCGTGCGGTTTGTTTAATTTAGTTTATATTTTTGTATAAAAGTATATTTTGTTAAATGTCTTCCAAACTATTTAATTTACTAAATATTTGGCTAACGCCTTTAAATTTCGAAAAAATTCACCATAACTTCCTTTGTACAAAGTGCTTAGAAAAATCATATATGCCTCAACAGGATCCCAATAGACCACAGTATATCAATGCAACATGTGTACACTGAGAGATGTGCAAAAATAAATCACCTTAATGCCTGTATGGGAATTAAAAATCATGTGAACATCCATTGTGCCTTACACAACACACCCAGGTAATGTGTACAATTTAATTACCCCACTTCCCATATACCGTAACTACGCAAGAGTGATGTGTATATTTTTGTCCTCTCCTAACCTGTCTAGGGTTTATTATTAAATTTTGCAAATTTATTTATGGGTTTAATTTAGTCCAAATCAAGTCCTCTATTCACATCTGATCAATATGCAGTATACCTGATCTCCAATCATTGTTCTGATCGAATAGCATCAAATAATTGAATACAATACGGTTCACATCATATAAGCATCAAGCAGCTACATGTTTATATGGGTATGTTGGGCTATGCTTATGTTGTGTAGTCCAGTACCTGGTTTCTGTCCTATGGTGTTGTTTAATTAATCCAGAAACCATCACTCGCATATAATGCACGCACGGTAGTTATAAATAAATAAGTATTCAATATCCAATGCCATTTAAGGCGCCACAAGTGTCCATCCACGTAGTATGAAATGCGAGCGTCACATATTCATACAACGCTTCTAATGCGAATGATTTGTGAATAGTTCAAGTGTTGAACTAACAAGAATATCAATGAATGCATATAATCAGTAATGAACATCAACAAACATGATTAAATATTTTTAATTGCCTTCTATTGATCAAATAAAATCCACTTCACTATTTTGCCAAACTAGTTTGTCACACAAGTAAATATTCACTTACATAACGATTAAAAATAATATTTTTACATCGTTAGTCACTTACTGAAATCATAATAAATGTTTACTATCATTCCATATTCATCGCATTACTTGGTAGTTAATTTTATTTTTAACTACAACTAATTAACGCTTAAATTGTTAATTTTACTTAATCAATTCAGGTTACAATTCCATGATATCAATACGGTTTTGTCTGCATATAACATTTCTAATTTTCATCGCCCACACTAGTTAAAAACCATAATTTTTTAACTTGCTAAAAATTATTTCTTATCATACATTAGTTAAAAATCACATTCTTAACTAACTAAAAATTATTTCATAACTTAATAAATTTTTAGTTACCACTAACAATAATTGTTCTAACTAATAATTAAGTTTCATGCAATAATTTTCTAATCTACCCCTTTCTAAAGTGAGTTTAAATTTCTCACTATGAGTTACACTCCGCCAATTTCTCACTATGAGTTCCACTGCGCTAATTTCTAATGTAACTAAAAAGTGAGTTTAAATTTCTTATCAAGGGCACGAATGGAGCACCTTAACTTCACTTCTCCGCTATCTAGACTTGTTGCAGTGAAGGGAGAGAGTATTGGGAAGTGTAGTGTGGTCTAGAAGAGGTAGGAGGAGTAGTAGGAGGTGTAGGAAGCTTTAGGAGGAGGAAAGGAGGAGTTTTGGAGGAGGAAGCAAAAGAGAGGGGGCTGCGCACGCATGGGGTAGGGGGTCTTGGCTGATGTGGGGCAAGGGGGTAGGCGGTGGCTAAGGGGAGAGAGGGGAGGAGGAAGGAGGAGCTAGGGTTGGAGAGGCCATTGATTTGGAGAAAATAGAAGAGAAAGAAATGAGAGAAGTGAGGAGAGAATGAGAGAATGAATAGTTATGTAGGAATTTATCTCCCGTTTCTTCACAAGATAATACTCATCATTACGAATACAATGAATCTAGTTTCATCAAATTCCGAGTTCGTTTGACCTTCCATTTTAGTTCGTCTCTAGCTCAAATTAGCTCCAAAAATGCGATTTTAGCATACCCTTTCGTCTTGTACGCCCTCATGATAACTCCAAAAATATTGAAACTTTGGATTCTTCCATTATTTGACGATACGAATCCGAAAAAAAAGTGAAATCGAATTCTAAGACCGTCTCAATAATGTTCCTTTGTATATTGAGCGCACGTTTCTTAGCAAATGTGTCTGCCTCCCACGGCCACATGCTAACTCCGTTTAACGTGAAATTTGATATCTAGCAATGATTAATTATTCTGAATCCAACAAAATTGGTCTTGTCGAATTCTGAGGTCGCTAGCAAAATTTCATTTTTTAAGGGCTATGCGATGATTTAAAAATCGAATTTTTAAATTCTGACGCATTATCCAGACAAAATTATATTAAAAATAAATTTTAAATTGGCTATGAAATTCCAGGTTGTTACAACCTCACCTACATAGAACTTTTCATCTCCGAAAAGGAAACAACAGCCAAGTAGGAAACATGGCAGTAATGCAACAAAAGATAAATGTACCTCTCACCATAGCCAATCAGAGATGTCCACTCTACATCTGGGATAAGCCTGTTTAATGCTATCTTCTGCCTCCCATGTACAGTCACTAGGATCTTCGTTCCATTGCACTTTGACTAAGTGCGCCTTCTTGTTCCATAGAACTCTGGTTTCTCTGCCAATAGTCGTTAGCGGCTCTTTATGAACAATCAAACTTGGAGTAATATCTAACATTGCTTGATTCGCCCCTTCCACGATCAAGTCTGGATCATGTACATGCTTCCGAAGTTGAGAAATGTGTAACACATCATGCACTCCTGGCAACCAATCTGACAATTGAACCCTGTAAGCTAGAGTTCCAATCCTCTCGAGTATAGGAACGGACCAATATATCTAGGTGCCAACTTCCCTGTCTTCCTGAATTGAATTACCCCTCTCATCGAAGAAATTCTCAAATATACAAGATCTCCAACAGAAAATGTCAAATCTCTTCTTCTAGAATCCGTATAGCTCTTTTGTCGGCTCTGAGCTGCTTGCAGTTGCTTTTTTAATAAAGCCTACTTTATATGCGGCTTCTGAGATCTTCTTTGGACCCAACAGTAATCGATTGCCAGGTCTATCCAACATGCAGGAGATCAACACGGTCTACCATACAATGCTTCAAATGGAGATAACTCGCCTGATAACTATTATTATATGAGAACTCAACCAAATGTATGTGATCTTCCTAAGATCCTCTGAAATCATGAATACAAGCCCGCAATAGATCTTCTAATATACGATTCACCCTCTCAGTCTGGTCATCTATCTGAGAATGATATGCAGTGCTAAGATTAATCTTCATTTCCAACTCAGATTGGAATGCTTCCCAGAAATTTACTAGCAAAGATCGGATCTTGATCACTGATATGCTGGGAACTTCATGCAATCTCACAATCTCTCTCACATATATCTGAGCGAAACTCTGATGGTTCTGGTCGATTTCACTAGAATAAAATTGGTGCTCTTCATGAAATGATCAACAATAACACAAATAAAATTGTTACCTTTCTTGGTTCTAAGCAATCCATCAATGAAATCCATAGAAATCTGATCTCACTTCCATTCTGGAATCTCTGTTGGTTACAGCAAGCCAACGGCCTTCTTTTGATCACTCTTAATCTATTGGTAAGTAGAACACCTGCTAACATATATAAAAATGTCCCTCTTCATTGGCTTCCACCAGAACGTGTGCTTAAGATCGTGATACATCTTACTTACCCCTGGATGGATACTAAGCTTGGATTTGCGGCATTCATCCATCACTTCTCTTTTGAGCCCACTAATATCGGGAATACATATACGACCTAACAATCTAAGAAATCCCTTACTATCAATCTGAAAGCATGAGACTTTGCCTTCCTGAATTCTCTTAATGATTTTCTGAATAAAATCATCATCTTTCTAGAGAACAAAGATCTTCTCAATCAATGAAGGCGTAATAATACGATTAGCGACGATTGCATTCTTATTGCTAAGTGCATCAACTACAACATTGACTTTTCCTGGAGTATACAAAATATCTAGATTGTATGCTGCAATAAATTTTAACCAATGTTGTTGTCTCAAATTCAAGTCTTCCTGGGTGAACAGATATTTCAATGATTTGTGATCGGTATACAATTTGAACTTCTCACCCAGAAGATAATGCCTCTATATTTTCAAAGCAAATACCACGGCTAATAGCTCTAAATCATGAGTAACATATCTTTTCTCATGCGGCTTCAACTGACGGCTAGCATAGGCAACAACTTGGCCATCTACATCAATACCGCCCCTACTCCTTCATGAGAAGCATCTGTATAGACAGTCAAATCCTGATTGCCATTTATAATAGTCAACACTAGAGCAATAGTCAACCTTACTTTTAGCACTAGGAAAGCTGCCTCACATTCCTTGCCCAATTAAACCTCGCATGCTTCTTTGTAGGCTTCGTCAATGGATTAGATAGCTTGGAAAAATCCTTAATGAATTTTTGATAATAGCGTGCCAATCCCAGAAAACTTCTAACTTCTATGGGAGTGCTAGGTTTCTTCCAATCTCGTATGACGGTAATCTTGCCTGGATCTACTGAAATTCCTTTCTTTGATACTACATGGTCAAGGAACTTCACTTCTTCTTTCCAGAATATATATTTAGAAAATTTGGCTTTTAATGCATTCTTACTCAGGATGTCCAAAACCTATTCCAAATGCTTTGCATGCTCGCTGGCTGACTTAGAGATGATTAAAATATCATCGATGAAAACTAACACAAATTTATTCAACACTTCGCGAAAGACTCGATTCATCAAATCAAAAAAATAAGCAGGAGCGTTATATAGGCCAAACGACATTACTAACCATTTGTAAAATAAGTCTGGACTTCTGAAAGCTGTCAAAGGAACATATTCTTCGGCAATCCGCTACTGATGGAAACCTATAGCTAGGTCCATCTTCAAAAATACTCTCGCTTCATTCAAGCGATCTAATAAATCATCAATGTGCGGCAATGGATATTTATCTTCAACGTTTTCTTATTTAGGTCTCGATAATCTATGCATAATATGAGAGTACCATCTGACTTAGGAACAAATACCACAACTGCTCCCCAACTCGAGAAACAAGGTCTGATCGTACCTTTCCATAAAAGCTACTGAGTTTGATCACTCAACTCTTCCTTCTCTTTCAATGTCATTCTTCGAATTGCATGCACAACTGGCCTCATATCCGGAACTAGATCAAATCTTAAATCAATTTCTCTTCGCGGAGGTAAGTTATACACTTCTTCGAACACATCCGCATAATTTTTAACAATGGGAATATTCTCAACAGAGGTGAGAGAAACTTCAAGAGCAGACCAAAATTCTTTTCTGATTGAACTAGAACCTTCACACGGTATACTAACAATGTTTCCCTATTTGGTTCTAACCATTACAATTCTTTTAGCTCATTTAACTTGAGCCTCATAAGAGATGGATTCTCCACAACACCAACTAAGATCAAGAGACCCTCCTATCGAACTGGGGACAATAATGGGTTTTTTCTCAACTGTAAATCTAATTTCTTAACTATGTTACTCGAAATAAAACTCCGTGATGCACCCGTATCAAATAGTACTTTAACAGGAATATTTTTAATTGAAAGTGTACCTTCCAAGACATTTGGTCTACCTCCTCTAGTAGAAGGAGATGGCGCATTTTCCCCATCATAAACATGAGCTACCGCAGCTTTCTTGGTTATTAGGCAGTTTCTTGCAAAATGTCCTGGCTTATGACAATTATAGCACTTACCACTCTTGCGAGGCTGCTGACTAGGACTGGATTCATTTCTTCTTGGCCTTTTAGGAGCATTGCACTGGTTAGACCGATGCCCGTACTGATCATCATTGAAGCATTTACCCTTTAGTTTTCTATCTTCCTATGGCTTAGTTGCTTCTGTCTTGCTTGTTTCTGGCATCTTATGGGGAAGTTTTGTAACGACCCGGAATTTTGGGGCCAATTTAAAATTTTCATTTAGAAATTTTAAGGGAATTTTAATATTTAAGATAATTTACTTTAAATAATAACGACTAAAAATTTAGTTTGAAACGAATAAATTCAAATTAATTATAAAAGGGAGTTTAAAACAGCGCTGCAGTTTGAAATTTTGAATTTGAACTTTGACTGACTGTACAAGATTCAAAATAAATCAGAATTGAACGAACAAGAAATATTTAAATCTGTTTAATCATATCTTTCCAACGAATCTGAAAAACTGAAATTTCGTTTTAAAAATCAAAAGTTATGGCAAGTTCAAAATTTAGGAAAGTCGCTGTAGAATTTATATATATTTTAATTAAATATATTGGCCTTGAAAATAGCCATTTTTCAAACGACCTCGGTTTTCGACGAAACCTCTTTTGTTGGAACCGGAATGTAAAATTATTGCTAAGTTTAAATTTTCATAATTTTTCGAACTAATATGTGAGTGTGGCAAAGGAAAATGTGTTTTGACTGTTTTTGTCAAATTTAATCGACTAGAAAAAGGCCATTTTTCAAACAGTCTCAGAATTCGATGAAATTAGTCTCGTTAGAACCGTATCATCAAAACATAACTAGAAATAACTTTTCTATAATTTTTAGAGTCAGTGTGTAGCCCCGGTAATTTAAAATGTACATTTGAATTTAATAATTAAATGATTTATAATTTGATTTAAAGAAAAACATATCGGAACAGCCAAACTGGGTTACGAAACAAACATAGTCCATTGTGTCCGGGACAGGGGTTATTAGCTAGGGGCGACACTCGTTGGGTTTGATTTGGGGTTAGCAGTGAGAAATTAATTAAAATAAAATAAAATACGTTGTAAATACACAAGAAATACTGTATAAATACGCTGTATTTCTCCCAAATCCTAGTCGTATACCACAGCCGCCGCTCTAACGTTTTCAATGGCCAGAACTCTCCAGATTTTGATCCTTATTTTCTTCCTCCTCGATATGAATTAGAACATGAACCAAAACAAAAATCGAAGCTCTTCCCACAACCTTCACATCCATACGGATCTCGACCCGAACCGTTCATTGTAGCTCGAGGACCAACGCCCCAAACCCGCAGGTTTTCCACCGCCGCCCTAAGCACGTGGCGCCATCGAGTGGGCCCCCACCTCCGGCGAACAGGCGCCTCACTCCCCCATCGACGTGGCAGTCCCTGATCGGCCTCCAGTGTCTCGTACAGCGAGCAAAAGTGAGACCTAGGTTGGGAGCTTTTGGGTAAAACGCGGCCTTCATCTGTTCGAAGAGGAAGAAGGAGTAATTCCTTTTATTTTTAAATTTAATTTAATTTAAATTTGTTTTATAACTTAAATAAATCATATCTCCTTCGTTTGAACTTAGAATAACGCGATTTTTGAAGCGTTGCAATCGTGAAGCCGAATACTACGCTTCAGAACTGACTAGGACTGATTCTGGGCCTTTTGAATTTTTGAACTGAATTTGAACCAAGGTGAGAAATTCTATCTTTTATTTATATAATTAAAATCTGCTGATAATAATTTTAGTGTTACTCATGCGTTGAAATATTTTGCTGAATGTCAGACATGATTTGATTTAAATGATTTGATGTGGTTTGTTGATCCGTTGATATGATGAAATATTGTTGTGATATTAGAATTGGCGATATGAAAGTGTAAATTTTGTTGTAGTTAAATTTACAAAATAAAAGTGTCGATTTGTTAAAGTAGATTATTTTCAATTTATTCAATTAGAACCAATAAATATATATATATATGATCATTTTGTTGAATTATATGTTTGTAAGATTTAAGTATAATCTTTAACATGTTATGTACATAAAACATGAATGTATATAAAATGTTATTTATCTAGAATAAATTTTCACTAGGAAGAATATCATTTTGGTTAGAACATGTTACATGATAAAAACATCATTCAAGATAGAATAAAAATATTGTTTTGTATAAAATGTGAAGTTAGAATAAAATATAATAGAAATGTACATTAAAATAAAGGCATCATTTTTGTTACAAAAATGATTATATTAGATTAAAATGTCACTCTTGCTAGAAATGTCATGTTAATTAAAACATAACTTTTGTTAGAAAGGTTTAATTATGAAAAGACACATAATTTGTTTTCATTTTCCTTTTTTTGGATAAAAAGAACACATTTTTGTCATTTTCTTTTTAGAATAAAAAGATATTCTTTTATTTGCATTCTTCGATGCAAATAATCATTGAAATAAAAAGTTATTCTTTTATTTGCATTCTTTGATGCAAATATAAATTGAAATTAAAAGTTATACTTTTATTGGCATCCTTTGATGTAAATATACCTTGAAATAGAAACACCGTTTTGTTAGCAGATGTGTTATTAACATAAATAGAAAATGTTTTATAAATAAAATGTGCATTTATGTGTCATTAACATAAATTGAAAATGGTTTATAAATAAATTGCATTCATGTGTCATTTGAATAACATTGAAAATTGATTACAAATAAATATTCATTTATTTGTCATTTGAATAACATTGTAATTTAATTACAAATAAATATTCATTTATTTGTCATTAGGATAACATAGAAAATATTTACATATAAAATATTCTGTGATATGTCATTAGAGAACATAGAAAACTGATTCCAAATAAATGACCATTTATTTGCCACTTGAATAACATAGAAGATTGGTTTCAAGTAAATATCCATTTATTTGACATTAGAATTCATAGGAAAATATTTACATAAAAATATTATTTTATGTGACATTAGATTAGAAATGACCTTTTTATTCTAAAATGTTGCATTACAAAAGAGATAACATTTCTATATGAATGTTACATTAGCAAAAGAGATAACGTTTATATTTTTAAAATGTTACATTAGAGAAAATAACTTTTTTTTATAAAGTGTAGCTTGAGAATTAAAATCTACAGTTTGGCCTAGTAAAAAGAATGAAAGCCAAAATTTACATTTATGGTTAAGTAAAAAGAATGAAACAAAAATTAACTTGTTGTCATATGAAAGAATAGAAAGATTACCTTTTTATTTAATGTAATCAAAGAATAGAAAAGATTTCACTTTTCTACAATAAAGGAAAATGAAAGATTACATTTTGTAATGTAATTAAAAAAGGAAAATAAAAGATTACATTTTATAATATAATACAAGGATGGAAAAGACCACATTTTTATATAATGAAATAAAAACTCACATTTTTATTGAATTATGTATCATAGGATAGAAATACATTTTTATTTGCAAGTTAGTTGCAAATAAAAACATGAAGATATAAAGTACATTTGTATTTGCAATTTTGTTGTAAACAAAAACATGATTATAAAAGTTGACACTTTTATATTTTAGATATAAATGAAAACTTGAATTTAAAAAGAACTTTTTTTTCACATTTTAGATGTGAATAAAAACTTGAATTGAAAAGTATATCTTTATTTACATTAAAGATATGAATAAAAATATGAATTGAAAAAGTATGTCTTTATTTACATTTTAGATGTGTATAAAAACAGAGATATAAAAGTGACATTTTAATTTACATTTTAGATGTAAATAAAAAGAGTAGATTTAAAGCGACATTTTTTTGACATTTTATATTCAATAAAAAGTATGAAATTTAAAGAAGCATTTTTACTGACATTTTAGAGACAATTAAAAAGAATAGTTTTAATAGTTGCATAGAAATATATGTTTCGTTGTACGGAGATGTGTGATGTGTTGAATGTAATGTTTAGTATATTCTTGTTTGAATATTACACTTCAATTTACAAGTCATCCGACTTTTTTATGTGATTGGGACGATAATTTTTACACATCGCCCAAGTGCACAAATAATTTGATTATTTGACTGCTGGATGAAACCCTACACGGGTGTTGGGATGATATTTGATTTACACTAGTCACAATATTTAGTGTAGAATTCACTTTGGTTGATAAATTGGATGCTTGACAATTATTTATAATGATTATCCATTACATGCAATATATGGTTGTTGATTGAGTCACGTTCCAATAAAGAATATTCTAGAAAAGAATATTTTAGAAAATATCTTAGAAAAAGAACATTTTAGAAAAAGAACATATTTTAGAAAAATATAATTATTTATTGAGATGAACTAGTTAGTAACTAGAGTAAATCATTAAATTAAGATTTAATGAAGTTTTCCAATTTGTTAATATTTAATTGAAATTAAATTAAATAAATGGAATTTGGGTTTGTCGTGAATAGTGTCTTAAATAACACTGTTCTTAAACCCTGTATGAAAAGAATAATCTTTTAATTAAGATTATTAAAAAGGTTTCCAATTATATTTAATAATTAGAAGAAATGTGAGTTGGGTTTATTGTGAACTGTGTTTTTAAGCGACATTTATTCTTTAACCCAACTGACAGTGAAATTAGGATTTAGAATTTATAAATCTTTTATTAAGATTTAAATGGAAAATTTCCAAAAGTAAAGTTTTCCAATTTAATATATTAAATTGGAATTGAATAGAATTCGAATTAATTATAACCGAGATAAGCTTCTGTAGAAGAAGACCGACACCACATATGGAATTTAAGAGGCCTTGCCGTTATTCCATTTATATTATTGGTTGGATACAGAAATTTATAACGATTATATATCGATTTGATTTCTATGAAGATTCCATATTTTATGGAAGACGATTTTGTGTTTACCGTGAACTATGTTTTTAAATGACATTAGTTCTTTAACCCAGTTAAGAATAAGATTTATCTCTTAAATCTAAAGAATCATTTAATAATGATTTTTGATATTTAAAAGCAAATGGTGTTTTGAATAAATCTTTAAAAGAAAGAATTAAGGGTAAATATAAATAATTTATCTTTGATAGAATAATTTGAATATTTTATTTAAAAGAATATTCTGAATTGGAATGAGGCGTTGGATGTGTTTTTATAGTACTCGATTTTTAATTATAAAAATACGAGAGTTATTCGGAAAGACCGGGTTTAACCCATTCCGAATAATTTCTACGACGATGAAGAGTCAAAGATGAAGACGGTGGTTGAAGACCGACGATCTTCACATCGAACGGATGTGTTGCTACAGAGACCCTTGATAGGAGTAGCTACTTTGAAGGGGCTTCAGTGGTGGTCGTCCGGACTATTGTTGATTTTTCAGATTTGGTTTTCGCTCAGACCCGGAGCATAAGCTAATAAATGGATGAGTGTCTGACATTGGATTTCGTTCCGTGTGAATTAAATCGATTTCTGTTAATGTATGTCTGTTTGGTGGTGGAGGATTTATACTCTACTTAACACCCTGGTATATATTAATAGTGATTGATCGCATGGCATGAATTGTCAATGTGGCACGCCAAGATGCAAATGATCAAGGCTTTTGTTGAAAAGCAGGGCCTTGTGGGATGATCAAAGCATAGCATATTATGGCATAGCTTTGTGTATATCGTGACTTCGCGAGCCTCACACCCCGGTATGAGTCAAAAACGGGATATGGACCGTAGGAAGTGCACACGTTTCTTTCTAGCTAGTGGTAGTGTCAGTGCTTTAACACGGCCCGACATTTTACTTATGTGGATGCTGGATTTTGAGGGGCCTCGGATTTTTATAGGCCGATAGTGGTCATATTATTGGTTCAAAGAAACCGGGAAGCGTGTGTTCAGGCATAACCAATCCACTGCCGATAGGCGGGGACCGGCCCTACCGCTCCAAGGGTTCACTACGGGGATTCCTGAGGCATTTTCTGGAGTGTCTCGAATCGGAGAGGAGCTTGCCCCTAGCCTCGACTCATGATGGAAATCCAATTTCCAATACGACCTTGCTGTTTTGATTGTAGAACTAGTATGGCGACATAGTAGAATGGGGTACTATGCCGTCTATGATTAATACATTATGATTGAAATTGTTTTTGAAATATATATACCCATAGATACACACTAATATTAAATTTGTTTTATCGTATCAAGCATCTTTTGACCATTATAAGGTAAAACCCTATCCTCTGGTTTGCGTTGCATTGTGTGATGGGACTTGGATCTTATAATGGTTTCATTTTTCTAAAAAGCATTGCGTTGTTTAACGTTTTACTTTAATTTATGCACGGGAAATCCAATGGAGCAAACCTGTTCCGCGTTAGCAGCGTGGTCCTGTGATTAACCTTATTAGATAAGTTTAGTTAAGATTTCTCATACCAGTCCCATGACTGACCTGTAGTTTGTTCACTGGCAAACTCGAGTGCTCATATTTTCCACACGGGCAGTCGAGTAACTTTTGCAGATATATTTACAGGATCCTGGCTTACAACTAAAGCGGTATTCGGAAAGCTCTGTATCCGTGTATTTCTTCCCGTTGTATATTTGTATTATTTTCCGCTCCTATCTAAATGTAATTTAGAACTCTGATATTATTGTATTCCTATTGTGTAACAAGTATTCATACTCTATATTCTTGTACTCTGATGTAATTGTTGTAGTCAGCAATAAAATGTTCTTCAGTTTGTGTTCTGATGTGTGCTGTTCTCAAAGCAATCCAGCCTTTCCTTTATGGGGAAGTTTGGGTCATTTCAATTGGTATCAGAGCTTTGGTTTACAGAGCTAGAGAACAAGACACATTAGAACCGAACGAAAGAATTCATCAGAGATTGGATTAGTAATATCCAATAAGAATAACTCGTTAGAGATGGGATCAATAGTATCCTAGAACGAGTGTGAAGAGTATTATTTTCTTTAAAAATAAAAATGAAAATAAATTTAGTTTTGAAAATTTTATCTAAATATACGTATTTGAGTATATTAATATATTTTAATGTGGACAATCGAGTATATAAAGATTTCGAATATATGAGTAATTAACGGATATTCGAAGTTTTAATATACTGGATATATATAGAATCACACTCTAGCCGCCCGGGGATAATTCTGAAAATGCTGCAGCATTATCAATATTTATTTCCGAGTTTTGAAAGTGGTATATCTATATATTTCCATTGACTGGTATGAGAACCAAACTAGTTAGTACACATTGCTATGATTGCATTTCAAATATGAATTTTTGATTATATATAAAAGTTATATATATTTGAAAAGTTAATCACCTAATTGATTGCTGGTTGTGATGTTTGGTTATTAGTTCAACAAATAAAAGTATAGAAATGATAATTAATTTAACTAATAAAAATTTGGGAAACCAATCAATTTAAGGTTGAATTAGTTAATTAACAACTTTTTAGCTTCGTTCCTTTTCGAGGACGAAAAGATTTTAAGTGGTGGCGACTGTAACGACCCGGAATTTTGGGGCCAATTTAAAATTTTCATTTTAGAAATTTTAAGGGAATTTTAATATTTAAGATAATTTACTTTAAATAATAACGACTAAAAATTTAGTTTGAAATGAATAAATTCAAATTAATTATAAAAGGGAGTTTAAAACAGCGCTGCAGTTTGAAATTTTGAATTTGAACTTTGACTGACTGTACAGGATTCAAAATAAATCAGAATTGAACGAAACAAGAAATATTTAAATCTGTTTAATCATAACTTTCCACCGAATCTGAAAAACTGAAATTTCGTTTTAAAAATCTAAAGTTATGGCCAGTTCAAAATTTAGGAAAGTCGCTGTAGAATTTATATATATTTTAATTAAATATATTGGCCTTGAAAATAGCCATTTTTCAAACGACCTCGGTTTTCGACGAAACCCCTTTTATTGGAACCGGAATGTCAAATTATTGCTAAGTTTAAATGTTCATAATTTTTCGAACTAATATGTGAGTGTGGCAAAGGAAAATGTGTTTTGACTGTTTCTGTCAAATTTAATCGACTAGACAAAGGCCATTTTTCAAACAGTCTCAGAATTCGACGAAATTAGTCTCGTTAGAACCATATCATCAAAACATAACTAGAAATAATTTTTCTATAATTTTTAGAGTCAGTTTGTAGCCCCGGTAATTTAAAATGTACGTCTGAATTTAATAATTAAATGACTTATAATTTGATTTAAAGAAAAACATAACTAGAAATAATTTTTCTATAATTTTTAGAGTCAGTTTGTAGCCCCGGTAATTTAAAATGTACGTTTGAATTTAATAATTAAATGACTTATAATTTGATTTGAAGAAAAACATATCGAAACAGCCAAATTAGTTTACGAAACATAGTTCATTGTGTCCTGGACGGCGGTTATTAGCTAGGGGCGACACTCGTTGGGTTTGATTTGGGGTTAGCATTGAGAAATTAATTAAAACAAAAAAATAAAATACGTTGTAAATACACCAGAAATACTATATAAATACGCTGTATTTCTCCCAAATCCTAGCCGTATACCACAGCTGCCGCTCTAACGTTTTCAATGGCCAGAATTCTCCATATTTTGATCCTTATTTTCTTCCTCCTCGATATGAATTAGAACATGAACCAAAACAAAAATCGAAGCTCTTCCCACCACCTTCACATCCATACGGATCTCGACCCGAACCGTTCACTGTAGCCTGAGGACCAATGCCCCAAACCCGCGGGTTTTCCACCGCCGCCCTGCGTACGTGGCGCCACCGTGTGGGCCTCCACCTCCGGCGAACAGGCGCCTCACTCCCCCCATCGACGTGGCAGTCCCTGATCGGCCTCCAGTGCCTCGTATAGCGAGCAAAATTGAGACCTAGGTTGGAAGCTATTGGGTAAAACGCGGCCTTCATCTGTTCGAAGAGGAAGAAGGAGTAATTCCTTTTATTTTTAAATTTAATTTAATTTAAATTTGTTTTATAACTTAAATAAATCATATCTCCTTCGTTTGAACTCTGAATAACGCTATTTTCGAAGCGTTGCAATCGTGAAGCCGAATACTACGCTTCAGAACTGAATAGGACTGATTCTGGGCCTTTTGAATTTTTGATCTGAATTTGAACCAAGGTGAGAAATTCTATCTTTTATTTATATAATTAAAATCTGCTGATAATAATTTTAGTGTTACTCATGCGTTGAAATATTTTGCTGAATGTCAGACATGATTTGATTTAAATGATTTGATGTGGTTTGTTGATCTGTTGCTATGATGAAATATTAATGTGGTATTAGAATTGGCGATATGAAAGTGTAAATTTTGTTGTAGTCAAATTGACAAAATAAAAGGGTCGATTTGTTAAAGTAGATTATTTTCAATTTATTCAATTAGAACCAATAAATAAATATATATATATATATATATATATATATATATATATATGATCATTTTGTTGAATTATATGTTTGTAAGATTTAAATATAATCTTTAACATGTTATGTACATAAAACATGAATGTATATAAAATGTTATTTATCTAGAATAAATTTTCACTAGGAAGAATATCATTTTGGTTAGAACATGTTACATGATAAAAACATCATTCAAGATAGAATAAATATATTGTTTTGTATAAAATGTGAAGTTAGAATAAAATATAATAGAAATGTACATTAAAATAAAGGCATCATTTTTGTTACAAAAATGATTATATTAGATTAAATGTCACTCTTGCTAGAAATGTCTTGTTAATTAAAACATAACTTTTGTTAGAAAGGTTTAATTATAAAAAGACACATAATTTGTTTTCATTTTATTTTTTTTGGATAAAAAGAACACATTTTTGTCATTATCTTTTTAGAATAAAAAGATATTCTTTTATTTGCATTCTTCGATGCAAATAAACATTGAAATAAAAAGTTATTCTTTTATTTGCATTCTTTGATGCAAATATAAATTGAAATTAAAAGCTATACTTTTATTGGCATCCTTTGATGTAAATATACCTTGAAATAGAAACACCGTTTTGTTAGCAGATGTGTCATTAACATAAATAGAAAATGTTTTATAAATAAAATGTGCATTTATGTGTCATTAACATAAATAGAAAATGGTTTATAAATAAATTGCATTCATGTGTCATTTGAATAACATTGAAAATTGATTACAAATAAATATTCATTTATTTGTCATTTGAATAACATTGTAATTTAATTACAAATAAATATTCATTTATTTGTCATTATGATAACGTAGAAAATATTTACATATAAAATATTCTATTATATGTCATTAGAGAACATAGAAAACTGATTCCAAATAAATGACCATTTATTTGCCACTTGAATAACATAGAAGATTGGTTTCAAGTAAATATCCATTTATTTTACATTAGAATTCATAGGAAAATATTTACATAAAAATATTATTTTATGTGACATTAGATTAGAAATGACCTTTTTATTCTAAAATGTTGCATTAGAAAAGAGATAACATTTCTATATGAATGTTGCATTAGCAAAAGAGATAACATTTTTATTTTTAAAATGTTACATTAGAGAAAATAACTTTTTTTATAAAGTGTAGCTTGAGAATTAAAATCTACAGTTTGGCCAAGTAAAAAGATTGAAAGCCAAAATTTACATTTTTGGTCAAGTAAAAAGAATGAAACAAAAATTTACTTGTTGTCATATGAAAGAACAGAAAGATTACCTTTTTATTTAATGTAATCAAAGAATAGAAAAGATTTCACTTTTCTACAATAAAGGAAAATGAAAGATTACATTTTGTAATGTAATTAAAAAAGGAAAATAAAAGATTACATTTTATAATATAATACAAGGATGTAAAACACCACATTTATTTGACATTTTATATTCAATAAAAAGTATGAAATTTAAAGAAGCATTTTTACTGTCATTTTAGAGACAATTAAAAAGAATAGTTTTAATAGTTGCATAGAAATATATGTTTCGTTGTATGGAGATATGTGATGTGTCGAATATAATGCTTAGTATATTCAAGTTTGAATATTACACTTCCATTTACAAGTCATCCAACTTGTTTATGTGATTGGGACAATAATTTTTACACATCCCCTAAGTGCACAAATAATTTGATTATTTGACTGCTGGATGAAACCCCACATGTGTGTTGGGATGATATTTGATCTACACTAGTCCCAATATTTAGTGTAGAATTCACTTTGGTTGATAAATTGGATGCTTGACAATTATTTATAATGATTATCGATTACATGCAATATATGGTTGCTGATTGAGTCACATTCCAATAAAGAATATTCTAGAAAAGAATATTTTAGAAAATAACTTAGAAAAAGAACATTTCAGAAAAAGAACATATTTTTGAAAAATATATTTATTTATTGAGATGAACTAGTTAGTAACTAGAGTAAATCAATAAATTAAGATTTAATGAAGTTTTCCAATTTGTTAATATTTAATTGAAATTAAATTAAATAAATGAAATTTGGGTTTGTCGTGAATAGTGTCTTAAATAACACTGTTCTTAAACCCCTTATGAAAAGAATAATGTTTTAATTAAGATTATTAAAAAGGTTTTCAATTATATTTAATAATTAGAAGAAATGTGAGTTGGGTTTATTGTGAACTGTGTTTTTAAGCGACATTTATTCTTTAACCCAACTGACAGTGAAATTAGGATTTAGAAATTATAAATCTTTTATTAAGATTTAAATGGAAAATTTCCAAAAGTAAAGTTTTCCAATTTAATATATTAAATTGGAATTGAATAGAATTCGAATTAATTATAACCGAGATAAGCTTCTGTAGAAGAAGACCGATACTACATATGGAATTTAAGAGGCCTTGCCGTTGTTCCATTTATATTATTGGTTGGATACAGAAATTTATAACGATTATATATCGATTTGATTTCTGTGAAGATTCCATATTTTATGGAAGACGATTTTGGGTTTACCGTGAACTATGTTTTTAAATGACATTAGTTCTTTAACCCAGTTTAGAATAAGATTTATCTCTTAAATCTAAAGAATCATTTAGTAATGATTTTTGATATTTAAAACCAAATGGTGTTTTGAATAAATCTTTAAAAGAAAGATTTAAGTGTAAATATAAAGAATTTATCTTTGATAGAATAATTTGAATATTTTACTTAAAAGAATATTATGAATTGGAATGAGGCGTTGGATGTGTTTTTATAGTACTCGATTTTTAATTATAAACATACGAGAGTTATTCGGAAAGACCGGGTTTAACCCATTCCAAATAATTTGTATGACGATGAAAAGTCGAAGATGAAGACGGTGGTTGAAGACCGACGATCTTCACATCGATATGATGTGTTACTACAGAGACCCTTGATAGGAGTAGCTACCTTGAAGGGGCTTCAGTGGTGGTCGTCCGGACTATTGTTGATTGTTCAGATTTGTTTTTCGCTCAGACCCAGAGCATAAGCTAGTAAATGGATGCGTGTCTGACATTGGATTTTGTTCCATGTGAATTAAATCGATTTCTGTTAATGTATGTCTGTTTGGTGGTGGAGGATTTATTCTCTACTTAACGCCCTGGTATATATTAATAGTGATTGATCGCATGGCGTGAATTGTAAATGTGGCACGCCAAGATGCAAATGATCAAGGCTTTTGTTGAAAAGCAGGGCCTTGTGGGATGATCAAAGCATAGCGTATTACGACATAGCTTTGTGTATATCGTGACTTCGCGAGCCTCACACCCCGGTATGAGTCAAAAACGGGATATGGACCGTAGGGAGTGCACACGTTTCTTTCTAGCTAGTGGTAGTGTCAGTGCTTTAACATGGCCCGGCATTTTACTTATGTGGATGATGGATTTTGAGGCGCCTCGGATTTTTATAGGCCGATAGTGGTCATATTATAGGTTCAAAGGAACCGGGAAGCGTGTGTTCAGGCATAACCAATCCACTGCCGATAGGCGGGGATCGGCCCTACCGCTCTAAGGGTTCACTACGGGGGATCCTGAGGCATTTGCTAGAGTGTCTCGAATCGGAGAGGAGCTTGCCCCTAGCCTCGACTCATGATGGAAATCCAATTTCAAATACGACCTTGCGGTTTTGATTGTAGAACTAGTATGGCGACATAGTAGGATGGGGTACTATGTCGTCTATGATTAATACATTATGATTGAATATTTTTTTGAAATATATATACCCATAGATATACACACTAATATTAAATTCGTTTTATCGTATCAAGCATCTTTTGACCATTATAAGGTAAAACCCTATCCTCCGGTTTGCGTCGCATTGTGCGATGGGACTTGGGTCTTATAATGGTTTCATTTTTCTAAAAAGCATTGCGTTGTTTAACGTTTTACTTTAATTTATGCACGGGAAATCCAATGGAGTAAACCCATTCCGCGTTAGCGGCGTGGTCCTGTGATTAGCCTTATTAGATAAGTTTAGTTAAGATTTCTCATACCAGTCCCATGACTGACCTGTAGTTTGTTCACTGGCAAACTCGGGTGCCCATATTTTCCACACGGGCAGTCGAGTAGCTTTTGCAGATATATTTATAGGATCCTGGCTTACAGCTGAAGCGGTATTCGGAAAACTCTGTGTCCGTGTATTTCTTCCAGTTGTATATTTGTATTATTTTCCGCTGCTATCTAAATGTAATTTAGAACTCTGATATCATTGTATTCCTATTGTGTAACAAGTATTCATACTCTGTATATTCTTGTACTCTGATGTAATTGTTGTAGTCAGCAATAAAATGTTCTTCAGTTTGCGTTCTGATGTGTGTTGTTCTCAAAGCAATCCAGCCTTTCCTTTATGGGGAAGTTTGGTTCGTTTCAAGTTTTCTCTTATTGTTAACTTGACTTCTTTCCTGATCTGCTTGGAAGTTTTTCCTATCGATACCTTCATATCTGCAAGGCATCTCGACAACCTTAGCAAATGGAAGTTTTATGTGGGCTGTCACTCTACTATGGTACCTCCTCTAAAGACCATCAATGAATCGCTTGTTCTTCCTGATCGGTTCTTGAATTAATTATGGTCCACAAAAAGAGAGTTCACTAAACTTTCTGACATACTCATGAATGGTTCTGTCGCCTTGCTGGAGGTCAACAAATTTTTCATGCAAGTGCTCGACTTTTTATCATGGAACAACCTTTCCTCAAAACTTCTTTAAACCTGGCCCATGTTATATCCGCCTCTAAATCACCTACAGTCACTGCTTCCCACTAGATTAGGACCTCGTCCTCGAGTAACCAGGATTCCAAGAATATTTTCCTGTTATCTGCCAATTCTAGTCCTGCAAAGATCTGTTCGCAAGACCTCAACCAAGCCTGAGCTTCCATTACAGTTCTCATGCTTGTGAATTGCACTCCGCCTAAGTTTTTGTATTTCTTGGCAACTTCATACGGATCAAATGGTTGCTGTGGGTGTTGTTGTGGCAACACTAATTCATTATTTGCTTCAGATTCTACTTCCTCATGGTTATGCTGACTATTAACAGCGGGGATATCACCCCTTCCTTGACCTCGTCCACTTCTACCTCTGCCTCGTCCACTCATTTTCCTTTAATTCTGCTAATAGCAAGAAAAGAGTCAAGCAAACTGAAAAGATATCTTAAGGAATAATAGAAGCATAAAGACATATGCATGAATGATGATGTAATGATCAAGTTACATGCTATTCTGATGTACTCATTCTAGGATATTGCTATTCCTATTTCTAATGAGTTACTCGTCCTAGAATACTACTAATTCTATCTCTGACGAGTCATTCAATGTGTTTAATTCCAGAGCTAATGTTGACCAAAGCTCTGATACCATGCCTAACACGAACCAAACCCCCGCTCCATGGTGGCAAGGCCGGTCTTTGGAATATAATACATTAATCACATCAGCAAATACAAAATATAGCGCAATACTTATAATCAAATAATAGTTTACATCATATCTTAATAGCGAAAAACATCAATGTCATAATTGTCATAAGAGTTACACAGATACAGGATCCTATTTAGTATATAACAAGTTTCATCAAGTAGAAAATAAGTCTACAGCGGAATCGAATATTAACATGCATAAGATAGTGCTTAAGACTCCAAAAGAAATGATAAAAGATAAGCCTTCATCTTCAGCCAAAAGAGCACCCAATGCTACGGTGCACATCCAAAAGAAAGCTAATCACCATTTCACTTGGCTGCCCATTTAAAATAGGGGCACCTGAGTTTGCAAGGGAAAAATAAACTATGAGTCGGTCATGGGACCGGTATGAGAAATCCTACAGTTACATAACTTGTAAGAATAAGGAAAATCACAGGACCACGCCGTATGTCACGGAACGGGTTTACTCCATTTGATTGCCGGTGCATAAAATAAAGTAAATCAAGTAAACAACGCAATGCTTTTTAGAAAAATGAAGTCGTTATAAGACTCAGGTCCCATCACACAATGTAACGTAAGCCAGAGGATAAAGTTTTACCTTATAATGGCCAAATATGCTAGATATGCATAAAACAAAAAATAATTTGATATTATTATTAGTGCCTAAATGTTCCATAAACAATTTCAATATAAATGTATCAATCCTAGATGGCATAGTACCCCTTCCTACTATGTCGCCAATAGTATACAACTAAAATTGTCTGATGTCGTATTGGAGATTAGATTCCATCTATTACTCAAGGCAAGGGATCCTCCTTACCGGTTTCACATCACCTCTAGCAAGATGTCTAGTATCACACCTATTTGGGCAACCCTTGGTTAGCAGCAGGGCCGGTCCACACCTAACGTTTGTGGATTATTTATTCCTGAACAATACGTTTCCTGGTCCTATAGGACCTCCAAAATGGATAGTACATCGACCATCTGAGCCTTTTAATCGGCTTGATATCCGAGGCACCTCGCAATCCATCATCTACATAAGTAAAAATGTTTGGGCTCCATACCATGACACCGCTCTTAGCTAGAAAGAATCGCATGCACTTCCTGCCGTCCTCATCCCGTTTTTGACTCATACTGGGGTGTGAAGCTCGCAAATTAACGCTATACACAAAGTTGCGCTATTTAAATCCATGCTTTGATCATCAACCACAAGACTCTACTTTTCAACAAAGTCTTGATTATTGCATCTCAGCATGCCACATTGACAATCCATGCCATACAACTAATAACTATCAATATATAACCTCTAAGCTCGTATGTCTTAGAGAAGGGTGTTAAGTAATAAGATAAATTCTCCACCACCAAACAGATATTTTTTAATAGAGATCAATTAAATGTAACGAATTTCAACGTCTGGCACACAATCCACCTACAAATTCGTTCTGGGTCTGAACGAAACCGGAGGCACCTTACTCCTCGTCCCATATGTCCAATACAAGAGAGAGATCCTCGCATATCCGGACGAACAACTAGTACATCCGAAAAACTAACACTATAATCCTTTCAAGGGAGCTACCCATATCGAAGGCATCAGTAGTAATCCATTCAATGTGAAGATTGCCGGTCTTGCACCGTCTACAATTTTCTTTGTTTTTTAATCGTCGTTTAATTATTGGAAATGAGAATTAACTCGGTCTTTTCAAATAATCCTCGCATACATAATCAAATTATTTCCTTTGGTTAAGTTATTTGTCTTCACAATTCATTTCACAGCCTCACATTACAAGGGTTTAATCGATAATTTAATTCGGTCATCGAATTAAATACTTAAGTTATATCCGGTCCATAATTCATTTGACAAGTTGTCATACCAAACCGTATGTAACGACCCGTGTTCTACACATCATATGATTGTAGAATATTTATTTCTTTCCCGTGTGAAGTTGTATGGTCATGTAACTTTGGGAAACATTTATTAGAGTCATTTCCCCTGTTCATAATTTTTGTCGATTTTTTTTTATGACCATTTTGCCCCTAGTCAGTACTGTTTTGGCCATAACTTTTGATAGGGAAGGAATTTTGACCTGAAACCACTTCCATTAGATTCGTTTGATGGTTTCTCTTTCCGTGGAGTGGTCATAATAGCCAAACGGACTTACCGTTTGGGAGATATGGCTGAAACAAGGTTTGGAGGGTGAAAAACTGCTTAACCGGGCCAAATCGGGTGATTAGTGAGTAGGCCCATAACCCATTTCGGGATTAGGGTTATGGGAGGGCTGAAATGAGATGGAGAATCATTCCATTTCAGTTTTCTAGCCTCCACTTATCACCAAGGATCCCTAAAAATGGCCTCCAACCTCTAGATCACCTCCAAATCATCTCTTGGTCAAGGATTTGGCTTAGCAACCCCTAATCAAAGAAGATCTTCACCTAATCAACCTTGGAGCTGCTGTTAGCATTGGGATTCCCATTGAATCAGAGAATTATTTCAGATCTTAGTTTGTTTTGTGGCTAAGGTGAGTGATTAGCTTGCTTTTTGCACTAATTATGGCTAAATTGGGGTGATTAGTGCTAATCAGCGTTTTTAAAGGAAAATAAATTCTGGAAAAATGTTTATAAAATCATAAACGATGTTTTAGACCTCTGATATGAGTTTGGGTTAATTTGGTTAAGTTTTGCTAATCATACCATTAGTTATGCTCACATATGCTTAAGGGAAAACATGGGGTTTTAGGCATGTTTGATCCATTTTATCATATCATATGGTTGTTTTGGTGTTTGAGGTCACTTGTATGTGTTGATATGACTCTTTGGTATGCTTTGTGATTGATTTCAATAGTTAGAATGGTCGAAAACGTCGTCGAGAGACGTATAAACACTTGTTGGAAAGTCTCAGGAAAACTGCAGGTTTTCGGATCGGATCGGAGGAGGGGCTCGGATCGGAAATGGCGATTGGGCAAAGACTCCGAACCGAACCGGAGATTGGTGCGACGCATTTGGCAAAAAGGAAGGCCATGTGTGTGGAACTGGATCGAATCGGCTGAAGGCAAGGTGAACGGATCGGGGTAGGACTAAGGGACCGGATCGGATTAGAATAGGGGACGGAACAGAACAGGGCAACAGGAATTGGGATCGGATCGGAGGGAAGCAACGGACCGGAATATAGGAAATAGGATCGGATCGGATTGGCATAGGGGGACGGAACCAGATAAGGTAACCAAAGCTAGAGCAAAGAATAGAAGGGTGAAGCAACTCGACCCGACCCGGAGTAGACGCTCGACCCGACCCGCTTGAAGGACTCGACCCGACCCGATGTACACTGGGGCAACCTGAAGGATTTCGACCCGAACTGGCGTAGCTTAGGATAACCGACCCGAACCGATGACGATGAATGAGCATGGATCCGAACCGAACCCAAGAGCAAAGAAGGAAGAACCGAACCGACCTGTATTGACCAATAACCCGAGATGCAAAGGTAGTACAAAAGGAAGTTAGAACCACTTACCAATGGATTTGTGCTTATCATTGGTAACAAGTTCACTTCATGATTGGACTTTGCTGCGGGACGTGTGCTAAGGAGTTGTCGATGTCTATGACTTTGGATCACTAGGTGTTGGAGGTAGAGAGACAGACTCGGGCTTTGGATATGGTGCGACTAGGGAGCTACCTACCAATGGAGTGGGGTCATGGAAACGTTGGGCGTGATCCCATAGGTATGGCGTTGGTGGTAGTAGGAATGTACATAGTCGTACAAAGTCGAGTTCTGTCGTTTTAGTAAAGTGCTCTAGTGATCGAAGAAGTGGATGTCGTATGCTTTACGCACTGAGTGAGAGATGTGAGGATGGTTGCTATGCTTGATTGTTTGACATACACATCCCCACCCCCGTATATTTACACACTATATGTTAGTGACATCTTAGAGTATTGTACCGTGTAGTACTAACTCTTTGATTGCAGGTCCAGGTTCAGGTATGACTTAGTATACCGGTTATTATTCTGTTTATGCTTGCTACCACTCATACCAGACTGATGTCTGACCCAGAGTTTTATGTTTCTTCTTATTACTCTGGGTGCTCACACGAGCAGACTAGAGACAGGGATAGCTGGTAGTGCGCTTGGTAGATGGACTGAAGACGAGCAGGAGGCTCCACGTATGATATAGTTATTCTCCCTGTGTCGTGATCGGTATCTACTTTGGGCATTAGTAGCATACCTATTTTGTTTATCTTAGAGACAGTGTTTTGAGGTTGTAATAAGCTGTATTTGATGTTTCCGCTACTCTGATGATGTTAGTTCAAGTTTTCAGCTTATGCACTGTCTCATCTGTTTTACGTCAAGTATATGTTGGTTATTATATCTTATCCCATGCGCTGTGAGACATATTACAGGTTCTTTATTTGGTTCATCTTCTTTCTTTCTCATTCTTTGGCGACCGTCCCATGCCAATTGGACATGTGTACAGCGCACAATTGGAGTAAATGTCGGTTGGTGCGGGGCGGGCCGTCACACCGTACTTAACCATTTTTATTTTAACAAACCAATGATAATTGGTTTACTCACATTCCATATCGCTTAATTTAATTTAAAACAACTTTACGCTATATATATACATATATATATTGAAAATGGTTTAAACTTGTATTATGACTTAAGCCTAAATGGTGATCCATGCAGTAAACGCACGTGTTCACGTTACAAAAAGTGCATTTTCACTTTTGCAATTACAGGGTACAACTTTACAACTGAAAAGTAGAGAATAAACACAATACGCTCAGAAAAAAGTAACCCTAATTCTCCTTTGACTTCCTCATGGTGGCTGAAATGATCTGTGTGGGCTTCCTGCCGTTGACGCCATCGCATGCGCTGCTCCGCTTCGATTTGCACCTGTACCCCGCCTAGTAAGTTTCTCTGGCACCCTCAATTTCACAAAGTTCAATTCTCGTCGAATGCATCTCTCCAATTCATTCTGATTTGTGGCTTTGTTTAGAAATATGCGTTGATTTCTTTCTTTGGTTGACACTAAGCCGGTAGAGCGACTAAATTATGCTAGAGTGTTAGTTGATATTAAAGCTACTGCTAACATGAAGAAACAGATTAGAGGAAAAGACAACAGAGGTAATATATACAAACAGACAGTCGAATATGATAATCTTCCACTAGTATGTGGGCACTGCATATGCTTCGGGCATTTGGATGCCTAATGCATAGTTACTGCGCCTCCTATTACACAAATGTGGCAACAAAGACAAAATGAAGCGACAAGTGTGATAGGCACGGCTGATCAGACCTCTAATGAGGTTATCCAAGCATCATCTAGTACTATTAGCCAAAAAGCGGTCATTTCCAGTATATCAGCAAGCATCTCGGTCGACCAGACCCAAAACGATACTATTTACATTAGTAGTAGTAGTGTAGATAGTGCCATCAAGCAGCCCCCACCCCCCCTCGGGTGGAGGTGGGGGCAGAGGGGACCCCTTAGGACCAAGCAACACACAAAATGCAATCCCATTCTGACCACGCAACATCTCAACCATAGCCTGCAATAGAAGATGATATCAGTGAGCTGCAAAATGTAACCCTTAACGATTTGTCAAAAGAGGAAGAACCAACGGCAAATAATATGGGTTCGCAAAATGTGACCAAGGCTAACAGGGAATATGACAAGCAATTTACTAATGAAGCAGAATAAAGTAAGAATCCCAGTGGGATCAATGTATCTCCTATGAAGCTGAGGAGCAGGGTACCCACCCCTCGGCCCCCATGTCGATCATAAGCTGGAATGTGCGGGGTCTAAACAGTGATACTCGACGTTTAGACCTCCAGAACATTTGAAGGCAACATTTGCCTTCGATCTTTAGTATCATCGAGAATTAATTCAATACTGACACCATGAATTTTTTTGCGGAAAACATTGGTGTTGATTGGAGTTTCTTACATAACAATGACTTTGGTTGTAAAGGTAGAATCATGGTGATGTGGAACAAAACTATCTGGGATCTTAATACTATAGACAAGAATGATCAAGTAATTACTGTGTGCGCTATGAATATTGGTGGATCTAAATTGCATATTTCTTTCGTCTATGCCAGTAACATAGCATCTTATCGTATCAACTTATGGAAAAACCTTACGAATATGGCAAAAACTGTTGATGGCCCATGGTTAGTTGTGGGGGACTTTAACGCGGTGCTAAAGGCAGAAGATAAGTTAAGGGGACGTGCCCTCAAAGTCTCCCAATTGGTGGAGTTCAATAATTGTGTGTTAGCTGCTGGTCTTGTGGAACCACTCCACTGTGGCCTGAAATACACATGGAGAAGTGCTGAGTGCAAAAAAAATTCATGCAAACTTGATCGGGTATTAATTAATGCTGACTGTATGAACAAATTTGATGAAATCAAAGTCACAATCTTGCTAAACTCCACCAGTGACCACAGCCCCATTTTGGTCAAGCTCATTGATAATCAAGACACTGCTAAAGGAAAATCGTTTCTGCATGCTAATGATTGGCACAAACTAGATGGATACTATGAAGTAGTGAGTGGGGTGGTAGCAACAGAAGGAAATCATTTTTTCAGTTGGTGCAAACACTATATATATATATATATAGCTCAATTCAGTCGAACAACATTTCAGGTTGTTCAACTACACTAACATTATTTTCATTCAAATTTGAATTAAGCATTTCTAATGATCTATCCATATCATTGGAAATATTTTTTCGAAATGAACCCAACGGTTCTAATATCAGGAAAATCCGATGGTCGGATCTCCCGGTACATTCGTTTAAAATTAAGAGTTGAAAAAGCAAACTACCATCGTGTTGTCTGTTTAATTTAGTTTATATTTTTGTATAAAAATATATTTCGTTAAACGGCTTCCAAACTATTTAATTTACTAAATATTTGGCTACCGCCTTTAAATTTTGGAAAAAATCGCCATAACTTCCTTTGTACAGAGTGCGAAGAAAAATCATATATGCCTCAACAGTATCCCAATAAATCACGGTATATCAATGCAACATGTCTACACTAGGAGATGTGCAAAAATAAATCACCTCAATATCTGTATAGGAATTAAAAATCATGTGAACATCCATTGTGCCTTACACACCAAGCCCAGGTAATGTGTACAATTTAATTACCCCAATTCCCATGTACCATAACTATGCAAGAGTGACGTGTATATTTTTACCCTCTCCTGACCTATCTAGGGTTTATTATTAAATTTTGCAAATTTATTTATGGGTTTAATTTAGTCCAAATTAAGTACTCTATTCACATCTAATCAAATATGCAGTATACCTGATCTCCAGTCATTATTCTCGTCGAATAGCATCAAATAATTGAATACAGTATGGTTCACATCATATAAGCATCAAGCAGCTACAGGCTTATATGGATATGTTGGGCTATGCTTATGTTGTGTAGTCCAAATGTCCAATACCTGCTTTCTATCCTATGGTGCTGTCTAATTAATCCAGAAACCATCACTCGTATACAATGCACACGGAGTAGTTATAAATAAATAAATACTCAATATCCAATGCCATTTAAGCCACCACAAGTGTCCATCCATGTGGTATGAAATGCGGTGTCATATATTCATATAACGCTTCTAATGCAAATGATTTGTGAATAGTTCAAGTATTGAACTTACAAGAATATCAATGAATGTATATAAGCAGTAATGAACATCAACAAACATGATTAAATATTTTTAATCGCCATCTATTGATCAAATAAAATTCACCTTACTATTTTTCCAATTCAAGTTTGGCACACAAGTAAATATTCACTTACATAACAATTAAAAATAATATTTTTACATCGTTAATCGTGTACAAAAATCATAATAAATGTTTACTATCATTCCATATTCATCGCATTACTTCTCAGTTACTTTTATTTTTAACTTCAACTAATTAATGCTTAAATTGTTAATTTTACTTAATCAATTTAAGTTACAATTCCATGATAACAATATGGGTTTGTTTGCATATAACATTTCTAATTTTCATTGCCCACATTAGTTAAAAATCACATTTTATAACCTGCTAAAAATTATTTCATATCATACGTTAGTTAAAAATCACATTTTTAACTAATTAAAAATTATTTCATAACTTAATAAATTTTTATTTACTACAAACAATAATTGTTCTAACTAACAATTAAGTTTCGTATAATAGTTTTCTAATCTACCCCTTTCTAAAGTGTGTTTAGATTTCTCACCGTGAGTTCCACTCTACCAATTCTTTAAATGCGGAAGAATGCGACTGCTCTAAGCTCTAATGCTAGCCGACGCTTGACTGAAATGTATTCGGGTACAAATGGAGCACCCTAACTTCACTTCTCCCCTGTCCGGACTTGTTACGGTGAATGGAGAGAGTATTGGTAAGTGTAGTGTGGTCTAGAAGAGGTAGGAGGAGTAGTAGGAGGCGTAGGAAGCTTTAGGAGGAGGAAAGGAGGAGTTTTGGAGGAGGAAGAAGAAGAAGAGAGAGGAGGCTGCACACGCACGAGGTAGGTGGTCTCGGCCGACGTGGGGTAGGGGGTAGGCGACGGCTAAGGGGAGAGAGGGGAGGAGGAGCTAAGGTTGGATGGGAAATTGATTCGGGGAAAATGGAAATGAGAAAGAAATGAGAGAAGTGAGGAGTGAAGTGAGAGAATGGAGAGTTATGTAGGAATTTATCTCCCACTCTCTCTAACTGCCTGACTGCAAACTATCTCCGTCTTCCCTAAGATTTCTTCATGAGATAATACTCATCATTACGAATCCACAGAATCAAGTTTCGTCGAATTCCGAGTTCGTTTGATTATCCATTTTAATTTTCTCTCTAGCTCAAATTAGCTCCAAAAATATGATTTTTGCGTTACCTCTTCGTCTTGTACGCCCAAATGCTAACTCCAAAATCTTGAAACTTTGGATTCTTCGATTATTTGATGATACGAATTCGAAAAAAAAGTGAAATCAAATTCTGAGATCGTCTCAGTAATGTTCCTTTGTAAATTGAGTGCCCATTTCTTAGCAAATGTGTCTGCCTCTCGCGGGCACATGCCAACTCTGTTTAACGTGAAATTTGAAATCTAGAAATGATTGATTATTCTGAATCTGAAAAAATTGGTCTCATCGAATTCCGAGGTCGTTGGCAAATTTCACTTTTTAAGGGTTATGCGATGGTTTAAAAATCGAATTTTTAAATTATGACGCATTTTCTGATAAAATTATATTAAAAATAATTTTTAAATTCATTGTCAAATTCCGGGTTGTTACAAAAAGGTTTCGCTGTTTTACTGTATCAATATGGAGGAATCAGTTCAATGCGTTTTGAACGGGAAGGCCAAGCTGTCAAAGGTAGTGATTTAGCAGTAGTTTGCGCGAAGAGGAGTTCATTGTAGCAACTTGTTTGGAGTTTCATTGAGTGTAGTGAGTGCAGTGGAGGAGAGAAGGTACGATAATGGCAATGAAATGGTTCGGGTTCGTATTTTTACAATTGGAAGAAAGATTAGTGAATTTAAAATATAGTGAAGGTTAATTAATTAGTTTACTTAATGATGTTCATTTCATGTTCAAACTTGTAATATTTATACTTCCTGCATGCATTATCAAAATTGGATGAAACAAGAAGCATTAGGATCGTACAGACGAGTACTGCAAGTCCATGATAAACTAATATGGATTGCAGATAGTCAGAATTTTATTTAATTTTAAATGTTGTTTAAAATTAAATGAAACGACACTGAATCGTTGATCGAAAGACTGGTGAGTTATAAACTCACACTTTCTGGAATACTGTTTAAAATTATATCATGTTATAAATATCTATTGCTAAATCCATATTTATTTATCTGATATGATTGGTTGGTTGTTCAGATGGTTGGTTGTTATGGTTTGAATGAATGTTTGATTGATTATTGTTTATTGCTTGAATTGTTTGGTTATAGTTATAAATTTCCGCCTATGAACTGATAAAGCCTGCCACTATCTGCTTTTAAGAAAAAGATTCATTTTAAATGAATTAGTTCAAATTTTTTTATTTATATGCGTATATAACTATTATATTAATTATGATGTAAGGAGAACAGGTTGGAGGGATCCAACTGGATTCCTAGAATATTTTATTATTATTTGGTTTTATATTATTATTATATGAACTATTTAACCAATCAGTTTAGATGATGATTTGGTTGTTGATGGTTGAGTTGAAATTCAACACTCATATTTATTAATCAATAAAAAGTATTGATTAAGTGATTGGCAGCAGATGACTTATAAATCTATCTTTTTAAGACGTTGATTCACCATTAAGTAAATTGACTTAAATGATGTTATAAAATTTATATTATAACTGAAGTCAGATTTTGAAATTTATTTTATATAAATTATTTTAAATAAAAGTTTAATTAAAAGAAAAATAAATATTTATTGTTAATTTTGTAAGTAATTATAAAATGATTTATTATGACAAACTCTTGTATTTTAAATAAGAAAGTAAGTCCGTAATACCCTTAAGGGTTAATAATTTGTTATAATTGTTTCCAAGAAACAATTAAATGGGGTTATATTAAGTTAATTAAGTTACTAATTAATTTAAGAGGAAGGATTAGTGGAAATCAGTTAACAAGCACTGAAATAGAATCAGATGACAGATATCCACCATTGTTTTATTGCATATATCTCTGTCGTTAAATCTCGTGTCGTCTCATTGTACGTCAGACCACAAATATAACC
This sequence comes from Allium sativum, assembly GCA_030737875.1. Lineage (NCBI taxonomy): Eukaryota > Viridiplantae > Streptophyta > Magnoliopsida > Asparagales > Amaryllidaceae > Allium > Allium sativum. The sequence goes on along the minus strand of CM060926.1, from coordinate 676,794,715 downwards.
TGTTCTTGTTTTACAGATAGTTGTAATGAATATTATAGTTGTATGAAAGTTAATTAAATAACTATTTTATGTTATCTTAATGAAATGCATATTTCGACTAATTTTCATGACTGTCTTCTTACAATAGATAAATGTTTTTTAAAGCAATTAACATAACTCAAATCAGTTTTTGTATGCATTGTTCCTTCTCAAATGAAATGACATAAAGCAAGTCAACTAACACACAACAGCTCAGATAATACAGCAGTTCAGATTACACAGTAGTGTTGGATCTAGATTAACCCTAGAGGGGGGGGTGAATAGGGTTTATTACAGTTTATCGAATAATTAAAAATTAATCCCAGCACAGATAAAGCAGAGTAAGTAAACACAGAAAGTAAATAACACACAGAGATACCCAGCTTTGGAAAATCTTGCCTACTGCTGCATTCCTAAGGTTTCTACTAGGTGTTATAAACAGATCCCGCATACAAGACCATGTACACTCGCAGCGCCTGCTCCTGTCCTAACCCTACGCTCAAAACCCTAGACTGATCTAATCCCCTAGATCAGATTTCCCTGTTTATGACCCTGTAACCAGTAACCCAGATTTTACAGACTCTGTCAACTGTCATTCAACACCCTGACAGAATCACCTAGTTTTTACAGACAAAAACTAGAAAACAATTACAATGGTTTTCAAAAGAAATTAAAACAATAAAAAATAGTAAAATAAAAAAAACCTAGGAGTTCAGTAGAAAAGGGTTACCCCTATTTTTTTTTAAACTTGGCCTAGTCACTTTGAAGTAGGTCGGCCCGCTCTCTTTTTCATTTGCCCCGTGCTTCTCTCGTTTGCTCTGGAGATTGAAAATGGCGGGACGGCTAGGGTTTCTTCCGAAATCTTCCAAATCGATCGAATGATTTAAGGAAGAGAACCTCGAGTCTTGTGTGTTGCTTTGTGATCGATTGCTGATGCACCGATTTTGGGGATATATGTTGCGATCGAAAAACTCTGTGAGTTAATCTCTGAACTGATTTCTGCTTTTCGAATTTTTTTGGTTTTATTTTCGATCTAAAATTGCCTCTGATGATGGGTGTGTAAATAGGGATTAGAAACCCTAATAACACTCTGATTTCGTGAAAGTGACTTGGTTTGATTTGTCCCTGATTTGCGTTTTCCTCTTTTTAATTCTCGGCTGAAATTGACTCTTGAATTTGAAAACTTGGTATTTAAAAAAAACTTAAGTTATTTATTGATGAACTGTCCTTTGTGAATTTCAATTACTTGCCTTGTTTGATTTTGTGAGATTGAATCGAGCCATGATTAATTCCCTTGCGTGAATAACTGCATATTGTATATCTAGAAATGAATCTTGCCAAAAAAACATTGTCCATTGAGGAAATTCTTGCTGGGTATTTTGTGAAAACTGGAAACAAATATTGTTTTTCCCTGCGTGATTTTCTGATGAATCTTGATACGTTCTAGGCCATGATAACATTGAGTAATTCTGGAAATAAATAAAGTGATTTTTGCTACTAAAACAAATGTTATTTCTTGCCAAAATCATCACTTTAATTTCAATAACCTTTTTTGCTAACTTCCGGAACCAAATGAAATCTCTTGCCAAATTTTCAATTCTGAAAAAATCTTCTTGTTCTTTGTAAAAACAAACTGGCCACATATAGATCAATTTGCTTTGTCATCTACATGAACCTTTTCTTGGTCACTGCATTGTGTCCAGTTTGATTGTTTTGACCATGAACTTGTGCATGACTTTCCTCTGACCTGAATTGATTTTGAACTGCCTTGGAATTATTGACCATACTAAAACAACTTTGATCTTGAAATTGGTACTCTGCCTGTTGCCCAGATTTGCATGTCTCATTGTAGTTTGTATTGCTGAATTTATTTGCATGTTTTATGTATTCACATCCATGCAGTTTCATTCATGGAATATATTGTGTGTAGGTGAGCTCCATCCATACAGATTTCTCCCATGTATTTTTTTTGCTATGCTTTTTGCTATTGCACTATGTCCTTATGTCACATTACACATGTTGTGATGCTTGTGACACTTTGAAAAGTATATGTTGCATGTTTCTTGAATGCCATTTGCCATGTATGCTTGAAATATGAGTTTGCTCTTCACTGGTTATTGTGTTTGTGTGTCAATGAGATGCTCTGAGTCATGCATGTATATTTATTGCCACACCATGATGACATAATTAAGTTGTTGTTCAAGCATGTGATCCCATCCTTGTCTTCACCCATTGTTCATTCATAAACAGCACATATACGTTGTTGTTTTGTCATGCTTTGTTCCACCACTCCATTGCTAAAACATGTTGCCATGTGAACTGTTTTGGTAAGTTGCATATGATCTTTTTTATGTTGCTATTTGTACTCCTTTTAGCTCCTGCTATGTACCATTGTGCTGACCAGATTGTTGTTGTAACACCCCACGTCCATTAATGTCACTCACAAAGGGAATGCATTAACTTCCATGGAGGTTTTAAGTGAATATAGAACAGTAAAATTACAACAAGACAGATATAAAATAGTACTTGGAAATTCAAAAACTTTATTTCATTGTAGCAGAAGTCAAAACATGTTTGATTACATCATAACACCACATTCAATGTCAAGTACAATATCTATCTTGATAAAACAAGTACATAATCCCATTACATGAATAGCCATTAAAAAGAAAGATAACAAGCTGGACTTTACTTCAGCAGTCCAAGCTCGATCCAACTAGACTCCACTAGAACTTGGCCCAACCTGCGGACCTGAAGGGAGAAAAAGGATGGAAAAGAGGGGGTCAGACATAAAGTCTGGTGAATATGATAATTCTACAATACTATTACCAAAATAACTGGACTAAGGCATAAGCTGGAAAACAAGAAAATGTCTATGAAGAGCAGATTAAGGACATAGACAATCGCTAAAGGCAACGTTATAGGCGCTCCTAAATACTAAAGGATAAACACTATACTGCACCACACCAGTCACCCTAAAGATTCATCCCACTTAGCTTCACTTAGAAACTTTCCCAATGGCTTTACGTACCCCTAGCTGACTACATAGGTGCCGCCTGCCCCTATCTCCACTAGGTGTACCCTACTTCCCATTATTCGATCGGCTCCCTAACTCGTAGATACCCGTGCTGGCCCCACAGTGGGGTGTATCACTCCCCTAAAGTGGCAACCTGATACAACGGACATGCACGACTTATACCTACACGATGCAACAACGTCTTACCTACCAGCCCGGGTCCACACACGCATATGAAACCCGTTGGACTTGCGTTGCCACCGCTCCCTGTTTTGGCCTCTTATAGTCAAACCCAGTATGCGTGTCCCGTCCTCGACTTGGGTCGAGCCCACAAAGATACGTTTTGGGATACTGGTTGAAATGGGCCCCCACTATTTACCACAAGCATTCCACCTAAGCTTGTCCCCATTAGTCCATCCCACTTAACCCACTTAGTCATGTTCATTTACATGTGTGTTTGGTTAAGTCTAATCGTATTTCAAATGCCTCTAAAGGCAACCACCAGATTCCTCATGCCACCCAAGGCACCTACTTAACCCCCATGTCCCACCTTACATGATTATCTGGTTAAGTATTTCTTAGTTCATTAAGGCCATAACCTCATAAAGACCTATCACATTAGACTGGCATTTATGGCAGCTGGATTTGCCAGGCGGGTCCGGGCAGTCTTACACCATAAAAGAGTCTAACCTCGTGTCTTTACAACTGTTATGCTTTAGTTTGGGCCTAGGACCTCTCACATTGGGCCGACATTTGTGACTACTGGATTTGCCGGGCGGGTCCGGGCAGGTTTACATCACAAACGGGTCCAACCTCGTGTCCTAAGCATTGATTATTAATAATAATCCACTTTCCCCCAATTTTAATAATTCCCTACTTGAATTATTAATTACTTCCAATTTTTAACAATGTCCATAATTGACTCAATTATGGACATTCATTCATGGTATGCAACATCTTACAAAATTGCACCCAATTTATTAATTCCTAATATTACCCCTACCCCACGTTTGAACGTTTATTCGCAAAATATATGTTAGACTCGAATAGCCTAACTCATAGCATAAAAGAGATTATCATAATAACAACATGTATATGTGACCAAATGAATCATAATAAGGGGTGAAACTTGCATATGTCCAACTTGCATAGATTATACATGTCATGGATCTAAAGGTGTCAACTTGTTCAAAATTCACCTAATATGATCTCAATCAATTTTCATAAACTTACATATGAACATGTGTGAATCAACATCATCTATTTTTTTAACAACATGGTTTTATATGGGTACACCTAACTCAATAGGCAAATTCCCATAATCAAGTTTTATTTAATTATAGTTTCAAGTTTATGGGTACACCTAACCTAATAGGCAAATTCCCATAAACAAGATCCATTTAAATTAAGAAAAAAAACATAACTTTAAGCATGATCCAACAACATCATGATTTTTCAACATAATATAGCATGATTTATAACATGGCATAGTATGATAGTATAACATAGCTTGACATGATTCTCAACATAGCACGACATAGCATAAGAGAATTTACAACATAGCATGACATAGCATATATAATTTACATCATACGACAACATAATAACATAATAAGAGATCCACAATATATAGAATTTACAATTACAAATCACATCACTTTCTTGTGATCCATTCATAACTGAGTCAAATTAGTTTGTAATAGTCTTGTGAGAATCATCATACTCACCAACAAAAGAAAAGAATTAGAGAAAAAGAGATCTTTTGATTTGATTTGTGTAGATTTAGTTGTAGATGATTAGGCTTCCTCTTCTTAGTTTGTGACGGCTATGCTGAACTCCATGGCAGCAGCATGACGGTAGCTTCTCTAATTTTACAAGTGATTTAGGTCTAGGGTCTACCCACTTATTTATAGATTTTAGAATTCATTTAGGCCATTAGATTTAACCTAGAAATAACCGCAGCCGTTCAGACAAGATGGGGTTTATCTTGTTGACTCAGCAATGAGTCAGAAGTGACTCAGCAAACACTCAGCATATTAATAAACTTCTATTCATGTCATAAATATATATTTATTTTCTACAATGTACATATTAGATACATCCCCCTTTACTTATTATTGTTTTTATATACATATTAGATACATCCCCTCTCTCACACACTTATTAATATTTTTATATTCATATTAGATACATCCCCTCTCTTACACACTTATTAATATTTTTATATTCATATTAGATACATCCCCTCTCTTACACACTTATTAATATTTTTATATTCATATTAGTTACATCCCCTCTCTTACACACTTATTAATATTTTAGCAACTTTAGTGTTAATAGAAAATTCGGGGTGTTACATTCTCCCCTCCTTTTAGGATTTCGTCCTCGAAATCTTCAAGTCTGGAAGAATGTATATCCTACCATCCAAACGTCCATCTACTCATCCATCATACACAGGCATCCATTGTCCTTACAGACTTCTAATGCTTTCATGTTTAAATGCACAGTGTGTGTATATGTCCGTATCTAATGCAAAATCAGGCGGTCCACTGATTCAGTTGACCTCCTTAATGCAACTATGATCGTGCCATGCATCCATTATGTATGCAAAAGATTCTTAATGCTACATAATACTTCTATATGCGTGCACAACCATCATCTGAATGCAGCATCCACATGATAATACAACCATCGTTCATCCATTTTACTAAATACATCCATATATATATGCAATATGCAATATGTAGTGACTGAGCCGATCTAGTGCCTAAAGTGTGTGTATATATGCATCCACGAGCAACCACTAGCAAACACTTGCATCCATTTTGCATCCATCATACATAACATGTCTCAAACACATGTTTCAACCATAGGATTATCCTAACTAAAGGTCAAAGATACTAATGAGAGGACATACTAAAGATAAGATAAGATAAGCTAAGCGATAAAGGAGAAATTAAAAGACATACCCTCAAAAAGAAAAGGGTACAACGAACGCATCTTCTCTTCTGTCTCCCAAGTTGCGTTGCTCTCATCATCTCCCCATTGCACTTTAACCAGTCTGACCTCTCGATTCCTCAACTTTTTGATCTCCGACCCAAGAATGCATGTAGGAGCTCGTCTAATTGTTGCATCACGCTCTATTTCCACCTCTTTAAGCAAGCTCGGCTCTACCACCTCCGCGGTCTTGTGCAAACACTTCCTCAAATGTGATACATGGAATACGTCGTGTACTCCACTAAGTTTCTCAGGCAACTCCACCCTATATGCCATCTTCCCAATCCTGTTTTTTACAGGAAACGGCCCTACAAACCTTGGTGCTAATTTCCCCACGGACCCAAAGCGAACAACATTCTGTAACGGAGATACTTTGATAAAAACCATGTCCCCAATGTCAAACTCAAGATCTGTCCTCCTCTTATCAGCATACGATTTTTGCCTATCTTGTGCTGCTTTCATCCTCCTTCGAATCAACTCAATCTTCTCCGAGGTTTCCCTAACCATATCGGGCCCAAGTACGATTTTATCGGTAGATTCCCACCAACATGTAGGCGAACGGCAAGGCCTTCCATAAAGAGCTTCGAAAGGTGCCATGCCAATACTAGACTAAAAGCTATTATTATATGCGAATTCTACTAACGGAAGGTGCTCTTCCCATGTACCCCCAAAGTCTAGGATACAAAGCCTTAAAAGATCCTCTAGAATGCGATTCACCCTCTCGGTCTGGCCGTCTGTCTGAGGATGATATGCGGTGCTCAAACATAGCTGAGTCCCTACCGCCTCTTGTAAACTCTTCCAAAATTCGCTAGTAAAGATGGGGTCACGGTCGCTTACTATACTAGAAGGAATACCGTGCAAACGAACTATCTCCTTAATGTATACAGAAGCCAACCACGGAGCAGTCCTCTTACTTTTCACGGGAATAAAATGGGCGCTTTTAGTAAGTCTATCTACTATAACCCAAATCCCCGTGTTACCCTTCCTTGATCTTGGTAATCCATCCACAAAATCCATTGAGATGCTTTCCCATTTCCATAGTGGAACTTCTAATGGGTGAAGCAACCCACCGGGTTTCTTTTGTTCTGCTTTAACTCGTTGGCACACCAAGCATCTAGCGACGTACTCGGCCACATCCTTTTTCATACCGGCCCAAAAGAAAACCCGCTTCATATCTTTGTACATCTTATCCCCGCCGGGATGAATGGTCATTTTTGAGCGATGAGCATCATCAAGAATGGCCTTCCTTAAGTCTTCGTCTTGTGGTACACAAAGTCTATTATCCCTTCGTAACCAACCCTTATCGTCTAGGGTATACCTACGAAGATGGCTTGACGACTCCCCCCCTTTGAGCTTTTCTACTATCTCAACCAACTGTGGGTCGTCTCGCTGTGCCTCACCAACCCGTCCTAGAAGTGTAGGTCTAACCTCCAAGGATGCTAACAGACCGGGTACTAAGTCAACGGAGGGTCTAAAGTCAAACATAGAGATGAATTCTAAGCTTTGTCGTTCAACAAACAACGGACTCAAGGACAACCTTTTCCTACTTAAGGCGTCTGCCACCACGTTATCCTTGCCCGGGGTATATGCTATTTCAAAATCGTAGGAGGCTAAGAATTCCATCCACCGTTGCTGCCTTAAATTCAAATCCTTCTGAGAGAATAAGTATTTTAATGATTTGTGGTCAGTGAACAGTTCGAATTTCTCACCAAGAAGATAGTGACGCCAAGACTTAAGCGCGAAAACAATTGCGGCTAGCTCTAAGTCATGAGTGGGGTAATTCTTTTCATGAACCCTCAACTGCCTTCCACCATAGGCTATTACTCTTCCCTCTTGCATGAGGACCGCGCCAAGTCCCGTCCCACAAGCATCAGTATAGATGGTAAACGGTTTATTCCCGTCTGGCAGCACTAAGACTGGGGCTGAAGTTAAGGCTCTCTTTAAACGTTGGAACGCATCATCGCAATCTTTGTCCCATGTAAAAACCAGGTTCTTCTTCGTTAACCGTGTTAATGGAGCTGATATTTTTGCGAAGTCTTTGATAAACTTCCTATAATAGCCAGCCAACCCCAAGAAACTTCTTACTTCGGTTGCATTTTTAGGGACCTTCCAATCTTGGATGGCCACCACCTTTGCGGGATCCACTGCTATCCCTTCTTTGGAAACCACGTGCCCTAAGAACCGTACTTCCTTCCTCCAGAAGTGACACTTAGAAAATTTTGCCTTAAGGTTATGCGCTCGAAGGGTTTCCAACACTTCCCTAAGATGTAGGGAGTGCTCTTCTTTATTCTTAGAAAAGACTAAGATGTCATCCACAAAGACTACCACGAATTTGTTAAGGTATTCCCTAAACACCCTACTCATCAAATCAACAAAATATGCAGGGGCGTTTGTCAAACCAAAGGGCATCACTACCCATTCATAGAATCCGTCAGGAGTCCTAAAAGCAGTCTTATCTATACTATCCTCAGCCACTCTCAGTTGATGAAAGCCAGTGGCTAAGTCCAACTGCGAAAACACTGAGGCGCCAACTAACTGATCAAAGAGATCGTCAATCCTCGGCAGTGGGTGTCGGTTCTTTTTAGTAAGCTTGTTTAGTTCTCTATAGTCCATACAAAGTCTAAGAGACCCATCCGCCTTTGTGGCAAAAACTACTGGAGCACCCCACTCCGATATACTACGTCTTATGAACCCCTTCTCAAGCAACTCCTTTACTTGCTTATTGAGTTCCCTCCTTTCACGAGGAGCCATGTGGCGCACTGGCAAAGATACGGGTTTAGCATTATCCACAAGATAAATTCGAAAGTCTATCTCCCGCTTTGGAGGTAAGCCCTTCACTTCCTCAAACACATCCGGATATTCCCGGACCACTTCTACCGATCGCAGGTTCTCTACAGACGCGTCAAGCGATTCAAGATAACTTAGCATAACGGAATTTATGGGATTACAAAAGATGTCGAGAGCATTACCAAGGCGAGTCACAAGCCTAACTACTCTCCTTTCACAATCAAGAATGTCCCTATTTCTAGACAACCAATCCATTCCTAAAATTAGCCCATAGCCCGTGAAGCCCAATACATAAGCATCACATCTAAATTCAACGCTAAGTATAGAGATTTTCAAATCCAAACATATCATGGTCAAATGAGCCGAACCCCCAATTGGATTTGAAACGACCAAGGGATCCTCTACTAAACTGGTGTTCAAGTGCAGTGATTCAACTAATGATGCAGAGATAAACGAATGAGATGCGCCAGAATCGAATAAGGTACGGACAGGATGATCAAACAGAAAAACTAAGCTTTCAACAGAAATTGTTCTACCTCTTTCTTGCAGCGGTGGGGCCGCAATAGCCTGAACTTGCCCCCTTGCCTGCCCTGGTGCCATAAGAGCCTGCACCTGTCCTCCCGAGGTAGACCCTGCCCTCTGCCCCTTCTTTGGACAGTCCTTCACTAAATGTCCCGCATCTCCACAATGAAAACAACCAGTCTTCTTTTTCTTTCTACAATCTTTGCTGAGATGGCCAGGCGTCCCACAATTGAAGCATTTCTTCTTCCCTTTGCCATTATTGTTTTTACCACCCTTCTTATTTTGCTGTTGGGGTTTCTTCTGATCCCCTTTCTTTTCAACTGCCTTATCCTCATGCATAAGTGCCATTTCTACTAGCTTTTCAAAGGTGGCTCCCATAGGGATGTGGGTCATAGCCAACCCTTGCAATGGTTCATTCAAGCCTCTAACGAACCTCAAAGCTTTCTTCTCTGGCGTGTTCACCAACTCCAAGCCAAACCTTGCTAACTGATTAAATTTATTGACATATTCCTTTACTGATGAGCTCCCTTGCTTTAGTGCCAGGAATTTTTCCATATTTAAGTTCTCCTCTGCCCTTGAAAGAAACTTTGCCTCAAACCTTCGTCTGAAATCCGCCCATGAATCAACTGGACGTTCCCCGTTAGTGACCTCCCACCAAAACGAGGCCTCTCCCTTCATTAACCAAGCAGCTAAACGGACTTTCCTCCCATCTTCCACTTCAAATATATCCAACAATTCCTCAGTCTCCTTAAGCCAATCTCTGGCCTCCACAAACGACTCAGTCCCTTGAAAAGTTTTTCCTCCCATAGCCTTGAATTCCTTGCACGTCTTTGCAAAAGTGTCAACACGAGGAGGAGGAGGAGGGGGAGGAATGGGTGCAACTAGGGGTGGAGGAGTATCCGCTGGGCCTGCAGTGGTGGCCCTAGCCTCCAAGTATCTCCTAAACCACCCTGGAATCGTCACACCTTCTGGGAGATTAAGATCTTCAGCCATGCTGAAACGAAAAAGGAAAGATTCAAAATGGAGAATTCGAAAGATAATGATAAGGATGTGGCTATTTGGGATTATGTTTTTCATAAAAACTCTCTTTAAATAACATGTTTTTTTTTTTGAAAGCACTTCTTCCAAAAATACTCTAGGAAAAAAAATATTTTTCTAAAATTTTTTTTTTTATCTGTTCTGGTAACCTTATGCTCTGATACCACGTGTAACACCCCACGTCCATTAATGTCACTCACAAAGGGAATGCATTAACTTCCATGGAGGTTTTAAGTGAATATAGAACAGTAAAATTACAACAAGACAGATATAAAATAGTACTTGGAAATTCAAAAACTTTATTTCATTGTAGCAGAAGTCAAAACATGTTTGATTACATCATAACACCACATTCAATGTCAAGTACAATATCTATCTTGATAAAACAAGTACATAATCCCATTACATGAATAACCATTAAAAAGAAAGATAACAAGCTGGACTTTACTTCAGCAGTCCAAGCTTTCCAGAAGATAAGCGATCCAACTAGACTCCACTAGAACTTGGCCCAACCTGCGGACCTGAAGGGAGAAAAAGGATGGAAAAGAGGGGGTCAGACATAAAGTCTGGTGAATATGATAATTCTACAATACTATTACCAAAATAACTGGACTAAGGCATAAGCTGGAAAACAAGAAAATGTCTATGAAGAGCAGATTAAGGACATAGACAATCGCTAAAGGCAACGTTATAGGCGCTCCTAAATACTAAAGGATAAACACTATACTGCACCACACCAGTCACCCTAAAGATTCATCCCACTTAGCTTCACTTAGAAACTTTCCCAATGGCTTTACGTACCCCTAGCTGACTACATAGGTGCCGCCTGCCCCTATCTCCACTAGGTGTACCCTACTTCCCATTATTCGATCGGCTCCCTAACTCGTAGATACCCGTGCTGGCCCCACAGTGGGGTGTATCACTCCCCTAAAGTGGCAACCTGATACAACGGACATGCACGGTTTATACCTACACGATGCAACAACGTCTTACCTACCAGCCCGGGTCCACACACGCATATGAAACCCGTTGGACTTGCGTTGCCACCGCTCCCTGTTTTGGCCTCTTATAGTCAAACCCAGTATGCGTGTCCCGTCCTCGACTTGGGTCGAGCTCACAAAGATACGTTTTGGGATACTGGTTGAAATGGGCCCCCACTATTTACCACAAGCATTCCACCTAAGCTTGTCCCCATTAGTCCATCCCACTTAACCCACTTAGTCATGTTCATTTACATGTGTGTTTGGTTAAGTCTAATCGTATTTCAAATGCCTCTAAAGGCAACCACCAGATTCCTCATGCCACCCAAGGCACCTACTTAACCCCCATGTCCCACCTTACATGATTATCTATCTGGTTAAGTATTTCTTAGTTCATTAAGGCCATAACCTCATAAAGACCTCTCACATTAGACTGGCATTTATGGCAGCTGGATTTGCCGGGCGGGTCCGGGCAGTCTTACACCATAAAAGAGTCTAACCTCGTGTCTTTACAACTGTTATGCTTTAGTTTGGGCCTAGGACCTCTCACATTGGGCCGACATTTGTGACTACTGGATTTGCCGGGCGGGTCCGGGCAGGTTTACATCACAAACGGGTCCAACCTCGTGTCCTAAGCATTGATTATTAATAATAATCCACTTTCCCCCAATTTTAATAATTCCCTACTTGAATTATTAATTACTTCCAATTTTTAACAATGTCCATAATTGACTCAATTATGGACATTCATTCATGATATGCAACATCTTACAAAATTGCACCCAATTTATTAATTCCTAATATTACCCCTACCCCACGTTTGAATGTTTATTCGCAAAATATATGTTAGACTCGAATAGCCTAACTCATAGCATAAAAGAGATTATCATAATAACAACATGTATATGTGACCAAATGAATCATAATAAGGGGTGAAACTTGCATATGTCCAACTTTCATAGATTATACATGTCATGGATCTAAAGGTGTCAACTTGTTCAAAATTCACCTAATATGATCTCAATCAATTTTCATAAACTTACATATGAACATGTGTGAATCAACATCATCTATTTTTTTAACAACATGGTTTTATATGGGTACACCTAACTCAATAGGCAAATTCCCATAATCAAGTTTTATTTAATTATAGTTTCAAGTTTATGGGTACACCTAACCTAATAGGCAAATTCCCATAAACAAGATCCATTTAAATTAAGAAAAAAAAACATAACTTTAAGCATGATCCAACAACATCATGATTTTTCAACATAATATAGCATGATTTATAACATGGCATAGTATGATAGTATAACATAGCTTGACATGATTCTCAACATAGCACGACATAGCATAAGAGAATTTACAACATAGCATGACATAGCATATATAATTTACATCATACGACAACATAATAACATAATAAGAGATCCACAATATATAGAATTTACAATTACAAATCACATCACTTTCTTGTGATCCATTCATAACTGAGTCAAATTAGTTTGTAATAGTCTTGTGAGAATCATCATACTCACCAACAAAAGAAAAGAATTAGAGAAAGAGAGATCTTTTGATTTGATTTGTGTAGATTTAGTTGTAGATGATTAGGCTTCCTCTTCTTAGTTTGTGACGGCTATGCTGAACTCCATGGCAGCAGCATGACGGTAGCTTCTCTAATTTTACAAGTGATTTAGGTCTAGGGTCTACCCACTTATTTATAGATTTTAGAATTCATTTAGGCCATTAGATTTAACCTAGAAATAACCGCAGCCGTTCAGACAAGATGGGGTTTATCTTGTTGACTCAGCAATGAGTCAGAAGTGACTCAGCAAACACTCAGCATATTAATAAACTTCTATTCATGTCATAAATATATATATTTTTTCTACAATGTACATATTAGATACATCCCCCTTTACTTATTATTGTTTTTATATACATATTAGATACATCCCCTCTCTCACACACTTATTAATATTTTTATATTCATATTAGATACATCCCCTCTCTTACACACTTATTAATATTTTTATATTCATATTAGATGCATCCCCTCTCTTACACACTTATTAATATTTTTATATTCATATTAGATACATCCCCTCTCTTACACACTTATTAATATTTTAGCAACTTTAGTGTTAATAGAAAATTCGGGGTGTTACAGTTGTATTCAGTTGAGCTCGACCATGATTGACTTTGTTTTTGCTGAAACTTGTTTTTGATCATGACTGCATTCATCTCACTAGTTTTGAGCTGCACCATTATCCTTGAAATTTGTTGACCAAGTCTTGTTATGTCACATGTGAATGTGCTCGACCACATTGATTATTGTTGAGTTGATTTCACTTTGGCCTGACCATACATGCTTGCTGAACTTTTGCGAACTGATTTGCATTGTGCACTGGGTTGAGTTGGTCCATGTGGCTGCTCCTCAGTTGCACACTGGATTGGCGAGGCAGTGCACGCGTGTATATATATACACGTGTGTATATGCAACCATTCAGAAAATTTCATGTCCCTGTGCATATACAAACTGTCTAGACACAGATGAATCAGATCAAGTCATGAAAAATGATGAGAAACACACCAGAAAACTGAGGCAAATAAAATTTTTAAAATAAAAATTATACCTGCTAGAATATGAAATTATTTCTGTTCCAGATACTGTGTGTGTGTTTCTGTATATGACAGGTATGAAGATGCCGAGAAGACTGAAGACTGAAGATAAAAGACTAAGAGACAGTGACAGTGAATGTAAATGGATATGAAAAAGTAAAAATAGTGACTGTATATATATATATATATATATGAGATGTATAGATAGAGTGTTGTAGAGAGGAGTTGTGTAACAACAAAATTGTACTGATGTTTGTATTAAACAAATTTGTTTGAAATAAAATATTATTTTATTTTGTTCAAACAAACTTGTCTAACGTGTTTAGTTTATATACAAGTACAATATCATGTGTAATATCTGTGAATGTGTTCAAATAGTGGAGTCTTATAATTTGTACTGTTTGAATTTTGAAATATAATATAATATTTAAATAAAATACTGTATGAATATATGAATGTCTGTACAGTCGTATTCTATTTAAATATATTATATTTCTGTCTGTGATGTTATATAACAGTACAATAACAAACACATTTAAAATAAAATTTATTTGTTTGTTATCATCAAACAAAAATCATATAATTGTGTATACAACACCGTTATATACAACAATCTCCCCCTTTTGATGATGACAAACAAATAAAAGATTTTGTATACAATAAATGTGTTTGACAGTGAAAATTGAACTCCCCCTATTTGAAAGCTCCCCCTACATAGAAAACTGCCCCTATATGAGTGAACTGAACTGAAAAATAATGAATTTTCAAAATTAAAAATATTTATAAAATATTCACTCATAAATCAAAATCTCAATCCATTCTCCCCCTTTTGTTATCATCAAAAGGATACAGAGTTTAGATGAAAATTTTGACTAAAAATATAATTTCAGCATAAGAGGAAGAACGATCATCATAAATCTCAATCAGTCAAACAAAAATCATAATAAACTGAGAACAGGTGGCATATTTCACATTGTAGAACGATGGATTTACAATGAATTTTATAAAAATGAGGAGAGTTATATAAATATGAATTTCAATTTTTTTTTATAAAAATGAAGTTCAAAAAACAGTGATGAATTTGGACTATAGTTAATTATTCAATTTAAGTGACAAAATCGAATATTCTCAAATCCCAATAACTATATCAGTCAACAAATCATAATACTTCATAAGATTTCAAAACATTTCACAGATTAGAAGATGGATTGATAGGCTGGTTTTTATACCCTGAGGAGAGTTCCAGATTAATTTTAGTTTATAGCATAATATTTCCTTTTTCTTTTTCTTTTATTTAAGAGCACACTAACCACCCATAACCAGAGCTTGGATTTTTAAATGAGGTCAGTCGCAGCTTAACTTATAAGTTGTCTCATAACCTTGCATAGCCATAGCTTGGATTTTTAAATGACGTTAGAGACACACTAATGTATATATTTTATCATTTTCAGCTTTAAATAGAAAAACTCCTCGGTATATACAACCAATATGAATGATAGAAATGTGGTAGGTACAGAAATGCAATGTGAAATAAATTTCTAAATTATTTATATTATGAAATATGATCAACTGTACCGAGACCGATGAAAATTTCAATTATCACTAATTCTGAATAATAATAACATAGCCACAATTCCATCCCAAATATTTTCACTGTTTATTCAAGATGATTTAAAAAAAATATTAAACTCTCCACATTATTATAAAATCACGATGGATGGCAGAAGAATGATAGATAATGAAGATGGTCGTGAAATAATTGCCAGTTCAAAGTTATTATAATGAATGTTCAATCATCATGAAAATCCAAATAAAGTCTCCTCTTGTTGTGAAATATATGCTGCAGTCACAATTCATCACAATTTCAAACATTGATAATAATTTTGATGAATTATAGATACAGTTCAATTTGGATATTGATTTCAATTTCTGAATGAATAATCAATAAATAATTTTAAAATTGAAAATCAATTACAAGAGGGATATGTACAGATTTATACAAGGGGAAAAAATGTGTATGGTGTCTATACAAGGTGAAGATTAGAATCTAAGCACAGATGGGTGAAACAAATATAAGGCGCTTCTGATACCGCTTGGTGTCTCTATTAATGAGGATTATAATCACACTGGAGATAAACCAGGATTTTACAGACAAATTGAAAATCGATCACAAGGCCCAAGCAGACAAGACTAGCAAATAAATTTCATCTATCATAGCAGCAGTAAAAAACAAGCAGTTATTTGAAAACCCTTTTTTTCAAAGACAGTATCAGAGCATGGTATGTATTTGATACCAAAACAAGAGTCACCAAAAAAAGAATATCTGAGCAGCACAAAAATCATTTTCAAAGCAGACTTCTCAACGAGATGTTTCAAAGAAATTTCAAACAATCAAAGGATGGTTCATGATCCAAGATTAAACATAGTTTATTTTAAATCATTTGAACGAATGGTGAAGATATCAGGATTCTGTGAATCAATCACACGGTTTATAAATTTTAGATTCAGAATATGTGTGTGATTCAATAAATCAATAAATTCAAATGATTTTAAACAAACTAGTATTCAAGTCAAATATTCATGAAATAAACAATGACATTCAAGTCCCGATTCTCAAAGAATTTACACAAATATTTCTGACAAGCACATGAGTAATTTCAGATCATTAACATCAGAATTGAGAGGTATTCATGATCATGAAAATTTAGAAAATAATTTATTTGAAATCACTTGAATCAATGTCAAGCTTTGAGATATAATGAATCAGTCACACAAGATTGATAATTTCAAATTTTAGAGGTGTGTGATATTCGGAATATCAAGACTTTCAGATGATTTCAAACAAATACATTTCAAAAATAATGATCATGAATAAAGATGAGATTCAGGATGTATCACTGTAATTTAAGACAATTCAAACTATTCAAGCCAATCTGAAAATCAATGAAATTATCACAACTGATAAGTAGCAGTGTGCTGTAATGAGTATAATATTTCAAGCTTTTCTAAACTGAATTAGAAGAAATTCAAAACAGCAGATTTGTGTGA
This sequence comes from Allium sativum, assembly GCA_030737875.1. NCBI lineage: Eukaryota > Viridiplantae > Streptophyta > Magnoliopsida > Asparagales > Amaryllidaceae > Allium > Allium sativum. Next base: position 676,777,687 of record CM060926.1, on the reverse strand, counting down.
AATTTCAATTGTTTTTCAGATCTTCAAAAATTTAGAATTAAAATTAATAGTGTCCAAGATATGGCACGAATACATCAACACTGTTATGAATTCAGAGAATCAGAAGACAAAACTTCAAATCAATTGCAGATATTTACAAAAAATACATTCAAGATCTGGAAATAATTAAAATATCAAAGTTCTATTCAACTAAAGTGAATTTTCATAAAATACGAGTTCTACAATTGGAAGTTAATGAAGCCCAGAACAAGTTACAATGATAAACCAAAACAGAAAAAATACATAGAGAAGGTAGAAGAAGGAAAAAAATTGACAAGAAAGTAAAAACAAAGAATATACAAAAATTGTGAGTCTAGAGATTATACCTGAAAATGATGTGAGTAAATAGATCTCTAACTCAACAAATCTTGGCCAAGGAACGGTAAAGAATACAGAAATATAGAACAACTTGAACTCGTTCTCTTTTCAACACAGCAGTTCCTCAGCCACCTATGGTACCTAACAGTTTAAAGAATCGAGTGGTCTAACAAAATTAGTAAAACCACTCACAGTTGTATCCATATGTTTTGGTACCCAAACTTGTTTATATAACACTCCATCAGATTTTACCAAAGTACCTTTAGGGACCCAAACCTGTCTAAATTTTGATGAATTCACTGTATTTCTTTTTGGGGTCCAAAATGGTTTAAATGGATTATTATCAAACAAATTCCCATTTCGCTTTTGATTTAAAAACCCTTTGAAATTATATGAATTCAAAATTTCAAAACGAATATTTTCAAAGTAGTTTGAAGGATTTTTAAAATCACAAGAATTCACTTTCTCAAAACCACTTGTTTTTCCAAAACCAAGATCTCATTTATGTCTAATTGAAAATTGATTTTGTAACAGCATATTCAACGATTTTTCGCCATTAGAAAATTTATCCAAAGTTGATTCTAATCGTTGAATTTTGGATTTAAGATCAGAATTTTCTTTTATCAGATTTGAAATACGATTAATGTTGATCTTTCTCCTTTCAGTATCATTTTGTTTCAAAAACAAATTTTCATTTTCAAGCAACTTGATTTTTGTTTTGAATTCAAGAATCTCAGATTCGAAATTAATTTGTTTTTCAAATTCAAGTTTCTTGAAATTTTCAATCTCTTTTTCAAGCTCGTTTAAAATTAAATCACTTTTCAACAAACTTTCTTTTTAAGCAATTTCATGTTGAAATTTTTGATGGTCTTAAAATTATTAAATTCATTTTGCAAAGAATTGTTTGAATCTTTTAGCTCAACCTCGTTATCTTTTAAAATCAGAATTTCCACTTTAAGGCTTTGAATATTTTTATTGAGATGAACGAGGTCAGTTTTCAATTTCAAACAACTTTCACAGCCAGAATTTTCTAATTTCATGACATTTATAAATTTTGATTCCAAACAGTTAATTTTGCTATTTAACTCATGATTTTTAGATTTTAAAGATTTGTTTTTACGATGGAGTTTATCAACAATTTTTGTTAAATCAGTACACATATAAACCAACTGCTCATATGAGAAGCTTTCAGTCTCATTGTCTATTGAGTCTCCGTCATCTGATCTACTTGAATTTTCATTTGTGTCTTCTCCTGAGCATAGATCTGAATCTGAGTTGACCATTTTGGGTTTTGGGCTGTTATTGTCAATCATTCCATACTTCGTATCGAGAAAATTCCATATTTCCTGCGCAGTCAAGCAATGAGAGATAAGGTTATATTGGACATCATCAATATAAGAATACAAAATGTGAATGGCACGAGAATTAAATCCAATATCGTTCCTATTGACCATATCATACCCATTAACAACAGTATCCCAACATTTAATATCAACAGATTTTAAATATAATTCCATTTCTAATTTCCAATTTAAAAAATCTGTACCATTAAAAATAGATGGAATACAACTGGACTGACTCTCAGAAGACTGACAATAAGGATCCATGATTGTAGGGTTAATGAAATTACCAGGCTCTGATACCAAATGTAGTCTCCTTCTCGAGGATTTTAATCACACCCCGGTGGCCTACAATGGCACCTCAGAGACTGATTTCACGTCCTGGCTCTCGACATGGAAAACCACCCATGGACATGTAGGGATAAGAGTCACTACTTCGCCACTAGATCATAGAGCGAGAACTCCCTATCATGTTGTAACCTTATACCAGCTCTGATACCACTTGTTGGATCTAGATTAACCTTAGAGGTGGGTGAATAGGGTTTATTACAGTTTATCGAATAATTAAAAATGAATCCCAGCATAGATAAAGTGGAGTAAGTAAGTAAATACAGAAAGTAAATAACACACAGAGATACCCAGCTTCGGCAAATCTTGCCTACTACTGCATTCCTAAGGTTTCTACTAGGTGTTATAAACAGATCCCGCATACAAGACCATGTACACTCGCAGCGCCTGCTCCTGTCCTAACCCTACGCTCAAAACCCTGGACTGATCTAATCCCCTAGATCAGATCTCCCTGTTTACAACCCCATAACCAGTAGCCCAGATTTTACAGACTCGGTCAACTGTCAGTCAACACCCTGACTGAATCACCTAGTTTTTACAGACAAAAACTAGAAAACAATTACAATGTTTTTCAAAAGAAATTATAACAACAAAAAACAGTAAAATAAAAAAAAAACCCTAGGAGTTAAGTAGAAAAGGGTTATCCCTTTTTTAAAAAAAAACTTGGCCTAGTTACTTTGAAGTAGGTCGGCCCGCTCTCTTTTTCATTTGCCCCGTGCTTCTCTCGTTTGCTCTGGAGATTGAAAATAGCGTCGCGGCTAGGGTTTCTTTTGAAATCCTCCAAATCGATCGAATGATTTAAGGAAGAGAACCTCGAGTCTTGTGTGTTGCTTTGTGATCGATTGCTGATGCACCGATTTTTGGGATATATGTTGCGATCGAAAAACTCTGTGAGTTAATCTCTGAACTAATTTTTGCTCTTCGAATTTCTTTGGTTTTATTTTCGATCTAAAATTGTCTGTGATGATGGGAGTGTAAATAGGGATTAGAAACCCTAATAACACTCTGATTTCGTAAAAGTGACTTGGCTTGATTTGTCCCTAATTTGCGTTTTCCTCTTTTTAATTCTCGGCTAAAATTGACTCTTGAATTTGAAAACTTGGTATTTAAAAAAAACTCGCGTTATTTATTGATGAACTGTCCTTTGTGAATTTCGATTACTTGCCTTGTTTGATTTTATGAGATTGAATCGAGACATGATTAATTACCTTGCGTGAATAACTGCATATTGTATATCTGGAAATGAATCTTGCCAAAAAAACATTGTCCATTGAGGAAATTCTTGCTGGGTATTTTGTGAAAACTGGAAACAAACATTTTTTCCCTGCGTGATTTTCTGATGAATCTTGATGTGTTCTAGGCCTTAATATTTTGAGTAATTCTGGAAATAAATAAAGCGATTTTTGCTATAAAAGCAAATGTTATTTCTTGCCAAAATCATCACTTTAATTTCAAGAACCTTTTTTGCTAACTTCCTGAACCAAATGAAATCTCTTGCCAAATTTTCAATTCTAAAAAAATCTTCTTGTTCTTTGTAAAAACAAACTTGCCACATATAGATCAATTTGCTTTGTCATCTACACGAACCTTTTCTTGGTCACTGCATTATGTTCAGTTTGATTGTTTTGACCATGAACTTGTGCATGACTTTCCTCTGACCTGAATTGATTTTGAACTGCCTTGGAATTATTGACTATATTAAAACAACTTTGATCTTGAAATTGGTACTCTGCCTGTTGCCCAGATTTGCATGTCTCATTTTAGTTTGTATTGCTGAACTTATTTGAATGTTTTGTGTATTCACATCCATGCAGTTTCATTCATGGAATATATTGTGTTTAGGTGAGCTCCATCCATACAGATGTCTCCCATGTATTTTTTTTTGCTATGCTTTTTGCTATTGCACCATGTCCTTATGTCACATTAAACATGTTCTGATGCTTGTGACACTTTGAAAAGTATATGCTACATGTTTCTTGAATGTCATTTGCCATGTATGCTTGAAATATGAGTTTGCTCTTCACTGGTTATTGTGTTTGTGTGTCACTGAGATGCTCTGAGTCATGCATGTATATTTCTTGCCACACCATGATGACATAATTAAGTTGCTGTTCAAGCATGTGATCCCATCCTTGTCTTCACCCATTGTTCATTCGTAAACAGCACATATACATTGTTGTTTTGTCATGCTTTGTTCCACCACTCCATTGCTAAAACATGTTGCCATGTGAACTGTTTTGATAAGTTGCATATGATCTTTTTTGTGTTGCTGTTTGTACTCCTTTTAGCTCCTGCTATGTACCATTGTGCTGACCAGATTGTTGTATTCAGTTGAGCTCGACCATGATTGACTTTGTTTTTGCTGAAACTTGTTTTTGATCATGACTGCATTCATCTCACTAGTTTTGAGCTGCACCATTATCCTTGAAATTTGTTGACCATGTCTTGTTATGTCACATGTGAATGTGCTCGACCACATTGATTATTGTTGAGTTGATTTCACCTTGGCCAGACCATACATGCTTGCTGAACTTTTGCGAACTGATTTGCATTGTGCACTGGGTTGAGTTGGTCCACGTGGCTGCTTCTCAGTTGCACACTGGATTGGCGAGGCAGAGCACACGTGTGTATATATATACATGTGTGTATATGCAGCCATTCAGAAAATTTCCTGTCCCTGTGCATATACAAACTATCTAGACACAAATGAATCAGATCAAGTCATGAAAAATGATGAGAAACACACCAGAAAACTGAGGCAAATAAAATTTTTAAAATAAAAATTAAATCTGCTAGAATATGAAATTATTTCTGTTCCAGATACTGTGTGTGTGTTTCTGTATATGACAGGTATGAAGATGCAGAGAAGACAGAAAACTGAAGATAAAAGACTAAGAGACAGTGACAGTGAATGTAAATGGATATGAAAAAGTAAAAATAGTGACTGTATATATATATATATGAGATGTATAGATAGAGTGTTATAGTGAGGAGCTATGTAACAACAAAATTGTACTGATGTTTGTATTAAACAAATTTATTTGAAATAAAATATTATTTTATTTTGTTCACACAAACTTGTCTAATGTATTTAGTTTATGTACAAGTACAATATCATGTATAATATATGTGAATGTGTACAAATAGTTGAGTCATATAATTTGTACTGTTTGAATTTTGAAATATAATATAATATTTAAATAAAATACTGTATGAATATATGAATGTCTGTACAGTCGTATTCTATTTAAATATATTATATTTCTGTCTGTGATGTTATATAACAGTACAATAACAAACACATTTAAAATAAAATATATTTGTTTGTTATCATTAAACAAAAACCATACAATTGTGTATACAACACCGTTATATACAACAAGTAGTTCAAATTTCTACTATATATAGACTGTATTAAACAATATCATATAAACAATATTAAATAATACCAACATCGACACCAAATCCAAATACATCCTACAAGCATCCGTTCAACATGAACTATACAAACTAGGTAACTAAATGTAACGACCCAGGAGATTTGACGCCCGAATTCCAACAATAATACACAAATCCGTATTACTTGCCAAAACTCAAGTATCGTAAACATCAGATAGTTAATGAAAGAAAATAGAGGGTGAGATAAGAAAGAAAGAAATATTAAAATAGAAGAAGAAGAACAATACAACATCAGAGACTCACATCGCAGCGGAATAAAATATAATAGAAACAAAACTTTATTGAGAGCTTTGAAATAAAAGTTACAATCATCAGAGTACATCAGCAAATCTGGACGGTTTAATAATCTATCCTCATATACAACACACAGTGGAATACAACTAGATATCATACATATGAACTCCTCCAGCACGTCTTCTGAAATTCACAGCGGCCAAAACCTGAACCTGAAAAAAAAACCCGGTCTAACCGGAGCATTTACAAACGTCGAATCAGTCCGGTGAACCAGAGTGAGTTAACTCACTAAGTTTTTAAAACAACATCCAACTTGATTTTAAAGTCAAATCATTTCTTTTTTGAATCATAGCTTATTCTGATATTATAATAGTGTCTAAACACAAATAAATATCAATCTAGTGGACTTTCATCTCTTGTTCCACATATATAGCATATAATCAAATCCATGATCTCTTATTGGAGATTGAATTTCCAACTCTGACAAGGTATGGAACCACCTTCCGATAGTATATCTCTAAAGGAAAATACACTGGGTTCAATAAGAGCATCTTGTAACCCGACCACACATGACCGACCACTCATTTCGCTTGAGTGTATCGAATGTATATCACCAACGGTTAGGTGCGACCCACCGTTTCCCAATAAGGGACAACATCAAAATAGATTAAAGAATGAAATGAAATTTCTCTAGATATGTGATTATATACCCTACTTGGTAGCTACCCACTTAGCCATGCTACCTTCCCGATTTTTTGTCATTTACCAATTGAAGAGGCTTGAGGTCTAACACTACCTTTAGCACATCACATCACCATTCATTTTGAATGTCACATTTTTAGATCCGCCAAACCACTAATTGATGTCCTCAAATATACTCTGGTCGTTAAGCTAAGAGAACGGCCGTTCTCCGCCACTAATAGAAATATGTTTGTAAAATCAACGTATGTGATTCTTAAATATTCTGTCAGGATTTCATCAATACAAGTTATCCAGGAACAGGATGAAACGAAGGTACCCTCCTACTGCATCATAGGTATCACCCTATAGATAAGTAGCGAGTAGTCCTTGCAAATAGGGGTGAGCGTTTGGTTGGTTCGGTTTATCCGATGATGGAAATTGGCAAACCAAACTAAAATCGATAAAAATGAAAACCAAACCAAACCAACCAAATTAATTTTGGTTGGTTCGGTTGGTTATCCGATTTAACCGAACTAAAAATATTTTAGACATTACGTTTGTAGTATTAACTATAATTTGAAATATATCATAAATATATGATTAGAGTATTACCGTTTATGATTCTTATGCTTTTTAGAAGTAATTTTGATACATGTGTGATGATTAACATTTACTTGGATAACTAATATAACCTAAAATATTTGTTAAAATATTGATAATTTTGAAAATATAATAAAAGTTCAGTTAATTTGGTTAAACCGATAACCAAATTAAATAATTTTTCAAACCGATTACAAACCGATCTTGTTTCAAAACCAAACCAAACCGACCAAAATTAATTGGTTCGGTCGGTTTATTTGGTTTAACCAATTAATGCTCACCCCTACTTGCAAATCCATATATTTCAACCATGATAGAACCCCAGTATATCTCTGGGTAGAATCAGAGATTTTAAGTGGTTCTTCCATTTCATGAAGATCTATGTTCTTCGATTTCTCCGTCTTGATCAACATCGGATATCTTTCACATTTTTGTATTTGCTGGTCGGAATGGTATTTGAATATAAATTCGATCCTGGTCTTTTTGTACCAATAATCGTATAGGCCAGATTTGATAGCCGGTTATTTAACTATCAGATAAACAACCATTCAATGATAAAAATCAAAATATATTTACTGGTTTAGTACTCAGCATCATTTGGCTTCTTTAATTAAAAAAATATTCATTTAATAAATCTCAAAATCTTTTAATAATTCGAATACGGCTTTCCACTTCTTATTTTAATATAATTATTTCCTCGAAACAATTTTCTCTTAACACTTAACAATATCTAATTTCTCCATTAATTATCATTTTCACCACAATATTCATTATTTAAATCTGGAAAACTAGTTTAACTTATTATTCGTAAAATAATCATTACGAAAATAACTTTTGTTCTCTTTGCTTGAAAATAATAATCGTCACTTATTATTTAGAATAAACTCATTCTAAAATTTATCCCCTTACTTCGAAAATATCATTATATTTTCACCAATCTCCTTTTATTTCCTTTACATTTGAAATATAATTTTATATTCTTAAATCTTTCCTTTCTGTTACTTTGGAAATTCCATTATATATTCTTTAACCTTCTATTCCCTTTTTACCTTGGAAATATCTTTTTATTTCTATTCCATATATTTCTATACTTTAACCCTTATTAGTTCCTGACCGTAAATTGGTAAGAGAACAACTTCCCAAGTATCAACCCCGAAGAACGAAATCAACATCAGATCAACACTTTGAAAATCACTCAACCAATCTCTAATTAGGTTACAATTCTTTAGATTCTTATCTTAACTCCTTATCAGCCCATTTTATTTCACTTATAATCCATTCAACCATTTTCCAGTTTGTAAATCTCATTTCAATTCTATTCATTCCATTTAATCTCGTTATTAAGTTTCACCCATTTAAAATCGACGTTTTAACTCCATATCTCTTTTAAATCTTATTTAAAAGTTTTAAATATAAATCCTTTTTACACCTCGATTTCTATTCACTTGATATAAATGTTAAGTAAACATTTTATTTAAGCTATCTTACTCACTTAAATCTCTTTATAACTTCATTCCCAAAAACTCGGGTTTAAAATATATATCCAATTATAAATTCTTTTAACATTTTAACTATATTTTATTATACTATCGATTCGATTACTTAATTCATTTTCCTCTAAAAACTAATCTCTTAAATTAAAATAATAAATTTGCTTTAGCATTAACTACTATAAATTTAGTTAACTACTTTATTAATTAAAATAAAGATTAAATTCACTTTAAAGTCTTATAAAAATTAAATAACTCTTCTTTACTATTCCATTTCATTAAATAAAAGTAAATTAATCAAATAATCAATTCCAAAAAAAAATATTTGGATTATTCAAACTCAACTCATGATTATCTCGTTAATCAATTCCAATTAATACTTCCTTAAACTAATTAATAGTATAATTAATTTAAATGTCCCCATTTAATTATTTCTTATAAAAATTAATCCAACCTTAATCGTCGGTTGATTCCTGCTCATTTACTTATTAAATCTTATTATCATAATAATTTGTGTTATAAAACCATTTAATAATTATCTACACTTAAATAATAACTAATAAATTTTTGTTTACTTTTAAATAAATTTCAATTCCAAAATAATAGACTTAAAATTTTATTTTCAGTTATAAAATATATTTTCTAACTTCATTCCAGTCAATTCACCTAGCCGTAAATCCATATCTATAAAACGATTGATTTTAAGCCACCGGATGCCAATTACCCAACTAATATTGTCCATTAGTTAAAAACAAACAGCTGTTGAATATCGGTTCAACAGTCAACGACCAAATTAATTGTCCAGTCCATATTGATGAAATAGTTCATATAATTGTAATATGAAAATAACAATAAATTTGAAGAATCCAGTTGGATCCCTCCAACCTGTTTCCCTACATCCAAATACGTTACATCGAATAATATTATCCAACTTAATAAACAGATATAATATTTAATAAACAATCAATAACAACAATTCAAGCATTCATATTTAAATTCAATACGTTTACATTATTATAAACGTAACCAACAAGGTAAGTTACCTCGTTTAGAAATAAATCGTTAAAATAACGATTTGATCTTGTTTGAAATAAATGAACGTTTAATTCAACCAATTCATTCAATATATATATTATTCAGCACACAACAAACAATTATCATCCATAGCACATATAACAAATCCTGACTTATATAAAATATAAGTGGATAAAAACTGAGTGAGTTATACTCACTTTGATTTAATTTGTTTCCGAACCGGTTCGGTTACAGTTAAATTAAACAATCGTTTAATTTACTGTAAATTGCCATCGTCTCCTACACTGTCCAGGTCAGTTCCATAACATTGTTCGTCACCAAGATTCCAGTACCTCTTGTCTGGTTCACTTCTGATAACGTAACAAAGGGGTTATTAACACTATAAGTTTTATGATTTAAATTATACTAATTATTCTTAACCCTATAATATAACATTTATTTAAACTAATTATCTTTTTTTCAAATCTTAGTTAACAAGCCGATCCATTTTTCCTAATTTCTGTTGTTCGATTAATAACCCGACTTATATTTACACTATTATTAACCTAATCATGATTAGTTTATATATTTTGGCCGATGTAATTACTTTACTTTAAATTAAACAGGTCGATGCTTACAAATTGAAAAACCATGGATCCAACTCCTTTCTTCTTCATTGTAAACTGCTTTGTTCCGTTTGTTTTTGAACTATCGCTTTTCATTTTGTACCCGATTTCTACACGTTCCCCGCTTTCCCACTTCTGCCTTGTTTACAAGCTTCTCCAGTACATATAAATTTCACCCCGCAAGCTTCCTGTTCCACTACGTCTTAAAAAGTTGTTGCCCGATCTTCTTTTGCTTTTGAATGCCTTACTTCATCTTTACTACGCAACATCCCTCATGTTCACTTGTTTTCTTTACTGCTACTTCAAGACATCCCCATGTTTTGGAAACACTAACGAGGCCAGTACTGTAAATAACGAGCCATTTACATGAATTTGAATCACATTTGTTCCCTTTATTTCCATCTACTACTGACCGACATATGCTTGTCTTCAATGGTTCAAACAAAAATTGTCGATACTCTGGATTTCAATTACCCACTGCTCTATTTTCTTCTTTACGCAAGAACTTCACAAAAAAACATGCTCACCTCATTCACTTCTCTAATCCCTCCTTTCCATTCGTTTGTGTTCGCATTGTTATGCCCTTCTTTATGTCAGTTCCCAGTACCCGAAAGCCATGCCACATTTTACCCAATTTTTTTACAGCTGCTTTAATAAAAAACAAACCATACTTTTTGTTCCTTATTCGTTCCCATAGCCTATAAGTTTCTTTCCTTTACTCTTCCCATTAGTTTCACTCTGCCAACTTCTCAAAAAACAAACGTACTGCTTTGTATCCATTCTTTCCACGAACCCCAAGTTTCCTCTTACCATGCATGTCTTCATCACATTTCGAAACCATCCCCTACTGCTGTGTTGCTCAACTCGACATCGTTCCTTCCCCAAATATCCTCGATGCCACTTCCCTCCACCACCAATCGCTGATTAAGGGTCACGAAGACCTGCATCGCTTCACCGCCGACCTACGCCAAGAGGGTCACCCAGCTCGATGCATCCAACCGCACGGCCTCTCCTCGAACGTCACGGCTTTTAGGTGCTGCTCTAGCCACCCTAGTATGAGGAAGTCCATCACAACCGTTGAATCGGCTGATCTCATGAAGCTCCATAACTTTGTAGTTGCACGGTTCTGGAAATAATCAAGGAATCAAGAGATTTAACGAGGATGAATTCAGAGGATTTGGATCGTTCGTTAGGTTTAGTGGAGGTGGACATTTGTTACTGCATTGACCAAGCAGGTTTAGTCTGACTAAAGTTTTGGGTTTTACAAATGTTAGGAGTATATATAGCCAACCAAAAGGGAATAATATATTATATTATAAAACTTTGCAACGAAGTAACATCTAAAAACAAACACAACACAAACACCCTCCAATTGAGATGAAAATCCTAATCCTAGCATAGAAAAATATTCCGAACACAATAGGACAGGTTTCGTCGAATTCCGAGGTCGTTAGTAAAAAGTCCTTTATAAATCACGAGTGAAAACGCACATTTAAATTTCCAATGGTCACAAAATAAATCCAAATTACATGAAACTTGAAGCACTACAACAGCTCATCATTATGAATTTAATAAAATTAGTCTCACTGAAAACGGAGTTCGTTTGATAATTCGTTATTCAAATTTACGCGTAAAACAATGTTATTTCGAACACATGAAATATACAATCTCCAAAAATAACAAACAATATATCTGTTCTGACTCTAAACGTCAATACGAGTCCAACGGAATTAGTTTCGTAACTTAATTTGATCGCTATCTCAAGTTATGATAAAAAACTCTTTTAAATCAATTATGTTAATAAATTAATCGTTATAATTTATAAATAATTCGATAGCGACTATTTGATATTTTGAATTGGACATAATTAACAAACTATAACACGAAATCTCCAATTTTCTCTTTCATTAGAAAATTATAATCAAATCAATTCAAACGTTTCTTGTTTCATAGAATTCCAATTTATAACTTATTCTGTATATTCAATTAAACTTCAAATCGTAAATTACGAACTACCGGGACATTTACGAGCTTGATTTATAATTAATATAAATTAAACGTTTAAACTTTGTTATATAAACGAATTATATATTCTAAATCCATTTAAAATTCCAAATCAATATTTAATATAATAAAATAAATTAAATATCTGACTATCGAAAATATGAGACATTACACTAAACCCATGTGTACACAAAATTCAACAAAACCAACAATGGAAAAGTTGACTAACAAGGGTTCAATTGGTAGTCACATATAGAATTCAGGTGCTATGATTATACAAAGTTGCAGACATGTGTAGCACGTTCTTCCTGCACGACATCAATATCCTTTCGTGAAAAATTACTGTTTACACTCTTCTCCCACTGCAACAAACAGGAAATGCAGAGGTTAACTTTACCCGGCATGTATCTCGATATATGTCTATATAAAAGTATGGTAGTTCATGAGTTTCAAGATGTCTACCACAAATGTTTGAGGAAAGCCCAACTTTACCCACATGCAAGTGCAATATTGGATAGGAGAAAAGTGCACAATGACATAGTGCACCAACAGTGGACACAACATGACTTCAAAGATGGCGGAGGCACAGAATAATAATGGATACAACAAGGGAGTAGTATAGTGGAAGTATATTTTTCAAAGCACAAGGAAGTATGCAAGACACGCACACACACACATATATGTATGTATGTATTACCTTAGCAGCCCATACTTGATTCTTGCCTCCCACGATGTCATTCATGTAGCGCATAACCGACAGTCCACATGTCAAATGCCCTCTCTGTTTTGGAGCTCCCTAAAGCATGCATAAATATCAATCATGTTGAGGAAAAAGTTATGACCATAACGGTTTCATCTCAAACTTTATTTTTCTGAGTATATATATATATATGCATATCAGCGGTTTAAATCACGTTTTCAGATGAGCAAACTTCAAAATTTTGGAAAACACTACAAATGAAAATTCTAACCTTTCAGGAATCAGTAAAATCATCAAAAACTAACAAATCATTTTAAAATTATGCTAAGTTTTGTTTGGCTCGGATTTTCCCGAAGTGTAAAAGTAGGTCAGCTTCATTAAATCAAGATTTTAGCCTAATAAACCTCAAAATGTTACAAAATACTTAACATTAAAATTATAGATTGGGTTCTCAACTTTCGGGAATGTTTAAAATCGTCGAAATCGGACAAATCAATCAAAAGTTATAACTAAATGAATTTCTACAATGTATGCATATAAAAATAAAATAAATCACCTATAAAATACTTGGAAGAAGGTGGGTTTCTCTATTTAGTTTCTCCTATTTATTTAACTAATCAACTACTTCAAAAAAAGAAAATAAAATAATAAATGCACATGTTTCCATGGTTTCAAATCTCGGATTTTAGCCAATCTCTCGGTTTAATATCTCGGCTATCTTGGGCGATATTTAAAACACTTATAACTAAATAAGGTACCAAATCTCGAATTTTGGCTAATATCTTAGATTTTCATCTCGGGTGATCTCGGGGAGATTTAAAACATTACATGTTTCATATCGCTTAAATACTACACAAAGATGAAGTTTCTAAACTAATAAGTAGATGCAACAACTAAATTCGAAAAGAACAATCTTATAGATAAAAACTGATAAAGCAAGCTAATGTTCAATATATTTACTTGAATTCTAGAGAGAAGTTCAACCTGATCTAAGAATAGTCTTTATTGAAATTTTCTTTTTGCTCAAAGCTTCTGCAAATTCATCATTCTTCATTGGTTCATGTACAACATTAGGGCCAAGCTCAAAGAAGGGAGGTACAGTTGCTGGCTGCAAGAATATATTTTACTAGTGGGGATGCTATGATACTGAAAATACAATTATACAAATATATATATATATTAAATGATAAGAAATGAATTGTATTGGACTGTCGTTCCCATTGATTGTAGGACTCGGTTGCAGTAATCTTCCCAATTTTTATGTTATTCAACTCTAGCCTTATTATTATTGTTATCAATATTCGAGATTGCAAATATGGTTCATGCTCAACTTGATCATTGATGGACTAACACAAATTGTGCTAGTAGGAAGCTATAAGAACTTATGCAATCTCGATTATTAATATTAATGAGGCAATAGCCTAAAACAAATTGTCTTTGTCCCCTTTTGGCGGTCAGCTAAGAAGAAACTGAGTTTTCCTGTGTAAGATAAGGCTTCTCCGGAGCCTGTAGGGAAATTTTTATGATATATATCAGTTATATAACAATATAGTCATAAACATAACATATGTTATACAATCATGTTCCCTACTGATGGCTCGGTTGATTTTACATGTGGAACTGTCCTCTGTGTCTTCAAGTGTTTTCACTGTGTTCGCAGGCACCTTCGCTGTCTTCTTTTCATTGGAATGGTCGTAGTTTTGGTGATGATACATGTCTTGGTGCCACGTGTTGCCTTCTACCATGTTGTAGTTGTGCATGTCTTTTATTTAAGACTTGTGTACTCCTTTTATTCCTATCTTTAGCTTCCATCAGCCCAACTATTTTTGCTATTGAATGGGGCTTAGCTAGTTCAATGTCATGAGCGATGGCATTCCTGCATTCTCAAAATATGAGCGGGGGCGCCCGCCCCCATAGGGCCTATAGTGGGTACATCCTAACTATTAAGTAGTACTTACAAAAAGTTTATTCCAGAACTATATCGAATTGGTGTTCACTATCTTTAAGATACTACGACCAAATTCCATGAAGAGGGACTATTCACGTTTTATTAAGTACTAAATCACGAGTTACATGCATATACCTGGAGAAAAGAGAGATACTAAACAAGCTATCTATGGGTTGGTTGAGGAAACACTTCGAAATGATAAAGTTGATCTTTACTTCCCGGGAGTTTTCGTTAACAAATCGACTAACCTCGATTTATCTTCGGAGTTACTACATTTATCCATTAAAACTTCTCGATCTTCGAACTTGAGTTACTAAATTGGTCAATTTAACAAACCATAGGCATATTGTGAAGCTCTTTAATGACTGAAAACTTTATTTTATAATTTTCATCATTTCGAAGTGTTTCCTCAACCAGGCCACAAAAAGCTAGGTCAATACCTCCCTTACCTCCACGTATACGCATACCACTCATGATTTGTTTCTTAATAACACGTGAATGTTCCATTTTCATAGAAAAAAGTTGTAGTATCCTAAAAATACTAAACACTCTGCTGACATGGACCTAAAATATACCTCCTAACAACACTACTATACACTAACAATGAACTTTGATAGGAGATCCTACCATGTTAGTGTAACATTTCAAATTAATTATCAGTTCATTGAATATAGTCACTTAATTTAGTAACTCCCAAGATAAATCGATCTTCATTTGTGGAAGTAGGGAAAATGACAAAGCTCGAAGGCACTGGCAACAATACATTTACAGGTCTAAAACTAACAAAGAAAAGTAGAAAATGGATAAAATATTACCAAAGTTTTACAAATCTTACATGCAACAATACAATGACATACTACAATATCATGGCAAGCAGGGATGAAGGCATGTTATACCTGGTGAGCTCATGCAACCTCACCAGAAACACGTATTTTATTTTAAGAATAAAACACACTATGCGTTTTTCCCTCTCCGAACAGATCTTGCATCCCGCGGCATTGGATATCATCCATTCCCTCATCGTCTTCCTTCCTTCTATGCATCGCGCCAAACTTGATAGTAATCTACAAACCTTAATTTTGGTTTGTACTGATTTGAACGTGGTTACCAACAGCTTTCAAAATATGAGAACTCTAAGTGGATGGCCTTAAATTATTATAATCTATTATATGGTTTTTGTTAGTTTAAGAAGACCGTTTTTGTAATATAATATTATTATATCACATATTATTTATGATTATTAATTGATTTGTTATGCTAAATTTTAGAACCATTTAAATAATTGTCAAAAATTAAAAAAAAATCAGGGTTTATCACCTTTGAAATCCTGTGTTTTTTGTATTGTGACCTTGCCAGCTTAATTCGGGGATACGCGACTGATGGCCAGGTCTTAAGCCAGAAAATAACAAATACTTATACTAAATCTAAGGCGTTATATAGAAGTAATAATATGATGCAAGTACTTACGATAAAAAGCATAAAGTCAGGATAATATCATTACTAGATTTACTGTATTATTTCTAAAAATATTATATCAAATATCTGGTTTTAGTCACAAATAAGGAATTGTCTGTTATATGTGCACGGCTTGAACAAATCTTTAACTATTATAGTTTATAATGATGGAAAATTGAATCTTACCTAAAGAAAACCAAGTAAAACATAAACTTGGGTAGCATCTGGCTTTTGAGAGAACCCTGCAGTCTAAAAACTAAATTTTATTACTGTATGAAAGTATTATATACACAGAGCATATGGAGAAATGGTCAAACCTGTAGGATTATTATAGCATATTTATGGCCTATTAGCATGTGCTAGGGTCTTCGGTTGATTCCAAAATGTTGGCCAAGTAGCAGAAATTTATGGCCTAGAGCAGCAATAATCTTTGACTATAATTAAAAGAAGCATCTGGTCACCATTTTCAATTATCAGATATATGAACATAAACAAGTTGTTTTAGACCTTCACATGCTGCAAGAAATAGGTCTGTTTAGACAAAAGTGGCTATTCTTCGGACAAAATTAGAAATACACGTGTAGTGCGCACCAACAACCATGCAGGCTACTTTAAGACTAGTGTCAATTTTCTCTAGGCATTTACACTGTGAAGCACAGTATGCACCAACAAGCATGCAAGATACTTTAAGACCAATGTCAATTTGCTACAGGCATTTACACTGTGAAGCAACTACATATACACGTGTACCATACACATACACATATACAAACAAAATTATTTTTGATATATTTGACCATTAATTAATAATTGAAGCTAGCATGCATGGGTTAGGGTCACTACGCAAGTCCAAGATAGCAAAGGGAAAAGCCTAAGATATCAGGTTATAAGAAATGCAACAAATTTTTCTCAGTCATGGTTAGGCTTGCAAATGTACCACATTGTCACCAAATGTAATAGGGTAAATACGCCACAAAGAACTCATGTATGACACATTAAAATGCCCAAATATATGATGATAACCCCAATGACATATGGATAACATCAATGTTTATTACTTAGTGAAGGACCAAATCATACATACATGAAATTGTCAACTATTATATATATATATATATATATATATCTAGTATTTAATTCGAATCAATAAACTTGAAATTTGAGTTAATCATGAGTAAAATCCTACCTTACAGCCATGCTTCCAAATTGAAGTGATAACCAGGATAAAAGTTATATCATTCTGAAGAAAACCACCTAGACCAACAATTTCACAAGAACATGTTTACGAAAAAGATAATAATGAATATTTTAATTAATAATTAAGCGCTAACTGCAAAATATATATGCCTTCATTTGTTAATAAATAGTATACCATCACACCATAATATAACATAATGTATTATTAACATCATGTAATCAAACGTAAAAGTACAAAACATTATTGCTTTCTGATAGCTACATCTGACAGTAGATCTTGGCTATTATGATCGACCTTGTTTTCGATTATGTTTCATGATGTATTATTGTATACATTATGTATGCTAGTTATCCATATAAGCATGGAATAATATTCACTCTCTAACTTTTAAACACTATAGCACTGGTTAAATTATATCACTATGTAATTGTAAAATTAAAAAGGTTTCTTTTTGACATTAGCATTGTCCTTGTTCAATTGCAAAATTACTTATTTAAGAAGAAGACTGCGAAGGTTAGAGAGCCTATAGAGCATAGAATACATGGAATTTCACCCAATATGAATATTAGCTCAAACTTAACTAAAACAAAGATTTTCATAAACATATAACACATGGAAGAGGGAATGAAACTCACTTCTTTGAAAACTTAATCTGCATCTTTTGATGACCTAGCGTAGTTAACAAGCACCTGAAATAGAATTTTGAGGCAAGCAAATTAGTAGCATAAAATAGTTTGTAAAAACAATCATGTTGCATACTTTATAATTGCAAAATGCATGACATACTGTAAAAAAAGCAAAAAAATGCTAAACAGTATTGAGACTGTAATTATATACATGAATTATCTTGATTCAACATAAATCCACGACAGAAATCTCATCTGAAAATTTATCTCCATCGTCTAGAACGCGCATACACCATACGTCTTATTAAAAGATAAGATTCAAGCAATAAACTGATAAGTCGAGCCTCCATTGTACATTTAATTGCACAAGAGATAAATAATGCAAACTTTCTGGTACGCTGAGCATCCATTGCACTATTGATCTCTAATGTTATTAAATCTACATAAAAAATCTTTTGAAACCAATCCATAATGAAGTACATCTCTTGTAACAACCCGGAATTTTGGAACCAATTTAAAATTTTTATTTTAGAAATTTTAATCGATTTTGAATATTTAAAATAATTTATTTTAAATAATAACGGCTAAAATTTTATTTAAATTGAAGTTAGAATTAATATATTTATTTTAATTATAAAAAGGAATTAGAAATAGCGCAGTAGTTTGAAAATTTGAATTTGAACTTTGACTGAATGTACAAGATGCAAAATAAATCAGATTTCAGTAAAATCCAAAAATATTTAAATCTATTTAAAAAGATCTTTCCGAAAAATTGAAATTTCATATTGGGAATCAAAAGTTATGGTCAGTTGAATATTCAGAATAGTCGCTATAGAATTTAATATAATAATATAGCCCGTATAAACAACCATTTTGCAAATGACCTCCATTTTCGATGAAACCACTTTGGTTGGATCCGGAATGTCAAATTATTGCTAGATTCCAATTTTCATAATTTTTGGATTTAATATATGAGCGTAGTAAATTTAAATGTGTTTTGATAATTTAAATTTGAATTGGATCGACCAGAAAATGACCATTTTTCAAACGGTCCCCAAATTCGACAAAATTAATTTTGTTAGGACCGTATCATCAAAACATAACTAGAAATAATTTTTCTGTAATTTTTGGAGTCCATATGTGGCCCCGGTAAATTTAAATGCACGATCAAATTAAATAATTAAATGTTTTATATTTTAAATTAAAGAAAAGGGGGTCGAGACGATCAAACGGGCTAACGGGACCTAATCCATTGTGTCCGGAATGGGGGTATTTGGCTACGGCGACAGTTGTTGGGTTGGATTTGTAGTTCGTATTAATAAACGTTTTTTTTTTTTAAATTTAAGGAATTAAAATATTATTTATTATCAATATAAATACCCTCCTTTCTCATGCCAACCCTAATTCTCGTTAATACAAGGCGCCACCATCCTCAAAAGAACGCACCAAATTGTCCCGTTTTGATTCACTAAAATCTCTCAATCCAATATCAAATTAAACCCAACTTCTAAACAAATTTTGTTGTACTGCTTTCGATCTTCAAGTATATAAGGTGATGATGATTTCTGGTTGCCTTAATCATTCGAAATTTGTTTCCAAACTGAACGACTTCGCACTCATTTTTAATGCTGGGGAAGGGCTCAGTTACGAGCTATTTTAGGCGGTGGAGTCTCTGTCGGAGGCCGCCGTTGTGGCGCCTCTGGATCGAAGTCCGGCAGCTTTGTTTGGCAGCGGCTTGTGAATTTCAGAGTGGAACGATGGGTTTGGTAAACGGATGAAGAAGAAGACGGTGATTACTAAGGGTTAAGAAATTTAGTTCAATTAATTATTTCATATTGTAATCGAATGTTTAAAACTCATTATCTTCTTCATACGAAAACATAATCAAACGAACTGGGTACGTTGGAATCATGTTGACTAGATCTATGCGATGGAACTGACCTGGACAAATTCTGAAGTAACTAGAAATTTTGATTAAATTAAACGACTTTGTTTAATTTAGTTAAAATCATCGTATTCAACAATTTGAACCGATCAAGGTGAGATCTCTAATTTAAAATAAAATCTATTATTGATTGCGATGTAAAATTCATATATGTGTGGATTGTTTGATTGTGGTTGCAATGAACTGTTGATGGAATTGTGTACGTTAAAAGTATGGTTTTGTCTGATTAAAACATTATCATGTTACGAAAGTAATCATATGTAATAATATGATTTTGTTTGATAAACTTTTTATCATGTTAGGAATAAAATATTTTAAAACAATAAAAAAATTACATTTCTTACATGTTGAAATAAATTGTTCATACAACAAAAAATAAATTTTTAAAGTATGTATTGATTCAAAAAAATCAATGTTTTTAAATAAATGGAATCATGTTATTTAAGATTAAAAACATCATTTTTGCTAGAAAATGTTATGTTAGATTAAAAATATTCATTTTTGTTAAATAGAATAGTGTTAAAACAAAATATTCATTTTTGTTAAATAGATAAGTATTAAAACAAAAATAACATTTTTGTTAAGTAGATTTGTGTTAAAACAAAAATTTACATTTTTGTTAAATATATTTGAGTTAAAACAAAAATTACATTTTTGTTAAATAGATTTGTTTTAAAACTAAAAAATCATTTTTAATTGTTTTGTTGAATTAGAATTGTCAACAAAATAAAATTATCATTTTTATTTGTTTTGTTGAATTAGAATTGTAAATAAATAAAAATATTCATTTTTATTTGTCATGTTAAACATTGAATTTGTATACAAATAAAAGTAGTCATTTTTATTCGTCATCAAAATATTCATTTTTATTTGTCATATTAAATATTGAAATTATATCCAAATAAAAGTATCCTTTTTATTTGTCATGTTTAAAATAGAATTGTTGTCAAATAAAAATTATCCTTCCATTTTATCACTAGAATTATAAAATATACATGCAGACAAAATTATCTTTTTATTTTGTCATTAAAATTAAAAACATACATGTTCATATGACAAAGTTGTCTTTTTATTTTGTCACTAGAATTATAAACATATTCATATGACAAAGTTGTCTTTTATTTTGTCATTAGAATTAGAAGACATGCGTGAAGACAAAATTACCCTTTTATTTTGTCATTAGAATTATAAAACATGTATGTGGACAAAATTCCCCTTTTATCTTGTCATTAGAATTATAGAAATGACATGTAAATAAATATTCTTTTTTTTTTGTCATTAGAGACATAGAAATTGTTATGTAAATAAAATATTCCTTTTATTTGTCATGTTAAACATAAGATGTGAAGAAAATAAAATATTCTTTTTGTTCTTGTGCATATGAAATATAGGATGATAAACAATAAAATATTCATTTTCATTGTAACATGTTAATGTTAGCGTTGTTATTATAATGATGTTTTGTTAAATATACTTTGCTAGGTTAAGATCATGTCATTTACATGTTAGCATTGTTATTATAAAATGATCATTTGTTAAATATATGTTTGTGAAGTTGAAATGTTTAACGTATTAAAAATAATGTTAACATTAATATGGAAACTGAAATTGAATTATAATTATTTATTTATAATTTAAACAGTGGAAATTTGTTAAATCGAAAATAATTCAAATAGAATTAGAATTGGTTAACATTATTAACCAATGATTTATTTATATAAACTGTTGTTGTCTGGAAACCCCACACGGGTATTGGGATGATATTGGACATATACTAGTCCCAATATTTAGTTATATGTCAATCGATGGATTGACAGTCTGTGATGAGCTTTATTTATTTATTTTAATGCTCACAAAGTTGTAAATCTCACTTTGGATGTGAATGGATTGTTTAATGATTATTTATCATTATTGTTATATACATGCGATGTATGGAAATCCATATAACTGAAATTATATGGTAATTGATTGAGTCGCATTCCGATTCAGAATATTTTAAAATAAAGAATATTCAAAAATAAAGAATCTTTTAAAATAAAGAATATTTAAAAATAATATTCAATGAAGAATAAGATTGTGATTTTTATATCCATTTTTAGGTGGGCACAAAAATATAAAAATATGAAGCCGAATTAAGTAGCAAACATTACTTTAGCCCGGACGGGTTTATCGATTAATTTTATTCATTTTATAATGAATATCGAAAAGAAGTGTTTCAAAATCTAATATTTTGAAAATATTAATATTTTAATATGATAAAGATATAAAATATTCAATTTTGATTTAAAATTGAAAAGAAGTTGGAATCGTTTTAACATAAATTTATAAATATTTTATAAAATACAATTTAAATGGAAATTGATGAAATATATATGATATATATTATGTATATTTAATGGCATGTATAGAACGCGTCGCGCAGCGACTGTTCGCGTATTTCGACCATTTACTTCAAATTGATGTAACGGGAGATCAGACCGTCGAATTCTCCTAAAACCGGAACCTTGGGTTCGTATCGAAAAGAGCTTTCCAATGAATATAAGAGATTTGAAATCTAACAGTTGGTTTTGAAATTATGTCCAAATCAAATTTGGGAAAGGTCGCTCTAGATGCAGTTCGGTGGTCGTTATTGGAAATCGATTGTACGGGCCTTAATAAAATTATTAAAAATATTAAAAAAATTATGTAAAATCATAATAAATTATTTGAAAAGATTTTGGATGAAAATTTCCTATTTTGAAAAGATGAAAATATATTTATATCGAAATGACCTAGTTATTAACTAGAAGAAGTCTTTAAATTAAGATTTATTGAAGTTTTCCAATTAAATATTCAACTGGAATTAAATAAAGTAAATTGGATTTTTGGGTTTGTCATGAATGATGTCTTCAGTAACATGCTCTTAAACCCCGTATGAAAAGAATAAATCTTTTAATTAAGATTATTAGTGTTTCCAATTATATTTAGTAATTAGAATAAAATAAAATGTGAATTGGGTTTATTGTGAACTGTGTTTTTAACGACATTCGTTCTTTAAGCCAAATTAACAGTGAAAATATAATTTGGAATTTATAAATATTTTATTAATATTTAATGGAAATTTTCCAAAATAAGGTTTTCCAATTTTATATACTAAATTGGAATTGAATGGAATTCGATTTAATAATAATCGAGACGAGCTTCTGTAAAAGAAGACCGTTATTATATATGGGATTTAAAAAGGCTTTGTCGTTATTCCATTTATATTATTAGTCTGATACGGAAAATTATATCGATTATATATTGACTTGATTTCTGTGAAAATTCCATATTAAATGGAAGATAATTTTGGTTTATCGTGAACTATGTTTTAAATGACATTGGTTCTTTAACCCAGTTAAAGACAAGATTAATTTCTTAAAGTTGAATAATCATAAAGTAATGATTTTTGATATTAATTGGAGATTTAATGAATCTTTAAAAAGAAGGTTAAAGAATAAATTTAAAAGAATTTACCTTTGATAAAATTAATGGGAACGTTTCCCTAATAATGTGAATATTTTATTAAAAGAATATTCTGAATTGGAATGAGGCGTATGATGTGTTTCTATAACACTTAATTATTGGAAAAAATATACGCGAGTTATTCGAAAAGACCGGGTTTAACCTATTCCGAATGATTACTATGACGATTTAGATTCAAAGATGAAGACGGTGGTTGAAGACCGGAGATCTTCAATCGTTTGGATGATTACTGATGTCTTAATTGGGAGGCATCCCAAGACAGGGTAATAAGTGGTGATCGTCCAGACGTACTTGGAGATCGATGGATTTGCGAGAAACTCTATCCTGCATTGGACATATGGGACGAGGAATAAGGTGTCTCCAGTTTCGTTCAGACCCAAAACGAACTTGTAAATGGATGGTATGTCTGACGTTGTATTCCTTTATGTTGTATTCGTTGATCTCTGCTAAATATATATTTGTTTGGTAGCGGAGAATTTATTCTCTTGCTTAACACCCTTCTTTGAGACGTACGAGCTTAGAGGTTATATATTGGCAGAAATCAATGGTATGGTATGCATTGACAATGTAGCATGTTAAGATGCAAATGATCAAGGTCTTTGTTGAAAAGCAGAGCCTTGTGGTTGATGATCAAAGCACAGCTTTATTTAGCATAGCTTTGTGTAGTGATACTTCGCTAGCCTCACACCCCGGTATGAACCAGAAGTGGGAGAAGGACCCCAGGGAGAACATGCTTTTCTTTCTAGCTAAAAGTGGTGTCCGGGTTTTACAAGCCCAAATATTTTTACTTATATGGATGATGGAAAACGAGGTACCTCGGATTTGAGTCCCTAGTGGCTCTTTATTTAAGCCATATAGGGCAGGGAAACATATTGTTCAGGCATAACCAATCCACTAACATATGTGTGGACCGGCCCTAGCGCTTATAAGGGCTTGACTGAGTACTTGTCCTAAGGCACGGGCTAGAGTGTCTCGAAATTCAGCAAGGATGATCCCTTGCCTTTGTTCATGATGGAAATCCAACTTCCAATACGACATCGTACGGTTTTGATTTTATAACTAGTATGGCGACATAGTATATGGCAGCTATGCCGTCTATGATTGGTACATTATGATTGAAATGTTTTTGAAACATATATACACTAATAATAATATCAAATCCGTTTTATCGTATCAAGCATTTTTGACCATTATAAGGTAAAACTCTATCCTCCGGTTTGCGTTGCATTATATAATTGGACTTGAGTCTTATAATGGTTTCATTTTTCTAACAAGCATTGCGTTGTTTAATGATTTATTTTATTTCTTGCACTGGCAATCCAATGGAGTAAACCCGTTCCTCGTTAGCGGCGTGGCCCTGTGATTAGCCTTATTATTAAATAGGTTAAATAAGATTTCTCATACAAGTCCCATGACTGACTCGTAGTTTGTTTCACTTTGCAAACTCGAGTGCTATTTTTTCCCACGGGCAGTCGAATAACTTATTTTGCAGATATATTAAGCAGGATTTTGGATCAAAGTTTAAAGCTGTGTCCAGAGCATGATAGTTTTCCATTGTGATAGTTTATTGTTCCGCTGCATTATATTACATTTGTAGTAAATTATCTTCCGCTGTATTATATTTAATGTATTCTGATATATTCTTTACTCTGATGTAACATTATTATAATGTTTATAAAAGTTTTCTGTTATTTGTTCTGATGTGTTGTATGCCCAAAGTTAGTGTATCCGGCGATTTCCCGCAAGGGAATTTTCGGGACATTACATCTCTAGTCAAAACCTTATCAAGCATTATTCCCAAGCTCAAGGTGATGTAATATATCTACATAAAACTTCTGCATACATAACAATCAATTTTTTTGTATTTAGAAATTTGACACATTAAATTAGAACTGACTCCAAAGGATAAAATGTATCATTCACTTCAAATTTTTGTAGCCACCAATGATGGGAGATGTAAAAAGAAAGAAAATTATGAAATACATGTTGTGAACTAATCTTAGATTAAAGGTATGATAAGTTACTAAAGTACAACACATGTAAGCATACTTCATGCACATATTAATTCTTGATTAGTGGATTTATATTTATCCATAAAATAATTCCAATCAAAGTACAGGTGTTAATTTACAAAATCAGCTGGCATTTAACAATGCACAAATGTTGCAACAGAATTCCCAGACAATATATGAATTGTGGAAGCATGGTTATGTACTTGTATATCTAATAGCACATGCACACTAAGTATATTTTAGTAAAAACCATTTTTTATTCAATACTAACTGATAACATACGATACAGCTGAAACCACTGAATAAAACAAAAATCCATGAGTAGCCAAACCAACAAGACGAAGAACAATAAAAGAGTACAATTGCAGTAAGCACAATAGACAAATTTCCCAATAATAGAACAACCGATAAAAATCACCAAATTGTCATCATAATTTCATAAACAATAGGCAAGAGAATTGGTGTTTACCTTACTACCGCATAGATTAGGGTTTCGCTGCCCAATCGTCGAGGTTTGGGTTTGATTAGGGTTCAATAGGGTTTTGAGATAGAGCGATTATCGGGGGAGAGAGAGTAAAAAATAATAATAAGAAGAAGAAGAGGGAAAATAAAACCGTTAGTGGAAAAGTAAAGTATAATATGGATCTGAGCACGTAATATTTTCATAACCCCAACAAACAACGGAATGATAAAATATAGAGGTGGAAACAGACTAAAAAATAATTTTTTTAACTACTTCTTCAAATAACAAATAAATATTGTACGAATACAAAATTAAAATATGAAATGGAAAATTCAAACTATTGACCACTTTTTGGTGGAAGAGCAAATTTCTATGACGACCCCAAACCCCGTACTAACTGTGGCAAGGGTAATCTTTGGAATATAACAGATAATAGCCGAACAGAATTAAATTAATACACTAGATAATGAACAAATAATATACTGGATAAACGTAAACATCATAGTTACGCAGTATACAGGATCATACTTAGTACAAATACAGTTCAACTATACATGAATGTCTACAGCGGTAAACAAACATAATATGTACAATAGGAGCTGAACAGCATAAAAGAGATAAATGATAGTAACCAACTTCAGCTCCAGCTATCCAGAAAGAGCCTGCTGAAACCTGAATACAAGGTTGCCCGTGTAGAAAGAGGGGCACCCGAGTTTGCAAGTGAAACAAACTACGAGTCAGTTGTGGGACTAGTATGAGAAATCTACTTAACACAATTTATAATATGGCTAATCACAGGACCACGCCACTTTCGTGGAATGGGTTTACTCCATTGGATTGCCAGTGCTTTACAACAGGAATTTTTTTTAAACATCGCAATGCTTTTTATAAAAATGAAGCCATTATAAGACTCAGTTCCCATCACACAATGCAAGGCAAACCGGAGGATAGAGTTTTACCTTATAATGGCCAAAATATGCTTGATACGAATAAAATAAAAGAATTTAATATTATTACTAGTGTTTATAAGTTTCAAAAACAATTTCAATCATAACTATTAATCATAGACGGCATGGGTACCATATATCATGTCGCCATATGTAGGTATACAATCAAAACCACACAGTCACGTATTTGGAAATTGGATTTCCATCATGAACCAAGGCAAAAGATAGTCCATACCGACTTCGAGATAATCTTGCCCACGTCTCAGGATCAGAGCTCGAGTGACCCTTGGATCGTCAGGGCGGGTCCACCGATGTGGATTAAAATGCCTGAACACTACGTTTCCTCGCCCTTTGGGGGCGTAAATGAGCCAACGAATGACTCCATCGGTCCCGGATCGACCGATATATCCGAGGCGCCTCGCAACAGCAACAACCACGTAGGTGAAAATAATATAAATGTCAACTAGTTCAAGCACTGACACCACCTCTATCTAGAAGGAAACGCATGCCCGCCCTGAGGTCCTCTCCTGTTTCTGGTTCATACCGGGGTGTGAGGTTCGCGAATTCACATTATACACAAAGCTACGCTACACAGGCGGTGCTTTGATCATCACCACAAGACTTTTCTTTTCAATAGAAGCCTTGATCACTTCATCTTAGCATGCCACACAGGCAATTCACACCATGCAACTGATGGCTATCAATCACACAGAATGAATTCCAATGTCGGACACACAGTCCATTTACAAGTCCGTTCTGGGTCTGAACGAAACCGGAGGCACTAAATACCTCGCATACCCATCGGTCTCCACGTATGTCTGGATGATCACCACTTATTATCCATATTTCGGGATGCCTCCCAATCAGGACATCAGTTACCATCCAACCGAGGTGAAGATCTCCGGTCTTCAACCACCGTCTTCATATTCGACTTCTTATCGTCGATTTAATTATTCAAAATGGGATAAACCTGGTCTTTTTATGCAACTCGCGTATATAATAAAAAGTGCTACACAAACACAATATACGCCTCATTTCAATTCATCAGTCACTAACCGTAAATCAATAAGAGAATGATTTACCAAATATTAACCCCGAAGGCCGAAACCAACATCAGATCAAAACCCAGGAAACCATTCGACATAGCTAACCTTCAGTTAGTTTCTAAATTTCACATTCCATATCGTTTATAATATTTTATAACGATTTATCGCTATTTTTATTTATTTATTTATAGCCAATTCATTCAAACGACACTTCAGGCCATAACGTGGCCGTGGCGCTGTTTTTCTTTAGATTTGATTTACACATATCTGAAAATCTAAATGTTGGAACTTCACAAATTTTATATCATTAGAAAGATCTTTTCAAAACGAACCCAACGGTTCCAGTTTCCGGGAAATCCGACGGTCGGATCTCCCGGTACACTTGTTTGAAGTTTCGATTTCAAAATACGAACTGCAGCGTCGTTATTCGATTTAATTTAATTATATATATGTGTATATATATATATAATCGATTATGGCGCTGTTTTTCTTCAGATTTGAATTAAACATTCCAGACAATCCCACCGTTGAATCTTCACAAAGTGGGTGTCGTTGGAAAGATATTTCCAAGGCGAACTCAACGGTTTCGGTTTTGGGAAAATCCGATACTCGGATCTCCCGCACTAATCGTTTGAAATCACGGTAGTAAAACACGAACTGCAGCTTCGTTATTCGATATATTTCAATCCTATATATATATATAATCGATTCTTCAACTTCAAAATATATTCTTTTCATACATATGATAAAAATGATATTTTTATCCATCCGACATTTATTTCAACACTTCACTATTTTTAACAATTCATGTTTATAATAAAAATGTGACTTTTATTGCAAAACAATTTATTTCAAAACACAACCATTTATATAGTTCAAATAGATGATAAAAATATGATTATTATTATAAAACAATTTATTTCAAAACACGACTATTTTATATAGTTCATATAGATGATAAAAATATGATTTTTATTATAAAACAATTTATTTCAAAACACGACTATTTTATATAGTTTATATAGATGATAAAAATATGATTTTTATTATAAAACAATTTATTTAAAACGCGAATACCATTCAAGACATGAATTTCTATTCAACGAATGAATTTCTATTCAACACATGAATGTTTTCTAATCAACACACGAATATAGTTTCAACACATGAAAATAATTCTAACACATGAATATTATTCAAAATTTCGGCTGCATAACGGCAGGGTAGTTAAAACCGGGGCCGTCCCTAGTACGGCTCCTCGCTCTACCTTAAAGCCTTGCAGCTTTTGACATTGGGGATTTCATGCATCTAGTTCGGACGCAGGCGGCATGTATATTTTTTTCATTTCCACAAACTAATCCTATGTGGTTTCAACCAAATAATTCTCAACCACAAACGGGTATTTTTCAAACATAATCAATCAATTTCAACCACAAACAATTCTAATCAACCATTTGCTATCAACCAATTTTCACACCAATCACAACCAATAAATATCGTCCATGGTTTGTGCACGAGGGGCGTATATAGATATATATATAGATAGATAGATAGATATGTATATATTTATATAAGCAAATTTCACTTCTATTCAACACATATATAATTTTTACAACGCATATATTACTTATACATCGACCGTACAACTTATACAACGCTTATACATGAGGTGTACAACACTTATATAACTCATACATTGACTATATAATTTATACATCATCGTTTTCCATATCGTTTATAATTCAGAAATCTCACATTGGGTTCCACTTCACCAAAAATAGCAGAAGGCTCAGAAAAATACGCGGTCTCTTCTAGAATGTAGAGGACGTCCACACGAGTCCACTATCTCTTGTTTCACCGAATTTCATCAAGAAACGAAAAAGATATGATTTTTACAGTGAAATAAAAACCGTAGCGCTTTAAAGTGCTATAAACTATTTTAAATAAACGGGTCGTTTACCTTTTTGATTTCTTCAAAACTAGGTTTTAGTTTTTCGATCCATCCGTGCAACGATGTTAAGATCCAGTCGCACCACGGTGTAGAGCTTCGGAAGGGCTTCCCAAAGACCCCCCTCCCCCCGCGTTCAACTCGAGCTCAGGTAGGTGGAGGGTTCTGACGTCGAACGGCGTCCACTCCAGGGTGTGTTTCTCGATGTAGACGGCACGGTTGAGGGTGAATCCAGTATGGATTTGTAGCTCTTGTCGAGCTCAACTAAAAACTACAAAGAACCTATATCTAATTTTTCGTGTAGGGGGCGGAATGGAGGAGAGAGGGTTTGATGATTTCCGTCGTGCGTCGTATGGTGGATCGGGGAGAGAGAGTGTATTCTGGCCAATGAGGAATTTCCTTTTATTTATATATTTTGAAAAGTTTGAAAATACTCACTTTCACACACGAACCCCAATCCAGACCCAACGACTGTCGCCCCCAGGTAAATACCCCCATTCCGAACATAATGGGATATGTTTCATAGGCCCGTTCGACTGTTTTAGTCAGTTTTTCCCCAAATTAAAATACAAAACATTCAATATTCGATTTGAATGTACATTTCAATTTGCCAGGGCCACAAACTTATTCGGAAAATTCCAGAAAAATAAATCTAGCTATGTTTTGGCGATATAGTCTCAACAAAACTAGTTTCGTCGAATTCTGAGACCGTTTGAAAAATGGCCCTTTTCTAGTCGATCCAATTTAACAAAAATCAACCAAACACATTTTCCTTTGCCACGCTCACATACTAGCTTCAACAATTATGAAATTTGAAACCTAGCAATAGTTTAACATCCCGGATCCAACAAAAGTGGTTTCGTCAAATTACGAGGTTGTTTGCAAAATGGCCATTTTCACGGGCTATATAAACTCTATAGCGACCTTTCTGAAAATTCATTTGGCCATAACTTTTGCTTCCCCCTATGAAACTTTGATTTTTCAGATTCGTTAGAAAGATATTCACTAACAGATTTAAATTTTTTTGGTTTCACTCCAATCCGTTTTGTTTTGCACCCGGTACAGTCAGGCAAAGTTTGAATTCAAATTTTGAAACTACCGCGCCATTTCAGGCCTTGTTTATAAATAGAAATAATTATATTCATTTTCAATGTCGATTCAAACTTAATTTTCATCGTTATTATTTAAAATATTTATTTTAAATATTTTAAATTCACCTAATTAGCCAATTTAAAATTTTTAAATTGGTTCAGATTTTCCGTGTCGTTACAATCTCCCCCACTTAAAACTTTTCGTCCCCAAAAAGGAACAAAGTCAAAAGTGGTTTGATTAATCAACTCTACGTCCAATCTGGCTTCCATTTTCCAACTTTTCAGTTTCTGAGAATTTTCAAATTCTTCAAAAAAATTGGCTAACACCCGGAATTTTCGAAAAATTTCGCCATAACCTCCTTTGTTCAGGGAGGCGTTTGGAAATTTATTGGGCCGTATTAGGTACCCAATAAATCCAATAAAGCATACACATATTTATATTGATATATTCTGGTGTTTACAGGGGAGCGTGTATAGATTATAACTCCAGAGAATAAATTCTCGTCACCCTATCAAAGCCTGAGGGAGTGTGTATTTTTAATTGCTCTAGAGAATAAATTCTCGTCACCTCGTCCCGTGTGGGAAATAAATAATCCATGTGCCGTATCTAATAACTAGAGAGACATGATTATTATCAACTCTAGACCCGTGTGGGGTTTTTATTATTCTGGCAATTTATCGTTACATTTTATATGGTCCATATCAGTCATCAGTTCAACCTATAATATATAGTCATCGCCATACAAGCCTCCCGCTCGTATGGTAAATCTTCCACCTCGTCACACAAGCTTCAACTGCTTATGTGGTATATGATGAAGTATGCCTATCTTCAAGAAGTATGCCATGTAGTGTAGTTCAAAATTAATTATTACTATCCTATGGCGACGTTTATTATTACACACAGAACAACCAGCACTCCGCATCTAATGGCATTCACAGGAGTTGATATAGTAATATTTCGCATCCAACTCATTAAGGTTTACCTATTTTTCGGGCACGCAAATAATTTCTTTACTCAACAGCTAATCCATTTACATGTTGAAACATATATATGCACATGTATATATTTCCATCTATTTTTAAATTAGTTCAATGTGTGATTCAATCGAATAAATTCTACCCTTCATTCTCTTATTGATTAAATTAACTATCTTTCTAATAATTTAATTAACCATATCTACTATCACACAACACAAATAACAATCAATTTTATTTTTAACTTTTCAAAACCATACTAATTAATTCAAACACTCTTTTGAAAACATTCAGACTATATGATTAAAAAGTTTACATCCATGAAAAGAAAACAACAAAAAAGTAAAGAATAGAATGGAAATGGAAAATATGGTAGATGTACCTTGCACCAGAGTCAATCAGAGATATCCACCCTGCACTTAGAATAGGCCGTCTTAATGCTTTCCTCTGTTTCCTAAGTACAATCTCGCGGATATCCACTCATTGCACTTTGACTAAGTGAACCTTCTTGTCCCTCAGTTCTTTGGTTTCTTTGCCAATGATCTTTAGCGGCTCTCTTCTCACAGCCAATTCTGGAGTAATTTCAATATCTTGTTGCGCTGCTTCTTCCATGATCAAGTCTGGATCATGAACGGGCTTTCGAAGTTGAGATATGTGAAATACATCATGCACTCCAGGCAACTAATCAGGCAATTGAATTCTATAAGCGAGGGTTCCAACCGTTCTGGTATAGGGAATGGACCAATAAATCAGGGTGCTAACTTCCTAGTTTTACCAAATTGAATCACTCCTCTCATCGGAGAAACCTTTATATACACATAATCACCAACAGAAAAAGCAAAATCCCTTCTTCTCGAATCAGCATAGCTCTTCTGTCGGCTTTGAGTGACAAGTAATCGTTTCTTAACGAAGTCGACTTTGTCTGCGGCTTCGCGGATCATATCTGGTCCCAATACAAGCCTATTTCCAGGTTCAACCCAACAAGCAGGGGATCGGCATGGTCTACCATACAATGCTTCGAATGGTGACATCGTCAGGCTCGCTTGGTAGCTATTGTTGTATGAGAACTCAGCGAAATGTAAATGGTCTTCCCATGATCCACCGAAATCTAGAACACAAGCCTGTAATAAATCTTCTAGAATACGATTCACCCTCTCAGTCTGACCATCTGTCTGAGGATGATAAGCGGTGCTCAAGTTCAGCTTTGTTCCCAGGTCTACTTGAAACACGATCTTTATCACTAACTATACTGAGCGGCACTCCATGTAGCCTAACAATTTCCTTGAAATATATCTGTGCCAGACTCTGAGCAGTTCTATTGGATTTGACAGGTATAAAATGGGCAGTCTTCGTGAAGCGATCTACGATCACACAAATACTGTCATTTCCTTTCCTGGTTCTGGGCAAACCATCTATGAAGTCTATGGAAATATGTTCCCACTTCCAACCTGGAACGTCCAGTGGTTGCAACAATCCAGCCAGTTTCTGTTGGTCGTTTTTGACTAGTTGGCAAGTAGGGCATCGGCTAACATATAAAGAGATGTCTCTCTTCATCGACTTCCACCAGAAAGTGCGTTTGATGTCATTATACACTTTGCTTACTCCTGGATGGATTTTGACTTGTGGCGCTCATCCAGTACTTCCTTTCTGAGCTCAGAAATGTTAGGAACACAGATTCGAACTTTTAGCCTTAGAATCCCATCATTATCAACCTGAAAACTCGAGGGCCCGCCTCTCTGAATTATCTCTCTGATCTTCTGAATGAAGTGATCATTCTTCTGAAGAGCAGATATTTTATCAATCAATGAAGTCGTAATAATAAAACTGGCGATCATTACATTCTTTCGGCTTAGCACATCGGCCACGACATTGGCTTTCCCTGGAGTGTACAGAATCTCAAAATCGTATGATGCAAGGAACTCTAGCCAACATTGCTGCCTCAGATTCAAGTCTTTCTGGGTGAACAGATACTTTAACGACTGGTGATCTGTAAACAGTTTGAATTTCTCACCCAAAAGATAGTATCTCCAGATTTTCAAAGCAAACACGATAGCCAACAACTCAAGATCATGAGTGACGTAGTTTTTCTCGTGCGGCTTGAGTTAACGGCTAGCATAAGCGATCACTTGATCTCTTTGCATTAATACTGCACCCAGGCCTTCTCTAGAGGCATCTGCCCAGACTTTCAAGTCTTGATTTCCATCGATTATCGTTAACACTGGAGCCGATGTTAATCATAACTTTAGGTCCTCAAAATCCTCCTCACATTCGGGAGTCCACTTGAATTTTGCGTGCTTCTTTCTAAGCTTTGTTAAGTGACTAGATATCTTCAAAAAATCTTTAACGAACTTCCGGTAATAACTAGCCAATCCAAGAAAACTTCGGACTTCTGTGGGAGTACTAGGCTGTTTCCAATTTTGAATAGCGGTGATATTTCTTGGATCCACAGCAATCCCCTCTTTCAATACGACGTGGCCAAGAAACTTTACTTCATCCTGCCAGAATATACATTTGGACAGTTTGGCTTTCAATACATTCTTTTTCAGAATTTCTAGAACCTGCTCCAAATGCTTTTCATGTTCGGCCTTTGACTTAGAGAAGATTAGAATATCATCAATAAAGACCAGAACAAACTTATTCAAGACTCCCCTGAACACTCGATTCATTAAATCGACGAAGTAAGCTGGAGCATTACACAGGCCGAACGGCAATACTAACCATTCATAGCATAAGTCTGGACCTCTGAATGTTGTCGTAGGAACACACTCTTCGGCAATACGAAGCTGATGGAAGCCTGTAGCTAGGTCCGTCCCTGAAAATACTTGTGCTCCATTCAGACGATCTAATAAATCATCGATCCGCGGTAATGGATATTTATTCTTTATTGTCTGCTTATTCAAGTCACGATAATGCACACATAGTCGCAGAGTACCGTCAGACTTTGGGACAAACACCACTGCTGCTCCCCAATCAGAGAAACTTGGCCTGATCAGACCCTTCCATACAAGCTGTCGAGTTTGATTGTCTAGTTCTTCTTTCTCCTTCAGAGTCATTCTCCGAATAGCATGCACTACTGGCCTTGCATTCGAGATTAAAGCAATTTTGAAATCAATTTCTCTCTGGAGAGGTAAGCAGACAACTTCTTCGAACACATCTGCATATTTCTTGATGACAGGAATATCTTTTATGAGGTCGGAAATATTCTCTGTGACTACAGGGATATTTTCTATTTGAGCAGGAAAAACATCCAAAGCTGCCCAGAAGTCTTTTCTATTAGACTGACCTTCACAGGGAATGGTTATATAATCACCTGATTTAATCTTCGCCCTGACGACTCTGTCGGCGCATTTAACCTCAGCTTCATATTTGGTCAACCAATCTAACCCCAAGATAAGATCAAACTCTGTAAAATTCATGACGACCGCAATGGTAGGGAACCGATAATGAGAAAAAGAAACCGGCACCCTACAATCCCAACTGAGATCGAGGGAACCCCCAACCGGATTATGGACAGTCATTGGTTCTTTGAGCTTCTTCAAATTCAAATCCAGTTTCTTAACCGCATTCTTTGCAACAAAGCATTGTGACGCGCCGGTGTCAAACAGTACTTTAACTGGAATATCTTTGACAGTTAGCGTGCCTTCTAAAACATCTGGCCTTTCCTGAGCAGACGAAGATGCCGGCACTTCTGCCACTTCATTTACATGTACTGCTTCAGGTTTTTTGAATAGTGGGCAGGCCTTTAAAAGATGACCAGTCTGATGACATCCACCACATTTTCTATTCTCTTGAAACTTCTCCTTGGATTTAGATCCACTCTTTATTCGCTTCTTCGAGGGTTTGTAATTCCCCTGAAAATGCCCTTGCTTATGGAAACTATTGCATATGGCAGTCGTTACTGGTTCTTTCTCAGATCTGGCCCTTTTCCGATTGACTTTAGGCTTTTTACTCACCTCAGACATCGTACTGGCCTCAGGACGATCAGTTTCAGACTCACCTTTATTACTCGGACTGATTTCCTCTTCATCGCGCAACATACCTTTCTTATGGAGATCTTCATACTGATAAGCCATGTATGTCATTTCCGAAAAAGGAAGCTTCACATGCCCTATTACTTTATTCTGGTATTTTCTTTGTAGGCCATGAATAAATCTCAGATTCTTTCTCTTCGTATTTTTAATTAGATGAGGAGCAAAGGGAGAAAGTTCGTTGAATTTCTTATGATATTCTGGGATGGTCATATCTCCTTGTATCAGATAAGAGAATTCATCACATAGCCTCTCAGTCGCTTCGGGAGGAATAAATCTTTCACTGAAAACCTCTTTGAATCTATCCCAGGTGATATCACCTTCTGGATTATCCTTAGTGATTGTTTCCCACAAGATTAAAGCTTCTTCTCTAAGTGCCCAGGATGCCACTAATCTTTTCTGATCATCTCTTAACTGGATACGTTCAAAAATTCTTTTAACAGAACTCATCCAAGCTTGAGTTTGAATTATAGATTCATTGCTCGAGAATTGTGCTCCGCCCAGATTTCGATATCTCTTCAATAGAGCCTCTAGATCTAGTTCTGCATTTCTTCTGTTTCTAACACTCATTTTCTAGTACTTCTACAAATAGAAAATCAAGTGTCAGGTCACAGAAAAGATACTTCAAAACATAGAGACAAATTTTTCAAATGTAAATGTGTCTACTGGGGTGTATTTCATTCTGCTTTACTCATACTAGGATATTACTGATCCTATCTGTAATGAGTTACCCGTCCTAGAACACTACTAGTTCTACTTCTAACAAGTTCGTTGATATGTTATATTCCAGCACTAAGCTTAACCAATGCTCTGATACCACGTTATGACGACCCCAAACCCCGTACTAACGGTGGCAAGGGTAATCTTTGGAATATAACACAGAAACATATAATAGCCAAACAGAATTAAATTAATACACCAGATAATGAACAAATAATATACTGGATAAACGAAAACATCAGAGTTACATAGTATACAGGATCATACTTAGTACAAATACAGTTTAGCTGTACATAAATGTCTACAGCGGAAAACAAACATAATATGTACAATAGGAGCTGAACAGCATAAAAGAGATAAATGATAGTAACCATCTTCAGCTCCAGCTATCCAGAAAGAACCTGCTGAAACCTGAATACAAGGCTGCCCGTGTAGAAAGAGGGGCACCCGAGTTTGCAACTGAAACAAACTACGAGTCAGTCATGGGACTGGTACAAGAAATCTACTTAACACAATTTATAATATGGCTAATCACAGAACCACGCCACTTTCGTGAATCGGGTTTACTCCATTGGATTACCAGTGCTTTACAATAGGTAAATCTTTTAAACATCACATTGCTTTTTATAAAAATAAAGCCATTATAAGACTCAGTTCCCATCACACAATGCAACGCAAACCGGAGGATAGAGTTTTACCTTATAATGGCCAAAATATGCTTGATACGAATAAAACAAAAGAATTTGATATTATTACTAGCGTTTAAAGTTTCAAAAACAATTTCAATCATAACTATCAATCATAGATGGCATGGGTACCATATATCATGTCTCCATATATAGGTATACAATCAAAACCGCACAGTCACGTATTTGGAAATTGGATTTCCGTCATGAACCAAGGCAAAAGATAGTCCTCACCGACTTTGAGACAATCTATCCCATGTCTCAGGATCAGAGCTCGAGTGACCCTTGGATCGTCAGGGCCGGTCCACCGATGTGGATTAAAAATGCCTGAACACTAAGTTTCCCCACCCTTTGGGGCATAAATGAGCCAACGAATGACTCCATCGGTCCCGGATCGACCGATATATCCGAGGCGCCTCGCAACAGCAACATCCACATAGGTGAAAATAATATAAATGTCAGCCAGTTCAAGCACTGACACCATCACTAGCTAGAAGGAAACGCATGCCCTCCTTGAGGTCCGCTCCCGTTTCTGGTTCATACCAGGGTGTGAGGTTCGCGAATTCACGTTATACACAAAGCTACGCCACACAGGAGGTGCTTTGATCATCACCACAAGACTTTGCTTTTCAACAGAAGCCTTGATCACTGCATCTTAGCATGCCACATAGGCAATTCACACCATGCAACTGATAGCTATCAATCACACAGAATGAATTCCAATGTCGGACACACAGTCCATTTACATGTCTGTTCTGGGTATGAACGAAACCGGAGGCACTATATACCTCGCATACCCATCGGTCTCCACGTACGTCTTGACGATCACCACTTATTATCCATATTTCGGGATGCCTCCCAATCAGGACATCAGTTACCATCCAACCAAGGTGAAGATCTCCGGTCTTCAACCACCGTCTTCATCTTTGACTTCTTATCGTCGATTCAGTTATTCAGAATGGGATAAACTCGGTCTTTATGAGCAACTCGCATATATAATAAAAAGGGTTACACAAACACAACATACGCCTCATTTCAATTCATCAGTCACTAACCGTAAATCAGTAAGAGAATGATTTCCCAAATATTAACCCCGAAGGCCGAAACCAACTTCAGATCAAAACCAAGGAAACCATTCGACTTAGCTAACCTTCAGTTAGTTTCTAAATTTCACATTCCATATCGTTTATAATATTTTATAACGATTTATCGCTATTTTTATTTATTTATTTATAGCCAATTCATTCAAATGATGCTTCGGGCCATAACATGGCTGTGGCGCTGTTTTTCTTCAGATTTGATTTACACATATCTGAAAATCTAACCGTTGGATCTTCACAAATGTTATATCATTAGAAAGATCTTTTCAAAACGAACCCAATGGTTCCAGTATCGGGAAAATCCAACGGTCGGATCTCCCGGTACACTCGTTTGAAGTTTCGATTTCAAAATACGAACTGCAGCGTCGTTATTCGAATTAATTTAATTTATATATATATATATATATATATATATAAATATAATCGATTCTGGCGCTGTTTTTCTTCAGATTTGAATTAAACATTCCAGACAATCCCACCGTTGGATCTTCACAAAGTGGGTGTCGTTGGAAAGATATTTCCAAGGCGAACCCAACGGTTTCGGTTTCGGGAAAATCCGATGGTCGGATCTCCCGCACTAATCGTTTGAAATCACGGTTTTGAAACACGAACTACAACTTCGTTATTCGATACATTTCAATTCTATTTATTTATATATATATAAATATAATCGATTCTTCAATTTTAAAACTATATTCTTTTCATACATCTGATAAAAATGATATTTTTATCCACCCGACATTTATTTCAACACTTCACTATTTTTAACAATTCATGTATATAATAAAAATGTGATTTTTATTGCAAAACAATTTATTTCAAAACATGACTATTTTATATAGTTCATATAAATGATAAAAATATAATTTTTATTATAAAAAAATTATTTCAAAACACGACTATTTTATATAGTTCATATAGATGATAAAAATATGATTTTTTTTATAAAACAATTTATTTCAAAACACGACTATTTTATATAGTTTATATAGATGATAAAAATATGATTTTTATTATAAAACAATTTATTTAAAACACGAATACCATTCAACACATGAATTTCTATTCAACGAATGAATTTCTATTCAACACATGAAGGTTTTCTATTCAACACACGAATATAGTTTCAACACATGAAAATAATTCTAACACATGAATATTTTTCAAAATTTCGGCAGCATAACGGCAGGGTAGTTAAAACTGGGGCCGTCCCTAGTACGGCTCCTCGCTCTACCTTAAAGCCTCGCAGCTTTTGACAATGGGGATTTCATGCATCTAGTTCGCACGCAGGCGGCATGTATATTTTTTTCATTTCCACAAACTAATCCTATGTGGTTTCAACCAAATAACTCTCAACCACAAACGGGTATTTTTCAACCACAATCAATCAATTTCAACCACAAACAATTCTAATCAACCATTCTCTATCAACCAATTTTCACACCAATCACAACCAATAAATATCGTCCATGGTTTGTGGACGAGGAGCGTGTACATAAATATATATATTTATATAAGTAAATTTCACTTCTATTCAACACATATATAATTTTTACAACGCATATATAACTTATACATCGACCGTACAACTTATACAACTCTTATACTTGAGGTGTACAACGCTTATATAACTCATACATCGAATATATAATTTATACATCGTCGTTTTCCATATCGTTTATAATTCCAAAATCTCACATTGGGTTCCACTCCACCAAAAATAGCAGAAGGCTCAGAAAAATATGCGGTCTCTTCTAGAATGTAGAGGACGTCCACACGAGTCCACTCTCTCTTGTTTCACCGAATTTCGTCAAGAAATGAAAAAGATATGATTTTTACAATGAAATCAAAAATCGTAGCGCTTTAAAGTGCTATAAACTATTATGAATAAACAGACTATTTACCCTTTTGATTTCTTCAAAACTAGGTTTTAGTTTTTCGATCCATCTGTGCAACGATGTTAAGATCCAGTCACACCACGGTGTAGAGCTTCGGAAGGGCTTCCCAAAGACCCCCACCCCCCCCCCCCGGCCGCGTTCAACTCGAGCTCAGGTGGTTGGAGGGTTCTGACGTCGAACGACGTCCGCTCCAGGGGGTGTTTCTCGATGTAGACGGCACGGTTGAGGGAGAATCCACTATGGATTTGTAGCTCTTGTCGAGCTCAACAAAAAACTCCAAAGAACCAATATCTAATTTTTTGTGTAGGGGGAGGAATGGAGGAGAGAGGATTTTGATGATTTCCGTCGTGCGTCGTATGGTGGATCGGGGAGAGAGAGTGTATTCTGGCCAATGAGTAATTTTCTTTTATTTATATATTTTGAAAAGTTCGAAAATACCCGCTTTCACACACGAACCCCAATCCAGACCCAATGACTGTCGCCCCTAGCTAAATACGCCCGTTCCAAATACAATGGGATATGCTTTGTAGGCCTATTCAACTGTTTTAGTCAGTTTTTCCCCAATTAAAATATAAAACATTCAATATTCGATTTGAACGTACATTTCAATTTGCCAGGGCCCCAAACTGATTCGAAAAATTCCAGAAAAATAAATCTAGCTATGTTTTGATGATACGGTCTCAACAAAACTAGTTTCGTCGAATTCTGAGACCGTTCGAAAAATGGCCCTTTTCTGGTCGATCCAATTTAACAAAAATCGACCAAACACATTTTCCTTTGCCACACTCACATACTAGCTTCAACAATTATGAAATTTGAAACCTAGCAATAGTTTTACATCCCGGATCCAACAAAAGTGGTTTCGTCGAATTCCGAGGTCGTTTGCAAAATGGCCATTTTCACGGGCTATATAAACTCTATAGCGACCTTTCTGAAAATTCATTTGGCCATAACTTTTGCTTCCCGCTATGAAACTTTGATTTTTCAGATTCGTTAGAAAGATATTCACTAACAGATTTAAATATTTTTGGTTTCACTCAAATCCGTTTTGTTTTGCGCCCGGTACAGTCAGGAAAAGTTTGAATTCAAATTTTGAAACTACCACGCCATTTCAGGCCTTGGTTATAATTAGAAATAATTATATTCATTTTCAATGTCGATTCAAACTTACTTTTCATCGTTATTATTTAAAATATTTATTTTAAATATTTTAAATTCAGCTAATTAGCCAATTTAAAAATTTTAAATTGGTTCAGATTTTCTGGGTCGTTACAATTTCTTTGGAACCAAATCTGAATTTTTTATAACTCTAATCAAACAACTTAATTGTATGGTATAAAATCATATCTAAAATATGAGAGGGAAATAAAACGTTGTCCAAGATTTTGGAGGGAAAAACATTTGTGTGAAGCCAAATCTAATTTCTTTTTTTTATAACAGCAATCAAACAACATATAAGCTGTTGCTTGAATGTCATACGTGAAATATTAATAACATAATGATTTCATGAGCTTTGCTAGAAAACAGATGATTTTTCCTTATGTTGTGCAAAAAGTGGAAAAAACAAAGAATATATCTTATGTTGTGTGATCGCTATTTTCTAATTTAGTTTGTGGCGTAGTGAAGTTAACTATGTTTCAAGTTGACTGGGTCAACTGTTTTAATTAGAATTGGTCGTTAGGTTCATTTGTATCCAATTAATTTAATAAATATAATTTTAACAAATAGTTGTTTAAACTTAATAAGATTTCTTAAAAGTTAATTAATCTTTTAGTTAACTATGTTTAAAGGTGATTATCAAGTTATTTATTATTAATAAAGTTAATTATTATTGTAATAACCTTTTAGAAAGGACTAACTATTCTAGCTTTAGTTAATAAAGAAGTTAACTGTTTTTACAATAGTTAATGATGAAGTAAACTACTTTTACTTCAATTACTATTGAAGTTAATTATTTTTTTAATTAACAATAATTAAATAATAATAATTAAAAATGATTACCCTTTTGAAGGAAAATTCATTTAGGAAGGAAATCGAGTTATAATAAGAGTTCGGTTGAACTTTGGAAAGGGTTTTGTATAAGGATTAGATAATGAATCCAAGTATTATAAACAAGGATTATAAAATTGGCTTAAAACCAATGATACGGTTTTAAATAAATATTAATTAATAATTGAATTTAGTGAAATGATTGAAATTGAAAAGAGATTTCAAGAATGAAAAGGTACGAGGCTTAAATAAGATTTTGTAAAGGATTTAGCAAATGGATTTGTTGTAATAAATCCAAGTTGAATTTTATAATAAGATCATATTGTATTTTTGATAAGGATTGATGAATGGATTTTGTATTAAATCCAAATTTTAAATGAATTTTTTTAAAAGAAGTTTAAGGTTAAAGGCGTGCTTTGGTAAGGGATTACTTAATCAACGATTTAAGTAACATTGCTTATGATTGAAAAGAGATTTCAAAAGTAAAGAAATAGTTTATAAACCATATTTTAAAAGGAATGGTAAATAAAATTGATATGATATTGTAATTAATAAGAGGGTTGAGTTACAAAACTTTATCTTCTAAAGATAAGAACGTTGTTGATCAAGGTATGAAAGGTAAATAGAATACCCCAACTTGAGCGACTTCACTATTAAACGGTACTAGTTTGTAATTTTAGTGGTATTGGAAATAATTAATTATTTTCGTAATAAATATTGTGTAGCGTCTCGGAAATTTCAACACTCGAATCTCGGCACTAATATAACCCGTGTCCAAAACTCAAGTACGGGAAACCCCGGAAAGCTAGAAGAAGAAGTTAGAAGGTGAGATAAGAAAGAAAGATAGAATAGAAGAATAAGAAGAAGAATCAACACAACACAGAGTCTCACATCGCAGCGGAACAAAATATAATATATAAATAAACTTTATTGAGAGCTTGAAATACAACTTACAACATCAGAGTACATCAATACATCAGGACAGTTATAATAGCATGTCCTCATATATGTCACACAGCGGAATAATAATGGTATAACATCATACGTCTGAACTCCTTCAGCTCGTCTTTGGACTTTACATTATCCGATAATCTGAACCTGTACATCTCGGTCTAACCCGAGCATTTACAAAACACCGGGTCAGTCTGGTGAACCAGAATGAGGAAAACTCGCTAAGTTTATAATATCATCCATATTGATTTAAAAGTCAAAAATCCTTTTGAAAGAAAAGGATAATAGTAAGACCATCCTACACATAAACACGAACGGTTTTTACCTTTCTATAACCCAAAACATTTTTGAAATCATATCTTTTTTGATATTATAATAATGTCTAAATACAAATAAATATCAATCTAGCAGAACGCTTGCATCTCACGCTCTACGTATATAGTATACAATCCAAAACTGCGGGATCTTATTGGAATTTGGATTCCGACTATGACAAGGTATGGAACCACCTTCCGATAGTGTATCTCTAGAGGGGAATACACTGGGTTCAACAAGAATATCTTGTAACCCGGCCCATACATGGCTGACCACTCATTTCTCTTGAGTGCATCGAATGTATATAACCAACGATTGGGCTCAAACCACTGTTTCCCAAAAGGGACAGCATCGAAAGATTTAAAGAAGGAAATGGATTTTCTCTAGATAGGTGATTATACACCCTAATGGGAGAGACCCACATAGCCATGTTGCCTGCCCGATTATTGTCATTTCCCAGTTGTGAGGCTTGAGGTCATAACGTATCTTTTGGAACACCTGGCCACCATTCACTTTGAATGCCACATTGTCAAATCCGCCAGAAATCACTAATTGATTTCCACAAAAATACTCGGGTTGTCAAGTTAAAAGAAGGTATCTTCTCCGCCGCTACATAAATACATTTGAGGTAATCAACGTACATGATTCCTTTGGAAATACTCTGTCAGACACTCGCCCATACAGGTTGTCCTGGGACTGGACAAACCGAAGGCACTCTCCTACTGCATTCTCGAATTACACTATGGATCAGTAGCAAGTAGTCCTTGCAATCCTTAGATTTCGATCACGACGGGATCACTATCAAATACCTATAGGGATCAACTAGAGAAATCCAACAATAGTCTTTTCATTCACGAAGATATACGGCCTTTAATTGCTCTAACTCGATCCGCGTCTTCCACGTTTTCGTACTTATTGGTCGGAATGGTTTTCGAATATAAATTCGATCCCGGTCTTTCCGTACCAACACGTTGGGTAAGATTTTGATAGTTGGTTATTTAACTACCAAAATAAACAAACAATAAAATAAATTCATTTGGTTCAGTATA
Source organism: Allium sativum (assembly GCA_030737875.1). Taxonomy (NCBI): domain Eukaryota; kingdom Viridiplantae; phylum Streptophyta; class Magnoliopsida; order Asparagales; family Amaryllidaceae; genus Allium; species Allium sativum. The sequence goes on along the minus strand of CM060926.1, from coordinate 676,732,940 downwards.
CAACGTCATTTGGCCACTAAAAATAGTATATCAGTTGTAACACCAAAATAATGTATCATCTTTAATATATCAATATTCTCAAATCATTTATTTATATATATAGAAAAATATCTTAAAATCCTATCCAATTCTCTCGTTAACTATCCTTTTAAAATATTTGTTACAACAATATTCATTACCTATAATTGGAAATCTGATTCAACTTATCCTTTTAAACAATTGTTATGATATCTTCTTTGTTTCATTATTTGAACACCATTATCGTCACTTCCCTTTTTAGAATGAACTCATTCCAAATCCCATATGTTCACTTTTTGTTTTGAAAATATCGTTATATTTACACAAATCTCCTTTTTCTTTCACTTACTATGGAAATATTTTAACACCCCACCTCCGTTAAGGTCACTCACAAAGGGAATGTCTTAATTTCTATGGAGAGTTTTACGTAAAAGATGCAGATAAATTACAAGACAGACAAATAAAATAGCGGAAAATAAAGTCATTTTATAAACAATGTGCTTCAGTCAAGCTTTTACGACAATTGTCTTAACCATACTTAAAAACAATAAATAGAACTTCTGTCTTGATTCAAAAACTTCCATGTTTAAAATATGCACAAAAATAACAATGATATTCCCCAATAAAGCATGAACCAGCCATAGTAGTGGAAGAGAGAGTCAAAGCAATACATCGACTATCTTCGGTTTGGAAATAAAACTGAGCTAAGTGGTAACATTTCTCCCTATGAACCTGAGGGGAAGAACGGAAGGAAAGAGGCGAAACAAACTAGGTCAGACATAAGTATGGTAAGTCCAATGACTTTCAACATGCAAATAGGCAAAAGCATCATGACATGAATAAACTGAATATAAGACAATACCGTAATAACAAAGATAACAAGATAGCATACGATTAGCATAGATATGATAAGGCAAGATAAACTGAATGCACTTTTACTCTTTCTCTTCTTCGCTACTAACTTGTTATTCTGATTTCTATATCTCTGCACCGCCTAACTAGTGTCCCAAGTAGTAATCTATGTAAAATGATAATATGATAACGTGATCCTGATCCTCGTGTACATCTAGTATGAGGATCTTACCTCAATCTGCCTAATTGCCATGAAGATGTTAGATGTACCCTTACTGCCCTATCGATCGGCTCCTTACTCGTATTAATTTTCCTTGTGTCTGTGTAAATCGGCCCTCTCTTGCATGTAGATACCCAGTGTTGGTCCCATCATAAGGTGTATCAAACCTTATGATAGTAACCCGACACGATTCAAGATGCACATTGTATAACTACTGGTACCCAGTGCCCGCTTTTTCCTACTCCGGAGTACGTGCACGCCCGTAATCCGTCGGAACCTACACTGACCTACCCTATGCTGCTATTTTGACCGCTTATAATCAACCTAGTAATCATGCCCCACCCTGCCTAGTTTCAGGGTACCTTGATACATCTATGTGGGTTACTGCTGAAATGAGTCCCCGTTACTAGGGTTTCTTACTGGTTAAGTTTGTGGGCATATATTTACTAATATTACCCACCAACCCGATATGTACTTAACGCTCCCACTGATTTAAACATGTTTACTTAATGGTTAAGTTTGTGGGTCTATATTTACTAATATTACCCACCAACCCGATATGTACTTAACCCTCCCACACATTATGTCATATTGGTTAAGTGTTGTCCATTCATGTTAACATAACCCTCCTACTCATCATGTCATGTTGGTTAAGAGTTTCTTATTAACCCTTCTCACTCGTCATGTTGGATTGGTTAAGTATTTCCTATTAACTTAACCCGTTCATTCATCATGTTATATTGGTTAAGTATTTCCCATTAACTTAACCTCATTCGTTCATCAAGTTAAATCGGTTAATTGTTTCTTATTAACTTAACCCCACGCGTTCATCATGTTGTATTGGTTAAGTGTCATCAATCAATTCAAGTTAACTTAACCCACCCACTTGTTGTGTTACATTGGTTAAGTGTTGCCTTCTTGTGTTAACTTAACCTTCCCACGCATCCTGTTATATTGTTTAAGTATTGCTCTCTTGTTTTAACTTAACCCTACCCATTCATCATGTCATATTGGTTAAGTGTTTCTTATTAACATAACCCTTCTCATTCATCATGTTGTATCGGTTAACTTAACCCTGCTCACTTGTCTAATTAACATGTTATAATGGTTAAGTGTTCTAAATTTACTTAACCCCACCTTCTTGTCTAATTAACATGTTATAATGGTTAAGTGTTCTTAATTTTACTTAACCTTACCATTCCTAGCATGTCTGTTTATTTGGCATTAACTAATTTATCAATGCCCCAACCTCTCACATTAGAACTGTTGTTTGCGGCTGCTGGATGTGCCGGGCGGTTCTGGGTAGACTTCTACCGCAAACTCATTCTAACCTCGAGTTTTGGGCTAAATGCGCTAACTTCTCACATTAGATTGTGTTGTTGTGGTTACTGGATGAACCGGGCGGTTCCGGGAAGTTTTACATTGCAACTCAATCTAACCTCGGGTTAGGCATGTTTATCTTTTAGCATGTTCACCATACATGTCCAAGTTTAGATTTTATAAGCTAATTATCCCAAATTCACAAAAGTAGTCATGTTCCAATTCTCAAGTTATACCCCAACAAAGCTGATTGCAAGTTATGCCACACAAATTCAAATTCAATATATTACACATGCCCCAAAAATCACAATATAACACATGCCCTAATATTCTCCAAAAAACCCTAGTCATGATTCACAGTATAAACTATGCCAAATTATAGCCTTAAATTACAGTGCATGCCAATTACCCAAAATCCCAATTTAGGCATGTTCACGTTTAACAGTTATCCCTATCTTACTATAGGTTTTCATGCCTAAGCCATATATAACTACACACAAAAATCTCCTTCTTCCAAGTCATAAATTATCATATATAATTGAAACACCCTACCACCGTTAAAGTCACTCACAAAGGGAATGCCTTAACTTTGGTGGAGCATTTTAGGTAAAAGATGCAGATAAATTACAAGATAGACAAATAAAGCAGCAGAAAATAAAGTGATTTTATAAACAATATGGTTCAGTCAAGCTTTTACAACAGTTTTTTCAAACTTAGTTAAAAGTAATACATAGAACTACTGCCTTAATCTAAAAATTTCCAAATATAAAAGAAGCATAAAAACAATAATGATATTCCCCAATAAAGCATGAACCAACAATAGCAGTGGAAGAGAGAGTCCAAAGCAATACACTGACTATCTTCGAGCTTGAAAAGAAAACTGAGCTAAGTGGTAACATTTCCACCCTGTGAACCTGGGAGGGGGGAATGGAAGAAAAGAGGCGAAACAAAACTAGGTCAGACATAAGTCTGGTAAGTCCAGTGACTTTCAACATATAAACAGGCAAAAACATCATGACATGAATAAACTGAATATAAGACAATACCGTGATAACAGGGATAACCATATAACATAAGATAAGCATAAGGTGTGATAAGGCAAGATAAACTGAACGCGCTTCTACTCTTTCTCCGCTTCGCAACTTCTTTGTTATCCTGATTTCTATATCTATCTCTGCACCACCTAATTAGTGTCCCAACTAGTAATCTGTATAAAATGATAACGTGATCCCAATCCTCGTAATTGTGGTAGCCTTCAGGTGTACATCTATCGTGAGGATTCCACCACAATCTGGCTAATTGCCATGAACATGATAGACGTACCCTTACTACCCTATCGATTGGCTCTTTACTTGCATTAATGTTCCATGTGTCTGTGTCAATCGGCCCTCTCTTGTGTGTAGATACCCTGTGCTGGTCCCACCATAAGGTGTATCAATCCTTAAGATAGCGACCCGACACGATTCAAGATGCACAGTGTATAACTACTGGTACCCAATGCCTGCTTTTTCCCACTCCGGAGTACGTGCACGCCCGTAAACCGTCGGAACCTACACTGACATACCCCATGCCGCTGTTTTGACCGCTTACAATCAGCCTAGTAATCGTGCCCCACCCTGCCTAGTTTCTGGGCACCATGATACATCTATGTGGGTTACTACTGAAATGAGTCCCCCTTACTAGGGTTTCGTGCTGGTTAAGATTGTGGGCCTGTATATACAAATATTACCCACCTACACGAGATGTACTTAACCCTCCCGCCGATTCTAGCATGTTTTCTTAACGGTTAAGTTTGTGGGCATATATGTACTAATATTACCCACCTACTCGAGATGTACTTAACCCTCCCATCGATTCAAGCATGTTTATTTAAGGTTAAGTTTGTGGGCCTATATTTTCTATTACTACCCACCAACCTGATATGTACTTAACCCTCACTCACATTATGTCATATTGGTTAAGTATTGTCCATTCATGTTAACTTAACCCACCCAGTCATCATGTCATGTGGGTTAAGTGTTTCTTATTAACTTAACCCCGTTCGTTCATCAAGTTATATTGGTTAAGTGTTTTCTTGTTAACTTAACCCCACGTGTTCATCATGTTGTATAGGTTAAGTGTTGTCAATCAATTCAAGTTAACTTAACCCATCTGCTTGTTATGTTACTTTGGTCAAGTGTTGTCTTCTTGGGTGAATTTAACCCTACCACAAATCAAGTTATATCGGTTAAGTGTTAAATTAACCTTTTCCATTTATCATGCTATACCGGTTAAGTGTTTCCTATTAACTTAACCCTAGTCGTTCATCATGCTATACTGGTTAAGTGTTTCCTATTAACTTAACCCTAGTCGTTCTTCTTGTTATATTGGTTAAGTGTTTCTCATTAACTTAACCTTAGTCATTCATGTTATATTGGTTAAGTGTTCCTATGAACTTAACCTTAGTCATTCATCTTGTTCATTAGCATTAATTGATTTATTAATGCATCAACCTCTCACATTAGATATGTGTTGTTGCGGTTACTAGATGTGTCGGGCGGTTCAGGGCAGTTTTACACCACAACTCAATCTAACCTCGGGTTTTTCTTGGGCATGATGCACTAACCGCTCACATTAGATAGGTGTTGTTGAGGTTACTGGATGTGCCGGGCGGTTCCGGGCAGTTTTACCCCACAACTCAATCCAACCTCGGGTTAGGCATATTTATCTTTTCACTAATTTACATATTTACATATTATATGTAAATTATTCACAATTGTTGTCAAATTTCAGATTATGCCACATTTTCCATAAATGTCCAAGTCTAGATTTATATGCTAATTATCCCAACCAGTCATATTCCAATTCTCAAGTTATGCCCAACAAAGCTAATTGCAAGTTATGACCCCCAAATTCAATTTCGAGTTATTACTCAAATTAGGCTACATCTAATCTTCCCAAGTTTGTACTAATAGTCATGCCCCAATACCCCAAGTTCGCAACAAAGACAAATTATGCCCCAAATCATACGTTACCAAATTATGATCCACCATTACCAAATAGACTATTCCCCATTACCCCTGCATTCCAATCGCACGCATAATAAATTTCAGTCTAGATTTATGGTTAATCTAGATTCATAAAATAAAGGGAACGAAAGAGGAACATAAACGAGAGTAGGCATAAAATAGGCATTAAAATGGTAGATCTGTCAAATATTTTGGACCTAAGAGGATTACAGATCTGTTAGAGTTGGGGTATAACAAAGATTGATCTGAAACATACTGACAGAAATAACCTCATAGACATATAGATTTGATATAAATAACATCATGTACCTAAAAGGATTATACATCAAATGTCCAACAAAGATAGGCATGATTGAATAATAACTTCCTAGGCATGTAAATCATTGATTGAATAGAAAGATAGGAATTAATCAAAAAGATTTGTCTTATCATCAGGCATGGACTTAGATCCATTTCATTATATGCCAAAATCACTATTAGGTATTTAAATCTAAAAATAACTTGAACTTACATGTTTACAGTTCAATTTACGCCCCAAATCCCAAGTTATATGTCCAATATACTTTATGCCTCAAATCTCAAGTCATATGTTCAATACTTTATGCCTCAAATCTCAAGTCATATGTCCAATACTTTAAGCCTCAAATCTCAAGTCATATGTTCGGTACACTTTATGTTTTGAATACAACATGTGTTATGTCCTCAAATCAGTTACAACTCAATTATGCCCAATTGTACACAATTTAATAATTTTCCCAAATTTTAGCACTGGTCATGTCCAAATCATATTTTATGTCGTATTTTATTTCCAACGTACGTTCATCTCTTATAAGATCTGGCTCAGGCTCGCAGTAGCCTGGCTATAAAACAAAAAGGGAAGAAGGAAAGAAAAGACAAAGAACAGACATAATATTATCAACGAGATAGATCCAATGGATATAGAAATAGTATAATCTCGGCTTCAGATTTATTACAACGTTAGAATCACAATTAACTTTTATTTCTGAAATTAGCGTGAACTTACAAATTATAGAACGGTCTTGAATTCTGGGATCTATATTCTAAAACAGAATAGTCTCCCTTGAAGTAGACTATTTGTTCTTCTAATTTAGATTTGATTTGATTCTTAGAAATAGTTGTTGAAGTCATTGTATTAGCTTTTGAATCTCTACTTGAATTCTAAACTTGATTTCTACGAAGAACTTAAGCAGCATAACCCCGTCTTTGATTTACTTGATATGAATTAGGGTAGAGTATAGGCATAATGAAGTTGCATAGAGAAAACTGTAGCCTTAGAGGTGTTCATATAGCATAGGGATCAACGAATCTGGTCAGAACGGGCGTCCAAATGCAGAAAGATGCACTTGTCCTCAGATCTGGAAATAGGGGGGAGGTCGACACCTAGGTCGACCACCTGGTCGACATGTGTGACCCAGGTCGACCCCCTGGTCGACCTGGGTCCTAGGCGGGAAATTTCCCGCCCAGCTCGGGAGTGTGATTTGAATTTCGAATTTCAAACCTGAGCTGTTTTATTTGAATCTCCGAAACTTCTGGAGGACATAATAACTTCTTCATATGGAGTCCGATTTATGCAAACTCAGAATCTATCTCAAGCAGAATTCCAAGACGAACGAAATGGCATAACCCATTTCCCTTAGTTCTTCTCTTAAAAATTAAGTATACGTTAATTTGATACTTTGACGTTCACAGAAAATACGGGGTGTTACATTCTCCCCTCCTTAAAGGATTTTGTCCCCGAGCAACCACTAGCAAAACACTTGCAACCACTTACAACCATCAATCATAACATGTTTCAAATACATGTTTACATCCATTGGCTTCTACCTAAGGATCGTGGATAGGACCGAGAGAATATACCTAAAAGATAAAGACTAGCACGCAAATAAATATTACAAAAAAAAGTGGAATCAAGGATATACCATCAAAAAAGGTATGATGCGCGTATCTAGTCTTCAGTCTTCTAAGTTGCATCTTCTTGAGCTTCACTCCACTGTACCTTAACTAATTAAACTTCACGATTGCGAAGCTTCTTGACCTCCATTTCCAAAACCCACTAGTAAAGATAGGACCTCGATCACTTACTATGCTAGAGGGTATCCAATGTAGTCGAACTATCTTTCCAAGATAAACAGATGTTAACCATGATACCAAGTGTATATACTAAGATGATTATAGGTCTCTCCTCTGCCTAGCTTATCCACCATGTCACAAATCTGAGGGTCGATGTCTCTCATGCAAACCATCCTAGTCGAACTTGACATCCCTCAAGTACAAGTCCCAAAGGCCTAAACCAATATAAGACAAGCACCCAAGGAATACCTCTTATGAATTTGGACGATTTATGTGAGATGATACTAGCAAAACAACCAAACAATTGAGCACTTAACTGACTCTAGCTATCCTCGCCAATCTTGCTCCAAAAATATCGTTGATCACATAACTGGCTTTGCATTGTCATCTAGATATATGTGGGAGTCTACCTCACGTTTTAGGGGGAAAACCCCTAATCAAAAACATCTACGTACTCATGGACTACTCCAATGGATCGAAAATCGTCGATAAATGCATTAAGTGATTCTAGGTAACTAAGACAAACTGATCCCTTAGGATCGCACAAAATTTCGAGGGTATTCCCGAGGCAAGTCAAAAGTCTAACTACCCTCCTTTCACAATTACTAGCTAACCTATCCATGCCTAGAATCAACCTATAGCCCATGAAACCAAAAACATAAGTATCTCAAATCCTTCAAACAAAAGATAAATGAGTCGAGCCATAAATTGGATTTGAGACAAAAATGGGATCCTCTACTATACATGTACTAAGGTGTAGAGACTAAACTATGAAAGCAAATATAAACGAATGTGAAGCGCTAAAGTCAAAAAGAGTACTAACAGGATGATCAAAAAGAAAATCTAGACATTTTCTACCGAAGCTTTACTACCTCTCTCTCAGGTATGCTGGCGGTGAGAGCATGCACTTGCCTTCCGGAAAATCCTATCCTTTGTTCTTTCCTTTGTCCTTAATAAAGACACTTCCTCTTGTTTTAGGTTTTACTATTCTTTCCTTTTTACCTCTTTTGTGAAACAAGTCAATATCCATGAGTTCCTCATCCTTGGGTTGTGCTCCTTAGCAAAACTCCCTCAGTCTCATCTTTACTATCCTTATGTAACATATTGACAAATCTCTCGAAAGCTGCCTCCATCACATGTAGAATCCTACAAAGCTCGAAAGAAAATTAGCGGTAGGTGAAACTACTGTGGCTATAGATGGAAGTTGGGTACTTATTTGCCCTTTGACAAGTGTCGTAGTCTCGTCGAGCCTATAGAACCATGCCACGATGAGGTTACCTCCTAGAAAGACAGGAGCCCCGGAGACTCAGGAAAGAAGGAAACAGAGGATCAAAAGATAATGCATATGGATTTGGGGAATATGCCTTTAAAACAAAACTTTTCTTTTGAAAATTCTTATTTTAAAAACGTTTTGAAAATAATTTTTCAAATCTTTTATCTGATCCGGTAACCTTCAGCTCTGATACCAAGTGAAACACCCTATCTCCGTTAAGATCACTCAGAAAGGGAATGCTTTAACTTTGGTGGAGCATTTTTGGTAAATGATGTAGATAAATTACAAGACAAACAAATAAAGCAGCGGAAAATAAAGTTATTTTATAAACAATATGTTTCAGTCAGGCTTTTACAACAGTTGTCTCAAACATACTTAAAAGTATACATAGAACTTCTACCTTGATCTAAAAATTTCCAAATATAAAAGAAGCATAAAAACAACAATGATATTCCGCAATAAAGAATGAACCAGCCATAGCAGTGGAAGAGAGAGTCCAAAGCAATACATTGATTATCTTCGAGCTTGGAATGAAAACTGAGCTAAGTGGTAACATTTCGTCCCTGTGAACCGGGGGTGGAAACGGAAGAAAAGAGGCGAAACAAAATTAGGTCAGACATAAGTCTGGTAAGTCCAATGACTTTCAGCATATAAACAAGCAAAAGCATCATGACATGAATATACTGAATATAAGACAATACTGTGATAACTGGGATAACAAGATAACATAGGATAAGCATAAGGTATGGTAAGGTAAGATAAACTGAAAGCGCTTCTACTCTTTCTCTACTTCGCTACTACTTTGTTATTCTGATTTCTATATCTATCTCTGCACTACCTAACAAGGGTCCATATAGTTATCTATATAAAATGATAACGTGATCCCAATCCCTGTAATTATGGTAGTCTTCTGGTGAACATCTATCGTGAGGATTCCACCTCAATCTGCCTAATTGCCATGAACATGTTAGATGTACCCTTACTACCATATCAATTGGCTCTTTATTTGCGTTAATGTTCCATGTGTCTGTGTCAATCGGCCCTCTCTTGCGTGTAGATACCCTGTGCTGGTCCCACCATAAGGTGTATCAATCCTTATGATAGCGACCCGACCCAATGCCTGTTTTTTCCCATTCCATTGTACGTGCACGCCCGTAAGCCATCGGAACCAACACTGCCGTACCCTCTGCCGCTGTTTTGACCGCTTATAATCAACACAGTAATCGTGCCCCACCTTGCCTAGTTTCAGGGTACCATGATACATCTATGTGGGTTACTACTGAAATGGGTCCCCGTTACTAGGGTTCCCTACTGGTTAAGTTTGTGGGCCTATATATACAAATATTACCACCTACACGAGATGTACCTAACCCTCTCACCGATTCTAGCATGTTTTCTTAATGGTTATGTCTGTGGGCCTATACGTACTAATATTACCCACCTACATGAGATGTACTTAACCCTCCCATCGATTCAAGCATGTTTATTTAACGGTTAAGTTTGTGGGCCTATATTTTTCTAATATTACCCACCAACCGATATGTACTTGACCCTCCCACACATTATGTCATATTGGTTAAGTGTTGTCCATTCATGTTAACTTAACCCACCCAGTCATCGTGTCATGTTGGTTAAGTGTTTCTTATTAACTTAACCCCGTTCGTTCATCAAGTTATATTGGTTAAGTGTTTTCTTGTTAACTTAACCCCACGTGTTCATCATGTTGTATTGGTTAAGTGTCATTAACCAATTCAAGTTAACTTAACCCACCTACTTGTCATGTTACTTTGGTTAAGTGTTGTCTTCTTGTGTCAACTTAACCCTACCTCAAATCAAGTTATATTGGTTAAGTGTTAACTTAACCCTTTCCATTTATCATGCTATACCAGTTAAGTGTTTCCTATTAACTTAACCCTAGTCATTCATCATGCAATACTTGTTAAGTGTTTCCTATTAACTTAACCCTAGTCGTTCTTCTTGTTATATTGGTTAAGTGTTTCTCATTAACTTAACCTTAGTGATTCATGTTATATTGGTTAAGTGTTCATATGGACTTAACCTTAGTCATTTATCTTGTTCATTATCATTAATTGATTTATTAATGTACCAACCTCTCACATTAGATATGTGTTGTTGCGGTTACTGGATGTGCCCGGAGGTTTTACACCACAACTCAATCTAATCTCGAGTTTTTCTTGGGCATGATGCACTAAACTCTTTCATTAGATAGGTGTTGTTGTGGTTACTGGATGTGCCGGGCGGTTCCGGGCAGTTTTACCCCACAACTCAATCCAACCTCGGGTTAGGCATATTTATCTTTTCACTAATTTACATATTTATAGATTATATGTAAATTATTCACAATTGCTGTCAAATTTCAGATTATGCCACATTTTCCATAAATGTCCAAGTCCAGATTTATATGCTAATTATCCCAACCAGTATTATTCCAATTCTCAAGTTATGCCCAACAAAGCTAATTGCAAGTTATGGCCCCCAAATTCAATTTCAAGTTATTACTCAAATTAGGATACATCTAATCTTCCCAAGTTTGTACTAATAGTCATGCCCCAATACCCCAAGTTCGCAACAAAGACAAATTATGCCCCAATTCATAAGTTACCAAATTATGTTCCACCGTTACCAAATAGACTATTCCTTGTTACCCCAGCATTCCAATTGCACGCACAACAAGTTTCAGTCTAGATTTGAGGTTAATCTAGATTCATAAAATAAGGGGGACGAAAGAGGAACATAAACGAGAGTAGGCATAAAACAAGCATTAAAATGGTAGATCTGTCAAATATTTTGGACCTAAGATGATTACAGATCTGTTAGAGTTAGGGTATAAAAAAGATAGATCTGAAACATACTGACAGAAATAACCTCGTAGACATATTGATCTGATATAAATAACACCATGAACCTAAAAGGATTATATATCAGATGTCCAACAAAGACAGACATGATTGAATAATAACTTCCTAGGCATGTAAATCATTGATTAAATAAAAAGATAGGAATTAGTCTAAAAGATTTGTCTAATCATCAGGCATGGACATAGATCCATTTCATTAGTTGCCAAAATCACTATTAGGTGTTTAAATCTGAAAATAACTTGAACTTACATGTTTACAGTTTAATTTACGCCCCAAATCCCAAGTTATATGTCCAATTTACTTTATACCTCAAATCTTAAGTCGTATGTCCAATACTTTATGCCTTAAATCTCAAGTCATATGTCCAATACTTTATGCCTCAAATCTCAAGTCATATGTTCGATACACTTTATGTTTTGAATACAACATGTGTTATGTCCTCAAATCAGTTACAACTCAATTATGCCTAATTATACACAATTTAATACTTTTCCCAAATTTTAGCGTTGGTCATGTCCAAATCATATTTTATGTCCAATTTTATTTCCAACGTACGTTCATCTCTTATAAGATCTGGATTAGGCTCGTAGTAGCCTGGCTATAAAAAAAAGGGAAGAAGGAAAGAAGAGACAAAGAACGGACATAATATTATCAACGAGATAGATCCAATGGATATAGAAATAGGCATAATCTCAGATTCAGATTTATTACAATGTCAGAATCACAATTAACTTCTATTTCTGAAAGTAACGTGAACTTACAAATAATACAACGGTCTTGAATTCTGGGATCTATATTCCAAGACAAACAGATGGTAACCATGATACCAAGTGTATATACTAAGATGATTATAGGTCTCTCCTCTACTTAGCTTATACACCATGTCACAAATATGAGGGTCGATATCTCTCACGCAAACCATCCTAGTCGAACTTGACATCCCTCAAGTACAAGCCCCAAATGTCTAAACCAATATCAGACAAGCACCCAATGAATACCTCCTCCGAATTTGGACGATTTATGTGATATGATACAAGCAAAACTACCAAACAATTGAGAACTTAACCGACTCTAGCTATCCTCGCCAATCTTGCTCCAAAACTATCGCTGATCGCATAACTGGCTTTGTATTGTCATCTAGATATATGTGGGTGTCTACCTCATGTTTTAGGGGACAAACCCCTAATCAAAAACATCTACGTACTCATGGAATACTCCAACGGATCGAAAATCGTCGATAAATACATAAAGTGATTCTAGGTAGCTAAGACAAACTGATCCCCTAGGATCGCACGAAATTTCGAGGGTATTCCCGAGGAAAGTAAAAAGTCTAACTACCCTCCTTTCACAATTACTAGCTAACCTATCCATGCCTAGAATCAACCTATAGCCCGTGAAACCAAAAACATAAGTATCTCAAATCCTTCAAACCAAAGATAAATGAGCCGAGCCATAAACTGAATTTATGACAAAAATGGGATCTTCTACTATACAAGTACTAAGGTGCAGAGACTCAATTGTGGAAGCATATATAAACGAATGTGAAGCGCTAAAATCAAAAAGAGTACTAACAGGATGATCAAAAAGAAAAACTAGACTTTTTCAACCGAAGCTTTACTACCTCTCTCTTAGGTATGCTGGCGGTGAGAGCATGCACTTGCCTTCCGGAAAATCCTGTCCTTTGTTATTGCCCTTGTACTTAATAAAGACACTTCCTCTTGTTTTAGGTTTTACTATTCTTTCCTTTTTACCTCTTTTATGAACCAAGTCCATATCCATGAGTTCCTCATCCTTGGGTTGTGCTCCTTAGCAATACTCCCTCAGCCTCATCTTTACTATCCTTGTGTAACACGTTGACAAGTCTCTTGAAAGCTGCCTCCATCGCACAGAGAATCCTACAAAGCTCGAAAGAAAATTATCCGCACGTGAAACTACTGCGGCTATAGATGGAAGTTGGGCACTTATTTGCCCTTTGACAAGTGCCGTAGTCTCTTTGAGCCTACGGAACCATGTCGCGATGAGGTTACCTCCTAGAAAGACAGGAGCCGCGGAGACTCAGGAAAGAAGGAAACAGAGGATCAAAAGATAATGCATATCGCTTTAGGGAATATGCCTTTAAAACAAAACTTTTCTTTTGAAAATGCTTCTTTTAAAACCGTTTTGAAAATAATTTTTCAAATCTTTTATCGAAGGTAACCTTCAGCTCCGATACCAAGTGAAACACCCCATCTCCATTAAGGTCACTCACAAAGGGACTTTTGTGAAGCATTTTAGGTAAAAGATGCAAATAAATTACAAGACAGACAAATAAAGCAGCGGAAAATAAAGTCATTTTATAAACAATATGGTTCAGTCAAACTTTTACAACAGTTGTCTCAAACATACTTAAAAGTAATACATAAAACTTCTACCTTGATCTTGAAATTTCCAAATATAAAAGAAGCGTAATAACAACAATGATATTCCCCAATAAAGCATGAACCAGCCATAGTGGTGGAAGAGAGAGTCCAAAGCAATACATTGACTATCTTTGAGCGTGGAAAGAAAACTGAGCTAAGTGGTAACATTTCCTCCCTGTGCACCTAGAGGATGGAAAAGGAAGAAAATATGCGAAACAAAACTAGGTCAGGCATAAGTCTAGTAAGTCCAATGACTTCCAGCATATAAATAGGCAAAAGCATCATGACATGAATAAACTGAATATAAGACAATACTGTGACAACAGGGATAACAAGATAACATAAGGTATGATAAGGAAAGATAAACTGAATGCGCTTCTACTCTTTCTCTGCTTCATTACTACTTTGTTATTCTGATTTCTATATCTATCTCTGCACCACCTAACTAGTGTCCAAACTAGTAATCTGTATAAAATGATAACATGATCCCAATCCCCGTAATTGTGGTAGCATTCAGGTGTACATCTATCATGAGGATTCCATTTCAATCTGCCTAATTGCCATGAACATGTTAGATGTACCCTTACTACCCTATCGATTAGCTCTTTACTTGCATTAATGTTCCATGTGTCTGTGTCAATCGGCTCTCTCCTACGTGTAGATACCCTGTGTTGGTCCCACCATAAGGTGTATCCATCCTTATGATAGCGACCCGACACGATTCAAGATGCACAATGCATAACTACTGGTACCCAGTGCCTGCTTTTTCCCACTCTGGATTACGTGCACGCCCGTAAACCGTCAGAACCTACACTTACGTACCCCTTGCCGCTGTTTTGAACGCTTACAATCAGCCCAGTAATCGTGCCCCACCCTGCCAAGTTTCAGGGTAACATGATACATTCATGTCGGTTACTGCTGAAATGGGTCCCCATTACTAGGGATTCCTGCTAGTTAAGTTTGTGGGCCTATATATACATATATTACCCACTACACGAGATGTACTTAACCCTCCCATCGCTTCTAGCATGTTTTCTTAACGGTTAAGTTTGTGGGTCTATATGTACTAATATTACCCACCTACACGAGATGTACTTAACCCTCCCATCGATTCAAGCATGTTTATTTAATGGTTAAGTTTGTGGGCCTATATTTTCTAATATTACACACCAACCCGATGTGTACTTAACCCTCCCGCACATTATGTCATATTGGTTAAGTGTTGTCCATTCATGTTAACTTAACCCACCTAGTCATCGTGTCACGTTGGTTAAGTGTTTCTTATTAACTTAACCCGTTCATTCATCAAGTTATATTGGTTAAGTGTTTTCTTGTTAACTTAACCCCATGTGTTCATCATGTTGTATTGGTTAAGTGTCATTAATCAATTAAAGTTAACTCACCTACTTGTCATGTTACTTTGTTTAAGTGTTGTCTTCTTGTAACACCCCACTCCCGCTATGATCACTCACTAAGGGAATGCCATAGCATCGGTGGAGTATTTTAGTGAATATAGAACAGAATAATTACAACAAGACAGATATAAATAGTACTTGAAATTTAAAACATCATCTCATAACAGCGGAAGTAAAACATGTCCGGTTACATCATAAAACCACAATAAAAATCAAGTACAATATCCATCAAAATAAAGAAGTACATAATCCCACTCTCATACAATAGCCATGACAAAAGAAAAGATAACTGGGTAACTGGAGCTTTACATCTATCCAAGCTCCTAAAGACTGGAACAGCAATCCGATCAAGCTCCACTACTGCTAGGATCCACCGTAGGACCTGAGGGTTGGGAAAAAAAGATAAAAACAACGGGGTCAGACATAAGTCTGAGCGAGTCCTATAACTTTAACAATACAATCGTTAAAGTAACCAGAGAAGACATAAACTGATATACGGTAACTAATGGGGATGAATGGCTACACTAAGCAGTCAACTAAACTAAGATAAAAGATAAAGATGCATCTACCCTTCCAAAGGTAAATTACTAAACTGCACTACAACAGTCGTTCCTAACTTAAAGGTTGATCCCACCCATGGACTTATAAAATTAACTTAATAGTTCTCGCGTACCCCTAGGTGACTAAGTAGACGCCACGGGGCCCTACAATCCACTAGGTGTACACACTACTCCCCATTCGATCGGCTCCCTAACGTAGATACCCGTGCTGGCCCCACCGTGGGGTGTACCATTCCCCAACGTGGCAACCTGATAAAATTAACGGTGCACAGCTTATATCTACACGATGTAACAACGTCTTATTTACCAGCCCGGGTCCACACACGCATATGAAACCCGTTGGTCATGCGTTGCCACCGCTATCCCATTTTGGCCTCTTATAGTCACGCCCAGTATGCGTGTCCCGTCCTCGACATGGGTCGAGCCCACTAAGATACGTATGGGTTACTGGTTGAAATGGGCCCCCAGCACAAGCCATCCCCCTAAGCTTGGCCCACACACTAGTGTTTCCCACTTAACCCTTTAATCATGTTTAATTACATGTTTCATCTTGGTTAAGTATTTAATCATATTTTCTATTGGCAACCACTAGCAATTTCCACATACCACCCAAGGTACCCACTTAACCCCCATGCCCCACTACATGATTATCTGGTTAAGTGTTTCTTAATTGATTAACACCGTAACCGTGTAAAGGACCCCTCACATTGGACCGTTATTTGTAGATGCCTGGTTAAGCCGGTAGGTTCCGGGCAGTCTTACACTACAAACGGGTCCAACCTTGTGTCATTTACCCTTGTTACGTATTTAATTTATGATTAAGACCCCTCACATTGGACCGTCAGTTGTAGATGCCTGGTTAAGCCGGTAAACTCCGGGCAGTCTTATACTACAAACGGGTCCAACCTCGTGTCTTAATCGATTAATTACTCCTAATTAATCACCCCCATAATTTGTGTTAATTATCATGTTTATTTTAGGAATATGGGTACACCTAACTTAATAGGCAAATTCCCGACTCCAAAGTGTGGGTACACCTAACTTAATAGGCAAATTCCCAACACATAGTATGGGTACACCTAACTTAATAGGCAAATTCCCATACTATGTTCATTTATTTTATGTTATGCATAATTATATTAATTTCACACAATCTTATTAACATATGCATTTAATTAACCCCATCGTTCCCACGTAATTTCGTTCTCATGACATAACACATATAAAAGGTGCCAACTTGCATATGTATGAACATGTTTCAAAGGTGCCATCTTGCATATTAACAAACACATAACTTGCATATGAACTTGCATAACATGTCACATAACTTGCATATAATCTCGTATAACATGTCACATAACTTGCATATAATCTCGTATAACATGTCACATAACTTGCATATAATCTCGTATAACATGTCACATAACTTGCATATAATCTTGTATAACATGTCACATAACTTGCATATAATCTTGTATAACATGTCACATAAACTTACATATTAACAAATACATGACTTGCATATAATATGTCACATAACTTGCATATGAACTTGCATAACATGTTACATACTTGCATATGAACTCATAAACTTGCATATGAATTTATAAACTTGCATATGAACTTATAAACTTGCATATGAACTTATAAACTTGCATATGAACTTGCATAACATGTTACATACTTGCATATGGACTCATAAACTTGCATATGAACTTGCATAACATACTTGCATATGAACTCATAAACTTGCATATGAACTTGCATAACATGTTACATACTTGCATATGAAGAAACATACAACTTGCATAATTATCATACATGTAACTTGCATTTTATCATACATGTAACTTGCATATTAACATATGATCACAAAACACAAAACTTGCATAACCCACATACATTAGCAAACTAACATCATGTCATATGACTTAAAATCCATTAATCCCCAAACAAAACCATATGATCTCATCATATCTCATCTACTTAGTTTAGCAATTGATCATTAGAGTGATAGAAACTCACAACTAGCAAATTTGCACTCCAAATGAAGAAGATTAAGATGCTTAGAATGGATTAGAGGTTGATTAGAGAGTGATTAGCTTGCAACCCTCTTCATAAATTAGTGGAGGCTCCTTCTAAGATTTAATTTGGCGGCATGGTGGCATCATTTCTATTTTTAGTATGAATTAGGGTAGGTTTAGGGTGTATTTATAGATTAGGTGAGTGTTTTAGGCCCTTAGATTAACCCTAAATTAGATTAGGACCCTTAGATTTCGGAACTCTCCAGAAACCAGCCCTAAGACCAGGCCCAAACCCCAAACTGGTGCACCCAACCACATAACTCTCTAGAAACTGTGCAGGTTTTCTGTCCCGACATGGGCGCACTTCCCAAGTGCGCCAGTGTATTTTTGTACTGGCGCACTTCACAAGTGCGCCAGTGCATTTCTGGCCTGTTTCGGGTTTTCTGCCTAACTTCGTTCGTCCATATCTCTTTCATACGGTACCCGTTTTACGCAAACTCGGACTCTATTTCGCGTATTTTTCCGAGACGAACGCAATGACGCAGCCCGTTTCCCCTGATTCTCATATCTGAGATTAATTATACTTTAATTACTAACCATTAGTGTTAATTGAAATTCGGGGTGTTACATTCTCCCCTACTTAAAGGATTTCGTCCTCGAAATCTCTAAGTCAAGAAGAACGTATCCTACCAACCAAACAACCATCTACTAAACCATCAACCACAAGCAACCATTATCCTTAGAAACTTCTAATGATGTATGAACATATGCAGAAAGTGTGTGTATATGTCCGTATACTAATGCAAAATCAGGCGGTCTACTGATTCAGTCGACCTCCTTAATGCAAACCATGATAGTGCCATGCATCCAATATGTATGCGAAACCCTATTGACACATACAATTTCTATATGCGTGCACAGCCATACACAAAAATGCATCATCCACATGATAACACAGCCATGATACATCCATCAATCTAACTACCACATCCATTTATGCGATATGCAACATGAAGTGACTGAGCCGATCTAGTGCCTAATGTGTGTGTATATGCATCCACGAGCAACCACTAGCAAACAATTGCATCCACATGCATCCATCAACCATAACATGTTTCAAACACATGTTTCAACCATAGGCTTTACCCTATCTAAAGGTCATAGATACTAGCGAGAGGATATACTAAAGATAAGATAAGTACTAAACAAGCGATAAAGGAGAAGTTAAAAGACATACTCTCAAAAAGAAATGGATACAAAGAACGCATCTTCGCTTCCGTCTCCCAAGTAACATTGCTTTCGTCATCTCCCCATTGCACTTTAACTAACTGAACTTCTCTGTTCCTCAACTTCCTAGTTTCTGACCCCAAGGATGCGAGTAGGAGCTCGTCGAATCGTCGCATCACGCTCTACCTCTACATCTCTAAGCAAGCTCGGCTCTACCACCTCTGCGGTCTCATGTAAGCACTTCCTCAAATGTGATACATGGAATACATCATGAACACCACTAAGTCTGTCGGGCAACTCCACCCTATATGCCATCCGTCCAATCCTTTCCTTAATAGGAAACGGCCCAACAAACCTCGGCGCTAACTTCCCAACGGACCCAAAGCGAACAACATTTCTCAACGGAGATACTTTGACAAAAACCATGTCCCCAACCTCAAACTCAAGATCCGTCCTTCTCCGATCCGCATAAGATTTCTGTCTATCTTGCGCTGCCTTCATCCTTCTTCGAATCAAATCAATCTTCTCTGAAGTCTCTCTAACCATATCTGGCCCAAGCAAGATCTTATCCGTAGATTCCCACCAACATGTAGGAGATCGACAAGGCCTTCCATAAAGAGCTTCGAAAGGTGCCATGCCAATACTAGACTGAAAGCTGTTATTGTATGCGAACTCCACCAAAGGAAGATGTTCTTCCCATGTACCTCCAAAATCCAAGATACAAAGCCTCAAAAGATCTTCTAAGATACGGTTCACCCTCTCGGTCTGACCGTCCGTCTGAGGATGATATGCGGTGCTCAAACACAACTGAGTCCCTACCGCCTCTTGCAAACTTCTCCAAAACTCACTAGTGAAGATAGGATCTCGATCACTCACAATGCTGGATGGTACGCCATGCAATCTAACAATCTCTCTAACATAGACTGAAGCAAGCCATGGAGCGGTCCTCTTACTCTTCACGGGTATAAAATGGGCACTCTTGGTAAGTCTGTCTACCACAACCCAAATTCCCGTATTGCCCTTCCTCGATCTCGGTAACCCATCGATGAAATCCATCGAGACACTATCCCACTTCCATTGCGGAACTTCCAATGGGTGTAGCAACCCACCGGGTTTCCTTTGCTCCGCTTTAACTTGTTGGCACACTAAGCATCTAGCAGCATACTCGGCCACATCTTTCTTCATACCGGCCCAGAAGAAAACTCTCTTCATATCTTGGTACATTTTGTCTCCACCGGGATGAATAGTCATTCTTGAACGATGTGCATCATCCAAAATAGCCTTCTTCAAACCCTCATCTTGCGGTACACAAAGTCTACCGTCTCTATGCAACCATCCCCTATCATCTATGGTGTATCTACCCAAATGGCTGGACGACCCCCCCCCCCCCTTATAAGCTTCTCTACCAACTCAACCAACTGTGGGTCGTCTCGCTGAGCCTCGCCAATCCGTCCCAAAAGAGTAGGTCTAACCTCCAAGGATGCCAACAAACTAGGTACAAAGTCAACAGAAGGTCTGAAGTCGAACAAAGAAAGAAACTCCAAGCTTCGCCGTTCCACGAACAATGGACTCAAAGATAGCCTTTTTCTACTCAAGGCGTCCGCCACCACGTTACCCTTGCCAGGGGTATACGCTATCTCGAAATCATAGGATGCTAAGAACTCCATCCACCTTTGCTGTCTTAAGTTTAAATCTTTCTGAGAGAATAAGTACTTCAATGATTTATGTTCAGTGAACAACTCGAATCTCTCACCAAGAAGATAATGGCGCCAAGACTTAAGTGCAAAAACAATCGCGGCCAACTCTAGATCATGGGTAGGGTAATTCTTCTCATGCACTCTCAATTGCCTCCCTCCATAGGCTATTACCCTTCCCTCCTGCATCAAGACTGCGCCTAATCCTGTCCCACAAGCATCGGTATAAACAACAAACGGCTTACTCCCATCTGGAAGCACTAAAACTGGAGCGGTGGTCAAAGCTCTCTTTAATCGTCGGAAAGCATCATCACAAAATACGTCCCATGAGAAAACCAGATTCTTTTTCGTCAAGTGGGTTAATGGGGCTGATATCTTCGCGAAGTCTTTGATAAACTTCCTATAATATCCTGCCAACCCCAAGAAACTTCTTACTTCGGTAGCATTTCTAGGAATTTTCCAATCCTGGATAGATACTATCTTTGCGGGATCCACAGCTATCCCTTCCTTAGAGACCACATGCCCTAAGAATCGCACTTCTCTTCTCCAAAAATGACATTTAGAGAATTTAGCTTTAAGACTATGTGCTCGAAGAGTCTCCAACACTTCTCTGAGATGTAAGGCATGCTCTTCTTCACTCTTGGAAAAGACCAAGATGTCATCCACAAAGACTACTACAAACTTATTCAGATACTCTCTGAACACTCTACTCATCAGATCAACAAAGTATGCAGGGGCGTTTGTCAACCCAAATGGCATCACAAGCCACTCATAAAAACCATCCAGAGTCCGGAAAGCAGTCTTCTCTATACTGTCCTCCGCCACTCTCAACTGATGAAACCCTGTAGCTAAGTCCATCTGCGAAAACACTGAGGCGCCAACCAACTGATCAAAGAGATCATCTATCCTCGGTAACGGGTGTCTATTCTTCTTCGTGAGCTTATTAAGTTCTCTATAATCCACACAAAGTCTGAGGGACCCATCCGCCTTCGTGGCAAACACTACTGGAGCTCCCCACTCTGATATACTTCGCCTTATGAACCCCTTCTCAAGCAACTCCCCTACTTGCTTATGAAGTTCTCTTCTCTCACGAGGAGCCGTGTGGCGCACTGGCAAAGACACTGGTTTGGCATTATCCACCAAATAAATTCGGAAATCTATCTCCCGCTTCGGAGGCAAACCCTTCACCTCTTCAAACACATCCGGATATTCCCGGACCACTCTGGCAGAACGCAAACTCTCAACCGAAGCATCGAGCGATTCAAGATAACTTAGCAAAACAGATTCCATGGGATTACAAGAGATCTCGAGAGTATTACCCAAGCGGGTCATAAGCCTGACAACTCTCCTTTCACAATCAAGAACGGCACCATTACTGGATAACCAGTCCATGCCCAAAATCAACCCATAGCCCGTGAAGCCCAATACGAAAGCATCACATCCAAACTCAACGCTAAGTATAGAAATCTTCAAACCCAAACATATCATAGACAGATATATGGAGCCCCCAATTGGGTTTGAAACAACCAAGGGATCATCAACTAGACTGGTGTCTAAGTGCAGTGACTCAACTAACGATGATGAGATAAAAGAATGCGATGCGCCAGAGTCAAACAAAGTACGAACTGGATGATCAAACAGAAAAAGCAGACTTTCAACGGAAATGGTTCTACCTCTCTGCTGAATCGGTGGAATTGAGAGAGCCTGAACTTGCCCCCTTGCCTGAGCTGGTGCCATAAGAGCTTGCACCTGACCTCCTGAGGTAGACCCCGTCTTCTGCCCCTTCTTTGGGCAGTCCTTCACAAGATGTCCTGCTTCACCACAATGAAAGCAACCGGTCTTCTTCTTTTTGCGACAATCCTTGCTGAGGTGGCCTGGGGTCCCACAATTGAAGCACTTCTTCTTCTTCTTCTTCCCCTTGTCACCATTGCCTTTTCCACCCTTGCCTTGTTGTTGTTATTGCGGTTTCTTCTGATCCCCCTTCTTCTCTGGTGCCTTAGAACTCTTATCATCCTCATGCATAAGTGCCATGTAGACAAGCTTCTCAAAGGTGGCCCCCATAGGAATGTGAGTCATAGCTATTCCTTGCAATGGTTCGTTCAAGCCTCTAACGAACCTCAAAGCCTTCTTCTCCGGTGTATTCACCAACTCTATGCCAAACCTTTCTAATTGATTGAATTTGTTGACATATTCTTTCACCGTGAGATTCCCTTGCTTCAAATTCAAGAACTTCTCCATAAACAGATTCTCTTCCGCCCTTGAGAGAAACTTAGCCCCAAACCTTTGCTTGAAATCTGCCCAAGAGTCAACAGGGCGTTCTCCATTAGTGACCTCCCACCAGAATGAGGCCTCTCCCTTCATTAACCAAGCCGCCAACTTGACTTTCTTTCCCTCTTCCACTTCAAAGATATCTAGCAACTCTTCCACTTCCTTAAGCCAATCTCTAGCCTCTACGAAAGTCTCTGAACCTAGAAAAGGTTTTCCTCCTATAGCCTTGAACTCCTTGCAAATCTTAGCAAAATTATCCACTCTAGGCTGAGGAGGAGGAGCGGTTGCCTCTGGTGTAGTAGCATTGGCTGAACCCGCAGCCGCGGCCCTAGCCTCTTGTAACCTCCTATACCATAGTGGTATAACTAAGCCCTCCGGGATGTTAAGATCTTCAGCCATGCTGAAACGAAAGAGGAAAGATTCAAAAAGGAGATTCCGAAAGATAAAGATATGGCTATTGGGGATTATGCTTTTCTTTTTCAAAAACTTTTCTCTTAAAAGACATGTTTTTGAAAATACTTTTTCCAAAAATAATACCTTTACTATTTTCTAAAAAAAAATGTATTTTTCTCAAAAATTTATCTGTTCCGGTAACCTTAAGCTCTGATACCACGTGTAACACCCCACTCCCGCTATGATCACTCACTAAGGGAATGCCATAGCATCGGTGGAGTATTTTAGTGAATATAGAACAGAAAAATTACAACAAGACAGATATAAATAGTACTTGAAATTTAAAACATCATCTCATAACAGCGGAAGTAAAACATG
The DNA here is from genome assembly GCA_030737875.1 of Allium sativum. Classification (NCBI taxonomy): domain Eukaryota; kingdom Viridiplantae; phylum Streptophyta; class Magnoliopsida; order Asparagales; family Amaryllidaceae; genus Allium; species Allium sativum. Next base: position 676,708,921 of record CM060926.1, on the reverse strand, counting down.
TCTGGTTACATCATAAAACCACAATAAAAGTCAAGTACAATATCCATCAAAATAAAGAAGTACATAATCCCACTCTCATACAATAGCCATGACAAAAGAAAAGATAACTGGGTAACTGGAGCTTTACATCTATCCAAGCTCCTAAAGACTGGAACAGCAATCCGATCAAGCTCCACTACTGCTAGGATCCACCGTAGGACCTGAGGGTTGGAAAAAAAAAGATAAAAACAACGGGGTCAGACATAAGTCTGAGCGAGTCCTATAACTTTAACAATACAATCGTTAAAGTAACCAGAGAAGACATAAACTGATATACGGTAACTAATGGGGATGAATGGCTACACTAAGCAGTCAACTAAACTAAGATAAAAGATAAAGACGCATCTACCCTTCCAAAGGTAAATTACTAAACTGCACTACAACAGTCGTTCCTAACTTAAAGGTTGATCCCACCCATGGACTTATAAAATTAACTTAATAGTTCTCGCGTACCCCTAGGTGACTAAGTAGACGCCACGGGGCCCTACAATCCACTAGGTGTACACACTACTCCCCATTCGATCGGCTCCCTAACGTAGATACCCGTGCTGGCCCCACCGTGGGGTGTACCATTCCCCAACGTGGCAACCTGATAAAATTAAAGGTGCACAACTTATATCTACACGATGTAACAACGTCTTATTTACCAGCCCGGGTCCACACACGCATATGAAACCCGTTGGTCATGCGTTGCCACCGCTAACCCATTTTGGCCTCTTATAGTCACGCCCAGTATGCGTGTCCCGTCCTCGACATGGGTCGAGCCCACTAAGATACGTATGGGTTACTGGTTGAAATGGGCCCCCAGCACAAGCCATCCCCCTAAGCTTGGCCCACACACTAGTGTTTCCCACTTAACCCTTTAATCATGTTTAATTACATGTTTCATCTTGGTTAAGTATTTAATCATATTTTCTATTGGCAACCACTAGCAATTTCCACATACCACCCAAGGTACCCACTTAACCCCCATGCCCCACTACATGATTATCTGGTTAAGTGTTTCTTAATTGATTAACACCGTAACCGTGTAAAGGACCCCTCACATTGGACCGTTATTTGTAGATGCCTGGTTAAGCCGGTAGGTTCCGGGCAGTCTTACACTACAAACGGGTCCAACCTTGTGTCATTTACCCTTGTTACGTATTTAATTTATGATTAAGACCCCTCACATTGGACCGTCATTTGTAGATGCCTGGTTAAGCCGGTAAACTCCGGGCAGTCTTATACTACAAACGGGTCCAACCTCGTGTCTTAATCGATTAATTACTCCTAATTAATCACCCCCATAATTTGTGTTAATTATCATGTTTATTTTAGGAATATGGGTACACCTAACTTAATAGGCAAATTCCCAACTCCAAAGTGTGGGTACACCTAACTTAATAGGCAAATTCCCAACACATAGTATGGGTACACCTAACTTAATAGGCAAATTCCCATACTATGTTCATTTATTTTATGTTATGCATAATTATATTAATTTCACACAATCTTATTAACATATGCATTTAATTAACCCCATCGTTCCCACGTAATTTCGTTCTCATGACATAACACATATAAAAGGTGTCAACTTGCATATGTATGAACATGTTTCAAAGGTGCCATCTTGCATATTAACAAACACATAACTTGCATATGAACTTGCATAACATGTCACATAACTTGCATATAATCTCGTATAACATGTCACATAACTTTCATATAATCTCGTATAACATGTCACATAACTTGCATATAATCTCGTATAACATGTCACATAACTTGCATATAATCTTGTATAACATGTCACATAACTTGCATATAATCTTGTATAACATGTCACATAAACTTACATATTAACAAATACATGACTTGCATATAATATGTCACATAACTTGCATATGAACTTGCATAACATGTTACATACTTGCATATGAACTCATAAACTTGCATATGAACTTATAAACTTGCATATGAACTTATAAACTTGCATATGAACTTATAAACTTGCATATGAACTTGCATAACATGTTACATACTTGCATATGGATTCATAAACTTGCATATGAACTTGCATAACATACTTGCATATGAACTCATAAACTTGCATATGAACTTGCATAACATGTTACATACTTGCATATGAAGAAACATACAACTTGCATAATTATCATACATGTAACTTGCATTTTATCATACATGTAACTTGCATATTAACATATGATCACAAAACACAAAACTTGCATAACCCACATACATTAGCAAACTAACATCATGTCATATGACTTAAAATCCATTAATCCCAAAACAAAACCATATGATCTCATCATATCTCATCTACTTAGTTTAGCAATTGATCATTAGAGTGATAGAAACTCACAACTAGCAAATTTGCACTCCAAATGAAGAAGATTAAGATGCTTAGAATGGATTAGAGGTTGATTAGAGAGTGATTAGCTTGCAACCCTCTTCATAAATTAGTGGAGGCTCCTTCTAAGATTTAATTTGGCGGCATGGTGGCATCATTTCTATTTTTAGTATGAATTAGGGTAGGTTTAGGGTGTATTTATAGATTAGGTGAGTGTTTTAGGCCCTTAGATTAACCCTAAATTAGATTAGGACCCTTAGATTTCGGAACTCTCCAGAAACCAGCCCTAAGACCAGGCCCAAACCCCAAACTGGTGCACCCAACCACAGAACTCTCTAGAAACTGTGCAGGTTTTCTGTCCCGACATGGGCGCACTTCCCAAGTGCGCCAGTGTATTTTTGTACTGGCGCACTTCACAAGTGCGCCAGTGCATATCTGGCCTGTTTCGGGTTTTTCTGCCTAACTTCGTTCGTCCATATCTCTTTCATACGGTACCCGTTTTACGCAAACTCGGACTCTATTTCGCGTATTTTTCCGAGACGAACGCAATGATGCAGCCCGTTTCCCCTGATTCTCATATCTGAGATTAATTATACTTTAATTACTAACCATTAGTGTTAATTGAAATTCGGGGTGTTACACTTCTTGTGTCAACTTAACCCTACCACAAATCAAGTTATATTCGTTTCATTTAACTTAACCCTTTCCATTTATCATTCTATACCGGTTAAGTGTTTCCTATTAACTTAACCCTAGTCATTCATCATGCTATACTGGTTAAGTGTTTCCTATTAACTTAACCCTAGTCGTTCTTCTTGTTATATTGGTTAAGTGTTTCTCATTAACTTAACCCTAGTCATTCATGTTATATTGGTCAAGTGTTCCTATGAACTTAACCTTAGTCATTCATCTTGTTCATTAGCATTAATTTATTTATTAATGCACCAACCACTTACATTAGATATGTGTTGTTGCGGTTACTGGATGTGCCGGGCTGTTCCGGGCAGTTTTACACCACAACTCAATCTACCCTCGGTTTTTTCTTGGGCATGATGCACTAACCTCTCACATTAGATAGGTGTTGTTGTGGTTACTGGATGTACCAGGTAGATCCGGGCAGTTTTACACCACAACTTAATCCAACCTCGAGTTAGGCATATTTATCTTTTCACTAATTTACATATTTAAAGATTATATGTAAATTATTCACAATTATTGTTAAATTTCAGATTATGCCACATTTTCCATAAATCTTCAAGCCTAGATTTATATGCTAATTATCCCAACCAGTCATATTCCAATTCTCAAGTTATGCCCAATAAAGCTAATTGCAAGTTATGGCGCCCAAATTCAATTTCGAGTTATTACTCAAATTAGGCTACATCTAATCTTCCCAAGTTTGTACTAATAGTCATGCCCTAATACCCCAAGTTCGCAACAAAGACAAATTATGCCTAAAATCATAAGTTACCAAATTATGTTCCACCATTACCAAATAGACTATTCCCTATTACCCCCGCATTCCAATCGCACGCATAATAAGTTTCAGTCTAGATTTGAGGTTAATCCAGATTCATAAAATAAAGGGGGCGAAAGAGGAACAAAAACGAGAGTAGGCATAAAACAGGCATTAAAATGGTAGATCTGTCAAATATTTTGGACCTAAGAAGATTACAGATCTGTTAGAGTTGGGGTATAACAGAGATAGATCAAAAACATACTGAAAGAAATAACCTCATAGACATATGGATCTGATATAAATAACATCATGAACCTAAAAGGATTATATATCAAATGTCCAACAAAGAAAGGCATGATTGAATAATAAGAATTAATCTAAAAGAATTGTCTTATCATCAGGCGTGGACTTTGATCCATTTCAGTATATGCCGAAATCACTATTAGGTGTTCAAATCTGAAAATAACTTGACCTTACATGTTCACAGTTCAATTTATGCCCCAAATCCCAAGTTATATGTCCAATATACTTTATGCCTCAAATCTCAAGTCATATGTCCAATATTTTATGCCTCAAATCTCAAGTCATATGTCCAATACTTTATGCCTCAAATGTCAAGTCATATGTTCGATACACTTTATGTTTTGAATACAAAATGTGGTATGTCCTCAAATCAGTTACAACTCAATTATGCCCAATTATACACAATTTAATACTTTTCCCAAATTTTAGCGTTGGTCGTGTCCAAATCATATTTTATGCCCAATTTTATTTACAACGTACGTTCATCTCTTATAAGATCTGGCTCAGGCTCACAGTAGCTTGGCTATAAAACAAAAAGGGAAGAAGGAAAGAAGATACAAAGAACAGACATAATATTATCAACGAGATAGATCCAATGGATATAGAAATAGGCGTAATCTCATATTCAGATTTATTACAATGTCAGAATCACAAATAACTTTTATTTTTGAAAGTAACGTGAACTTACAAATTACAGAACAGTCTTGAATTCTGGGATCTATATTCTAAAACTGAATAGCTCTCCCTTGAAGTAGAATATTTGTTCTTCTAATTTAGATTTGATTTAATTCTTAGAAATAGATGTTGAAGTCGTTGAATTAGCCTTAGAATCTCTACTTGAAATCTAAACTTGATTTCTACGAAGAGCATGAGCAGCATAACTCCGTATTTGATCTATTTTGAATGAAGTTGCATAGAGAAAACTATAGCCTTAGGGGTGTTTATATAGCATAGGGATCAACAAATCTGGTCAGAACGGGGTCCAAATGCAGAAAAATGCACTTGTCCTCTGATCAAGAAATAGGGGGGAGGTCGACCCCCAGGTCGACCTGTGCGACCCAAATCGACCCCCAGGTCAACCCCTAGTCGACTTGGGTCCTGGGCTGGAAATTTCCCGCCCAGCCCGGGTGTGTGATTTGTATTTCGAATTTCAAAACTGAGCTGTTTTATTTAAATCTCTGAAACTTCTGAAGGTCCAAACTTCTTCATACGCAGTCCAATTTACGCAAACTCGGACTCTATCTCAAGCTGAATTCCGAGACGAACGAAATGGAGTAACCAGTTTCCCTTAGTTCTTCTCCTAAAAATTAAGTATACTTTAATTTGTTACTTTGACGTTCACAGAAAATATGGGGTGTTACATTCTCCCCTCCTTAAAGGATTTTGTCCCCAAAATCTTAATGTTAAGAAGAATGCATATCCTAACATCCAACGTCCATCTACTCAACCATTCAATCACAGGCATCCATTGTCCTTAAAAAGATTTCTAACGCTTTCATGATCATATGCATAGTGTGTGTACATGTCTCTTATCTACTGCGAAATCAGGCGATCTACTAATCCAGTTGACCTCTTTAATGCGAATCATGTTAGTGCCATGAGTCCATCATGTATGCAATTATTCCTAATCGTACTTTATAACTTCTACATGACTGCACAGTCATTCATATAAATGCAACATCCATATGATAACACATCAAGTTTCAATCTATATATATAAAAGTTCACTCATGCGTATGCAATATGAAAGTGACTGAAACGATCTAGGGCCAAATGTGTGTATATGCATCCACGAGCAACCACTAGCAAACACTTGCAACCACTTACAACCATCAATCATAACATGTTTCAAATACATGTTTACATCCATTGGCTTCTACCTAAGGATCGTGGATAGGACAGAGAGGATATACCTAAAAGATAAAGGCTAACATGCAAATAAATATTACAAAAAAAAAAGTGGAATCAAGGATATACCCTCAAAAAAGGTATGATGCGCGTATCTAGTCTTCAATATTCTAAGTTGCATCTTCTTGAGCTTCACTCCACTGTACCTTAACTAATTAACCTTCACGATTGCGAAGCTTCTTGACCTCCATTTCCAAAACCCACTAGTAAAGATAAGACCTTGATCCCTTACTATGCTAGAGGGTATCCAATGTGGTCGAACTATCTTTCCAAGATAAACAGATGTTAACCATGATACCAAGTGTATATACTAAGATGATTATAGGTCTCTTCTCTACTTAGCTTATCCACCATGTCACAAATCTGAGGGTCGATATCTCTTACGCAAACCATCCTAGTCGAACTTGACATCCCTCAAGTATAAGCCCTAAAGGCCTAAATCAATATCAGACAAGCAACCAAGGAATACCTCCTCCGAATTTGGATGATCTAAGTGAGATGATAATAGCAAAACAACCAAACAATTGAGCACTTAACCGACTCTGGCTATCCTAGCCAATCTTGCTCCAAAACTATCGTTGATCGCATAACTGGCTTTGGATTGTCATCTAGATATACGTGGGAGTCTACCTCACATTTTAGGGGACAAACCCCTAATCAAAAACATCTGCATACTCACGGACTACTCCAACGGATCAAAAATCGTCGACAAATACATAAGGTGATTCTAGGTAGCTAAGACAAATTGATCCCTTAGGATCACACGAAATTTCGAGGGTATTCCCGAGGCAAGTCATAAGTCTAGCTACCCTCCTTCACAATTACTAGCTAACATATCAATGCCTAGAGTCAACATATAGCCCATGAAACCAAAACCATATGTATCTCAAATCCTTACAAACCAAAAATAAATGAGCCGAGCCATAAATTGGATTTGAGACAAAAATGGGATCGTCTACCATACAAGTACTAAGGTGCAGAGACTCAACTATGGAAGCAAATATAAACGAATGTGAAGAGCTAAAATCAAAAAGAGTACTAACAGGATGATCAAAAAGAAAAATTAGACTTTTTCAACCGAAGCTTTACAACCTCTCTCTCAGGTATGCTGGCGGTGAGAGCATGCACTTGCCTTCCGAAAAATCCTGTCCTTTGTTCTTGCCATTGTCCTTAATAAAGACACTTCCTCTTGTTTTAGGTTTTACTATTCTTCCCTTTTTACCTCTTTTGTGAACCAAGTCCATATCCATGAGTTCCTCATCCTTGGGTTGTGCTCCTTAGAAAAACTCCCTCAATCTCATCTTTACTATCCTTATGTAACACGTTGACAAGTCTCTCGAAAGCTGCCTCAATCGCACGGAGAATCCTACAAAGCTCGAAATGAAACTAGCCGCAGGTGAAACAACTACGATTATAGATGGAAGTTGGACACTTTTTTGCCCATTGACAAGTGTCGTAGTCTCGTCGAGCCTACGGAACCATGACGCGATGAGGTTACCTCCCAGAAAGACAGAAGCCCCGGAGACTCAGGAAAGAAGGAAATAGAGGATCAAAAGATAATGCATATGGCTTTGGGGAATATGCCTTTAAAACAAAACTTTTCTTTTGAAACTTCTTTTAAAACCGTTTTGAAAATAATTTTTCAAATTTTTTATCTGATCTGGTAACCTTCAGCTCTGATACCAAGTGAAACCCCCCATCTCCGTTAAGCTCACTCACAATGGGAATGCCTTAACTTTGGTGGAGCATTTTAGGTAAAAGATGCAGATAAATTATAGGATAGACAAATAAAGCAACGGAAAATAAAGTTATTTTATAAACAATATGTTTCGGTCAAGCTTTTACTACAGTTGTATCAAACATACTTAAAAGTAATACATAGAACTTCTGCCTTAATCTAAAAATTTCCAAATATAAAAGAAGCATAAAACAACAATGATATTCCCCAATAAAGCATGAACCAGCCATAGCAGTGGAAGAGAGAGTCCAAAGCAATAAATTGACTATCTTCGAGCTTGGAATGAAAACTGAGCTAAGTGGTAACATTTCCTCCCTGTGAACCGGGAAGGGGGGAACGGAAGGAAATAGGAGAAACAAAACTAGGTCAGAAATAAGTCTGGTAAGTCCAGTAACTTTCAGCATATAAACAGGCAAAAGCATCATGACATGAATATACTGAATATAAGACAATACTATGATAACAGAGATAACAAGATAACATAGGATAAGCATAAGGTATGATAAGGCAAGATAAACTGAATGCGCTTCTACTCTTTCTCTGCTTCGCTACTACTTTGTAATTTTGATTTCTATATCTATCTCTGCACCACCTAACTAGTGACCCAACTACTAATTTGTATAAAATGATAACGTGATGCCAATCCCCGTAATTGTGGTAGCCTTCAGGTGTACATCTATCGTGAGGATTCCGCCTCAATCTGCCTAATTGCCATGAACATGTTAGATATACCCTTACTTCCCTATCGATCGGCTCCTTACTTGTATTAATGTTCCATTTGTCTGTGTCAATCGGCCCTCTCTTGCATGTAGATACCCTGTGCTGGTCCCACCATAAGATGTATCAATCCTTATGGTAGCAACCCGACACGATTCAAGATGAACAGTGTATAACTACTGGTACTCAGTGCCTGCTTTCTCCCACTCCGGAGTACGTGCATGCCCGTAAACTGTCGGAACCTACACTGACATACCCCCTGCCTCTGTTTTGACCGCTTACAATCAGTCCAGTAAGCGTGCCCCACCCTGCCTAGTTTCAGGGTACCATGATACATTTATGTGGGTTACTACTGAAATGGGTCCTCATTACTAGGGTTTCCTACTGGTTAAGTTTGTGGGCCTATATATACAAATATTACCCACCTACACGAGATGCACTTAACCCTCCCACCGATTCTAGCATGTTTTCTAAACGGTTAAGTTTGTGGGCCTATACGTACTAATATTACCCACCTGCACGAGATGTAACACCCCGTATTTTCTATGAACATAAGAATGAAAAAGCGGAGAATAATTAAATTGTAACAGAATAATTAAGGGAAATGGGTTATGCCATTGCGTTCATCTCGAAATTCTGCTTGGAATAGAGTCCAAGTTTGCGTAAATCGGACTCAGTATGAAGAAGATATGGCCTTCAGAAGTTTCAATAAAACCAGCCCGAAATTCAAAATTCAGATTTCGAAATTCAAAACAGACACTCGGGCTGGGCGGGAAAATTCCCGCCCAGGACCCAGGTCGACACTAGGGTCGACCTGGGTAAACAGGTCGACACTAGGGTCGACCTCCCCCCTTTTTCCAGATCTGGAGACAGCTCCATTTTTCTGCACCTGGACGCCTTTCTGACCGGATTCGGGAGCTCTAACCAATTTAAACACCCCCAAACCTAGCTTTCTGTCCACACAATTTCAATTTTCCTATATTCTGCCTCTATTCTAATTAAATATAAAAATGGCGTCGCTACTCTGCTAGAATCAAACTAGAACTCGTGCATCTTCTTCCAATCTGAATAGAGTTAAAAGTGAACAACTATTTTCTAATCTAATCGATAGTCTATGCTAAAGGAGCGTTATTCACTGTCAGAATACAGATCCCAGAAATCAAGATTTACCTTTTCAATCGTGATTACAGTTATTTTCAGATATGAAATTTAATAATTATCTTGACATTTTTGTGAATCTGGATCTGAGGTTATGCATACTTTTCTGTGGATCTATCTTGATATTGACTGTTCTGTATCTGTTCCCTCTTTTCTTCCTTTTTGTTTATAGCCAGGCTACCACGAGCCTGCCCCAAATCTCATAAGAGATTAACGCACGAACGCTAAATTTTGGGACAAATAATGGATAATGCATAATTGGACATGACTGATCTTTGACTTATTTGAGAAATGGACATATGTTGTAAATTAGATCTAGATCTGTGCATACTCTATAATTTGAAGAAGAGAAATCATTGTATGATAACATGTGACTTGAAAATTAGGGACATAATGCATATAAAAATTAAGATCAGATTTTGAGATGTTACAATTTAAAGATCTAGACTTTTGGGGTAAATTTTATGCAACGATTCATGACTTAAAAAAAGGAATATGTGACTTAAGCGTAGAGACCTATATTATAATAGGATTACTATCAATGTGAACACGCCTAAAAGTGGATTTTTCTGGATATTTGGCATTAAAGACTATAATTTTTGCATAATTCATATGGTATATCATGATTTGGGCTTTTAGAGAATATTCTGTACTGTACAAAGTTTAACTAAAGGTTTGGGCATATATTGTATTATGAATTATGACCATGACTTAGGCATGTAAGTTTAGGCTTAATTTATGATTAGGCAAGATATGTAAATAGAATTTTAGAAATATATAATCTGTTGAATTGCCTAATCTGCTAAATTTGTTATCTGCTAAATCTGTTGAATTGCCTAATCTGCTAAATCTGTTATCTGCTAAATCTGTTGAATTGCCTAATCTGCTAAATCTGTTATCTGCTAAATCTGTTGAATTGCCTAATCTGCTATGTTGAATCGCCTAATCTGCTAGATCTGTTATCTGTTGAATTGCCTAATCTGTTGAAAGCTAAATAATTTTAATTTGGAGGCTCGATCTAAAATTGAGCAAAACATGTTAATAAAACTTTGGATAATCTGCCGTAACTTGTAAAGAAGTTAAATCTGCTAAATGGATATAAGTAGTTTGATATGTTCTGCAACGGAATAAAGTGGCTATGACACGAGGTTAGACTCTGTTTACGGTAGAAGCCTGCCCGGAACCAATCGGCTTAATCAGCAACCACAAACTGTCAGTCTAATGTGAGAGGTCGTAGGCATAACTAAATATGCTTAGACACGAGGTTAGGTCTGGCTTGTGGCAGAAGTCTGCCCAGAACCGCTCGGCATATCCAGCAGCCATATACTACCGACCTAATGTGAGAGGTCTGTGCATTAATATTTAATTAATGCAAATCTGAGATAAATATGATGTCTAAAACGTGTTGGGTGGTTAGGGTTAAACCAACTGGACTGATGAATCTAACAAAACCCGTTTCGTGAATCTACAGGCCTAATGCAAAGTTAGACAATCTGTAAGTCTGTTAAATCTGTATATCTGATCTGTTAATTCGAAAAATTGTTAACTTGATTTTCTGATTTGTGAACTAGAAATCTGAACTTTGTCTGAAACTTGTAAACAAGTTAATCTGAAATCTGCTAGTCTGGGGACACAAGGTTAGGAGGGGAAATACTTGTGTCATCTGTTGTTTGGGACCCATATTAGTCATTAACCCTTTCTGGTATCAAAACTTTGACCCCACACTATGTAGGGGTCCGGGCACGCTTATTGAACTAATTATAAGCGGTACATTCTGATAATGGCGAGGGGTATTGATGGTGCGTTCCAACCGGGTCATGTGTGTGCATGGATCTGGTTTTCTTTGAGGTTGTAAGACACCATGACATCTGTAAATAGGTATATGCCAATAGGTTGCCACTTTAGGGAGTGATACACCATACTGTGGGGTCGGCACAAGGTATTTATGTATTAGGGAGCCTATCGCTTGGGGGTAGGACTTAGGGTACACTTAGTTCTATCTGTTTCTGTGGGTACAGTCTTTTTTTGTTGGGTGGTAACACCTGTCTGCTCCTATGCGGTACCGTCTGTTCGGGTGGTAAAGGCCCATTATTGGTGTACACCTAATTCTAGCATTCTGTTTTTGTAGAGATTATTTTGTTTCCGTTTCTATTTCAGTTTAGACATTAGGGTACACCTAGTTCTGTCTGTCCAGTGGGTATCGTCTGTTTCTGTTGGGTGGTAACACCTGTCTATTTTTGTGAGATATCGTCTGTTCGGGTGGAAAAGGCCCATTACTAGTGTACACCTAATTCTAACGTTCTATTTCCATAGGGATTATTCTGTTTCCGTCTCGGATTCCGTTTCTGATTCTGTTTCCGTACCTTCTGTCTGTTTGGGTGGTAAAAGCCCATTATTAGCATTATGTTTCTGTACCATCTACCTCTGTTCGGGTGGTAAAGGCCCATTACTAGCATTCTGTTTCTGTAAAGATTATTTTGTTCCCATTTCTGTTTCAGTTTAGGCATTTGGGTAACACCTAATCCTGTTATACTAGTATTAGTGCAGAGAAGTGAAAAGCTTAGCTTAGCCTATATCATTCTGTTTCGTCTGTTAATCTGCTATTCTTGTTATGGTTATCTCTCATCCAGTTTTATTTACATGTCATGATATTGTTATCTGTTTATATGCTGAAAGTCACTGGACTCACTAGACTTATGTCTAACCTTGTTTGTTTCGCCTCTTTTCTTCCATACCCCCCCCCCCCATGGTTCTCAGGGTGGAAACATAGGAGCTTGATTCTGATTCTCTCTGCTTGAAGTGTTTGATGTATTGCTTGGCTTTGGCTCTATCTTTCCATGGCAGTTTATATTGGGGAATATGGCTTTAAAAACTATGCATTCTAAAGGCTTTTGTACAAGACTGATATTTGTGTACTTGAATTCTGATATAGTGATTTCGAAAGATGTAACTAAACTCATTTTTGTTTCTGTTGTAATAAAGTTATAAAATTTTCGAGTACCACTTTATCTGTCTTGTAAATTTCTGTTTTGTCTACTAAAAACGCTCCACCAAAGTTAAGGCATTCCCTTTTGCAAGTGACCTTAACGGAGGTGGGGTGTTTCACTTGGTATCATAGCTGAAGGTTACCAGATTTGATAAAAAGTTTTTGAAAACTATTTTCAAAAAGGTTTTAAAAAGGAAGTATTTTTAAAAGTAGAGTCTATTTTGGAAAAACATAATCCTAAATCCATATGCCTATCTTTCTATCCTTTGTTTTGAATCTTTCCTTTTCTTTTGTTTTAGCATGTCTGGGGATCTTAACCTTCCGGAGGGCATACCGATACCTGGTTGGTTGAGGGGGTACCTAGAGGCTAGGGCTAATGATGCGGGCCCATCAAACTTCCCTCCTCCCCCAGTTGTAGCGGTTCCTCCTCCTCCTCTGCACGTGAATACTTTCCCGAAGATATGTAGAGACTTTCGAGCCATCGGTGGGAAGAACTTTAATGGAACTGAATCCTTCATGAAGGCAAGGAGTTGGCTCAAAGAAACTGAGGATTTGTTCGTTATCTTTGAGGTGGACGATAGGCAGAAGATACATTTGGCGGTATGGTTGCTTAAGGACGAAGCTTCTTTTTGGTGGGAGGTCACAAATGGAGAGCGTCCAGTAGAGAGATGGATAGATTTCAGGCATAGGTTCGAGATGAAATTTCTCTCATGAGCGGAAGAGAATCTATACGTAGAGAGGTTCTTGGCGTTGAAGCAGGGGAATTTATCAGTGAGAGAGTACGTCAACAAGTTTAATCATTTGGCGAGATTCGGCTTAGATTTGGTAAATACACCACATAAGAAGGCACTAAGGTTTGCTAAAGGTTTGAACGAGCCGCTGCGCGGATTGGTAATGTCCCACATTCCTATGGGGGCTGCCTTCGAGAAATTAGTTGATATGGCATTGATGCATGAAGAGGAAACCAAAAGTGAGAAGAAAGAAGAAAAGCTTGAAGGGCCACAAAACAAGAAGGCGGGGCCCGAAAAGGAAACACAAAAGAAGGATGAGAAGTCTGAAGACAAGAAGGAGAAGAAGTGCTTTACTTGTGGAAGCTCAACCCATCTGAACAAGGATAGCAGAAAGAGGAAGGGCACTTGCTTCAACTGTGGAGAAATGGGGCACTTCACTAGGGACTGCCCAAAGAAACAAGGACAAGGGCAAAGGGCAGGACCAACTTATGGAGGGCAGGCGAATACCCTCGACGCTCGTGGATAGGATATAAATAGGAAAACTTTCTGTAGAAGGTTTAATTTCCTTATCTGATTGTGGAGTTAAAACTCTTTCTAATTCTGGCATTTTGATTCTGTAATTGAAACTCTGCACTTTAATACTAGTCTTGTTTCTGATTCAGCTATATTCTCATACCCCATGAAGGTTACGACTCATCTGTTTGTGATAAGTTGGGGTTTGAAGGTATCTGGGTTGGGCGTTAAGTTGACTATGACGCATACATTCTGGGTTTTTATCATGCTTAGTTACCTAAGAATCATTTGGTAATCTGATCTGTACCAGTAGTCTGTAAATATCTTAATATTTCTGAAAAGGATAGGGGTTTTTGCTCAAAGCGTGAAGTAGATTTCCAGTTGGACATTTGTATAATGGGAGTGATTCTCTGAATGTCAATCTGATGTTGATTTCGGTCTTCGAGGTTGATACTTAGGGGGTTATTCTCTTAAACCGATGTCTGATAGGAACAAAGCTTTTGTTTTAATTGTACTTGCTTCTATCACTCGGCTGTATCCTATCGACCGAATCTTCGACTTTTAGGTAGAAACTAATGGGTGTAAACATGTTTTTGAGACGTGCTATGTTTGATGGTTGCAAGTGGATGAAAGTGGTCGCTGGTGGTTGCTTGTGGATGCATATACACACACTAGGCACTAGATCGGCTCAAAAACACTCTCATACTACATATGGATGTGTGTGCATTTTTCAATTTGTGGATGAAAAATGGTTGACTCAGCACATAGATGTTGCATATGAATGAACGGTTGTTCACTCATATAGAAATGTTATGTACCAAATAGGAAAATTGCATATATGTTGGACTCATGGCACTGACATAATTTGCATTAAGGAGGTCAACTGAATCAGTGGACCGCCTGATCTTTGCATTAGATAAGGAACATATACACACACTTTTGCATATGTTCATACAACATTAGAAGTTTTCTAAGGACAATGGATGCTTGTGGATGATGGTTGAGTAGATGGTTGATTGGATGGTAGGACACATTCTTCTTAACTTGAAGATTTCGGGGATGAAATCCTTTAAGGAGGGGAGAATGTAACACCCCGTATTTTCTGTGAACATAAGAATGACAAATCAGACAATAATTAAATTGTAACAGAATAATTAAGGGAAACATGTTATGCCATTGCATTCATCTCGAAATTCTGCTTGGAATAGAGTCCAAGTATGCGTAAATCGGACTCCGTATGAAAAAGATATGGCCTTCAGAAGTTTCAATAAAAACCAGCCCGAAATTCAAAATTCAGATTTCGAAATTCAAAACAGACACTAGGGCCGGGCGAGAAAATTTCCGCCCAGGACCCAAGTCGACACTAGGGTCGATCTGGATAAACAGGTCGACACTAGGGTCGTCACCTCCCCCCTTTTTCCAGATCTGGAGATAGATCCATTTTTCTGCACTTGGACGCCTTTCTGACCGGATCCGTGAGCTCTAACCTATTTAAACACCCCCAAACCAAGATTTCTCTCCACACAATTTCATTTTGCCTATATTCTTCCTCTATTCTAATTAAAAATAAAAATGGCATCGTTACTCTGCTAGAATCAAAACTAGAACTAGTGCATCTTCTTCCAATCTGAATAGAGTTAAAAGAGAACAACTATTTTCTAATCTAATCGATAGTCTACGGCAAAGGAGCGCTATTCAGTGTTAGAATATAGATCCCAAAAATCAAGATTTACCTTTTCAATTGTGAGTACAATTATTTTCAGATATGAAATTTAATAATTATCTTGGCATTTTTGTGAATCTGGATCTGAGGTTATGCATACTTTTCTGTGGATCTATCTTGATTTTGACTGTTCTGTATCTGTTCCCTCTTTTCTTCCTTTTTGTTTATAGCCAGACTATCATGAGCCTACGCCAAATCTCATAAGAGATTAACACACGAATGCTAAATTTTGGGATAAATAATGGATAATGCATAATTGGACATGACCGGTCTTTGACTTATTTGAGAAATGGACATATGTTGTAAATTAGATCTAGATCAATGCATACTCTGTAATTTAGAAGAAGAGAAATAATTGTATGATAACATGTGACTTGAAACTTAGGGACATAATGCATATAAAAATTAAGATCTGATTTTGAGATGTTATAATTTAAAGATCTAGACTTTTGGAGTAAATTTTATGCAACGATTCATGACTTGAAAAAAGGAATATGTGACTTAGGCGTAGAGACCTATATTATAATAGGATAACTATCAATGTAAACACGCCTAAAAGTGGATTTTTCTAGATATTTGGCATTAAAGGATATAATTTTGGCATAATTCATATAGTATATCATGATTTGGGCTTTTAGAGAATATTCTGAACTGTACAAAGTTTAACTAGTGGTTTGGGCATATGCTGTATTATGAATTATGACCATGACTTAGGCATGTAAGTTTAGGCTTAATTTATGATTAGGCAAGATATGTAAATAGAATTTTAGAAATATATAATCTGTTGAATTGCCTAATCTGCTAAATCTGTTGAATTGCGTAATTTGCTAAATCTGTTATCTGCTAAATCTTTTGAATTGCCTAATCTGCTAAATCTGTTATCTGCTAAATCTATTGAATTACCTAATTTGCTAAATCTATTATCTGCTAAATCTGTTGAATAGCCAAATCTGCCAGATCTGTTATATGTTGAATTGCCTAATCTATTGAAAGCTGAATAATTGTAATTTGGAGGCTCAATCTAAAATTGAGCAAAACATATTAATACAACTTTGGATAATCAGTCGTAACTTGTAAAGAAGTTAAATCTGCTAAATGGACATAATTAGTCTGATATTTTCTGCATGGAATAAAGTGGCTATGACACGAGGTTAGACTCCATTTACGGTAGAAGCCTGCCCGGAACCAACCGGCTTAACCAACAACCGCAAACTATCAGTCTAATGTGAGAGGTCGTAGGCATAACTAAAATATTCTTAGACACGAGGTTAGGTCTGGCTTGTGGCAGAAGTCTGCCCGGAACCGCCTGGCATATCCAACAACCACAAGCTACCGATGTAATGTGAGAGGTCTGTGCATTAATATTTAATTCATGCAAATCTGAGATAAATATGTTGTCTAAAACGTGTTGGGTGGTTAGGGTTAAACCAACTGGACTGATGAATCTAACAAAATCTGTTTCATGAATCTGTAGGCCCAATACAAAGTTAGACAATCTGTAAGTCTGTTAAATCAGTATATCTGATCTGTTAATTCGAAAAAAAATTAACATGATTATCTGATCTGTGAACTAGTAATCTCAACTTTGTCTAAAACTTGTAAACAAGTTAATCCGAAATCTGCTAGTCTGAGGACACAAGGTTAGGAGGGGAAATACTTGTGTCATCTGTTGTTTGGGACCCATATTAGTCAGTAACCCTTTCTGGTATCAAAACTTTGACCCCACACTATGTAGGGGTCCGGGCACGCTTACTGAACTAATTATAAGCGGTACATTCTGATAATGGCGAGGGGTATTGATGGTGCGTTCCAACCGGGTCATGTGCGTGCATGGATCCGGTCTTCTCTGAGGATGTAAGACACCGTGACATCTGTAAATAGGTCTGTGCCAATAGGTTGCCACTTTAGGGAGTGATACACCATACTGTGGGGGCAGACACAGGGTATTTATGTATTTAGGAGACGATTGATTGGGGGTAGGACTTAGGGTACACTTAGTTCTGTCTATTTCTGTGGGTACTGTCTATTTCTGTTGGGTGGTAACACCAGTCTGTTTCTGCGTGGTACCGTCTGTTCGGGTGGTAAAGGCCCATTACTAGTGTACACCTAATTCTAGCATTTTGTTTCTGTAGAGATTATTATATTTTCGTTTGTATTTCAGTTTAGACATTAGGTACACCTAGTTCTATCTGTTCTGTGGGTATCGTATGTTTTTGTTCAGTGGTAACACCTGTCTGTTTCTGCGAGGTACCGTCTGTTCGGGTGGAAAAGGCCCATTACTAGTGTACACCTAATTTTAACATTCTGTTTCCATAGGGATTATTCTGTTTCCGTCTCGGATTCCGTTTATGATTCTGTTTCCGTACCTTTTGTCTGTTTGGGTGGTAAAAGCCCATTATTAGCATTCTGTTTCTGTACCGACTGCCTTTGTTCGGGTGGTAAAGGCCCATTACTAGCATTCTGTTTCTGTAAAGATTATTATGTTTCCATTTTTGTTTGAGTTTAGGCATTAGGGTAACACCTAATCCTGTTATACTAGTATTAGTGCAGAGAAGTGAAAAGCTTAGCTTAGCCTATATCATTCCATTTCTTCTGTTAACCTGCTATTCCTATTACGGTTATCTCTAATCTAGTTTTATTTACATGTCATGATATTGTTATCTGTTTATATGCTGAAAGTCACTGGACTCACTAGACTTATGTCTGACCTAGTTTGTTTCGCCTTTTTTCTTCCGTCCCCCCCCCCCCTCCCCAGGTTCTCAGGGTGGAAACATAGGAGCTTGATTCTGATTCTCTCTGTTTGAAGTGTTTGAAGTATTGCTTGGCTTTGGCTCTATCTTTCCATGGCAGTTCGTATAGGGGATTATGGCTTTAAAAACTATGCATTCGGAAGGCTTTTGTACAAGACCGATATTTATGTACTTGAATTCCGATATTGTGATTTTGAAAGATGTAACTAAGCTCAATTTTGTTTCTGTTGTAATAAAGTTATAAACTTTTCAAGTACTACTTTATCTGTCTTGTAAATTTCTGTTCTGTCTACCAAAAACGCTTCACCAAAGTTAAGGCATTCCCTTTTGCGAGTGACCTTAACGGAGGCGGGGTGTTACACTTGGTATCAGAGCAGAAGGTTACTAGATTTGACAAAAAGTTTTTGAAAACTATTTTCAAAAAGGTTTTAAAAAGGAAGTATTTTTAAAAGTAGATTTTATTTTGGAAAAACATAATCCCCAAAGCCATATGCCTATCTTTCTATCCTTTGTTTTGAATCTTTCCGTTTCTTTTGTTTCAGCATGTCTGCGGATCCTAACCTTCCGAAGGGTGTACCGATACCTGGCTAGTTCAGGAGGTACCTAGAGGCTAGGGCCAATGATGCGGGCCCATCAAACGTCCCTCCTCCCCCAGTTGTAGCGGTTCCTCCTCCTCCACCGTGCGTGAATACTTTCCCGAAGATATGTAGAGACTTTCGAGCCATGGGTGGGAAGAACATTAATGGAACTGAATCCTTCATGGGGGCAAGGAGCTGGCTCAAATAAACTGAGGATTTGTTTTTTATCTTCGAGGTGGACGATAGGCAGAAGATATAGTTGGCGGTATGGTTGATTAAGGACGAAGCTTCTTTTTGGTGGGAGGTCACAAATGAAGAGCGTCCGGTAGAGAGATGGATGGATTTCAGGCATAGGTTCGAGATGAAATTTCTTTCACGAGCGGAAGAGAGTTTATACGTAGAGAGGTTCTTGGCGTTGAAGCAGGGGAATTTATCAGTGGGAGAGTACATCAACAAGTTTAATCAATTGGCGAGATTCGGCTTAGATTTGGTAAATACACCACATAAGAAGGCACTAAGGTTTGCTAAAGGTTTGAACGAGCCGCTACACGGATTGGCAATGTCCCACATTCCTATGGGGGATACCTTCGAGAAATTAGTTGATATGGCATTGATGCATGAAGAGGAAACCAAAAGTGAGAAGAAAGAAGAAAAGCTTGAAGGACCACAGAAGAAGAAGGCGGGGCCCAAAAAGGAAACATAAAAGAAGGATGAGAAGTCTGAAGACAAGAAGGAGAAGAAGTGCTTTACTTGTGGAAGCTCGACCCATCTGAACAAGGATTACAGAAAGAGGAAGGGCACTTGCTTCAACTGTGGAGAAATGGCGCACTTCACTAGGGACCGCCCAAAGAAACAAGGACAAGGGCAGAGGGCAGGACCAATTTCTGGAGGGCAGGCGAATACCCTCGAGGCTCGTGGATAGGATATAAATAGGAAAACTTTCTATAGAAGGTTTAATTTCCTTATCTGATTGTGGAGTTAAAACTCTTTCTGATTCTGGCATTTTGATTCTGTAATTGAAACTCTGCACTTTAATACTTGTCTTGTTTCTGATTCTGCTATAGTCTCATACCCCATGAGGGTTACGATTCATCTGTTTGTGATAAGTTAGGGTTTGAAGGTATCTGGGTTAGGCCTTAAGTTGACTATGACGCATACATTCTGGGTTTTTATCATTCTTAGTTTCCTAAGAATCATTAGGTAATCCGATCTGTACCAGTAGTCTATAAATATCTTAATATTTCTGAAAAGGATAGGGTTTTTTGCTCAAAGAGTGAAGTAGATTTCCAATTGGACATTTGTATAATGGGAGGGAATCTCTGAGTGTCAATTTGATGTTGATTTCGGTCTTCAGGGTTGATACTTAGGGTGTTATTCTCTTAAACCGATGTCTGATAGGAACAAAACTTTTGTTTTAATTGTACTTGCTTATATCACTCGGCTGTATCCTATCGGCCGAATCTTCGACCTTTATGTAGAAACTAATGGGTGTAAACATATTTTTGAGACATGTTCTGTTTGATGGTTGCAAGTGGATGCAACTGGTCGCTGGAGGTTTCTTGTGGATGCATATACACACACTAGGCACTAGATCGGCTCAAAAACACTCTCATACTGCATATGAATTTGTGTGCATTTTTCAATTTGTGGATAAAAAATGATTGACTCATCACACAGATGTTGCATATGAATGAACAGTTGTGCACTCATATAGAAATGTTATGTATCAAATAGGAAAATTGCATACATGTTGGACTCATGGCACTGACATAATTCGCATTAAGGAGGTCAACTGAATCAGTGGACCGCCTAATCTTTGCATTAGATAAGGAACATATACACGCACTTTTGCATATGTTCATACAACATTAGAAGTTTTCTAAGGACAGTGGATGCTTGTGGATGATGGTTGAGTAGATGGGTGATTGGATGGTAGGACATATTCTTCTTAACTTGAAGATTTCGGGGACGAAATCCTTTAAGGAGGGGAGAATGTAACACCCCATATTTTCTATGAATATAAGAATGACAAATCAGAGAATAATTAAATTGTAAAAGAATAATTAAGGGAAACGGGTTACGTCATTGCGTTCATCTCGAAATTCTGCTTGGAATAGAGTCCAAGTTTGCGTAAATCGGACTCCGTATGAAGAAGATATGGCCTTCATAAGTTTCAATAAAAACCAGCCCGAAATTCAAAATTCAGATTTCGAAATTCAAAACAGACACCCGGCTGGGCGGGAAAATTCCCGCCTAGGACCCAGGTCGACCTGGGTAAACAGGTCGACACTAGGGTCGACCTTAGGGTCGACCTACCCCTTTTTCCAGATCTGGAGATTGATCCGTTTTTCTGCACTTGGACGCCTTTCTGACCGGATTCGTGAGCTCTAAACTATTTAAACACCCCCAAACCTAGCTTTTTCTCCACACAATTTCATTTTGCCTATATTCAGGCTCTATTCTAATTAAAAATAAAAATGGCGTCGCTACTCTGCTGGAATCAAAACTAGAACTAGTGCATCTTCTTCCAATCTGAATAGAGTTAAAAGAGAACAACTGTTTTCTAATCTAATCTATAGTCTACGCCAAAGGAGCGCTATTCAGTGTCAGAATACAGATCCCAAAAATCAAGATTTACCTTTTCAATCGTGATTACAATTATTTTCAGATATGAAATTTAATAATTATCTTGGCATTTTTGTGAATCTGGATCTGAGGTTATGCATACTTTTCTGCAGATCTATCTTGATTTTGACTGTTATGTATATGTTCCCTCTTTTCTTCCTTTTTGATTATAGCCAGGCTACCACGAGCCTGCACCAAATCTCATAAGAGATTAACACATGAATGCTAAATTTTTGGACAAACAATGGATAATGCATAATTGGACATGACTGATCTTTGACTTATTTGAGAAATGGACATATGTTGTAAATTAGATCTAGATCTGTGCATACTCTGTAATTTGGAAGAAGAGAAATCATTGTATGATAACATGTGACTTGAAACTTAGGGACATAATGCATATAAAAATTAAGATCTGATTTTCAGATGTTATAATTTAAAGATCAAGACTTTTGGCGTAAATTTTATGCAACGATTCATGACTTGAAAAAAGTAATATGTGACTTAGGCGTAGAGACCTATATTATAATAAGATAACTATCAATGTGAACACGCCTAAAAGTGGATTTTTCTGGATATTTGGCATTAAAGCTATAATTTTGGCATAATTCATATAGAATATCATAATTTGGGCTTTTAGAGAATATTCTATACTGTACAAAGTTTAACTAAAGGTTTGGGCATATGTTGTATTATAAATTATGACCATGACTTAGGCATGTAAGTTTAGGCTTAATTTATGATTAGGCAAGATATGCAAATAGAATTTTAGAAGTATATAATCTGTTGAATTGCCTAATCTACTAATCTGCTAAATCTGTTGAATTGCCTAATCTGATAAATCTGTTATCTACTAAATCTGTTGAATTGCCTAATCTGCTAAATCTGTTATCTGCTAAATCTATTGAATTGCCTAGTCTGCTAAATCTTTTATGTGCTAAATCTGTTGAATAGCCTAATCTGCTAGATCTGTTATCTGTTGTAACGCCTAATCTGTTGAAAGCTGAATAATTGTAATTTGGAGGCTCGATCTTAAATTGAGCAAAACATGTTAATAGAACTTTGGATAATCTGTCGTAACTTGTAAAGAAGTTAAATATGCTAAATGGACATAATTAGTTTGATATTTTCTGCAATGGAATAAAGTGGCTATGACACAAGGTTAGACTCCGTTTACGGTAGAAGGCTGCCCGGAACCAACCGGCTTAACCAGCAACCGCAAACTGTCAGTCTACTATGAGAGGTCGTAGGCTTAACTAAAATATGCTTAGACACGAGGTTAGGTCTGGCTTGTGGCAGAAGTCTGCCCGGAATCGCCCGGCATATCCAGCAGCTACAAGCTACCGACCTAATGTGAGAGGTCTGTGCATTAATATTTAATTAATGCAAATCTGAGATAAATATGATGTCTAAAACGTGTTGGGTTGTTAGGGTTAAACCAACTGTACTGATGAATCTAACAAAACCAGTTTCGTGAATCTGTAGGCCCAATACAAAGTTAGACAATCTATAAGTCTGTTAAATCCATACATCTGATCTGTTAATATGAAAACTAGTTAACTTGATTGTCTGATCTGTGAACTAGTAATATGAACTCTGTCTGAAACTTGTAAACAAGTTAATCTGAAATCTGCTAGTCTCGGGACACAAGGTTAGGAGGGGAAATACTTGTGTCATCTGTTGTTTGGGACCCATATTGGTCAGTAACCCTTTATGGTATTAAAACTTTGACCCAACACTATTTAGGGGTCCGGGCATGCTTACTAAACTAATTATAAGCGGTTCATTCTGATAATGGCGAGGGGTGTTGATGGTGCGTTCCAAACCGGGTCATGTGTGTGCATGGATCCGGTCTGCTCTAGGGAGGTAAGACAAAGTTACATCTGTAAATAGGTTTGTGCCAATAGGTTGCCACTTTAGGGTGTGATACACCCTACTGAGGGGCCGACACAGGGTATTTATCTATTAGGGAGACAATCGCTTGGGGGTAGGACTTAGGGTACACTTAGTTCTGTCTGTTTCTGTGGGTACCGTTTGTTTCTGTTGGGTGGTAACACCTGTCTATTCCTGCATGGTACAGTCTGTTTGGGTGATAAAGGCCCATTACTAGTGTACACCTAATTCTAGCATTTTGTTTCTGTAGAGATTATTCTGTTTCCGTTTCTGTTTCAGCTTAGACATTAGGGTACACCTAGTTCTGTCTGTTCTGTGGGTATCATCTGTTTCTATTGGGTGGTAACACCGGTCTGTTTCTGCATGGTACTGTCTGTTCGGCTGGAAAAGGCCCATTACTAGTGTACACCTAATTCTAACGTTCTGTTTCCATAGGTATTATTCTATTTTCGTCTCGGATTCCATGTCTGATTCCGTTTCCATACCTTCGGTCTGTTTGGGTAGTAAAAGCCCATTATTAGCATTCTGTTTCTGTACCGTCTGCCTCTGTTCGGGTGGTAAAAGCCCATTACTAGCATTCTGTTTCTGTAAATATTATTCTGTTTCCGTTTCTGTTTCAGTTTAGACATTAGGGTAACACCTAATCCTGTTATACTAGTATTAGTGCAGAGAAGTGAAAAGCTTAGCTTAGCCTATATCATTCGGTTTCTTCTGTTAACCCGCTATTCTTGTTACGGTTATCTCTCATCCAGTTTTATTTACATGTCATGATATTGGTATCTGTTTATATGCTGAAAGTTACTGGACTCACCAGACTTATGTCTGACCTAGTTTGCTTCGCTTCTTTTCTTCCGTTTCCCCCCAGGTTCTCAGGGTTGAAACATAGGAGCTTGATTCTGATTCTCTCTGCTTGAAGTGTTTGAAGTATTGCTTGGCTTTGGCTCTATCTTTCCATGATAGTTTATATTGGAGATTATGGCTTTAAAAACTATGCATTCTGAAGGATTTTGTACAAGACCGATATTTATGTACTTGAATTCCGATATTGTGATTTTTAAAGATGTAACTAAACTCATTTTTGTTTCTATTGTAATAAATTTATAAATTTTTCAAGTACTACTTTATCTATCTTGTAAATTTCTGTTCTGTCTACTAAAAACGCTCCACCAAAGTTAAGGCATTACCTTTTGCGAGTGACCTTAACGGAGGTGGGATGTTACACGAGATGTACTTAACCCTCCCATCGAATCAAGCATGTTTATTTAATGGTTAAGTTTGTGGGCCTGTATTTTCTAATATTACCCACGAACCCGATATGTACTTAACCCTCCCACACATTATGTCGTATTGGTTAAGTGTTGTCCATTCATGTTAACTTAACCCACCCAGTCATCGTGTCATGTTGGTTAAGTATTTCTTATTAACTTAACCCCGTTCATTCATCAAGTTATATTGGTTAAGTGTTTTCTTGTTAACTTAACCCCACGTGTTCACCATGTTGTATTGGTTAAGTGTCATCAATCAATTCAAGTTAACTTAACCCACCTACTTGTCATGTTACTTTGGTTAAGTGTTGTCTTCTTGTGTCAACTTAACCCTACCACAAATCAAGTTATATTGGTTAAGTGTTAACTTAACCCTTTCCATTTATCATGCTATACCGGTTAAGTGTTTCCTATTAACTTAAACCTAGTCATTCATCATGCTATACTAGTTAAATGTTTCCTATTAACTTAACCCTAGTCGTTCTTCTTGTTATATTGGTTAAGTGTTTCTTATTAACTTAGCCCTAGTCATTCATGTTATATTGGTTAAGTGTTCCTATGAACTTAACCTTAGTCATTCATCTTGTTCATTAGCATTAATTGATTTATTAATGCACCAACCTCTCACATTAGATATATGTTGTTGCGGTTACTGGATGTGCCGGACGGTTCCGCATAGTTTTACACCACAACTCAATCTAACTCGGGTTTTTCTTGGGCATAATGCACTAACCTCTCACATTAGATAGGTGTTGTTGTGGTTACTAGATGTGCCTGGTGGTTCCGAGCAGTTTTACACCACAACTCAATCCAGCCTCGGGTTATGCATATTCATCTTTTCACTAATTTACATATTTACAGATTATATGTAAATTATTCACAATTGTTGTCAAATTTCAGATTATGCGACATTTTCCATAAATGTCCAAGTCTTGATTTATATGCTAATTATCCCAACCAGTCATATTCCAATTCTCAAGTTATGCCCAACAAAGCTAATTGCAAGTTATGGCCCCTAAATTCAATTTCGAGTTATTACTCGAATTAGGCTACATCTACTCTTCCCAAGTTTGTACTAATAGTCATGCCCCAATACCCCAAGTTCGCAACAAAGACAAATTATGCCCCAAATCATATGTTACCAAATTATGTTCCACCATTATCAAATAGACTATTCCCCATTACCCCCGCATTCCAATCGCACGCATAATAAGTTTCAGTCTAGTCTTGAGGTTAATCTAGATTCATAAAATAAAGGGGACGAAAGAGGTACATAAACGAGAGTAGGCATAAAACAGGCATTAAAATGGTAGATCTGTCAAATACTTTGGACCTAAGAGGATTATAGATCTGTTAGAGTTGAGGTATAACAAAGATAGATCTGAAACATACTGACAGAAATAACCTTATAGACATATAGATCTGATATAAATAACATTATGAACCTAAAAGGATTATATATCAGATGTCCAACAAAGACAGACATGATTGAATAATAGCTTCCTAGGCATGTAAATCATTGATTAAATAGAAATATAGGAATTAATCTACAAGATTTGTCTTATCATCAGGCATAGACTTAGATCCATTTCATTATATGGCAAAATCACTATTAGGTGTTTAAATCTGAAAATAACTTGAACTTACATGTTTACAGTTCAATTTACGCCCCAAATCCCAAGTTATTTGTCCAATATACTTTATGCCCCAAATCTCAAGTCATATGTCCAATACTTTATGCCTCAAATCCCAAGTCATATGTCCAATATTTTATGCCTCAAATCTCAAGTCATATGTTCGATACACTTTATGTTTTGAATATAACATGTGTTACGTCCTCAAATCAGTTACAACTCAATTATGCCCAATTATACACAATTTAATACTTTTCCCAAATTTTAGCGTTGATCATGTCCAAATCATATTTTATGCCCAATTTTATTTCCAATGTACATTCATCTCTTATAAGATCTGGCTCAGGCTCGCAGTAGCCTGGCTATAAAACAAAAAGGGAAGAAGAATAGAAGAGACAAAGAACAGACATAGTATTATCAACGAGATAGATCCAATGGGTATAGAAATAGGCATAATCTCAGATTCAGATTTATTTCAATGTCAG
Organism: Allium sativum; assembly: GCA_030737875.1. Classification (NCBI taxonomy): domain Eukaryota; kingdom Viridiplantae; phylum Streptophyta; class Magnoliopsida; order Asparagales; family Amaryllidaceae; genus Allium; species Allium sativum. The sequence continues at coordinate 676,682,063 of CM060926.1, read as the reverse complement.
AATCACAATTAACTTTTATTTCTGAAAGTAACGTGAATACAAATTACAGAACGGTCTTGAATTCTGGGAACTATATTCTAAAACTGAATAGATATCCCTTGAAGTAGACTATTTGTTCTTCTAATTTAGATTTCATTTGATTCTTAGAAATAGTTGTTGAAGTCATTGAATTAGCCTTTGAACCTCTACTTGAATTCTAAACTTGATTTCTACGAAGAGCTTGAGCATCATAACCCCGTCTTTGATTTATTTTGATATGAATTAGTGTAGAGTATAGGCATAATGAAGTTGTGTAGAGAAAACTGTAGGTTAGGGGTGTTTATTTAGCGTAGGGATCAATGAATCTGGTCAGAAAGGGGGTCCAAATGCAGAAAAATGCACCTGTCCTCGGATATGGAAATAGGGGGGACGTCGACCCCCTAGTCGACCTGTGTGACCCAGGTCAACCCCCAGGTCGACCTAGGTCCTGGGCGAGAAATTTCCCACCCAGCCCGGGTGTGTAATTTGAATTTCGAATTTCAAACCTAAGCTGTTTTATTTAAATCTCTGAAACTTCTGAAGGTCATAACTTCTTCATACGGAGTTTGATTTACGCAAACACGGACTCTATCTCAAGCAGAGTTCCGAGATGAACGAAATGGCATAACCCGTTTCCCTTAATTCTTCTCTTAAAAATTAAGTATACTTTAATTTTTTACTATTACATTCACAGAAAATACGGGGTGTTACAATAGTATGCCCCAATTTTAGGTCTTAAACCACAACATGTACTATGCCTTACATGTTTACAGTTCAGTTTATGCCCCAAACCTCCAAGTCATATGTCCAATATACTTTATGCCTCGAATCTCAAGTCATATGTTCGATACACTTTATGTTTTAAATACAACATGTGTTATGTCCTCAAATCCGTTACACTTCAGTTATGCCCAATTATACATAATTTAATACTTTTACCAATTTTTAGCGCTGGCCATGTCCAAATCATATATTATGTCCAGTTTTTCCCAATAAATGTTCATCTCTTATGATATTTGGCTCAGGCTCACAGTAGCCTGGCTATAAAAACAAAAAGGGAAGAAGGAAAGAAGAGACAAAGAATGGACATAATAATATAAATGAGATAGACCTAATGGATATAGAAAGACATATAGAAATAGGCATAATCTTAGATTCAGATTTATTACAATGTCAGAATCATAATTAAATTTTTATTTCTGAAAGTAACATGAACTTACAAATTACAGAACGGTCTTGAATTCTGGGATCTGATTTCTGAATTTGATTAGCCATTCCTTTGATGTAGACTTTGATTGTTAACTTGAAAACTCTAATTTGATTGATTAAGCTGGAGGCTAGATCACTTCAGGTTTTAGTAGCATATAGACAACTATGAATTCGTGTGTAAAAAACAATAGGTTTAGGGGTCTTTTTATAGGTGTAAAGGGAGATTTAGAGCCTTCAGATCAGTCTAGAAGTCATCAAAATCGTCCAAGGAAGAGTACCACATCACACAGCGAATCAAAAAGCGACACGTGGCAAAACACGTCATCGGCCAGATCTGGGCCAATAGCGGTCGGCTCACCTATAGGGGCGTCGACACCTATGTCGACACCCCTATAGGGGGGCCGACACCTATGTCGACTGGGGGGGGGGGGGGAGGGCGACACCCCTGAGCGGGAAATTTCCCACTCAGTCTGCTTTGAACCAAATTCGACATTTGAACCCTGTTTTGACTTCTAGAATTATTTTATATGTATATATATACTTCCTTGGGCGTATACAAACTTCTAAGGCTTATAACTTCTTCATACATTATCCGATTTACGCAAACTCGGACTCTATCTCAAGCAGAATTCCGAGACGAATGCAACGACGCAATCTATTTCACTTAATTATTCTTCTAAAATTAAGTACTCTTTAATTCATTACTTTATTATCCATAGGAAACACGGGGTGTTACATTCTCCCCTCCTTTAAAGGATTTCGTCCCTGAAATCTCCAAGTCAACGAGAATGTATCCTAACATCCAACATCCATCTACTCAACCATTCCATCGTAGCCGTCCATTGTCCTTAAAAAGATTTCTAATGCTTTCATGATCATAGGCATAGTCTGTGTACATGTCCTTATCTAATGCAAAATCGGCGGTCTGCTGATTCAGTTGACCTCCTTAATGCGAATTATTTCAGTGCCATGAGTCCATCATGTATGCAATTATTTCTAATCGTACTTTATAACTTCTACACGAGTGCACAATCATTCATACAAATGCAACATCCATATGATAACAGATCAAGTTTCAATTCATATATATAAAAATTCACTCATGCATATGCAATATGAAAGTGACTGAGCCGATCTAGTGACTAATGTGTGTATATGCATCCACGAGCAACCACTTGCAAATACTGACATCCACTTGCATCCACCAAACATAACATGTCTCAAACACATGTTTACATCCATTGGATTCTACTAAGGATCGAAGATAGGATCGAGAGGATATACTTAAAAGATAAAGACTAGTAAATAAACTTTACAGAAAAAGAGAGATCAAGGATATACCCTCAAAAAGCGTATGATTCGCATACCTAGTCTTCAATCTTCTAAGTCGCATTTTCTTGAGCTTCACTCCATATTGCTCTGACTGTCTTAACTTCACGGTTTGCATAGCTTCTTAATATCTGTTTTCAGAATATGCGTTGGAACTCATTTCACGTCGCCTCTCATTCCACTTTTTCTTCTTATAGTATACTTGGCACTACAACTTCTGTCGTGTCATGCGAACATTCCCAGGACTATCTCTAAATAGATGCTAACAATGTTACCAAGTGTATATACTAACATGATTAGAGGTCTCTCCTCTACGTAGCTTGTCCATCATGTCACAAATCAAACCCCAAGCAAGGGTTAGAATTTTCTTCGTCAATCTAATAAGTGGGGATGATACCTTTACAAAGTCCTTAATTAACTTCCTATACCAGCCCGCTAATCCAAGAAAACTTCTTACTCCCATTGAATTTCTTGGGACCTTCTAATCTTGCATCGCAACTACTTTTGCGGGATCTACTGCTATCCCTTCTTTGGGCTCCACATGTCCTAGTAACCTTACTTCTTCTCTCTAAAAATGACATTTTTGGAGAACTTTGCCTTAAGTTGATGCGCTTGGAGGGTAACCGAGACTTCCCTTAGATGCAAAGCATGTTCTTCCTCATTCCAAAATATCATCTATGCACAAGCAAAGTGAACCATCCGCCATCATAACGAAAACGACTGGAGCACCCCATTCAGAAATACTTCGCCTTATGAACCCTTTTTCAAGTAACTCTTTTAATTGTTTGCTGAGCTCTTCCTTCCCTTGGATTCATGTGTCATACAGGTAATGCAACTTGTTTTGCATTGTCAACTAGTTATATGCGGAAGTCTATCTCGTGTTTTAGGGGATAAACCCCTAACCTGATCAAAAACATCCGCGTACTCATGGACTACTCTAACGGATCGCAAATCGTTGATAGGTGCATCAAGTGATTCTAGGTAGCTAAGCCAAATTGATCCCTTAGGAACGCACGAAATCTCGAGGGTATTCCCAAGGCAAGTCAAAAGTCTAACTACCCTCCTTTCACTATTACTAGCTAACCAATCCATGCCTAGAATCAACCCACAGCCCAAGAAACCAAAAACATAAGCATTACACTTAAACTCAATACTTAACATAGCTATTCTCAAATCCTTACAAACCAAAGATAAATGAGCCGAACCACCAACCGGATTTGAGACAATAATGGGATCTTCTATTATACAAGTACTAAGGTGCAAAGACTCAACTATGGAAGCAGATATAAACGAATGTGAAGCGCTAAAATCAAAAAGAGTACTAACAGGATGATCAAAAAGAAAAACTAGGCTTTTTCAGCAGAATCTTTACTACCTCTCTCTCAGGTGCGTTGGCGGATGAGAGCATGCACTTGCCCTCCTGAAAATCCTGTCCTTAGTTCTTTCCCTTTTCCTTAATTATACGACCCATTATAAAGACACTTCCTCTTGTCTTAGGTTTTCCTATTCCTTCTTCCCTTCTTGTCCTGTGATTCTTCCACTTATACCTCTTTCTTTTTACCTCCTTTCTAAACCAAGTCTATATCCATGAGTTCCTCATCCTTGGGTTGTGGTCTTTAGCCAAACTCCCTCATTCTCATCGTTGTCATCCTTGTGTAACTTGTTGAAAAGTCTCTTGAAAGCTGCCTCCATCGCATGGAAATCCCTACAAAGCTTGGAAGAAAATTAGCCGTAGGTGAAACTATTGCGGCTATAGATGGAAGTTAGGCACTTCTTTGCCCTTTGATAAATGTCGTAGTCTCATCAAGCCTATGGAACCATGCTGCGATGAGGCTACCTCCCAGAAAGCCAGGAGCCCCGGAGACTCAGGAAAGAAGGAAACAAGGATTCAAACAGAGGATCAAAAGATAGTGCATATGGCTTTGGGGAATATGCCTTTAAAACAAAACATTTCTTTTGAAAATGCATCTTTTTAAAACCATTTAGAAAATAATTTTTCAAATCTTTTATCTAATCCGGTAACCTTCAGCTCTGATACCACGTTGTTAGCCTGTTTTGTAACCAGGCCACCCAAAGCTCAATTGATCGACATTGATTGGCGATCGCTTAGATGATGTGGCGGGACATTGGTGAAAACTCAACGTCGCATGCACATGAGACAGGACCAGATCAGAATATTCGGATCAGATGGGAAATTCGGCCCGGATCGGATGCTTGGCTCGAATGGAAGCCACATGTCTTCACCAACATAGCATTCTAGCGAGTCAAACAGAGACAAAGGAAACCGGTTCGGCTCGGAGTTCAATCGCTCAATCCCTTTACACGCACAAGAGGACATAACCCCGTACCAACCATATATCAAATAGCTTCAGCAAGCTAACATCGCACCAGATCGGATGGAGCATAGGACATCGGGTCAGATCGCGTATACATGTCCCGATTCGCTTGTGTTTTGAAATTAATTATTGGGTCACTTCAGCTCGCACCACACAGGAGCCAACCCGACTCATTGACCACAAACCTGAAGCATTTACCAATTCCATATTGTCCTATTCCTACGCCTAAAAAAGGGGATCGGATGCCACATGTTTCCCACGAAATGAAGACCATTTCCCCACATTCTCCACTGCAATTTCGAGATCTTCAGATGCTGCCACGTGGTGCTCGCCCCTAACCAATTATACACCTATGAATATACTTTCGAACAGCAAAATAAGGGGGTTTTTGGGCACTTAGATCATTCAGGTCCGCCATGGCTAGTATTCCTCAATAGAAAATCACTAATTTCTCCAAAAGAATCCCTGAATTTGGAGAGATAGCTTCATTGTAATTGAGTGATTTAAAGCCTTGTAATTGTAATTCTATGTTGACTTAAGAAACTATGAAGTGGATGTAGGCTCATTAACGTCGAACCACTATAAATCTCGTGTCTCTGCATGATTTTCTATGTTTTAGATTATTATTCTTCACAAATCCTATTCAATTGGGTGTTAGGACCATTTTTTGGTCTAACACACGTGTAACACCCCACCTCCGTTAAGGTCACTCACGAAGGGAATGCCTTAACTTCGGTAGAGCGTTTTAGGTAAAAGATGCAGATAAATTACAAAACAGACAAACAAAGCAACGGAAAATAAAGTCATTTTATAAACAATGTGGTTTAGTCAAGCTTTTACAACAATTGTCTCAATCATACTTAAAAACAATACATAGAACTTCTATCTTGATTCAAAAACTTCCAAGTTTAAAAGAAGCACAAAAATAACAATGATATTCCCCAATAAAGCCTGAACCAGCCATAGTAGTGGAAGAGAGAGACCAAAGCAATACATCGACTATCTTCGGGCTTGGAAATAAAACTGAGCCAAGTGGTAACATTTCCTCCCTATGAACCTGGGGGGAAGAACGGAAGGAAAGAGGCGAAACAAACTAGGTCAGACATAAGTCTGGTAAGTCCAGTGACTTTGAACATGCAAATAGGCAAAAGCATCATGACATGAATAAACTGAATATAAGACAATACCGTGATAACAAGGATAACAAGATAACATACGATTAGCATAGATATGATAAGGAAATATAAACTAAATGCACTTCTACTCTTTCTCTGCTTTGCTACTACCTTGTTATTCTGATTTCTATATCTCTGGACCGCCAAACTAGTGTCCCTACTTGTAATCTCTGAAAAATGACAATATGATAACGTGATCCCAATCCCCGCAATTGTGGTAGCCTTCAAGTGTACATCTAGTATGAGGATCTTACCTCAATCGTCCTAATTGCCATGAAGAAGTTAGATGTACCCTTACAACCCTATCGATCGGCTCCTTACTCGTATTAATTTGCCTTGCGTTTGTGGCAATCGGCCCTCTCTTGCGTGTAGATACCCTGTGTTGATCCCATCATAAGGTGTATCAATCCTTACGATAGCAACCCATCACGATTCAAGATGCACAGTGCATAACTACGAGTACCCAGTGCCTGCTTTTTCCTACTCCGGAGTACGTGCATGCCCGTAATCCGTCAGAACCTACATTGACGTACACCCTGCCGCTATTTTGACCGCTTATAACCAGCCCAGTAATCGTGCCCCACCCTGCCTAGTTTCAGGGTACCTTGATACATCTATGTGGGTTACTACTGAAATGGGTACCCATTACTTGGGTTTCTTATTGGTTAAGTTTTTGGGCCTATATTTACTATTATTACCCACCAACCTGATATGTATTTAACCCTCCCACTGATTCAAACATGTTTAATTAATGGTTAAGTTTGTTGGCCTATATTTACTAATATTACTCACCAACCCGATATGTACTTAACACTCCCACACATTATGTCATATTGGTTAAGTGTTGTCCATTCATGTTAACCTAACCCACCCACTCATTATGTCATGTTGGTTAAGTGTTTCTTATTAACCCTTCTCACTCATCATGTTGGATTGGTTAAGTGTTTCCTACTAACTTAACCCCGTTCATTCATCATGTTATATTGGTTAAGTATTTCCCATTAACTTAACCCCATTCGTTCATCAAGTTAAATCGGTTAAGTGTTTCTTATTAACTTAACCCCATGCGTTCATCATGTTGTATTGGTTTAGTGTCATCAATCAATTCAAGTTAACTTAACCCACCCACTTGTCGTGTTACATTGGTTAAGTGTTGCTTTCTTGTGTCAACTTAACCCTCCCAGGCATCCTGTTATATCAGTGAAGTGTTTCTCTTTTGTTTTAACTTAACCCTACCCATTCATCATGTCATATTGGTTAAGTGTTTCTTATTAACCTAACCATTCTCATTCATCATGTTGTACTGGTTAACTTAACCCTGCTCACGTGTCTAATTAACATGTTATAATGGTTAAGTGTTCTAAATTTACTTAACCTCACATTCTTGTTTAATTGACATGTTATAAGGGCTAAGTGTTCTAAATTTTACTTAAACTTACCATTCCTAGCACGTCTATTTATTGGCATTAACTAATTTATCAGTGCCCCAACCTCTCACATTAGAACTATTGTTTGTGGTTGCTGGATGTGCCGGGCGGTTCCGGGCAGACTTCTACCGCAAACTCATTCTAACCTCGAGTTTTGGGCTAAATGCGCTAACCTCTCACATTAGATCTGTATTGTTGCGGTTACTGGATGTGCCGGGCGGTTCCGGGCAGTTTTACACCGCAACTCAATCTAACCTCGGCTTAGGCATATTTATCTTTTAGCATATTTACCATACATGTCCAAGTGTGGATTTTATACGCTAATTATCCCAAATTCACAAAATTAGTCATGTTCCAATTCTCAAGTTATACCCCAACAAAGCTGATTGCAAGTTATGCCCCACAAATTCAAATTCAAGTTATTACTCAAAATAGGTTACACCCAATTTTCCTAAATTTGCAATAATAGTCATGCCCCAAAAATCACAATATAACACATTCCCTAATATTCTCCAAAAACCTCAGCCATGATTCACAGTATAAACTATGCCAAATTATAGCCTTAAATTGCAGTGCATGCCGATTACCCAAAATCACAATTTAGGAGTGTTCACGTTTAACAGTTATCCCTATCATACTATAGGTTTTCATGCCTAAGCTATATATCACTATACACAATAATCTCCTTCTTCCAAGTCATAATCTATCATATATAATATGCCCCAATTTTAGGTCTTAAACCACAACATGTATTATGCCTTACATGTTTACAGTTCAATTTACGCCCCAAACCCCCAAGTCATATGTCCAATATACTTTATGCCTAAAATCTCAAGTCATATGTTCGATACACTTTATGTTTTAAATACAACATGTGTTATGTCCTCAAATCCGTTACACATCAATTATGCCCAATTATACATAATTTAATATTTTTCCCAATTTTTAGCGCTGGCCATGTCCAAATCATATATTATATCCAATTTTTCCCAACGTACGTTCATCTCTTATGAGATTTGGCTCAAGCTCGTAGTAGCCTGGCTATAAAAACAAAAAGGGAAGAAGGAAAGAAGAGACAAAGAATGGACATAATAATATCAATGAGATAGATCCAATGGATATAGAAAACAGAGAGAATTAGGCATAATCTCATATTCAGATTTATTACAACGTCAGAATCAGAATTAAATCTTTATTTCTGAAAGTAACATGAACTTACAAATTACATAATGATCTTGAATTCTGGCATGTCCAGATCATATATTACATCCAATTTTTTCCAACATACGTTCATCTCTTATGAGATTTGGTTCAAGCTCGTAGTAGCCTGGCTATAAAAACAAAAAGGGAAGAAGGAAAGAAGAGACAAAGTATGAACATAATAATATCAATGAGATATATCCAATGGATATAGAAAACAGAGAGAAATAGGCATAATCTCATATTCAGATTTATTACAATGTCAGAATCAGAATTAAATTTTTATTTCTGAAAGTAACATGAACTTACAAATTACAGAATGGTCTTGAATTCTGGGATCTTATTTCTGAATTTGATTAGCTACTCCTTTGATGTAGACTTTGATTGTTAACTTGAATACTCTAATTTGATTGATTAAGGTGGAGGCTAGGTCACTTCAGGTTTTAGCAGCATATAGACGACTATGAATTCGTGTGTAGAAAGCAATAGGTTTAGTGGTCTTTTTATAGGTGTAAAGGGAGATTTAGAGCCTTCAGATCAGTCTAGAAGTCATCAGAAATGTCCAGGGCAGAGTACCACGTCACATAGCGAACCAGAAAGCGACATGTGGCGAAACACGTCATCGGCCAGATCTGGGCCTACAGGGGTCGACTCCCCTATAGGGGGGTCGATACCTATGTCGACACCCCTATAGGGGGGTCGACACCTATGTCAACTCCCCCTTGGGGGGGGAGGGGGCGACACCCCTGAGCAGGAAATTTCCCGCTCAGCCTGCTTTGACCCAAATTTGACATTTGAACCTTGTTTTGACTTCTGGAATTATTTTATGTGTATATATATACTTCCTTGGGCGTATACAAACTTATAAGGCTTATAACTTCTTCATACGGTGTCTGATTTACGCAAAATCGGACTCTATCTCAAGTAGAATTCCAAGATGAATGCAACGGCACAATCCGTTTTACTTAATTCTTCTTCTAAAATTAAGTACTGTTTAATTCGTTACTTTATTATCCATAGGAAATATAGTGTGTTACAAATATCACTTCATATTCTTAAGCCCCCTTTATTCCCTTTTATTTCTGTATCTCATTATATATATATTTCCAAATTCTTCCAATAACATTACCCTATCATTTCTCATAATAAATCACTTTTAACACCTTCACCACCACAACTAATATCATCCTCCGACAATCCTATAATTGTTCAAGTTGGGGTATTTTAATTACCTCTCAGATCTTGATCAATCACATTCTTATCTTAAGATAGATGTCAGTTGCAATACCCAAAACCGATATTTATTCCCAATAACAAACAAATCCCAATTTAATTCGATCTTGATGAAACGTCATATTTTATTTAAAATCACGGGTCTATATTTCCTCTTTATAACTCCACTCATTTAACTACTATAATTCAAACTTGGGTTTTCATTTGATTTCCATTTCATATCTCCATCAGTTCTTAACTGTAACCCAGTAAGAAAATAATCCCCTAGATATCGACCCCGAAGGCCAAAACCAACATCAGATTGATATTCAGAAAACAAGTTATCTCAACCGATCCCAAGTTAAATTCTAATTCTTTAATTTAATATCCTCACAATAATATTCACTAAACTTGGGTTTGTAACTTCATCAAACTCTTGGATTTCGTAAATCCAGTTAAGTAGAATCTAAAATAAGAATTTGCTTTAAATCGCAATTTAAACTTAACTTATATTATCATTAATATGATTTTCTTTAAAATATAACTTTATTATAAATAATCCTTCTCGTTTCATAACCCTAAATTAATACCTTTTAAATTACATGATTTGCCCCTTCGATTATTATTGAATAAATTTCAACATTTATAAAAATGTTTTACCTAACTATTAAATAAATAAATAAATAAATAAATAAATAAAATAATAAATCCATTACAGTTACTACAGTTGACTTAGTCAACTCTAAGCATGATTAACTCGTTAATCAGATCTTAATTCATCTTTTCATATAAATTAATAACAAATTAAATTAATTTAAATAATCCCATTTGATTATTATAATAATCAAATCAATATAACCTCATTTTAATTGTTACTTAAAACAATTTACCTCAGTTACTAAACATCACATTAATTCATACTTACTTGCTTATCAATTTTATAAATATAGGAATTTACTTTTGAAATCATTTGATAATTAAAATGAGACACGTGCTTCGCACACTGATAGATTTTTGGTATAAAAATGGTGATTAGCGATCAAAACAATCAACATATATTTGAATGGTTTATTTTTTTTATAAACCCAATTAAAATAATATATTTAGAAATCTATATTTAGTTATAAATAAATTTCATAACTTTATTTATATCGATTTACCTAACGGTAAATCTGCCTTGTATAAAACAATGTATATTTAGGCAATCAATTGCCAATTTCTCAACCAATATTGTCCATTGGTTAATAACAAACATATGTTGATTTTAGACTCAACAATCAAATTAATAATCCAATCTTGTCAATTAAACAGTTCATATAATGATCATATGAAAATCAATTCAACTGACAGTGGTAAACCAGTAATAATTCAAGCATCCAATTTAATTTAAATACATTTATATCATTATAAACGTAACCAACAAGGTAAGTTACCTTGTTGGAAATAATCGTTGAAAATAACGATGTTGTTTCATTTAAATTAAACAACGTTTAATTTAAAAAAATGATGTAACAATATTTAACATCATCTAAACAATCATCAAATCAACCAACAATTAGCAAACATGACACACAAATAATAAAACCGACTTATAATAATTGTAAGTGGAGAAACTGAGTGAGTTTGACTCACCTTGGTTTATTTATCGATTAAAAAGGCTTGCTTTAATTAAATTAAACAACTGTTTAACTTAATTAAAAATTCTTGTTGCTCCCTGTACTGACCAATCCAGCTCCAACTCATAGCCTTCGTCCAGATGGTTCCAACGAGACTGAACGTTCGAGAATCTGATAATGCATGGTTGAGATATTACCATTACCAATTTATAAAACAATTTGAATTAATGTAACAACCCGTAAAATCTGAACCGGTTTAAAAATTTTAAATTGGCTATTTTAGTGTATTATAAATATTTAAAATAAATATTTTAGATAACAAGGAGGAAAAAGTAGTTTGAATCTATGTTTGAAATGGAATATAATCACTTTGAATTATAAACATGGCCCGACATGGCGCGGTAGTTTCAAATTTTCATTTCAAACTTTGACTGACTGTACCGGGTGCAAAACAGAACGGATTTGAGCGAAATCAAAAATATTTAAATCTGTTTGTGATTACCTTTCTAACAAATCTGAAAAATCAAAGTTTCATAGCGGGAATCAAATGTTATGGCCAAATGAATTTTCAGAAAGGTCGCTATAGAAATTATATCGCCCTTGAAAATAGACATTTTGCAATCGACCTCGGAATTTGACGAAACCTCTTTTGTTGGATCCGGGATGTGAGGTTATGGCTAGGTTTCAAATTTCATAATTTTTGAAGCTAGTATGTTAGCATGGCAAAGGAAAATGTATTTTGGTCAATTACAGTTAAATTGGATCGACCAGAAATGGGCCATTGTGCAAACGGTCTCAGAATTCGACGAAACTAGTTTTGTGGGGACCGTATCGTCAAAACATAGCTACATTTATTTCTCTGGAATTTTTCGAATCATTATGTGGCCCCGGCAAATTGAAATGTACGTTCAAATTAAATATTGAATGTTTTATATTTTAATTTGGAAGAAAACCGACTGAAACAGTCGAATGGGCCTATATCCCATTGTGTTCGGAATGGGGGTAAAATGCTAGGGACGATAGTCATTGGGTTTGGATCGATGTTCGTGTGTTGAAGAGGGTATTTTAGAGATTTTAAAATATATATATAAATAAAAAAATTCATTGGTCAGAAACTTTTCTCTCTCCCCGATCTTCCTCTCGACGAACGACGGCTCCTCCTTGAAACTTCTCTCCTCTCTAAATCCCTCCAGACGCACTGATAGCCCCTGCCGCAGTTAAGGCTTTTGAAGTGCTCATCAACATCTTCTAATCCATAGCAATTAGGGATTTTTTTCGTGGAGTAAATCGAGAGCTCTGGCCCCCCAAAGCGTCGACGTTCGAGCCGCCAGATCTTCCTCCTGCCGCCGCTGAGTTGACCACCAGTGGTGGCGCCGTGGAGCCCTCTCCACCCTCGACAACGTCAAGCCAGCTGATCGAAACAACAAGCAACGGATTTGAAGATAATTCGAACCTAGTTTCGAATAAAAAGGGCAGAGGTACGGATTCTATATTTTTGAACTGTTCCAACAGTTTAGAACCGTCGCGAAATTCAATTAACAACTAAAAATGATATCTTTTTCGTGTATTGACGAAATTAGATGAAACAGGAGACATTGGGACCATGTGGACGTCTTCTACATTCTAGAAGGGACCACATATTTTTCTGAGCCTTCTGCTATTTTTGGTGGAGTGGAACCCAATGTGAGATTTCTAAATTATAAACAATATGGAAAAACAACGATGTGTAAATTATATAGTCGATGTACGAGTTATATAAGCGTTGTACACCTCATGTATAAGTGTTGTATAAGTTGTATGTTCGATGTATAAGTTATATATGCGTTGTAAAAATTATATGTGTGTTGAAATGAATTGAAATATATTTATATACGAATATATATATATACACACACACTCTCCTCGTCCACAGACCATGGACGATATTTATTGGTTGTGATATTGTTTGGGATTATTTGGTTGATGTGAAATTGGTTGATAAAATTGTTTGTGGTTGAGAATGAATGATTGATTGTGGTTGAAAAATACCTTTGTGGTTGAAAAATACCCTCTTGTGGTTGAAACAAATTAGAATAGGATTGTGGAATTGAAAATAAAACATGCCGCCTGCGTGTGTACTAGATGCATGATTCCCCATTGTCAAAAACCGCGAGGTTTTAAGATAGAGCGAGGAGCCATACTAGGGACGGTCCCAGTTTTAACTACCCTGTCGTTATGCTGCCGAAATTTCCTGAAATCTTTCTGTGTTTGATTTATTTTCATTGGTTGAGACTATATTCATTTGTTGAATAGAAATCCATGTATTGAAAAATAATCGTGTTTTGAAATAAATTGTTTTATAATAAAAATCACATTTTTATCACCTGTTTGAACTATATAAAATAATCGTGTTTTGAAATAAATTGTTTTACCATAAAAATCACATTTTTATTATATATGCAAACTATAGAGAACATTCATGTGTTGAATAGAAATTCATTCGTTGAATAGAAATTCATGTGTTGAATGGTACTCGTATTTTAAATAAATTGTTTCACAATAAAAATCACATTTTTTATTATATATACAAACTATAGAGAACATTCATGTGTTAAATAGAAATTCATCCGTTGAATAGAAATTCATGTGTTGAATGGTACTCGTACTTTAAATAAATTATTTTACAATAAAAATCATATTTTTATTATCTATTTGAACTATATAAAATAGTCGTGTTTTTGAAATAAATCGTTTTACAATAAAAAACACATTTTTATTATATATATATGAACTGTTAAAAATAGTGAAGTGTTGAAATAAATGTCTGTTGGATAAAAATATCATTTTTATCAACTGCATAGAAAGAAAATCGTTTTGAAATCGAAGAATTGATTATATTTATATATATATATATATATATATATAACTAAATTAAATCGAATAACAACGATGAAGTTCGTGTTTTGAAACCGTGATTTCAAACGATTAGTGCGGGAGATCCGACCATCGGATGTTCCCGAAACCACCACCGTTGGGTTCGCCTTGGAAATATCTTTCCAACGGCACCAACTTTATAAAGATCCAACGGTTGGATTGTCTGGAATGTTTAACTCAAATCTGAAGAAAAATAGCGCCAGAATCGATTATATTTTTATATATATAAATATAATTAAATTAAATCGAATAACGACGCTGCAGTTCGTATTTTGAAATCATAACTTCAAACGATTAGTGCGGGAGATCCGACCGTCGGATTTTCCCAAAACTGAAACCGTTGGATTCGTTTTCAAAATATCTTTCTAATGGTATAAAATTTGTGAAGATCCAACGGTTAAATTTTCAGATATGTGTAAATCAAATCTGCAGAAAAACAGCGCCACGGTCGCGTTATGGCCTGAACGTTGTTTTGAATATATTGGCAATTTTTAAATAAATAAAAATAGCGATAAATCATGATAAAATATTATGAACGATATGGAATGGAAATAAACTGAATTTGCTCGGTTTATGTGATATTTGATGGTTGAATGTGTTTGGCATGAAAATTACACTAAAGAACAAGATTAGTGATATCGAATAATTTAACCATTGAAATGAATTGATTTGAAATTCTAAATATACGTAAATTATTTGAAAAGGTCGAGTTAATTCTCATTTCAAATAATTGATCGACGTTCGAAAGTCGAAGATATAAAGACGATGGAAGACCGATGATCTTCACGTCGAATGGAGGGGTGCTACTGATGCTCATGATAGGAGTAGCTACCTAGAAGGTGTTGAAGTAGTAGCCGTCCGGACGTACATGTTGATTGTACGGATATGCGAGGAATAAAGATCCTTCGGTTTCGTTCAGACCCAGAACGGACTTGTAAATGGACTGTGTGTCTGACATTGGATTTCATTCCGTGTGATTGATAAACGTCAGTTACATGGCGTGAATTGCCTGTGTGGCATGCTAAGATGCAATGATCAAAGCTTTTGTTGAAAAGCAGAGCTTTGTGGTGGATGATCAAAGCAACGCCTGTGTGGCATAGCTTTGTGTATAACGTGAATTCGCGAGCCTCACACCCAGTATGAACCAGAAACGGGAGAGGACTTCAGGGAGGACATGCGTTTCTTTCTAGCTAGGAGTTGTGTCAGTGTTTTTACACGGCCTGACATTTTACTTATGTGGATGATGGATTGTGAGGCGCCTCGGATATATCGGTCGTTCTCGAATCGATGGGGTCATTCGTTGGTTCATTTACACCCCATAGGGCGGGGAGACGTAGAGTTCAGGCATTTTAATCCACATCGGTGGACCGGCCCTGACGATCCAGGGGCCCACCTGAGTCTGGGTCCTGAGACATGGTAGGCTAGATTGTCTCGAAGCGGTGAGGACAATCCCTGGCCTCGGTTCATGACGGAAATCCAATTTCCAAATACGACATTGTGCGGTTTTGATTGTATACCTATATATGGCGACATAGTGGTATGGGACATTAATGCCGCCTATGATTGATATTTATGATTGTATCTAAAATTAGAAACTAACTGGAAACGAGCTAGGACGGATGGTTTCCTGGGTATTGGTCTGATGTTGGTTTCGACCTTCGGGGTTAATACTGAGGGAATCGTTCACTTACTAGTTTACAGCTGGAGTCTGATTAAGAATTAAGCAATAAAATTTGCATTTCAAATGATTGTTTTCCTCGTATCCAGCATATTTGGCCATTATAAGGTAAAACTCTATCCTCTGGTTTGTGTTGCATTGTGTGATGGGAACTGAGTCTTATAATGGCTTCATTTTTATAAAAAGCATTGCGATGTTTAAAGGATTTATTTGTTTTAAAGCACTGGCAATCCAATGGAGTAAACCCGTTTCGCGAAATTGGCGTGGTCCTGTGATTAGCCGTATTTGAAAATGTGTTAAGTAGATTTCTCATACCAGTCCCATGACTGACTCGTAGTTTGTTTCACTTGCAAACTCGGGTGCCCCTCTTTCTACATGGGCAGCCTTGTATTCAGGTTTTAGCAGGGTCTTTCTGGATAGCTGGAGCTGAAGATGGATATTATCATTTATCTCTTTTATGTTGTTCAGCTCCTGTTGTACATATTATGTTTTCTTTTCCGCAGTAGACATTTATGTATAGCTGAACTGTATTTTGTACTAAGTATGATCCTATATACTGTGTAACTCTAATGATTATATTTATCCAGTGTATTCTATTGTACATTATCTGGTGTATTTATTTATTTATGTTCTGCTGTTATCTGTCTATGTGTTATATTCCAAATATTACCCTTGCCACCATCTTATCGGGAATGGGGTCGTCACAATTAAATTAAAATTTAAAATTTTAAAATAATGGCCTTACCCAAATTATATACGCCGGCCCAAAATAATACGCTCTCGCTATTGTCGCCTTCCATGTCTACCAGGCTCCATAAAACGCTCCTCAAACCAAAAACAGACCAATCCCCAAACCACTTTCTTTTCGTTCTTTCCCTTTCACCATTATTTTCCATTTTGTTTATTAAAGCCCAAGGCCCATCCACTTAACCCAACACCGCATAACAACCACATCTCCCCCCAAATTCCAAAATGTGAAGACCAACTTCACTGCTTCACACATCATGCAAAAACTTCTCCACGTCTCTTCTATACATTCCCACCATGACTGCACTTCCACCACTCACATGCGACGAACAGATCTCGCACCACGTGATACCATATTCGTCACGCCACCCGAAAATGCATGCAACCGAGCCACCCTAGCTCAAACCTCATGTCAAAGGCCATGCACCCATATACCTACTTCCCGAACACCTCATGCGCAGGAGCCTAGATACCAATTTTCACTAGAAAACTGCCTCTCTTCACTACTGCAGCGCTTTAACTGGCCAAAGAAGCCAAAGCCCGCCACCGCAAATGACTCCTCCTTCCCAGTCCGACGTGAGCCGCCCGCGTTCAGAACTTCTGGCGCAAACTGCTGATAGCATATTTCTTTTTGTTTCATTTTTGCTTCTACTGTTACTTACTTCGATTCCTTGCGAACCCGTCCCCTCCCTTTCTAACAACCCCATTTCACCCATATTGTGCTGTTAACCCCATTCCATACTATTTTGTACTCCTTCGTTGCGTCATTCCAACTTATATGAATTACCCCACCTGCTATTGTAAACATTGCACACGGGTTATACCCCTGCTCACCTTTTCGTAGTCATCCCCTTTCTTCGTGACCAACCTCCCCATTTCTATTCACTACCGGTATGCTTCCGTGAACCCAAAACCATGTATGCCTCTGTTGCATGCGCCAACCGTGGATACCACAGGAGACTGTGCGTCGCCATTCTCCTCCTCGATGTCAAACTCCCCTTCTTCAAAGACCTTTATGGGTAGAACTCGCTGGTTGTAGGGAAAAGGTGGTTTCTTGGATTGAGGTCTTTAGATTTTATGTTACAGACGAAATGGAACTTTGGTTAAAAAAATCAAAACAAGGCATTTGTATATATAGGAGGCGAAGGTTTGGCCGTCAAGTATTGGGGTACATGGTAGACATGTGGGTTTCTGCTAGGGTAGCTGGGTGATGGAAATTTATAGGTGCAAGCTTTAATGGTGAAAGGAAGGTTGCGCTCTTTCTATTTAAATTAGCTGGTGATAGCTGCTAGCCTGCTACTATTCCCTTTTGCGTGAATTCACATCAATGGATTAGCTGGATCTTTTATGTTTCTTGTCATTAGCTGGGTAGCTGTGCCATCTATTATTTAGGCATGTGCAGTTATATTGTGTTTTCTTTTGTAGTATATGTACAGGGTAGGCTTAGACTTTGCTGAATTCAGCATGTATTTTTCTTCTCATACAGGTAGCTACTAGTTTTAGAGTAAAACATGTCACCCTGTGTGTATATTAGCTTTAACGCAAATAGAATAGGGTAGGCTTGGCTTGTGTGTAGTTGTGTATAATTTCCCTTTCATTAGTCTGTATTGATTTGGATGGGTTAGGTCTCTATGTTTTTAGTTGGTAGGTTTTGCTCCCTTACAGGTTAAGCATATACATGAAGGTGACTAAAATGACTGCATTTTTCAGGACAAAAATGAGCATTATTTTATATTATTATTCCCAAGTGCACTGTAAAAACGTTCATAAAGTAGAACTCTAGAAGCTGGTTAGTTGTTTGATCAATTGGAAGCAACATCAAGCCTTTTCTTGCTTCAAAAAAAAAAACTTATTTTGAAAGTTTGTACAAGAACAACTAATTAAGGTGAAGATTCTTTCTTTCAAATGTTTAAAGCAACGACCAAATACAAATTCAAAATATATTACATGAAATAAATGAATGTTATGACTTTATACTACTTTTATAGTGATATTCATGTTGGTTATAGGGTAAGCTTGCTCCAAAACTTCCTTCAGCTTAAAGGAGTTTATTTATTAAATTTTATTTTTACTTAGAGTAGACGTTTTGTTTTATTTTAATTTTAAATACGGTCATTTAATCTATATTATTTATTGTTTTTACATTGAGCGTCCTAAATGCACACTGTTACAACCGATACTCAATTATATAAAAATTCCTATTTAATTTACTAAATAAACATTATATTTTATAAATGATTTCCATAGCGATTATTTAAAAATTTGATTTGGACATAACTTACAATATATAAGTTGAAATCTCGAATTTTCTCTTCTGTTAGAAAATTATAACCAATTTGATTCCATTGTTTCTTATTTCACAGAATTCTGACTTGAAACAGATTCTGTATATTAAATTAAAGTTCAAAATTCAATATTATGAACTACCACGCCATTACGAGCTCATTTTATATTAAATTACATAATTAAACGTTCAATCATTGTTTTAATTAACGAATTCAATATTAAAATGCATTAATATTCAAATACAATATTTAAAACCAATTTAAATATTCGAATTCAAACGACTGAAAAATCCAGGATGTTACATTCTTCCCCCCTTAAATAAATTTCATCCTCGAAATTGCTAAGTAAGAAAGATGCACCAAACCCAGTTTATTTTCATAATAATTATTTTAAAATATTATCAAAAATACCAAGTTATTAAATTTTACAAAAAATCCGCCAGCACCACTTCTGTACTGTTTGATCCAACTACTACAACTCGCCACTATGGGCCCCACATCGATCAAAAGAAAACAAAGCCAACTGGCTATCCTACTCAGGGGCATAAAATCAAACACCAAATCAATATATTAAGGTTTACCTATTTGTCGGGCAACCCATACTCTAGTCACGAAGCAAAGCAACTAACTGGTCTTTCTCTTCCAACCCTCTGCTCAACTCAAAATACACTACAAACAACAAATACAAGTTCCAATTATTTAGTTTTATTTCACATGTGATTCTATTCAAATTTTTTACACTGGAATTTATTTCTTAGTTTTCATTTCATTTAATTGTTGATGAATTTTTGTATTTAATCAATTTATCATCCAATAAACCATCAACAATTAACATAACCAAATCATTCTAGATTAACTTAATTTTAAGTTAACTTCTGATTTATTTAATCAGATATTTATATTCTTATTCCAAATTCTAAATTTTAAATTCTCTTCTGGCTTTATTAAACCATTCAAGTTCACAATTTCATTTGAATTCAATCAACAAACCAATAACTAAATAATTTGATAAAACTATTTCTTTTCTATATAAAAATATAATTTGGGCAAAAATATTTCATTTACCCTATTTAGAAAACAATATTGTATCCATTTGTCAGTTCAACTTGAACCAATCAAACAACACAATACAAAACATTTGTATATAAAATTTACAAATACGCTCTCTCATATATATACACAACAACTTAATCTAGGGTATTACTAACCCTATCTTTATTGAGTTACACCACAGAGCCAAGTTTATTCCTAAACCATTGCTCTGGTACCAACTGTAGCATCCCGAAAATTTCAACACTCGAATCTCAACACTAATATAACCCGTGTCCAAAACTCAAGTATGGGAAACCCCAGAAAGCTAGAAGTAAGGAGTTAGAGGGTGAAATAAGAAAGAAAGAAAGAAAGAATAGAAGAATAAGAATCAACAAACACAGAGTCTCACATCGCAGCGGAACAAAATATAATATATAAATAAACTTTATTGAGAGCTTGAAATACAACTTACAACATCAGAGTACATCAATACATCTGGACATTTATAATAGCCTGTCCTCATTTATGTCACACAGCGGAATAATAACGGTATAACATCATACGTCTGAACTCCTTCAGCTCGTCTTTGGATTTCATGGTATCCGATGACCTAAACCTGTACACCTCGGTCTAACCCAAGCATTTACAAAACACCGGGTCAGTCTGGTGAACCAGAGTGAGAAAAACTTGCTAATTTTTTAATATCATCCATATTCATTTTAAAGTCAAAAATCCTTTTAAAAGAAAAGGATAATAGTAAGACCAGCCCACACATGAACACGGACGGTTTTTACCTTACTATAACCCAAAATATTTTTGAAATCATGCCTTTTTGATATTATAATAATGTCTAAATACAAATAAATATCAATCTAGCAGAACACTTGCATCTCACGCTCTACATATATAGTATACAATCCAAAACAACGAGCTCTTATTGGAATTTGGATTCCGACTATGACATGGTATCGAACCACCTGCCAATAGTTTATCTCTAGAGGGAAATACACTGGGTTCAACAAGAACGTCTTGCAACCTAACCCACACATGACCGACCACTCATTTAGCTTGAGTGTATCGAATATATATCACCAATGCTTGGGCTCAAACTACCGTTTCCCAAAAGGGACAGCGTCGAAAGATTTAAAGAAGGAAATGGATTTTCTCTAGATAGGTTATTATACACCCTAATGGGAGCGACCCATATAGCTATGCTGCCTGCCCGATTTATGTCATTTCCCAGTTGTGAGGCTTGAGGTCATAACGTATCTTTTGGAACACCTAGCTACCATTCACTTTGAATGCTACATTGTCAAATCCTCCAGAAATCACTAATTGATTTCCATAAAAATACTCGGGTTATCAAGTTAAGAGAAGATGTCTTCTCCGCCGCCACATAAATACGTTTGAGGAAATCAACGTACGTGATTCCTTTGGAAATACACTGTCAGACACTTGTCCATACAAGTTGTCATGGGACTGGACAAACCGAAGGCACTCTCCTACTGCATCCTCGAATTACCCTACGGATCAGTAGCGAGTAGTCCTTGCAATCCATAGATTTCGATCACTACAGAATCACTTTCAAATACCTCTAGGGATCAACTAGAGAAATCCAACAATAGTCCTTTCATTCATGAAGATATACGGCTTTCAATTGCTCCATCTCGATCCGCGTCTTCCATATTTCGTATTCATTGGTCAGAATAGTTATCGAATATAAATTCGATTCTGGTCTTTCCGTACCAACACGTTGGGTAAGATTTTGATAGTTGGTTATTTAACTATCAAAATAAACAATCAATAATATAAATCCATTTGGTTCAGTATACAGCATCACTTGGCTATTAAAAATAGTATATCAGTTGTAATACCCAAATAATGTATCATCTTTAATATATCAATATTCTCAAATCATTTATTTATATACATAGAAAAATATCTTAAAATCCTATCGAATTCTCTTGTTAACTGTCCTTTCAAAATATTTGTTACAACAATATTCATTATCTATAATTGGAATTCTGATTCAACTTATTCTTTTAAACAATTGTTACGATATCTTCTTTGTGTCATTATTTGAACACCATAATCATCACTTCCCATTTTAGAATAAACTCATTCCAAATCCCATCTTTTCACTTTTTGAAAATATCGTTATATTTTCACAAATCTCCTTTTTCTTTCACTTACTATGGAAATATCACTTCATATTCTTAAGCCTCCTTTATTCCCTTTTATTTCCAGATCTCATTATATATATATATATTTCCAAATTATTCCAATAACATTACCCTATCATTTCTCATAATAAATCACTTTTAACACCTTCACTACCACAACAAATATCATCCTCCGACAATCCTGTAGTTGTTCAAGTTGGGGTATTTTAGTTACCTCTCAGAACTTGATCAATCACATTATTATCTTAAGATAGATGTCAGTTGCAATACCCAAAACCGGTATGTATTCCCAATATCAAACAAATCCCATTTTAATTATATCTTAATGAAATGTCATCTTTTATTTAAATCACATATCTATATTTCCTCTTTATAAATCCACTCATTTAACTACTATAATTCAAACTTGGGTTTTCGTTTGATTTCCATTTCATATCTTCAGCAGTTCTTAACCATAACTCACTAAGAAAACAATCCCCCAAATATCAACCCCGAAGGCCGAAACCAACATCAGATCAATATTCAGAAAACCATTTATCTCAACCGATCCCCAGTTAAATTCTAATTCTTTAATTTCATATCCCAGCTTTTATTTCCATTTCAAAAACCCATTTCTAATAACTCTTTACAATAATATTCACTAAACTTCGGTTTGTAACTTCGTCAAAATCTTGGATTTCATAAATCCTGTCAAATAGAATCTCAAATAAGAATTTGCTTTAAATCGCAATTTAAATTTAACTTATATTATCATTAATATGATTTTCTTCAAAATATAACTTTATTATAAATAAACCTTCTCGTTTCATAACCCTAAATTAATACCTTTTAAATTCCATGATTTACCCCTTCGGTTATTATTAAATAAATATCAACATTTATAAAAATGTTTTACTTAACTATTAAATAAATAAATAAAATAATAAATCCATTTCAGTTACTACAGTTGACTTAGTCAACTCTAAGCATGATTAACTCGTTAATCAGATCTTAATTCATCTTTTCATATAAATTAATTACAAATTAAATTAATTTAAATAATCCCATTTGATTATTATAATAATCAAATCAATCTAATCTCATTCTAATTGATACTTAAAACAATTTACCTCGGTTATTAAGCATCACATTAATTCATACTTACTTTCTTATCAATTTTATAAATATAAGAATTTACTTTGGAAATCATTTGATAATTAAAATGAGACACGTGCTTCGCACAATGATAGATTTTTGGTATAAAAATGGTGATTGGTGATCAAAATAATCAACAAATATTTGATTGGTTTATTTTTCTTATAAACCCAATTAAAATAATATATTTAGAACTATGTATTTAGTTATAAATAAATTTCATAACTTCATTTATATCGATTTACCTAACGGTAAATCTGCCTTGTATAAAACAATGTATATTTAGGCCATCAACTGCCAATTTCTCAACCAATTTTGTCCATTGGTTAATAACAAACAAATGTTGAATTTAGACTCAACAATCAAATTAATAATCCAATCATGTCGATTAAATAGTTCATATAACGATCATATGAAAACCAATTCAACTGATTGTGGTAAACTAATAATAATTCAAGCATCCAATTTAATTTAAATACATTTATATCATTATAAATGTAACCAACAAGGTAAGTTACCTCGTTTGGAAATAATCTTTGGAACTAACGATGTTGTTTCATTTAAATTAATTTAAAAAAAATATAACAATATTTAATAGCATCTAAACAATCATCAAATCAACCAATAGTTAGCAAACATGACACACAAATAATAAACTCGACTTGTAATAATTATAAGTGGGGAAACTGAGTGAGTTTAACTCACCTTGGTTTATTTGTCGGTTGAAAAGGCTTGTTTTAATTAAATTAAACAATTGTTTAATTTAATTAAAAATTCTTGTTGCTTCCTGTACTGACCAATCCAGCTCCATCTCATAGGCTTCGTCCAGATGGTTCCAACAAGACTGAACGTCCGAGAATCTGATAATGCACGGTTGAGATATTACCATTACCAGTTTATAAAACAATTTGAATTAAATTTAAATTTTAAAATAATGGCCTTACCCAAATTATATATGTCGGCCCAAAATAGTACGTTCTCGCTACTGTAACCTTCCATGTCTACCAAGCTCCATAAAACGCTCCTCAAACCAAAAACAAACCGATCCCCAAACCCCTTTCTTTTCGTTCTTTCCCTTTCACCATTTTTTTTCATTTTGTTTATAGAAAGCCCAAGGCCCATCCACTTAACCCATCACCGCATAACAACCACATCTCCCGCCAAATTCCAAAATGTGAAGACCAACTTCACTTCTTTACACATCACCCAAAAACTTCTCCACATCTCTTCTGTACATTCCCACCTTGACTACACTTCCACCACTAATATGAGACGAACAGATCTCGCACCCACGTGATACCCTGTTCGTCACGCCACCCGAAAATGCATGCAACCGAGCCACCCTAGCTCAAACCTCATGTCAAAGGCCATGCACCCATATACTTTGTTCCCGAACACCTCATGCGCATGAGCCCAGAGACCAGTTCTCACTAGAAAACTGCCTCTCTTCACTACTGCAGTGCTTCAACTGGCCGGAGAAGCCAGTGACCGCCACCGCAAATGACTCCTCTCTTCACTACTGCAGCGCTTCAACGTGAGCCGCCTGCGTTCAAAACTTCTAGCGCAGACTGCTGATAGCTTCTTCCTTTTTGTTTCGTTTTTACTCCTACTGTTACTTACTTCGATTCGTTGTGAACCCATCCCATCCCTTTCTAACAACCTCATTTCACCCATGTTGTGCTGTCAACTCCATTCCATACTGTTTTGTACTCCTTCGTTGCGTCATTCCAACTTATATGAATCACCCTACCTGCTATTGTAAACATTGCTCATGGGTTATGCCCGTGCTCACCCTTCCGTATTCATCCCCTTTCTTCCCGACTGACCTCCTGATTAGCACAGAAATGTGTTTATTTTTATGCTTATATCTTATCTTTATTGTATATAAATAAATGCTACTTTGGGTATTTTGTGTGTTTTTACAGGTCATTGATTAATTGTCTCCTTCATTAAATAAAACACCACTGATAAGAAAAAGAAGCTACTTTCCCATCTCAACAAGTTTTCAATCACAAAGGAAGCCGTAGCACATTGGTTAAGGCATGAAAATCTGTACAGAAAGACCTGGGTTCGATTCCCATCGAACTCTCTTTTTGCTGAAGAATGGAACATGTTCACACTGCCTCCCTTGCTTTGAAGAATTTATGGATTAGTGATTTATGGTGTATATATATATTCATATGTATGAATATATGATATACACTAATAAATATTTCAAGAATTGGAAGTATTCTTCATAGATAAATCAAAGAGAATCTTTCATTTTTACTCTCCATAAAGATGAAGATTTGATTAGATAAATGCCAATCAATTTGCCACATGACCAATCATAAGAGGAAAGCTGCATGGAATATTTCAAGTTTATCTTACCTCTTTTATTTGTGAATATATTATTTTCAAGAGGTTGAGTCATGGCCCATTTGTAATTAGGGTTAGGGTTTGGTTGTGTCATATAAATACCCTTGTAATGTCATTGTAGCCACCATCTCATTTTCTGTATTACGTTACTCCAATAAAAATTCTTCTTCTTCTTTTATTTTCTAGTATTTTTTTTAGCAACAAGTGTCATCTACCCGATTAGATTCGGTAGAGTACTAGTTGTATTTTACATTTGTTTCAATAGTGATTAGTCGTTTGATTAGTTTCAACGACAATCCTAATTTTTTTTTTTGTTCTTCTTATTCTGCACTTTTATTTTCTGCATTGTTGTCTTGTTTTGCAATTTACTTTCTTTAGTGATTAATCGTTGATTAGATTCAACGATAATCCTAAGTTCGCAATTTCAATTTGTTTTTATTTCAACAAAATCTCCAAGCTTCGTCTAACTCGCCCAAGAGATTAGATAAATAATTTGATTTTAATTTACCTCCCTGTGTTCGACCTGTATGCTACACACCTGTGTGCTTGCAGAATTTAATTTAAATGTCACGCTTTTCTGATTCATAGACTAGCGTCGATCAAGTTTTTGGCGCCGTTGCCGAGGAGGTAACAATTAAATTTTATTATTTATTTAATTTCTGATTCGTGTTAATTTTATTTATATTTTCCTTTTGTTTTCGTGTATATATAGGAAAAAAATTCTTGAGTAGCTGATTTGGTATTTCTCATTGATACTATAATCTCCTATAAAAGAGGAAAAAAATCCAGTTTTATTTAATTTCTTTCCTTTTTCTTTCTCAATCTCTTTCTTTTCTCTCGCAAATTCTTCCTTCTTTTCAATTCTGAAAAAGAAATGCTGCTAATTTCATCGATTTCATTTCCCCTTCCTCCATTTCTTTCTTTCTTTCTTTGTACAACTTTCCCCGTCTCCTCTCTCAAATACCCAGATCATATTCCAAAAACATGAACAACAAAACACCACCATACCACTTTCAGATCACCCCCCAACCTCATCACTTTTAAAACAATCACCTCGGAAGCCAAACTGTCAGCATATCGTCCTCATCACCACAGATAACATACCACAAACCATACTCCTCCTTCATTACCCACAACCCACCGAAACCCACTGTGAAAAAAAAACAGAGGCCAGAAAGAAAACCAAGTCAAGAAATCAAGCAAACTACAAACGGTCGATTTGAATTATTCGAGCGTTTGCACACCAAGTGGGGTGTGAACACGCTAGCGCTACCCAATTGCACTGGACGGACTGCCGATCTAGGTGAATTTTTTTTCTGAACTCTACAGGTGCTGAAGCTGCTTAAAAATATATTGAAATTGCTTGTAAAAATCTTCTGCAGGGGCAGCGGTTTTCTTGTACAATATTTTAATTCTCTGTTATTATTTTGTGACTGTTATGTGTCTGATATTTCTGAATCTGTCTGTGAGGAACGAATTTCGATAATCAAAATCATCACTTTCATCGTTTTTCAACAATAAAATCTGGTTAGTTATTTCAAATTATTTAAATGCAAGAGTGTATTTTATGAAATTGATTTTCTCAACAGTTTGATCGTGGATATATATTGGTTCAATTTATTGAACTTCTAGCAAAAGAGGTTGCATACTACCCGTAAACATTGGTCGTATCCCTTAGTATTTATACTATACGTGAACGGCCATAAGACCCTCTTCCCCCTTCAAATCGAGATTATCAACTAATAAGATATACTTGAGTACTTTATTTATTTTGAATAGGAGTTTTTTTGTGTCAACCTTAAGTCTGGAATTTTCTTTGCTTGCGTTTAACAACGATGAGTGAAAGAAGTGTCAGCCACCAAAATTCTCCTAGGGAATCTCATATAAACCAAAACCTTCCAAACGAGATGGATCTCAACCAATTTAATCAAAACTTTCAAAATCTTAATTTGGAAATGAATAGACCCTTATCTCTTCGAGAACGATGTTATCCAACTAGAACCGTTCAACCTTCTGTCATAGTACTTCCACCTGTTGAAGGAAATTTTGAGCTTAAACATTCTTTTATTCAAGGGGTACCAAAATTTACTGGTTCTGAAAATGCTTATGAATTTTTAAGTGAATTTGAATTATATTCATCCACAACTCAAATGCAACAATTATCTAATGAATCAATCAAGCTAAGGATAATTCCATTTGCACTACTTGAAAGCGCTAAAAGATGGCTAAATTCTCTTCCCAAACAGTCAATAAGAAGTTGGGATGAATTCGTCAGCGTATTCCTGAAAAAGTTTTTTCCTTTTCACAAAACTTTGAAAATTCAAACTGAAATAAATCAATTTTCTCAAAATGAGGGGGAAACTTTTTCAAAATACTTTTATAGGTTCAACCAATTACTGTATAGTTGTCCTCATCATGGAATCATAAAAGATTACTTATGTCAAATTGTATATGAGGGTCTAAACTATCAGACTAGAACTCAACTAGAATCAATGTGTGGGGGAGATTTTATGTCTCAAACGGCCGATGAAGCTTGGAAATTCTTAGAGGATTATTCTGAAAAGGACATGCACTGGGAGTCCATTCGTGTTCCTATCCTTGCTTCCACTAAAGGAGTGCATGTCGTGAATACAATTCATATCCCCTTAGAAACTCAAACTCCTCAATTCAATGGACTACCCCAATATTACCTTCAAGACCAAGTCAATGTCATAGCTCAAAATGGTCATTACTCATCCATATCTGACCCTAGTTGGAGAAATCATCCAAATTTCTCATGGTCTAATTCAAATAATGTCGCAAATCCATCTCACATGATACCGAATTCATTATACCAAGCTCCATTTTCTTCTAGTCCTCAAACTTCTCATGTTTCACCTCAACCTGAGCCTTCGAGTGAACCATATAGGCATTCTAACTTTCAACCTCCTTCATCTTCTCGATCTTCTCAAGAAATTGATCGAATATAGAAACAAATAAACAGTCAAGGTGTTAAATTCGATCAAATGATGAATATGATAAAGGAACTAATGAAAACTAATGGGAAAGAGAAATTTCCTAGTCAACCCGAGGTGAATCCAAAATATAATTCTCGTACTGTGAATTTTTGTGAGGACGGGAATAATTCGGTTAAATCTGTCACCACCCTAAGGTCTGGAAAAACGATTGACAACAATGTTGGCAATCCCAACATCTCTTCTTCTAATGTCGGCAACCCCGACAATACCTCCACCTCTAATGTCGGCAATCCCAGCATCTCACCTTCTATTCCTGCACCTCCTTCACTTCCTATATTGAAACCTTCTTCTTCGAACGATCAAAATTCTGAAAGAGTTTATAAACCAGTGGCTACATATCCTCATAAACTTGACAATAAGAAGAAGGATGCGAATTTTGAAAAAAATCTTGAAATATTCAAACAAGTTCGTGTGAACATTCCACTCTTAGACACCATCGAACAAATTCCTCAATATGCCAAGTGTCTGAAAGAGTTGTGCACCCGAAAACAAGCCACTAATGTTCCTAAAACTGCCTACTTGACCACGAACACTAGCTTTGTTTTCTCAAATCCATCACCAATCAAGTATAAGGACCCCGGTTGCCCTACAATCGGTTGTAAAATAGGAAATACTCACATCAGTCACGCCTTACTTGATCTTGGTGCAAGTGTCAACCTTCTTCCCTACACTGTTTATCATCAACTTGGACTAGGAGAATTGAAATCCACGAGTATCACACTTCAATTGGCTGATCGATCTTTTAAAAAACCCTTAGGCATTATTGAAGACGTTTTGATTCAAATTGAATAATTTTATTTCCCAGTTGACTTCATAGTTCTTGAAACCGAGCCTGTTTCGAATCTGAATTGTCAGATTCCATTGATATTGGGTCGTCCCTTCTTAGCAACCTCAAATGCAATTATAAATTGTAGGAGCGGCCAACTTCGACTATCGTTTGGGCACTTAACCATTGAATTGAATATTTTTCATCAACCCAAAGAGATCGAAATAGGAGAAGTCGACATAATAGAAACAGTTTTAGATGACACATCTGAATTATCTCCTCAAAAAACTTCATTTTCCTCAGTAGACGTGTCCACTATGTCTTTTGAGGAATTATTCGGAGATGAGCTTAAACTTTTGAATGACGAGGATGGATATATGGAACGTCTCAAACATAATCGTAATTCTATATCATCAGAAGAAATTGTTGTTAAAAACTCAGGCTTATGGGACTATAATAATCTTCAATTGAATGATTTAAATCATGGGCACGATAAAAATGTTATAGGAAGGATTTTGATCTCAGATTTCACTAACATGCCTCTTGTACTTCAAAAATCAGATACGAAATCATCATACGTCATTTTCGATAGAGGCAAGTGTGAAAGGAAAAGGAAATTTCATTTTTCACAAAACATGCACCATCATTATAGATTTCATTCTTCATATGATTGGCATTCGCATATAGTGGTTATACTTCATTTCATTTTACAGATAATTTTGCAACTCATTCACCTTTGGGTACGATCTTTCAAATTTAGGAAACGTTTATAGTGTGGACACTGTTTTGTCCAAGTGTGGGGGGATTCTGCATTTCATTCATTTTCATTTTTCTTTATTTTCCTTCTTTTCATTTTCAGCCATTTAAATAGGACCATCATGCATTTTAGACTGTAGTAACATGCCATTTTTTTTTCAAGCATGATTCATTTTAGATTGATACAACAAGATAAGTTTACAATTTATAGTCAGTTGATAGTATTTTTTTCTCTCAACTGAAATCAAATAAGAAATATGATGAAAAGTTTAATTTTGAAGGATAATAGTGTAACCGGTACATAGGGAGAATCTTAGGTGATGGCCATGAAATCTATTCTATATTGTAGACTTTGTTTAAATAAGTGGAGGACTTAAAATACTTATATTGGCTTTTCGAATCTTTAAAACTAAGTTGTGTTAAGTTGAATTCGCGTAACTCTCTTTTGTGCTTATATTTTCGATAATAATAATAGTAATCCAAGGGTATCCAACATTGCTTGTATATCAAGCGTTGGTGTGCAAACCCGCCAAGCTCTATCCGACATGTTGTCGACAAAGTCAGCGTTGGAATATCTTGGTCTCATTTTATGAGATTGGACACCTAAGGATTACCGACACGTTGTTGACAAAGTCAAAGTCAGCCTGCACAATCCGCCAAGCTCTTTACCCACTCTCCGTTAGTCCGCGAGGCAGTGCATGGTGGTAAACCTTGGTCTTCTAAGTTAGGTGTATGTACTTAATCATAAATTTTAAAATTTTATAGAATAAAGAATAAGCGTTGATGCCCAAACACTTGTTGACCTTATTGATTTGACTAGCTATACATGAGAAAATAATAATACCACTTTGCAAACTGTGCCAAGCAAATTAAGAATCTATTTCATGGCGGCACTATGTTATCGACCGAACTAACTGGCCAAATTGGATTTTTAACATTTGAAAACTTGATTTATATTGAAAATTTGTGACAAGTTGAGGTATCTAAAATAAAATTAACTGACTAGAAATTGTTAACTTAATTTGTTGTACCACTTTCCTGAAACAAGTCTTGTTTTCATTTTTTATTTTTATTTTGCATATGTCCATTGCATTCATGTAGTTTCATTAGAATCATAGCATACTGCATTTGGATTTTGTGGGTAGTATCCGCTGAAAACCCTCACGAGACACCACTCGTCCTACTAGGGATACCTAGAGGTTTAACGGCTTGTTGCATACGCTCAATGCAATCGTGTTTCCTACGAAAGTGTGACCTATCTAGTTAGTTTTTCATTTTTATTTTCTTTTTACTCGAGGACGAGTAAAAGATAAGTGTGGGGGTATTTGAGTAGTATAGAAATGTGTTTATTTTTATGCTTATATCTTATCTTTATTGTATATAAATAAATCTACTTTGGGTATTTTGTGCGTTTTTATAGGTCATTGATTAATTGTCTCCTTCATTAAATAAAAGACCACTGATAAGAAAAAGAAGCTACTTTCCCATCTCAACAAGTTTTCAATCACAAAGGAAGCCGTAGCACATTGGTTAAGGCATGGAAATCTGTACAGAAAGACCTGGGTTCGATTCCCATCAAACTCTCTTTTTGCTGAAGAATGGAACGCGTTCACACTGCCTCCCTTGCTTTGAAGAATTTATGGATTAGTGATTTATGGTGTATATATATTCATATGTATGAATATATGATATACACTAATAAATATTTCAAGAATTGGAAGTATTCTTCATAGATAAATCAAAGGGAATCTTTCATTTTTACTCTCCATAAAGATGAAGATTTGATTAGATAAATGCCAATCAATTTGCCACATGACCAATCAAAAGAGGAAAGCTGCATGGAATATTTCAAGTTTATCTTACCTCTTTTATTTGTGAATATATTATTTTCAAGAGGTTGAGTCATGTCCCATTTGTAATTAGGGTTAGGGTTTGGTTGTGTCATATAAATACCCTTGTAATGTCATTGTAGCCACCGTCTCATTTTCTGTATTCCATTACTCCAATAAAAATTCTTCTTCTTCTTTTATTTTCTAGTATTTTTTTTAGCAACTAGTGTCATCTACCCGATTAGATTCGGTAGAGTACTAGTTGTATTTTACATTTGTTTCATTAGTGATTAGTCGTTTGATTAGTTTCAACGACAATCCTAATTTTATTTTATTTGTTGTTCTTCTTAGCTGCACTTTTATTTTCTGCATTGTTGTCTTGTTTTGCAATTTACTTTCTTTAGTGATTAATCGTTGATTAGATTCAACGATAATCCTAAGTTCGCAATTTCAATTTGTTTTTATTTCAACAAAATCTCCAGGCTTCGTCTAACTCGCCCAAGAGATTAGATAAATAATTTGATTTCAATTTACCTCCCTGTGTTCGACCTGTATGCTACACACCTGTAAGCTTGCATAATTTAATTTAAATGTCGCGCTTTTCTGATTCATAGACTAGCGTCGATCACCTCTCTCTTTCCACTTACTACTAGTATGCTTCCGTGAACCCAAAACAACGTATGCCTCCACTACATGCGCCAACCGCGGCCACCACAGGCGACTGTGCTTCGCCTGTCTCCTCCTCGACGTCAAACTCCCCTTCTTCAGTTGAACTTTATGGGTAGAACTCGCTGGTTGTAGGGAAAAGGTGGTTTCTTGGATTAGGCTCTTTGGTTTTTATATTATAGATGAAATGGAACTTTGGTTAAAAAAATCAAAACAAGGTACTTGTATATATAGGAGGCGAAGGTTTGGACGTCAAATAATGGGGTACATTGTAGACATGTGGGTTTCTGCTAGGGTAGCTGGGTGATGGAAATTTACAAGTGCAGGCTTTAATGGTGAAAGGAAGGCTGCGTTCTTTCTATTTCAATTAGCTGGTGATAGTTGCTAGCCTGCTACTGTTCCCTTTTGTGTGAATTCACATCAATGGATTAGCTGGATCTCTTATGTTTCTTGTCATTAGCTGGGTAGCTGTGCCATCTATTACTTAGGCATGTGCGGTTATATTGTGTTTTCTTTTCTAGTATATGTACAGGGTAGGCTTAGACTTTGCTGAATTCAGCATGTATTTTTCTTCTCATACAGATAGCTGCTAGTTTTAAAGTAAAACATGCCACCCTGCATGTATATTTGCTTTAACGCAAATAGGATAGGGTAGGCTTGACTTATGTATAGCTATGTATAATTTCTCTTTCATTAGTCTGTATCGATTTTGATAGGTTAGGTCTCTACATTTTTAGCTGGTAGGTTTCGTTCCCTTACTGCTTAAGCATATGCATAAAGGTGACTAAAATGACTGTATTTTTCAGGACAAAAATGAGCGTTATTTTTTATTATTATTCCCAAGTGCACTGTAACAATCTTCATAAAGTATAACTCTAAAAGCTGGTTGGTTATTTGATCAATTGGAAGCAGGATCAAGCCTTTTCTTGCCTCAAAAAATATATCTTATTTTGAAAATTTGTGCAAGAACAACTAATTAAGGTGAAGATTCTTTCTTTCAAATGTTTAAAGCAATGCCCAAATACAAATTCAAAATGTATTACATGAAATAAATGAATGTTATGACTTTATACTACTTTTATAGTGATATTCATGTTGGTTATAGGGTAAGGTTGCTCCAAAACTTCCTTCTGCTAAAAGGAGTTCATTTATTAAATTTTATTTTTACTTAGAGTAGATGTTTCGTTTTATTTTAATTTTAAATACGGTTATTTAATCTATATTATTTACCGTTTTTACATGAAGCATCCTAAATGCACACTGTCACAACAAATACTCAATTATATAAAAATTCCTATTTAATTTACTAAATAAACGTTAAATTTTATAAACGATTTCAATAGTGACTATTTAAAAATTTGATTTGGACATAACTTACAATATGTAAGCTGAAATCTCGATTTTTCTTTTTTGTTAGAAAATTATAACCAATTTGATTCTAATGTTTCTTGTTGCACAAAATTCTGACTTAAAACGGATTCTGTATATTCAATTGAAGTTCAAAATTCAATATTACGAACTACTGCGGCATTACGAGCTCATTTTATATTAAATTATACAATTAAGCGTACAACCATCGTTTTAATTAACGAATTCAATATTAAAATCCATTAATATTCAAAAACAATATTTAAAACCAATTTAAATATTCGAATTCAAATGACTGAAAAATCTGAGTCGTTACATATTGCAACTATATTTGCAAAGCTTTTGGAACGTAATAAAACAGTTGGGTTTTATTATAAATGATGTATCATTTGACATTGTTGAACCCAGGTATGGTCAATGATTATACGTATATTGTTTGGTTAAGTATATAGCACTATTTTCTAGGTAATGAAAATAGTACGATTTTGTGAATACATTTATTCAATTAAATAATAAAATGGTTGGAATTTTCGTAGAAATTAAATAAGGGGTTATACGGGTTTAAAGTAGTTGTGGATATTGGAAATTTAACTTCAAATGGTGTTATTGTAAACTTCGATTGGAAAAGTTTTGAAGTTAACTAAACTGTTTAGTTTTATATAATAAGAAAGCGTCGCAAAAAATTATTTCGGCCATATAAGATTTGGTGATGTAACCGGTATCAATTGGTTATGTGAATAATATAGCTATATTTTTGAAGTACAGGAAATAACAAAGGTTTTTGTGAAAATATAGCGATATTTTTGAAGTAAAGAAATATATAAAGGGAACTTTACCAATATGCCTATTATGGAGAGATAATTTTTGGAAATTGTTTTCAAAGTAATGAAAACAAGAGTGATTTAGGAATATGATTATCCAATTGGGTCAAGTGTATGAAATCGATTTTTAAGAAATGATGAAAGGATTTTCAATGAATTGTTTTAATGAAAAGGGCTTGAGCTGCTGAAGTACCGATCTGTACTGTTTTTGATTTGATGGTTAAAACCCCGACTATCAATCAATATTACCTTTGACTTTTGATGTGTTGTTTCAAAGAGACCGGGATGGGAACTGGACAAAAAACCACTTTGAACCAACTTTGCATTCAAGAACTAACCTGCAAGGAAGATTATGACATGATTTGAAGACACAGATCTTTAGAGCGAGAGGATTGCTCGCTGATGCCACTGATGTCACTAATGTCCTTTGCTTAACATTCAGGATTATACTCGTAGTGGTAACTCTGACGCTCTGGGGTGTGATGGCCCGTCCCGCTCCAACCGACATTTCCAATGAAAGTGCACTGTACCAATGATCTACCAGCATGTGACGGTCGTCAAAGAAAGGAAAAGAAAGGAAAAGAAAGGAATTTGAACTAACAAGGAACCTGTAGAATGTCTCAGAGTGCATGGGATAAAATATAATAATAACATAACTTTGACATAAAATAGGCGAGACAGTGCATAAGCTGAAAACCAAACCATTATAGCAGAGGAAATCCAAAATACAACTTATCATCCAAACCATCATTATTACAACTTTGAAATACTGTCTCTAAAGCAAAAGAAAGAGGTACACTACTAATGCCCAAAGTAGTGACCAGCAACAACACAGGGAGATTATATATATATATATATGTATGTATGTATGTATGTATGTATATCATACGTGGAAGCCTCTTGCTCGTCTCCAGTACAGCTACTCGTGCATAATCACCTAACCTGTCTCTAGTCTTCCCATTTAAGAGCACCCAAAGTAACAAGAAAAGACATAAAACTCTAGGTCAGACAAAAGTCTGGTATGAGGGATAAGCAGCAAAACAGAATAATAACAGGGATACATAACCATACCTGAGCCTTGACCTGCAACCAAAGAGTTAGCACAACAAGATGTACAATACTCTAAGGTGACACTAACATATGGTGTAAAGATACGGGGGAGGAGTGTGCATTTCATAGTGATGTCAAACAATTAATCATAACAACCATCCTCACATCTCTCACTCAGTGCGTAAAGCATACGATATCCACCACTTTGACCACCCAAATACTTTGCTATGATCACTCTGCCCCATGGAGTCATGATGGCTCCACTACACTGATCCATAACCACTAATCCGTTGCTATGTCCACTCTGCCCCATGAAGTCATGACGACTCCACTGCACTGGCTCATAGCCATGCTATGATCACCGTGCACCATGGAGTAATAACTACCCTACTGCACTGATCCACAGCCTAACATCCGTCTTGGTGGTGAATCAAAGTTATGGACGTCGATAGTGTAACAACCCGGAAAATCTGAACCAATTTAAAATTTTTAATTTGGCTATTTTAGTGAATTTTGAATATTTAAAATGAATTATTTTAAATAATAATGATAAGAAATTTATTTTGAATAAAATTAGAACATATATATTTATTTGAATCAATGTTGGAGTATAAATATTTATTTTAATTTTAAAAAGGAGTTGGAAATAGCGCGGCAGTTTGAAAATTTGAATTCGAACTTTAGTGAAACCAAAATTATTTAAATCTATTTATGAATATCTTTCCAACGAATCTGAAAAATCGAAATTTCATTGCGTGAATCAAAAGTTATGGCCAAATTAATTTTTAAAAAGGTCGCTATGAAGTTAATATAGCCCTTGAAAATAAACATTTTGCAAACGACCTCCGTTTTCGACGAAACCACTTTTGTTGGATCTGGAATGTCAAATTATTGCTAGGTTCCAATTTTCATAATTTTTGAAATCAATATGTGAGTGTGGCAAAGGAAAACGTGTTTTGACAGTTTCAATCAATTTGGATCGACTAAAAAATGGCCATTTTTCAAACTTTCTCCAAATTTGACGAAACTAGTTTTGTTGGGACCTTATCGTCCAAACATAGCTATATTTATTTTTCTGGAATTTTTGGGATCGGTACGTGGCCCCGGCAAATTAAAATGTACATTCAAATCTA
Organism: Allium sativum; assembly: GCA_030737875.1. NCBI lineage: Eukaryota > Viridiplantae > Streptophyta > Magnoliopsida > Asparagales > Amaryllidaceae > Allium > Allium sativum. Next base: position 676,644,805 of record CM060926.1, on the reverse strand, counting down.
AAATTAAATGTTTTATACTTTGATTTGAAGAATAACTGACTATAACGGTCGAATGGGCTGACGAAACATATCCCATTGTGTCCGGAATTGGGGTATTTATTTGGGGGAGGCAGTCGTCGAGTTTGGATTGGAGTTTGTGTGAAGAAACCCTTATTTTTGAAATATATATGTATATGGACCAATTAAAAAATTCTATTCATTATTTTATTTTCTAATTAAAAATCAGAAACCCTGATAATCCTATCTCGTCAACGGCGAAACATGCTCCTTCCTTCCCGGCTGATTTCTAGCGATTTAAACCCATCGCCCCTTTGGAACTTTTTGAAGTCCTTCTCCCCCTCTGCAAATCAAGACCGACCTTGTCCTTCCTCGTCACGTGTGGAGAGAGATCTGTCGCCCTGAAGTGTTGAACTTCAAACCGCCGCCGAGCCTCATCCCTATCATCGAGTTCACTAGTGCCACCACCCCCAGGTGCGCGCCTCCCAGCTCTTCGACACCGTATAACCTGATCTTGTCCATGTGCTTCGGTTTGCATGAAAATCTCAAACCTAGTTTTGAGGAAAACAGGCAGGTAACGGTTTATATAACTTAATATGGATTATAGCACTTTAAAGCACTACGAAATATGATTTTACGATAAAAACATATCTTTTTGCTTCGTTGTCGAAATCCAGTAAAACAAGAGGCATTGGACTCGTTGCGACGTCATCTACATTGTAGAAGAGACCGGAATTTTTTTGGAGCTTCCTGCAATTTTTGGAGGAGTGGAACCCAATATGAGATTTCTAAATTATAAACGGTATGGAATGGCGATGTATCAATTATATGATCGATATATAAGTTATACAAGCATTGTACACCTTATGTATAAGTTGTATGTGCGATGTATAAGTTATATATACATTGTAAAAATCATATGTGCGTTGAATGGAATTAAAATGATATTGAAATGAAATCGAAATATATTTATATACGTATATCTATATATATAAATATATTTATATACGTATATCTATATATATACACTCCCCTCGTCCATAGACCATGGACGATATATATTGGTTGTGATTGTTTGGATTTTGGTTGATGTGAAATTTAGTTGATAAATGCGAATGGTTGATATGATTGATTGTGACTGAAACCAAATAGGATTAGTTTATGGAAAAATTCATTTGCGTACGAACTAGATATTGAAATCCCCTTGTCAAAAGCTGCGAGGCTTTAAGGTAGAGTGTGGAGCTGTACTCGGGACGGTGCCGGTTTAACTACCCTGCCGTTATGCTACGAAATTTCTAAAATATTCATGTGACTGAATTTTATTCATGTATTGAAATACATTCATGTATATAAAATAATCGTGTTTGAAATAGATTGTTTTGACAATAAAAATCACATTTTTATTATATATATGAAATGCTAAAAAATATTCATGTTAGAAATAAATTGTTTTAACAATAAAGATCACATTTTTATTATATATATGAAGTGTTAAAAATAGTCATGTGTTGAAACAAATATTTGTTGGATAAAAATATTATTTTTATTACATATATGAAATGAAACGGTTTGGGATATGAAAAACGGATTATATATATATAACTAAAATAAATCGAATAACGAAGCTGCAGTTCGTATTTTGAGACCATGATTTTAAACGATTACTGCAGGAGATCCGACCATCAGATTTTCCCGAAACCGAAACCGTTAGGTCCGCTCTGAAAATATCTTTCCAATGATATAAAATTTGTAAAGATCCAACGGTTAGATTGTGTGAAATGTTTAATTCAAATCTGAATAAAAACAGCACCAGAATGGATTATATTTACATATATAAATATAATTAAAATAAAACGAATAACGACACTGCAGTTCGTATTTTAAAATCATAACTTTAAACGATTGTACTGGGAGATCCGACCATCGAATTTTACCAAAACTAGAACCGTTAGGCCCGCTTTGAAAAGATCTTTCCAATTGTATATAACTTGTAAAGATCCAATGGTTGGATTTTCAGATATGTGTAAATCAAATCTGAAGAAAAACAGCGCCATGGCCGCATTATGGCCTGAAGCGTCGTTTTGAATAAATTGGCTATTTTTAAATAAATAAAAATAGTGATAAATTGTTATAAAATATTATGAACGATATGGAATGGAAATAAACTGAATTTACTCGATTTATCGGATATTTGATGGTTGAATGTATTTGATAGGAAAATTACATTAATGAACTCAATTATTGATGTCAAATAATTTAACCATGGAAATGAATTGATTAGAATTCTAAATATACGTTAATTATTTGAAAAGGCCAAGTTAAACTCATTTCAAATAATTGATCGATGATTAGAAGTCGAAGATATGAAGACGGTGCAAGACTGATGATCTTCACATTGAATGGATGGCTATTGATGCCTCTGATGGGAGTTGCTGCCCAGAAGGGGTTACAGTGATGGTTGTCCGGACGTACTTGTTGATCGTTCGGATGTGCGAGGACCCCTCTCTTATATTGGATATATGGGATGAGAAATAAGGTGCCTCCGGTTTCATTTAGACCCAGAACGGACTTGTAAATGGGCTGTGTGTCCGACATGTGATTTCATTCTATGTGACTGGTATACGTCAGTTGCATGGCGTGAATTGCCTGTGTGGCATGCTGAGATGCAGTGATCAAGGCTTTTGTTGAAAAGCAAAGCCTTGTGGTTGATGATCAAAGCACGACTTTAAATAGCATAGCTTTGTGTATGGCATTGATTCGCGGGCCTCCTACCTCGGTATAAGCCAGAAACGGGAGAGGACTTCAGGGAGGACATGTGTTTCGTTCTAGCTAGGAGTGGTGTCAGCTTTTTGCAAGCCGTGATGTTTTACTTATGTGGATGATAGATAGAGAGGCGCCTAGGTTATATCGGTCGTTCCGGGGTCGATAGTTTGGTCGGGATATGACCAGTTTACGCCCCCATAGGGCGGGGAAACGCAGTGTTCAGGCATTTTAATCCAATCTGTGTGGACCGGCCCTGACGATCCAAGGGCCCACCTGAGTCTGGGTCCTGAGGGGCGGGCTAGAGCGTCTAGAAGTGGTAAGGATGATCCCTTGCCTTGTTTCATGATGAAAATCCAATTTCCAAATACGACATCGTGCGGTTTTGATTGTAAACCTATATATTGCGACATGATATATGGTACTCATGCCGTCTATGATTGATACTTATGATTGAAATTGTTTTTGAAACATATGAACACTAGTAATAATATCAAATGCTTTTTTTTATTCGTACCAAGCATATTTTGGCAATTATAAGGTAAAACTCTATCCTTCGGTTTGCGTTGCATTGTGTGATGGGAACTGAGTCTTATAATGGCTTCATTTTTATAAAAAGCATTGCGATGTTTAAATGATTTACTTGTTTTGAGCACTAGCAATCCAATGGAGTAAACCCGTTCCGCGTTAGCGGCGTGGTCCTGTGATTGGCCTCATTATAAAATGAGTTAAACAGATTTCTCATACCAGTCCCATGACTGACTCGTAGTTTGTTTCACTTGCAAACTCGAGTGCCCCTATTTCTACACGGGCAGCCTTGTATTCAAGTTTTAGCACGCTCTTTCTGGATAGCTATAGAACTGAAGATGGATTCTATCACTTCTTTCTTTTTATGCAATTCAGCTCCTGTTATGTGTAATATGTTTGATTCCACTGTAGACATTTTATATCAAGCTGAATTGTATTTTGTACTAAGTATGATCCTATATACTGTGTAACACTGATGATTAATGTTTATCTTGCGTATGCTGTTGTAAATTGTCTGGTGTATTTATATATTTCTGTTCTGCTGCCATTTGTTTATGTGTTATATTCCAAAGATTACCCTTGCCACTGTGGAACGGGGGTTTGGGGTCATCACACGTGGTATTTGAGCTTTGGTTATGCTTAGTTTTGGAATATAACATTTTAACGAACTCGTCAGAAATAGGTCCAGTACTGTTCTAGGACGGATTACTCATTTCAGATAGGATCAGTAATATCCTAGAATGAGTGTAGCAGAATGAAATACACCCCTATAGACACATTTACATTCAAGTATATGTCTCTATGCTTTAAAATACCTTTTCAGTTGGCTTGACACTTTGTCTGCTATATGTAGACATAGAAAAATGAGTGGCAGAAGCAGAAGAAGTGATCCTATGGTTTGACAATCTAATGAGCCAGTTGTGTTCCCACAACTAGGATCAGATATAGAAGCTATATTAAAGAGGTATCGAAATCTGGGTGGAGTATCGTTCTCGGGCAATGAGTCCATTATTCAAACTCAGGCTTGGATGCGTTCTGCTGAGAGGATTTTTGAAGGTTTCAAGCTGAGAGATGATCAAAAAAGATTACTGGCATCTTGGGCACTCAAAAACGAAGCTTTAATCTAGTGGGAAACTGTCATTAAGGATAATCCAGAAGGTAATATTACCTGGGATAGATTTAAAGAAATTTTTAATGAAAGGTTTATTCGTCCAGAAGCAACTGAGCGGTTAAGTGATGAATTCAACTATCTGATACAAGGAGATATGACCATTCCAGAATATCATAAGAAATTCAATGAACTTTCTTATTTTTCCCCACATCTAATTCAAAATCCAAAGAGGAAGAATCTAAGATTTATTAATGGGCTTCAAAGAAAGTACCAAAGTAGGGTAACTGCACATATGCAACTTCCTTTTTCTAAAATGATATACATGGCTTACCAATATGAAGATTTGGATAAGCAAGGTCTTTTGAGAGACGAAGAGGTATGTAGTTCTAGTAGCAAAAGGAAATTCGAAACTGATAGCCCAGAGGCAAGTACGCGGCCTGAGGCAATTACGACGTCTGGGGTCAGAAAGAAGCCTAGGGTCAATAAGAAAAAGGTTAAATCTGAGAAAGAACTAGTAACGACTGCCACATGCTCGACCTGCAATAGGCAAGGACATTTGGCGATAAATTGCAGATCTTGGAACAAACGAAAGAAGGATAAATCTGAATCCAAGAACAAGTTTCTAGAGAATAGGGGATGCTGTAAGTGCCACCGGGCTGGCCATATTGCGAAGAATTGCCGGTTATCAAAGAAATCTGGAATAGTGCATGTAAATAAAGTGGCAGAAACTTCTGCACCCTTAGCTATTTAGGGAAGGCCAAATGTTTTAGAAGGCACGCTTACTATCAAAGATATTCCAGTTAAAGTACTATTTGATACAGGCGCATCGCGAAGCTTTATTGCAAGTAATCCGGTTAAGAAATTGGATTTGAAATTGAAAAATCTCAAAGCACCCATGACTGTCCACAATCTGGTTGGGGGTTCCCTCATCATAGTTGGATTTTTGGGGTGCCTGTCTCTTTTTCCTGCTATCGGTTCCCTACCATCTCGATCATCCTGAATTTTACCGAATTCAATCTTATTCTAGGATTGGATTGGTTAACCAAATATGAAGTTGAGGTTAAATGTTGTTAAGGCAAAAACAAAGTTCGAAGGGTATATAACCATTCCTTGTGAAGGTTGAATTTAGATAGAAAAGACTTTTGGGCAGCTCTGTATGTTTCTCGTGCTTATTTAGAACCTATTCCTGTCATTACGGAGAATATTCTAGTCGACGTAGAAAATATTCCTATCATCAAGAATTATGCAGATGTGTTTAAAGAAGTTGTTAGTTTACCTCCGCGTAGGGAAATTGATTTTAAAATCTCTTTAATTCTGAATGCAAGGTCAGTAGTTCATGTTATTCGAAGAATGACCTTGAAGGAAAAAGAAAAGTTAGACAATCAAACTCGACAGCTTGTATGGAAGGGTCTGATCAGGCCTAGTTTCTCTGATTGGGGAGCAACAGTGGTATTTGTCCCAAAGTCAGACGGTACTCTCAGACTATGTGTGGATTATCGTGACTTGAATAAGCAGACACTAAAGAATTGCCGCGAATTGGTGATTTGTTGGATCGATTGAATAGCGCACAAGTATTTTCCAGAATGGACCTAGCTACAGGTTTCCATCAACCTCGAATTGCAGAAGAATGTGTTCCTTTGATAGCATTCAGAGGTCCAGATTTATTTTACGAGTGGTTAGTAATGCCGTTCAGCTTATGTAACACTCCAGCTTATTTTGTCGATCTAATAAACAGAGTATTCAGAGAAGTATTGAATAAATTAGTACCGGTTTTCATTGATGACATATTGATTTTCTCTAAGTCAGAAAGCGAGCATGAAAAACATTTGGAACAAGTGTTAGATATTCTAAGAAAGAATGTTTTAAAGGCAAAATTTTCCAAATGTATATTCTGGCAAGAAGAAGTCAAGTTTCTTGGCCACATTGTATCAAAAGGAATTACTGTGGATCCCAGTAAGATCACAACTATTCAAGATTGGAAACAGCCAACTACTCCTACAGAAGTTCGAAGTTTTCTTTGATTGGCTAGTTATTATTGGAAGTTTGTTAAAGATTTTTCGAAGATATCTAATTCCTTAACAAAGCTTACTAAGAAACATTGAAGGTTCAATTGGACTCCAGAATGTGAGACAGCTTTCCAAGAGCTGAAGTTAAGATTGACAACTGCTCCAGTGTTAACAATTATTGATGGCAATCAAGACTTGAAAGTCTGGACAGATGCTTTTAAAGAAGGTCTTGGTGCAGTGTTAATGCAAAGAGGCCAAGTAGTCAATCATGCTAGCCGTCAATTGAAGCCATATGAAAAGAATTATGCAACTCGCGATCTTGAATTGTGAGCCATCGTGTTTGCTATGAAAACCTAGAGGCATTATCTATTGGATAAGAAATTTGAATTATATACCGATCATCAAACATTGAAATATTTATTCACCTAGAAAGATCTGAATATGAGGCAGCAGCGTTGGCTAGAATTTCTCGCGGCATATGATCTTGATATTTTGTATACTTCGGGGAAAGCCAATGTTGTGGCTGATGCGCTCAGCAGAAAGAATGTAATCATCGCCAATCTTATAATCACGTCGTCATTGATTTATAACATATCTGCTCTTCAGAAAGATGATCACTTCATTCAGAAGATCAGAGGGAGAATTCAGAAAGGTGAGCCCTCGAGTTTTCAGATTGATAACGATGGGATTCTGAGGTTAAAAGGCCGAATTTGTGTTCCAAACATTCCTGAACTCCGGAGAGAAGTATTGTATAAATGTCACAAATCCAAATTGAGTATCCACCAAGGGGTTAGTAAAATGTATAATGATATCAAACGCACTTTCTGGTGGAGATCTATGAGAAGAGACATTTCTTTGTACGTTAGCCGGTGTTCCACTTGTCAACAAGTCAAGAGCGATCAACAGAAATTGGCTGGATTGTTGCAACCATTGGAAATTCCAGGTTGGAAGTGAGAATAAATTTCTGTGGATTTCATAGATGGTCTGCCTAGAACCCGGAGAGGAAATGACTGTATTTGGGTGATCGTAGATCATTTCACGAAGACCGCCCATTTTATACCTGTCAAATAAAATAGAACCGTTCAGAGTCTGGCGCAGATTTATTTCAAGGAAGTTGTTAAACTGCATGGAGTTCCCATGAGTATCGTCAGTGATCGTGACCCGATTTTTGCTAGTAAATTCTAGGAAGCATTCCAAGCAGAATTGGGAATGAAACTAAACTTGAGCACCGCTTATCATCCTCAAACAGATAGCCAAACTGAGAGGGTGAATCGTATTCTAGAAGATTTATTGCAGGCTTGTGTTATTGATTTTGGCGGATCATGGGAAGACCATTTGCATTTGGATGAGTTCTCATACAACAACAACTACCAACCGAGCCTGAAAATGTCACCATTCGAAGCATTGTATGGTATACCGTGCAGATCTCCCCTTGTTGGGTAGAACCTGGCAATAGACTTGTATTGGGACCAGATATGATTCGCAAAGCTACGGATAAAGTCGACTTCATTAAGAAACGATTGCAAACAGCTCAAAGTTGACATAAAAGCTATGTAGATTCGAGAAGAAGAGATTTAGCATTTTCTGTGGGTGACTATGTGTATCTGAGGGTTTCTCTGATGAGAGGAGTAGTCCGATTCGGTAAAACAGGAAAGTTGGCGCCTAGATTTATTGGTCAATTTCCTATGCTCGAACGGATTGGAATTCTCGCTTATAGAGTTCAATTGCCTGATTGGTTACCTAGGGTACATGATGTGTTTCTCGTATCTCAACTTCAAAAGCATGTACATGATCCAGACTTGGTCGTGGAAGAAGCCGCGCAGCAAGACTTGGAAATTACTCCAGAATTGGCTGTGCGGAGAGAGCCGATAAAGTTTATTGGCAAAGAAACTAAAGAGCTGAAGAACAAGAAGGTTCACTTAGTCCAAGTGCAATGGAGTGGTGATCGGCGAGACTGTACTTGGGAAACTGAGGAGAGCATTAAGAAAGCCTATCCCAATTGCAGGATGGATATCTCTGATTAACTCTGGTGCAAGGTACATTTACCATATTTTGCATTTCCGTATTGTTCTCTACTTGGTTGTTGTTTCCTTTTCATGAATGCAAAATTTTTAATTATATGGTCTGAAAGATTTTAAAAAAGTATATGAATTAATTACTATATGTTTGAAAAAGAAAAAAAAATAAATTGATTGTTGTTTGTGTTGAGTTTAAAATAAATAACATTGGAATAATAAAATCAATAAGAGAATGAAGGGTAAATTTATGCAAAAGAATCAAATATTAAATTGATTTGAAAATAGACAGAAATATATGCATGTACATTATATATGTTTGAACAGGTAAATGGATTTGCTGTTGAATTGGTATATGACAAAATATTGATGGTTTCTAACCCTTGACAATGGCTTCCTCCTCCTCTGGTTTTGATTCTTCTTTTTCATCTTCTTCCTCCTCTATTTCGTCCTCCCTCTCTCTCCCTACTCGTCTCCAGCCTCCTCTTGTCCCTTCTCCTCTTGTATATCCTTTGAATGTCCCTCTTCCTGATGGTGCCTTGTCTGGTGCTATTAGCTCCTCTTCTGAGCCTATCTCTATCAATTCTTCTTCTATTTCTAGATCTGGTTCAGATCTTGCTCAATCTGGTTCTTTGAATGAAATGTCTCTCTTGGGCAATTTATCAAACACCTTTCAGACTGGTGTTTCTACTATTTCATCTTTTAAAGGAAGTGAGCAATGTATAAATGGGTCATCATATGTTCCTTCCAGTGAATCTCAACCTGCTAATCAGTCATTTGCAACTGTGACTCACTCTCCTGTGATTAAGAAGGATTATCTCTCTCTGTTTAATTCTCTGCCTAAAAATGCAGGTTCGTATAAGCTGCAACAGTTTGAGAAGATCAAAGGTAAATCTAAGAAGAATCGTCCAGCAATAGTTAAAGAAGAAGGTACGAAATATTGGGATCAGTATCTTGTGGGTTTTTTCCTTGATGGCTCATTATCTTATCTCTTTGTAACAAAATTTCTAAGTGGATATTGGTCTTTAAATGGTGAAGTGGATATTAAATCTGATGGATTATACTTTTACTTCAAATTTTCTAATTAAATGGATAAGGATAAAATTCTGAAGGCTGATCCAATTTTCATCAAAGGTCGTATGTTTATTATCACAAAATGGGATCCATCCATTGGTAATGCCGAAGCTCAAATTAAGAAAGTGCCAATATGGATCCACCTTTATAGAATTCCTATCTTGCTTTGGACATTAATTGGGATTAACTAGTTGGCCTGTCGGGTTGGTAGGATTATTTGTTTTGATGCTAATACTGAGAGGATGCATAGGATAAGGTATGCTAAAGTGATGGTGGAAATTGAAGAAGATTCTAACCTTCCTAATTGTATTGAATTAGGAGAGTTAGGACATAGTTGTCCCTCTGTAATTGTGTCCTATGATTGGAAGCTGAGCATTTGTACTTCATGTAAGGTTTTTTGGTCATTCAACTATTGAGTGTGACATACATGTACATAATAGGAAAGTTGTAAATGAATCTCTTGATGGCAATGGTGAAAATGGACAAGGAAATATGACTGATGTTGGAAGGAACAGACAGGATAGTATGGTGGATAATCGAAGAAGACAACATGTTTCAGTTCAGCCAAACCAGTTTGGATGGAATAGAGTGAATAATAAGAAAAAGCAATTTTGGAGAATGAAGCAAGGAAATTTTGGGGCTGATGTGCAAAAAGATGTAAATGATAATATGAATAAAACAATTGAGATAAATGGTAGTAGAACTAATGATTCTGAGATCAATAACAATGAGAGCATGCAAATGGATACTTCAACTCTTGGAAGAGATAATGATAATGTGGTTTTAGTAGATTTGAATGGCAATAGTGTTGTGCAAAAAATTGACACTAATTGCAAAAGGAATTCAACTGAAATAGAAAATCAGAAAGGAAAGAAAGTTTTAGAAGACATTGTACATGAAAATCCTTTCTCTTCTCTTTTTGACCTGCCAACATCAGATTCATCCATCTCTTTTAACCAAAACTTGCAATCTCCTTCTATTTTTGGTTCACTATCTTGTTCATCCTCTTTTTCAACATCCTCTGGTCATAATTTGAGTGATTCTTTTTCTTTTCAAGTCCCCTCTTCTGCTTCTAATTCTTCTCTTTATTCACATCTTGCTCCTCCGAAGGAAATCACTCTTCCTCCACCTCCTATTATTAATCCTCCAACTGCCAAAGAGAAAGATTACACTTCAATTCCTCCGAAATCCCTGATTAGTGATTTTGTAGCTTCTGCTTCTAAGTCCAATTTGAAAAATAAGAAAGGGAAAAAGAAACAGGCAGCTCAGAAATCTACAATAGAAGATGATATGGATGGGGGCACAGAATTTATTCAAGAGGATGTAATCCCTATTGGTAGTCAAAAATCTCTCACAAAAAGGAAAACAAGGCAGAATTCTACACTCTCAATCAAATCCCCTCAGTCAAAGAAATGATATACAACATATGTTTTTGGAACATAAGAGGGATGAATTTACCCTCAAAGCAAAGTGAAGTAAAAAAAAATTATACATAGTAAGAGTATTCATTTATTATGTTTATCTGAAACCAAATTGGACTCATTTTCTACTTCTAAGGCAGTTTCATTCATTTCTCCTAGATGGAAGTCTGATTATAATCTTTCTGATGCCAGTTTTGGTCGATTATTGACAATATGGAATCCACATATTTTTAAGCTATCTAGAATTTCATCTTCAGACCAATTCATTCAATATAAATGTGTATATATCCCATCCAACACTGCATTTTTGCTTACTTCAGTCTATGCACAGAATCCACTATCTTTGAGACTCCTCTTTCTAAATAATCTTCATAATCTTAATCCTTCTGGTGATCCTTGGATATTAGGAGGAGATTTTAACTGTATGTACTCCTCTCTTCATAAATTTGGTGGTTGTTCTCTTTCCATAAATGTATAGCTCCTCTGAATCAAGCTATGATCAATTCTAAAATTTCTTCACTGAACTGGATTGGATCTACTTTTTCTTGGTCCAATAAAAGTCATACTGGCAATCCCACTCTTTGTAAATTAGATCATATCTTTGTTAATTCTGCTTTTCAAAATATATATCCTCTTTCTTCCTAACATGTTCTTCCTCCTACCATATCAGATCATTCTCCTTTACTTTTATGCTGGGGTGAAGATGAAGCCATTGTTAAAGGGAAGTCAACTTTCAAATTTTTTAATTTTTGGCTTACTCATCAGGATTTTTCTAATATTTTACTGTAGGTTTGGCAGCATGGATTTGGCAGGAATCCTATGGATAAATTGGTTTATAAGTTGAGACTTCTTAAATTTCATCTGAAAGCTTGGTCTAAACACAATTTTGGTGATGTTTTTAAGCAATCAAATACTATTAGATCTGAACTAATTCAAGTGCAGAACTCTGTGATTTCAAACCCTCAGGACATGCACTTGCAGATGTTGGGAAAATAATTGCAGGACAAGTTGAAATTAATATTTGATTCTGAATTTCAATCCATGAAGCAAAAATCATTTCTTAAGAAAGAATTGGAAGCTGACAGGAATTCCAAATTTTTTCATAATTCTCTGAGATTGAATGAGTTGAAAGAAACAGTTCATATGATTCATGATACTAATGGAACTCTTATTTCTTCTCAAAATGATATTGATCAAGCTTTTGTTGGTTATTTCAAGGCTCTTTTGGCTCCTGAAGATCTTCCTCCTTCCAGTATTGAGCCTCTATTTCATATCAATTTGCCTTTCCTTTCACAGTGTCAATCCTTGGATCTAATCAAGCCTATTACTGATGAAGAAATAAAATTAGCAGTCCAAGGACTGGATCCAAATAGTTCAGGTGGGCCAAATGGATTTAATGCTTGCTTTCTACAAAAGTGCTGGTCAACAATTGGTAATGATATTTCTGAGGTTGTTAAATACTTTTTTCTTACAAATACATTACCAATTACATTTGCTGCCACTTATATTGCATTGGTTCCCAAAACTGAGAATCCCTCACATGTTTCAGACTTCAGACCTATATCTTGTTGTAGTGTTTTTTACAAGATTATTTCTAAAGTGTTGGCTAATAGAATACAATATGTACTTCCTTCCATAATTTCTTGTAATCAATCAGCATTTGTCCCTGGAAGATCTATTAGTGAAAATATATTGATTGCCCAAGAACTACTTCATGGTTATGATAGGAAGAACATTTCTCCTCGGTGTATGTTGAAATTGGATATTAAGAAAGCCTTTGATATTGTCTCATGGTCATCAGTGATTGCTATTTTATCTAGAATGAATTTTCCAAAACCTTTCCTTGCTTGGATTTAACCCTTCACTAATCCTGGATATTAAGAGGGTTAGGTGTGATTTAACCCTTCACTAATCCTGGATTAAACTGGTTAAGTGTGGCTTAACCCCGTTCTAATCCCTTGAACTCCCAAATGGATTAAACTAGTTAAGTGTAACCAACGGTTCAGAACTTAACCACATTCTAATCCCTCGAATCCCCAAATTGGTTAAGTATTAGTGGACCCTGACTTAACCCTAATCATGAGGCATTAATTAATTTAATGCACCTTAACCTCTCACATTAGACCTTGTTGTGGTTACTAGTTAGGCCGGGCGGGTCCGGGTAGCTTTACACCACAACTTGGTCTAACCTCGGGTCTTGGCACCCCATGACCAACTTCTCACATTGGGTCCTATTGTTTGTAGCCACTAGTTAAGCCGGTCGGTTCCGGGTAGAATTACGCTACAAACTCAACCCAACCTCGAGTTGGCCACACTTATGTTTTCTAAGTGTCATGTCCACTTTATTTCAAAACATAATCACAAGTCAAACAATTACTTGGGTAGACCTAACTTAATAGGTAAATTCCCAAGGGGTAGACCTAACTTAATAGGTAAATTCCCAATCTTATATTTTCATGTATTTTAAGTTTACCCCAAAACCCCCAACGTCATTCTATCGCTTACATATTCGTAGTAACGCATAATGGATAGGAAGAGGGAACTTGGCACGACATATATGATAAACTTGCACAACAATCATGCATAACATGTTAGACTTGCACAACTTAGCATAGCGATCTTGCATATTACCATAAAACATGCACAACTTGTCAAAACATGCACAACTTGTCATCTTAAACTTGCATAAGTATGCATAACTTGTCAAACATGCACAACTTGTCAAAACATGCACAACTTGTCCTTTTAAACTTGCATAAGTATGCATAACTTGTCAAACATGCACAACTTGTCAAAACATGCACAACTTGTCCTTTTAAACTTGCATAAGTATGCATAACTTGTCAAACATGCACAACTTGTCATTTTAAACTTGCATAAATATGCATAACTCAATAAACATACCAATCATGGCTTAGCAAACTTGCATAAACATGCATAACTTAATAAACACACAAATCATGGCTTAGCAAACTTGCATAAACATGCATAACTTAATAAACATACAAAACATGGCATAGTAATCTCGCATATGCATGCATAGCTTATGAAACATGTAAAACATGGTATAATGAGTTCGCATAAGCATGCATAATCAACTAAACTCACATAAATCTCAACTTTCACCAAACATTAACTTTAGAGTTTGTAAAGTGAAGGTAAGAGGGCTTACAATGCTTATGCGGACTCAAATGAGTATAACAAATGCAAGAAACCCCTTATGCAACTAATTAAAACCCCCAAATGCAAGCAAACTTGATCAAGACTCCTCCTTTATGACGCCAATAGCAAAACAAGCCTTTAATGCAAGCTAAGGAGGATCATACAAGCCTAAATATGCTTGTATGCACGGAAAATTACTTAGGAATTATTAATGAAGAGATTGGAGGCTAGGGTTTTAGGTGGAGGCCATGAGAGTTTAGATTTTGGCATAGTTTTGTTGCTAGGATGATTAATGAATGATTTAGGGTGGGTTAGAGGCTTATTTATAGAAGATTAGAGTGATTTAGACCATAGGATTAACCCTAGGTGAATTTTGGCCCGTCAGATTTAGGAACTCTCCAGAACCAGACCACACAACCAAGCCCAAACCAAGCCCAAACCAAAGAGGTGCGCCAGGCTAATCTGCCTGGCTACACCCTGTCGACAGGGCTGTCGACAGGGCAGTCGACTCCCTGGGGACCCTGTCGACAGGCCTGTCGACATGGGGCCCCTGGCGGGAACTTTCCCGCCTTGGCCCAGCTGGCCCAATTCTTCAAATTTGAATCTGATTTTTACTTAGCAATTTTCTGCAAACTTCAATGGGCCTTAACTGGGTCATACGGACTCCGATTTTCGAAAACTCGGACTCTATTTCGCGTATTTTTCCGAGACGAACGCAATGGCATAGCCCGTTTCCCTTGATTCACATTTAATAATTTAATTCTGCCTCAATTCATGTTATTACAGGTTATTAAAAATACGGGTTGTTACATTCTCCCCTCCTTAAAGGATTTCGTCCCCGAAATCTTCAAGTTAGGAAGAACGTATCCTACCATCCAATCATCCATCTACTCAAAGCATCATCCACGAGCAATCATTGTCCTTACAAGATTCTAAATGCTGGATGAACATATGCAAAAGTGTGTGTGTATGTACTTACCTAATGCAAAAAAAATCAGGCGGTTACTGATACAGTAAACCTCCTTAATGCATATGTATGTAAATCAGGCGGCTACTGATACAGTAAACCTCCTTAATGCATATGTATGTCGGTGAAATGAATCCATATGTATGCAGATTCCTAAATTCATAGTATCTATATGAGTGCACATAACATTCATCCATATGCGACATTCATGTGATAACACAACAAGTTTCAACCATGAATAAGTGTAAGCACTCATGCATATGCAACATGAAGAGTGTGCGAGCCGATCTAGTGCCTAATCGTGTATAATGCATCCACGAGCAACCACTTGCAAACACTTGCAACCACTTGCAACCATCAAGCATAACATGTTTTAAACACATGTTTCAACCAAAAGGGTTTCTACCTAAGGTTCTCATGACAAGATAGGCACGATAAACTAGACAAACTCCTCTTTGGATTACAAGAAATCCATTCAAACTTTGACATATAGTACTAACCGATGAGTCTTAACCCCCTTATGGAGTTTACAACAGAAATAAGATCGAGAATGGGACCGAGAGGATATATACAAAAGGTAACTTGCAAGCAAGCTCCACAGGGAAAACAAGGATCAAGGATGCACTCTTAAAAAGAGATATGATGCGCGTATCTAGTCTTCACTCTTCTTAGTCGCGTTCCCTTGAGCTTAACTCCACTGTGCTTTGACTATCTTCCACTTCATGCTTCCTTGGCTTCCTAACTCCTATTTTCCCAAATTCGAGTTGGAACTCATTTCATTATTGCCTCTCGTCTTTCTTCCCCACTTATTCTTCTTTCTGTATACATGGCTTAAACATACTGTGGCCTCATGATTTCATGCAAGCTCTCCATAATTCACTAGTGAATCCTGGATCTCGTCTTCTTACCATAAAGTATTCCATGCAGCAGAACTTTCCTTGGAAATACCACTCCACGTTGCCAATTGCCCTTATAAACGTGATTTCCTATAACTCAGGCTTCATCGACATGAACCATCCGCCTATAGGTCGTACCTAGATTCAGTTGCCTACCCATGGCTTCCTGGAGGACATTTCAAAACTGGCCAACTTTTTGAGGATGAACCGTTGCTAACCATGATGCAGTCCTCTTGCTCTTCACCGGACTGAAATGAGCACTCTTCGTAAGTCTATGCTCCGGGAATGCTAACTAACTAGCCAAACGGAGAAAGCTTCCTACTTCAATTGCCCTTCTCAGAGCCTTCCGGTCACAAACCGCAGCCACTTTAGCGGAATCCACCGCTAAGCCTTACTTAGGAACTATGTGCCCAAGAAATCCCACTTTTCCTCCAAAATGATATTTGGAGAACTTGACCTCCCACTAGTGGCTCTAAGCGTATCCATCTCCCTCTTGAGATGTCCAACATGCTCTTCCTCGTTCTTTTGAGGAGATCAAATATCGTCTACGACGACCCTGACAAACTTGTTCAAGGACTCCCTAGACACCCTACCCATCAAAATCACGTAATATGCGGGTGCCTTAGTCAAACCAAATAGCATGACTAGCCATTCTAGAACCCATCTAGAGTCCTAAACG
Organism: Allium sativum; assembly: GCA_030737875.1. Taxonomy (NCBI): domain Eukaryota; kingdom Viridiplantae; phylum Streptophyta; class Magnoliopsida; order Asparagales; family Amaryllidaceae; genus Allium; species Allium sativum. Next base: position 676,628,189 of record CM060926.1, on the reverse strand, counting down.
CAGTTTTGTCAATTCCATCCTCAGCCATCCTAAGCTGATGGAGTCCGGTAGCTAGGTCAAAAGAAAACAGATGCTCCTACAAGCTGATCAAACAAATCATTGATCCTTCGTAACGGTTATCTTACGATAATCAACACATAGCGAAACAAACTGTCCACATCAGTAACGAATACTACTGGAGCACCCTACTCGAAAATGCTTCGTCTCAGGAAGTTCTTCTCAAGCAACTCCTTGACTTGCTTCTTAACTCTCATCTCGTGAGGTCACGTGCCTAACCAGCCACGAAACTGGCTTGGCATTACCAACCAGATAATACGGAAATCTATCCCCAGATATCAGGATGTTCTCGGACCACCCTCACAGATTGCAAACTATCGATAGACGAGTTGAGGGATTCAAGATAACATAACATGTCGGGACCCATAGGGTTGCTAGAAATTTCTAAGGGTACGGCTGAGGCGAGTCATGAGCCTCACAACCCTATATACAAAAACCCAGAATGGATCCAAAATAGGACAACCATTCCATGCCCAAAGCCAACCCATATCCCCCGAAACCGAGAATATAAACATCCCACGAGAATTCTATACTCAAGACAGAAATTTTCAAATCCACTCAGACCACAGACAGGCGGGTAGAACCCCCAATTGGATTTGAAACACAGACGGGATCATCAACTACACTAGTACTTAGGTGCAAAACTTTCAACTGGATCAGATGAAATAAAACTATGCGATGCGCCAGAATCAAACAAAGTTCGAACAGGGAAAATCAGAAAATGTAAACAAGATTTTCAACAGAAACACTACCTCTATCATGAGCTGGAAGAACGGGGTTGAGGGGATGAATTCGCCCTCCAGATAGTCCTGCATACTGAGTCTGACCTTGCCCTTGTTTCCTCGGGCAATCCTTGCTGAAATGTCCAAACTCACCACAATCAAAGCATTCGCCCCGCTTTCTCTTCTCCTTTTTCCTACATTCCCTGGCTATATGTCCAACTGCACCACAGAAGTTACATTTCATATTCTTGCCCCTTTTCCCGGAATTTACTCTCTTGCCTTGAGACTCATTCGCCTTGACTTCTTTCTTGTCATTGCTACCTTCTTCTTGAAGTAGGGCCAAATTTACTAAACTCTCGAAAGCCGCCCCCAAGGGTATATGAGACAGGGCCAAATCATGTAATGGCTCGTTTAATCCTAGAGCAAAGTGTAGGGCCTTCTTCTGAGCTGTATTAACCAAGTCTAAATCGTCCTGAGCCAGTTGATTAAACTTATCTATGTATTCCCTAATAGTCATGTCCCCTTGCTTCAGTGATAAGAATCTCAGTCCAAACCTTCCTCTAAAGTCATCCCAAGTCTCAATTGGCCTGGTCGCGGTGGTGACTACCCACCAACGTGCAGCTTCTTCCTTTAGCAACCATACTGCTAGTAAAACCTTCCTGCGGTCACCTATATCAAAGGTGGCTAAAAGATCTTCGGTCTCTTTCAACCAATTCCCTGCTTCTACAAAAGTCTCTGTTCCATAAAAATTCTTGCCACCCATCCTCTTAAAGTTCTTGCAAGTTTCCGCGAAGTCCGCTTATGGAGGCTGAGGGGGAAGAGGAACATCAGCTACGGGAGGAGAGGGAGGAACAACGGCCTCGACTGGGGAGACAACATTAGGGACACCCGGGACCGGTGCCGTGACTTCCAAGTACCGACGAAACCAATCGGGTATCGTTACTCCTTCGGGCAAGACGAGATTATCAGACATGCTGGAAACGAAAAGAAAAGAGTTCAAACGAGGAGTCAAAGGATAGTGCTAATGGCTTTTGGGGAATAGCCTTTTTAAAAATAACTAGACTTTTCTTTGGAAAATACTTTATACTTGGTTTTGAAAATAGTTTTTCAAAGAGTTTTAAAAACCTTTTTATCCCTTCTCGTAAACCTTATGCTCTGATACCAAATGTAACACCCCACCTCCGCCAGGGTCACTCGCAAAGGAATGCACTGGCTTTGGAGGGGCATTATTGGTAAACATGCATAATGATATAGCAAGGCAGGACATGATATATATATAAATAAACAGAGTAAGTAAATAAAATAGCGGAAGATTTTTAAACCATTTCAAAAACAAGTCTGGTACATCAAAATGTCAATTTCCCAAATAAACAAGTCTAGTACATGAAATAACATCATCTGAAACTGCAAAAGAAAACATAATAGTAGCTATCCCCAAAGTGGAAAAACCATAGCGAGCTCAAGTCCAAAGCATACATGAGCTATCCAAGAAAGCAGCTAAGCTCCAAGCTAGGCTCCTGTATTCCCTCCCTGAGAACCTGGGGGGGGGGAAACGGAAGAAAAGAGGCGAAAGAAAACAGGTCAGTCAAAAAGACTGAGTAAGCCCTGCTACAGTCAGTCTATAAACTAATAAAGTTAACATCATGATGGAAACTGAGATGATCATAGATAACAACATACTGACATGATAAATTAACTACAAGACAGATAGAGGTGTCATCGCATAAACATGGTTAAGTTTTTGCACCACGGTGTACTAGCAAACCAACATAACAGGCATTGATCCCTTGGCCCAAGCTTTGGCCCAATAACATGAAGTGACCTTAGTATAAGGTCCAACCCAACGGTCTAGTCGATCGGCTCCCTATAAGCCTAACACGTCAAGTGTTGATGTCCATACGGCCCACATATGGATGTAGGTAGTCTGTGCTGGGCCCACCTTTTGGGTGTATCAAGCCCTCGGTTGTCGACCCCGGACACTTAAGCAATAATGCACAGCCCTAACCTACTGGTACCCGTGCCTCGAGTTTTGTCCAACATCGGACTACGTGCACGTCCGTAGCCCGCCGGACCCGTACCGCTGTACCACTCGGCCATCGCCCTTGGGTCGCTTACATCCGTCCAGTAATCGTGCCCCGCCCTAGCCTAGTCTCTAGGGTTGTGATGATACCAAACTGGGATTACTGCCGGAACAGACCCGCCGCTAGGGTTTCTTAAGAGGGTTAGGTGTGATTTAACCCTTCACTAATCCTGGATTAAACTGGTTAAGTGTGGCTTAACCCCGTTCTAATCCCTTGAACTCCCAAATGGATTAAACTAGTTAAGTGTAACCAACGGTTCAGAACTTAACCACATTCTAATCCCTCGAATCCCCAAATTGGTTAAGTATTAGTGGACCCTGACTTAACCCTAATCATGAGGCATTAATTAATTTAATGCACCTTAACCTCTCACATTAGACCTTGTTGTGGTTACTAGTTAGGCCGGGCGGGTCCGGGTAGCTTTACACCACAACTTGGTCTAACCTCGGGTCTTGGCACCCCATGACCAACTTCTCACATTGGGTCCTATTGTTTGTAGCCACTAGTTAAGCCGGTCGGTTCCGGGTAGAATTACGCTACAAACTCAACCCAACCTCGAGTTGGCCACACTTATGTTTTCTAAGTGTCATGTCCACTTTATTTCAAAACATAATCACAAGTCAAACAATTATTTGGGTAGACCTAACTTAATAGGTAAATTCCCAAGGGGTAGACCTAACTTAATAGGTAAATTCCCAATCTTATATTTTCATGTATTTTAAGTTTACCCCAAAACCCCCAACGTCATTCTATCGCTTACATATTCGTAGTAACGCATAAAGGATAGGAAGAGGGAACTTGGCACGACATATATGATAAACTTGCACAACAATCATGCATAACATGTTAGACTTGCACAACTTAGCATAGCGATCTTGCATATTACCATAAAACATGCACAACTTGTCAAAACATGCACAACTTGTCATCTTAAACTTGCATAAGTATGCATAACTTGTCAAACATGCACAACTTGTCAAAACATGCACAACTTGTCCTTTTAAACTTGCATAAGTATGCATAACTTGTCAAACATGCACAACTTGTCAAAACATGCACAACTTGTCCTTTTAAACTTGCATAAGTATGCATAACTTGTCAAACATGCACAACTTGTCATTTTAAACTTGCATAAATATGCATAACTCAATAAACATACCAATCATGGCTTAGCAAACTTGCATAAACATGCATAACTTAATAAACACACAAATCATGGCTTAGCAAACTTGCATAAACATGCATAACTTAATAAACATACAAAACATGGCATAGTAATCTCGCATATGCATGCATAGCTTATGAAACATGTAAAACATGGTATAATGAGTTCGCATAAGCATGCATAATCAACTAAACTCACATAAATCTCAACTTTCACCAAACATTAACTTTAGAGTTTGTAAAGTGAAGGTAAGAGGGCTTACAATGCTTATGCGGACTCAAATGAGTATAACAAATGCAAGAAACCCCTTATGCAACTAATTAAAACCCCCAAATGCAAGCAAACTTGATCAAGACTCCTCCTTTATGACGCCAATAGCAAAACAAGCCTTTAATGCAAGCTAAGGAGGATCATACAAGCCTAAATATGCTTGTATGCATGGAAAATTACTTAGGAATTATTAATGAAGAGATTGGAGGCTAGGGTTTTAGGTGGAGGCCATGAGAGTTTAGATTTTGGCATAGTTTTGTTGCTAGGATGATTAATGAATGATTTAGGGTGGGTTAGAGGCTTATTTATAGAAGATTAGAGTGATTTAGACCATAGGATTAACCCTAGGTGAATTTTGGCCCGTCAGATTTAGGAACTCTCCAGAACCAGACCACACAACCAAGCCCAAACCAAGCCCAAACCAAAGAGGTGCGCCAGGCTAATCTGCCTGGCTACACCCTGTCGACAGGGCTGTCGACAGGGCTGTCGACTCCATGGGGACCCTGTCGACAGGCCTGTCGACATGGGGCCCCTGGCGGGAACTTTCCCGCCTTGGCCCAGCTGGCCCAATTCTTCAAATTTGAATCTGATTTTTACTTAGCAATTTTCTGCAAACTTCAATGGGCCTTAACTGGGTCATACGGACTCCGATTTTCGAAAACTCGGACTCTATTTCGCGTATTTTTCCGAGACGAACGCAATGGCATAGCCCGTTTCCCTTGATTCACATTTAATAATTTAATTCTGCCTCAATTCATGTTATTACAGGTTATTAAAAATACGGGTTGTTACATGGAACTTCTTAACTCTCTAATATTCAAACAAGTGGAATTAGGAAATTTGCAGCTACATCCAAGATGTAAAAATCCTTTGATAACTCACCTTTGCTTTGCTGATGACCTATTTATTTTTACTAAGCCCAATTTGTCAAATATTCATTGTTTGCTTAATGTTCTACATTCATTTTATGAGATCACTAGTTTGGAAGCAAATCTGAAGAAGTCTCATATTAAAATAGCTGGTCTTAGTCAATTGGCAGTGGATGAATTAGTTAAACACTCTAGTCTGAATATTATGCCTGATAACTCCAAATACTTGGGTTTACCTCTCTTCACTGGTAGAATTTCTAAGAAAAGTTGCATGCCTTTATATGAGAGGATTATAGCTAGAACGAAACAATGGCCATCATGTCAACTATCACAAGTAGGTAGACTCACAATTATTCAATCCATCATCACTTCTATGACTTCCTATTACTCCAGACATTATATACTGCCTCTCAAACTCATCAACATGGTGGTTAGTACCATAAATGAGTTTCTTTGGCATCGTGATCCCTTTGCTAAAAAACTTATTAACATAGCATTCTCAAAATTATGTGATGATAAAAGAAATGGTGGATTAGGTATCATCAATGTTTTTCAATGGAATAAGGCTGCCATTTCTGTTTATGTTGATAAGATTTTTGCTGATGAGAATTGTTTATGGTCTAGATTTGTGAGGAATAATTTGATAGGTAAAAAGAATTTTTGGACAATGCAAATTCCTAGCTTTTGTAGTTGGAGTTGGAGGCAAATTCTAAAGCTCAGAAGCTCCTTCCTGCCAATCATTCAATGCAGAAACACTCAAATGCCAGGTTCTTTTTGGCATTTGCCTTGGGCAGGTAAATTATTTTATATAATGTGGTAGATTATAATTTGAGGTTGAATTATGGCATACCTGATTCTACTAAGGTTAGTGATTTGATTCATGATGGTGAAATCATCCTACCACATTGCAGTTCTGCATTGTTAAGGAAGCTTTGGTATGAAATTTCTTACAATTTTAGATTTGATAATGAAGGAATTACCTGGATAGGAAAGAATCATTCTATCAGTTCAGTTTATAAGCATTTTTGTAGTGAGAGAGCTGTTTTTCCTTGGTACAAAAGGATTTGGAATTTCATGAGTAATGCTAAACAAAATCTCTTGCTTTGGAAGGTGATGTCAAATGCAGTAAACACTAAAGATAAATTGTTTAAGTTAGGAATCTCATCTGATGATTTATGTGTCTTCTGTCAATCTGAAACTGAGTGCAACACTCATATATTTTTTGAGTGCTCTTATGTTCATCAACTCTGGAAGAAGATTCTTGAATTTGGGAAGTTGCATCAACCGGCAAGCTCAAGTAGAGATGAATGGTTCAATTTATTTAAGGCTGCTAAATGGAAATCAGCTGGAGGATTAATTCTTTTAAGAATTTTGAAGAATTTTGTGATGGAAATATGGACAGAAAGGAATCGTAGAATTTTTACTTATTATGAGCTGAGTGTTGATTCTCTTTTCTCTGTGATTATCAATGCAATCCTGAAGAAGAATGGATGATTTATGGTTCAAGTCTGGCAATTCTATTTGGCAATTCAATTGCTCCAGTCATTATATTCTATTGGAAATTATGTTTGGCAATCTGTTTTGCTGCTATGATACTTTTTTGAAATTTAGTTGTGTATGGAGAGTAGTTTACGAACTGTAATTAGTAATTAGGAGTTTTGTTTTTTGTTAGCATTGAGGTTTTTTTTATTTTGCATGTATAAATCTTATCTTATTTTTCCTCAATGCTAACAGTATAAGATGAATGTTGTTTGTAATTTTGCTGTTGTGAATAAAGTTCATTTGCTTTTCAAAAAAAATGGATTTGCTGTTGAGTAAAGAATTTATTTGTGTGCCCGACAAATTGGTAAACCTTAATGAGTTGGATGCGCAATTTTATTATTATATCAACTCCTGTGAATGCCATTGGATGCAGAGCGCTGGTTGTTTTGTGTGAAATAATAAATATCGCCATAGGATAGTAACAATTAATTTTGAACTACACTACATGGCATACTTCTTGAAGATAGCACACTCTATCATATACTACATAAGCATTTGGAGCTTGTGTGACGAGGTTGAAGATTTACCATATGAGCGAGAGGCTTGTATGGCGATGACTATATTACAGGTTGAACCGAAGACTGACATAGACTATATAAAATGTAACGGTAATTTGCTATATTAATAAAAAAAACCACACGGGTCTGGGGATGACAATAAACACATCTCTCTCAAAAACCATTTATAGGGTGATGAGAATTTATTCTCTGGAGTTATGATCTATACACACTCCCCTGTGGACACCGGAATATATCACTATAAATATGTGTATACCTTTTAGGATTAATTGGGTACCTAATATGGCCCAATAAATTTCCAAACCCCTCCACGTACAAAGGTGGCTATGGTGAAATTTTTCGAAAATTTAGGGTGTTAGCCAAATTTTTGAAGAATTAGAAAATTCTTAAAAACTGAAAAGTTGAAGAATGAAAGCCAAAATGAAAGTTGAGTTGGTTAGTTAAACAACTTTCAGCTTCGTTCCTTTTTGGAGACGAAAAGATTTTAAGTGGGGGAGATTGTAACAACCCGGAAAATCTGAACCAATTTAAAAAAATTTAATTTGGCTATTTTAGTGAATTTTGAATATTTAAAATGAATTATTTTAAATAATAACAATAAGAAATTTATTTTGAATAAAATTAGAATGTATATATTTATTTGAATCGATGTTGGAGTATAAATATTTATTTTAATTTTAAAAAGGAGTTGGAAATAGCGCGGCAGCTAGAAAATTTGAATTCGAACTTTGAATGACTGTATAGGATGCAAAGTAAAATGGATTTTAGTGAAACAAAAAATATTTAAATATGTTTATGAATATCTTTCTAACAAATCTGAAAAATCGAAATTTCATAGCGTGAATCAAAAGTTATGGCCAAATGAATTTTCAGAAAGATCACTATGGAGTAAATATAGCCCTTGAAAATAAACATTTTGCAAATGACCTCCATTTTCGACGAAACCACTTTTGTTGGATCCGGAATGTCAAATTATTGCTAGATTCCAATTTTCGTAATTTTAGAAATCAATATGCGAGCGTGGCATAGGAAAACGTGATAGTTTCAGTTAATTTGGATCGACCAGAAATTGGCAATTTTTCAAAAGGTCTCCAAATTTTATGAAACTAGTTTTGACCGTATCGTCTAAACATAGCTAGATTTATTTTTCTAGAATTTTTGGGATCAGTATGTAGCCCCGACAAATTAAAATGTACATTTAAATCTAAAATTAAATGTTTTTTACTTTGATTTGAAGAATAACTGACTGTAACAGTCGAATAGGCTGACGAAACATATCCCATTGTGTCCGGAATGGGGTATTTATCTAGAGGCGACAGTCGTTGGGTTTGGATTGGAGTTTGTGTGAAGAAACGCTGATTTTTGAAATATATATATATATATATAATCCAATTAAAAATTCTATTCATTGTTTTATTTTCTAATTAAAAATCGGAAACCCCGATAATCCTATCTCGTCGATGGCGAAACGTGCTCCTTCCTTCCCGGTTGATTTCTACCGATTCCGTTTGCCAAAACCCATCGCCCCTTTGGAACTTTTTGAAGTCATTCTCCCCCTCTTCAAATCAAGACCGACCTTGCTCTTCCTCGTCGTGTGTGGAGAGAGATCTGTCACCCTGAAGTGTCAAACTTCAAACCGCTACCGAGCCTTATCTCTGCCGTCGAGTTCACCAACGCCACCACCCCCAGGTGCGCGCCTCCAAGCTCTTCGACACCGTATAACCCGATCTTGTCCATATGCTTCGGTTTGCATAAAAATCTCAAAACTAGTTTTGAGGAAAACTGGTAGGTAACGGTTTATACAATTTAAAATAGATTATAGCACTTTAAAGCGCTACGAAATATGATTTTACAATAAAAATCATGTCTTTTTGCCAGGTTGTCGAAATCCAGTGAAACAAGAGACATTGCACTCGTGGCGACGTCTTCTACATTCTAGGAGAGACCGGAGATTTTTTGGAGCTTCCTACAATTTTTGGAGGAGTGGAACCCAATGTGATATTTCTAAATTATAAACGATATGGAATGGCGATGTATAAATTATATGATCGATATATAAGTTATATAAGCGTTGTACACCCCATATATAAGCGTTGTATAAGTTTTATGTGCGATGTATAAGTTATATATACATTGTAAAAATCATATGTGCATTGAATGGAATTGAAATCGAAATATATTTATATACGTATATATAAATATATAAATATACTCCCCTCATTCATAGACCATGGACGATATATATTGGTTGTGATGTTTGGATTTTGGTTGATGTGAAATTTAGTTGATAAATATGAATGGTTGATATGATTGATTGTGGTTGAAACCAAATAGGATTAGTTCGTGGAAAAATTCGTCTGCGTATGAACTAGATATAGAAAACCCCTAGTCAAAAGCTGTGAGGCTTTAAGGTAGAGCGAGGAGCCATACTCGGGATGGTGTTGGTTTTAACTACCCTGCCGTTATGCTGCCGAAATTTTCTGAAATATTCATGTGATTGAATTTTATTCATGTGTTGAAATACATTCAAGTATATAAAATAATCATGTTTGAAATAAATTGTTTTGACAATAAAAATCACAATTTTATTATATATATGGAATGCTAAAAATATTCATGTTAGAAATAAATTGTTTTAACAATAAAAATCACATTTTTATTATATATTTGAAGTGTTAAAAATAGTCATGTGTTGAAATAAATATTTGTTGGATAAAAATATTATTTTTATTACATATATGAAATGAAATGGTTTGGAAATGGAAGAACGATTATATATATAATTAAAATAAATCGAATAACGAAGCTGCAGTTCCTATTTTCAGACCGTGATTTTAAACGATTATTGTGGCAGATCCGACCGTCGGATTTTCCCGAAACCGAAACCGTTGGGTCCGCTTTGAAAAGATCTTTCCAATGATATAAAATTTGTAAAGATCCAACAGTTAGACTGTGTGAAATATTTAATTCAAATTTGAATAAAAACAGCGCCAGAATGGATTATATTTATATATATAAATATAATTAAAATAAAACGAATTACGACGCCCCAGTTCGTATTTTGAAATCAGAACTTTAAACGATTGTACCGGGAGATCCGACCGTCGGATTTTCCCAAAGCTAGAAACGTTAGGTCCGCTTTGAAAAGATCTTTCCAATTGTATAAAACTTGTAAAGATCCAACGGTTGGATTTTTGGATATGTGTAAATCAAATCTGAAGAAAAACAGCGCCATAGCCGCGTTATGGCCTGAAGCGTCATTTTGAATAAATTGGCTATTTTAAAATAAATAAAAATAGCGACAAATCGTTATAAAATATTATGAACGACATGGAATGGAAATAAACTGAATTTACTCGATTTATTGGATATTTGGTGGTTGAATGTGTTAGATAGGAAAATTACATTAATGAACTGAATTATTGATGTCAAATAATTTAACCATGGAAATGAATTGATTTGAATTCTAAGTATACGTTAATTATTTGAAAAGGCCGACGTACTTGTTGATCGTTTGGATGTGCGAGGAGCGATCTCCTGTATTGGATATATGGGACGAGGAATAAGGTGCCTCCTATTTCGTTTAGACCCCGAACGGACTTGTAAATGGACTGTGTGCCCGACATGGGATTTCACTCTGTGTGATTGACATACGTCAGTTGCATGGCGTGAATTGCCTGTGTAGCATGCTAAGATGCAGTGATCAAGGCTTTTGTTGAAAAGCACAGCCTTGTGGTTGATGATCAAAGCACGGCTTTAAATAGCATAGCTTTGTGTATGCCGTTGATTCGCGGGCCTCACACCCCGGTATGAGCCAAAAACGGGAGAGGACTTTATGGAGGACATGTGTTTCCTTCTAGCTAGGAGTGGTGTCAGCGTTTTGCAAGCCCTGACGTTTTACTTATGTGGATGATGGATAGCGAGGCGCCTCGGTTATATCGGTCGTTCCGGGGCCGATAGTTTGGTCAGGATATGACTAGTTTACGCCCCATAGGGCGGGAAAACGCAGTGTTCAGGCATTTTAATCCACTCCGTGTGGACCAGCCCTGAGGTCCCAGGGCCCACCTGAGTCTGGGTCTTGAGGGGAGGGCTAGAGCGTCTCGAAGCGGTAAGCACGATCCCTTTCCTTGGTTCATGACGGAAATCCAATTTCCAAATACGACATCGTGCGATTTTGATTGTAAACCTATATATGGCGACATGATATATAGTACACATGCCATCTATGATTGATACTTATGATTTAAATTGTTTTTGAAACATATGAACACTAGTAATAATATCAAATGCTTTTGTTTTATTCGTACCAAGCATTTTTTTGCCATTATAAGGTAAAACTCTATCCTCCGGTTTGCGTTGCATTGTGTGATGGGAACTGAGTCCTATAATAGCTTCATTTTTATAAAAAGCATTGTGATGTTTAAATGATTTACTCGTTTTGAGCGCTGACAATCCAATGGAGTAAACCCGTTCCGTGTTAGCGGCGTGGTTCTGTGATTGGCCTCATTGTAAAATAAGTTAAGTAGATTTCTCATACCAATCTTATGACTGACTCGTAGTTTTTTCACTTGCAAACTCGGGTGCCTCTATTTCTACACGAGCAGCCTTGTATTCAAGTTTTAGCAGGCTCTTTTTGGATAGCTATGGAGCTGGATTCTATCACTTCTTTCTTTTTATATTGTTCAGCTCCTGTTATGTACATTATGTTTGATTCCGCTGTAGACATTTTATATCAAGCTGAACTGTATTTTGTACTAAGTATGATCCTGTATACTGTGTAACTCTGATGATTAATGTTTATCCACTGTATTCTATTGTAAATTGTCTGGTGTATTTATATATTTATGTTTTGCTGTCATTTGTTTATGTGTTATATTCCAAATATTACCCTTGCCACAGTGGAACGGGGGTTTGGGGTCGTCATAGATAGCCCCTTAGCACACGTCCCGCAGTAAAGACCAACTCATGAAGTTAACTTGTTGGTTCCCAATTGGATCCTGAGTTCTACTTCCTATTTGGACTACCTTTGCATCCCGGGTTTTATCTCTTCCGGATCGGTTCAGTGGTCATAGCCACGCCTTGATTTGGTTTGAATATGTGTAGTGCTCCAGTCCTCATTAGTTCGGTTCAGTCACCCCTGCTCGGTTCGATTCGATAGTCATAGCCCTCTGGTTCAGTTCAGTCACCCTTGCTCGGTTTGATTCGATGGTCATAGCCCTCTGGTTTGGTGCAGATGGTGCTTCTGCCTCGGTCCGGTTCGTATGGTACCCCATCTCTAGGTTTCAATCTGGTTCTCTCCTCCGTCTCTGATCTGATGTGCAGCTTCCCGATCCGATCCCGTATTAGTTCATGTGGCCTTCCTTGTTGCCATGCTTTACCTCTTATGCTAGGTTTCGATCCAAATCGAATTCCCTTGCCCCGTTCTCCTATCCGATCCGAGCCCCATATCTGATCCAATCCGAAACCCTGCACATTTCCTGCAACTTTTCCAACGACTGTTTTATGCCATACGACGGCGTTTTCGACCATTCTAACTTTCTATTCAATCACAAAGCATACCATACGATCATAGCAACATAGAGAATCAACAATAAACATCAAAACAACAATTTAACATGTTAATATGGATCAAACAAACCCAAGAACCTATGTTTTCCCCTTAATCATGTTTAACTATAACTAATGATAGTATTAGTAAACTTACTCCAAATTAACCCAAATTTTTATCAGAGCCCTAAAATAACATTTTATAATTTTTCCAGAATTTTCTAAGTCATAATTTCGCTAATTAACACTAATCACCCCTAATTAGTTGTAATTAGTGAAAAACAATGCAAATCACTCACCTTAGCCATAAATAATTTATAGATCTGAAAGTATCTATGATTTGGGTTGAATCTCTATGTGTTCCAGCAGCTCTATCCCAAATTCTATGCTAATTTGCCTTGGTTTGATGTTGATTAGGCTAATACTTGATTAAACGATTATTAAAAGGTGATTTGGGTATTGGAGGCCATTGTTAGGGTTGAAGAGAGTTAAGTGGCGGTTGGAAAACGACAAAGAAAAGATTTCTCTAACCCTAATCAGCCCTTATATAGCTCCAATTCCTAAATCCCCAATGGGCCTAACTGCTAATTACCCTATTATGCCCAGTTAAGCTGTATTTCACCTTCCAAACCTTAATTCAGCCATATCTCCCAAAAGGTAAAACTGTTGATTATTGTGACCACTCTATAGAAAGGTAAACCATCATCTGAATCTAATGGAAGTGGTTTTAAGTCAAAACTCCTTACAAATCAAAATTTATAGGAAAAACAAGATTCACTATGGGCAAAATGGTTATTTAAAAATTGAAAAAAATCGTAAACATGGAAAATGACCCCAATAGTTGTTCCCCAAAGTTACACGACTGTACAACCTCAAATAAAAAAGAAATAAATATTCTACGATCCTTCGATACATAGAATGCGGGTCGTTACACTCTTCCTCCCCCCTCCCCCTCCCTCTTTAAGAAATTTTGCCCCTGAAATTCCTTAACCAAAACATACAAATGTGTTCCGCATGCCTATCAGCCATTTACAAACAACCAAACATACACAACAAGCCTACCCTAGCATGCGGTTTACCAACAAGGGAAGAAACTATCACTATTAAAATCTTACTAGGCAAAGAGTTCTAGATGCGATTCCCTTATGCTCTCCTCTCTTTTCCGAGTACAGTCATTCTCATTCTCGCCCTACTGAACCTTGACCAGTTTCATCGCCTTCCTTCGAAGTTGCTTCGTGTTGCTCTCGACAATACGGATCGGCTAGCGGTTCCCAACCGCCTCGGGTTCCACTTCGATGTAATCCAACTAATCCGGTGGAATAGTCATATCGGGGTCGTGCACGAACTTCCTTAACTGAGAAACATGAAATACGTCTTGAAATCCTGCCATCTTGTCAGGTAATCCAACCTTATATGCCAAATTCCCAACTTGCTCGAGAACTGGGAATGGATCAACAAATCTTGGTGTTAACTTGCCTCTTTTACCAAATCGAATCACGCTCCTTAACGGAGAAATCTTGACAAACACCAAGTCGCCAATGGAAAACTTTAAATCTCTTTGCCTCTTATCAGCATAACTCTTCTGCCTATCTTGGGCAGCCTTCATTCGCTGCTGGATAACCCTGATCTTGTCTGAAGTTTCTCTTATCACATCTGGCCCAAGAACGAACTTCTCACCGGTTTCTAACCAACATGATGGTGAGTTGCATGGTCTTCCGTACAAAGCTTCAAATGAAGCCATACCAATACTGGACTGATTACTATTATTATATGTAAATTCAACTAGATGCAAATGGTCATCCCATGACCCTCTAAAATCCAATATACAAGCTCTCAAGAAATCCTCTAATATACGATTTACCCTCTTTGTCTGACCGTCGGTTTGAGGATGATACGCAGTACTGAGATGTAATTCTGATCCTAAAGCCTCTTGTAAGCTCTTCCAAAATCCTCTAGTAAACAACGGATCTTGGTCACATATAATGCCTTTGGGTATTCCATGAAATCTCACTACCCACTTCATATATAGTTCCACTAACTTAGCTGCCATTCTATTCGACTTGACAGGTATAAACCTTGCACTCTTGGTCAATCGGTCCACAATCACCCAAATACTATCATGGCCCGATCTAATCCTTGGTAACCCATCAATGAAATCTATTGAGACTTGTTCCCGTTTCCATTCGGGAATTTCCAATGGTTGTAACAAACAACTAGGCTTCTTTTTCTTAGCTTTTACTAGCTGGCAGTTCATGCATTTGGATATAAACTTCCCAACATCTCTTTTCATCCCTTCCCAGTAGTAGGTCGGCTTCATGTCTCAGTACATTTTATTACCACCGGGATGTATCGTTAGTTTTGAGTGATGGAATTCCCTAAGCACTTCATCTCTCAATCCATTAACATTGGGTACAACTAGTATCCCATTCTTTCTAAGCCATCCATCTCGATCAAGCACATACTTGTTCATCTCTTCGTCGATTCCCATCTCTAACTTGGAGATGATTTCCAATAGGTTAGGATCGTCCCTCTGACTGGAACCAATCCGCTCAATCAAAGTGGGTCTGATCATCATACTTGCTAACATTTCTGGATCTAATTCACACTTTGGTTTGAAATCATACCCTGCGATATACTCCAGTTGCTTCCATTCAAGAAACATAGCCCCTAAACTGGCATGTCTTCTACTCAATCCATCAGCTATCGCATTGCCCTTTCCTGGTGCATATGCGATATCGAAATCATAGGAAGACAAGAATTCTAACTATCTTTGCTGTTGGAGATTTAGATCCTTCTGAGAGAAGAGATACTTCAACGATTTATGATCGGTAAACAACTCGAATCTTTCTCCCAAGAGATAACATCTCCACATCTTCAACGTGAACATGATCACTGCCAATTCCAAATCATGGGTAGGGTATCTTTTCTCATGCAGTTTCAATTGCCGGCTAGCATAAGCTACAACCCTACCTCCTTGCATCAACACATCACCTACTCCGGTACCACAGGAATCCGTGTATACCGTCATCTCTCCATTCCCTTTGCGAATGACTAACACTAGCGCACGAGTCAACTTTTCCTTTAGACTCTTAAATGCATTTTCACACCTTTCGTCCCAAACGAAAGCTTGATTCTTCTTGGTCAACTGAGTTAACGGTGCCGCTATCTTGGACAAGTCTTAGATAAAATTACGATAATATCTAGCTAACCCCAAGAAACTTCTTATGTTTATTGCATTCTTGGGAGTAGACCAATCTTGTACCATAGCCACCTTCGCAGGATCAATGGCAATACCATTCTCTGAAACAACATGGCCCAAGAATCTTACTTCCCTCCTCCAGAAGTGACACTTAGAAAACTTTGCTTTCAACTGGTGTTTTCTCAATACCTCCATCACTACTCTCAGATGTTCCTTGTGTTCTTCCTCTGTCCTCGAATAAACAAGTATATCGTCCACGAACACAAGAACAAACTTATTTAATTGACCTCGGAATACTCTATTCATAAGATCCACAAAATATGTTGGTGCATTGGTCAACCCGAATGGCATGACCAAACACTCATAGAATCCAGATGGCGTCCGAAAGGTCGTTTTAGGTATACTCTTAGCTGCTACTCGGAGCTGATGAAATCCTGTCGTGAGGTCCAACTGGGAGAACACTCTTGCTCCTTCCAATTTATCAAACAAATCGTCTATCCATGGAAGAGGATACTTATTCTTCCTATTTACTTTATTCAACTCGCGATAGTCCACACAAAAACGAAGGGAACCATCTGCTTAGTGGCAAATACAACTGGTGCTCCCTACTCAGAGATACTGCTTCTAATAAATTCCTTCTTCAAAAGATCGCTTACTTGAAACCCGACCTCTCTCTGCTCCCTTGGTGCCATACGACGAAGTGGCATCACTATAGGTCTGGCATCTTTCACTAAATCAATACAGAATTCAATCTCTCGGTGTGGTAGAAGTCAGACACTTCCTCAAAGATATTCGGATACTGGCCAGCAATGGGAACACCCGATAACTCGTCTTGTGGGATGTCGAGGAAATTTAGAAAACTAGCCATCACCTCATCAATAGGTAGGCCACCAAACACTATCCTCCACCCATCATCCGCCCTAATAGTCATCGAAAATCCCTCACAGTCTACCACCACCCCATACCTTTGGAACCAATCGACTCCCAAAATAATGCCAAACCTAGTAAAGCCCAAAACAAAGCAATCACAAGCAAACATACATCCATGACTCGATAAGACCACATTTCGACAAATCAAGTTAAGGCTAGTCGAACCACCAATCGGGTTCGTCACAACTAAAGGTCTATCGACTATCTCAGGATCCCGTCCCAACCTATCTATCATGCCACTAGATATGAAGGAATGGGAAGACCCAGTATCAAACAATACTCGAACAGGAACATCATAAAAAGAAAGCATACCTTGAATGACGATATTCTTTCCTTTCTTCGCCGCAGTTGGGGCATCGACGAAGAAGGAACAGTATTAATAGCATATGTTTTCACAATCTGCTTATCTTTAGGGGGTTACGGACATTTATCCTTGTGATGTCCCACTTGGCCGCGGTTGAAGCACTTCCTGTCCGCTGGCTTTGCTTGACATTCTTTAGCATAATGGCCCTTCTTGCCATAGCTAAAGCACTCAACATCTTTCTTACCCTTCTTCTGACCATCCTTAGCTTGCATCTGACTTTGCTTCCTTTTATTTTGAGAATTATTCTTGTCTCCACCGCTTGCTTGCGGCTTTGGCCCATCTGCAAATGCAACAGCGACTTCAGTATTGGGCATAGGATAAAGGCTCTCTGACCTCAATGCTTTCCCAACAATCGATTCAAAAGTCTCATCAATATGGTTTAAAAGCCTTTCCCCCAAGTACTGATCTAAGCCTGTTATGAACTTCTCATTCTTCTTCTCCGGAGTGTCAATAAGGGATAATCCATACTTCGATAAAGTATTGAACTCAGCAATATATTCCGAGACTTCCCTACTATTCTGCTTAAGCTCCAAGAAATTCCTAAACAATTCTGATTTCTGGGCAGCTGGGATAAACTTATCACTGAATCGGGCCTCAAACTGATCCCAAGTAACTTGATCCTCAGGAGTAGCTGCCTTAATATCATTCCACTAATTCACAGCCCGTCCTTGCAGTTGACGGGATGCTAGCTTCCTCTTCATCACATCTTCAATTCTCAGATCCTCGAAGATACGCTCATAACTATCAAGCCAATCTTGAACTTCTGTAGCCGAGTCCGTTCCATGGAACGGCTTTCCACTAAGACTAGTGTAGTCCTTACAAAGCTTGGCGAAATCGGCCATAGGTGCCTGCACCGCTGCACCACCACGATTTGCAGCATTAGGGGCTGCCCTCTAAACATCCCTAAGCATCTCTCTCATGAAGTATGTGAACATCGTCCTCATATCAGGAGCATTTCTATTATTGGCTCATGAACCAGTATTCCTCATATATCGTCTCATCGTTCAATCTGTAAGGAGAAAGCGATTAACCATCTCTTCAGTGGTGCCAGTGCAGTGCGACTCCATCCTTAGATGTAACACCCAGTAATTTTAAAACGGACATAAGAGATAATTAAAGAATAATTAATCTTTAAAAGAAGAATTGGGTGAAAATGGGTTACGCCATTGCGTTCGTCTCGAAATTCTGCTTGAGATAGAGTCCGAGTTTGCGTGAATCGGACTCCGTATGAAGAAGTTATGGAGGTTAGAAGTTTTCAAGTTTAAGCAGAAATTAAATTAAATTAATTATTAAATAAATCGAGTTCGAAATTCAAATCTGCAGAGAAGGTTGGGCGGGAAAAGTCGACAATATGGTGTCGATCTCCCTAGGGGTTTCGACACAGGTGTCGACCCCTCTATAGGGGTGTCGACATAGGTGTCGACCCCCCCGTAGGGGTCGATTCGAGCGAGCTGATCTGGACAGTGATGATTTTCTGAGGTGTTAGGGTATATGTCTCATGTTCTGGTTAGCTCTCTTGGGTTTGGATGGCTTTGATGACTCCTAGGTTGATCTAAAGGCCCATATTAATCCTAAAATTCTATATGATCACCCCCAAACCTTAACCCTAGACCTCACAACCCTAAACTATGATGTCGTCATGTTGTTCATCTACAAACTAACCTAGCCGCCACCATAACAAGTCAAATTCTAGATTAAAGATAAGAGATAAAGATTCAAAGCCTAGGAATTGTGAAAAGAATTCTAGAACAACAACGAACGAATCAACGCCTACATCAATGGATTAGCTTAGCAACTTCAGAAATCAGATCCTATAATTCAAGATCCGTTTTCTGTAAGTGCAGTTACTTTCACAAGATAATTGTTTAAACGTAATTGTGATGAGTTATGAATTGGACTGTATGAAAATGTTTGTAAATCATATAAAGTTTATGTCTTTGCAAACTATGTTTTGATTTATGCTTGATTTGATTCGTTATATGCAAGTTATGTTCTATGTTAATTCATATGCCTAATTACATATGCAAGTTATGTATGCAAGTTTGCTCGATCTATGCAAGTTATGAAAGATTATATGCAAGTCATGTTCATACATGTAAGATCATATTTTATATGTTTAGATCTACATGTTTATATGATTAGATCTATATCAGTCCATATGTTTAGAACTATATGTTCATATGTTTAGATCTACATGTTTATATGATTAGATCCATATCAGTCAATATGTTTAGATCTATATGTTCATATGTTTAGATCTACATGGTTATACGATTAGATCCATATCAGTCCATATGTTTATAATTATATGTTCATATGTTTACATCCATGCAAATTTATGTTTAGATCCATGCTAGTTTGAACCCAATATGTTGATTGGATCTATTTTTATATGTTTACTAGATTTATGTCGTCTTAGATCTATATTGTATATGCCAGTTATGATGTCATTTGTTTCATCCCTTTTTCCTTTTTTTTATGAGTTGGGCTAATTGTGAGCCTAACGTATCACATGAACTATACGCACGAACGACGTGGGTACGTTGGGGAAAAGTTTAGGTAAAGGTTGAATATTATGTAATTGGCATAAATAGGGGTTGTAATCATATAATTAATTTTGGGCATAACTAGAAAATCTGGCATAACTTGAATTGACTGCACTTATGGATAATTTACATATAAACTTGGACATGAATGGTAAATATGTAAATTGGCTAAAAGATGAACGTGCTTAACCCGAGGTTAGATTGAGTTGCGGTGTAAGACTTCCCGGAACCACCTGGCACATCCAGCAACTGCAACAACATAGATCTAATGTGAGAGGTTTGCGAATTAAGCCCAAAAACCCGAGGTTAGAATGAGTTTGCGGTAGAATTCTGCCCGGAACCACCCGGCACATCCAGCAACCGCAAACAATAGTTCTAATGTGAGAGATTGGTGCTTTAATGAATAAATTAAAGCTAAGGAACAAACATGCTATGAATGGAAAGGTTAAGTAACATATGAACAGATGACATTTAACTAATACAACATGTTAGGTGGGTGGATTTAGTTAACATGGACAAGAAGACAACATAACCAATATTACATGAACAAAGTGGATAGGGTTAAGGCAAAGCTTAACCAATAATACATATGGACTTGATAAGAGGAAGGGTTAAGTAAATCTTGGGTAAGTGGGTAATATTAGTATACATAGGTCCACAAACTTAATCGTTAAATAACCATGCGTGAATCAGTGAGAATGTTAAGTAACATATGAATAGGAAACACTTAACCAGTACAACATGTTAATTAAGCAAATGGGTAGGGTTAAGTTAAATTGAGAACACTTAACCATTATAACATGTTGATTAGGAAACGCTAGTAATGGGGACCCATTTTAGCAGTAACCCACATAGATGTATCATGGTACCCCGAGCAAGGCAGGGTGGGGCACAAAACTGGGCTGATTATAAGCAGTCAAAATAGTGACGGGTGGTGCAGCAGTGTAGGTTCCGATGGAGTATGGGCGTGCACGTGCTCCGGAGTGGAAAAAGCAAGCACTGGGCATCAGCAGTATACACTGTGCATCTTGAATCGTGTCAGGTTGCCATTATGGGAATTGATACACCCCATGATGGGGCCAGCACAGG
Organism: Allium sativum; assembly: GCA_030737875.1. NCBI lineage: Eukaryota > Viridiplantae > Streptophyta > Magnoliopsida > Asparagales > Amaryllidaceae > Allium > Allium sativum. The sequence goes on along the minus strand of CM060926.1, from coordinate 676,607,290 downwards.
TATCTACATACAAGCGGGGCCGAATGACATAAGTAATGAATACATTCCTGCGAGGTCGAATGATATAAGTAATAAATACATGCAATTTAGGGAGCCGATCTAACGAGGAAGGTAGTGGGTACAACTCGTGGGGTAAGGAGCAAAAAGGGGCACCTACGATAGCAGCTAGGAGTACACGAAACTACCATTATCATGATTAGTGAGAGGGATGAACTTTTAGTATAGGACTAGTAAGGGTGCGGTGTAACTAGTAATGATACAATGTTACTAGCATTAGTGCAGTGTAGTAATTATCCTGTAGTGATTAGAAGCGCAATCAACATTATATCTTGTTCATCTTGTCTGATTTGTCATGCTTATTTATTCAACAGTCATTTCTTGCTTTCCAGTTTGTGTTCTTATCCTGTTACTTCAATGATTATATTGTTAAAGTCACTGGACTCAACATACTTATGTCTGACCTAGTTTGTTTCACCTCTTTTCTTCTTTTCCCCCCTCCCTCCCCTCCCTCAGGTTCTTAGGGAGGAAATACTCAAGCTTGGTTCAGATATCTCTTTCTTCCAGCTTGAAGTTGAAAGGTGTATTGCTTGGCTTTGATTCTGCGTATGGCATTTTTCTGTTGGGGATTATGGATTTAAAATTATGTACTCTAAAGGTTTTGTACAAGACGGGTATTATATACTTGATTTTGATATTTGGAAATGTAATCAAACTTATTTCTATTTCCGCTGCAATAAAATTACAAAATTTTCAAGTACTACTTTTTCTGTCTTGTAATATTCCGTTTTTTTTACTTATAATGCTTCACGAAACTTAATGCGTTCCCTTTGTGAGTGACATTAACGGACATGGGGTGTTACATGTGGTATCAGAGCTGAAGGTTACCAGAACAGATAAAAGATTTTGAAAACTGTTTTCAAAAGTATTATTTTCAAAAACATGTTTCAAAGAAGGAGTTTTCAAGAGAAAGATTTACTATGAAAAACATAATCCCCAAAAGCCATATATCTATCTTTCGATTCTTTCTTTCGAATCTCTTCCTTTTTCCTTTTTAAGTCTCTTTCTCCGCGTTTAGATGCCTTTCCTAAGATACAGAAGGACTTCGGTGCGATGGGCGGAAAACCTTTTCATGGGACTGAGACATTTGTCGAGGCTATGAATTGGTTCAAGGAAGTGAAGGACTCATTTGGTATCTTGGAGATGGACAATGGAAGGAAAGTTCAACTAGCTGCTTGGTCAATGAGGAAGTTTATGCTGAGGAACACAACCCAAGGATGAGGAATTTGTTGATATGGCCTTAATCCACGAAGAAGGTGAAGGAGAAAGTGGAAAGAATAATTAACCCCTGTAACAAAAGAAGATGTCTTTATTGTGGTATAACGGGCCATATAATTAAGGACTGTAGGAAGAAGAAGAAGCATGGTTTTTACCATTGCGGCGAGGCAGGACATGTGATTTAAGATTACCCAATGAGGTAAGGACAAGGGCATGGATAGAGGACATACCTGCTTCTGGAGAACAGGTTCATGCTCTCATGGCACCAGGACAGGAGAGAGATAGAAGCATTTTTGTTGAAAGTTTGATTTTCCTTTTTTAGTCATCCTGTTCGAACTTTGTTTGACTTTTGCGCTTCACAATCGTTTTATCTGCTTCGTTAGTTGAAACACTACACCTAAATACTAGTCTAGTTATGGATCCCATTGTAGTCTCATATCCTATTGGTGGTTCGGCTCAGTTATCTATGATTTTTCAGGTTTTGAGAGTGTCTATCTTGGGCGTTGGGTTTGAATGCAACGCCTTCGTTCCTGGTTTCACAGGCTATGGCTTGATTCTAGGGATGGATTAGCTAGCCAAGCATGGTTCCATCCAAGACTGTGAAAAGAGGGTATTTAGACAGTTGACTCATTGTGGAAAGACCCTTGATATTTCTTGTGACCCTAGGGGTTCAGTGATGCTTAGCTACCTAGAATCTCTTGACGCATTCATCGATGATTTGAAATTTGTTTGTGTAGTCTGTGAGTATGGTGACATCTTTGATGAGGTTCAGGGTCTACCCCGAGGCGCGAGATAGATCTCCGAATATACTTTGTAGATAATGAAAAGCAAGTTGCAATGCCAGTGCGCCACATGGCTCCGAGAGAGAGAGAGAGAGAGGAAGGAACTCAGTAAACAAGTAGGGGAGCTACTTGAGAAAGGGTTCATAAGAAGAAGCATTTCGGAATGGGGTGCTCCAGTTGTTTTTGCTACGAAGACTGATGGTTCACTTAGATTGTGCGTGGACTATAGGGAGCTAAATAAGCTCACGAAGAAGAATAGACACCCATTGCCGAGGATAGATGATTTGTTCTATCAGTTAGCTAGTGCTTTGGTTTTCTCACAGTTGGACTTAGCTACAGGATTTCACAAGTTGAGTGTAGCTGAGGATAGCATAGATAAGACTGCTTTTAAGACTCCTAACGGTGTCTTTGAAGGGCTCGTCATACTTTTTTTTTTGGTTTGACGAATGCACCCACATATTTCATAGACTTGATGAGTACGGTGTTTAGGGAGTTCCTAAACAAGTTTGTGATAGTCTTTGTGGATAGTATTTTGATTTTCTCTAGAAGCGAGGGAGAGTATGCCCTACATCTTAGGGAAGTCTTAGAGACCCTGGAGCGCATCAACTCAAAGCTAAGTTCTCCAAATGTCATTTTCTGGAGGAAAGAAGTGAGGTTCTTAGGACAAGTGGTCTCTAAGGACGGAATAGCAGTAGATCCTACAAAGATGGTGGCAATCTAAGATTGGAAGGTTCCTAGAAAAGCAACGGAAGTAAGAAGTTTCTAGGGTTGGCGGGTTACTATAGGAAGTTCGTTAAGGGATTTGCGAAGGTATCAACCCTAGTTTTGAATTTGCTAGATGGGAGCAAACCATTCACGGTATATACCGGTACTTGCGAGGAAGGTCTTAGAGCAGTTTTCGATGCAAGAGGAAAGGGTGATATGCAAAAGGCAGTAGGTACGCAGTTATGTTTGAGCATCGCGTATCATCCACAGATGGAAGGACGGACAGAAAGGGTGAATAGAATCCTTAAAGATATTTTGAGGTTATGCATCCTAGATTTTGGAGGACATGAGAAGAGCACTTTCCATTTGTGGAGTTCGCTTATAACAACAATTATTGAGCTAGTATTAGGGTTTTTATGGACGACCGTGTCGATCTAATCTATGGATAAGATTTTACTTAGGCCAGATATGGTTAGGAAAACTTCTGAGGAGATAGACTTGATTCGAAGATGAATGAAGACGGCACAGGGCCGACAAAAGTCTAACGCTGACAAGAGATGAACCGACCTTGAGTTCGATGTTGGAGACAAGGTTTTTATTAAAGTGCCATCATGGAGGAACATAGTTCGCTTTGGGGAGTGTGGGGAAATTAGCACCAAGATTCGTAGGGCAAACCCCATTACAAAAAGAATTGGACAGACAAAAGAGTGAAGTTGTCGAAAAAGCTTAGTGGTGTTCATGACATGTTTCACGTATCGCATATGAGGAAGTGTTTACATGATACCGCGGAAATAGTGGAGCTGAGCATGCTTAGAGAAGTGGAAGTGGAGCAAGATGTCACGATTAGACGAGCTCCTACATGTATCCTTGGATCAGAGACCAAGAAGTTACGCAACAGAGAGGTTAAGTTGGTTAAAAATCCAATGAGTAGATGATCAAGGAGACGCGACTTGGGAGATGGGAGACAAGATGCGTACGCTATACCCTTTTCATTTTTCAGGGTATACTCTAAATTTCTCCTTTTTCTATCACTTTGTTTAGACTTGTCCTATCGTTTAGTGTATCCTCTTGATTACATTCTTGATCTTTAGGTAGGAAGATCATATGGTTGTAAACATGTGTTTGAGACATGTTATGTTTGGTGGATGCAAGTGTTTGCTAGTGGTTGCTTGTGGATACATTTACACACACATTAGACACTAGATCGGCTCAGTCACTTTCATATTGCATATGCATATATGTATTTGTATATGGATTGAAACTTGATGTGCTATCATATAGATGTTGCATTTGTATGAATGATTAAGCACTCATGTAGAAGTTATAAAGTACGATTAGGAATAATTGCATACATGATGGACTCATGGCACTGACATAATTTGCATTAAGGAGGTCAACCGAATCAGTAGATCGCCTGATTTTGCATTAGATAAGGACATATACACACACTATGCATATGATCATGAAAGCATTAGAAACCACTTTAAGAACAATGGATGCTTGTGATTGAATGGTTGAGTAGATGGCTGTTGGATGGTACGATACATATTCTTCTTGACTTGAAGATTTCGGGGACGAAATCCTTTAAGTAGGGGGAATGTAACAACCTGTAATATTAAAATGGAACATAAGAGAAAATTAAAGAATAATTAATCTTTAAAAGAAGAATTGGGTGAAATGGGTTACGCCATTGCGTTCGCCTCGAAATCCTGCTTGAGATAGAGCCCGAGTTTGCATGAATCGGACTTCATTTGAAGAAGTTGTGGAGGTTAGAAATTTTCAAGTTTAAGCAGAAATTAAATTAAATTAATAATTAAATAAATCGAGTTCGAAATTCAAATCTACAGAGAAGGATGGGCGGGAAAAGTCACGCCATCGAGTGTCGATCCCCCTAGGGGTTTCGACACAGGTGTCGACCCCCCATATAGGAGCGTCGACATAGGTGTTGACCCCTCCCCCCCCCCCCCCCCCGTAGGGGTTGACTCCAACGAGTTGATCTGGACAGTGACGATTTTCTGAGGTGTTAGGGCATATGTGTCATGTTCTGGTTGGCTCTCTTGGGTTTGGATGGCTTTGATGACTCCTAGGTTGATCTAAATGCCCATACTAATCCTAAAATTCTATATAATCACCCCAAACCTCAACCCTAGACCTCACAACCCTAAACTTTGATGTTGTCATGACGTTCATCTACAAATTAACCTAGTCGCCACCATAACAAATCAAATTCTAGATTTAAGAGATAAAGATTCAAAGCCTAGAAATTGCAAAAAGGAATTCTAGAACAACAATTTACGAATCAACGCCTACATCGATGGATTAGCTTAGCAACTTCAGAAACTAGATCCCAGAATTCAAGGTCCGTTTTCTGTGAGTGCAGTTACTTTCACAAGATAATTGTTTAAAAGTAATTGTGATGAGTTATGAATAGGACTATATGAAAATATTTGTAAATCATATAAAGTTTATGTCTTTGCAAACTATGTTTTGATTTATGCTTGATTTGATTCTTTATATGCAAGTTATGTTCTATTTTAATTCATATGCCTAATTACATATGCAAGTTATGTATGCAAGTTTGCTCGGTCTATGCAAGTTATGAAAGATTATATGCAAGTCATGTTCATACATGTAAGATCATATTTTATATCTTTAGATCTACATGTTTATATGATTGGATCCATATCGGTCCATATGTTTAGAACTATATGTTCATATGTTTAGATCTACATGTTTATATGATTAGATCCATATCAGTCCATATGTTTAGAACTATATGTTCATATGTTTAGATCTACATGTTTATATCACTACACCAAAACAGGTGATTGCCAACGAGTATAACTGTCGCAAACAATTTCCGCAACACTTATTAGTGTTGCTATGGAGGGGTGGCAATGTATTACCAACGCATATAAGCGTTGGCAAATATTCATTCCCAACGCTTATGTGCGTTGGAAAATATTCAGTCACAACGCTTATATGCGTTGGCAAATATTCATTCACAACGCTTATAAGCGTTGGTACATTTTCTCTCCCAACGCTTATAAGCGTTGGTAGATTTTTGTTTGCAACGCTTATAAGCGTTGGTAGATTTTTGTTTGCAACGCTTATACATGTTGCAAGATTTTCATTCACAACAAATATAAATGTTAATAATAACATAAATATGCATTAGTAATACCTATATTCTAGCATTAATTGTCAATTAGTAACTAACATGATTATAATATAGACGATATTTAATATAAATCCAAAACAAATATTATTCTCAATTTAAAAAGTATAACTCAATCAATACCAATAGAAAACATTCATAATCAAGTATCAACATAGAATATCAGTTAACAACATACAAGTACAATACATAATTAAGTTGCTAAATTCAATACAATAGTGAAATTCTACAAATATCGAATACGAAACTCCGACCATATAATGAAGTCTCCGTCTAAAAATTCACATAACTAGTACATTCCATTTCGAGGACCATCATAACTTAGTGCATTCGGCTCAAGAACATCCGGTTCAAGATCTTTTATTACACCATTACAACTATCATCCAATTTCCTCTTTTCTTCCGTTGCCTTTGGAAGTGTCTGCATTCATTTAACATCACATTAAATTGAAATTTTCAGCTCCTTGTCAAAAACATGAATATGCATCACGTATAAAAAAAAACACGAGTTTTGCGCAAACTTAATTTTCCAAACTGAGTTGGGCAAAGCTGCGCAAACTCGGTTTGCCCCCACTCAGTTGCGCAAACTCAGTTTGCCCGACTAAGTTGCACAAACACGGTTGTGCAGACTGAGTTTGCGCAACTCAGTTGGGCGAACTGAGTGAGTTCAGTTTGGCCAGTTTGGCAGACTAAGTGTGCAACTTAGTTGTGCAAACTGAGTATGCACAATTCAGTATGACAAACTGAGTTTGCACAACAAATTTTATGCAAAAAAAAAAGCCAAAGCACACGTGATAGGTAACGATCATCTATCACAATAAGTGACTGGTAGTCATTTTCTTCATTCCCAAAAAAAGCCAATATTTTTATATTTACATAATAATTGAAGATATATGCAAAACTCATACCAATAATCATCAAGAATGTTTCCTGATACGTGAGGTTTAAAAGAGGAGCTATGGTCTCGTGATATATGGCCAGCGACGTATAACATGGAAGATACCTGAAAAATAATATCATATTTAAAAAATTATAAAGTATTGATATTTGTTTAACTAATTTTCAGATGTTCCTATTTATGTATAATATGTTCAAATACCAATAAAGCAGTAAACTTGTTTAATTTGCATGGATTGGAAAGATTTTATAAACCTATGATACCATGCATATTTCCTGAGCTTTTGAAAGTATGTTTGAAGGGAGGAGTTGTTCTAACAAAAATAATATTTCATAACTTTAAATTAGAAATTCAGGAAGGTGGAAGTTGAATACTTAGTAAATGAATATATGTATTCATATTAAAATGCACACACATGTATAAATATCAACTTTAGAAATTGAGTTAATTGTCAAACAAACTAAGGTACGCTACACCGTCAGTTATAGACTAAGATAGCAACTAACCCTTGGAGTTTTTGTATAAAAATGACTAAGTTCAGCTAATGATAATAACATATCAGAACTATATATAGTTAGAGCAAAATGGTAAGAAGCAGTAAATCAGGTTTTATGCCATGCTATAAGATAACCAATCATACATATATATGTGTGTGTGTTTCGTAAATTCAATGAACCAATTAACTATGAAACTTATTTAAATAAACTCCAGAGTACTTCTGAATGTTCAGCAATGTGTGTTTAGCCATCATTTGATTTGGATTTCAAAGGCCAAATTGAATCAAATAAGAAATTAATGAGCCATTCTCTATGTCAACATTCAATTTACCAAGTTCAGAATTCATACAGAAAAAATTAGCAATAAATTGATTAGGAAAAAGTTGGAAAATACCTTATACAAAGATAAGTACACCTGATGGAATGATGGATTTTTTAATTCTGTTTTTTTTGGCAATGTGTTGGTTTGCAAGATCCAATTTAGCGAGCTTGACAACAAAGTAAATCGAACCATAGCTGTCAAGTACAAATTATGGCATAATCATCAAACAGATGAAGAGTCTAGCAATAAATAAAGTTATGTGGGAACAATAAGCATTCAGCTTGTAGCTCTATCCAACTTCTACTTAGTGCATACAATTGAAAATTTTGTTCAAATAGCACAAACCTACTCAACAGTAATATAAGGCAAGTGTAAAAGGATTGGCTCTCAGCGCATACTTAAATAATTAAACCAAATACAGATATGAGCTAATTAATTAGAGTAATTAAACATTAGACAAGCGCAAGTGTGCTCATAGACTGAGGTGTTACTAGATAATATTTACTTTGACCAAACATTAGTTTACATATAACTAAATCTAACATCACTGCAAAATAAAAAAATACTTACAGTATGCATCCAAATGCAAAGACTACCACAGATCTGAAGAGAAGATGGTAGCGGACGGTGAGTAATAGCAAAAAAATAAGCAACTGCTACTCATTAGGCACTGACCTAACTGAAGATATAGGTTGATGAACCTGAAGATAAGCGGCTGCCAAATCGATTCTCAAGATTATAAATTCTTCAAAAAATTATAACCTGAATGCGAGTTGTAACTTGAAGTCAAAAAATTATAAATTCTTCAAGCCCACAAATAAACAAAGATCCCCAAGATTAAATGATATTGAATGCGAGTTATAACCTGAAGCCTAATCGATTCTCTGATGCCCAAATTGAATGCGCCCCCAAATCCGGTTGTTTGATGTTCGATTAGAGAGGATAGGATTCCAATTTTTTAATCTTCGGTTCTGGGATTCGTAAGTTTATTGTTTTTTGGAAATCATGGGATGCGTAGTATATGATTTAGGCGGCCGTTTATGGTAAAAGCGTTGGGCATACGAATAGGAAAGAGGAACTAGGGTTACAGGTGTTGGTTTACCGTTTTGCCCTCATAAACCATCCTTACCAACACATATAAGCGTTGACAACAAAAAAAATTTAATTATGTACTTTTGGTAACACTTTTTCAATATAGCAACGCATATTACGGTGACTACCCTACAACACAAATAAGTGTTGGCAATTGAAAAAAAAGGGTTACCAAATGACCATTATGGTGTAGTGTATGATTAGATGCATATCAGTCCATATGTTTAGAGTTATATGTTCATATGTTTAAATCCATGCAAGTTTATGTTTAGATCCATGCTAGTTTGCACCCAACATGTTGATCGGATCTATTTTTATATGTTTACTAGATTTATGCCGTCTTATATCTATATTGTATATGTCAGTTATGATGTCATGTGTTTCTTCCCTTTATCCTTTTTATATGAGTTGGGCTGATTGCGAGCCTAACGTATCACATGAACTATACGCACGAACGACGTGGGAACGTTGGGGAAAAGTTTAGGTAAAGGTTGAATATTATGTAATTGGCATAAAGAGGGGTTGCAATCATATAATTAATTTTGGACATAACTAGAAAATGTGGCATAACTTTAATTGACCACATTTATGGATAATTTTTATATAAACATGGACATGAATGGAAAATATGTAAATTGGCTAAAAGATGAACGTGCTTAACCTGAGGTTAGATTGAGTTGCAGTGTAAGACTGCTCGAAACTGCCCAGCACATCCGGCAACTGCAACAACATAGATCTAATGTGAGAGGTTAGCGCATTAAGCCCAAAAACCCGAGGTTAGAATGAGTTTGTGGTAGAAGTCTGCCCGGAACCGCCCGGCACATCCAGCAACCGCAAACAACAGTTCTAATGTGAGAGGTTGATGCTTTAATGAATAATTTAAAGCTAAGGAACAGACATGCTAAGAATGGAAAGGTTAAGTAACATATGAACATGCGACACTTAACCAATACAACATGTTAGGTGGGTGGGTTAAATTAACATGGACAAGAAGACTGCTTAACCAATATTACATGAACAAAGTGGATAGGGTTAAGGCAAAGCTTAACCAATAATACATATGGACTTGATAAGAGGAAGGGTTTAGTAAATCTTGGGTAAGTGGGTAATATTAGTATATATAGGCCCACAAACTTAACCGTTTAATAAACATGCGTGAATCAGGGAGAAGGTTAAGTAACATATGAATAGGCAACACTTAACCATTACAACATGTTAATTAAGCAAATGGGTGGGGTTAAGTTAAATTGAGAACACTTAACCATTATAACATGTTGATTAGGAAACCCTAGTAACGGGGACTCATTTCAACAGTAACCCACATAGATGTATCATGGTACCCTGAGCTAGGTAGGGGGACATGATTACTGGGCTGATTATAAGCGGTCAAAATAGCGGCGGGTGGTTCAGCAGTGTAGGTTCTGACGGAGTATGGTCATGCACAAGCTCCGGAGTGGAAAAAGCAGGCACTGGGCACCAGTAGTATACCCTGTGAATCTTGAATCGTGTCGGGTTGCCATCATGGGAATTGATACCCCCCATGATGGGGCCAGCACAGGTATCTACATACAAGCGGGGCCGAATGACATAGGTAATGAATACATACCAGCAAGGTCGAATGACACAAGTAATAAATACATGCGAGTTAGGGAGCTGATCGAGCGAGGAAGGTAGTGGGTACAACTCTTGGGGTAAGGAGCAAAAAGGGGCACCTATGATATCAGCTAGGGGTACAAGAAACTACCATTATCTTGATTAGTAAGAGGGATCAACTTTTAGTATGGGACTAGTTAGGGTGCGGTGTAACTAGTAATGATACGACGTTACTAATATTGGTGAAGTGTAGTAATTATCCTCTAGTGATTAGAAGCGCAATCAACATTATATCTTGTTCATCTTGTCTGCTTTGTCATGCCTGTTTATTCTATAGTCATTTCTTGCTTTCCAGTTTATGTTCTTATCCTGTTACTTTAATGAGTATGTTGTTAAAGTTACTGGACTCCCCGGACTTATGTCTGAACTAGTTTGTTTCACCTCTTTTCTTCCGTTCCCCCAGATTCTTAGGGAGGAAATATGGCTTTAAATTTATGTACTTTGAAGATTTTGTACAAGACTGATATTATGTACTTGATTTTGATATTTGGAAATGTAATCAAACTTATTTATGTTTCCGCTGCAATAAAATTACAAAATTTTCAAGTACTACTTCTTCTGTCTTGTAATATTATGTTCTGTTTACTTACAATGCTCCACGAAACTTAATGCATACCCTTTGTGAGTGACATTAACGGACGTGGGGTGTTACATTATATATACTAATATTATATATATAACACTTTTGAAAACCCAAAATATAACAAATACGCGCTCTTATATACATACTATTTCTCCCCGATGTCTTTCTCTAGTTTAACTGCGCAACCTAGAGCTCTTATACCAAGTGTGACGGCCCGCCCTGCACCAGCCGACATTTCCAATGAAAGTGCACTGTACCGACGTCCAACCAGCACGGGACGGTCGTCAAAGAAAGGAAAAGAAAGGAATTTGAACTAACAAGGAATCTGTAGAATGTCTCACAACGCATGGGATAAAATATAATAATAAAATAACTTTGACATAAAACAGGCGAGATAGTGCATAAGCCGAAAACCAAACCATCATAGCAGCGGAAATTCAAAATACAGCTTATCATACAAACCATCATTATTACAACATTGAAATATTGTCTCTAAAGTAAAAGAAAGAGGTACACTGCTAATGCCCAAAGTAGTGACCAGCAACAACACAGGTAGATTATATATATATATATATATATATATATATATATATATATATATATATATATATCATACGTGGAAGCCTCCTGCTCGTCTCCGGTGCAGCTACTCGTGCATAATCACCTAACCTGTCTCTAGTTTTCCCGTTTAAGAGCACCCAGAGTAATAAGAAAATACATAAAACTCTGGGTCAGACAAAAGTCTAGCATGAGCGATAAGCAGCAAAACAGAATAATAATAGGTATACATAACCATACCTGAACCTGGACCTGCAACCAAAGAGTTAGCACAACAAGATGTACAATACTCTAAGGTGACACTAACATATGGTGTAAAGGAACGGGGAGGGGTGTGAATGTCATAGTGATGTTAAACAATCAAGCATAACAACCATCCTCACATCTCTCACTTAATGCGTAAAGCATACGATATCCACCAATTTGACCACGCAAATCCTTTTGTAACAACCCGGAAAATCTGAACCAATTTAAAATTTTTTAAATTGGTTATTTTAGTGGATTTTACATATTTTAAATAATAACGATGAAAAGTGAGTTTGAATCGACGTTTGAAAATAAATATAATTAATTCTAATTATAAACAAGGCCTGAAATGGCGTGGTAGTTTCAAAATTTGAATTCAAACTTTGACGGACTGTACCGGGTGCAAATTAAAACGGATTTTAGTGAAACCAAAAATATTTAAATCTGTTGGTCAACATCTTTCTAACGAATCTGAAAAATCGAAGTTTCATAGCGGGAAGCAAAAGTTATGGCCAAACTAATTTTCAGAAAGGTCGCTATAGAGTTTATATATCCCGTGAAAATGGCCATTTTGCAAACGACCTCAGAATTCGATGAAACCACTTTTGTTGGATCCGCGATGTCAAATTATTGCTAGGTTTCAAATTTCATAATTTTTGAAGCTAGTGTGTGAGCGTGGCAAAGGAAAATGTGTTTAGTCGATTTCTACTAAATTGGATCGAACAGAAAAGGGCCATTTTTCAAACGATCTCAGAATTCGACGAAACTAGTTTTGTTGGGACCGTATCGTAAAAACATAGCTAGATTTAATTTTTTTGGAATTTTTAGAATCAATATGTGGCCTTGGCAAATTGAAATGTACGTTCAAATCAAATATTGAATGTTTTATATTTTAATTTGAAGGGAAACTGACTGAAACAGTCGAATGGGCCTACGAAACATATCCCATTGTGTTCGGAATGGGGGTATTTAGCTAGGGACGATAGTCGTTGGGTCTGGATTGGTGTTCGTGTGTGAAAGAGGGTATTTTAGAGATTTTAAAAATATATAAATAAAAAAAATCCAATTGGTCAACGAAACCATTCCCTCTCCTCGTAACCCCCCCCCCCCGATCGACGACGGAAACCCCTCAGTTGCTTCCCCCTCCGATTTCTCCTTCCACACTCAATAAAAACCCATGCCCCAGTTGAGGTTTTTGTAGATCGTCTCATGAGCTTCAAATACATATGAAGTTTGGATTTTTTTCGTGACCTGTAGAGCTCGAATCGAGCTCGGGAAGTTGGTGGCTTTCAACCGCCGCCGTGGCCATGTCTGACCACCAAGTGGGCCCCACCGCTGTGGGCAGGTGCGCCGTTCTGCCCCCTCCGACGCTGCAAAGGCCGATCGACGAATAGCTACACGGATTCGAAGAAAAATCGAAACCTAGTTTCGAACTCTTCAGTGAGGTAACAGCTGCAAATTATATAAACTATTTAATAGCACTTTAAAGCGCTATGGTTTTTGATTTCACTGTAAAAATCATATCTTTTTCGTTTGTTAACGAAATTCAGTGAAACAAGAGACAGTGGACTCGTGTGGACGTCTTCTACATTCCAGGACCGCATATTTTTCTGAGCCTTCTGCTATTTTTGGTGGAGTGGAACCCAATGTGAGATTTCTGAATTATAAACAATATGGAAAACGACGATGTATAAATTATATAGTCGATGTATGAGTTATATAAGCGTTGTACACCTCATGTGTAAGCGTTGTATAAGTTGTACGTTTGATGTATAAGTTATATATGCGTTGTAAAAATTATATATGTGTTGAAATAGAAGTGATATACTTGTATATATATATATATATACGCCCCTCGTCCACAAACCATGGACGATATTTATTGGTTGTGATTGGTGTGAAACTTGGTTGATAGCGAATGGTTGATTGGAATTGTTTGTAGTTGAAATTGATTGATTGTGGTTGGAAAATACCCGTTTGTGGTTGAGAATTATTTGGTTGAAACCACATAGGATTAGTTTGTGGAAAAGGAATAAAAATAAACATGCCGCCTGCGTGCGAACTAGATGCATGAAATCCCCATTATCAAAAGCTGCGAGGCTTTAAGGTAGAGCGAGGAGCCGTACTAGGGACGACCCCAGTTTTAACTACCCTGCCGTTATGCTGCCGAAATTTTCTGAAATATTCATGTGTTAGAATTATTTTCATATGTTGAAAACTTCATGTGTTGAATAGAAATTCATTCGTTGAATAGAAATTCATGTGTTGAATGGTATTCGTGTTTTAAATAAATTGTTTTGCAATAAAAATCACATTTTTATTATATATATGAACCATAGAAAACCTTCATGTGTTGAATAGAAATTCATTCGTTGAATAGAAATTCATGTGTTGAATGGTATTCGTGTTTTAAATAAATTGCTTTAACAATAAAATCACATTTTTATTATATATATGAACTATAGAAAACCATCATGTGTTGAATAGAAATTCATTCGTTGAATAGAAATTCATGTGTTGAATGGTATTCGTGTTTTAAATAAATTGCTTTAACAATAAAATCACATTTTTATTATATATACGAACTATAGAAAACCTTCATGTGTTGAATAGAAATTCATTCATAGAATAGAAATTCATGTGTTGAATGGTATTCGTTTTTTGAAATAAATTGTTTTATACTAAAAATCATATTTTATCAACAATATGAACTATATAAAATAGTCATGTTTTGAAATAAATTGCTTTATAATAAAAATCATTTTTTTTATCACCTATACGAACTATATAAAATAGTCGTGTTTTGAAATAAATCGTTTTACAATAAAAATTACATTTTTATTATATACATGAATTGTTAAAAATAGTGAAGTGTCGAAATAAATGTCGGTTGGATAAAAATATCATTTTTATCAAATGTATGAAAAGAAAATAGTTTTAAAATCGAAGAATCGATTATATATATATAATTGAAATATATCGAATAACGAAGCTGCAGTTCGTGTTTTTAAACCGTGATTTCAAACGATTAGTGCGGGAGATCCGACCATCGGATTTTCCCGAAACCAAAACTGTTGGGTTCGCCTTGGAAATATCTTTCCAACGACACCCACTTTGTGAAAATCCAACGGTTGGATTGTCTGGAATGTTTAATTCAAATCTGAAGAAAAACAGCGCCATAATTGATTATTTATATATATATATATAATTAAATTAAATCGAATAACGACGATACAGTTCGTATTTTGAAATTGAAACTTCAAACGAGTATACCGGGAGATCCGACCGTCGATTTTTCCCAAAACTGGTACCGTTGGATTCGTTTTGAAAAGATCTTTCTAATGATATAAAATTTGTGAAGATCCAGTGGTTAGATTTTCATATATGTGTAAATCAAATCTGAAGAAAAACAACGCCACGGTCGCGTTATGGCCCGAAGCGTCGTTTGAATGAATCGGCTATTTTTAAATAAATAAAAATAGCGATAAATCGTTATAAAATATTATAAATGATATGGAATGTGAAATTTAGAAACTAACTGAAGGTTAGCTAAGTCGAATGGTTTCCTGGGTTTTGATCTGATGTTGGTTTCGGCCTTCGGGGTTAATATCTGGGAAATCGTTCTCTTACTAATTTATGGTTAGTGAATAATGAATTGGAATGAAGCGTATGATGTGTTTGTGTAGCACTTGTTAATTATATATGCGAGTTGCTTAGAAAGAGCGGGTTTATCCCATTCTGAATAACTGAATCGACGATAAGAAGTCGACGATGAAGACGGTGGTTGAAGACCGGTGATCTTCACCTCGGTTGGACGGTAACTGATGTCCTGATTGGGAGGCATCCCGAAATATGGATAATGAGTGGTGATCGTCCAGATGTACATGGAGATCGATGGGTATGCAAGGTATATAGTGCCTCCAGTTTCGTTCAGACCCAGAACCGACTTGCAAATGGACTGTGTATCTGACATTAGAATTCAGTCTGTGTGATTGATAGCCATCAGTTGCATGGTGTGAATTGCCTATGTGGCATGCTAAGATGCAGTGATCAAGGATTCTGTCGAAAAGCAAAGTCTTGTGGTTGATGATCAAAGCACCGCCTGTGTGGCGTAGCTTTGTGTATAACACGAATTCATGAGCCTCACACCCCGGTATGAGCCAGAAAAGGGAGAGGACCTCAGGGAGGGCATGCGTTTCCTTCTAGCTAGAGGTGGTGTCAGTGCTTGAACTGGCTGATATTTATATTATTTTCACCTATGTGGTTGTTGCTGTTGCGAGGCGCCTCGAATATATCGGTCGATCCGGGACCGATGGAGTCATTCATTGGCTCATTTACGCCCCAAAGGGCGGGGAAACGCAGTGTTCAGGTATTTTAATCCACATCGGTGGACCGGCCCTGTCGCTCCAAGGGTTTGACTGAGTACGTGCCCAGAGACTCGGGCTAGACAGTCTCGAATTCGGTAAGGACTATCTTTTGCCTTGGTTCATGACGGAAATCAAATTTCCAAATACGACACTATGCGGTTTTGATTGTGTATATATATATATGTATATGTGGCGACATGATATATGGTACCCATGTCGTCTATGATTGATAGTTATGATTGAAATTGTTTTTGAAACCTATAAACACTAGTAATAATATCGAATGCTTTTGTTTTATTCGTATCAAGCATATTTTGGCAATTATAAGGTAAAATTCTATCCTCCGGTTTGCGTTGCATTGTGTGATGGGAACTGAGTCTTATAATGGTTTCTTTTTTATAAAAAGCATTGCGATGTTTAAAAGATTTATTTGTTTTAAGCCCTGGCAATCCAATGGAGAAAACCCGTTCCGTGAAAGTGGCGTGGTCCTGTGATTAGCCATATTATAAAATGTGTTAAGTACATTTCTCATACCAGTCCCATGACTGACTCGTAGTTTGTTTCACTTGCAAACACAGGTGCCCTTATTTCTATACGGGCAGCCTTTTATTCAGGTTTTAGCAGGCTCTTTCTGGATAGCTGGAGCTGAAGATGGATTCTATCATTTATCTCTTTTTATGTTGTTCAGCTCCTATTATACATATTATGTTTGTTTTCCGCTGTAGACATTTATGTATAGCTGAACTGTATTTGTACTAAGTATGATCCTGTATACTGCGTAACTCTGATGATTATATTTATCCAGTGTATTATTTGTACATTATTTGGTGTATATATTTATTTCTGTTCTGTTGTTATCTGTTTATGTGTTATATTCCAAAGATTACCCTTGCCACCCTCAGTACGGGGTTTGGGGTCATCACAACGTGGTATCAGAGCTATGGTTAAGCTTAGTGCTGGAATATAATATATTAACGAACTCGTCAGATATAGAACCAATAGTGTTCTAGGGCGAATAACTCCTTACAGATAGGATCGGTAATATCCTAGTATGAGTATAGCAGAATGAAATACACCCCAGTAGACACATTTACATTCAAGTACTTGTCTCTATGTTTTGAAATATCTTTTCTGTTGACCTGACACTTTGTCTATTAATTGCAGACGTACTAGAAAATGAGTGGCAGGAACAGAAGAAATAATCTTATGGCTCAACAAGCCAATGAGCCAGTTGTTCTCCTGCAGCCAGAATCAGATATAGAAGTTCTATTCAAGATATTTCAAAATCTGGATGGATCACCATTCTTAGGCAAAGAGTCCATTATGGAAACACAAGCTTGGATTCGTTCTGCTGAGAAAATCTTTGAAGGTTTAAAGCTGAGAGATGATCAGAAAAGATTACTGGCATCTTGGGCACTCAAAGAAGAAGCTTTGTTTTGGTGGGATTCGATTGTTAAAGATAATCCAGAAGGTGATATCACCTTGGATAGATTTAAAGTGATTTTCCTAGAAAGATTTACTCCTCCTGTAGCGACTGAGCGGTTATGTGATCAATTCTCTTATCTAATACAAGGAGATATGACCATTCCAGAATATCATAAGAAATTCAACGAACTTTCTCATTTTGCCCCTCATCTGGTTCAAGATCCAAAGAGGAAGAATCTGAGGTTTATTCATGGCCTGCAAAGAAAATATCAGAATAGTGTGATGAGGAATGTGAAGCTTCATTTTTCTGAAATGATATACATGGCTTGCCAGTATGAGGATCTCGACAAGAAAGGTATGTTGCATCACGAAGAGGAAGTCAGTTCTAGTAATAAAGGTGAGTCTGAAACTGATCATCCTGAGGCCAGTACGATGTCTGAGGTGAATAAGAAGCCTAAAGTCAATCAGAAAAGGGCCAGATCTGGGAAAGAACCAGCAACGACTGCCATATGCAATAATTGCAAGAAGCAAGGGCATTTGCAAGGAAATTGCAGATCTTCAAAGAAGCAAAGAAAGGAAGGATCTAAGTCTAATAAGGAGTTTCAAGAGACCAGAGAATGCGACATTTGCCATCGGTTTCGCCATATAAAGCAAGATTGTCGGCTGTTAAAAGCAACCAAAGAGGCTAGGGTAAATGAAGTGGCAGAAACCCCAGCACCCTCAACTGTTCAGGAAAGGCCAGATGTCTTAGAAGGCACGCTAACTGTCAAAGATATCCCAGTTAAAGTACCGTTTGATACAGGCGTGTCTCGAAGCTTTGTTGCAAAGAATGCGGTTAAGAAACTGGATTTGAATTTGAAGAAGCTCAAAGAACCAATGACTGTCCATAATCCGGTTGGGGTTCCCTCGATCTCAGTTGGGTTTGTGGGGTGTCGGTTTCTTTTTCTCATTATCAGTTCCCTACCATCGCGGTCGTAATGAATTTTACAGAATTTGATCTTATCTTGGGGTTAGACTGTTGACCAAATATGAAGCTGAGGTTAAATACGCCGACAGAGTCGTCGGGGCGAAGATTAAAACAGGTGATTATATAACCATTCCCTGTGAAGGTCATAATTCTAATAGAAAGGACTTCTGGGCAGCTTTGGATGTTTCTCCTGCTCAAATAGAAAATATCCCAGTAGTCACAGAGAATGTTCCCGACCTCATAAAAGATATTCCTGTCGTCAAGAATTATGCGGATGTGTTCGAAAAAGTTGTTAGCTTACCTCCGCGGAGAGAAATTGATTTCAATATCGCTTTAATTCCAAACGCAAGGCCAGTAGTGCACGCTATTCACTCTAAAGGAGAAAGAAGAAGTGGACAATCAAACTCGACAGCTTGTATGGAAGGGTCGATCAGGCCTAGTTTCTCTGATTAGGGAGCAGCAGTGGTGTTTGTCCCAAAGTCAGACGGTACTCTACGACTATGTGTGGATTATCTTGATTTGAACAAATAAACAATAAAGAATAAATATCCATTGCCGTGAATCGATGACTTATTGGATCGTCTGAAAGGAGCACAAGTATTTTCAAGGATGGACCTAGCTACAGGTTTCCATCAGCTTCGTATTGCCGAAGAGTGTGTTCTTATGACAACATTCAGGGGTCCAGAATTATTCTACGAATGGTTGGTAATGCCGTTCGGCTTGTGTAACGCTCTACCTTACTTCGTCGATTTAATGAATAGCGTGTTTAGAGGGGTCCTGAATAAGTTTGTTCTGGTTTTTACTGATGATATTCTAATCTTCTCTAAGTCAAAAGCCGAACATGAAAAACATTTGGAGCAAGTTCTAGAAATTCTAAAAAGGAATGTATTAAAAGCTAAACTTTCCAAATGTATATTCTGGCAAGATGAAGTAAAGTTTCTTGGCCACATCGTATCAAGAGAGGGAATTGCTGTGGATCCAAGTAAAATCACAGCTATTCAAAACTGTAAACAGCCTAGTATTCCCACAGAAGTCCGAAGTTTTCTTGGATTGGCTAGTTATTACCAGAAGTTCGTTAAAGATTTTTCGAAGATATCTAGTCACTTAACGAAGCTTACAAAGAAGCACTCAAAATTCAAATGGACTTCAGAATGTGAGGAGGCTTTTGAGGAGCTAAAGTTAAGATTAACAACGGCTCCAGTGTTAACGACAATTGATGGCAATCAGGACTTGAAAGTCTGGATAGATACCTCTAGAGAAGGCCTTGGTGCTGTATTAATGCAAAGAGGTCAAGTGGCTTCTTATGCTAGCCGTCAGCTGAAGCCGCATGAGAAAAACTACGTCACTCATGATCTTGAGTTGTTGCCTATCGTATTTGCTTTGAAAATCTGGAGACATTATCTTCTGGGTGAGAAATTCGAACTGTTTACAGATCACCAGTCGCTAAAGTATCTATTCACCCAGAAATACTTGAATCTGAGGCAGCAACGTTGGCTAGAGTTCCTTGCAGCATACGATTTTGAGATTCTGTACACTCTAGGGAAAGCCAATGTCGTGGCCGATGCGCTAAGTCGAAAGAATGTAATGATCGCCAGTTTTATTATTACGACTTCATTGATTGATAAGATATCTGCTCTTCAGAAGGATGATCACTTCATTCAGAGGATCAGAGAAAGAATACAGAAAGGCGAACACTTGAGTTTCCAGATCGATGACCGAGGGATTCTAAGGCTAAAAGGTCGAATCTGTGTTCCTAACATTTCTGAGCTCCGAAAGGAAGTACTGGATGAATGCCACAAGTCAAAACTTAGTATCCATCCAGGAGTAAGCAAAATGTATAATGACATCAAACGCACTTTCTGGTGGAGGTCGATAAAGAGAGACATTTCTTTATATGTTAGCCGATGCCCTACTTGCCAACTAGTCAAGAGCGACCAACAGAAACTGGCTGGATTGTTGCAACCGCTAGACATTCCAGGTTGGAAGTGGGAACATATTTCCATGGACTTCATAGATGGTTTGCCCAGAACCAGGAAAGGAAATGACAGTATTTGGGTGATCGTAGATTGCTTCACGAAGAGCGTCCATTTCATACCTGTCAGATCGAACAGAACTGCTCAGAGTCTGGCGCAGATATATTTCAAGGAAATTGTTAGGCTACATGGAGTGCCGCTCAGTATAGTTAGTGATAGAGATCCAATATTTACTAGCAAATTCTGGGAGGCATTTCAAGTAGAACTGGGAACGAAGCTGAACTTAAGCACCGCTTATCATCCTCAGACAGATGGTCAGACTGAGAGGGTGAATCGTATTCTAGAAGATTTATTGCGGGCTTGTGTTCTCGATTTTGGTGGATCATGGGAAGACTATTTACATTTGGCTGAGTTCTCATACAACAACAGCTACCAAGCAAGCCTAACAATGTCACCATTCGAAGCATTGTATGGTAGACCGAGTCGATCCCCTGCTTGTTGGGTCGAACCTGGTAATAGGCTTGTATTGGGACCTGATATGATCCGTGAAGCTGCAGACAAAGTCGATTTCGTTAAGAAACGATTACTCATCGCTCAAAGCCGACAGAAGAGCTATGCTGATTCGAGAAGAAGGGATTTGGCTTTCTCTGTTGGTGATTATGTGTATTTAAGGGTTTCTCTGATGAGGGGAGTGATTCGATTTGGCAAAACTGGGAAGTTGGCGCCTAGATTTATTGGACCATTCCCTATTCTTGAACGGATTGGGACTCTCGCTTATAGAATTCAATTTCCCGATTGGTTGCCAGGAGTTCATGATGTATTTCACATATCTCAACTTCGAAAGCACGTTCATGATCCAGACTTGATCGTGGAAGAAGCCGCACAACAGGATATTGAAATTACTCTAGAATTAGCTGTGAGAAGAGAGCTGCTAAAGATTATCGGCAAAGAAACCAAAGAATTGAGGAACAAGAAGGTTCACTTAGTCAAAGTGCAATGGAGTGGAGATCCGCGAGATTGTACTTGGGAAACAGAGGAAAGCATTAAGAAAGCCTATCCTAAGTGTAGGGTGGATATCTCTGATTGACTCTGGTGCAAGGTACATTTACCATATTTTGAAATTTCCATTATGTTCTCTACTTTGTTTTTATTTTCTTTTCATGGATGTGAACTTTTAATTCTGTAGTATGAATGATTTTAAAAGAGTATAGGAATTAATTTGTATGATTTTGAAAAGTTAAAAACAAATTGATTATTGTTTGTGTTGTGTGATAGTGGATTTGATTAATTAAATTATTAGAATGATAATTAATTCAATCAATGAATGAAGGGTAAATTTATGAAATTAAATCACGTATTGAACTGATTTAAAAATAGATAGAAATATATACATGTGCATTATATATGTTTCAACAGGTAAATGGATTAGCTGTTGAGTAAAGAATTTATTTGCGTGCCCAACAAATAGGTAAAGCTTAATGAGTTGGATGCGCAATTTTATTATTATATCAACTCCTGTGAATGTCATTGGATGCGAAGTGCTGGTTGTTTTGTGTGTAATAATAAACGTCGCCATAGGCTAGTAACAATTAATTTTGAACTACATTACATGGCATACTTCTTGAAGATAGGCATACTTCATCATATACCACATAAGCATTTGGAGCTTGTGTGACGAGGTTGAAGATTTACCATACGAGCGAGAGGCTTGTATGGCGATGACTATATATTACAGGTTGAACTGGTGACTGATATGGACTATGTAAAATGTAACGGTAAATTGCCAGATTAATAAAAACCACACACGGGTCTGGAGATGACAATAAACACGTCTCTCTGGTCATTAAGACACAAAAACCATTTATAGGGTGACGAGAATTTATTCTCTGGAGTTATGATCTATACACACCGGAATATATCACTATAAATATGTGCATGCTTATTAGGAATTATTGGGTACCTAATACGGCCCAATAAATTTCCAAACCCCTCCCCGTACAAAGGAGGTTATGGTGAAATTTTTCGAAATTCCGGGTGTTAGCCAAATTTTTGAAGAATTTGAAAATTCTCAGAAACTGAAAAGTTGGAGAATGGAAGCCAAAATGAAAGTAGAGTTGATTAATCAAACCACTTTCTACTTTGTTCCTTTTCGGGGACGAAAAGTTTTAAGTGGGGGAGATTGTAACAGCCCGGAAAATCTGAACCAATTTAAATTTTTTTAAATTGGTTATTTTAGTGGATTTTAAATATTTAAAATAAATATTTTAAATAATAACGACGAAAAGTGAGTTTGAATCGATGTTTGAAAATAAATATAATTAATTCTAATTATAAACAAGGCCTGAAATGGCGCGGTAGTTTCAAAATTTGAAATCAAACTTTGACGGACTGTACCTAGTGCAAATTAAAATGGATTTTAGTGAAACCAAAAATATTTAAATCTTTTGGTGAATATCTTTCTAACGAATCTGAAAAATCGAAGTTTCATAGTGGGAACCAAAAGTTATAGCCAAACAAATTTTCAGAAAGGTCGCTATAGTGTTTATATAGCCCGTGAAAATGGCCATTTTGCAAACGACCTCAGAATTCGACAAAACCACTTTTGTTGGATCCGGGATGTTAAATTATTACTAGGTTTCAAATTTCATAATTTTTGAAGCTAGTGTGTGAGCGTGGCAAAGGAAAATGTGTTTGGTCGATTTCTATTAAATTGGTTCGACCAGAAAAGGGCCATTTTTCAAACGACCTCAGAATTCGACGAAACTAGTTTTGTTGGGACCGTATCGTCAAAGCATAGCTAGATTTATTTTTCTAGATTTTTTAGAATCAATATGTGGCCCCGGCAAATTGAAATGTACGTTCAAATCAAATATTGAATGTTTTATATTTTAATTTGAAGGAAAACTGACTGAGACAGTCGAATGGGCGTACGAAACATAACCCATTGTGTTCGGAATGGGGGTATTTAGCTGGGGACGACAGTCGTTGGGTCTGGATTGGTGTTCGTGTGTGAAAGAGGGTATTTTAGAGATTTTAAAAATATATAAATAAATAAATCCCAATGGTCAACGAAACCATTCTCTCTCCCCGTAACCCCCCGATCGACAACGGAAACCCCTCAATTGCTTCCCCCTCCGATTTCTCCTTCCAAACTCAATAAAAACCCATGCACCAGTTGAGGTTTTTGTAGATCGTCTCATGAGCTTCAAATCCATAGGAAGTTTGGATTTTTTTCGTGACCAGTAGAGCTCGAATCGAGGTCGGGGAGTTGGTAGCTTTAAACCGCCGCCATGGCCACGTATGACCACCGAGTGGGCCCCACCGCCGCGCGCAGGTGCGTCGTTCCTCCCCCTCCGACGCTGCAAAGGCCGATCGATGAATAGCTACACGGATTCGAAGAAAAATCGAAACCTAGTTTCGAACCCTTCAATGAGGTAACGGTTGAAAATTATATAAACTATTTAATAGCACTTTAAAGCGCTACGGTTTTGATTTCACTGTAAAAATCATATCCTTTTAGTTTGTTGACGAAATTCAGTGAAACAAGAGATAGTGGACTCGTGTGGACGTCTTCTACATTCTAGAAGAGACCGCATATTTTTTTGAGCCTTCTGCTAGTTTTGGTGGAGTGGAACCCAATGTGAGATTTCTGAATTATAAATGATATGGAAAACGACGATGTATAAATTATATAGTCGATGTATGAGTTATATAAGCGTTGTACACCTCATGTATAAGCGTTGTATAAGTTGTACGTTCGATGTATAAGTTATATATGCGTTGTAAAAATTATATATGTGTTGAAATAGAAGTGATATACCTGTATAAATATATATATATATACACGCGCCTCGTCCACAAACCATGGACGATATTTATTGGTTGTGATTGGTGTGAAAATTGGTTAATAGCGAATGGTTGATTGGTATTGTTTATGGTTGAAATTGATTGATTGTGGTTGAAAAATACCCGTTTGTGGTTGAGAATTATTTGGTTGAAACTATATAGGATTAGTTTGTGGAAAAGGAATAAAAATAAACATGCCACCAGCGTGCAAACTAGATGCATGAAATCCCCATTGTCAAAAGCTGCGAGGCTTTAAGGTAGAGCGATGAGCTGTACTAGGGACGGCCCCGGTTTTAAATACCCTGCCGTTATGCTGCCGTAATTTTACGAAATATTCATGTGTTAGAATTATTTTCATATGTTGAAACCTTCATGTGTTGAACAGAAATTCATTCGTTGAATAGAAATTCATTCGTTGAATAAAAATTCATGTGTTGAATGGTATTAGTGTTTTAAATAAATTGTTTTGCAATAAAAATCACATTTTTATTATATATACGAACTATATAAAACCTTCATGTGTTGAATAGAAATTCATGTGTTGAATGGTATTCGTGTTTTAAATAAATTTCTTTAACAATAAAAATCACATTTTTATTATATATATGAACTATAGAAAACCTTCATGTGTTGAATAGAAATTCATTCGTTGAATAGAAATTCATGTGTTGAATGGTATTCGTGTTTTAAATAAATTACTTTAACAATAAAAATCACAATTTTATTATATATACGAACTATAGAAAACCTTCATGTGTTGAATAGAAATTCATTCGTTGAATACAAATTCATGTGTTGAATGGTATTCGTGTTTTGAAATAAATTGTTTTATACTAAAAATCACATTTTTATCACCTATATGAACTATATAAAATAGTTGTGTTCTGAAATAAATTGCTTTATAATAAAAATCATATTTTTATCACCTATATGAACTATATAAATAGTCGTGTTTTGAAATAAATCGTTTTACAATAAAAATCACATTTTTATTATATACATGAATTGTTAAAAATAGTGAAGTGTCGAAATAAATGTCGGTTGGATAAAAATATCATTTTTATCAAATGTATGAAAAGAAAATAGTTTTGAAATCGAAGAATCGATTATATTTATATATATATATATAATTGAAATATGTTGAATAACGAAGCTGCAGTTCGTGTTTTGAAATCGTGATTTCAAACGATTAGTGCGGGAGATCCAACCATCGGATTTTCCCGAAACCGAAACCATATAGTTCGCCTTGGAAATATCTTTTCAACGACACCCACTTTGTGAAAATCCAACGGTTGGATTGTCTGAAATGTTTAATTCAAATCTAAAGAAAAACAGCGCCAGAATCGATTATATTTATTAATATATATATATAATTAAATTAAATCGAATAACGACGCTGTAGTTCGTATTTTGAAATCGAAACTTCAAACGAGTATACCGGGAGATCCGACCATCAGATTTTCCCAAAACTGGAACCGTTGGATTCGTTTTGAAAAGATCATTCTAATGATATGAAATTTATGAAGATCCAACAGTTAGATTTTCAGATATGTGTAAATCAGATCTGAAGAAAAATAGCGCCACGCTCGCGTTATGGCCCAAAGCGCCATTTGAATGAATTGGCTATTTTTAAATAAATAAAAATAGTGATAAATTGTTATAAAATATTATAAATGATATGGAATGTGAAATTTAGAAACTAACTGAAGGTGAGCTAAGTTGAATGGTTTCCTGGGTTTTGATCTGATGTTGGGTTCGGCCTTCGGGGTTAATATTTGGGAAATCGTTCTCTTACTAATCTACGGTTAGTGAATAATGAATTGGAATGGAGCGTATTCTGTGTTTGTGTAGCACTTGTTAATTATATACGCGAGTTGCTCAGAAAGACCTGGTTTATCCCATTCTGAATAACTGAATCGACGATAAGAAGTCGACGATGAAGACAGTGGTTGAAGACCAGAGATCTTTACCTTGGTTGGATGGTAACTGATGTCCTGATTGGGAGACATCCCGAAATATGGATTATGAGTGGTGATCATCCAGACATACGTGGAGATCGATGGGTATGCGAAGTATATAGTGCCTCCGTTTTCGTTCAGACCCAGAAGGGACTTGCAAATGGATTATGTGTCTGACATTGGAATTCAGTCTGTGTGATTGATAGCCATCAGTTGCATGGTGCGAATTGCCTGTGTGGCATGCTAAAATGCAGCGATCAAGGCTTCTGTCGAAAAGCAAAGTCTTGTGGTTGATGATCAAAGCACCGCCTGTGTGGCGTAGCTTTGTGTATAACGCGAATTCGCGAGCCTCACACCCCTGTATGAGCCAGAAACGGGAGAGGACCTCAGGGAGGGCATGCGTTTCCTTCTAGCTAGAGGTGGTGTCAGTGCTTGAACTGGCTGACATTTATGTTATTTTCACCTATGTGGTTGTTTCTGTTGCGAGGCGCCTCGGATATATCGGTCGATCCGGGACTGATGGAGTCATTCGTTGGCTCATTTACGCCCCCAAAGGGCGGGGAAACGCAGTGTTCAGGCATTTTAATCCACATCGGTGGACCGGCCCTGTCGCTCCAAGGGTTTGACTGAGCACTTGCCCTGAGACTCGGGCTAGACAGTCTCGAATTCGGTAAGGACAATCTTTTACCTTGGTTCATGACGGAAATCAAATTTCCAAATACGACACCGTGCGGTTTTGATTGTGTGTGTATATATATATATATATATATATATATATATATATATGGCGACATGATATATGGTACCCATGCCGTCTATGATTGATAGTTATGATTGAAATTGTTTTTAAAACCTATAAACACTATAAATAATATCAAATGCGTTTTTTATTCGTATCAAGCATATTTTGGCCATTATAAGGTAAAACTCTATCCTCCGGTTTGCGTTGCATTGTGTGATGGGAACTGAGTCTTATAATGGTTTCATTTTTATAAAAAGTATTGCGATGTTTAAAAGATTTATTTGTTTTAAGCCCTGGCAATCAAATGGAGTAAACTCGTTCCGTGAAAGTGGCGGTCCTGTGATTAGCCATATTATAAAATGTGTTAAGTAGATTTCTCATACCAGTCCCATGACTGACTCGTAGTTTGTTTCACTTGCAAACTTGGGTGCCCTTATTTCTACACGGGCAGCCTTGTATTCAGGTTTTAGCAGGCTCTTTCTGGATAGCTGGAGCTGAAGATGGATTTTATCATTTATCTCTTTTTATGCTATTCAGCTCCTATTGTACATATTATGTTTGTTTACCGCTGTAGACATTTATGTATAGCTGAACTGTATTTGTACTAAGTATGATCCTATATACTGCGTAACTCTGATGATTATGTTTATCCAGTGTATTATTTGTACATTATTTGGTGTATATATTTATTTTTGTTCTGCTGTTATCTGTTTATGTGTTATATTCCAAATATTACCCTTGCCACCCTCAGTACGGGGTTTGGGGTCGTCACACCTTTGCTATGATCACTCTGCCACATAGAGTCATGATGGCTCCATTACACTGATCCATAGCAACTAAACGTAACAACCCGAATTTTTATAACATGTTAAAACAATAAATCAAGGCAGAATTAAATTTTAAAATGAGAATTATGGGAAACGGTTTGCGCCATTGCGTTCGTTTCGGAATTCTGCATGAAATAGGGCCCGAGTTTTCGAAAATCGGAGTCCGAATGAAGAAGTTATGGCCTGTAGAAGGTTCAGCAAATTTCAGACCAGGCAGGTCGACCGTGTGGTCGACCTTAGGGTCGACCTACCCCCCAGGTTGACCATATGGTCGACTTCCCCCCATACAGGTCGACCTGGCCGCCCTGTTTTGACCCAGAACCCATTTTTGAAGCCTGAGACGTGTTTTGATGATCCGGATTGATTCTAGGGTTAATCTAAGGGCCTAAACTAGTTACTACCCCTATAAATACATCCTAAGACCTAGCCTAATTCATACAAATCATTCTTACACTGCTATGCTACTAATTTTCCCCTTGAACCATGGCCGCCGCCTCTAAATTAAAGCTTAAGCATTCAAACTCGATTCAAATCAAAGATCAACGCTTCTACAACAATTCAAAAGAATAGATCAGTGACACCGCAACATTCTACGATAAATTTCTAGACTTGACTTCTGCATCTAAATTTCTTAAACCACGATCTGTAAGTTCCAGTTACTTTTAGATAAAAACTATAAATCTAATATGGGCCTGTTAAATTGGAATTGATTTATGTATGATTCATATCTATTCTTGTTTTCTTCTTGGATCTTGACTATTGGGAATATTGTTTACGACGTTGAAACTATTGTTAATGGCATAAAACTATGACTGTGAACATAAGACCATGACTATGCCTATGACTGTGAACATAAGACCATGACTGTGCCTATGACTGTGAACATAAGACTATGTCTATGCCTATGACTATGATGGTGAACATAAGACTATGCCTATGACTATGACGGTGAACATAAGACTAAGCCTATGACTATAACGGTGAACATAAGACTATGCCTACGCCTATGACTGTGAATATAAGACTATTGCCTATAATTATGACGAGGACAATTGTGGCTAATCACCTATGAGGTTATTGCCTAGGATTATGACTATGAAATTGGATCTAAGCTTGATTTTCTATTCAAACCTATTTTCTTTATTTGTCTTGATTTTGGGGATTTTTCTATTTAAGTTAGATCTATCTGTGTTCTTGAATCTAGATTATTATTCAAACATTTTTCATGTTCATAATGTTATGCCTGCGATGTTTTAATCAATTTATTCAGTTAGGTCATGCCTTGGAAATAAATTGATAATAGAGCAATGTTTATTATGTTGATCTATGCCCGTGGTTCTATTTTATCATCATGTTGAATTGGGAATTAATGAATAAGTCCATTCATATGTATATGAACTTGGAGTATAACCCGTGATGACAAGTTGTGTAGTTTATCATGTTATGCAAGTTTTAGGTTGTGAAATCATATCACATATGTGACCAAATGTTAGATCTACATGTTTATGTGTATATGTTAAACCTATGTCATATTTCAAGTTCACACTTATTCATATGTTCATGATTGATTTGAAAGTTCACATATATGTAAGTTCATTTAGTCTATGTTGCAAATTCACATATATGTATGTTGGTTTAGTCTACATTGCAAGTTCACACCTATGATATTCATGTTGATTATTTTGCAAGTACACACCTATGGTGTTCATATTGACTACGACAAGAATGCCAAGTTTACACCTATGTCATGTTAATGAATTTCTTTATTCAAATTTTGTGTACGTCAAATTAGGCTAAGTTTTTAGCCTAATATTATGCCAAAAATCATGCGGACAGAAAATTAGGTTAAGATTGTTAGCCTAATATTTAGACGGGGTAACGTTGGGAAAAATTGGTAATTATAGGAAACTTGGTATGAAACTCGCCATGAAACTTGACATGAACATTGTTATAACTTGAATCTGGATGTGGGCATGAAACTTTCCTTGAAACTTGATACGAACATGACATGAAACTTGAACATGGGCGTGACACTAGAATGAACTTGAAAATGGCCAACTCGAGGTTGGGTTGAGTTGCAGTGTAATTCTGCCCTGAACCGCCCGACAAATCCAGTTACTGCAAACAATAGGATCCAATGTGGGTAGTTGGTCATATCGCACTTGAAAACCCGAGGTCAGACTGAGTTGTGGTGTAATTCTGCCCGGAACCGCCCGGCATATCCAGTGACCACAACAAAAGGTCTGATGTGAGAGGTTGGGGTGCATTAATGAATTAATGCCACATGATAGGGTTAAGTCATGAACATGAAAGACAACACTTAACCAACTTGATACATGATTTGTAGGCGGGTTAAGTCACGAACTTGAATGACAACACTTAACCAACTTGACATGCTAGACTGATAAGGGTTAAATCACGAATTTAAATGACAACACTTAACCTATTGGATGAAAACCCTAGTTACGCGGTCTATTTCAACAGTAACCCACTAGATGTATCATGGTACCCTAGAACTAGGCAGGGTGGGGCACGATTACTGGGCTGATTGTAAGCGACCAGAACGACGGCTGTGTTGGTGCGCCAGTGTAGATTCAGGCGGGCTATGTTCATGCACGTGGTCCGGAGTTGAAAAAGCAGGCATTGGGCATCAGTCGGTTTATCTGTGCATGCTTGATTCGTGTCGATGGTTGGCACCATAGGGCTTGATACACCCTATGGTGGACCTAGCACAGGTGACTACATTCGTGATAGGGTCGTATGACACAGACACATGACGAGCTAGAACTTGTAGAGATCCGATCGACTAGTGGATCGTTTCGTTGGACCTAGTAATGGGTCATTTCATGAAATTAGGCCAAGGGATCATTTCATGATTAATATAAGACATGGGTTTGGGATTCTAGTACAGTTGATGCAACGAACCTTGAATATGTGATGCTATACTTGATTTATCATGTTATCTTAGTCTATCTTGCCCATCTTGTCATCATCTGTATGTTTACTTTTAGTTTATACATGTCATGTTACCTTTATCTGTTTTTATGCTGAAAGCCACTTATGACTGACCCGTTTTCTTTCGCCTCTTTTTCTTTCGTCCCCCCCTCCCCCCCCCCTTTCTCAGGGAGGAAACTCTAGCACTTAGCTTGGATTTCACTTGCTTTCGGTTCAGCTCTTGTACGGTTTGATCTTGAGCTATGCTATGGCTGCATTTCTGCTACCTTTGGGGAATTAAGCTCCTTTTGTTGTTTCAAGTTTATGCCTCTTTATTTATGCAAGACAGAATTTATTGTAATGGAAAATATGACCTTGGCTATTTGATGTAAAAGGTTTTGACTCTTTTTGAAAGTAATGAAATTTATCTTTTGATTCCTCCGCTGTTTTATCTATGTTCTGTCTTGTGATATTTCTGTGTTTGTTTACCTCGATAATGCTCCTCCAAAACTAGTGCATTCCCTTTGTGAGTGACCCTAGCGGAGGTGGGATGTTACACTAATCCCTTGCTATGTTCACTCTGCCCCATGAAGTCATGACGACTCCACTGCACTGGCTCATAGACATGCTACAATCACTATTCCCCATGGAGTAATAACTACACCAGTGCACTGATCCGTAGCCTAACATCTGTCTTGGTGGTGAGTCAAAATTATGGACGTCGATAGCCCCTTAGCACACGTCCCGCTGCAAAGCTCAACTCATGAAGTTAACTCGTTGGTTCCCAACTAGATCCTGAGTTCTACTTCCTATTTGGGCTACCTTTGCATCTAGCTTTTATCTCTTCCGGATTGGTTCAGTGGTCATAGCCACGCCTTGGTTTGGTTCGAACATACGTAATGCTCCAGTCCTCATTGGTTCGGTTCACCCACCCTTGCTCGGTTCGGTAGTCATAGCCCTCTGGTTCGGTTCGGTCACCCTTGCTCGGTTCGGTTAGGTGGTCATAGCCCTCTGGTTTGGTTCGGATGGTTGTCCTGCCTCGGTCCGATTCGTATGGTACCCCATCTCCAGGTTTCGATCTAGTTCCCTCCTCCGTCTCCGATCCGATCCGCAACTTCCCGATCCGATCCCGTCTTAGTTAATATGGCCTTCCTTATTGTCATGCTTTCTCTTATGCTAGGTTCCGACCCGAATCGAATTCCATTGCCCAGTTCTCCGATCCAATCCGAGCCCCATATCTGATCCGATGCGAAACCCTGCACATTTCCTGCAACTTTTCCAGCCACTATTTTACGCCATACGACGGCATTTTTGACCATTCTAACTTTTCTAATCAATCACAAAGCATACCATACAGTCATAACAACATAGAGAATCAACAATAAACATCAAAACAACAATTTAACATGTCAATATGGATCAAACATACCCAAAAACCTATGGTTTCCCCTTAATCATGTTTAACTATAACTAATGATAGTATTAACAAACTTACTCCAAATTAACCCAAATTTTTATCAAAGCCCTAAAATAATATTTTAGACTTTTACAATTTTTTCTAGATTTTTCTTAGTCATAATTTTGCTAATTAACACTAATCACCCCTAATTAGCCGTAATTAGTGAAAAACAATGCAAATCACTCACCTTAGCCACAAATAATTTATAGATCTGAAAGTATCTCTGATTTGGGTTGAATCTCTATGTGTTCCAGTAGCTCTATCCCAAATTCTATGCTAATTTGCTTTGGTTTGATGTAGATTAGGCTAATACTTGATTAAACGGTTGATTAGAAGGTGATTTGGGTGTTGGAGACCATTGTTAAGGTTGAAGAGAGGTAAGTGGCAGCTGGAAAATGACAAAGAAAAGGTTTCTCTAACCTTAATCAGCTCTTATATAGCTCAAATTCTGAAATCCCCAATGAGTCTAGCTGCTAATTATCCTATTAAGCCCATTTAAGCTGTTTTTCACCTTCCAAACCTTAAAACTGCCACATCTCCCAAATGGTAACCTCGTTTGATTAACGTGACCACTTTATGGAAAAGTAAACCATCATCCGGATCTAATGGAAGGGGTTTCAGGTCAAAACTCCTAACCAATCAAAAGTTATAGGCAAAACAATATTCGCTAGGGGCAAAATGGTCATTTAAAAATCGGTAAAATTCGTGAACATGGAAAATGACCCCAATAGTTGTTCCCTAAAGTTACACGACCATACAACGTCATATGAAAAAGAAATAAATATTCTACGATCCTTCGATACGTAGAATTCGGGTCATTACATGGGGTATCTTCGATTTCGTTCTGTCCCAGAATGAACGTGTACGGAGAAATGTCTGATAGGGTATTTCATAATATCATGTATGTCAGATTTTAAAAAATATACCAATTATAGTGGTAGAGAAGGCAACTTCAAGGTTTGAATGGTGGGTCAGGTAATGTGGCATTCAAGGTTTGAATGTGCTGTTTTGAAAAGATAATCGTAACCTCAAGCCTCATCACCCGGGAAATGATTGAAATTGGGCAGCACTACGCTGTAAGTGGCCTTCTGCACAAAAAAATATGTTGGGTCAATCCCAAAAAATGTTGCTATAGGTCTTTGACAACACTTTTCTTGTATTGCAATTTTTGTCGTTGCTTAGACCTCAAAGGAAACATTTTGACTGTCTAAGGCAACATAAGAAATTATATTGCAATAGAACCCCGTTTGGGTCTATAACAACATCCATAGGTGTTTGTAGCAATATTCCAAAATTGTTGCTATAGGTATTAACTTTCTGGATTTGTTTGGGTCCTCATGTTGTATACTATACTATTTTGCATCTCATATAATAATATATATTGATATTGAAAAATAATACTATTGCAAAGAATTTACATGATTCAAACAATAATTTATTCAATATACTATTTCAACATTTAAATAGTATGATATTTTGCATCTCTCTATAATACAAGTCACATTCACACCTCACTACATATTCTCAACTACTAAATACGCTGTTTGCCTTTGCATTTGCTCCACACTTCTGGTCCAGCTCCAGCTTGCATTATGTCTCTTGTTTACCTGTACAATAAACAGCTAGCGCAGTAATCTGAAAACAAAAAAATTCAAATTTGCATAAATATAAATTTGTTTGGGTGTTTATTTGCCTCAGGTATTATGGTCGTATGTCATCATATTTTGATTTTGCAGTATATGTTTCTTTATCAGTACTCATATGGACAAACAAATCTCAGGAGCATGCATGTATAAATGCGTATGTGTACACGTGTACGCTACCATGTAATGGCTAGTTTATATAAAAGTACTAAAGAATCATCTAACATGGATGGTTTCATCGCAAAATAGAACCAAGCACCAAAGAATGGTATGTAAATCCAGTTAATGAGGATGACACCGTCAATAATCATAACACAAAGAAAAGCAAGCCATTTAATCAAAAGCATACATACAACAGTCAAAATACAAACAAGCCATCGTGGAAACTCGAACCACAATAGAAATGAATAAATGCATTCAAATATAGTTATTAAAAGTTCCCTTGTATAAATGCAAATCTAATTGTAACAACCCGGGGATTTTGCGATCCTAAGTAACCGACATAGACTCATGTCGACTATTCAAGCATCGGAAACACCGAATAGTCCATGAATGAAATTAGAGGATGAGAATAGATAAGATAGAAACTTAGAATAGAAGAAGAAGAAGAAGAACATACAACATCATAGTAAACATGAATCTCACAGCGGAACGAACAATATATAATAGATATATAACTTTGAAATAAAATCAGTATATGTATACAGTAACATTATTAGAGTACAACACTTACAACACAGCGGAAATAACAATAGCTATATAATCCTGAAGCCTCGTGCTCCAAGCTCTCAGTATCTGTAAAATCCTGACTACTTGATTGCCCATACAAATTTGGGCACCCAAGAGTTTAGGGAAAACAAAACAAAATAAACTGCGAGACAGTCATGGGAATGGTGTGAGTAAACAATTTAAAACAGTTTGAGAAATATAAACGATATCTCATAAGACCATAACATGGAAACGTTTTTTCCCTTATGAGAACCCAAAACACTTGATTTATCATTCAAAATCCTTTTGAAAGAAACGATAAACTTTATATCAAAAATCTTTGGATATTATATTAGTGTCTATCAACTACAATATAATAATCATCTAGCAGAACACTTTCATCTCACGTTCCACATACATAATATATAATCAAAAACCGTGGGCACTTATTGCGTAATGAATTCCAACTGGCAAGGTATGGGACCACCTTCCGATAGTGTATCTCTAGAGAGGAATACACCGGGTTCAACAAGAACATCTTGTAACCCAGGCTAAACATGACTGGTCACTCGTTTCGCTTAAGTGTACCGAATGTATTGTCACTAACGGTTGGGATCAGTAACTGTTTCCCGAAAGGGCCAGCATCGAAATAGATTATAGAAGTAAATGGAATTTCTCTAGATCAAGAGACAATACACCCTAATTGGCAGCTAACCACTTAGCCATGCGACCTACCCGATTTTATACCATTTCCGGTTGCGAGACTAGAGGCCATAACGTATAGATCACACCTTTATTTACTTTGAATGCCACATTGTCATACCCGTCAAATCACAAATTGATTTCTCCAAACATATCATGGGTAAACAGCTAAGAGAAACGAATTCCTATGCCACCAAACGTAAATACGTTTGAAGAGATCAACTTATGCGATCTATTAAATATACTCCGTCAGACATTCTTCCATACAGGTCGTCTTGGGACTGGACAAACAGAAGGCACTATTCTATAAACAGGACAGCCCTTGCATAACTCCGTCTTCAATTATCTTCATCATATTTGATCACAACGCTAACATCCATACAGATTGGTTTTTAGATAATGAATCTGATCCCGGTCTCTCCGTACTGACGACGGAAAAATGGTCAAAAAATTTGATAGTCGGTGATTTAACTATCAAATAAAAACATGTGTGCAAACAACGATGTCATTTCCAGATGGAAATTCTATCGATCAATCATCAATCAACATTTATTCATTTTCCAATTTCTCGTTCTATATGTTCATCAAATCCTTATTTTCTATTTTTAGAAAATATACATTATTAACTTTGGAAAATGTTTCCATTTCTGATTCACGCATCAATATCTTCTCATATATATCAGTCTCTAACTGTAAACTAGTAAGAAAACAACTTCCCAAGTATAAACCCCGAAAGACGAAACCAACATCAGATCGATACCAGAAAGCCATTCAACTCACTAATTTCCAGTCAGTTTCTAATTTCAGTAATTCCATTTAAATTCCTAATTCAAACCCCAAATTCCTTTATAATATTTTATTTGCAAAATATTTACTTAAATCCTTTACTCACATAAAATGTGAATAATATTTCTTTATACAATTCTATTTGTTTTCCAAATAATTTCTTTTTATAATTCTATTTGTTTTTCCAAATATTTCCTTTTCAATATCTTATTTATTTCATATAAATATATCCCTTTTCAATATCATATTTATTTCATATAAATATTTCCCTTTTTAATATCATATTTATTTCATACAAATAATTCCTTTTATAAAATCCTATTCATTTTATATAAATCCTTTTATATAATTCTATTTATTCTATATAAATCCTTTTATATAATTCTATTCATTTTATATAAATCCTTTTATGCTTCTTTTTATTTTATATAAATCCTTTTATATAATTTTATTCATTCCCCAAATATTTCCTTAATTATATTTTCTAATATTTGTTTTACCCAAATATTACCTTTTATAATATCCTATTTATTTCATATATGAATATTTCATTTTCATTATTCACTTTGAAAATTTCCCTTTTTACATTCCAGTATTTCATATGGTATTTAAAATACCAAATATCATGACCAGTGTCATCATAATCAATCACAGATTATATATCACATCATATATCACAATATATGAAAACAAATAGTATTATAAATATTGAGGAATCCAGTTGGATCCCTCTAACCGGTTTCCCTGCATCCACAAATGTTAAACAATATAAATAACATCGATTTCATTTCAATATGAAATATTCTAATAAACAGAATCAATATATGACTCGTTATCGATAATTTTCAACCAATACATCAGCAATTTAACCAAACAATCAACACACAGCAATCAATCAGCATTTATCGTTACTAGATTACATTTATAAAAATATAAACTATACAGAGTTAGTGAGATTTACTCACATTGGTTCGTAGTCGACTATTCTATTTTTATTTCGTTTAAAATCAAACTGGTGTTTGATTTTATCATGAATTATCAGTAGCTCCGTTCCTATGGAAAACCATTCCATAGTGCAGCCCTAATCACTATGATTCCAACAGATCCGTCCTTTCGAAATTCTGATATGGTACGAGCGAAGTATTGCATTACAAGCTTGTATATATTTTATAAAATTAAATAACTTAAATTTGAATCTTCATTGGGCTTACTCCTTTTTGTTTAACTTGGCCCAAATGCCTTGCGCACCCGACCCCAAAAAGAAAATGTCTTCTTCTCTAAAACGCGAGTCCTCCTCCAGTACTGTTCCAATGCCATTTTCAACATTCGAAAAATCCAAGCTCATCTCCTGCTTCAATATAATCAAACGAACCACACTAACACGTTGCCTCATATTTTTCAAATTCCGACTTCACCGCTTACAAATCATTGTCGTACTCTTTTTGAATAAGTCACGCTATCATGCACCATTCATGTCTTCTACCCCTCTCTCCCCACGTCCTCACTCCTGTACACACTTCCCAAAGACCATGCTCCCCCTCACCATGTTAAACTCGCACTTCCCTGAGTGTTGTTTCGAAGTCGACGGCTCCTGTTGCAAGTAGAAATGGTGTGAAGCTTTTAGCGTCCGATTCCACTCACGCAAGCTATAACATTCACTTTAATATTTCAACATTTCCTGTTAGACTTCGAAAACTTCTTCCATTTAGAACTCGCGATTGTTTCATGCTGAACAAACCACACCCCATACTTCCCAGTTAAAATCCACGAGACTCCACTATAGGCAATGCCATTACGCTATTTTGGAGCTTTCAAATCCCATGGTCGTAGTAAACTTGCATCCCTCGCCCTCTCTTATTTTCTACTTTTCCTTGATTTGTTGTTTTAATTCTAGGAACCAACAGAGAAAAAAAATGGCAGCATATTCTGCCCCAAAATATCTTCCTCCCTTCACCGATTAAAATGTGAACAGAAGTTCCTCTCCATCCCGTTATAACTGAAACACATTCCAGTATATGCTATAACCCAAATGACAAATATTCCCATACTGACCCGCGGTAACCACCACTTCTGACAATGGACTGACCCCGCCGTGACACCTGAGTAACTCGCTGCCCTCGACTCTCTCCACTGACGCCTTGAACTCCGATGAAACCTCCTACTTGTGTTGTGGTAAAGAAACTGCAACGACTATTTTCCTGAACCTATCTATGTAATATAGAAATGACGAGAGAGGTGAGAAGGATAGTAAGAAAATGAAAGCGAGGATTTATAGTGGAGGATCCATACAGATTTAAATGTTCGAAGCTGCAACGGAAGGCTTGGAATGAATTCTCCATGGTTTTGTTTTCAGGAAGAATAAACAAGCCACCCTGTTTTTCGTGAATTTATATATATATATATATATAGGCTAGAATTTCCTTCATTGTTAAGTGAACTTCAACGCTAAGTAATAGTGTAGATGTAGCCATATGTTTGCAGTTTGATAGCATGTATTATTTTACATCGTTTGAATGGAACATGTACGATACTTAGGTGCGAAGAAAAATGAAAAAAAACATATATATATATATATATAGTTTTTTATATTATTATAAGATGCTATCAGCATTTGTTGATGTTGCCCTTTAATTTCATACTATACTCCAAACATTTTGGTTTCGATTTTATAAATATTCCGTGAGGATCTTACTTTGTCATGACAGTTCTTTTATGATACTTAAGCTCGCTTATTTTATATCATCGAACGTTCAATTTACATGTAGTGATTCCCATGAACTAGTCTCTGTTGTTAAATTACTTTTAGTTTCGGTAATATGCAGTCATTCTGTTTTACGGACAACTATAGACAAAAATAAAAGTACCATCGTGATGAGCAATGTACCACGATCCCAAAAATATAATAATATAGACAAGTTAGCTTATTTTGTGATACCCTAAAATGCTGATATAGGATGTAAAATACTCCAAATAAAAAGTCGCTTATTTTCAAGAATAAAAATTACAGAAAAATTCTATAAATTAAATTATAGCTACGCCTCAAAGATCCTGTCTAAAATTCGAAGCAAATATTAAATAAAAATTAAATATATCATTATGTGTTAGACCAAAAAATGGACCTAACACCCAAATCGTCGTATATTGAGCATAGGATATGAAGAAATGACTGAAAAATAAAGAGGAAAGCAAGACAACAGGATTTTTATAGTGGTTCGGCTTTAATGAGCCTACGTCCACTTCATATTTTCTCATTTCACTCATAGATTACAATTACAATGAATATTGTCTTTCAATCATTTGAATTCAATGAATAATTATCTCTGAACCCATTGAATTCATTGAGGAAGATGGTGGTTATTCATGGAGAAGTGTTGGCCATGGTAGCCATGGATGTTGAGATGCCAAAAAGGTTCCTTGAAAATGCCCTCTGAAGGTGTATTTATAGTTGTAGGAAAGCTCCTGGGAGGACTGGTTCGTGATGGGGTACGTGGCAGGCGATCTAGAAAAATAGGAGAGCCAGTAACCTTGAGAATAGTTCAAAACAAGTTGCGTGTGAACAGGTCCGAAGGTCGGATCGCAGTCATAGGTCGGATCACGGTCATGTGTCGGATCGCGGTCATGGGTCGAATCGCGGTCATAGGTCGGATCGGATCGCGTAGGCAAGGGCGGATCGGATCGCGGTCATATGCCAGCTTACACCCGTTCACGGAAATGGGAGTAACATTCAAACCGTAAGTCCGATTGAGCCAAACCAAAGCTCAAACTGAAGCTAATTCAAAGAGCTACGAGTATATGAGGTGAGTAGATCCAAATGAGGTCATTTGATAGGGGTTTCGGGCCAGTTTATACTGATGTTGTGATTTTGACCAAACTGCCTTGTGTCTTTTGACGATGCTTCCAATGCCAGAGAGCGATGTTATCCAGAGATTCCATATGAGACATCATTTACCCAGAGGTGTGTCAACATGATCTTTGCTTTGGGTAGCCTGGTCATAAAGCACGCTAACATTTTTCCCCCCAAAGTACATCTTATCGAAGATGAGATGTGCTTTGAATATGTTGAGCTAAATCTCTCTGGAACGTCATTTATCCTTGAGAAGGCTTCATCCAACTATTGCATTGCTTCCCTGGGAGCTAGTCAGGCCAAGTTCCACGGAAGGAGTATTCGAGACGATCAAGAAATTGTTTAAACCTTGTCGGATCAAAAGATCTAATTCATCTGTCAGATGTCATGCTAAATCATTGGCTCCCGATCATGATTCTACACGCACAGGTCATTGCCAAACAACATCATCATTCTATGCAAGCCAAGCGCGTGGTAGGGTTGGACTTTCTTTTTCATATAAGCCAATGTATGAAGTAGCCAACCAAATCATGGGGCAATGTAAGAATCTTTGGGCTCTGAGCTAACAACTGGACTATTGGGACGAAGCATATCAGAATCAACGTATGAATTTGTCATTTGTACTCAAGTTTGGATTATCTTGATATCTTGGTATTGATCCAGGATCTTAAAATCGCATTGAATCGTAACAGTAGGGAATCTGAAGGCCATGATCACTCTAGATCGTGGTCAAAGGAATCCGTGATCGC
Source organism: Allium sativum (assembly GCA_030737875.1). NCBI lineage: Eukaryota > Viridiplantae > Streptophyta > Magnoliopsida > Asparagales > Amaryllidaceae > Allium > Allium sativum. Next base: position 676,566,571 of record CM060926.1, on the reverse strand, counting down.
TCTGGATTGCTTCGCAATTCAATAATCATATGCAAGTCAGTAAGAGATGTAGTTGATACCGTGTGAACCAGTGCTCGTGTGATCGTCACTATCATAAGGCAGTGGAGGAATTTGTCGCACCTTCCATCCAGTGTAGCAGCGATTTAAACCTTTGAAGTCACACTTGACCCGTAAACTGACTCGTTTGAACGGGCAAGATGCATTCTGTCACATTCTGAAGATATAATGTATACATTTCGGGTCATGTGCCAGGCCAGGGTCATATTCAGTGTCAGCTTGTGAATCAGCATTCATGCTATAAGGGCTACTGGAGGACAAGCGAAGTTAGTGCTTATGCCCCCAGCGTCGGTGGGGGTGAGCTAAGTTAATGGGGCATACGGTCTTTAAGCTCTTATACTCTCTGTAGTTGATTCAGGCCGTAGCTGAGTTGCAAGTTCAGCTATTCTAGTTGACCCAAGTTGTCCTATGCTCTTCTTGAGTCAGCAAGAGTTCGAGTTGTACATGCGAATGGTCGAATCACATTTTCTTTGATATCATCCCTTCCCTTTAGTCAGAAGGCGGGAATTTACCCATTTGGTGTTAGCTAACATTAGCACTCTTTTCGGATCAATCACGGGGATAAATAGGCTCGTCAAAGATGTAAGCGGATTAGTCGAGCCCCTCCGCACCTACTTCAAGATAATCCAAAATAGTCTTCATAGTCTTGTTGAATCTCTTTGTCATGATCGGTTCAATTGAGCTTGACAAACAATATCGTGGTCCCGATAAGTGATATAGATTCTCTTTAGAACTGCACATTCTAATCATTCATTTCCAAGGTTTTTTCTTTATCCTTATCAGTTTGGGAGTCGGATGATGCTCCATCCTTTATCATAAAAGCATTGAGATTTTCTGTCTCGACATTAACACCTTCTTGCCATAGAAGTATGTCCACCTCAGGGTTCAATTCATCAAAGCTTCTAAGCAACTCTCGTTAGAGAGAAAATTTAAAGTCTAGGGGAATAATAGGGGATCCTGACGTCCCACGTGTAAGGGCTGACTGTCGTTGTCCGTATCATCTTGAGAAGTGTCGCTTCTCGAGAGGCGCTGAATCAAACTGGCGAGCAGGTTGCCATCAAAGAATTTCTGCATATCGTCAATATCATGACTGATGCCCCCAGCATTGAATCTGATATCACGAATGGGGTCTTTTGCCGATTTATTGCTTGGAGCTGAGTATGGAATATCGCTCGAATATCCATTCGGGTTGGAGCTAAAGCTGGTCGTGCATGATCTGAGTTTGTTACCATTTTTGCATTTTCATCTAGGATGTTGCAGGTAGCTGTTCCACTGCCCATGTTTCCATCTGCGATGTTCTGAATCGAAACCGCATGCTGCATGCCTGCTGATTGGTTCATGTTCAACCCGAGTTGATGGTTGCCATCTGACCGAACCAAGTTTGTTGCTGCTTGAGTTTCGATTCTATCATTTCCAGCATGGTGATGATTGTGGCTTAACCTTCCGATTTAGCACTGGGGCCCCTAGTGTGAAGTTTTGAAACATGTGAAGGTCAGCCTTGGGCTTCTTGGATCCACATGTGCGGTAGCCGTCAATCGGGCTTCTGTTATTCGATTATGAATATAGCCATTGAGTAGTTGAACTATGTTTCTCATGGCTCGTATCATGTGCCCCCTATCCACAGGGGGTTTTGTTGAGCAGTACACTTCAAATTCATGTCTTCTCTGGATTCATGTTCACTTCTCGCATCAAGAGCCGGAGTTGAGTGCAAAAATGAATTGTTGGTATTCAGCGCATGCTAAGCCCTAGTCTCCCATCCAAGCTCCGAGGACAGAAATCAAGCGGTGAAGGGTCAGATTGTAGTCGCCTCGAGTGCTCCCGTTTGCTCTTTGCATCAAGGGAAAGGTCGGGGACAAATGGCTGCATCATGTTCAATTATTACGTGGGATATATCCAGCCTTATCTGAGCTTCCCATTCTGGAAGCAAGTTGGGATCAGCAGATGGACGTTCTCTTTGCATCTGCTTTCTGGTCTTCAAGGGGCCTGCATCATCCTTCTGGACGCGACCCTTTGTTCGTTTTCCATTAGCATGTTGCCATCATTGCGAGTAAGGCCCTCGCGCTCTTGACTAGTTATCTTTTGTAAACCTGCGTTTAGTAATAAAAATTTTGTTCCTTTCGCATTGTCTTGTACCTGCGAATGGGCAAATAAGTCATGAAGCGTTATAAGTAGTCAATGCAATTATAAATGAAAATGCACTAAAGTAATATGTGTGTATAGGTATGCTCCCAATCAATCATTAACTTAGTGCCTGGCCAGGACTTTGTTGAGGATTGATTAGGATCTTAACAGTTTTGCCCCTATGTCCGGACATGGAGGATCCGGGCTCGGAGTTCAGTCAGTCCCCCGACACTCTGGCAGGGTAGGAGCCCTTGTGGCGCTAAGTCTCTAGCACCTTTATACTCTCTCTGGAGTTCGAACTCAGCTTTCAATCTGCTCCCCAATCCTTCAGCGGGGTAGGAGTTCTAGCTTGTTTCATGATATGCTCAACGATCCTTCAGCGGAGCAGAAATTATGGGGGGTGCTGAGTCTCTAGCACCTTTCTCAGCGCTTAATTATAGACGCTTTTATACTCTCCTGGCGGTCGCTAAGGTTAGAGTTCGATCTCAGCTGTTCTGTCGCTCCCCGATCCTTCAGCGGGGTAAGAGTTCTTTCTCAGCGCACAATCAGGGACGCTTTTATACTCTCCTGGCGGTCGCCAAGGTTAGAGTTCGAGCTCAGCTGTTCTGTCGCTCCCCGATCCTTCAGCGGGGTAGGAGCTCTTTCTCAGCGCTTAATCATAGACGCTTTTATACTCTCCTGGCGGTCGCCAAGGTTAGAGTGTTGTCAAGGCGGTTCTTATGATGATGCATCGTCACGCTTTGTGGATGTCATCTTCGCGTCCTTTATACTCTCTCTCGACTCTTGAGAGTTAGAGTTATGGATTGAGTGGCCTTCAATCATGGCGTGCCCATCACACTCATCCTAGATTTATACTCATATCCAAGCTCCGAGGATTAGAGTTTATCGGAAAATATTCGCCACGGCTTTGGGTTCCTCCGATCCATCTGTGGGAGGATTGGTTGGCACCAAACTTTGGGTACCTGCATCATTCATATTGCTTGAGTTAGTCATGTCATTGACTCAAGAAACATGTAAAAGAAAATTACATTATTGAGGAATATGCATATCAAGGGGCAATGCTGCCTCCTTTATTTGAATTCATGTAATCTGGTGGCATCGAGAATAGGATCGAGCCATATAGACGGTCAAATCGCGTCCATCTGGAGTAGGACTCTAACTTAGCAACTCAATGATTCATGTATAATTGTCTTGTGGTTTGCCATATGTGAGCCAAGGATTGGACGGTCATCTCGGATCCATCATGAGTTATGCAGCTTTCGTTAGATGGAAAGCACGGCTTTGTAGACGAGCAGTTCGGTCGAGCTCGTTATAGTTCTGTTCCATAATTCCATATGTGGGTGTTAGAAATTTGTTCGGCATAAAATCCGGGGTACCTATACCATCCACATATTAATTCATCTGAGTTAATTACATCAATAACTCATAAAGCATGCAAATATAATAGTCATGCTTAGAGAATAATCCTATTAAAGGAATGAGTATCATTCTGAGCGAAAAATGGCGTTGCATGTTCACTGCAGGTCCATTTTGCTTCGCCCTATCTCTGCCAATAAAGGGCTGCCAAAGTCCTTTAGTTGATGAGGGGTATCTTTTCAGACTATCATGGGGCGGCAGTCCCAAAAAATGAATAGACCTTGGTCGGGGTCTCGAGATGGCAAAGGCGGCTAGGTAGGTACTATAAGCGAGTGATGAGGTCGCATCTCCTTCAAATCGCCTTTTTGCCCCCGTGCTGATGGTAAGGATAGAATGTCAGGAAGTCATGACTGGATTGCTAATGGTAGCACATCTTTGCATTGGTGTTAGGTTGTAAATTAGCATGAGAACAATGGATTCATGCTTATAGAAATTTTTGCACTTTCCATGCTAGGAAATAGGATATTAGTGCTGGTGGGATAATCATATCACATAAATTTGTTGATATACCCTCGATCCCATATCGGGGACAAGGGTTGGTGTGCCGACAATCAACCAGCATTCATGCGCAAGCGTTCTAGATCTTCAACTCGTTAACTTTCAGGCAGGACTAAGTCAATTGGCCAGGCAAATTCTTGATGTATCAGCTCTGAATTAGATGATGTAATCTCGAGCAATTTATGCTCAAATCTTTAGTTTCCCCCAGCCTTAGGGGAGTGAGTCACTTGGCAGATAATCGATGAAAAGAGTGGAAGTATGAATCTTCGCTTTCTAACTTCAGAACGCCGTTCACCAGAAGTTTCATTCATGTACATCTCCCATCTAATGGGTAGCTGATTGGTGATTTGGTCGAATCATTCAGGGCGGTGAATTCGGAAATTGCAGTCGTTGGTGTTTGTTTTCGGACAACCTTCCAAGAAAAATAGGCAATGTCGAATTGCATGTCATATCTCGAGGCATAAAGAACGATTGCACGCCTTTCACTTCACCTTGTTAGATGCATTCTGTGCTGTAGGAAATTTATCATGGAGTTAACCATGACTCTCTTCCGGGTTTGGTCTCCAACGTTGGATCAACTTCCATCTGATCAATGGTTGTATTTCATAGTGTCTTGATGGGGATCATCTCTATCTTTTCTAGACTGTCAGACCCTTCTAACTTGGTCAGATTATCCGCCTTCTGATCTTCTGCTCGCATGACATGAGATATGTTGTAACGTTCTAATACATCCAACAACCCTTTTTCCGGTTCTAGGTAAGCTACGAGTGGTGGTTCCTTCGTCTGGAATTCCTTTCGAGCCTGGCGAACAACAATGTGAAAGTCAGAAAATATGCTCAATGCCACTATTCCCAACTCCTTAGCGAGTTTCAATTCGATAATCAGAGTGTCGTCTTCGGAGCCGTTGTCAGTAGCGGAGAATTTCAACCGCAAGGCATAGTAAATTGACCGCCCTTTAGGGGTTATTAATAAGACACCGGCGTCGGACAGTCAATCATTCTTTGCACCGTCTGATTACATCTTCCAGGTGCATCTTCTACATCTGCCACATCCTCTTCGGGAGTGGTACATTCAGCGATGTAGTTGGTTAATGCTTGCCCTCGTATGGACTTCTTTAGGGGGGAGTTGAGATCAAACTGGTTTAGCTCTATGTCCCGATCAAGCAATTTTCCAGATGCCTCAGGTCGTTGCAGGACCTGTCGTAGCAGTTAGTGAGGGTGCATACCATCGGATGAATTTGGAAGTAATGGGGGAGCTTTCTTAGAGCAATCAGCAAGCTGTAGACGAGTTTTTCAATCATTGGGTATACCACGACTACTTTCTTGCTCACATTATTGACTAGTTTCCAGACCTTATCCTCCTTACACACAATTGGTGCCAACTTTCATGCCAAGCTTCAGACGCCTTTAATTCTTTGTTGTTCATGGTTAACTATGAGGCCTTTAGGTTCATTCCAGATATTGAACATCTCTGTCAGATTCGAAACGTGGTAGGTTGACCGCTCGGACTCCATAAGACTATCACCTACATGGATTTCCATGGGCCTTGCACTTTAGTTGTGGACCATATAATTCAGTAAGCACTGGTAAGTTGCCTCGACGTCCTTCGGTCCGAATGCCAATTCCATATAACAGTACAGTTCGAGGTCAATGATAAAACATGTTTATTCCTGATCAGGTACATGCATAAGAATTTGGTTGTAAGCTGCGCACACGTCCATAAGAGGGATACATTCATGTCTAGTCATTGAATCCACAAGCTGGTCAATTCTGGTTGATGGGAAGCTTCCTTTTGGGCGAACTTTGTTCAAATCTAAGAAATCAATGCGTGTGCGCCATTTTCCATTAGCGTTCTTGACAAGGACGGGATTTGATATCCAAGCAGGATGTGTGGCACATCATATAAAACCATTGCCTCTCAACATTCCGACTTCCTCTTTCATGGTAGATGCTTTCCCTGGATCGAGCATACGTCTTGTTTGCTTGGCAAGAACACACTTCAGGTTTATTCTCAACAAATGACTCATAAACTATGGTAAAATCCTGCGAATATTAGCATAGGTCCAAGCGAACACATCCAGGTTCGCCTGTAGAAAGCATGTCAGTTCCTTCGTTTGGAAGAGGTCTAAATGAGATCCGATTTCAAGACCTTAGTCAGGTCGACGTCACCAATCGGAACACGTGTAGTTGCATCATTAGATGTCACCCTTCTGCATCCCGAATGATGATCCTTGTTGGGATCTAGTTCTTCAGACAGATCCTTGGGCAATTCCTTTTGTGATGCTCCCATTATTCGCAATATTGATACCTCCTTCACACTCCATTTCATCTAGAGGGGAAGCATCTTTGGGTTTCATTCCGTCTCTGTTGCGTAGCATGGTCCATCCAGCTGAATAGTCGTCTTCGCCAATAACTTGGTCACCATAGACCATTCCCGCTCCATCTTCGGTTGGCATATTTAGCAATAGGCACTAGGGTGCAATGTAGGCTCTGAATTCTGTTGGAGCTGGTCTGTCTGAATCTTGATCAGATGAGCTTGAACATGATAGCATAGCTTGTGAGGCTTCAAGTAATGTTCGTATATCCTATCACAACTGTTGTATGAAGTGGAGAGCTGATGGTTGATTCATATTTTTGTTGATCCCAAGCTCTCATCTCTTGACCAAGGTCATGCGGTGGCTGGTGAGTAGTCAAGTTGCTATCATCCGGGGAAGGATCCATATGCCCAATCATGGCCTACGGTGGTTCAATTGGTACCTAACTCTGGGCACCAAAGTTCATTGATCTACCCTTTATTCTATGGAAATCAGTCTTCCTTGATGCGGTTGACGACAAATAGGCATTGCAAAAGTTAGCTAAGCTTTTCAAGGAGCGAACCGTGGGACATATAATTTTCACCACGCCATTCAAGCGAAGGGTAACTTTGTAGTGCTAGGATCCGTACTTGCTGTCGAGTATCCCATTATTGAGAATCATGGTCATTGGGATCTTCTGAGTCGTCCTCAGAATAGAGTCCGGATTGTTCTATGTCAATGTCATTTGGGATTTCGCCTGTAGGACAGGTTTAAGTCACGTAAACTAGGTGATCACTACCCGTTCATGAAAAACATCAGTTGCATTGGCCAAATAAATACACCATCGGAACTCTAAAAGAGGAGGCTGTTATGAGACCATCATTATTTTGTATACTTCCATAGCCAGCGTGTCGAATCTTTTCAACAACTCCTCACATTCAATAACACCGGTAGATAGAGGTCATGGCTTCTGGAGGAATTCCCGTCGTCGCCATTCCGTTGTCAAATTCTTTGACAATCCGTTGACAAGCTTTGATGAATGTTGTTGGCCAACATATATGTTGAGCTGAAGATGAGCCATGCTCCGAGCCGAAGGCGAGGCCGTGCTCCGAGCCGAAGGCGAGGCCGTCAGCGGGTCTGGGCGCAGCGCCGGCGGGGTTCCATTGGATTTTTTCGATTTTGGAACATGGAGCCTTTTCTGAAATGATCTGAAAATTGTTTTTTTTCCAAAAATTGTCACTTTTTTGGATCGGGTCGTGACCCTTATTCGTCGTCATTTTTCCGGGTCGTGGTTCGCTACTGTCCTCCGGTTCGTGGTCCAGCTTGGCGATCGGGATACTCCAACCTTCCAGCTTCGGATCGGTTCATGATCTTCTCCAGTTCGTGGATATGTTCACAACAATTGCTCCAGGTCGGGTCGTGGAAGTATCACCAGGTCGGATCGCGACTTCCTTGCTCGGTCGGGTCGTGGGTTCATCTTGAGACCGGATCGTGGTCTCCCCGCGATCCGCGATCCGCGAGCCCCTCGACCTGCTCCAGCACATTTTCTTTATTATCCTCATTTGGTCGTGAAGCTTGTGAACCATTAGCTATTTTCGAAGGTATGAAGCTTTGATTTTCTGAAATCAACGAAATATTCAAAAATGGTAGAAACGCGGACTGTTTTCTTCGAACTTTCAAATCCAAATAGTAGAATAGCAATCCGATACGTTGAGAATTCGGTTCTCGGTGAAAGCACCAAAATGTTAGACCAAAAAATGGACCAAACACCCAAATCGTCGTATATTGAGCATAGGATATGAAGAAATAACTGAAAAATAAAGAGGAAAGCAAGACAACAGGATTTTTATAGCGGTTCGGCTTTAATGAGCCTACGTCCACTTCATATTTTCTCATTTCACTCATAGATTACAATTACAATGAATATTTTCTTTTAATCATTTGAATTCAATGAATAATTCTCTCCGAATCCATTGGATTTATTGAGGAAGATGGTGGTTATTCATGGAGAAGTGTTGGCCATGGCGGCCATGGATGTTGAGATGCCAAAAAGGTCCCTTGAAAATGCCCTCTGAAGGTATATTTATAGCTGTAGGAAATCTCCTGGGAGGACTGGTTCGTGATGGGGTACGTGGCAGGCGATCCAGAAAAATAGGAGAGCCAGTAGCCTTGAGAATAGGTCAAAACAAGCTGCGTGGGAACAGGTCCGAAGGTCGGATCGCGGTCATAGGTCGGATCGCGGTCATGGGTCGGATCGCGGTCATGGGTCGGATCGCGGTCATAGGTCGGATCGGATCGCGTAGGCAAGGGCAGATCGAATCGGATCGCGGTCATATGCCAGCTTACACCCGTTCACGGAAATGGGCGTAACTTTCAAACCGTAAGTCCGATTGAGCCAAACCGAAGCTAATTCAAAGGGCTACGAGTATATGAGGTGAATAGATCCAAATGAGGTCATTTGATAGGGGTTTCGGGCCAGTTTATACTGATGTTGTGATTTTGACCAAACTGCCTTGTGTCTTTTGACGATGCTTCCAATGCCAGAGAGCGATGTTATCCAGAGATTCCATATGAGACAACATTTACCCAGAGGTGTGTCAACATGATCTTTGCTTTGGGTAGCCTGGTCACAAAGCAGGCTAACATTATGGTTTATAAACGATTCCATAGCAACTATTTGAAAATTTTATTAGATTATAAATCAAAATCTACACAACGAAATCCCGATTTTTCTCTTCCATTAGAAAAATATAGTTCAACGGCTCTGAATGTTTCTTGTTTCATAGATAACCGACTTAAAACTAATTCTGTATATTCGTATAAAGTTCGAATAGCCAAATTACGAACTGTCGTGCCATTACGGGCTCGATTATAATTATAATATAAATTATACGTTCAACTGGCACTTATAAATAAATTCATTAAATAATTCAACTCTAAACTGGATTAAATATTTTTAAATAATCCAATACACACAATATTGTCATTTCAGCTATTTCTGATTATTTCAGAATTTAAATATATTATTTAATTATCTATATTAATTAACAATAATATTAAATTCAAGCCATTTTAAATTACCAAACCATTATTTAAATAATTAAATAAATTAATTATTCGACCATAAAAATACAGGTCGTTACATTCTTCCCCCTTATAAAAATTTCGTCCCCGAAATTGCTAAGGTAGAAAACAAACCCTATTTACTGGGTTAAAATTTATTTGTTTACTTCTTAACTTCAGCGAACTAATTTATTTCAATTAAAATATTAATTCATTTCTAATTAACGAAAATTTTCAAAAATCCCAAAAATTTTCTAACATAAAAATTTTCAAAAATTTTCGCCAGCACCTCCTTTGTATTGGTCAATCGGTACAACTGCAACTCGCTTCTCTAGGTCTTTTCCAACCCAAAAGAAAATCAAATAGCCAAACGGCTTGCCAAACAGGCTCATAAATCTCATGCTTATACCAAATATAAACTTGTACCTTTTTGTCGGGCATATCATTATATCCTTTCCATGTGTTACCAATTCTGCATATACCAATGTCATCCCAATCATTCGGTTATACCTAAGCCAACTTCTGTTCTTAACTCTGATTCCATTTTAATTTCAACTCTTAACTTACCAGTCCAATTCCATTTCGAACTATCTCTAATCCAATCTAATTCGATATTTTCTGTTTCAATTCGTTTTCCACTTAACTGGTTTCAATTCAATTTCTCATTCTATTTGCATTTACCAATTCTAATTTAATTTGTTTTAATTCAAACAACCTTCCCCAGGGAATTTTAAACAGTTTAGCTTTTCTAAAACCAGATATCCCTTTCCAGGATTCAAAACAACTTGCTTTTCCACAAAACAATTTAAACAGCAAAATCGTCACTTAGCAACTCGAAAATGAACACCGATGAAGCAGCTGTCATCATCGGAATCTATTTTCCAGCGATCGAAGTGAGTTCAATACTATATCACTTTTAAAACCATTTCTAAACACATCCATTGGAAATATATTTCAAAATACCATTCACAATGCTTTGCAAATAATTTAAAATCTCCTAGGATTTTAAAATTCTCATATACTTAATCCAAATCCATTTACAAACACTTTTCCCAGTTTCCCGAATTTCTAATTCCAAATTCTGATTTAATTCATTTCATAACACTTGTATGAATTTTATTTGGTTATATATACATAACCAACTCAATTTTTAATCTTATTCAATTTATATACCAACCAACACATCCAATATACTATATAATTTGAAGTTTTATCATTTTTTAGATCAAAATATAATTTGGGTAAAATTATTTCATTTACCCTTTTTCAAAACATTCAGTGTCGGTTTATCGTATTCGAGTGTTTATAAACTCCTACCGATACAGTGATCGACCAAAACCCATAAACGACTCAACCAATAAATCTCCATGGTAAAAAATCATTTTTTTATCAAATAACAAATACTTTCACTCACATATATACACTCAACTCAATTTAGGGTATTGCTAACCCTATCTCTAATGAGTCATGCCACAGAGCCTAGGTAATAACTTAACCTTCAGCTCTGATACCACTGTAACGACCCTGGATATTGCGATCCTAAGTAACCGACATAAACTCAAGCATTGGAAACACCGGATAGTCCATGAAAGAAATTAGAGGGTGAGAATAGGTAAGATAGAAACTTAGAATAGAAGAAGAAGAAGAACATACAACATCAGAGTAAACATGAATCTCGTAGTGGAACGAACAATATATAATAGATATATAACTTTGAAATAAAATCAGTATATGTATATAGTAACATTATCGGAGTACAACACTTACGACACAGCGGAAATAACAATAGCTATATAATCCTGAAGCCTCCTGCTCCAAGCTCTCAGTATTTGTAAAATCATGACTACTTGACTGCCCATACAAATTTGGGCACCCAAGAGTTTAGGGAAAACAAAACAAAATAAACTCCGGGTAAGTCATGGGATTGGTGTGAGTAAACAATTTAAAACAGTTTAAGAAATATAAATGGTATCTCATAAGACCACGCCGTATAACACGGAACGGGTTTTTCCCTTATGAGAATCTAAAACACTTGATTTATCATTCAAAATCCTTTTGAAAGAAACGAAAATCTTTATATCAAAACTCTCTGGATATTATAATAGTGTCTATCAACCACAATATAATAATCACCTAGCATAACGCTTTCATCTCACATTCCACATACATAATATATAATAAAAAACCATGGGCACTTATTGGGTAATAAATTCCAACTGGAAAGGTATGGGACCACCTTCCGATAGTGTATCTCTAGAGAGGATTACACTGGGTTCAACAAGAACATCTTGTAACCCAGGCTAAACATGACCGGTCACTCATTTCGCTTGAGTGTACCGAATGTATTATCACCAACGGTTGGGATCAGCAACCGTTTCCCGAAAGGGACAGAATCGAAATAGATTATAGAAGTAAATGGAATTTCTCTAGATCAGGTGACAATACAGCCTAATTGGAAGCTAGCCACTTAGCCATGCGACCTACCCGATTTTATACCATTTCCGGCTGTGAGGCTAGAGGCCATAACGTACAGATCGCACATTTATTTACTTTGAATGCCACATCGTCATTCCCGCCAAATCACAAATTGATTTCTCCAAACATATCACGGGTAAACAGCTGAGAGAAACGAATTCCTCTGCCACTAAATGTAAATAAGTTTGAAGAGATCAACTTACGCGATCTATTAAATATACTCCGTCAGACATCCTTCCATACAGGTCGTCCTGGGATTGGACAAACCGAAGGCACTATTCTGTAAACAGGATAGCCCTTGCATAACTCCGTCTTCAATTATCTTCATCATATTTGATCGCAAATCTAACGCCCATACAGAGTGGTTTTCAGATAATGAATCTAATCCCGGTCTCTCTATATTGACGATGGAAAAATGGTCAAAAATTTTGATAGTCGGTGATTTAACTATCAAAGAAAAACATGTGTGCAGACAACGATATTATTTCCAGATGGAAATTCTATCGATCAATCATCAATCAACATTTATTCATTTTCCCATTTCTCGTTTCTATATATTCATCAAATCCTTATTTTCTATTTTTAGAAAATATACGTTATTAACTTTGGAAAACGTTTCCATTTCTGATTCATGCATCACTATCTTCTCACATATATCAGTCTCTAACTGTAAACTATAAGAGAACAACTTCCCAAGTATAAACCCCGAAGGCTGAAACCAACATCAGATCGATACCAGAAAGCCATTCAACTCACTAATTTCCAGTCGGTTTCTAATTTAAGTAATTCCATTTAAATTCCTAATTCAAACCCCAAATTCCTTTATAATATTTTATTTGCAAAATATTTACTTAGATCCTTTATTCACACAAAATGTGAATAATATTTCTTTATACAATTCTATTTGTTTTCCAAATAATTTATTTTTACAAGTCTATTTGTTTTTCCGAATATTTCCTTTTCAATATCATATTTATTTCATATAAATATTTCCCTTTTCAATATCATATTTATTTCATATAAATATTTCCTTTTATAAAATCCTATTCATTTTATATAATTCTATTTATTCTATATAAATCCTTTTATATAATCCTATTCATTTTATATAAATCCTTTTATACTTCTATTTATTTTATATAAATCCTTTTATATAATTCTATTCATTCCCCAAATATTTCCTTAATTATATTTTCCAATATTTGTTTTTCCCAAATATTACCTTTTATAATATCCTATTTATTTCATATATAAATATTTCATTTTCAATATTCACTTTGAAATTTTCCCTTTTTATATTCCAATATTTCATATGGTATTTGAAATACCAAATAACACGACCAGTGTCATCATTTTGTGTATAGATCGGTTGAGATTGGAATTCAAAAAAGGACATGAGACACACCAATTTTAGAAATCAGGGCCAAATGACAAACCTGATCGTTGAGATTGGTATATAGATCGGTTTGTGCGGTTATAATAGTAGTAAAATTCATCACCAAATATTCAACAATGATAGAAAGCGGAGAACAGTCATTGAATTTTGGGATGAAAATTTTGAGCAATGGTCGAGGAAGTAGATGAGGGAATTTCAGAAAATGCCATGATGAGGAACTAGATGAGGAAGTAAAACAGTGGATGAATTAAAATTAGGGGTTGGAATGATTTTGGAAATTTGGGGGTGAGAACCAAATTAAAAGGAAAGCGGGTGAATGAAAATAAAAGTGGAAAATAGAAATAGCTGAGTTGCAAGTTGATGGTTGAGATTTTGTTTTAAATGATGGCGTGGATCGGTGAGGTGTAAAATTCTATTAATTTTTTAATTTTAATACATTTATAGCTACGACAACATCTTGTTGATTTCTTTGCTAATACCTTGAAGTAAATGTTGCAATAAATGAAAACAGCATAGCTATCGTTACATTGTAGCTAGCAACATCTTGTAATTTCGCTGCAATAGGCAATCTATGGCGTAGTGTAGGCAGTATGGCTATGTGGGTCATACCCATAAGGGTATATCATCACCTGATCTAGAGAAATGGATTGTCCTTTTTTGTATGCTTTGTAATGAGTACAGTTGGATGACCAACAACCATGTGATAATATGTTTGGTACACTTAAGTTAAATGAGCGGCCAGTCATGTATGGTTGAGTTGCAAGTTGCTCTTGTTGAACCCCAATGTTCCATCTCTAGAGGACACTGATCAGAAGGTGGTACCATACCTATTCATGCTGGAAATCCAAACTCCAATACGAGCCATACGTTTTTAGTTGTAAACCAACTATGTTAGAAAGTAAGATGCAAGCTTTCCAGCTACATACAAATTTATTTGTGGATTGAGTGACATTATTATAATATTACTGGATTTTGATATAAAATGTGATTTGGGTGTCGTAAGGTAAAAATATGTGTCATGTTTATTTGTGGTCGTGTCTTACGAGAGTTTCACTCATTCAAAAGGTTTTCAAAAGTTAAGCGATTTGTTTATAGTGTGAGATTTCTCACTGAAAGTATCCCAAACTGATCCGTGTATGTAATATTTGGGTCAGACTGAGTTTCTTTTCCAAGTAGCATTGGATTTTCTTGATGCTTCAGAAGAGGAGCTGGATTCGATATGTATTCTAGTATTTTCTCAAACTAATTTATTTCTATTGTGTGTATCGTACTTATTAGCATATTATAGGGTTGTATACTCTGATGACCGTATTCATGTATATACACTAGTCTTCTCTTTGTGTAGAGAGCTTTAATATATTATGTTTTATTCATTCCGTTGTGAGATTCATGTTTACTCGTATTCTGTTGTGTTATGTTCTTCTTCTTGTTCTTCTATTCAAACATTTTTCTTTCTATTCTCTCATCCTCTAACTTCTTTCTCGTAACTATCTTCTATTCTGTGCATTTTGAGTTAACATGTGTAGTTAAATATCGGCTTAAACCATATGGAAAAAGTGGGTCATTACAGTTGGTATCAGAGCATGAGGTTAAGTGTTAACCTTGGCTATGTGGCGTACTCAATAGAGAGGGGGTTAGTAATACCCTAGATTGAGTTTGAGTGTATATATATGAGAGAGTGTACTTTTTAGTGTAATAATAAAATTGTTTTATATTGTGTTAATTGATTTGTTGAGTAGTATAAAAATTACAAATCGACGCGTTTAGCCGACATGGTTGACAGGGATTTCTAAACACTTGAACAGAGAAATTTGACGTAACATTGTTTATAAGTGGGTAAATGATATAATTTTACCCAGAATTATATTTTGATATAAAGAAATAATATCTTTAAATTATTAATGTGTTTGGGTGTTATTATTATAATATAATGAACTTATATAGTTATTTATAACCAAATGGAATTGTATGAGAATAAAATATACAAATGAGCTAAATTAAAATTGGATTTAGACCAGAATTAAGAATTCAAATTTCGAATGCTTAGAAAATATTTTCTGAAGTGTCATAAGTAGTATAGCATTAGTTGAAGAAATTTTTGAATAAGATCTGTTTTGAATGGATTTTAAAAGCGATAAAGCACTGAAATCACTTCAGTCACTGAAAATAATTCTGATAATGGATCGCGATATTAACGGTGTTCATTTTTGAGTCCCTAAGTGATGGATTGCTACCATAGTAAATTGGTTAATGGAAAGTTATTTGAGTAAAACATGTTTTAAAAATTCAAATGTTTTGGATTTGCAAATGGTTATAATATATGCATATATACTTATATTATTTTAAAAGAGTTTGAAATAAAAGCAAGAAGATGAATTTTGAAATTTAAATTTAACTTATGCAAGTTAAATGGAATTAGATGGTAAAAGTAAATCAAATGGATTAAAAGTTTAACATAAGTTTAGTTAAATAAAATAAAGGGATTTTAAAGAAACTAAAATCTGTTGAAATCCATTGAAATGAGGTTTGGTTGCAACTGAATGGAAACTTGACCAAATAAATTTATGAAATGATCCATAAGTAAATGAAATGAATTGGGTTATCGCTTCATATATAACGAAGCAAATATTTTGTAAACCCATGGAAAGTAAATAAATTGGGATAAAACAAATTGAAAAGAATATGGGTTAAGTGCAAGATATTGATTGGAAATTATGTGATTTATTCACGTGAAAAGGATTGGGTGATTGTTAAGCTTCATATATTGGGACTTATATGTTCCAATTAAGAAAGTACAAGTACATAAAGCTGTGTGGCTTGGTTTTTCTTGCGTGAACTACATAAATATTAAGCGAGCTCGCTTAACAATGCTCGTATAAGGTACAACTATGCAAAATACACGACTGGGTTTATGAATTGTGGTTTCCGACAACTTGGGTCCATATGTGTGTTTATATATATATATATATATATATATATATATATATATTGATCTATTTTGTGATATTGCGAAAGTCCCTCCGTACAGAGACGCATCTGCTAAAAAAATCAAAATTTTAAGGTGTTAGAAAATTTTCATTTTTTTAAAAATTTGGTTAATAGAGAGGAATCAATGTTTTGATTGAAATAAATTAAATTAGTTGGAACTAAAAATTTAGGAAGTTGAACGGAAGATTTTAACTAAACAAGTTTGTGAAAAAATAGAAGATCTATAGCACTTTTCCTACCTTACTAATTTTGGGGATGAAACTCTTTTAAGAGGAGGAATGTAACATCCCATATTTTTAGTGGTCGAATAATTAATTTATTTAATTGTCAATTTGGAACTTTAAATAAATCGAAATAACTAATTTTGAGTTGTTAATTCAATTTGAATAGTGAAATAATAAGTTTAATTCTAAGATAATCCAAATAAGTTGGATTTGCAATAATGTATGAACTGGGCAATATAAAAAGATTTCATTAAGTTTTGTTTTGAATTATAATAAGAAAATCATTTATTAAACGAAGTTTGAACGTATTAATTTTAATTTTATTAAAACGAGCTCGTAGTGTCGCGGTACTTCATAATTTTAAGATTGTAATTCCAATTGAGCATACATGATTCAATATAAGTTGGAATTCTCTAAAGCAAGAATCTTCTGTATTTATTGGATTATAGTTTTCTAATTAAGGAGAAAATAAAGATTTCATTTTGTAGATTTTGAGTCATGTCAAAATCAAATTTTTTGAAAATCGCTAAAGAATCTTTTATGAGTTATAACGATTTATTTAATAAAATAAAAGGATTCTGAATAAATTGAGTATCAATTTAACTTGAGATGAAAATATCGAGTTTAAAACACAAATTAGTTTGTTTTTGAAGTTATGTATAATTATGTTTGAATATATAATATAATAATGATTTATTTTTTAAGAATTCAATTGCTTTGGAATTAATTTATATTTTTATCGTTTCAATTAAATAATAGAAATAGCTAATTTTTCAAACGACTTCGGATTTCACCAAAACAAATTTTATTAAATCCATAATGGCTAATCATTACTAGATTTCAAGTTTCAAGCCAATTGGAGTTGTTATGTGAGCGCGTGCAAAATAAATGTACATCAATCAACAATTTAATATTAAAAATAGCGCAATTTTTGCAAACAGACTAGGATTTCGACCAAACAAACTTCATTAGGTTCGGAATGTCAAACTATAGCCAGAGGTCCATTTTCATCACAACGCGATAGAAAATGTCTAACGGTAAGAAGTGATAGGATATTATATTAAATAAAATTGAATAAACAAATGATAACCTCACGCTATATAATCTTGTTTAAAACCTTAAACCCTTATTCCTATTCTTCGCTGGTCAATATGAAGAAGCCGCCACCAAAAATAAAAATCGTGACTTTTGAAAATAATAATCAATTCAAGGAAATTGTTAAAATTGGAAAACAAATATATTTGAATTCATGGCGAGTGGCTCTTCATTTTTGTATGCAAATGTTTGGGTTCGAATCATTTTCATGTCGCACAAAATAGAGCAGCGTGTGTTAGGAATTTTGAAGCTTCAATCCATAAACTATTACTGGAATTGAACTCGTGTTAAGGTTTAGCACCTCAGTATGGAGCTTTGTGGATTACGGTGCTGAAAAGTTTCGCTGTTTTACTTTATCAACGTGAAGGAATTAGTTCAATGTGTTTTGACCACGAAGGCAGAGCTGTGCGAGATGGTGATGGAGTTTGCAAGAAGAGGAGTTCATTGAAGCAATCGGTCTGGAGTTTCGTTGAGTATGGTGAGTACAGTGGAGGAGAGAAGATACGATAATGGCAGTGAAAAGGTTTGGGTTTGCATTTTTACATAAGGAAAAAAGATTAGTGAATTTAAAATGTAGTTAAGGTTAATTTATTAACTAGTTTACTTAATGATGTTTAATTCTTATTCAAACATGTAATATTTATATCTCTTGCATATGTTATCAGAATTGGACGAAACAAGAAGCACTGGGATTGTATGGACGATTACTACAAGTCCGTGATAAATTGGAAAGAATTGGAGCTAGTTAGAATTTTATTTAATTTTAAATGTTGCTTAAAATTAAATGAAACGATGTTGAATCGTCGATCGAACGACTAGTGATTATCAAGTGTCAACTCACACTTTCTGGAATACTGTTTAAAATTATATTATGTTTTAAATTTTTATTCTTTATTCAATATTTATTTAAATGATAAGATTGCCTGATTGTTTAGATGGTTGGTTGTTGTTGTTTAATGATTGTTGGATTGATTATAATTTATTGCTTGGATTATATAGTTATAGTTATAAATTTCTGTCTATGAGCGGATGAACCTTGACACTATTTTCTTTTAAGCAGTAGATTCATTTTAAATGAATTACTTTAAATTTTCTGTTTATATGCATATATAACTGTTATATTAACTGTGATGCAGGGAGAGATGGGTTGGAGGGATCCAACTGGATTCCTTAAATATTTTAATATTATTTGCTTTCATGTTATTATCGTATGAACTATTTAACCAATCTATTTGGATGATGGTTTGGTTGTTGATGGTTGAATTTAATTGAACAATGATATTTATTAATCAATAAACAGTATTAATTGATTGATTGGCATCACATGGCCTAAAAATCTATCTTTTTAAGACATTAATTTTACCATCAGATAAACTGACTGAAATTAAGTTATAAAAGTTATTTTATAACTGAAGTCATATTTAGAAATCTATTTCATATAAATTATTTTAAGTAAAAGTTTAATTAAAAGAAAAAAATATTTATTGTTAATTTTTAAGTAACTATAAAATGATTTATCACACAAATTCTTATATTTTAAATAAGCTGTATATGCAAGTAAGTCCATAATTAACCTAAGGGTCAATAGTTTGGTATAATTATTTCTAAGAAATAATAAAATGGGATTATATTAAGTTATTCATTAATTTAAGAGGAAGGATTAGTGGAAATTAGTTAACAAGTTGACTGTGTTTCAGGTTGACGGAGTCAACTGTTTTAATTGAATTGGTCATTATGTTGATTTATTTCCAACTAATTTAATAAACATAATTTTAACAAACAGTTGTTTAAACTTAATAAGATTTCTTAAAAATTAATAATTAATATTTTAATTAACTATGTTAAGAGCTGATTATCGAGTTATTTATTTATTTATAAAGTTAATTATTATTGTAATAACCTTTTAAAAATAATTAACAATTCTAGCATTAGTTAGCAAAGAAGTTAATCCCTTTTACGTTAGTTAACGATGAAGTAAACTACTTTTACTTTAGTTATTGTTGAAGTTGATTACTATTTTAACTAATAAAAATAAAAAATGATTACCCTTTTGAAGGAAAATTCATTTAAGAAGGAAATCGAGTTGTAATAAGATTTAGTTGAACTTTGGAAAGGGTTTTGTATAGGGATTAGATAATGAACACAAGTATAATAAACAAGGTTTATAAAAGAGGCTTAAAACCAATGTGACGGTTTTAAATAGATATTACTTAATAATTGAATTTAGTGAAATGATTGAAATTGAAAAGAGATTTCAAGAATGAAAACGTAAGAGCCTTAAATATGATTTTGTTGAATTCTATAATAAGATGTTTATTGGATTTGTGCAAAGGATTGATAAATGGATTTTGTATTAAATCCAAATTGTAAATGAATTACTTTAAAGAAGTTTAATGAAACACCCCACCTGTAATACCTTACCTCCGCTAGGGTCACTCACAAAGGGAATGCACTAGTTTTGGAGGAGCATTATCTAAGTAAACAAACACAGAAATATTACAAGACATAACATAGATAAAACAACGGAATAATCAAAAGATAAATTTAATTACTTTCAAAAAGAGTGAAAACATTTTACATCAAATAGCCAAGGTCATTATTTTCTATTACAGCAAATTCTATCTTGCGTAAATAAAGAAGCATAAACTTAAAACATCAAAGTAGCTTTATTCCCCAAAGGTAGCAGAAATGCAGCCATAGCATAGCTCAAGATCAAACCGTACATGAGGTGAACCGAAAGCAAGCGAAATCCAAGCTAAGTGCTAGAGTTTCCCCCCTGAGAACCGGGGGGAACGAAAGAAAAAGAGGCGAAAGAAAATGGGTCAGCCATAAAGACTGGTAAGTCCAAGTGACTTTCAGCATAAAAACAGATAAAGGTAACATGACATGTATAAACTGAAAGTAATCATACGGATGATGACAAGATAGGAAAGACAGACTAAGATAACATGATACATCAAGTATAGCATCACGTATTCAAGGTTCGTTGCATCAACTGTACTAGAATCCCAAACCCATGTCTTATATTAATCATGATATGATTCCTTGGCCCAATATCAAGAAATGACCCATTTCTAGGTCCAACGAAACGATCCACTAGTCGATCGGCTCCCTATAAGTTCTAGCTCATCTTGTGTCTGTGTCATACGGCCCTATCACGAATGTAGTCACCTGTGCTAGGTCCACCATAGGGTGTATCAAGCCCTATGGTGCCAACCACGGACACGAATCAAGAATGCACAGATAAACCTACTGATGCCCAATGCCTGCTTTTTCAACTCCGGACCACGTGCACGACCATAGCCCGCCTGAACCTACACTGGCACACCAACACAGCCATCGTTCTAGTCGCTTATAATCAGCCCAGTAATCGTGCCCCACCCTGCCTAGTCCCGGGGTACCATGATACATCTAGTGGGTTACTGCTGAAACGGACCGCGTAACTAGGGTTTCCTTCCAATAGGTTAAGTGTTGTCATTTAAATTCGTGACTTAACCCCTATCAGTCTAGCATGTCAAGTTGGTTAAGTGTTGTCATTCAAGTTCGTGAGTTAACCCACCTACGAATCATGTATCAAGTTGGTTAAGTGTTGTCTTACATGTTCATGACTTAACCCTATCATGTGGAATTAATTCATTAATGCACCCCAACCTCTCACATCAGACCTGTTGTTGCGGTCACTGGATATGCCGGGCGGTTTCGGGCAGAGTTACACCACAACTCAGTCTGACCTCGGGTTTTCAAGTGCGATACGACCAACCCACATTGGATCCTATTGTTTGCAGCAACTGGATTTGCCGGGCGGTTCCGGGCAAAATTACACTGCAAACTCAACCCAACCTCGAGTTGGCCATTTTCATGTTCATTCTAGTGTCATGTCCATGTTCAAGATTAATGTCGTATTCATGTCAAGTTTTCAAGGTAAGTTTCATACCAAGTTTCCTATAATTAGCAATTTTTCCCAACGTTACCCCATCTAAATATTAGGCTAACAATCTTAGCCTAATTTTCCGTCTGCATGGTTTTTGGCATATAATATTAGGCTAAAAACTTAGCCTAATTTTAACGTACACAAAATTGGCATAAAGCAATTCATTAACATAAGCATGACATAGGCATAAACTTGGCATCATCGTCATAGTCAATATGGACATCATAGGTGTGAACTTACAAAATAATCAACATGAATATCATAGGTGTGATCTTGTAGCGTAGACTGAACCAACATACATATATGTGAATTTGCAACATAGTGCATATATGTGAACTTGCAAATCAATCACGAACATATGAATAAGTGTGATCTTGAAATATGACATAGGTTTAACATATAGACATAAACATGTAGTCCTAACATTTGGTCACATATGTAATATGATTTTACAACCTAAAACTTGCATAACATGATAAACTACACAACTTGTCATAACGGGTTATACTTCAAGTTCATATACACATGAATAGGCTTATTCATTAACTCCCAATTCAACATGATAATAAAATGGAACCACAGGCATAGATTAATATCACTCAATTCCACATATAACATAATCAACATTATTCTATTATCAATCTATTATTAAGGCATGACATAACTGAATAAATTGATTAAAACATCGCAGGCATATAGATCTGAACATTATTGATCATGAAAAGGTTTGAATAATAATCTAGTTTCAAGAACAAGGATAGATCTAATTTAAATAGAAAAATCCCCAAAATCAAGATCCAAGGACAAATAAAGAAGAGGTCTGAATAGAAAATCAAGCTTAGAACCGATTTCAAAGTTATAATCCTAGGCAATAACCTCATGGTCATGAATCTTAGGTAATTAGTCACAATTGTCCTTGTCATAGTCATAGGCAGTAGTCTTATGTTCATAGTCATTGGCATAGGCATAGTCTTATGTTCACCGTCATAGGCATTGGCATAGGCAAAATCTTATGTCCATAGTCATAGGCATAGTCATAGTCTTATGTCATTAACAATAGTTTCAACGTCGTAGGCAATATTCCCAATAGTCAAGATCCAAGAAGAAACCCAGAATAGATATGAATCATACATAAATCACTTCCAAATTATACCATGCACATACTAGATTTATAGTTTTTATCTAAAAGTAACCGGAACTTACATATCGTGGTCTAAGAAATTTAGATGCAGAAGTCAAGTCTAGAAATTGGTCGTTGAATTGCTAAATCGTTGAATCTTGCTTTGATTGTAGAAGCAAATCCCCAATTCCTAGCCGTAGTCTTTAAGAAATTATCTTCGCGTTTTATTTTTGATTTAGAGGAAAAAGAAGAAGCCATGATCATCAAGAGTTTGAGCAACATAAGGTTAGAGAAGAATGGTGTAAAGAGAATGAGGCTAGGAGGTTTTTTATATAGAATTTCAATTTAATTATAGCCGTCGATGAAGCTAGAGTTAATCAAGGCCATCCATCTCAAGAGATGCCAATCAGAAAGTGACAAGTTAGCCCTAATGACACAGTAGAGCTCAGAAATTCATCTAGAACCCGACCAGGCCAGCCAGGGCCTGACCAGCAGGTTTCTGCTCGTCCTGGGCGCACCTGCCAAGTGCGCCAATGGAAAATTGCATGGGCGCACTTCCCAAGTGCGCCAGTGCAATTTTGTTCTGGCGCACTTCCCAAGTGCGTCAGTGCATTCTGGCCCATTTCTGGTTTTTCCACCTAACTTCGTTCGTCCATATCTTCTTCGTACGGTATCCGTTTTACGCAAACTCGGACTCTATTTCAAGCAGAATTCCGAGATGAACGCAATGGCGTAACCCTTTTCCCTTGATTCTTATTATAAAATTTAATTATACCCTGATTTCTAGTTTAAACATGTTATTAAAATTCGGGTTGTTACACCACCTCCATTAAGGTCACTCACAAAGGGAATGTCTTAACTTCGGTGGAGGTTTATAAGTAAAAGTCACAGATAAACACAAGATAGATACATAAACACATATATATAAGCAGCGGAAAACAAACAGACTTTTTATTTCATAAATACGTGTTCATACAAAACATTTCCATAACTTTCACATAATAATTTCCAAAACATTACATCATCATTTCTGTCTTGGTTATTAAATAAAGAAGCATAAATACATTAATAAAACTGCATAAATCCCCATAGAATGTGTCCAACAGCCATAGCCAAGGAAAGAGAGTCCGAATCGTACATCTACTATCTTGAAGCTTGCAAAGAGTCTGACTAAGCTGGGTTGTTTCCTCCCTATGGACCTGGGGGGGAAACGGAAGAAAAGAAGATGAAAGAAAAATAGGGTCAGACATAAAGTCTGGTAAGTCAAGTGACTCTTCAGTATGAGAATAAGAAAAAGGGCATGATAGGTATAAACTAGAAATAGGAAAGTATCATAAACTAAGATAAAGCAGTTTAAATCGAATATACTATCGCACCCCACACTATATCTCTGCACCTACCTGCATTTCCTCAACTGGCACCCGATGATCGGGGTGAAGTGATCCCCTTTTTCTAAAGATCGGCTCCTACTCGCATAATCATAAGTGTCTTACGGCCCCCAAAGATTGTAGATACCTATGCTAGTCCCACCATGGGGTGTATCAAGTCCCATGGTGGCGGCCCGACACAACTCTAGAATGCATAGGTTATACTACTAGTGCCCCCAGTGCCCTGTTTGTCTGCTTCGAAGTGTGTGCACGCCCGCACTACGTTAGAACCCACACTATTGCACCCACCGCCGTCGCTTTTGATCGCTTACAATCAGCCCAGTAACCGTGCCCCACCCTGCCTAGTTTCAGGGTACCATGATACCTAATTGGGTTACTGCTGAAATGGGTCCCCGTTACTAGGGTTTTCTAGTCAAACATGTTAAGTGTTTGTATTTACCTAGCCCCACCCATCAGTTTAATTAACATGTTGAATTGGTTAAGTGTTTTAGTTAACTTAACCTACCATCCTGACTTGTCTGTTCTTAGCTTTTTAAGCACCGACCACTCACATTAGACAGGTATTGTTACGGTTACTGGATGTGCCGGTCGGTTCTGGGCAGGTTTACACCGTAACTTAGTCTAACCTCAAGTCCTTATTGGGCTCAATGCTTAACCACCCACATTGGATAGGTATTGTTGTGACTACTGGACAGTCGGGCAGGTCCGAGAAGGTTTACATCACAACTCAATCCAACCTCGTGTTAAGCATACTCGTATTTTCTAAATTTACATATTTGCCTCTATTTCTTATTATATGTAAATTTGTTAACAATTAAATTTTATGGCCCACTTTCCAAGTTCATCATTTTTGGTATAAGAATTTTACACCATTTAATTGCCACCAATTATTGGCATGTGCCAAACATGCCAATACATATATTTTTCACCAATTTATGTCAAGTTTCCTATAATTACCAGTTTTCCCAACATTACCCCATCTAAATATTAGGCTAACAATCTAAGCCTAATTTTTCGTCCGCATGATTTTTAACATATTCTATTAGGCTAAAAACTTAGCCTAACTTAGCGTACACAAAATTGGCATAAAGAAATTCATAAACATGACATAGGTGTAAACTTGGCATTATCGACATAGTCAATATGAACATCATAGGTGTGAACTTGCAAAATAGTCAACATGAATATCATAGGTGTGAACTTGCAACGTAGACTAGATCAACTTACATATATGTGAACTTGCATTGAAATAGGGATCTAACCAAATAGGTGTCACATGAATTAGCATATGATTTGGACAACATAAGCCTAAACATGTTTAGATCTAGGCATAACATCGAACATCACTAGCATATGACAAGAATATGACATGTCCATAAAGTATGTATAATTTTATCACATGTGTGTGAACTAGATCAAATCATGTTTACTAATATAACATGAAACTTGTATTAAAATGGATCTTGGCATGGATCCAATTATGAACTTGCAACTTTTGTATAAACATATGAGCATGTATATGAACTTAATCATTTAGGCATAGAGGTTTTAGCATAAAGTATATACATGAGATCTTAACTTGGACATATCACATACAACTTATATAATCACATAAACATATAGGTGTAGATTATAACATGAACTATACAACTTGCATGTGATGTTGTTTTCATTTGAATGGATCCAAAACCAAGTAAATTTAACCACGAACATTCCAACCATTCACAATACAATCATTTCAATACATAGATATGAATTAACATCATCGTTATACAATAGCACAACTCCATTTCCAATTTACATCGAATCAAGTCTTAATTTTTATTCACATCGGAAAAATCACTATACTTACAACAAATGACGGTCTTGTTTTCTAATTTCTAAGTTTTGAATTTGAAATGCTTTCCTTTGGGTAGACAAACGTTATTTGATTCTAGTTTTAACATTAATTTTGCTCGTCTCTAAGCTTTCTCTAACTGACGGCTACTCTTAGTTTCCTTCCAGCAGCATGACGGCTCTAGTTCTATTTTATTTGTGTGAATTTAGGTTGAGTGTTGAGTTGTATTTATAGAATTTCATATTGATTTGAGCCATCAGATGATCATAGAGTGAATCCAGACCATACACACCAAGAGAAGACAATCAGAAAGTGACAAATTAGCCCTAGTGACATAGCCAAGCTCAGAAATTCGACAGAAACCGACCAGGCTAGCCAGGGCCAAACCAGGTCCACTGGGCAGGTCGACCCTATGGTCTACCTGGTTACCCAGGTCGACCCCTAGGTCGACCTGGTGCCTGGGTGGGAATTTTCCCGCCCAGCCCAGTTTGGGTCTGTTTTTTCGAATTTCGAACTGAATTTGAACTGTTTGAATTTTAAATTGAATTATGAAACTTCCGGAGGTCATAACTCCTTCATACGGAGTCCGATTCACGCAAACTCGGACTCTGTCTTAGGCAGAATTCCGAGACGAGCGCAATGGTGCAACCTGTTTCCCTTAATTCTTTCATTTAGAATTAATTATGCTTTAATTTGTTAATTTACAGTCAACAGAAAATTCGGGGTGTTACATTCTCCCCTCCTTAAAGGATTTCGTACCCGAAATCTTCAAGTCTAGGAGAACGTAAATCCTAACATCCAATCGTCCATCTACTCAACCATCAAACACAGGCGTCCATTGTCCTTAAAAGACTTCTAATGCTTCATGATCATATGCATAATGTGTGTACATGTCCTTATCTAATGCAAAATCAGGTGGTCTACTGATTCAGTTGACCTCCTTAATGCGAATCATGTAAGTGTCATGAATCCATTATGTACGCAAATTTTTCCTTACTCATAATTCTACATGAATGCGCAACCATCCATACAAATGCGACATCCATATGACAACATATCAAGTTTCAACCACATACAAATATGAATACATATATGCATATGCAATATGAAGTGACTGAGCCGATCTAAAACCTAGGTTGTGTGTATATGCATCCACGAGCAACCACTTGCACCCACTTGCAGCCATCTACCATAACATGTTTCAAATACATATTTACATCCAAAGGGGTTTCTACCTAAGGATAAAGGATAATATCGAGGTGATTATACCTAAAAAGATAGAACAACTTAAGAAAAAAGAGAGGTCAAAGATGTACCCTCGAAAACAAAAGGGTAGGCCGTGCGTATTCTATCCTCAGTTTCCCAAGTCGCGTCTTCCTCGGTGTCGCTCCACTGAACTTTGACAAGCTTGACTTCGCGGTTGCGTAGATTCTTGATTTCTGTTCCTACGATTCGAGTTGGAACTCTCCTCACAGTTGCTTCGCGTTCCACTTCGGCTTATTCTAGAATGCTTGGCTCCACCACTTCCGCAGATGCATGTAGACATTTTTGGAGATGAGAAACGTGAAAGACGTTGTGAATTCCAGCCAACCTTTCAAGCAGCTCTACTCTATAAGCCATCTTCCCAATCTTCTCGATGATAGGGAATGGTCCTACAAATCTTGGTGCTAGCTTTCCTGTGGATCTAAAGTGAATGATGTTCCTTAAAGGGATACCTTAAGGAAAACCCTGTCCCCAACCTCAAACTCAAGGTCGGTCCTTCTTTTGTCTGCATAGGATTTTTGTCTATCTTGGGCAGTCTTCATTCTCCTTCGTATTAAGTCCACTTTTTCTGAAGTCTCTCTAATCATGTGTGGCCCAAGTATAAGCTTGTCTATAGACTCCCACCAACAAGTTGGTGATCGGCACGGTCTTCCATATAGAGCTTCGAAGGGCGCCATGCCGACAGTGGCTTGATAGCTGTTGTTGTAGGCGAATTCCACTAAAGGAAGATGATCCTCCCATGTCCCTCCGAAGTCAAGAACGCATAGTCTTAGAAGATATTCTAGTACTCTGTTCACCCTTTCCGTCTGACCATCAGTTTGGGGGTGATAGGTCGTGCTCAAGCATAACTGTGTGCCTACAGCTTCTTGCAGACTCCGCCGAAACTCGCTCGTAAAGATGGGATCTTGGTCACTCACTATGCTGGAGGGTATTCCATGAAGTCGAACTATTTCCTTGAGATAAAGAGAAGCTAGAGATGAGGCAGTCCTTCTACTCTTGATAGGTATAAAGTGGGCGCTTTTTGTGAGCCTGTCCACTATTACCCAAATGCTAGTATTGCCCTTTCTTGACCTAGGCAACCCGTTAATGAAGTCCATTGAAATGCTATCCCACTTCCATTGCGGGACTTCTAGAGGATGAAGTAGTCCTCCATGCTTCTTTTGTTTCTCCTTGACCTGTTGGCATGTCACGCACTCAGAAACGAAATCTGCCACGTCCTTCTTCATGCCGCTCCAATAGAAAACTCTCTTTATGTCCTTGTACATCTTGTCCCCACCTAGGTGTATTGTCATCTTGGAATGATGTGCTTCCTCGAGAACCATCTTTACTAAATCCCTTGCTTGTGGGACGCATAGTCTTCCATCCCGTCTAAGCCAACCCTTATCATCGATGGAGTATCTATTGAGGTGACTGGAAGTTTCACCCTTAATTAGTTAATCAATCACATCAACAAGCTGAGGGTCTTCGCGTTGTGCGGCCCCTATTGAGTCTAAAAGAGTGGGTCGTACTTCTAGGGATGCCAATAAACTAGGTATAAAATCATAGGAGGGCCTAAAGTCAAAACTGGCTATATACTCCAAGCTTTGCCTTTCTAGAAAGAGAGGGCATAGGGTCAGCTTCTTTCTGCTCAACGCGTCTGCTACTACGTTGCCTTTGCCAGGAGTATAGGAAATCTCAAAATCATACGAGGCAAGGAACTCCATCCACCTTTGCTTCCTCAAGTTAAGATCTTTCTGTGAGAAAAGATACTTCAACGATTTATGATCAGTATATAATTCGAACTTCTCACCTAGGAGATAATGGCGCCAAGACTTAAGCGCAAAGACGATGGCGACCAACTCAAGATCATGGGTTGGGTAGTTATTTTCATGAACTTTCAATTGTCTTCCACCATAAGCTACTACCCTCCCTTCTTGCATCAGAACAGCGCCTAGCCCCGTACCACAAGCATCTGTATATACAGTGAACATCTTGCTTCCATCCGGCAAAGTCAGAACTGGGGCTGTTGTAAGAGTCCTGTTTAGGCGTTGGAAAGCAATATCACAGTCCAAATCCCAAGCGAATGCTAGATTCTTCTTTGTTAGCCTTGTGAGTGGAGCTAAGATTTTCACGAAATCCCTAATGAACTTTCGGTAAAAAACCGGCTAGCCCAAAAAAGCTTAGGACTTCGGTTGCATTTCTTGGTGTCTTCCAATCCTGCACTGCCACTACTTTCGCGGGGTCTACAGCTAATCCCTCTTTGGACACTATATGTCCAAGAAATCTTACTTCTTCTCTCCAAAAGTGGCACTTGGAGAATTTAGCTTTTAGCTGATGAACTCGAAGAGTTTCCATGATCTCCTTCAGATGTTGGGCATGTTCTTCCTCATTCTTTGAGAAGATCAAAATATCGTCTACGAAGACCACCACGAACTTATTAAGGAATTCTCTGAACACCCTGCTCATTAGGTCTACGAAATAAGCAGGTGCGTTTGTCAAGCCGAAAGGCATGACAAGCCACTCGTAGAAACCGTCTGGGGTTCTGAACGTCGTTTTATCAATGCTATCTTCAGCTACCCTTAGCTGATGGAACCCAGTAGCCAGATCAAGTTGGGAGAAGACCGACGCATCTACAAGCCGATCAAACAAATCATCTATTTTGGGAAGCGGGTGTCTATTCTTTTTAGTCAGCTTGTTTAGCTCCCTATAGTCCACACAAAAACGTAATGAGCCATCTGCTTTGGTGGCGAACACCACTGGAGCACCCTATTCTGAGATACTCCGCCTTATAAACCCCTTCTCGAGAAGCTCCTTAACTTGCTTACTGAGCTTCTTTCTCTCCTTTGGAGCCATGTGCCTAATGGGTAGAGCTACGGGCTTTGCATTATCAACAAGATATATGCGGAAGTCTATTTCCTGCTTCGGAGGTAAGCCTTTCACCTCTTCAAAGACATCCGGATATTCCCGAACCACTCTAACTGACTGCAAATTCTCAACAGAAGCGTCAAGCGAATCTAGATAACTAAGCATAACAGCATTCAAGGAATTACAAGAAATTTCTAGAGTGTTACCGAGCCGAGTCAAGAGCCTAACCACTCTTTTCTCACAATCAAGAATGGCACCATTACTGGATAACCAGTCCATGCCTAAGATCAGTCCATATCCTGAGAAACCCAAAACAAAGGCACTACATCTAAATTCAACACTTAGAATAGAGATTTTCAAATCCAAGCAAACAATCGACAAATAAGCCGAGCCCCCAATTGGATTTGAAACAACCAAGGGATCTTCTATCATACTAGTGTCTAGGTACAGAGATTCTACTAAAGCAGATGAAATAAAGGAGTGTGATGCACCAGAATCAAAGAGAGTGCGAACTGGATGATCATAGAGATAAATTAAGCTTTCTACAGAAATATTTCTACCTCGTTTCTGTGGAGGTGCCACCAGCGCGTGAACCTGTCCCCCTGAGGTGGATCCAGTCCTCTATCCCTGCCCCCCGCTTCTTTGGGCAGTCCTTAGCCAAGTGTCCAGTCTCGCCGCAATTGAAACAACCACCATTCATCATTGCCTTCTTCTTCATGCAGCCTATTGCTATATGTCCAACAATGCCACAGAAATTACACCTTCTCTTTTCACGGGATTTGTTGTTCTTCCCGCCTTTCTTGAAGTCTGTTTTCTTAGCCTGTAAACCCTCTTTCTTTTCTTGAGGCACTTCCACCTTTGCCTCTTTCTTGCCTTTGTCTTCCTCGTGTAGCAGCGCCATGTCCACCAAGCTTTCATAAGTCGCTCCCATGGGTATATGGGTCATTGCAAGGCTGTGTAGAGACTCATTCAGACCTTTGACGAAGCGAAGGACCTTCTTGTGTTGCGTGTTTACTAAATCCAGCCCAAATCTGGCCAGCTGATTAAATTGATTTACGTACTCCTTGATCGTCCTATTTCCTTGTTTAAGAGTTAGGAACTTCTCCATCTGCAGGCTTCTTTCAGCTTAGGAGAGGAACTTCATCTCAAACCTCATCCTGAAATCTTCCCAAGTTTCCACTGGCCTCTCAGCATGGGTAACTTCCCACCAATAGGAAGCTTCATCTTTAAGCAACCATACTGCTAGCTGTATTTTTTGCCTGTCGTCAACTTCGAAGATGACGAACAAATCTTCGATCTCCTTCAGCCAGTTCCTTGCTACCACAAATGATTCAGTTCCATAAAAGTCCTTTCCACCCATAGCCTTGAAGTCTGTACACGTCTTAGCGAAAGTATTTCCACGAGGAGGAGGAGGAGGAACCGCTGCCACTGTGGGAGGAGGAATGTCCGCTGGGCCCGCACCATTGGCCCTAGCCTCTAGGTATCTTCGGAACCAGCCAGGGATTGGTACTCCTTCTGGAAGGTTAAGATCACCAGACATGCTGGAACAAAAAGGAAAGTATTCAATACAAAAGGATAGAGAGATAGTGCATATGGCTTTGGGGAATTATGCCTTTTAAAAACAATGTTTTCTTTCAAAAAAATGCTTCTTTAAACTTCTTTTTTGAAAATAGTTTCAAAAACTTTTATCTAGTCTGGTAAATCTGTGCTCTGATACCAAGTGAAACACCCCACCTACATTAAGGTCACTCACAAAGGGAATGTATTAACTTCGGTGGAGGTTTATAAGTAAAAGTCACAGATAAACACAAGACAGGCATATAAACACATATATATAAGCAGCAGAAAACAAACAGACTTTTTATTTCATAAATACGTGTTCATACAAAACATTTCCATAACTGTCACATGATAACTTCCAAAACATTACATCATCATTTCTGTCTTGGTTATTAAATAAAGAAGCATAAAAACATAATTAAAACTGCATAATCCCTATAGAATGTGTCCAATAGCCATAGCCAAGGAAAGAGAGTCCAAACCGTACATCTACTATCTTGAAGCTTGCAAAGAGTCTGACTAAGCTGGGTTGTCTCCTCCCTGTGGACCTAGGGGGAAACGGAAGAAAAGAAGATGAAAGAAAAATAGGGTCAGACATAAAGCCTGGTAAGTCTAGTGACTCTTCAGTATGAGAATAAGAAAAAGGGCATGATAGGTATAAACTGGAAATAGGAAAGTATCATAAACTAAGACAAAGCAGTTTGAATCGAATATATTATCGCACCCCACACTATATCTCTGCACCTACTTGCATTTCCTCAACTGGCACCCTATGATCGGGGTGAAGTGATCCCCTTTTTCTAAAGATCAGGTCCAACTCACATAATCATCTATGTCGTACGGCCCCTAAAGATTATAGATACCTATGCTGGTCCCACCATGGTGTGTATCAAGTCCCATGGTGATGGCCCGACATAACTCTAGAATGCATAGGTTATACTATTGGTGCACCCAGTGCCCTGTTTGTCTGCTCCGAAGTGTGTGCACGCCCGCACTCCGTTAGAACCCACACTGTTGCACCCACCGTTGTCGCTTTTGACCGCTTACAATCAGCACAGTAATCGTGCCCCATCCTGCCTAGTTTCAGGGTACCATGATACCTAATTGGGTTACTGCTGAAATGGGCCCCTGTTACTAGGGTTTTCTAATCAAACATGTTAAGTGGTTAAGTGTCTGTATTTACCTAGCCCCACCCATCAGTTTAATTAACATGTTGAATTGGTTAAGTGTTTTAGTTAACTTAACCTACCATCCTGACTTGTCTGTTCTTAGCTTTTTAAGCACCGACCACTCACATTAGACAGGTATTGTTACGGTTACTGGATGTGCCGGTCGGTTCTGGGCAGGTTTACACCGTAACTTAGTCTAACCTCAAGTCCTTATTGGGCTCAATGCTTAACCACCCACATTGGATAGGTATTGTTGTGACTACTGGACAGCCGGGCAGGTCCGAGCAGGTTTACATCACAACTCAATCCAACCTCGTGTTAAGCATACTCGTATTTTCTAAATTTACATATTTGCCTCTATTTCTTATTATATGTAAATTTGTTAACAATTAAATTTTATGGCCCACTTTCCAAGTTCATCATTTTTGGTATAAGAATTTTACACCATTTAATTGCCACCAATTATTGGCATGTGCCAAACATGCCAATACATATATTTTTCACCAATTTATGTCAAGTTTCCTATAATTACCAGTTTTCCCAACATTACCCCATCTAAATATTAGGCTAACAATCTAAGCCTAATTTTTCGTCCGCATGATTTTTAACATATTCTATTAGGCTAAAAACTTAGCCTAACTTAGCGTACACAAAATTGGCATAAAGAAATTCGTAAACATGACATAGGTGTAAACTTGGCATTATCGACATAGTCAATATGAACATCATAGGTGTGAACTTGCAAAATAGTCAACATGAATATCATAGGTGTGAACTTGCAACGTAGACTAGATCAACTTACATATATGTGAACTTGCATTGAAATAGGGATCTAACCAAATAGGTGTCACATGAATTAGCATATGATTTGGACAACATAAGCCTAAACATGTTTAGATCTAGGCATAACATCGAACATCACTAGCATATGACAAGAATATGACATGTCCATAAAGTATGTATAATTTTATCACATGTGTGTGAACTAGATCAAATCATGTTTACTAATATAACATGAAACTTGTATTAAAATGGATCTTGGCATGGATCCAATTATGAACTTGCAACTTTTGTATAAACATATGAGCATGTATATGAACTTAATCATTTAGGCATAGAGGTTTTAGCATAAAGTATATACATGAGATCTTAACTTGGACATATCACATACAACTTATATAATCACATAAACATATAGGTGTAGATTATAACATGAACTATACAACTTGCATGTGATGTTGTTTTCATTTGAATGGATCTAACACCAAGTAAATTTCACCACAAACATTCCAACCGTTCACAATACAATCATTTCAATACATAGATATGAATTAACATCATCGTTATACAATAGCACAACTCCATTTCCAATTTACATCGAATCAAGTCTTAATTTTTATTCACATCGGAAAAATTACTATACTTACAACAAACGACGGTATTGTTTTCTGATTTCTAAGTTCTGAATTTGAAATGCTTTCCTTTGGGTAGACAAATATTGTTTGATTCTTGTTTTAACTTTAATTTTTCTCGTCTCTAAGCTTTCTCTAACTGACGGCTACTCTTAGTTTCCTTCCAGCAGCATGATGGCTCTAGTTCTATTTTATTTGTGTGAATTTAGGTTGAGTGTTGAGTTGTATTTATAGAATTTCATATTGATTTGAGCCGTCAGATGATGATAGAGTGAATCCAGACCATACACACCAAGAGAAGCCAATCAGAAAGTGACAAATCAGCCCTAGAGACACAGCCAAGCTCAGAAATTCGACCAGAAACCGACCAGGCCAGCCAGGGCCAAACCAGGTCGACCCCCAGGTCGACCCCTAGGTCGACCTGGTGCCTGGGCGGGAATTTTCCCGCCCAGCCCAGTTTGGGTCTGTTTTTCGAACTGAATTTGAACTGTTTTAATTTTAAATTGAATTCTAAAACTTCTGGAGGTCATAACTCCTTCATACGGAGTCCGATTCATGCAAACTCGGACTCTATCTCAGGCAGAATTCCGAGACGAGCGCAATGGCGTAACTTGTTTCCCTTAATTATTTCATTTAGAATTAATTATACTTTAATTTGTTAATTTACAGTTAACAGAAAATTCAGGGTGTTACATTTAAGCTTAAATGTGTGCTTCGGTAAGGGATTACTTAACCAACGAACTAAGTAGCAGTGGTTATGATTGAAAAGAGTCTTCAAAAGTAAAGAAATGGTGTATTAACCATATTTTAAAAGGAATTGTAAATAAAACTGACATGATATTGTAATTAATATGAGAACTGAGTTTATAATGGTAATGGTATTGGAAATAACTAATTATTTTCATAATAAATATTGCAACTATATTTGCAAAGTTTTTGAAACATAATAAAACTGCTGGGTTTTACAATAAACTATGTATCACTTGACATTGTTGAACCCAGGTATGATGTGTTTATATAGAACTATTTTCTATGTAATGAAAACAGTATGATTTTGTGAATAGACTTATTCAATGAAATAAAAAAAATGATTGCAATTTTCGAAGAAATGAAATAAAGGGTCATACAAGTTTAAAGTGGGAGTAGATATTGGAAAGTTAATTTGCAATAGTGTTATTGTAAACTTCGATTGGCAAAGTCTTGAAGTTAAGTTAACTGTTTAGCTTAATATAATAAGGAAGTGTCGCATGACATTATTTTAGCCATATAAGATTGGTGATGAAACCCATATAAATTGGTTATGTGAATAATATAGCTATATTTCCAAAATAAAGGAAATAAAAAGAGGTTTTTCTGAAAATATAACAATATTTTAGAGGTAAAGAAATATGACAAGCAGATTTTATGAATACGCTTATTGGAGAGACAAATATTAGTTATTGTTTTCAAAGTAACAAAAATAGGAGAGATTTGAGAACACGATTTTCCAGTTAGTTAAAGTATATGAAATCGACTTTTAAGAATCGATGAAAGGAGTTTTAATGAATTGTTTTAAAGAAAATGGCTTGAGCTGCTGAAATACTGATCTGTACTGTTTTTGATTTAATAGTTAAAAACCCGACTATCAATCAGTATTCCCTTTTGACTTTTGACGTGTTGTTTCAAAGAGACCGGGATGGGAATTGGACCCAAAACCATTTCGAACAAACTTTATGTTTGAGAACAAACTTGCTAGGATGATTATGAGATGATTTGAAGACATAAATCTTCGGAGCGAGAGGGTTGCTCACTGAAGTCCTTTGGTTAACAACCAGGACTATACTCGTAGTAGTAACTCTAACGCTCTGGGGTATCTTCAGTCTTATTTTGTCCCAGAACGAACCTGTATGGAAAATTTTCTGACAGAGTATTTCCTAAGATCACTTACATTGATTTTTACAAATATACCAAGTATGGTGGCGGAGAAAGAAATTTCTTCTAGCTTAACATCCAGAGTATATTTGTGCAAATCAATTAGTGACTGGTGGATTTGACAGTGTGGCATTCAAAGTTTTACTGTGCTGTTCTAAAAAGGTAATCGTGACCTCAAGCCTCATCTACTGGAAATGACTAAAATCTGGCAGGCAGCATGGCTATGTGGGTCATACTCGTTACAGTATATCATCACCAGATATAGAAAAATAGATTGTCCCCTTTTTATGCTTCGTAATGAGTACGATTGGACGACCAACAACCGTGTTGATGATATATTCGGCACACTTATGTTGAATGAGTGGTCATCATGTGTGGCTGAGTTACAAGATGTTCTTATTGAATCCCTGTGTTCCGTCTCTATAGGACACTAATTAGAAGGTGGTTCCATACCTAGTCATGCTGGAAATCCAAACCCCAATATGAGTCGTACGTTTTTTGTTGTGAACCAACTATATTGGGAAGTGAAATGCAAGCTTTTCAGCTATATTCGTATTTACTTGTGGATTGATAGACATTGTTATAATATCATTATATTTTGATAAGTGTTTTGGGTATTGCAAGGTAAAAACACATGTCATGTTTATGTGTTGTCGTGTCTTACAAGAGTTTCATTCTTTCAAAAGATTTTCAAAAGTTAAGCAAGTGGTTTATGATGTAATATTTCTCACTGAAAGTATCCCAGACTGATCCGGGTATGTAATACTCGGGTCAGACCAAGTATATTTTCCAGGTAGCACCGGATTTTCTTGGAGCTTTAAAAGAGGCACTGGAGTCGAGACGTATTCTCATATTTACTCATATAATTTTTTTTCCGTTGTGTGTATCAGCATTTTATACGCTGATATAGTTTTGTACTCTGATGACTGTATTCATGTATATACACTAGTTTTCTCTTTATTTAAAGAGATTTGATATATTATATTTTATTCATTCCACTGTGAGATTCGTGTTTACCCTGATTCTTTTGTGTTATATTCTTCTTCTTTTATTCTAACTTTTCTTTCTATTCTCTCGTCCTCTAACTTTTTTCTCCTAATTATCTGCATAATTATGCATTTTGAGTTGACATATGTAATTAAATGTCGGTTTAAATTATATGGAAAAAGTGGGTCGTTATAGTAAAGCAATATGAGATGATATATAGTATGAAGTGTAACTTGTGATGTAAATGATTTTAATATGACGTGCATTGTAATTAATGATAATGAAGTATGATATGAAATAATATGTATAATACAAATTAATAAATAATAATATGAAAATGAAGCGTGATTAATGATTTGATGATGATACTTATTCATAAGAAATATTCAATGTATAATCATCAGTATTAAGTCATGTCTAGTAATCTTGCATGTATATATGTTAATTTATTAAAAATTATTCCAACCAAACAAAGATAATACACATTAATTCCTAGACTTAGGAAAAAGAAATTAAGAAGAATAAAGGAGAGAAGAGAAAGGAAGAAGAAGATAATGAAAAGTTAATTAAAAACTCGAATTTAGAAGCCTATTTATAGTCTTCCAACAGTTAAATCCTTTCAGGATAGTTTTAAATTCAAAAGACACATCTTTTCAAAAGTTAAATTTGAAAATAAAACAACTCATATGTCAGCGTGTAATTTTGCATATGTTGACATCCCTTAGAGAAATCCTAAAAATAAATAAAAAAATCAAATTAAAGCAAATAATGGTTAAATAAATTATGGCAATTCTTGAGTTAAAACAAACTATATTCCTTTATATTAAAATAGAGTTTTCAAGTAAAAATATATATTAAAAACATATATTTAAGATGATTTAAAAATGATTAAAACCCACATACGTAACACCTATATTTAATATGATTTAAAAATGATTAAAACTAACATATGTAACACCATGCACCCCTTAACGCTATTCTAATATAGAATCTCGTTAAGAAATGCAGAGCATTGTTGGTAGAAAGACAATAAACATCACAAAGACTAAGATTTCACAAGATATAAAGAATAAATTCACTGCGGAAGAAAAGACAATTTATGTTAAAATGACAAAATCAATAACCCTTCTTAATTATTTCAAATAAAACAAAGTGTCATAAAATATCCATGTCTCAATCTCAGTCACAGTAGAAACATCAAAGTACAAAAAAAATGTATCCCCAAATAGCCAAAAAAATTACAAGCAAACTGTGGAAAGAAAATAAGATAAATAGTACATCTCTATATGAATCTTCCAAGAGAAATCAAAATAGCAATCCGTTCTAAGCACTTCCTACCTGAGAGCCTGGGGAAAGAAAAAGGAAATAAGAAAATGGATCAGACAAAAAGTCTGGTGAGTTCTTGTAATTTCTAGCACAATTAATAAGAGGAGACAAATAAATAAAACAGAAATCTGGTGTCAATAAAGAAATAATTGTCTGTGCACACCTAAAAAGCAAATAGAATAAAGTAGAGGTATAATATAATAGAAGATTTTATACAAAGAAATTCGATAATGGTGTTGACTGTTCTGCACTTCTACAAATATAAAAAATTAGGAATAAACCCCTAGTACTACCCAAAT
Organism: Allium sativum; assembly: GCA_030737875.1. Classification (NCBI taxonomy): domain Eukaryota; kingdom Viridiplantae; phylum Streptophyta; class Magnoliopsida; order Asparagales; family Amaryllidaceae; genus Allium; species Allium sativum. Next base: position 676,527,898 of record CM060926.1, on the reverse strand, counting down.
GATCGACTGTATCGAATTATAGATAACCTATGCCTACTATGGGTTTGGGTTTACTAGGCACTAGCCCATCAGCGATTTGACATAACCTTTCATAGGTGTGAAAATGTCTTATGTCCCTAAATCAAGGCAGTGCACGCACACTGACTCGCTGAGACACACTCACACCCTCTTAATTGGACAAAGTTACATCCACAATGTAACATGGTGCGTGCCTTTACCTCAAGTGAAGCCGAAATGATAACTAGGATATGCTATATGGAATGGATCCTAAACAACTTGGCTTGAATCTCCTAACTTTTGATTTGGCCCCAAAACAATTTATTTTATTAAGCCCGAAAACATAGAGTATTAAGCTTATTTTTTATTATGTTCATATCAATAGCTCAACAACAAGGAGTACTGAGCATTAAAACTCAACAACAAGAAGTATTGGGTGCATACTTCAAATTAAAATGTTTATAGCCTGACAACAAAGAGTACTAAGATAAAACCCGACAACAAGGAGTACTAGTTTAACATTTTTACAAGTAAGCATGCTTACATTATTTTAATTTTCACAATTCTGTCATTTTTCCCAAATATAGTTTATTTTTGTCAATTGATTAAATATGCATTTACTCAGTTCAATTTCTTTTATTCCAATTATTCGTTTCAATTTCCAGTTTTGGCATATTCAAAACTTTGGCTTAATTTTGAATATTTCAATTTCATGTGTTTCATTTCCCAACCCATTTGCAAAACAAAGAAAAGGGAAAAAAATCCAACAGTGAACATAAGGCTTATAGGTTCATGTCTGTTTCAATGTATTCATATACTCTTTTTAGGCATATGTTTAGAGCAACTGCAAAAAAATCTAAAAAAAAAAGAAAGGACAAAGAAGAAAGAAGAAGAGAAATTCAAAATAACAAATCAAAGGAATTCCGAATAAAATTTGCAGAAGTAGACAGAGAAATTTAGAAGAGAATCATAACAACTGTATAATTTGAATCAAGAATAGAGAATAATCCAGATCCAAAATAATTTCAACTACTATTTTATAGATTTGATTAGAATCTCAAAAGAAATCTAAAAATTAATAAAAACTCACCTAAAAATTGCAAATTCAAAAAGGCCCCGGTAGAACAATCCTTCAAATCTACAAATAGACTATACTTCTGATTTTATTCCCCAACTATACAACTTATTTTGGAGAAAAACGAAGTGGAGGCTGAGAAAATAAAGATGGAGAAGTGTGTGGAAAAAGGGAGGAGTACAGGTCAATTTACAAGTGTGGAAGGTAAAACCTAGGCCTTAGGATTATTAGGTTTTTAAACCGAATGCTCAAAACCACGTCAGCAGGAAGTCTCTTGAAGACACTAGTGTATTCGTCTGGTGCAAGGCATGAAATCATTCCTAGCAACGTTAACTAGGTCGACCCACCTCCTGATGGGTCAATACAGGGGTCGACCCACATAGGTCATGGGTCGACCACTGTGATGACCGATCCGGGACCAGGTCGTTCCAGTTACATGTCGATTTTGCTATATTTATTACTTAACCTTATTTTAAATTTTGGTTTAAAATTCAAATTTCAACTTGTCATAACTTAGTCGTTTTAAGTTTGTTTTATGCATTTCAAACCAAAAATTCACGACAGACCTGATGGCGCAACCCTCATTGCCCAGTTCCTGATTATTTATCAACTTATTCTTTAATTACTTATTGTTTTGTTAAATTTTGGGTTGTTACAGTCTTCCCCCCTTAAAGGATTTCGTCCCCAAAATCTATAAGGTAGAAGAATAACATATGTTCTCTACATTTATCCACTTAGCCATCATCCACTAAAAACCATTGTTCTTAATTTATCTAGTGCAAAATTATGTATTAATGCAATAGTGTAGTGTATATGACCCTAACAAATGCAAAAGATTGGTTGGTATACTGATTCAATTGACCTCCTTTTTATGCAAATATGCCAGTACCATGCGTCCAAATGTATGCAAAACCCAAATGGTAACTGTTAGTTCTATATGTGTGCATCAAACATCATCCATATGAAACAATCATATGACGACATCCATACACTACAACCATTGGAATAAATAAAATGCACACACATCCATATGCATATGCAAGTGTCCTACTCGGCTGATCATAGTGCCTATTGTATGTATATGCATCCACTACATCCAATTGCAAACACTTTCATCTATTTGCAAACATCAAACATAACATGTTTCAAAGACATATTCAACCATATCCTATTAGCTATAGGTTTCTCCTAAGACCAGGCTTAAAGGAATTTAAGAGATAGAGATAGAAAAAGAAAAGATCGGAACGTACTATCAAACAGATAGGGATAACAATTTCGCATTCGCTCTTTGAGTTCCCAAGTAGCCTCACTATCATCGCCCCCCCCCCCCCCCCCCAACCGTACTTTAACCAACCTTACCTCCTTATTCCTCAAATTTTTGGTCTTCCAACCTATGATCCTTCGAGGCGCTCGTCTAATGGATTCTTTGCGCTCGATCTGCACATCCTCCAATGCACTAGGCTCTACAACTGTCGTTGAATCATGAAAACACTTCCTCAAGTGTGATATGTGCAATACATCATAAACGCCTGACAGTCTATCTGGTAGCCAAACCCTATAAGCCGTCTCCCCTATCCTCTCTATGATTTGGAATGGTCCAACAAATCTAGGGGCAAGTTGCCAATTGAGCTAAACCTCATAACGTTCCTTATCGTGAAACTTTAATGAAGACCAAATATCCAATACGAAAATCAAAATCCATCCTTCTTTATTAGCATAGGAATTCTGCCTAACTTGTGCTGCCTTCATCCTCTTTTTAATCAGCTCAACTTTATTTGAAGTTTCTCTAATCTTTTCTGGCCCTAGCAGGAATCTGTTTGTCAAATCCTACCAATACGCAAGATATCTACATGGCCGCCCATACAAGGTGTCAAAAAGGGCTATGCCAATGCTGGACTGGAAACTATTATTGTAGGCAAATTCCACAAGTGGAAGATGATCTTCCCAAGTCACTCTAGAGTCTAAAATACACATCCTCGATAGGTCTTCCAAAGCCCTATTCACTCTCTCAGTCTGCCCATCCATCTAAGGGTGATATGCAGTACTCAATCTATGTTGTGTTCCTAGAGCTTCTTGTAGACTCCTCTGAAATTCGCTAGTAAAAATGGAGTCTCTATTGTTGAAAATGATCGAAGGGATACCATGCAACCTAACTATCTAGCGAATACACAAAGAAGCCAACCACGTTGTCGTACTTTTTCTCTTAACTGGAAGGAAATGGGCGCTCTTGGTCAATCGAACCACTATGACCCAAATGCTGGTGTTGCTCTTTCTTAACCTAAGCAATCCACCCATAAAATCCATATAAATACTTTTCCATTTCAAGAAGGGTATGTCCAAGGGTTGAAGTAGTCCAACGGCTTCTTTTGTTTTGCCTTAACCCTTTGGCAAGTCAAACATCTAGCAACAAACTCTATGACGCTCTTTTTCGTGTCGGACCAATAGAAGACTCCCCCCATATTGCGATACATCTTGTCACACCTATAAAGATGCCAGAAATCTTGGTGTGAAGTCTATTGACAGTCGAAAATCAAAAGTGTCTATAAACTCTAAGCTTTGCCACATAACAAACAAAGGACTCAATGTCGCTCTCTGTTTGCTCAACGCATCGTCCACTACATTCCCCTTGCCGGGAGTATATGAAAACTCAAAATCATACGACGCCAAGAACTCCCATCCACATTTATTGCCTCAAATTGAGATCCTTCTGAGAGAATAAATACTTGAGTGACTTGTGATCTGTGAAGAGCTCGAACCTTTCTCCTAGTAGCTAGAGTCTCCAAGACTTAAGTGCGAATACTATGGGGCCAACTCCAAATCATGCATAGGGTAATTTCTCTAATGAACTCTTAGTTGCCTACTACCGTAGCACGCTACTCTACCCTCTTTCATTAATACTGCACTTAGACCTTTCCCATAAGCATCGATTTATACTGTAAACATCTTAGATCCATCAGGTAATGTCAAAACTGTTGCATTGGTAAGAGCATTCTTCAGTCAACGGAAAGCATCCACACAATCTATATCCCAAGAGAAAGTCAGATTCTTCTTAGTAAGTCCTGTTAATGGTGTTGAGATTCGTGTGAATTCCTAAATGAACTTTCTATAGTAACCCGCTAAGCCAAGAAAACTCCTTGCCTCAGTCGCTTTCTGTATCGCTACTATCTTGGCGGGGTCAACAGCGAATCCATATGCCTCAAGAAATGCACCTCCTTCCTCTAAAAGTGGCATTTGGAAAATTTTGCCTTCAATTGATGAGATCTGAGAGTGTTAGGAACCTCTCCTAAATGTAAAACGTACTCATCCTCATTTCTTGAGTAGATCAAGATATAATCAACAAAAACCACAACAACATCTCTAAATACCTTACTCATTAGATCCACAAAATATGTTGGTGCGTTGGTTAGCCCAAAAGGCATAACCAACCACTCGAAGAAGCCGTCTGGAGTCTAGAATGTCGTCTTATCTATGCTAACCTGCGCCACACAAAACTAATGGAAACCAGTAGCCAAATCCATCTAAGAAAATATTAATGCGTCTACCAACTGATCGAATAAATTATCTATCCAATGGAGTGGGTAATGATTCTTCTTTGTGAGCTTATTCAATTCTCGGTAATCCACACATAAACGAAGGGAACCATCGGCCTTAGTGGCGAGGACAACTGTTGCGCCCTACTCAGGAATACTCCAACTAATAAAACCCTTCTCTAAAAGCTCACATACTTGATTGCAAATCTCTTTTTATTCCCTGGAAGACATATGTCCGACTGGTAGTGCCACATACTTTGTCTCACTAAGATAAATCCGAAAAATCAATCTCTTGCCTAGGTGGAAATACACTAACATCCTTAAATACGCTCGGATACTCACAAACAACAAGTACAGAATAGATATCAATAATAGAATCTAGGAAGTAAAGAAAGCTCAACATGACAGACCCTCACGGTCGGTCGCAAGAAATTTCTAGGGTCCTTCCACTTCAAGTCATCAAACGAACGACCCTCTTGTCGCTGTCAAATACGACCCCGTACATGGCCAACCAATCCATCCTTAAAATCATCTTGTGCCCCGCAAATCCCAACACGTAGGCATACAATAAAATTCTATGCCTAAACTAAAAAAATTCAAACCCATACAAATCATTGATAAGTGTGTCGAACCATCTACAGGGTTTGAAACTACTATGGGAACAGTATAAAGTGAGATTTCTAAGTGCAAACAATTAACCAATGTATTGTAAATAAACGAATGTAAAGATCCTGAATCAAAAACAGTATGAAAAGGAAATTCAAAGAAATAGACCAAACCTCAACAGAGACTTTTCCCCCTATCAAGGCCACTGGTGGTTGGTGGCGCTCCGATACATGCATTTGAGCTGACGCTGCTATAGTATTAGCACTCTGTCCAGTCTTCTGTGGACATGCCCTACTCAGATATCCCAGCTTCCCACAACTATCGAACTTTCCTTTCATCCTCCATCCTTGATGAGATGCCCTGGCATCCCACAAGCATGACACTTGATCTCAGCCATAATCAGTTCTTTCTGTGGATTTCCCAAAGTTCTTATTATCTTTCTTATTCCAAAACTTTTTCTTAGGGCCAAAAAACATATGAGCCACGCTTCTCTTCCCCGACTTCCTCTTTCTTATCCTCATGCATCAAAGCCATCTCAATCAAAGCCTCATATGTTGCTCCCATAGGAAAGTGAGTCATAGACAAGCCTTGGAGAGGTTGATTCAATCTTCTCTCAAATCGAACAGCCTTCTTGTGAGCAGTATTAACCCAGTCCATGCCAAACCTCAATAACTCATTAAACCGATTAATATATTCCTTTACTTACATACCTCCTTGCTTCAAATTAAAAAACCATTCAACTACATTCCCTCCTTATCAGGTGATAGAAACTTCCTTCCAAACCTATTTCTGAATTCGGGCCGACCCATATTCCTTCCTTCGACCTCTACAGTTTCCCGCCAAAATGAAGCCTCTTCCTTAAGTTGTTAAGCTGCAAGTCGAACCCTCACCCATCTTCAAAGTTCCAATAAATCAGAAATCCTTTCGACCTCTATAATCTAAGTGCGCACTTCCATAAATGTCTCGGTACTCGAAAAAGTCTTGCTGCCCAAACTAGAGAAGTCCTTACAAATCTTAGAGAAGTTCACGGTTGCAGGTTAGTTAGGAGGAATCACTACAACAGGTGCGGGAATGAAACACCCCACCTCCGTTAAGGTCACTCACAAAGGGAATGCCTTAAATTCGATGGAGCGCTATAGGTAAAAGATGCAGATGAATTACAAGACAGACAAATAAAGCAGCGGAAAATAAAGTCATTTTATAAACAGTGTTGTTCAGTCAAACTTTTACAACAATTGTCTCAATCATACTTAAAAGTAATACATAGAACTTCTATCTTGACTTAAAAACTTCCAAGTATAAAAGAAGCATAAAAATAACAATGATATTCCCTAATAAAGCATGAACCAGCCATAGCAGTGGAAGAGAGAGTCCAAAGCAATACATCGACTATCTTCGAGCTTGGAAAGAAAACTGAGCTAAGTGGTAATGTTTCCTCCCTATGAACCTTGGGGGGGGGCAAACGGAAGAAAAGAGGCGAAACAAACTAGGTCAGACATAAGTCTGGTAAGTCCAGTGACTTTCAGCATGTAAATAGGCAAAAGCACCATGCCATGAATAAATTGAATATAAGACAATACCGTGATAACAAGTATAACAAGATAACATACGATTAGCATACATACGTAAGGCAAGATAAACTGAATGCACTTCTACTCTTTCTCTGCTTCGCAACTACCCTGTTATTCTGATTTCTATATCTCTGCACCACCTAACTAGTGTACCAACTATTAATCTACGTAAAATGATAATATTACAACATGATCCCAATCCCCGCAATTATGGTAGCCTTCAGGTTTACATCTAGTATGAGGGTCTTACCTCAATCAGCCTAATTGCTATGAAGATGTTAGATGTACCCCTACTACCCTATTGATCGACTCCTTACTCGTATTGATTTTCCTTGTGTCTGTGTCAATCGGCCCTCTCTTACGTATGGATACCCTGTATTGGTCCCACCATAAAGTATATCAATCCTTATGATAGCAACCCGACATGATTCAAGATGCACAATGTATAACTACTGGTACCCAGTGCCTGCTTTTTCCCACTCCAGAGTACGTGCATGCCCGTAATCCATCCGAATCTACACTGACATACCCACTGCCACTATTTTGACTGCTTATAATCAGCCCAGTAATCGTGCCCCACCCTGCCTAGTTTCAGGGTACCTTGATACATCTATGTGGGTTACTGCTGAAATGGGTCCCCGTTACTAGGGTTTCTTGCTGGTTAAGTTTGTAGGCCTATATTTACTGATATTACCCACCAACCCGACATGTACTTAACCCTCCCACTGATTCAAGCATATTTATTTAATGGTTAAGTTTGTGGGCCTATATTTACTAATATTACCCACCAACCCGATATGTACTTAACCCTCTCACACATTATGTCATACTGGTTAAGTGTTGTCCATTCAGGTAAACTTAACCAACCCACTCATCATGTCATGTTGGTTAAGTGTTTCTTATTAACCCTTCTCGCTCGTCATGTTGGATTGGTTAAGTGTTTCCTATTAACTTAACCCCGTTCATTAAATTAAGTATTCTTTAATTTGTTACTTTAATATCCACAGGAAATACGGGGTGTTACATTCTCCCCTCCTTTAAAGGATTTCGTCCCCGAAATCTCCAAGTCAAGGAGAATGTATCCTAACATCCAACATCCATCTACTCAACCATTCAATCACAGGCATCCATTGTCCTTAAAATGTATCTAATGATTTTCATGAACATATGCATAGTGCGTGTATATGTCCTTATCTAATGCAAAATCAGGTGGTCTACTGATTCAGTTGACCTCCTTAATGCGAATTATGTCAGTGCCATGAGTTCGTCATGTATGCAATTGTTTCGAATCGTACTTTATGACTTCTACATGGGTGCACAATCATTCATACAAATACAACATCCATAGGATAACACATTAAGTTTCAATTCATATATATATATATATAATTCACTCATGCATACGCAATATGAAAGTGACTGAGCCGATCTAGTGCCAAATGTGTGTATATGCATCCATGAGCAAACACTTACATCCACTTGCATCCACCAGACATAACATGTCTCAAACACATGTTTACATCCATTGGCTTCTACCTAAGGATCGAGGATAGGATCGAGAGGATATACTTAAAAGATAAACACTAGAAAATAAACTTTACAGAAAAGAGAGATCAAGGATATACCCTCAAAGAGGGTATGATGCGCGTATCTAGTTTTCAGTCTTCAAAGTCGCATCTTCTTGAGCTTCCCTCCATTGTGCTCTAACTGTCTCAATTTCAAGATTGCATAGCTTCTTAATTTTTGTTTCCCAAATATAATTTGGGACTCATTTCACTGTCGCCTCTCGTTCTACCTCTTCTCCTTCTAGTATACTGGGCACTAAACTTCTGCTGCGTCATGCTAACATTCCCAGAATTATCTCTTGAAAATAAACAGATGCTAACCATGTTACCAAGTGTATATACTAAGATGATTAGATTCTTCTTCGTCAATCTAGTAAGTGGGGTCGATACCTTCATAAAGGCCTTGATTAACTTCCCATATTGGCCCTCTAGTCCAAGAAAGCTTCTTTCTTCTGTTGCGTTCCTTGGGACCTTCGAGTCTTGCACCGCAACTACTTTTGCAGGATCTACTGCTATCCCTTCTTTGGGCGCCACATGTCCTAGAAACCATTACTTCTTCTCTCCAAAAATGACATTTTTGGATAACTTCGCCATAAGTTGATGTGCTTGGAGGGTATCCGAGACTTCCCTTAGATGCAAAGCATGTTCTTCCTCATTCCAAAATATCATCTATGCACAAGCGAAGTGAACCATCCGCCTTTGTAACGAAAATGACTGGAGCACCCCATTCAGAAATACTTTGCCTTATGAACCCTTTTTCAAGTAACTCTTTTACTTGTTTACTGAGCCCTTCCTTTCCCTTAGATTCATGTGTCGTACAGGTAATGCAACTTGTTTTGCACTGTCAACTAGATATATGCAGAAGTCTATCTCGCGTTTTAGGGGATAAACCCCTAACCTGATCAAAAACATTTGCGTACTCATGGACTACTCCAACGGATTGCAAATCGTCGATAGATGCATCATGTGATTCTAGGTAGCTAAGACAAACTGATCCCTTAGGATTGCATGAAATCTCAAGGGTATTCCCAAGGGAAGTCGAAAGTCTACCTACCCTCCTTTCACAATTACTTGCTAACCAATCCATGCTTAGAATCAACCCATAGCCCATGAAACCAAAAACATAAGCATTACACTTAAACTCAATACTTAACATAGCTATTCTCAAATCCTTACAAACCATAGATAAATGAGCTGAACCACCAATTGGATTTGAGACAATAATGGGATCTTCTACTATACAAGCATTAAGGTGTAGAGACTCAACTATGGAAGCAGATATAGACGAATGTGAAGTGCTAAAATCAAAAAGAGTACTAACAGGATGATCAAAAAGAAAAACTAGACTTTTTCAACAGAAACTTTACTGCCTCTCTCTTAGGTACGCTGGCAGTGAGAGCATGCACTTGCCCTCCGAAAAATCCTTTCCTTTGTTCTTGCCCTTGTCCTTAATCATATGACCCGTTATACCATAATAACGACACTTCCTCTTGACTTAGATTTTTCTGTTCTTTCCTCCTTCGTGAACCAAGTCCATATCCATGAGTTTCTCATCCTTGGGTTGTGTTCCTTAGCCAAACTCCCTTATTCTCATGTTTGCCATCTTTGTGCAACTTATTGACATGTGTCTTGAAAGCTGCCTCCATCGCACGGAAACCCTACAAAGCTTGAACGAAAATTAGCTGCAGGTGAAACTATTGAGGCTATAGATGGTAGTTGGGCACTTCTTTGCCCTTTGATAGATGTCGTAGTCTCATCAAGCCTACGGAACCATGCCGCGATGAGGTTACCTCCCAGAAAGTCAGGAGCCCCGGAGACTCAGGAAAGAAGGAAACAAGGATTCAAACAGAGGATCGAAAGATAGTGCATATGGCTTTTAGGGAATACGCCTTTAACACTTCTTTTGAAAATGCTTCTTTTAAAACCGTTTTGAAAATAATTTTTCAAATCTTTTATTTGATCCGGTAACCTTCAGCTCTGATACCAAGTGAAACACCCCACCTAGGTTAAGGTCACTCACGAAGGGAATGCCTTAACTTCGGTGGAGCGCTATAGGTAAAAGATGCAGATGAATTACAAGACAGAGAAATAAAGCAGCAGAAAATAAAGTCATTTTATAAACAATGTGGTTCAGTCAAACTTTTACAACAATTGTCTCAATCATACTTAAAAGTAATACATAGAACTTCTGTCTTGACTTAAAACCTTCCAAGTATAAAATAAGCATAAAAATAACTATGATATTCCCCAATAAAGCATGAACCAGCCATAGCAGTGGAAGAGAGAGTCCAAAGCAATACATCGACTATCTTCGAGCTTGGAAAGAAATCTGAGCTAAGTGGTAACATTTCCTCCCTGTGAACCTTGGAGGGGCAAACGGAAGAAAAGAGGCGAAACAAACTAGGTCAGACATAAGTCTTGTAAGTCCAGTGACTTTCAGCATGTAAATAGGCAAAATCACCGTGACATGAGTAAACTGAATATAAGACAATACCGTGATAACAAGGATAATAAGATAACATACAATTAGCAAAGATACGATAAGGCAAGATAAACTGAATGCACTTCTACTCTTTCTCTGCTTCGCTACTACACAGTTATTCTGATTTTTATATCTCTGCACCACCTAACTAGTGTCCCAACTAGCAATCTGTGTAAAATGATAATATAACAATGTGATCCCAATCCCCACAATTATGGTAGCCTTCAGGTGTACATCTAGTATGAGGGTCTTACCTCAATCAGCCTAATTGCCATGAAGATGTTAGATGTACCATTACTACCCTATCGATCGGCTCCTTACTTGTATTAATTTTCCTTGTGTCTATGTCAATCGGCGCTCCCTTGCGTGTAGATACCCCGTGATGGTCCCACCATAAGGTGTATCAATCCTTATGATAACAACCCGACACGATTCAAGATGCACACTGTATAACTACTGGTACCCAGTGCCTGCTTTTTCCTACTCCGGAGTACGTGCATGCCCGTAATCCGTCAGAACCTTCACTGACGTACCTCCTGCCGCTTATTTGACCTCTTATAATCAGCCCAGTAATCGTGCTCCACCCTGCCTAGTTTCAGGGTACCTTGATACATCTATGTGGATTACGACTAAAATGGGTCCCTGTTACTAGAGTTTCTTACTAGTTAAATTTGTGGGCCTATATTTACTAATATTAACCACCAACCTGATATGTAATTAACCCTCCCACTGATTTGAGCATATTTATTTAATGGTTAAGTTTGTGGGCCTATATTTACTAATATTACCCACCAACCGATATGTACTTAACCCTCTCACACATAATGTTGTCCATTCAGGTAAACTTAACCCACCCACTCATCATGTCATGTTGGTTAAGTGTTTCTTACTAACCCTTCTCACTCGTCATGTTGGATTGGTTAAGTGTTTCCTAACCCCTTTCATTCATCATGTTATATTGGTTAAGTATTTCCCATTAACTTAACCCCATTCGTTCATCAAGTTACATTGGTTAAGTGTTTCTTATTAACTTAACCCCACGCGTTCATCATGCTGTATTGGTTAAGTGTCATCAAATCAATTCAAGTTAACTTAACCCACCCACTTGTCATGTTACATTGGTTAAGTGTTGCCTTCTTGTGTTAACTTAACCCTTCCACACATCTTGTTATATTGGTTAAGTGTTGCTCTTCTTGTTTTAACTTAACCCTACCCATTCATCATGTCATATTGGTTAAGTGTTTCTGATTAACTTAACCATTCTCATTCATCATGTTGTACTGGTTAACTTAACCATGCTAACTTGGCTAATTAACATGTTAAAACGGTAAGTGTTCTAAATTTACTCAACCCCACCTTCTTGTCTAATTAACATGTTATAACGGTTAAGTGTTCTAAATTTTACTTAACCCCACCTTCTTGTCTAATTAACATGTTATAACGGTTAAGTGTTCTAAATTTTACTTAACCTTACCATTCTTAGCACGTCTGTTTATTGGCATTAATTAATTTATTAATGTCCCAACCTCTCACATTAGATTGTTGTTTGCGGTTGCTGGGCAGTTCCGGGCAGATTTCTATCGCAAACTCATTCTAACCTCGAGTTCTGGGCTAAATGTATTAACCTCTCACATTAGATCTGTGCTGTTGCGGTTACTGGATGTGCCGGGCGGTTCCGGGTAGTTTTACATTGCAACTCAATCTAACCTCGGGTTAGGCATATTTTTCTTTTAGCATATTTACCATACGTGTCCAAGTCTAGATTTTATATGGTAATCATCCCAAATTCACAAAACTAGTCATGTTCCAATTCTCAAGTTATACCTCAACAAAGCTAATTTCAAGTTATGCCCCACCAATTCATTTTCAACAGATTTCAGCATATTAATCAGTTTAACAAATTAAACCTCACTTAAAGTTCCATTAACATATCTCTCCTAATCATAAATTAAGCCTATAAACTTACATGCCCAAAATCATGGTCATAATTCACAATACAACACATGCCCTAAGGTTTAGTCATATTGCACCGCACAAAATATTCTCCAAAAACCCCCAATCATGATTCATAGTATAAACTATGCCAAATTATAGCCTTTAATTACAGTGCATGCCAATTTACCCAAAATCCCAATTTAGGCGTGTTCACATTTTACAGTTATCCTTATCTTACTATAGGTTTTCATGCATAATCTCCTTCTTCCAAGTCATAAACTATCATATATAATATGCCCCAATTTTTAGGTCTTAAACCACAACATGTACTATGCCTTACATGTTTCCAGTTCAATTTACGCCCCAAACCCCAAGTCATATATCCAATATACTTTATGCCCTTAATTTTCAAGTCAAATGTACGATCCACTTTATGTTTTAAATACAACATATGTTATGTCCTCAAATCAGTTTCAAATCAGTTTTTCCCAATTATACATAATTTAATACTTTTCCTAATTTTTAGCGCTGGCTATGTCCAAATCATATATTATGTCCAATTTTTTCCAACGTACGTTCATCTCTTATGAGATTTGGCTCAGGCTCGCAGTAGCCTGGTTATAAAAACAAGAAAGGGAAGAAGGAAAGGAGAGACAAAGAATGGACATAATAATATCAATGAGATAGATACAATGGATATAGAAAGGCAAATAGAAATAGGCATAATCTCAAATTCAGATTTATTACAATGTAAGAATCACCATTAACTTTTATTTCTGAAAGTAACATGAACTTACAAATTACAGAACAGTCTTGAATTCTGGGAACTGATTTCTGAATTTGATTAGCTATTCCTTTGATGTAGACTTTGATTGTTAACTTGAAAAATCTAATTTGATTGATTAAGGTGGAGGCTAGGTCACTTCAAGTTTTAGCAGCATATAAATGCCTATGGATTCGTCTGGAGAAAACAATAGGTTTAGGGGTCTTTTTATAGGTGTAGCCTTTAGATCAGTCTAGAAGTCATTAGAATCGTCCAGAGAAGAATACCACGTCACACAGCGAATCAGAGAGGGACACGTGGTGAAACACGTCATTGGCCAGATCTGGGCCAACAGGGGTCGACTCCCCTATAGGGGGTCGACACCTATGTCGACACCCCTATAGAGGAGTCGACACCTATGTCGACTCCCACTGGGGGCGGTCGACCCCCTGAGCAGGAATTTTCCCGCTCAGCCCATTCTGCTTGAATTTCGAATTTTGAACTTGGATTGAGATGTTTAATTATTATATTTATTTCTATTTAACCATGAAATCTTCTAAACTCCATAACTTCTTCATACGGAGTCTGATTCATCCAAACTCGGACTCTGTCTCAAGCAGAATTCTGAGACGAACGCAATGACGTAACCCGTTTCCTTTAATTCCAACTTTTAAAATTAAGTATTCTTTAGTTTGTTACTTTAATATCCATAGGAAATACGGGGTGTTACATGGAACCTTCACATGTTCTTGTCCCTCAGAAGTTAACGTAGCTTCTAAATATCTATGAAACCAACCATGAAAAGGAAGACCCTTAGAAAGATTAAGGACTCCTGACATGATGCACAAAAGATAGGATAGAAATTTAGAATTCGAAGGAATCAAAGGAATGTTGTAACTTTGACTAGAGGGTATATATTTTAATTTCAAAAGTAACCTTTGGTGTTTGAAAATAAATTTTCTTTCAAAAAGTCCTGCTTGAAAACTTTTTTTTGTGATCTTGAAAACCCTAGGCTTTGATACCAAATGTAACACCCAACACCCCATAACGCTATCCTAATATAAAATCTCATTAAGAAATATGCAGCATTGTCCGTATAAAGACAATAAACATCATAGTGACTAGGATTTCACAAGACATAAAAGAATAAATTCACAGAAAAAAAAAGGCAATTTAAATTAAAATGACAAAACAGATAACCATTTTTAATTATTTTAAATAAAACAAATTGTCATAAAATTTTCATGTTTGAATCTCAGTCACAGTAGAAACATCAGAATACGAAACAAAAGTATCCCCAAACAGCCAATAGAAAATACAAGCAAACCGTGGAAAGAAAATAAGATAAATAATACATCTCCACACAAATCTTCCAGGAGAAGTCAAAAAAGCAATTTGAGCTAATCACTTCTTCCCTAAGAGCCTGGGGAAAGAAAAGGGAGAAAATTGATCAAACAAAAAGTCTGGTGAGTTGTAGTAATTTCTAACACAACTAATAGGAGGAGACAAATAAATAAAATAGTAGTCCAGTGTCAATAAAAGAGTAAGCATTTGTGCATACCTAAAAAGTGAATAGAATAAAGTAGAATTACAATAAAGATGCTATACAAATATATTTGATAATGGTATTGACTATTTTGCACTTCTACAAATATAACAAATTAGGGGAAAATCTCGAATACTACCCAAATGATCGGTTGCGTCGATCACGGATAACCTATGCCTATTATGGCTTTAGATTTATCGGCCCTAGCCCATCAATGATTTTACATAACCTTATCCATAGGTGTGAAAATATCTTATGTCCCCAAACCGAGGCAGTGCACAGATACCGACTCGCTGAAACGCACACAAACCCTCTCAATTGTACCAACTTACATCCATAACGTAACATGGTGTGTGCCCTTACCTCAAGTGAGGCCGAAATGATAATTAAGGTATGCTACATGGAATGGGTTCCAAACAACTAGGCTCAAATCCCCAACCCTTGATTTGGCCCCCAAAACAATTTATATCATTAAGCCCAACAACAAAGAGTACTGAACTTAATTTTTATTATTTTCACATCAAAAGCCTGACAATAAGGAGTACTGAGCTTTAAAACCTGACAACAAATAGTATTGGGTTCATACTTAAAAATTAATATGTTTACAGCCTAACAACAGGAGTACTGAGCTAAAATTTGACAACAAGGAGTACTGGTTAACATGTTTACAAATAAGCATGCTTACATTATTTTAATTTTTACACTTATTTTAATCTGCCTAATTACAGTCTATTTTTATTGGTTCCATTGAATATGCATTCATTCAGCTTAGTTTCTTTTATTCCAGTTATTCCTTTCAATTTGCAGTTTTGAACATATTCGGATTCTTGCCTTAATTTTGATTATTTCAATTTCATGTGTTTCATTTCTTGACCTAAAGCAAAACAAAGAAAACAGAAAAAATAATCAATATAAGGCTTACAGGCTCATGCATGTTTCAATGTATTTATATGCTTTTCTAGGCATATGTTTAGCACAACTGCAAAAAAAATTAAAACAAAGGAGAAAGAAGAAGAGAGATTCATAATAACAAATCATAAAAATTTTGAATAAAATTTGCAGAAGTAGACAGAGAAATTTAGAAGAGAATTAGAACAACTTTATATTCTCAATCAAGAACAAACAATAATCCAGATCCATGACAATTCCAACTACTATTTTATAGATTTGATTCCAAACTCAAAAGAAATCTAAAAATTACAAAAAATCACCTAAAAATTGCCCCGATAGAACAATCCTTCAAATTTACAAATAAATAGTACTTCTGATTTTGTGCCCTAACTATATATTTTTTTTTAGAGAAAAATTGAGTGGATGCTGAGAAAATGAAGAAGGAGAAGTGTGTGGAAAGGGTAAGAGTACAGGTCCATTTATTGGTATGGAAGGAAAACCTAGGCCTTAGGATAATTAGGTTTTAATCCAAACACACAAAACCACATCAACAGGATGTCTCCAGAACACACCAGCGTATTCATCCCGTATCAGGCACGAAATCGTGCTTGGCAATGTTAACTAGGTCGACCCACCAACTGGTGGGTCAACATAGGGGCCGACCCACATACGGGTCTCCATGGCTTCTCTAATATAACGGTTTTTAGAACTTCAACTGTTTGTTGCCATATGCGGGTCTCCATGGATTACATTAACATGATTAACATGTGGAGTCATTTCCTCCATATTTTGTCCTTTAGCCATGTTAATAGTTGTTCCAACATAGGGTTTTGTGATCGCCTACTATCTGATGGAACACATTGGGTATTCCGGACAAATTCTTTCAGTTGTCCCTCTCGAACAAGCTTTTGAATAATTCCAACTAAGACTTTGAAATCATTTGTTTTATAACCATTTACTCTATGGTAACTATAGTAATTATCACTTTTCTTGGGCACGGGTTTGCTTGGGATTTGAGAGGAGTAAGAAATTTTACTTTCCTTCACATTGTCGTGTAAATAAAAGCTATAGATTTATTTAATGCCACCGAGTTGTTGTTCGACTCTGCACATCGTACTCGCTTGTTGTTTCGATTAAACCCTGGTTTTGCTCTGTCTCTGTATTCTGCTTTTTCCTTTGCGTGATAGATTTCATCCATCGTATGAATTTATCGGCATGAAAATGAAAGTCTTGCAGATTCTCAACCTCATTTATCATGAGATTCCTCCAGAAGGGTTTATTATTCTAAAGTCCTGTATGGACATCAATTAGCTTCGACTCATCGTCCATTCCTCTTGCCTTTATTACTTTAGCATTAAACCTCTTTAGATACTCTCCTAGAAGTTCTCTTGGTTGTTGCTTAATGTTCGCTAACATTATGTAGTGGACAATAGAATCTTTGCTGATGCAAAATTAAGGAGAAAACTCATAAAAGAACTTCCTCCAAGAGTATATGGTCCTTCCTCGATACTATAAATACCATTTTGCAACTGCCCCCTGCAAAATCACGGGGAAAAGCCAACAGCAAACAACTCCAGAGGCGTTGTACAGATTCATTTGGCTATCAAAGGGCATTTGATTATCAACTAGATCTGTAGTTCCTTGGTATTAAATCGTTGGGATGTTGACCTGCAAAGGGATAGTGGTGAACATAATCTCATCCATGAATGAAGAAACCCTTTCGTTTTCATTCGCCTTTACATCATTAATCGCTTTCCCTTTGAGTCGAGTGAATCTTTCACCGCTTTCCCTACTAAATCCATGATGTGCTCACCTTCACCAGGGTAATTTCTTCGATGGGGTTTGCACTCTTCGGTGGAAGAGCATCCATACTGCTCCACCTTACTTTGTAATTTCCTTGATAACCATCCTTTGCATTCTTATTACTCAGTGATTCATTCTTCCAGTCCTTGGAGTGAGTAGCCTTAGACTCCTTCTTCTTAGGTTCATCTTCCTGGACTGTGTTCTTTGCATTACTCTTGCTCTTAGCCGACTTTTGAGCAAGTAAGTCGTCCAATAATGTTTCATTCAACCAATCTGGCTCTTTAATCGATAAATTTTTTCCATGTTTGTCTCCTGAGATTCTACTTCAGAGGTTTCTCCTCGTAGTGCGTTTTCTTGGTCAAAAGTGGGGACAACATCCTCCTCAACTCATGAGTTGTGAATTTCCCTTTCATCAATTGTGTTTAGCTTCTCTGATTTATTTTGCATGATTTTCCTTCGTTCAACCATACACAAAGATAATGTTAATTCACGTTGATTAAAAAATTGGAGGTTCAAGCCATCCTTCAAGCGCCAAATATGTTAACCATAAAAATGGTTAACATCTAAAATTGGCTTTTGGTAAGTTAGCTGCTACCCATGAAATTGAATAACACTTTGGATCTTTTCCCTCTATAGGGTTGAGATTCATATATCAATCCTTTGAAGGATTCTGATACATGTTCTTTAGATTCTTAATACACGTTACAATGTTTGTCACTCTAGTAGTGATAAACATCAATTTAAGAAAAAGGTGATCTACCAAGAAAGACCTCATAAAAAAGGGATACACTCTTTATAAGCTTCCTTATGGAGCTTATTCTATTGGAAACAGTAATTAACTCACTTTTTCATGAGAAATCAATATCTCCATTGGTTTAATTTATCTTTTCCCTTTTTTTCATGGTAAATTCAAGTAAATAAAAATAAGAGAGAAGAAGGTAAGTCATCTGTGATTAGTTGCTAAGAAGGTTAATAGCCTTGGTAATCATGCTTCATTCATCTTAAAATAAAACGAATAGCCAAATTCCATGAGTCCACTTTATTGTTGATCAAAATAGCGAGATTACAAGAAATTGGAAAAACCCCTAATTTGATCTAGAATTAGGGTTTTACACAGCCACTCTATATTATAATTTTTTAAAGAGGGGAAAGCCTCGATCTTGGCCTATTGGGTCCTATTTATAAGAGCATATTGGTTTCCCTTCGTCTTTAATAGTTTTGGCAATCATCGCTTTGGTGAATCTTCCGAAAGTCACCGGAAGGCTATTCCGAATCTCGGCCTCCCTTCATTATTAGTTTTCTTCGAAATTAGCCTCTTCGATTTTGGTATGAATGGTTAGGAGAGGCATAAGCATATGTTGCGAATTGATGCTTTCTTTGGATTGGTGGAGTACATGGATTCTTTCTCTCTGATATTTGCCCCTTTCAGCAGGCCTTTCCTCCGCTTTATCCCTTTTTTGCCTCGCGAGAGCAGGTTCATGTGGATGCTTTC
The DNA here is from genome assembly GCA_030737875.1 of Allium sativum. Taxonomy (NCBI): domain Eukaryota; kingdom Viridiplantae; phylum Streptophyta; class Magnoliopsida; order Asparagales; family Amaryllidaceae; genus Allium; species Allium sativum. The sequence goes on along the minus strand of CM060926.1, from coordinate 676,508,642 downwards.
TAGATCCTCAATGTAGGGTCCCTTTAGCCAGATACGGAAGAGATGGCTGTACAACAACTTTATGCTTTTTCTAGCTTTCGTTGTTTAAAGGGTTCGACCCTAAATTTTCACAATTTTCGCGTTATGCCAGTTGTGACTCAATTGCGTAAGCTTTGGAGATATGTATTGAAAGCCTAGCTTTATCTCCTTCGGATAGACACTGTCAATGATTGAACTAAGCATCCCTGAAGCCGAGGCTGGGAGTGTATGTGTGTTCTTTGTGATGCTGTAAAAGATTTCTCTTTCATTTTCTCGTCTACAAATTCCTTCGAAAACCCTTTCCTTATGCTTTATTCTTCTTTCGCCTTGATTGAATGAATTTTGAGTTAACACCTGCCTAGTCGGAGGTTGAGCAATAGTCCCTTGGTCAAGACCAATCCCTAACTGTGAATGGTGACACTAATGTGTTCCCTCTCTGATGGTGATTCCAACACCATCTAGGTTAATCCTCCTCTGTTTGATGCGATTATTATAGAGGGAATCATTCGAAGAGATCTTAGAGATAGTTTGGCAAAGGTTGAGTGCTCCTGTTAGCCAAAAGGCGTGTGATATCTCATTGAGCATTCTTTTGCAGCTGTTGCATCAACACAAGGTTGTGCTTGATTTGTTCACTAAGTCGTCTTTGAGTTTCTTCCAGCTTTCCTGCGACTTTAATTAGCTAGTCTTGAGTAATGGGTACTCGAGACCACGAGATGTAGCCACATCGACAGTGGCTTGAGCATTAGAAAGTTCTTGCAGGATGAATGCCTCTTAATTGGCAATGGAAGCTCCAACAATGGTGGATTTTCCATTCTTCACCATTAGTACCAAGCTTGGTAGGTAGATCTTCAAAGATCTAAGTAGCTCTCCAAACTTGGACGAAAGAACGACAGAAAAAGGCAAGCTTTTCTAGCATCTCTCAGTGAAAGCACCAAAATGTTGACATTCAAATGTTGGAACAATACCCAAAGAGTTCAATGTAAGTTAAAATTAAATTAAAATGAGGAATTTAATGAGGAAATAGAAAGAAAAATGAAAACATAACATTTTATAACGGTTGGGCCATTATTAGCCTACATCTACTTTGAATACTTTTCCACTTTATTTATCAAACTCAAGAGTTACAGCCCGGATCGGTATTACTCATGGGATTACGAGAGCTAAGAGAATACAAAGTGCCAAAGGTCCATTTCTTGTCCAGGAAAGGGATATTTTAGTTGGAGATTCGGAGGGAAGCTAGTGAGTATGCGGAAAAGTGAGCCCCAAAGGGCCTAAGGCCCTAAGACAACGTATAGGGGATCGCCATCGAACCCGGGATCGATACCGATCCCCAATGATATAGTTACGTTTTGGGGTTGTTGCTTTGAAGTCATTTATTTTGCCTTGCTTCATCTTTTAGTGATGTTTGATTACACTCTGATGGAAGAATAAAGAAGTACAAGCTCTTGAAGTTAGAGTTACTAAGATATTCTGATCCCTGGAGTGTTGCGATGGATTTGAGATTTTGGTGAGATGTACAGATCTCGGAAGTATTTTAATGAGCTTCCTAATGTTAGAGAGTTGTACTGATCCTAAGTACCTTAAACTTGTATGTTGAGCTGTTTGGAGTGTGGGGAATCATACCAACCCCGAGGTGGGCTTAATACTGAGCCCCAAATACTTGTGCTCTGGAGTTGTTTGGTGTGAGAGGAGTCATACCGATCTCGAAGTGGGATCCCTACCACACATATGCATTCGAGAGTTGTTTCGATGAGATGGAATGATCGTACTCGTGCGACTCCGTCTAGAAATGATCTCTAGTTGTTAGAATGACTCTTCCAAGTCATTTAACCCTGCAATGGTCGAGCCATGCCAACCGGACTGCTTCTGGTAACCGGGCCAAAAAGACGGGTAACAACCGCATACACCTCTATTATATTGTTCGGTGACGAATATTATATTAATAAGAAAACCGTTCTGAAGTGTACTAAACCGCAAGCGCATGGTGGACACTTGTAATACGTGGCGAATACAGGTCGATCCACGGAGAAAGAAATAATTTTAGATTTTACTCAATCAAATTAAAACTTTTCTAAGAGAAATGTTAGCTACAACTACAACTAAACTAACAAACTAAAATTGATAAAAACTATGAGATTAAACGACAACTTAGGAATAAATTCACTTTTTGGATCATATAGTTCAACAAATTATGAAATTATAATCTCTCTATTTGGTCATAAGTATGATTAGTTGATGTGTTTATCCTAAGCATAGCATATTTGTGCTATTAATTAGCCCAATATAAGCCATCAAACTTTAACACAACCACCAACCCACTTGTTTAACTTCCATGGAAATGAAAAAAAGATGAAACTCAATTCTATTTTAAGCATGGACTATTAACTATTGTGTAACACCCCACGTCCATTAATGTCACTCACAAAGGGAATGCATTAGCTTCCATGGAGGTTTTAAGTGAATATAGAACAGAAAAATTACAACAAGATAGATAATAAGTAGTACTTGGAAATCTGAAACTTCATTTTATTGCAGCGGAATTTAAACATGTTTGTTACATCATAAAACCATAAATCAGAGTCAAGTACAATATCCATCTTCATAAAACAAAATACATAATCCCATTACACAAATAGCCATTAAAGAAGATAACAAGCTGGACTTTACTTCAACGGTCCAAGCTTTCCAAGAGAGATAAAGCAATCCAATCAAACTTCACTAGAGCTGGGCCCAACCTGAGGACCTGGAGGGGGAAATAGGATAGAAATGGAGGGGGTCAGACATAAAGTCTGGCGAGTATGATAATTCTAACAATACTATTACCAAAATAACTAGACTAAGGCATCAGCTGGAAAACAAGGAAATGTCTATGAACTATCGGGTATGGAAGAGCAGATAAAGATAACGTTAAAGGCACACCCAATTACTAACGAATAATTACTACACTGCACCACACCAGTCACCCTAAAGGTTGATCCCGCTTGCTTCACACAGAAACTAACCTTGCGTACCCCTAGCTGACTACATAGGTGTCGTCTGCCCCTATCTCCACTAGGTGTACCCCACTACCCACTTTCGATCGGCTCACTACTCGTAGATACCCGTGCTGGCCCCACAGTGGGGTGTATCACTCCCCTAAAGTGGCAACCCGATACAACTTGAGAATGCACGGCTTATACCTACACGATGCAACAACGTCTTACCTACCAGCCCGAGTCCACACACGCATATGAAACCCGTTGGACTTGCGTTGCCACCGCTACCCCGTTTTGGCCTCTTATAGTCAAACCCAATATGCGTGTCCCGTCCTCGACTTGGGTCGAGCCCACAAAGATACGTTTGGGTTACTGGTTGAAATGGGCCCCCACAAGCTACCCACCTAAGCTTGTCACCATTAGTATATCCCACTTAACCCTCTTAGTCATGTTCAATTGCATGTGTGTTTGGTTAAATCTTACTAATCGTATTTCACATGCCACTAAAGGCAGCCACTAGATTCCTCATGCCACCCAAGGCACCTACTTAACCCCCATGTCCCACCTTACATGTTTATCTGGTTAAGTATTTCTTAATTCATTCAGGCCATAACCTCATAAAGACCTCCCACATTAGACTGACATTTATGGCAGCTGGATTTGCCGGGCGGGTCCGGGCAGTCTTGCACCATAAAAGAGTCCAACCTCGTGTCTTTACAACTGTTATGCTTTAGTTTAGGCCTAGGACCTCTCACATTGGGATGACATTTGTGACCATTGGATTTGCCGGGCGGGTCCGGGCAGGTTTACGTCACAAACGAGTCCAACCTCGTGTCCTAAGCATTGATTATCACTTATAATCTTTTACCCCAGTTTTAATAATTCCCTATTCAAATTATTAATTAACTCCAATTTTAATGATGTCCATAATTGACTCAATTATGGCCATCCACTCATGGCATGCAAAATCATATCAATTGCACCCCAACTTCTTAATATTAAATTCTTAATATTACCCCTACCCCACGTTATACGTTCACTTATTCAACGCAGAATATACGTTAGACTCGAATAGTCTAACTCATAGCACAAAGATAAATTATCACAACATATAGACAAATAAAATAATCTAATAATAATAGGGGTGAAACTTGCATGAAACTGCACATGTTAAGGATCTAAAGGTGTCAACTTATTAAATGTCACAATTTACATGATATGATCATAACCCAAATTCATGTATAAACTTGCATATGGGGTTTTTATGCAACATGATGATGGTGTGAAATAGCATCTACTATATAGAATTCACATATGTCATAGCATAATTCTAGATGTCATAATTCTAGATCTAAATAGATGTCATGGCTTATGTTCATAACCTTTACCAATCAACCTAAACTTGCATATGTGACTTGTCATATAGATCAACATAGCCCAAATAATATCAATATTATGATTTGATTAACATGAACTAATTAGCATAGATAATAACATCATGACTTTATAACATGTATGACTTATCACAACTTAGCATAGAAAATTACAACTTATACAATATCATCATAGCATGATTTACAACATATAGGATATCATCATCACTTAGCATAGGATTTATAACATACATGATAGCATAAGGTTTACAACAACATATATGACAATCCACATCATTCACTTATAATCCATTCATGACTTAATCTAATTAGTCTAACAATAATCTTGTTAAGATCATCATACTCACAATTAGAAGAGAAAGAGAGTATTGATTTGCTTTAGAGTTGAGTAGAATTAGGGTTTTGATTGGCTTTCTTCCTTCTTAGTTTACGGCGGCTACACTGAGTTCCATGGCGGCGGTATGACGGTGGCTATTCTATTTTTCATGTTAATTAGAGTGAGAATCTACCTAGGTATTTATAGAGTTTAGGATTTATTTAGACCGTCAGATCAACTCAGAACTAAACTGAACCGTTAAATTTGCCAACTCAGCCCAAAAGACACATCAGCAGCTCAAGATTGGGCTCAGTCAAAACCCTAGCCGCCTGGACAGGTCGACACCCAGGTCGACTGCCCAGTCGACTCCCCAGTCGACCTAGGGGGGTCGACTGCCCAGTCGACTCCCCAGTCGACCTGGGGTGCTGGGCGGGAATTTTCCCGCCTAGCCTGTTTGACTCCGAATTTTAAATTTTAAATTTTTTGAAATCTATTTTGAATTTTCTGAAACTTCCGATGGCCATAACTTCTTCATACGAAGTCCAATTCACGCAAACTTGGACTCTATTTCAACCAGAATTCCGAGACGAACACAATGGCGCAACTCGTTTCCCACAATTCTCACGTCTTAGATTAGTTATTCTTTAATTTGTTAATATTAATATTAACAGAATTACGGGGTGTTACATATTGTTTAGAAATATAGGCCATAATTCCAATTTAAACAATCACTTCTTTGCCATAATCATATTTTCATTAAGCACTAAAAAAGAGAACATAAATTCAAATTATGTTGAAGCTACATAGTTAGAGAGCCACATTACCCTTAAGTTGAAGGGGTTTAGCTTCTAATAATTGCTATCATATTAACAATTGTAGATTTCAACATAAACAAGAAACAAAGAAAAAAGAGAGAGAAGTAAAGGGAAAATCTAACTAACAAGCATAAAATAAATATAGTCTACTTACATGAGATGTAAATCTAAACTACTAACATAAAGACTTGAACATAAAATAAAATTTGCTTGAATTAAAATTGCATTAAAAATAATTAGATAAGAGGGAAATTGGCTACATAGCCATTAAAGAGAAAAAGAGTTTTGATCCTCCAAACCAAACTAACTAAAAGAGAAGATAAAAAAGAGGATATTTACAAGAACATGTATGGGGTCCCTAACCCTAATCCATTTTGTGGGGGACTACCAAAAATACCCCCTTCATGAAGCTTCTAATTTTCTTTAGCCACTAATTAATCATGTCAAATGCATGAAGCCTTTTTTGACTCATCCAATTAGTGCATTAGTCTCTAATATGAAGCCATAAGAGTAAGTGGTTTAATTGAGAGGTAGGGTCTTCCACTTTCCATAGAATGAACTATTTTTTCCCTCCTCTTATGTATATGCATGCATTTCTTCATATCTTCGTGTGAAAACTTCATTTTTGCTCCTAAATTCCTACAAGAGACAACTACAAGGAACAAGTAAATGATATCACAAATTAAAATATGCACAATTTGGCGAATGTCGACTTCGACCCTTTACAATGGCGTCCTCTTCCTCTGGTCGTGATTCGTCTTCTTCTTCTCTTGATTCGTCCTCTCTTCCTTCTCTTCCTGCTCGTCCTCAATCCCCTCCCGACCCTCCTCCAAATGTTGATTCTTCAAAAGCTCCTTCTTCGAATGCTTTTTCTCTTAATTCGCATAACTCTTCATCTGATCCTACTCTTTGATAATCCTTTGTTTGTGGAAATCTCTAATCCTGTTAAACGTGATCCTAACTTAGAGAGTTCTGGCAACTTGGATAATGAGAAATTAAAAGCCATTTCATCAAGCACGTTTAAGGATCCGTCTACTGATGTCAATCAACAATCATTTGATAGTGAATCTGTTCTGGCAAATCGATCTAATGCATCTAATCCTTCTATGGCTTCTGGAGGTGCTAATCCATCTCTTTCTGAGTTAAACCAATTCGTCGAATGTTATCAAGAACCCTGCTCCAATTATAAAATCAGATTATCTTTCCCTATTCAAATCTTTACCACGTAATGTTGGTTCATTCAAGCCTTTGGAGTTTGAGAAGATCAAGGATAAAGCAAACAGAATTCCTCCTAAGATTGTAAAAGAGGAAGGTATGAAATATTGACATCATTATCTAGTAGGTTTCTTTCTGGATGGGTCTTTATCATATATATCTGTTGCCAATTTTCTTCATGTATTCTGGAGTTTAAAAGGTGACACGGACATTAAATCAGATGGCCTTTACTTTTATTTTATGTTTTCTAATGAATTAGATAGGGAGAAAGTTTTGAAAGCTGATCCTATTTCCATTAGAGGCCATATGTTCATAATTACAAGTTGGGATCCAACAATTGGTAATGCACATTCGCAAATTAAGAGAGTACCCATATGGATTTATTTACACCGTATTCCTCTATTATTATGGACACTGATGGGTATTAATTGGTTAGCTTATCAAATTGGTAAGCTTATTTATTTTGATTCGAACACAAAGAAGATGCATAGGATAAAATATGCAAAAGCTAGTGCTTGTTGAAATTGAAGCAGATTCTGAATTACCCCACTGTATTGAGTTAGGAGATTTTGGAGACAACTGTCCTTCGGTCATTGTTTCATATGACTGGAAACATGGCACATGTACTCATTGTAAGGTTTTGGGCGTGCAACTGTTCAATGCGATATTCACACCAAGGTAGATGTTAATTTTGGTTGTCGAAATGTAGTTGATGTAGAGCAAAGGAATGCTACTGTAAATGTAGTTGAAGATAATGTAAGGAATAGGGTTCCAACGCAAAATAATCAGTATGGTTGGACCAGGGTTGTAAATAAGAAAAAACAAGTGTGGAAGAGGAAATTGGGTAAATTTGGAACTGATGTGCAGAAAGAAGTCAATGAAGCAATGGAGCAGGTTGTTGAGATTAAGGGCAATTGTTTTTCAGAATTATGACAATACGTAAATAATGAAGAGAGTATGGATGTCAATACATCATCTCTAGGCAGGGGAAATCAGAATATTGTGATAGTAGATGAAATTGGAAACTATATTGTTCATAGGAAAGAGGATCAAACTAGTGGACAAAAACATAAGGTTCTCAATAAGCAAAAAGGCAACCAAGTGCAAAATGACTTTATTTTTGATAATCTCTTTTCCTCTCTTCATAAATTACCTATTTCGACCTCCTCTGCTTCTTTTTTAAATATTCATAATCAAAATTTGTCCTCCTCTCATAATTCCTTGTCATGTTCTTCTAGTTTCTCTTCATCTCTTTGTAAGCAAGCAAGTGATTCCTCTTTTAGCTTTCAAATTCCTTGTAGCTCTTCATTTAGTTACAAACTTAATGATACAGCCAGCCACTCTACTTCTTTGTATTCCCATCTTGCTCCTTCTAAAGTTATCATTCTTCCTCCACCTCCTAATCTATCCAATGATAATGTTGCTACTAATGACTCATCCTCATCAGGTTTTAATGAGAAGAACTTTACTATGATTCCTCCAAAGTCAACGGTTAGTGATTTTTTGGCTACTGCTTCTAAGTCCACTTCAAAATCAAAGAAAGGTAGGAAAAGAAATCAAACTTGAGTTTAGCAGACAATGATGATATTGATGGAGGTGCTGAATTTAAACAAGATGATATTTTGTCTTTGGGAAGTCAGAAATTTCAATCAAAAAGAAATACAAGGAATAATCCTGCTCCATCATTAGATTCTCTTCAAGATAAGATATGAGGCACAATATATGTCTCTGGAATATAAGAGGGGTGAATCTTCCCTCAAAGCAAAGTGAGATTAAATTCTTCATTCAAGACAAGAACATCTTGGGTGGGGATTTTAACTGCATGTTTTCTTCCTCGCAAAAGATGGGTAGTTGCCCCCCTCTCAATTAATGACATAGCTCCACTTAACCAAGCTATCATCAAATCTAATTTGATTCCTCTTAATTATTTTGGTCCTTCCTTCACCTGGTCGAATAAAAGTCATTCTGGACCCCCTACTCTATGCAAGCTTCATCATATCTTTGTTAACTCTTCCTTTATCAACATTTTCCCTAGACCTTTTTATCGTACCCATCCTCCGACTATATATGATCATTGTCCTCTTCTTTTATATTGGGGGAATGTTGATGCCATTGGAAAAGGGAAGTCCTCTTTTAAATTTTTGGTTATCTCATAAAGATTTTTCCAGTATTTTGTTGCAGGTATGGGGTAATTGTTATAGCAGCAATCCTATGGACTTATTAATATACAGATTGAGGTTACTGAAGATTCACTTAAAGGCATGGTCTGATCATAATTTTGGCAATGGTTCTAAACTTCAATTGTACGGGAAGAGCTAATTAAGGTGCAGGATGCTATGATAAGTAGGTAGGCCTTATGATTTGCAGCTTCAAATTTTGGAGAAAGAACTATAGGACAAGCTTAAGGGTTTACTGGACTTTGAATATCAATCAGCAAGGCAAAGCTCAAATTTGAAGAGGGTTTTGGAGGCTGATAGAAATTCCAACTTTTTCCATAATTCAGTGAAGTTAAATAAGGTGAAAGAGGAAGTCTATATGACAAAGGACATGGATGGTAAAATTCACTTTACTCAAACTAGTATTGATGTGGCATTTTTTGATTATTTCAAATCTATTTTGGCTCCAAGTTCTTTACCACCAAATAATATTGAACCTCTCTTCCATATTAAACTTCCTCATATTGCTAATCAACAATCTAGAGAGTTGGTTTCTTTTGTTTCTGGGGATGAAATCAAGCCAGTAGTGTTTAATATGGATTCGACTAACTTAGGAGGTCCAGGCAGGTATAATGCAAGCTTCTTGCAAAAATGTTGGCCTATTTTTTGTAATGATATAATAGGAGCAACTCAATATTTCTTTTTGAAGAATACTTTTCCTTCAAGTTTTTCTGCCACTTCAGTAGCTTTAATTCCCAAAGTAGATAATCCTTCTAGTGTTTCGGATTTTAGACCTATTTCATGATGTAGTGTCTTTTATGAGATTATTTTGAAGGTTCTTTTTATTAGAATTCATGGAGTGTTATCATCAGTGATTTCTTGTAATCAGTCTGCATACATATTAGGAAGATCTATAAGTGACAACATTTTGATCAATCAGAAGTTGCTTAATGGATATGATAGGAAAAATATTTCACCACGTTGCATGCTGAAGCTTGATATTAAGAAGGCATTTGATAGTGTTTCCTGGTCTTCTATTTTAGTTATATTGGCCAGAATGAATTTCTCAAAACCTTTCCTTACATGGATCTATACTTGCATTTCCGCCCCAATGTTTTCTATTTCTAGACATGGGAGCTGCATGGATATTTTAAAGGTAAGAGAGGTGTTAGACAATGAGACCCAATTTCTTCATACCTCTTCATTATAGTTATGGAACTGCTTAATTCTTTGATTGCTGATCAGGTGATGAAGGGTAATCTTGAGTTACATCCTCGCTATAAAAGCCCTCAAATAACACATTTGCTCTTTGCAGATGACCTCATAATATTTACCAAACCTATCATTTCCAATATCCAATGTATCCCCTCCATTTTTCAATCCTTTTATGATATTACTGGGCTATAGATCAATTTGAGCAAGTCCATATTAAAATTGCAGGGTTGTCTTTTAATAAGAAAGTTGAGTTTATTGCATTGTCGGGGTTACAGGAGTTACCTGATAATACTACTTATTTAGGCCTTCCTCTTTTTAGTGGTAGAATTACAAAAGATAACTGTCTGCCTTTGTATGGAAAAATTATTGATCGAGTGAAGCAATGACCTTCATGCATGTTATCTCAAGCAGGAAGGTTAACTATCATTCAATTATTAGTAAACTCTATGACTACTTACTATACTAGGCACAATATCCTTCCTGTGAAGCTTACCAATATGGTGATCAGTGCTATGAATAAATTTTTATGGCATGGCGACCCATTTGCTTAAAAAATTATTCCTATCCCTTTTGCTAAATTGTGTGAGGATAAAAGAAGTGGAGGAGTTAGTATTATCAATCTTCTCCAATGGAATAAAGCTGCAATATTTGTGTATATCAATAAACTATTCTCTGATGACAAATGCTTGTGGACTAGAATTGTTAAGTGCAATTTAATTGGTAGGAAAAATTTCTGGTCTATGGATATTCGTCAATCTTATAGTTGGAGTTGGAGATAAATTCTAAAGCTTAGGAGTTTATTCTTACCCTTTGTTCAGTTTAATGTGGGAAGGATACCAGCTCTCTCTTTTTGGCACTCTCCATGGGTTGGAAATGGTTTATTATTAAGTAGTTTATAATTTGAGATGTAATAGTGGTATACCTGAGAATGCTAAAGTTGATGATGTACTACATGATGGAGAACTTGTTTTTACCACATAGTAGTTCTGCCTCTCTTCGTATGCTCTGGAATGAATTTTTTTCTAATTTCAATTTTCCAGTTGATCGATCTATTTCATGGAAGGGTAAGAGGCGTTCTATTAGTCATGTTTATGGCTTGTTGGATGGAGACAAGTCTTTATTTCCATGGTACAAAAGGATTTGGAATATCATGAGTTCTACAAAATCAAATTTCCTGTTATCGAAAGTTATGTCTAATTCAATTAATACTAAAGGCAAGTTGTTCAAAATGGGTCTCATTCCTAATCAATTATGTGTTTTTTGTAAAGCTGAATCTGAGTGTAATACTCATTTGTTTTTTAAATGTTCTTTTATTCATCAAATTTGGAGGAGGGTCTTAGCTTTGGGTAATATGCACATGTCGTCTGTTGTTAGTAGAGATGAGTGGTGCACTTTATTCAAGGCAACCAGATGGAGAACAAGGAGAAGTATGCTGCTGTTAAAATGTTGAAGATTTTTTTTTGTATGAAGTTTGGGCTGAAAGGAACAGGAAAATTTTCTCTAACTCTTCTTTGAATGTGAATGAGTTATATGCTCTCATATATAGGAGTATTCTGAACAATACGAATGTTGGTTGAAGTCTGGTGAGTTTATGCATTATGACATGAAAGTTGATCAAGTTCTAGGTTATGTTCTGGTTCATTGTAGTGTTGCGCTTCTTTTGCTCTAGTAGTATAGAGTTTTTTTTTTTTGGTTGTTCATGTATATCATATTGTTTTTTCTCTATGCTGTCTTGTATAGTTTTGGTTGTTTGATCAAATGTAAAGTTTTTTATTTGTAATACTTTGTAATTGCTCATGTGAATAAATTTTATCTGCCTTTCGGAAAACATGCACAATTTATCGTTTTACCCCTATATGGAGATGGATGCATGATAATTTAAGAATATGGGTTTTTGGTTAAAACATGTCAAAATAGCCCAATATGTTATTTATTTAATTAAAACAAGAATAAATGTGTGAATATAAATGTGTATATTTACGTGCACATCACATGCAACCCACCACAACACCATTTTTGCGTCATCTTATTCATCAATTGATTATAAGTAAAAATTGCAGCATATACAACTGATATTATACAATTTCACTGCATACAATTGATATTATACAATATCACTACATGAAAATATTACAATATTTATGCTACTGTGATGTCATAATTAAATATAAAATGGTGCTACAATGTAAGATCGAAAAGGTAATTTGATCTTTTTTAATTTAGTAAATACAAAATGCTACTATATAGTAGCATTTAAAAATGAACTGCTGCTAGAAGGTAAAATAAAAAAGCCAATGCTTGACTAACAAATAATGCTATTTTTTACACAACATATATATAATTTATTTATTTATTTTAAAATAAACATAATTATATAACAAAAGGGAGAATCTAGTCATTCTTCAACTGCTCACAAAATAGATTCATAGAAATGGCCATAGAATCTGTGCATACACAATACAAAAATGAAAGAACAAAATACAATCGCAGACCATCCAATCCTAGAGTAAAAAACCAACAAGCGAACTCTGACCAGCCTCTCACCAATCACAACGACAAAGGCCAAGCGACCAATGCTCCAGTAAACAAAGTTGAAAGTTCATAAAAAGACCGAAACAATCATAGGATCCAACAAGCAATTCAAAGCATCTGTATCGCTAAGCTCCAGCTTCAAAGCCGCAACTCTAGCAACTGAGAGATCCAAAGAGACCCATAGAGACTCTATCCGAGAAGAACATGTAAATCCAGGAACCGAAGCACTAGCAAATAGCCTATGAACTAAAACGGGGGAGACGGTGGGAGAGGTGTGGAAGAGGATTGGAGAGTGGGGGAAAGCCCACTCTCAAAACAAGAAAGAGATCAACCAATCCCCGCCCTAAGGGTTAGTGGTACTGCGGACACAGCAAAAATACTCACCTGCCTCCTCGAGCAAGAGCCAATAACTCCCTTAATGGACTACCTTGAAACATAAGGAAAAAATTGTTTCTTACCCACTAAATGATAGTAGGAGGATCCATTGGTATTTCGTCAAATATTGTCGTAACTGCCTGTATTTCACGTATCAAATTATCATAAAATATTTTTATTTTATTCCCTAAGGGTTGGATGATTCTCATATTTTAGTCTGTTATTTATGGGAATATGAGACATGTCCATAATTTTTACCAATTTTTTTTGTAACCATTTTACCCCTTTCAGTTTTGTACAAGGCATAACTTTTGACTTAGGTCGAATCAGGCGTTGAGACCTGTGCATTAGAAAGGAAATGATGTTTCCCTTTCCATAGAGTGGTCATATTTAAGATTTGGCTCATTGGTTTGAGAGGAATCATTGTTTTAAGGTTTTACATTTGACTGTTCAGATTTGATAAGCCACAATGGGTTGATTTGGGGAGGCCCATTAGTGGGCTGGTGGGAGGCTATAAATAGGGGTTGGAGGCATGGAAATAGTTTACTTCCTCTATTCTCTCATTTGGAGGAGCTTGTGATCCTCCATTTCTCCATTCTCTTATACCTTTCTACCATTAAAATTCGAGATCTACATTAGAGAATCGAAGATCTACATCGTTGGAAGATAGATCTACATCATTCCAAAGGAGAGATCATCGAATTGAAGAGTTTGGATCAAATCCTTCATTGTCCGGATCTAGTTCTAAGTGTTTTGGGTTTTTTTTAGAGAATTGGTGAGTGATATGCATCTCCCACACAGATTCAATCAAGTATATGAGTGTTTGGTCTTGTTTTTCATCAAATTCAAGTCGTTTTCCTTAGATCTACATCATGCTAAGCTTATTTTCATATGAATCTCCAAAGGATCTAATTTAGCAACTTAAAATCGGTAATTTTTATGCTATTTCATATGTTTATGCAAGATTAGATCCATAATTTAGTTCATATGTTCATTTATCATGATTTTGGTGAAACTTGCATAATTTTGGTAAAAACCATTATATTCATGTTGTTAGTGATTTCATAATATGATTATGGTTGTAATTGGTGAATTGGATGAATAAATTTCGTCGAGATAATCGATTGGCAGGGTTTTGGTCAAAATTGGACTTGGGTTGGACCTGCACAAGTTTCTGGTCAGTCGTGCCCATCTGGTTGGTCGACAGGGTCCTAGTCGGTCGGTCATATTGGGTACAGGAGGTCGGTCAGCATTGGAGAAGAGTGGTTGGTCGGGCACCTAGGGTCAGGTCGGTCATGGAGGAAGGTTCGGTCGGTCGGTAGGCAAAGCGCGGGTCGGTCGTGGGGTCTTCTGAAGTGAGTGAACCTGGTCGGTCGAACCTGGTCGGTCAGGGAGGAGTCGGGTCGGTCGATACGGGAGGGGGCTTCCAGATCGGTCGGTCAGGGAGGAGTCGAGTCGATCGGTCAGGGAGGGGGGATTCCGGGTCGGTCGCACTCATTGGGTCGGACAGGATCTGGACGGTTGCACCAAGGGGTCGGTCACATAGGGTCATTTCTGAAACATTTTATTTTTCGGGTACGGCCTAGATTTGAACAAAAAGGTCTTTTTTAAAAAAATCGGCCAGAATTGCCCGAACCCATGCCGCAGCACAGTGGGCCCTAAATGTTGTGGTTGGGGGCATAAACGTTGTGGTTTTTTTCATAGCAAATGGACGTAATGCTATGAATGGTGTTAAATCATATATTGATGTTATTTGGTTAAGTAATGTTGTGACTTCGAGGGGAATTCAAGTGGGAATATTCGAAGTGTTGAATGTGTTCGTTGATTGGTGTGGAACAACAAATGAGGTAGCAACTCAAAGGTCGTGAGTTGGTGGATAATGGTTGCTTGAGAAGGTTGTTTGAGCTATGAAAAGTCTCCAGGTTGGATGACTAGAGATGCGAAGGCCGAGAAGTTATCATTTTCGTAAGTTCTAGCAGGCTCAAAGCAGAGGTACAATGGGGCACCCAAAAGACTGGAAAGTTGCTGGTCGAGTACCCTGGGTATCGTTGAAAGGCCTAATTGTGAAGGTTGGACAAACATATGTATCGCTGAAAGGCGTATAGAGTTTATGTTAGAATTGGGGTTTCCATTAGCCCTTGACATATGACAAGGTTGACTGTCATAAGATTAACGGTGGTTTCGAAGTAGGATTAGCGGTGATAGCCAGAGTCTGTCGTGGTTGACTGATTGTTTGGATTGTACCATCTCACGTAGGTTGTCCAACGTCGAAGGAGATGTTCCATAGGTGCTTTTGTGATATTGGTTTAGGCCTCTGGGGCTTGTGCTTGGGGATGTCGAATTCAATTAGGATGGTTTATGTGAGATATATAATCTGGATGCTATAACTGTTATCATTGACTATTCTATTGCCATGAATGGATTGTTATTCCTTTGGTTGAATGGATTGTAAAGGCTATCACTGTCGGATGTGGGGAAGGCAAGTTTGGGTTCTTCTCTGATGTTTGGCAAATTGGGTTGTTAATCTACCTATTCTCATATATTTTATTGTTGATGTTTGTTAGCTATTTTATCGCTCACTAAGATTGTTGTCTGACTCAACGTTTAATGTTCCCCTGTTATTACCTTGGGTTGTTCATCCAGTTGTGGATGGGAAGACTAGGTGGCATGTGATAGCTTAGTGAGGACGACGTTGAAATTCAGATGCAAGCAGGAGGCTGGCGTATTATCTTACCTACTATCTAGTATTTCTATTTCCGATGTTTAAGTTGCTCTCTGAGTGTTGTAGTAAGGCTTCATGTACAGACTTTGATATTCCTATGATGTATGGATAACCTTTCAGAATGTTGTGAAAGTTTTCAAAAGTTTGTTATATGATGCTCCACTGTTTCTACATGTTGTATATGTTCTATTATATTTTATCCTTGCGTTGTGAGTTTACGACTGGTACCGTTTGGGTTTATTTTCCTTGATGATCATCCATAGCAACCTGGCACGTCTTACAGTGCATTGTTCCTCTTGTTTAATGCAGGAGTTGTAAGCGGTCGTCAAAATTGCCTTATTCCATACGCACCAAACATGCTAGTAGATAAGTGAAGGAATTAGACGAAAAAGGATCGAACGAATAAATTTACCTGAGATACTAGCCCACTGGAATCTCAGTAAGTCAGCAAGAGAAGTTGCATTACCTCGGAGACCAACCAAATTCCCGAAGTAATTCCAGATTGCTCTAGCAAAAATGCCACAGCAAAACAAGTGAGTAATAGTTTCCAACTCACCAAATCCGCAACACCTGCAACGGGACATGATTGGAATGCAAATCCTCTGAAAGTTCTCGTCTATTGGTAGCCCTTCATGCAGAGTTCTCCACATAAACAGAGAAACCTCCGGAGGTAATCGGACATCCCAGATGAAAGAAAAAAGAGGGAGAGGTGGAGTCTGGGTCCTCACTGAACTCCACGCCACCTTAATCGAGAAAAGACTTCCATCCCATCTGGATCCACCCCCATGTTAATCAGAAAAGGACTTCACGGATTGCATACGTTTCCAGTCTCACAAGCGTAAGATAGGACACCGGTGTAATTCGGGCACAAAAGCCTGTGGTACTTAGCGTGGAGGAATGTGGCCAATAAGGAATCGTTTGCTTCAAACCATGCCCACAAGTTGCAAGTATATATCGTTTGGATTTCGGAGGCCTAAACCCCCCTCACTTTGGGACGACAAATGATGTCCCAAGAAATCCAATGATGTCGATAAGCATTGTCCTTTTTTCCCCAGAAAAACGATAAAGCCAACGACCGATAAAAGCGGAAGAAAGAAGATGTAGATGTCATAGCAGCAAAGACATGTGATCCTATAAAGTCTAAAACAGACTTTATGAGAATCAGCCTACCTACTTGAGAAAGAAGAGACGCATTCCAATAAATGATCTTACCCCTTGCTTTGTCAGTCAAGAGATCGAATATAGCATTGAGCTTCCAACTCAGTAACGGACAATACCGAGGTACGACAAGGGAAGGGTGGCAGCCTTGAAACCGATTAAGGATTCGATCTAAGAAGATCTAACTAGAGATAAGTCTTTCGCAGGTACAAAGCAATTTTACTAGAATTAACGAGTTGACCCGAACATCTCTCGTACTGCTAATGAGGCTAAGAAAACGGCAGACAAAGCAACAGCTACCATTAGTTAAAATGATAATGTCGTCAGCAAACGATAAGGAATAGATAAGCGGGCAACCCCTAGGAATGCCAAACCTCTGAATTTGACAAGCTATCGTAAGTTAATGCAATCCACAGACGAAAGCTTCGGCAATGATGACGAACAGAGAAGGGGAAAGAGGGTCTCCCTGACGAAGACCCCTTCCCACCTTGAATTACCCGTTGGCCGATCCGTTAATGAGAACGGAAAACCAACAGTTGGAAATGAGCCTCCAAATAATATTAATAAGAGCTTCCGGAAAGCCGAAAGCCCTCAGTTTCCTAATGAGATGAACCAAAACATGCGACCATAAGCCTTAGCCATGTCCAGCTTAACGACCATATTAGAACCTCTGACCTTCCGATCGATCTAGGAGACCAATTCCTGGGCTAAAAGGACATTGTCCGTAATCAAGCGTTCAACGTACATATAAAAAGCTACTACGCAATTACATATAAAATAATCATGAACCGCTATTAAAAGGAAAAATAGAAAAGCAGATGTGTATATATAAAAATATCATTATAAAGAATGTTATTAAATACTAAAGATATTACAAAATGATACTATGCAGTATCATTCAAATATTTAATGATATTATGGTACAATTATATGAGAAAACCGCGTAAAAATGTTACTATGAAGTATCATTTGAACACAAAATGCTACCATAAAATAGCAATGCAATATATGATCATGCATTTCATTTACAAAATAATACCATAATTCATAAAATGCTAATATAGTTCGTAAATCCTAGAATAAAATAATATTGTGAGATATAGTTTAGTTCTGCATTTGATTTTAAAATTTTTGATTTAGAATTTATTTTAGTTTACTAATTTTGTATTTTAATAGATTTTTACTGGAGTTTAGTTTCATCATTTTAAGGGCTTAATTTATAACAAAGAATGTGAGTTTTTTTTTTACTTTTTTCTACTATGATAACCGACGAGGGTCTTTTTAAAAAGAACCACAAATTATTTATTTGGTAGGGTAAATCATACAACACTAAATAAGTATGTTTATAACCATCGCCTCACAGATTTAGGCTTTATTCTCGTATAGTTTGAGTGGAGACCATTTATTCTCGTATAGGTTACCAAAGATAAATACATCGATGATACGGTTTACGTTGCCACTTTGCTCTGAGCACAACTAATCTATTAAATAATAGAAAAGCGTAATAATATCAGGCTCTCTCATTAATTCTAGGAGCCTCCTCTCTTCTCCTTGATTCACTCTGGATATTTTATTTTCAGATTAGTTTACCACTTTATACTTGTCTACCAATTCTCTTCCATCATTTTACCTTTTGGTATACCTAATTGTTATGAATAGTTAGCTTTTCGCATTTTATAATTAAGTCTACATATTCAAATTAGTTGCAAAACCCAAAATTTAAGTAATATAAATAATTTTAATAAATTAGTATTTCTTTTAAATACTACAAAAATTACAAAATTTTGTTTTTTGGCTCCAAATACCTACACTTTAAATTTTCTATAAGCTTTTAAGTCTCTCTCAATTCTTTTCTAATATTCTACATATTGTACCATATTTTATAATTATACATAATACTAAAATTGTCTAAATAATTTTAGCAAACTTTTGTTTATTGATTCAGCTAATAAATTACATCTAAATTAATCATTTTCATATTAACAAAAACTAAGAAATAAAACAATTCAAATATATAAACACGTCAATCAGAGAACATAAATTACACATATATAATACCAATCATAAACATAAATTACACGCTTATTTAAAAATATTCTATTAAATAATATTTGCTAATTTGTCAAATAATTGTCAACATAAATCAATTCCAACATGTATAACATGTTCAAATTAGCAAAAAAAAATACATGTACGTACATATTGTTTGTGTAAGCAATTGAACACAAATTACACGCAAACAATAATAGTAATTTTAATTAATGGTTTATATATTTCACATCAAAATTTATCATTACATAACAAAGTTTTCATTTTAACTATAAAATGATAAATACTATTTTTAATAATATTATCATGCGCAACGCACATGTTACACACTAGCACAAATTGATGGCTTAATTTTAGCATTGTAAACGTTAACCTTGTTAACGATATTTTTCGTCAACACCGGAGATGGGTCTACAGAAGTGGACCTAAGGGGAAAATGAGTTTATTTATCTTTCATGAGTTTTGAGTTAGTTCAGCGTTTCCTAGATATCAAGGTTTAGAGCCCAAAAGTTTAGTTACTCTACCCTCAATAGGGTGAGCATCATGCCTAAGCGACTCAAGAACCAACAGATATCTTGGGACAAGGGTTCCCTAAGCGCAATCCTCGATAAAGGCTAAAAGGCTTGTAGTAAGGGATTCTGCAATGACTTTGCGAAAGGGTCTAGGTTTGGGTAAGAGCTTGCACGCATGTATAAAGCAAATAGCGTGTTGCACAGGCGATAGCTAAGAAATTACACAAGAAACTCATAAATGTACTAATTGTTGATCCACTCTTTATTGATCTTTGATTTGGAATACACAAGTGATTATAAATGAAATCCCCAATTTGATTTAGAAATTTTGGTTTACTCTAGAGGAAAAGAGTACAAGAATGTGAAATGAGAAAATCATCCCCAAAATGAGACCCCTATGGTCTTATTTATTGACAAATCGAGGCCCCTTCTCCTATTGGGCCAGCAGAAGCCTTTATCGACCACTTTACCCTTTAGTCTCGGAAGTTTTATCTCTTGGCCTCCTTTTTCTTTTGGGTCCGAAGACCTTGTTTATGACTTTTGAGGTGCCGATTTTGGCTCTCGGGAAGAAGGTCCGGTCTTTGGAGCTTTCTGCTGATGTCCTTTTTATCTTCTATGTATTGCTACTAAGCATGGCGGTATGAATAACATTCAGAAGGTCTTGGATTCCGGGTGTAGGCTTCCGGATGTAGGCTTCCGGTCTTGGACAACCAACACTTTGCAGAGCTTTGCTTTATGATTCAAGTAAATGGTTGTCTAGTCCATCACCCATGTCGGTATCGACACTAAGTAGATTAGTGTGGATAGTTTGTCCTTCTTCGGGTTCCGGCTTGCCTTTCAGCAGATTCCTGAAGTGTTTCCTAGCTTTCCAGGATGTTGCTTCCGGTACTTTGTTAGTTACTAGTGTATCCTCTTGGTAACCATTTGATGTTAGTCCCGGTAGTTGGTTCCTGGATAATCTCCATATGCCTTGAACTCTGTATCTTTGATGCTTTTGTTTCCTTGTGTATCAGTATTAAGCAAGTTAATACCGATAGCCCTTTCGTCCTTCTAGGTCCTGGTTGGTAGAGTTCCTGATCTCTCTCTTCACTGGCTTTCGGTTTCAAATGACCTTCCGTTATTCACCCATCGTGCCAGAACCATCCTGTCGGTATCCTTCTTTTGTATAGATTTTGAGCTCTTTTCTTCAAATGATGTCATCGCTTGCATAACTGGCGGATTGTTCCTTATGCTTTCGGCTTCAGTTTGTGCTTGGATTTTGTGTGCGGAAGATTCCTTTATGTTGGTGGTGGTCTGTTACCCCTTCACTGCCACCCTATTTCGGTGCTTTTATTTTGGTAGTAAAATTTTCCCCCTCCCTGTAGTGAAGGGGTATTTTCGACTTTTCAAGTCAAACCTTTGAATAGATCGATTACTCCCTCCTTCCTGTATATATACCCTCCTTGTTTCGCATTATTAGTTCCTTCACTTCTTCATCATTTCCTGAAAAATTTATCTTGGAAAAGCATCAGCAATTTTTAAATAAGTATCTCGGTAACTCATTCATGCTTTGTTTTTAAATCAAAATGTTGCTAGCTAATCTCGAGTTGTGGTGATTATCTACCTCGCTGCTACGACCCGATCTCAGTTTCCTAATTATCAGTTCTTGGCAATCGATTCTGTACCTATTTGGTAGCTCTAATTAGCGTTTTTACCTTGCTGCATAAAATTAAACATAATATACCTGGCACTATGGGGAAGAAGTGTATTTCTTTTAAACCTAACAGGAACGAATCTTTGCCGAATGACCCTTCCGCTTCTAGGAAGGTTAGTGTTGTTGAAAAACATTCATTGATTTCGTTTCAGGAGCAAGTTAATGCCATTCTTCATAATTTTGGGATTTTGGGTGTTAAAGCCATTACTCCTCATGAAATGGTCACCATCTCTTCCCCTTCGGAGGGCTACTTTGCCTACTCTACGATCCACATCTGGCATGTAGGTTTCATCCCTTTTCCTGGCTTCCTTCATCGGTATCCACAATATTTGGGAATTGCTCCCATCTAACTTTCTCCTAATACCTACACCTATTTATTAAGCTTAGAATTGTTATCTTTGGAATCGGGTAATGGTTCTTTAAGCCCTTCTACGCTTGATTACTAGGTTCACCCTTCCAAACTTAGTGACACAAACCATCAGATCTTCCGTGCAAACCCCGCAAAGAAACTGTTATCAGAGGGAATGGCAAGATTTAAAGACTGGGAAACCCAATTTTTCTTTGACCATCGTCCTCCCGGTGTTTCCGGTAGCTTCAACACCCCAAGTATTCATATCCGACAACACTTCTCTTTTTTTTACTATCTTACCTTCCATATATGCTTTTTATAGATGTTGCATCCAAACTGCTAAGTTTCGTGGATAAGGAGGTGATTGACCACTTTGGCATTGCCTTAGGGAAATACGGTAACAGGTCTCCACTACTCACTTCTTATATTCCCCGGAAGCACTTATTATTGTTGGTCGGTCAATCTATTATTGGGCAGCCACCTTTGGTCTTACTTAGCAAAGGGATGCTCTCTTTGTCACTGGGAAGAAATGCTTCTTTCTCCCCCAACTCTCCTTTATTAATTGATACTCCAGGTATACTCTTTATGCGATATTTCTAGAATGGAGTCATAATTGGGATTTTATTCATCTTTCTTTCATCACATGTTAGGAGTTGTACGTATTGAGTCTAGCAAGACTGGCTCCGTTTCCTCAGTTCCAAGGGTTGTAGTTTCTTCTCTTAAGGATGCATTATGAAAATCTAGGGAAAATGTAAAAAGGAAGCTTATGGAAAGGAGTTTAGAAGATCCTCTTCTAAAAAAAACCAAAGGATTCGGCAGGTCCATCTCTTTGTTCCGATGCGGTTACTGATGTCCCGGAGATCACTTCTCCAAAGAAGGCACCGCACTTGAACATTCATCTTGTCGTCCTTTCAAGTCTCTAGTGAGTTGCATTATGCGATAGGATTTTATTCTTCTTCCGAGGACATTGCTCCTCCTGCCTTTATCAACCCTCCTGGTGGCGATAGCTTTAATGAATTGTTCGGGCAAATTATTTCTTCTTCTACCTTTTTCAATGTTGATTTTTCACCTGACTTCCCCAATGGTTATCAATTTCTAGTCGAACGCTCCTGATGGGATGATTTTTTTTATGCCTCTCCTTTAATTGCCTCATCTATGTCAATTGTGTTCTTTATAGGTTATCAAGCGGTGGTTTTGGCACAAGACAATTCTTCCGAGCCCTCTTTGGAGTTGTGGCGGTTCAGAGAAGAAAACGTGTCTTTGAGAAAGGAAAATGGTGCCCTTATCTTTGCTAAAGAAGGTTTGGTTGCAGAGCGAAGTAACTCGGAGTCATCTTTGGCAGGGACGAAAAATTCAATTATCGCAGAAAAGGAATCCCACTTGGTCATGGTTGAAGAAGTTAGGGCTCTAAAAGGAACTTTGGAAAAATTCAAAGAAGACATTGTCGTGCTCGATTCTCATTGTGTCTCTTTACAAAATCAAATTTCTCTTTTAGAAAAAGAGAATGATTCTCTCAAGATCGAGATCGGCGGGAAGAATGCTTTATTGGCCAAATAGGCCAGAGTGGTTAATGATGTTAAACAGAGGATCTCTCGTTTTCTCCAGACCACCTTGGATGAAATTACGGTTAATTCTTTTGAGGACACTTTCCTCCTTCTTTATGCGGACAATATGGAGATATTCAGATTTAAACTTTTCTTCTCTCAATCCATCTAGGTATAAAGATTTATGTCAGAGATATCCTATATGAAGAAAAGAGAGGAAGTCCCTGCGAGGGAGGAGACCAACGTAGTCGAACTTTTTTTTATTGAAGATATCCTCTCTGAGGAAACACGTGCCAACGATGAAAGAGCTCTTATTGAGGTACCAAAAGCTGTTGGCGCTAATGGTGATAATCCCGAGCTTATTGATTCTGCCGAGGGTGAGGAAGAGTATAGTAGTGGCTTTGCTGGCATCGGTTGCACCTTTTCAGCTCTTAATGGTTAAGATGAGGCATGCGGCAAAGATACCGAAATCGCTGAAGATGATCTTGTTTTGGTTGAATCTCCCCATCCTTCTGGAGTGCGGAAGACGGGAAAAGATTCAAGTTTCATGGGTTCTCCTTCGGTTGATACTTCTCGAGTCTCTTCTCCTTTTTTCGAGGTATGATAACTCGTATGATACATACTCCTTTTATTTCTCTTCAATAATTGATCTCTCCCCCTTTTTGGCTTAGGAAAAGAGGAGGAAATCAGGTTCTAGGTACTCGATTCTTAAAAAGGCTCAGTTGGAAGTGATTCGTCTTGCTAGGAAGCTGAACAAACAAATAAATGAATATAACATCTTGTCCAACAGATACCACCTCCTTGATAGAAGTGCCACAAAACTACTGCTTTAAAAGAGAAGGAAGCTGGCCCTAGGTTGAGAACTGCACGTTTACGATGCAAGAGGCTTCTGAAAGAAAATGTCGAGCTCATGACTTTTTTTGGGTGTTAATTGAGGACGGGAACATATTAGTAGACTTTTTGAATCAAATTTACCGTAGATATGAAACAGTGGATTTTTCCTTCATAGGTGATCGCAGCGGGGGCTTGCTTAGATGTCTCCACAGAAAGACGATGCTTAGATGAATGTCCACGAGTTACCTCTATCCCCATAGAATTACCTTTAGACAAACTTAAGTTTAATAAGCATCAATTTGTATCTAAGATCTTTAAGAGATCTGTCTTGTATGAGCAAGATGATTATTTGTAATGAATGTACTTGTTTAGCTCATGATGTAATGATTTTCCTTTCTTATAATTCCTTTAATATTTTCTTCGGAGCCTGTCCTCTACTTCAAGTTTGCTCTCTAAGGATTACTTAGTGGATTACGTTAAGTTGAAAAGGGAATATCAGGAGAAGTCTTTTCTTATTAAGTCTTCCTCATTGGCACGACAT
Organism: Allium sativum; assembly: GCA_030737875.1. NCBI lineage: Eukaryota > Viridiplantae > Streptophyta > Magnoliopsida > Asparagales > Amaryllidaceae > Allium > Allium sativum. Next base: position 676,484,229 of record CM060926.1, on the reverse strand, counting down.
TGCTTCTTAAGGGACCCCAAGAGGGTTTATACTTAATACCCGCGGATCTGTCTTGACTTCCTTGGCGATGAAAAGGATCAACTTTTAAGAGAGATTCGTACATATCGATCGAAGCTGACTCGAGGTTACAACAGTCCACCTACTGGAGAGTGAGATTATCACAAGTGTTCTCAGGTTCACACACGTGATGGATTTGGGATTCCATTTGACTCCTCACTTGACCTATCCGCTGATACCTTGGATAAAGTGAGGAAGGTCGTTTTCTTATCTTGCAACCCATGCTAAGCACTTGTAATGGTGTTTTTGAGAACTAAATCACATTTACTCATAGGCTCCAACATTAGAGTAAGGATGCTTTTCTTTCTGGAGTTGCGCTTAGTTTAAAATCCTCTTGTAAATAATTATACAAACCATGAGGTACTTGGTGTACTATATTTCATATGTAATGGTCTGCAATGGTAGTGTTTATGAACGGAGTTATGACCTATAAAGCTGTTAATTAACACGTGGCCATAACCTATGATTGAAACGTTCTCTTTTCATAATTTGACCGTAGCGTTGTGCACAAATTTAACGCACTTTATCAGAGGTTAGCCTAAAAGGTACTCATAGAGTATCACTTTCTCTTATCGAAATTAATAGCATCATGATATTGAAGGTATGAAATAGCTAATGAGTTTACTTATACTTTATGCATTAGTAAAAAGTCTCTCAGTGTAACAGGTATTTCTTGTAGTTCTCCCTCTACAGGATTCTTAAGAAAAATGAAACTCCTATCCCAGGGTTTTATTAAAAGGCATCTAAGATGCACACTTGAGCTTTTGCCTGAATCTATATTCTAGTGTTGTGTGATAATATATATTGCATATGTATTTGGCATAGTGAATAATGAATTGGTGTATATACGGGTTAAGGAAACTTCCCTGAGCAATATGGAAGGTCCCTATCCTTGCTTAAAGGCCTCTTGGGTAATAAGCCCCAGCTATTGAATTGATGGTACATCCCTTCCTTGAGGATTAGAGTTTGTGACCCGGATTAAGGTATTAAGGATATATTTCCGGAAATCGTCTTCTGATAGCAATTGGACTCTGATTCATCTCTTTGATTGGGGTGTAAGATTGAAAATCTGCTTCTGGTAGTAATGGAAGTCTGGTATGCAACCAGATTCAGATTATTAAGAAGGTCAAATATCTCTTTTTGATAATAATTGAGCATCCGAACCGACCCAGATTCGGGTATTTATGACAGGTCCAAAAATCTACTTTCGCCAATAACTGAGATTCGATCAACCTAGATTCGGGTATTTAATAGAAGTCCCAAACTAACCCAAATTCAGACATTTAATAGAAGACCAGAAATCCATTTCTGGTAATTAATTTTGTTTCCCTTCTGGGTTTAATTTTAGAAGAAGAGGATGTACGTGCTTTCTAAGACACTCCCTGGGCTTTTGGTTATCAAAGTAGAGGATGTACGTGCTTCGTTGGCCACTCTCTAGTCTTGTGCGTCCATTGCGCTTGGCTAGCTTATCCACAAGCAGGGCCCATGGACTTATCCGACCTCCCTCCAGGAGGTGCCTTATCCTGACCATTGTAGGCGATGTTAAGGTCTTAGATTCTTAAACCGGGCCATCGTAGACACGAAATTAAGTCTTACTCTTTTGATGCTCTACCCTGGCCATCGTAGGCGGTGATAGAGGCTTACACTTCATCCCAATCCAAGGGGTTCCCTATCCTGACCATCGTAGGTGATGATAGAGGTTTGTTCTCCCTTCTACGGTAACGCGGAACATAAGCAGAGGTAGGATGTGCTCTTCTACGAGTAGAGGTAGGACGTGCTTAGTTCATAGCAAAGGCAGGGTGTACTCTTCTACGAGCAGAGGCAGGGCGTGCTAACTAGGCGCTCCGTCACGACCATTTTTGGTGTGGGTCAGAGGCTTACGCTTTTGACGCTTTAACCTGGCCCTTTCTGATTCGGGCGCGGAGAAAGGCTTACACACCACCCCCCTCCGGGGGGTGCCTTGCCCCGGCCAACTCGGCAGTGACAAGGACTTTTATCCATTTGCGAATTAACCCATCTTTGGTTATCTTAATTCTTGAGAGGGTTTCCATACCCTTAGTCATGTAGATAATCCTTTTCCTAAGGACTTTTATCGGACTTAGCTTAATCTTTTTACAAAGTCCTGTAGCTGGCCTTGATTAAGGAACTTGATGATTAATCCCTTGAGGGATTTGCAAGGTCCTGCCAATTTCCTTTCGTACTTGGGCTTCTTCTTTGCAGAAGGCCAATAATCGAGCTCTTGTTGAGTCAGGAGGTAAATGCTTTCCGTTGAGGTGGTAAGGTGGCCCTCATTAAGTATTCTGGGCATAAAGTTACTTCCTTGTTGTTGGAATTTTACCCTTTTGTTGCTAAATCCTGTTGTTGTACCACGTCCTTGCTTCTTCTTTCCAAGGTGCCTTGAGACTGAAACATTATCCGTCCAGTCCACTTGGAAGTAAAGTGTTCAAAATCCTACATCATTTCTCGTTCGAATACCATTCCTTTGGCTAGGTTATAGATGGCTTCTTTCATATGAGAGAAGGGTTATATTCCTTTGGTGTAGAATCATTCGAGGTGAATATTGATGTTTGTCCTACGTAGAAAGGGTTATCGTTCCAACAATCGGTACCGTATTGTTCCACTTCCTTTTTCCACATGATTATTTGCATGGATTCCACTCTCAACCTTTGTTCTTCCATCACTCTTGCGTCAGTAGTACCTGACACAGCCATTTGAGATCCAGAAGACTCTCGTTGGGACCTTTTGCCCATGATCTTGCTCCTTTGAAGCTTAGTTCAACCTCGGACGGAACAACACAGTTAGATATGTGGTTGTTAACTACAAGGTCGGAGGTTCAAACCCTACTTCTAGCGCCAAAATATTAACGATGTTTTTCGTCAGCATCGAAGATAGGTCTACGGAAGTGGACCTAAGGGGAAAATGGGTTTATTTAGCTGTCACGAGTTTTGTGTTAGTTCACTGTTTCCAAGATATCAAGGTTAAGAGCCCAAAAGATTAATTACTCTTTCCTCAATGGGGTGAGCATCACGCTTAAGTGACTCAAGAACCAACAGTTATCTTGGGACAAGGGTTTCCTAAGCGCAACCCTCGATAAGGGCTAAAAGGCTTGTAGGAAGGGGTTCCACTCTGAGTTTGCGAAAGGGCCTAGGCTTGGGTAAGAGCTTGCACGCATGTATAGAGCAAATAGCGTGTTGCACAGACAATAGCTAAGAAATTACACAAAAAACTCATAAGGAAATGTACTAATTGTTGATCCACTCTTTATTGATCTTTGATTTGGAATACACAAGTGATTACAACTAAAATCCCAACTTGATTTAGAAATTATGGTTTACTCTAGAAGAAAAGAGTACAAGAATGAAAAATGAAAAAATCATCCCAAAATGAGACCCCTGAGGTCTTATTTACAGACAAATCGGGGCCCCTTCTGCTATTGGGCCAGCAGAAGCCTCTATCGGCCGCTTTACCCTTTGGTCCCGGAAGTTTTGGCTCTCGACCTCTCTTTTCTTTTGGGTTCGAAGACCATTTTTATGACTTTTGAGGTGCCTATTTTGGCTCTCGAGAAGATGATCCCGGTCTTTGGAGCTTTTTGTTGATGTCCTTTTTGTCTTCTTTGTATTGCTACTAAGCCTGGCGGTATGAATAGCTTTTGGTAGGTCTTGGCTTTCGGGTGCAGGGTTCCGGTCTCGGACTACCAACACTTTGTGGAGCTTTCCTTTATGATTCAAGTGAATGGTTGTCGGGGCCGTCACCCCTGTCGGTATCGACACTTAGTAGATTAGTGTCGATAACTTGTCCTTCTTCGGGGTTCCGGCTTGTCTTTCAGCAGATTCCTGAAGTGTTCCTAGCTTCCCGGGAAGTTGCTTTCGGTATTTTGTTAGTTACTTACTAGTGTATCCTCTCAGTAACCATCAGATGGTGGTCCAAGTAGTTGGTTCCCGAATAATCTCCATATGCCTTGAACTCTGTATCTTTGATGCTTTCGTTTCCTTGTAAGTTAATACCGATGGCCCTTTCGTCCTTCTAGGTCTTGGTTGGTAGGGTTCCTAGTCTCTCTCTTCATTGGCTTCCGATTTCGAGTGATCTTTCGTTGTTCACCCATCGTGTTAGAATCATCATGTATGTATCCTTCCTTTGTATTGATTTTGAGCTCTTTTTTTCAAATGATGGTGTCAATTGCATAGCTAAGAAAAAATCTTTGGTTGATCAGGCGACACCCGGATTTGAACTGGGGATAAAGGATTTGTAGTACCCGCGGCGGATTGTTCCCTTATGCTTTTGGCTTCAACTTGTGCTTGGTTTTTGTGTGCGGAAAATTCCTTTATGTTGGTGGTGGTCTGTTACCGCTTCATCGCAGCCTGTTTCGGTGCTTTTATTTTGGTAGTAACAAACTTCAATACTGATTAATCTCTAATTATCATTAACTTTAATCACTAACTACTAGTATCCATTGATGATAGGACGTTTCTAGACTAACCTGTGAAAGGGAGGATAATTTCACGGAAACAGACTTTTGCAAAAGGAAATGGTGGATTTTTTGGAGGGCTCCACCTCTTCTCCAAGCACCGCCTTTTTTAATCGTTGTCACAACATTTTTGAAAGTGAATTTTAAGGATGGTTCCCTAAAATCAAACTTTTTATAATGCGTACCACCGGGTAAGTTTTGACTTAAAGCAAGCCCTTGTTACTGCGGCAACGTGTTTTTCCATGATTTTTAACGCTACTACTTACAAAAAGATTAAAATTTTGTAAATACTAATAAAATATTACTGAAAAAGAAATAGTTGCAGAAATATCTGCACTTATTGTGAAAAGGTGCAAACATATCTGCATTGTGTATTGCAGATATGTCTCAATGTAATAAAACTATAACATGTTAACAATTTTTCTATATAGTTTTTTTTTTTTTTTTTTTTTTTTTTTTTTTTTTTTTGCATTTTTCATGGAAGTGGAATATTTTCATTTATATATAATCAAATTATTTTTTTGATGATTTTTCTACAGTAATATGATACTGAATACATATAGACATTGAATTTGAAATTTTTAAGCAACCAACAAAAGTTGAATAAAAGTATGCAATTTTTTGTTATAATTGCGATGATGTCCACAGTTTTTTGAAAATTTGCAGTTATTCCTGCATGTTTTGATAAAACATGAGATTTTTTTTTTAAGCATTTCTTTTCTTAAATGAATACAAAGATGATTAGAAATTGAATTAAATTTTGAAGTTTGATAGTTTTTTACGTTCATCTTTGATGATTTTCGAAAAACAAAAACCTAATTTAAAATGCTTTTAGATAGAGATGTTTGAGGATTTTCTTTTAAATGACAAACTCAGCAAAAATTTTGGTGAAAAATACGCAAAGTTTGGAATTTAGAGAATACGCATGTGAGTATAAAAGTAGAATTCAAGGGGTCCACTATCATTTTTCCTTCTACACTAAAATATGTCATTTTACCTAGATTTCAAACTTTTCATATTTTTCACCAAAAATTTTGCTAAGTTTGTCCTTAAGCCTATTTTTCACATAAAAAATTTAAATAAAATTATATCCCAACAACAATTCAACTTTTAGTAGGTTTATAAATAAATTCATTAGACTACTCGTTATGTTAAATCATTGTTCATCAAAACATGTACAGCGAAGGCAGTCACTACGAACAATAGTACACTTAAATTCCCAATAACAATTAATAAATACTCTACCCGAAACTACGATCATTTATTTACACAAGTTTCTTAATATCTTTTGACCTCCTCCGTCTAAGTGACCAATGAATAGATCAATGCAAAAAAGCAACGAAAACTAGCTTAATTTCATAAATAAACAGGTTGAGAGAAAGCTACGCAACAACTCAAAAGTAAACGGATAAGATGATAAGGAACAGAAGAGTAATAGACCGATCAACGCACGCAAACGAAATCAGACAGCGATACATTCAATCTAAATCCTATTGAAAGGTACATATAAAACATACATGCATCTCAGAGTAGACATCCAATCCAACAACAACTCTTTATGTTACATCAAAATAATACCTTTAGACAAAGCCATCACTCCAAATCATGGGCCAATGCATAAAATCTGAAGCAATTCATCACATTCAATCATAACTCTTTACACTACATCACAATAATATGCTTTAACAAAAACGCCCGTTTAAACAAGAACTAACATAATGGTGGCTAGGTAAATAGCCGAATGGTAATCTGAAAATGTTGATTCATTCAAGCATTCCAAAGTTCGATCCATTTACTGGTTACAAGGATGCAATGTCAAAATATTTAAATTCAATGACCGCTCTTGTTCTTTTCTTACCAAAAATGGAGTAGCTAACACCCTTAGGGTACATTCCATAAAAATCAGAATCCTTGGGGTTCATTGCATTCAAGGGAAGTGCTTGGAACAAAACGGCAACTATGAAACGACCGCCCTAAGTGCATCATTTAACAAAATGGCCTCTTCTTCGCTTTGATCGTCCTTCCAGATCTTGAAATCTTCATCGAAATACCCGAATATTTGCCAATGTCTCAATCCATGCAGTGCAAACGGACCTTGCACGGTGCCCGAAGGATCTCTGTACCGCCATATAGCTAAGTTATAACTCTCAATGTCTATTGCAGCTGCCTTGTTTCCTTCCGGCTCATCTACTATTGTTAAATCGTCCTCCTCATGGTTGTTTATAGATACTTCTTCGTGATTGTTCATTGGTATTTTTCCTTCATTACCAGTGTATTTTGGTTTGATTTCTGCAAGTTTAAATACAATCATGCAATTTAAAGGTTAATACACTAAAATTCCGTGAGTGGATCCTATATGCCATATTTTCTGCACAAAGGAAACAAGTTTACAATGTGCAATGTTGTAAAACACACCAATACATCATGCAGCATGAATAACTATAGATAGAACCATCTACGTTTCAGTTTCACACTTGATAATGAATGTTGTCAAATTAAACGTTTTTCATTAAAGGAAAACTGCATAATAATAGTATATAAAAAGGTAAAATTTGGATGACCATTGCATTTTAACACAGATGATACAACGATTAATTAACATCAGCCTGACAAAATGATATGTCAATGAGTTGAAGTAAATGACAAGATTATTAGATATCATTCACATAACATACCATCAAGTTTTTTGGTTTGAACTCTGTCCCCATTACTGTGTAGATCTGCACAATGATCATTGATTAAATAAACATGTATAGTAGTAGGTCATTAACTTATATCGCATGCGCCATGCAAAACATATAGAAAATAGCTGCAGAAAAACCACATAATTGTCAATGTGTTTGCATCAAAATTGACACAAACACCAAAGAAGGCGATCACACAACATAAAAAACCGTATAATGGTCAATGTGTTTGCATCAAAATTGACACAAACACCAAAGAAGGTGATCACACTACATTTTATACTTGTTCGGCAAGCTTGATCTACGTCCGCTTAGAAGCTTTTTGTTGATTATTCCACTAGTTTACAAGGGAATAGGAATAGGAATGGTTCACAAAGTACAAGAATATAGAGTTAGAATGTAGAAACAGCCAAAAAAAAAATCCTTAAAAAGAAGTGTGGACCATATATTTATTGTTGAAGGCAAGCAAATATTTCTCTGAAAAATCTCCATGAGAATCTCTCCCCCGGTGTTATTAATGGTGCAGGCGCAAAAAAGTACCAAACCCTTTCTGGAGCCTATTTCAAATCCAAAATAATAATACACATTACTGATAAACTAGAAATCTGAATCTGGTCTAACAATTATATTTTCCAAATCAATGTTTGTATCATCAGATTCATAAGCTTCAACATCTTCCGCATACATATCATTAGGTTTGTTTTTTCTTCGTGAATACATAAAGGAGCCGAGGCAGATGCTGAAAAACTTTTCGATGTGAATGTTCTTCTACTTGGATATCTAGCTTCCTCCACTCCTGCTGCGCTAGCAGCAACACCTAGGGCTAGCAATGGATACCCGAAAAATTCAAAATCCGTCCGCATCCGTATAAAAAAAACCGGATATATCTGATATCCGAAAAAGCGGACGCGGATACGGATACGATGGTATCTGCATCCGAAAATTATCAATTCGTTTTTTGTTAAAATTATAGCTTATTTTATATATATTTTATCATAATAAGGAATGATATTTTATTGTTTTGTTAAGTTAGTAGCTTATATTTTATGCATTTAATGTATATTAACCGCTCAAAACTATTTATTATCATTTTACTTATTGATTTTTTAGACTTTTATAATTCATACCATTAAAAAAATATCATGTTAAACCTAAGATTTCAATTTACGTTTCTTTAATTATTGATCGTTAGCGGATAGGATAATTATCCGATATCCGTCCGTATCCGCGGATATGGATATCCGATAACCGAAAATAGTTTCGGATACGGATACGGATATAGCACTATCCGTATCCGAAACTATGCGTTGATAGACCTAGCAACACCTCAAGTCAAATCATCCCCATCGCTGTGCAGTCAAAGCGCTTAGCGGTTCCATAGCGGTAAAGGTGCAAAAAATTGTAGCGGGGATAAAACGGGAAAATAGCAGGGATAAAGCGGAGGTGTAAAAATGTTAATTAGATGTAAAAGTATACGATTAAAAATAATTAATTATCATGCTCGCATCATTTGTGTAGAAGAAACAAATATTAATTAATAATATATAACAAAATCAAATAATATCATGGTTACGCACACTAAATTCGAGGATTACTATAGATTTCTATCTTATATAAGGCGCTTATGACTTAAAATTAGCTCTTTACATTAACTTTTTTAATTTATTTTAAAAGAAAACTTGTCAAATCATCCTTTATATATTAATATTGCTAAAGCGGGTGCTAAATAGCGTTGATTTAGCGGATGCAACGGAAAATAGCGGGGCTTTAAGCAGAGCTACTGTTCATCAACGCTAAATTGAAATAGCGTAGCGGCCGAAGAACGCTACGGGCTATAGCGGGGATTTTGCAGGGCTTTAGCGGGACTTTAACTGCATAGCCCCATCGTCAAGTACAAGCTTATCTTCAGCATTAGACGCATCATCCATATTTCAAGTTAACCATTCATTACAATCATCAATATCATTCAAAACGGTGTCACGAATATAATATTTTCTTTTTAATGTTCGATTGTATTTAACAAATACCAAATTATGAAATATTTTTATAATGCAGACAAATCGTACAACGATATTGGCCAAACAAACACATACCCAGACCAAAAAAAATAAAAATAAAAATCTGTCTAAAGGTATGTTTTGGAGCTGCTTGAATGTTTATTTTCTAAGAATGCTTTCTCTACTCCAAAGGTGCTTCTCTTGATTTATCATTCACGTGTTCTCAGTCTCATTCATTTGCTTTTGCATCTATGCTAGACAATATTTTATGATCTTTTATACATTACATTATATACTTCGGACAATATTAAAATGAATCTAAATTATGTTGAATAATAAAACATACATCAGCTCTAAATGTCGTCATACTGAGCTCAGCCAATTACATAATTGTAAGGTTATTAACTTGTTGATATAATCGAATAGAAAATAATAATGATGTAATTATGTTTTCATATAACTGAAAAAAGATGGTAACAAAGTTATTCACATTTCATGTTATTATGATAATAATAGTAATAGCAATAGTGATTGTGGTTGTAGTGATGGTAAGAGTTTTTGTAGTAGTTATTGCAGTTTGAAATGCGGAAAAAAAAAAGGCGTGTCATTTATGCACCGCGCGCCATTTGACATGCCTTTTCATATGCGTCGTGCCACAAGCAAAAATGGTGCAAATGCCGTGCCGCACCATACAATGCGTCATGGCGCACGCCTTTCACCACTATGTTTGCTGCAAAATTGAGTCGTCCAAAAAATATCAACCCCATTTGACCTAGGAATAAGGATCAATACCGACCCCTATCCTTGAAAATGCATGCAAGTGCTACGCTTTCATGTTTGGGTTCGTTTTAATGTTGACTTCATGTTCTCCAGATCGATTTGAATGGTTATCAGCATGTTTTTTGGTCAAGGCGATTGATCTGCAGTGTACTGAATTTGCTAGTTTAGACTGTCTATGGAGATTGCCAGTATCAAGCACAAGAACTTTAGAATATCACTTAACTCGGGCTCTAGGTAACTAGAGAAGTGTGTTATAAGAGTGAGGGCATGTTTGCTACACTCCTATGGATCGATACTGATCTCTTTAGTCATCAGTCCAATACTTGGTGAATAGGAAGACGTACTCTCCTAACATTGTCTCGTGGTCTTGTCTGTACTTGGCTTTTGAATCATAAGATCGTCTTTTTTAAGTTACTTGCCCTTATAACCGTCGAGTCTAATTTGTCCATTCAAACTGGATATGTAATTTGTCCATTCAAACTGGATATGGTTGAATCAAAAGACAAGATAACATTTGCCTCTCAAAGTACGTCTTATTACAAACATGATGTGTTTTAAATCGAGGCAAGGATCACGGAAATTATTCCACTCAATGTCTCAAATCATCGTCGTCCTTCCGTCTGGCTGCATTTACACAGAGTCGTGTCTCTAGCTGTCTGTCTTTCTTGAGTACGTTGTCTAGAGTCAGTCTTCCTCAAGTACACTAGCATAGATGACATGTTAAATTTTCGTGGACTCTCCTCATACATAATAGCTTCAGTAAAGGGATCTCAACACACGAAGGTGCCACAATCGTCGTTGGTTTGGTGTTGGCTTCCTCTCACAAGCCTTTTACCATCTTTGTCAGATCTAGTTCTTGGAAATTTGCTGTTGGCGGTGGTTGTTATCTACCTCATGGAGTTGGCCCAGTAAATGGCCTTGGGTTGCGCCACAATGCCTAGTTGCCTACGTCGTCCTAACTCCAGAGAAACCATTCCCCAGCGGTTCCAAGTTTGGCGGCAATTCAACATTAACCTCCTGACTTTTCACTCACAGCGTGTCTGGGTTGCAAGCCATCATCGGTACCGCTCCCGGTGAGATTGATATTGATCCCCGTACTTAGGTTGGGGTCGATGCTCTCATTCTACCTTGATGTCTCAGCTTCATATAGGTCTGTTCTCTGCCTTCTGTTCCTTCGATGCTGGCTCGATGATGAGGAACTTCCAGATTTTAAATATGGAGAAGTCTGTTGTCTCTCTCTCTCCTAGGCCTTCTGCGTTGGTTATTGAGCTGGTTCGTTAGGTTCTTGTTTCCCCAGATTTGTCGATGTTCCCCAGATTTGTCGATTCATCTCTACATGACTATCCCGCATTTCTTTCATCATACACTCAAAATCGATTATGGTAATCATATCTGATGGGTTCTGGGCATCTGCAACATCTGTCTGCATAGATTCATCCACGTCGTGGAGATCTACGTTCTCTGCTTCATCTGCAGCTCTTACGGAGATAACTACTTTGTTTCCAGGAGGTCATTAAAGATGGCTTCCTATAAATTTTCTACATCTCTGAATAGAAAAGAAACCGGATTGGAAAGAATTGAATCTATCCCTTGGATCTAGGCAACTCAATAGTAGATGATGAATCCAAATAGCGTAAGAATCTATTCTCTCAATGAAAGCATCAAAATGTTTGCAAACACCAAAGAAGGTGAAAAATAACAAATAAAACAGAAGAAAATAAAATTGAGATGAAGAAGATGACCATACATAACATTTTATAGTCGTTCAACATGCTCAACATACGACCACTTGAAGCTTTTTATTGATTATTCCACTAACTTGGAACTACAACGGATTAGAGATGGGTATGAATCCGCACAGTACAAGAATATATAATTAGAATTTGGAGGCAGCAAAAAGGAATCCTTAAAATGAAAGCATAAACCATGTATTTATAGATGACGTCAAACAAAAATCTCGCAAAATATCTCAATCGGAACCTCGCCACCAAGGCCAAATCCTTCAAGAAAAATTTAACTCCATGTGACCTATGAATGGGGATCGATGTCGATCCATGATAATGCATGCAAGGACACTATGCTTTAATGCTCGGGTTCATAGTTATTAATGGTGCATGACGCAAAAAGACGCAAAGCCTCCCTACAGCCTTGGCGCACGACGCGGCAAATGACAATGCCTTTTTAATTTACCGTACACATGTAAAATTTTCTTTCTAAATTTAATATATATATATATATATATATATCAATTAATTTTAAAAAAAATATATATTTATTTTATTAAAAGATATATAATTTAAAAATGGCATTTTACAAATAAGATCAAATATAATATCATAAACATAAAACTTCAAGAATAATACTGTTCAAAAGGTGAAATCCAAAACAACTGTACATGTTACTGATAAACTAGAAATCTGAATTTGATTAAATAATCATAATTTTTAAATCAATACTACACCACTAGATTCATAAATTTTAGCATCTTGCTCATTCATCTTAATATATTGAGTGACAATTCATTCGATACGACCATAATAGAAACAGACATTTCGTAGTTCATGGAAAATTAATTTGAAGAAATCATCCAATCAAGATTATTCGTTCGATGCAACAGTAATTTGATAGAAAAGACAGTTTGAAATTCATTTGAGACTAATTTGGAGAATGCAATCATTCGAGATTATTTGATCGATACAAGTGTAGTAACGAAACTCATTGGGTTGGATCTGCACCAGACCCTACAAGCATCGGTTCTAGCTAGATTGGATTTTATCGAGTCTAACTTATATAGTTTAAAATCTTGACCCAACACGAGGTTTGACTCGGACTGGGTGGATTTGAAATCGACCGGGTAATAACACCAAAAATGCATATAAATTCTCGTTTTTTGGTCTAATCTTCTCAATCAAACCGATTTTTGTTTTATTTTTCATCAGCTGGACTCAATTTGCGATCATCAGATTCAAGTCGAGTTCATATCAGTTTGGTATGAATTTGTGGAATTTGATTTTAATAGCATATCGTAGTCCAGTGGGATGATACCATAAATAGAAAGTTTAAACTTGTTGGAGATTACTTCAAAATGTAATCATGTCGTTGTATAAAGAACATATTCAGTCAACCATTGTTGGACATTAATTTTAATAGTAAAAAAATGAGTAAAAAAATAAAAAAATGAAAAGGCATGCCATTACCGCCCGTACGCGTCATTTCGTCATTGTTGCGTCTTTCAATATGTGTCATGCCGTATGAAAGGAAGGCGCAAACGTCGTGCCTTGCGCCAAGCTTTTCATAACTACGCTCGTGTTCGTCTTATGTTGACTTCATGTTCCTAATGTCAGTTTGTATAGTTATCAGCATGTTTCTTGGTCCATACCATTCATCTGCGGTGGATTGAGTTGCTAGTTTAGAATATCTATGGAGATTGCCAGTATGAAACATAGGACTCTAAAACACCACTTGAATCAGGCTCTAGGTAATTATAGAAGTGTCACAGGAGTGAGAACATGTTCGCATGCACTCCTAGAGATCAGTATCACTCACTTACATAGGGTATGTAATGTTGAATTACAGGACGTACTATCTTGAGTTTGACCATTGTCTCCTGGTTTTATCTGTTTCAGATTTATGGACCATACGATCATCTTTCTAGGTTGCTTTCCTTGAGAAGCTTAATTTGTTCCATCAATCTAGATATACACGGCTCAAAAGGCTGGATAACAATATGTATCAACAATGCTTGCACTACGACAAAAATACACTATGTTAGCTATGGCTAACAATGAAGTCATGAAAAGAGTACCGGCAATGTTCAAATCGTTCCATACAAAATGTGATCAAATACTTAATGAAAACAACAGGGTTAACCTGAAACTGATAAACTCAAACAAAACTAAATTATCAATTAGGATGAAGCTATTAAAAAAAAGCTACTAGCTAAAGCAGTTGTAAATAAATAAATACATACTTGATTATATAAAATAAGAAGACAGCCGAATCAAATAAAAGATGTTATGTTCGCAGACAACGTATGGACCAGTGTTATTAACGGCGCATGGCGCAAAAAGACGCAAATCGTCTTTGGAGCCTTGGCGCACGGCGCAGCAAATGACGTGCGCCTTTTTAATTTACTGCACATGTTTAAATTTTTTAATAAATTTAATATTTTAACAAAAAAGTTAAAAAATTCAATATTTTTTGCTAAAACATATGCAACAAATTTTTTTACTGCATTTTACAAAAAAAAAAAACATGAAGCATAAAATTTCAACCACAATAATTTTCAAATCCAAAATCTAAATCTGATAAATTTAATGCTCGATTGTATTTAACAAATATCAAATCAAAAAATATTTTTATATTACAGACAGATCGTGTAAAGATATTGGAAATACACACATGCAAAAAAAATCTATTCAAGGGTATGTTACAGAGTTGATTGAATGTTAATTTTCTGATAATGTTCTCCCTTCCTCCAAAGTTGTTTCTCTTGATTTATCGTTCACGGGTTCTCAGTCTCATTCCTTTGTTTTTACATTACATTATATATTTCTGACAATATTAAAATGAATCTAAACTAAGTTGGATAGTAAATCATATGTCAGTTCTAAATGCCGACATGCTAAGGTCAATCAATTACATAATTGTAAGATTGTTAACTCGTTGATGATAATCGAATAGAAAATGATAATGTTGTGATTATTTCCATATAATTGAAAAAAAAAAGATATTAACAAAGTTATTCACATTTAATGTTATTATGAGAATAATAGTAATAGTAGTAGCGACGATAGTTGTACTGATGGTAAGAGTATTTGTAGTGGTAGTTATTGCAATTTGAAATGCAAAAAGGAAAAAAAACATAAAATAAAGAAAAGGCGCGTCATTTCCTATGTAGTCAAGGCGCGCGCCTAGGCGCAAGGCGCAACTATGGGGCTTTTTTTGAGTTTAAGGTGCACCTGTTAGTGAAGCGCAAAAAAGCCCGAAAGCGCAAAAAAACCCGAAGCGCAAAAGGCGCGCTTTTTTCATTTAAATATTTTGTTGTTGTAAATTTAGGTTGAATGGTTTTTCGACTACTTATTTTGGTTTGTAACATGAACTTATGAAGTTTTATCATTAAAATTGCAAACTAGGCTATTATTTATTGTCAAAACTATATATTAAGCTGTAGTTGTAAGTGCAGTTTTTTCAGTGACAGCAGGAAAAAAAGCGCAACTAAGGCACACAAAAAGGCGCAAGGCGCAAAAAAGCCCAAGGCGTCTTGGGCTTTTTTGCGCCTTGACTATCTAGGTCATTTCTACGCTGTGCGCCATTTGGTGCGCTTTTCATGTGCACCACGCCGCAAGCAGAAATGGCGCAAACGCCGCGCCATGCGCCTTTCATAGCTATGGTATGGACTAAGAGAGTGTTAGACCTTAATTGATAGAAAGCCATTCTATCTAATGGGTTCGATCCAAGTAACATTTCCAAACTAGCTGCCAAATTATAGAGTATACATTAATTTGTTTATCCTAAATGTATAACATGGAACCATACTTGCTTTTCTTTCAGCACAATTCTCAACTGAGCAAATCGTAATAATTTCAGCTACGATTTCAGCTATATCTCTATAAATTCAAAGAAAAGAAGGTGGGATGTATTTAATGTTACAGTTTCCAAGTGTAATTATGCTTACATACAACAAATATATAAATATACTAATATTGTTACCCAGCCTTTGCACCCAGCTACTTCCGACTATCCAAACGAACACGACCTGACAACTGTCGAGGTAAACACTCCAGAGTGATGATTGAAAGGTCCAGACATCAAGCACAGATAGCACCAGGAGACAATGGTCGAGTGAACTCAACATAACAGTATCCGAAAACTCACCAAATGATGGGTCAGCCCAAATCAATGCTTCAGATCGGTATAACTATGTGGCGTGCCAGCTGAAAGTTCTAATTCATCCAACATCACTCCATATCTTTCAGACAAGGCAACTACCAAAACCATCACCAAAATCAAGAAGCTAGCATCGAAAAGGAGCATTATTAGGGATCGCGCCGCCAGATTCCTCGATCAGAGGGATCGCTACGATCCCTCCCTACGGATCGGCACCGATCCGTGTCTTTGCACATTATTGGGCTTCTCATGTTGAATTCTTCCAAGGACCACAACTTTCTAGAAGATTTTTCCAGTTGATCTTTGTCTATAAATAGCAGCTACCATGGAGAGAAATTGATCTTTTACCTCTTGGTTTACTTCATTATTCTGTATGCTCTGGATCCCTACTGATCCGAGACTTGCAAACTCATAAATTCAGCAATAAAGTGTTTAGATCTCCAAAGTGGACGTAGGTCATTCAATACCGAACCACTAGAACTTTTCTATTGCTTTTTGCTGTTTAATTCCTCTTTTCCATTTTAATTTCTTCATTTTAGTTCTCTGCTGGAACTCTTGGGTACCACCTTTTGACGCAAACAGATAATATATATCCAAAGAAACATAAGTTCTATCTTGATCATTGTTTTATATTCTAATACTATCCAAACTTGTAGCATAACACTTTGTTGATATGACTTTTGCAGTACTATAACTATATACTACTCCAACTAGTTAACTTTACATATGCCCTCATTTATCTTACAATATACTAGTATATTGTTTATTCCCAGTTTTCTTCTGAACATATTCAATTTGCTCAATTCTTAATGTAACTTATAAGAACACTGACGTGTATCAAATCGGTAGGAACAGTATCAAGCGTTAGTATTGTATGCTATGGACTTGTGAGGTAAAGATGTAAAAATAGAGAATAATTATGTATTAGTTTAAACAAATATAATTAAGAAAATACCTCTAAATTTCTCCTCGCTGGGTTTTCCAGGTGTAGCAGTCACAGCCGCTGCGTTACAAAATCAACAGCTAATATGAGTTTAAGAAATCAAGGAAATGAACATTCCATCAAGCACACTTTTTAAACAAAAACAGAATTTGGAAAATACTGCTTTCCAACTTTGTAAATAACATTCCTGAAAGCTGTGCCTCATTATACAAAACTAGAATTACCAACACCAGAAAACTATATAAAGGGAAGATTTAGATCCTACTTTGTAGAGCAGATCAAGTAAGAAAACAATTCAAATTAGTAAAACCCAATGAAAGGATCCTTATTATGTGAAGATCCCAAGCTGTGCCTTGAAATAACTAACATTCCTGTAGGCTGTGCCTATAACCTGAATCCAGAAGCCTGGGACCAGAGTAATCACTTTGGATCATTTACGTGGCTCCCATCTATTCTAGTTATAATAAATATTCATGTTTTGTTTTCCTTTTCTTTTCCTTTTTTCTAAAAAAAAGGCACCGGCATGCATTTTTTGACTTCAGTCAAATGTCCTATGATGCCTTTCCCACCAGTACCTATTCTGTGTATTAATTTTCACAGAGTTGGAAAAAAAAAACTCAAGTCGCAAGTATGAAATATACAAGAAAAATATAACGAACCGTTGTCAACTACAAGCAAATTTGATGATTCAACCACATTGCCTTCGGTATCCTCTTTGTATGGAACGATGGGTGGAATCGTATTCAAACGTCTCATTTTTTCCTCCGGGGTTTTAAGTAGTTCTCTTCTATCAATATACTCATTTAGCGTATAAATTAATGTCAAGGGTAGACAACTGAACTGATTATATAACAAATGCAATATCAACATCATTAATGACGAAAGTATGATAAAGGATATTCTCTGCGCCATCCCTTCTCATTTGCCCGTTCGATTTGCTTTTCCAGCCTTAAAAGCTCCCTGTTGATTAACTAAGACCAAAGAAATAGAAAGGGAAAAGACGTCATTACACTACGAAAAATTGAGAAATTGAATTTAAAGTTTAGGGAGATCTATTACAGTTACAATCTCTCTTATGTTCTGAAAGTGAAATAGTGAGCATATTTATAACAGTGGGAAAAAGTTTTATGAGTCCTAAAACAAGGATGTTGAGGAAGTGATGACAAAAACTAATGGGCAAATATTACTTGGGAAGGTGAGTGTAAATGGGGAAATAATGATGCAAGTGAAGGAAATATTTGTCATTCCAGGTACTTACATGGTTCTCTATATCCTCGTGGACGCACTTTATTTTCATTTCAAGATCTTCCTGCAAAAGACCATGGAATATCATAGATCATACAGATAAATTTGTTACAAATAGCATATAAGTTAAAGTGTTTTGGATCTTGTAAAGATCTGATAAACTATTGCAGAATAAATTAGTAAGATAAATAAGTGAACAGCAAAAGCCAACTCTCAACAAATATCTACAAGAAATAATTGAATACCCAGTTAATAAATATCTATACCTAACTCAATAAACCAACCCAAATTTGTATAAATACATGTGTTGTTATAAGTTATAACTCAATCAAATACGAAGATTTACTATTCTAGACATAAGAAAATTAATAATTATTGAATACTTAACTATTCTTAAAATAACACATGTTCTAATAAAAAAATGCTCTAATCCTATATTTTTCCATATAAATATCCCCCCACATCAAACAATGAATTCATTAAAATTTAATTTATTCTTTTTAAGAACCTAATTTGCTACAATTCCTATCACCAAAACTCCACAAATTTAAATTTTCTTGAACACCCCTACTGCCAACATGAGATAATGCACCTAGCACCCATGCTGAAGTGTCTAAACATCATACCACCACACTAAGAAACTACATCATTAGGCGTGCCTTCTTCTTCACACATCATTCCTTCGCATATACATCCCATGGCCACCACATGTTATCCACTGACTGTAAGCTCTACGACATAAAAATTACCACCAGAAATATAATTACTATCTTATAAAACTTGCTGATCATATCGAACTAAATACACTTCCAATGGGTATAAGGTAAAAACCTAAATTGATATAAAAGATTTTGTTGATGCATGAACACTAAATTAATTCAAAATATGGTATACTTTCCCTTAGCCATAAGACCGAACATTAACAAACGCTCACCTGAAAGATCTTTACCCTATAAAGCTTAAGACTCCAGCTTGATTAATCCCTAAATTAAATGAAATTAAATATCCAATGTACAAATGAAATTCGTAATTCGAATTGTCTATTATGGGATGTGAATGCCTTGTCTTGGTAAAGCTTTTTTGCAATGCCAAACATATGTTTGCACAAATTATTTGTTAAGTAAATTCCTTCTTATTAATTCCCAAAAAAAGATCAATACCCTATTTTAATTCAATTTGTTTTCACCTTCTATCCAATATTCATTCAGTTTTATAATTCACATCCACTAAAAATTGAAATGGTTAAATTCTACTGTGTTTCTTGCTGCGATTTTCTTTTAGAAGTTTTATTATGATATTAATATTCAGCTTTGTAAAAGATATAATACCATAATATTTCTGGAACCAACCAAAATACAAAACCCTAAAATTTTAGACAATCAATTATTAAATCCAAAATATATTTAAAAGACAATAAATTATAAAATAGCCAACGAGGTGACTGAAGTAAGGTTCTTCCCTAATTGGTTAGTCATCAAATTAATACTGATTCGAGACAAAGTAAGTTGGATACATCGTACTTGAGACAAAGTGGAAACCCTGCCTTGGTTTCAGAAAAGGAAGCCTAGGTTACAGGATATAGAAACCACTGTTGTATTACCATTATGAACGGCCTCTTAGTATGCATCGTGCAGACAAGCATTCATCTAAATCTACCTAGTGAATGTAGGCAGCTGCACCAAGTACGCACTGAACTTCCACGGTGATGCTTGGTTCATCTTAATTCATCTCTAGAATGTTTAAGGGATGTAGCAGAAAAAAGTCGTATACTTTGAGATGACACTCATTGTATGGTTTGATGCAATGTATGAAATTTCCATCCTAACATGCATGGCGTACAAAATGGAGGAGTTTCTTACACATACAAGCAAAAATAATACTTGAATCCATAACCAGATATTCATCAAATACACGTATTCCTATTAAAGACAAAATTATAGCATATTCTTATATGCATTAGTTAAGGACCCACGGTTTACTCATTACTCCCCTTTAATCAACATATCGTATTTATGTCCCAGTTTCCCATCTATTTCAACTTTTGGCAAGTTTACGCATATGACAAATTACATGTGCCTTTGTCATGTTATCCTCTGAGGTATTCCTATTTTTTCACACAGCTTACATGTTGATGAAGAGCATGACTTGGATTCGCTGTACTGTGATGTGGATGCTTTGCAACATAGAAGAAATTTTCTTATTGGTCTTTTTCTAGTTTTTTTTAGCTCTTAAAGTTGTATTAAGATTGGTATCAGGCTTATCAGAATAAAGAATCCTTTCGAAATTTAGGATCTATGTTCCAGTTTGATGGTGAGATTAATGAAGATGTTAGTTAGAATGGATGAAATGACGATTAGCATTTGACATTCTCTATGATAGGAAAATCTCACATAAGCTTAAAGGAAAGTTCGATAGAAGAACAATCAGACCTACGATGTTATATGATGTAGAATGTTGGTCTACTAAAAACAACACGTGCAGATGATAAGTATAGCTAAGATGTGTATGTTGTGATAGAGTTGTGAGCATACAGACGGGACCGAATTAGAAATAGTGATATTCGAAACAGACTTGGAGTTGCACCAGCTGTAGAAAAGTCGGTCAAACAAAACTTAGGCCCCGTTCGCAGACAATTCTAGGCACGTTACCGTTGCAGTCGCGTCGGACGCGAGCAACTATCACAACCTTCCAGAGTGCACGCTTGTCAACGATAGAAATTGGACCGTTGGCGTCCAACGCCAACGGTCCAATTTCTAACGTTCTAATCATCCTCCTATATTACCATTCCCTCCTTTACCATTTCACTTACAAACTACGCCATCTTTCTCCTCTTCTACTTTCCTTCCAACCGAATCCGAGCACTAACCAGTTTTTTTTTTTACATTTTGTTGTTAATGTCATTTTCTATTTTTCAACATAGTTTTTACCTTGTTTTTTTAGTTCATTCTGATAAATAATGCTTTTTAATTTTCCAGTATGGTCAATCGAAATCTGCACATCACTAGTCGTTTAACGCAACTCAGATTATGTTGCAATGTGTTGTTGAAACATATGGTGCTTGTGGCAACAACAAAAAAAGTGTTCACAAAACAACTGCAGAAAAGTTCAACAATGCCATACAAAACTATCCAGACATCGCACCGATAGGCGAAAGCAAGATCCGAAATAAATATGATAATCTTCGACGAGAGTGGATGAAATGAGATGCGCTGATGAACAAGACTGGTGCTGGTTGAGACCCTTGTAAAGGAACGGTTTCTAGAAGTGACAAATGGTGGGAAGATCGTGTTAAGGTCCGTAAACTTTAATTTTTATCTTTTAATTATAAATAGTTTCTTACAATTTATTTCTAATTTCTAGGAATTTGAACCGGTTATTATAAAATATAAGAAACGTCCGCTAGAAAACTTGGAGATGATGCAACAATTATTTCGTAGGACGAATGCTACTGGTCAATCGTCGTACACATCTGCTGCTACCGTACAACCAACGCAGACTGGTACGCCGCCTTCAACACAACACATTTGATAGAACATGGGCTTTTGATGGGTTTTTTAATCCATTGGATGAAACGCAAAATGATCATATTCCAAATTTGAATTCGTCATCAAATCCTCCTTTGCAACAAACTCCAATAAATCAGTCTTTTTACGAAGCTCCAATTAACCCTCCTTCAAACCAAAATCCAATGAATCCTCCTTCTCAACCAACTTCATGTCAAGGTTCAAGAAGATATGGTGAAAATGAAGACAAGATGACTGCGCTCATTGACCTAATGCACGAGAGACAGATCAGAAAATCTCGCACGCATTCTGACAATTCGAATACCGGTACTAGCGTAGAATCAACGGGAAGCTCTACAAATTTTGCAAATATGGTTACTCGCATTCAACATCTTGGAGAAGGAGTTGACTTTGATGTTGCAAAAGCAATATTATTTGTTATGGAACCCGACAAGAAAGAGGTGTTCGATGTTCTTTCCGACGACATAGTGAAAAGTTAGTTAATATCAGGACTTGCAAAAAAACGTCACACAAAAGAATACCAAAGTTATATGATAAAACAAAGTGGTGCCAACAAGTAAGATGTTCATGTCAATCTGTTATTTTATTTCTGTTGTATTTCTGTTTGTATTTCCTTTCGTGTAATGAAATGTAGTCGTTTTCTTTTGTGCAATTAGTATTTAATTAATTCATAACAAATAAATACCACGCTCAAATACTCGTTCGAAACCAAAAAAAAAAAACATTCCCCGTTCACAGCAGTGCCACGCTCAAATACCCCGCTCAAATGTCACGTTACCGTTCGTTAAAAAAGCACCCTTAAATGGTTTGAACTTTGAACATCTCCAACAGATACCTTATGATGCGTCTGTGCACGTTGGAATTATAGACCACACCGAATGCTTAAAAAAAAGACTTGAGAAATTGCAGTATATCTGAAGAGTAATGTTGAATAGTAGCGCGCATGGAAGTTAAAAGATCCATGTACCAGAACCTTGAGCTTTTGGTTAGTTTAAGGAGAGTGTTGTTGGTCTTAGATGATAGGACTAGTGTATAGAGGCATAAAACGTAGTGTTGGTTGTCAGTATTTATTATTACTAGTATTATTATAATTATTATTATTATCGTCGTCGTCGTCGTTATCAACATCATGGTTTTATTTATTTATTCATTCGTTATTATCACTGTTATTATTTGTTTAATTAGTTTAAATTTTAAACTTTATTTTATCTTTATTTATTCTTTCACCTTTAAATCTTTTGTTATTAGTATTACCTTTATACTGACTTTATCTTTCGGTTTTTGGTTTCATCTCTAGCCAACCCCAACTTGTTTATGATTAATGGCTTAGTCGTTGTTGTTATTCATCTTGTGAAAACTTCCGATGTAGGATCAACCTTGTAAACTTTTCCATATGTGATATTCGAATATGTTATGCATGTGTGTTATATTCGCCTAGTATGGTATAAGTGATCCACATAAGACTTATCATGCATCATAGCTTTCAATGGTGAGTTCTATCAATTTTGGTTCATTACAAATGGTATTAGAGTCAGCCACCAGACAAAACTCCAAATTTCCAGAACGACGACCTATGTGCTAGATTGAAATACCGATAGATAAGTCATCCAAAAAGAAAATGACTACCGTCGGGTTAATATCTATAGAGTAGATAACTGTGGATGTCGGACCGTCAAATAATACTGGAATATTATGTCTCACATCGCCTAATATGAGATACAGAACGCGTACAAAAGGGACCCAAACCAAATTGGGTAAACGAAATTAGTACACAAGCATTAGTAAATCAAACATGAATCATTGCAGGTTATATTTTAACCATTAGAAAAATACGAAATGAAAATTTCAAATTCATACTCAAATTTATTTTTATATTTATGTCATAGTCGAACTACAACTACAACATGGCGTTTAACATTTCATTTTGTAGCCCAAAAATAAACCATAGCCTTGATATAAAGATTTTTTAAGCTATGTATGATACATATAGTTCATACCAAAATTATTGTATACATTTTTCTGAAATGCCGCGAATCCATGTAAAACAAAGATGGCAGAGATAAAGGTTCAGAATTTTGTTTTTCGTTTTCGTTCTGCTTTTTTGAATCTTTTGATGGTTCCATCATGAATTTTACTCTTTGATTTTGATACTTTTAGATAAAGGTGGGCATACACCGCACCGCAATGCGGAAACCGTCCGGACCAAACCATAAAAACGGTGCAGAAAACCGAACCGAATTCTCTCTCTAAAACCAATTCCCCAAACCGAACCGACCCACAACGATACGGTTCGGTTGCGGTTTGAACTGTTGACCAAACCGTATTAAACCAGACCAAACCGCATACCTACGCTGGTGGTATTACGATTAAAATATAACTAAGTCCTATTTAATTTTTTAATTTGACGATATATATTCTATTTTCAGCATATGTTGTTATATTATTAATTATCGTTATCTCAAAGGAAAAAATATAGTTTCAGTATATTAGTTTCCATATCATTTTTTTGGATAACACTATGCGCTTTAAACTTTAAATGACCCAACATCAATCATAAACCGATTGTTGATGTAAGCAATATTCTTATTTTGATATTCAATACGGGTTCAAACCGGACCGAACCAAAACCGAACCGTATTACACCAAAACAGAACCGAAACTAAAGCGTTTGAACGGTTAGTATAATGGTTTGTATTTTTGATCAACCGTTTGATGTTGTGCAGAAGCGGTTTGGACTCTGAACCGCACCAGACCAAACCGTGCCCACCCCTACTTTTAGACACTCTTTTCAATATTACACATTAACAAACATACATGCTAACAAACATTAAATCTCTCTGATAACTTGGATTGAAATGTGGCAATTTTTAGATGTTAAATTATGCATTAAAATATGGATATTTAGTCCATGCATCTACTTTTCATAGAGCTGCTTTTATGTTGGTAATAAGCCGGGTTTAGGGCCCAAACCCGACAGACCTATCATGTTTTGACCCATTAAGACCCGCCTCGTTGGGCCATCAGGACGGATAGACCCATGGTTCATTCTTTGGAGCTTCGAATCTATGATTTGGTCGAGGCTTGGCTGACCCACCCCAACTTGGCCTAGAGAAATCCGAATCAGACCTAAATGGAAATGACATGAAAAGTCTTTCAAAACCAAGCATTAAGGGTGTCACAACAATATACATTGAAATAAAAAGAAACTCAGTGATTGATGTGGAGGGGAATATCTGCTTATTGCTAATGAAATGTTCAAGGATGAGTCGTCTCATTTCCCACTGGGATAAGATGTAATCAAATAATAGAAAATCCCTCAAAAAAAAATCAGGATATCATAAAATCACTTTATTAATATTATGATAATTTGTAAATCTTTTTAGATATAAGCGATTATGATATGGATATTACCATTTTTCAATAAACTATATAAATTTGCAGTATTAAGTTACGTCATTGATAATCATACAATAACATATGCATATATTTTTTAAAATGTTATTGTACAATCCATTTTTATTATTTCTTAATATCATTGTAAACACACTGTTATCTGTATTTAAAGTATCACTTGATGACAATATCTCTTACAAATAATAAGTTAATAAATATGGGAACATCGGTGGATAAATTTGAATCAAAAAATAGAGTATCGTCGTGTCTTGGAGTAGGATGAGTCTACCCTGATCCGTATTTGTTTTTTGGTGTGAGGCAAAAATCCAAACCCACACTTGGTCTACGAAGTGGATCTGTAGCAGGATTTAGAAAACCTATGGCGGGTTTGGGGCACAAAAAACCCACCATAACCTATATCATTGCCGTTCCTAGCTATTTTCCGGATCCATGTCATTTTGCTTCTATTGTTTAGGCCTCTATTTTGGCACAGTGCATAAATGTAACCATTCTAATCATTTGAAAATATGAGTATTCTTTTATGGTTCAGTGTCCATCGTAACTAGTATCTTTGAATCTATACTTTAACATAATTTGTTCCAACATATGCAATATGAACCAAGAAACAAATCGATATTCACAATTTACATATTTCCACTGCTGCAAATATACACAGGACAGCATTTTTTGAAATTATGAATAAGTGCTTTGAGTACATTAAATTTAACATTTGTTGTTCGTAAAATATTAAGTGGACAAAAAAGGCTGCAACGCCAATTTTAACATTATTATCAAAAACAACTATGTAGACATGAAAAATAAGCATGTGACTAATATTGTTTTATTGGAAGTGACGTGGATCCACACACCAACCAAAAAAAAAAAAAAAAAAACCAGCAACGTGAGTTAAAATATAATGATATAATTCGACAACATTACGAATATCTAACATGGAAGGTCACATGTCAATTCATGATCACCAAAACACAAACATCTAGACATAGGTTATGATAAAGCATATAAATTTGTAGCCATGGTTTAGATATTCAATTATGCATTAGCGTGTGTGTGCATATATATATATATATACACACACACACACACACACACATACATGTGTGTGTGTGTGTGTGTATATATATATATATATGTATATGTGTGTGAATACATAGAAAAACTAAACAGACTAGTACAATTGCACAATACTTGTGCACGTTTAATCATGCAGGGAAACAATTTTATTAGCTGTTTTACTATGTGGGCGCTACAAGTGCAAAAATCTGGATGGTCATATGCGCTTTTTTTTTCAAGCAGTGTTGTCGGTGGTGAATACTGCAAATCGATAGAAATTCTGAAGATATATTGTCTTAAAGAAAATGGTGGTGGAGATTGCAAATCAATGGAATGATTCCATTGATGGATGCATTAGGAGGGATGCTGTAAGGATATTTTCATCATTTCAAAAGGACATGGTGGTAATTCTCTTGATTGAATTTACGTTATTAATAGTAGAGATATATGCCATAGAAGAAATGCATCTCATCAACAAAGGTTTGACAGACAACAACAACCCAGTATTCCTGAATATCAAAAAAATTGGTACACAGATCACCCCCCCCCCCCCCCCCCCTCTTCAAAAAAAAAACCTAGGTCTAGAGTCAAAAACCCATAAATTAGGCAGTTAACGTTTGTCAACATAGAAGCACTCAACATATTTACACCCAGGGTTTGCCACAGATGACATTTTGTGTATGAAACTGGTCTGCAAAGTGCAAAGGTGCCTAACTGTTCATCTAAAGAACATAAATTTGAAGATCATGTAGCAGGCAAAGAAACGTGCTTACAGTAAGAGGCTGCTTAAACAAGCCTTTTTTCACTAGATCCCTGAGATCCTTGCAATCCTCCTGGAAAATAGCAAATACGTGAATCAGACAAGCATATGATTAAAACACATTAGGGTCGTAACAGTAAAGCTTTACTTTCTGATGGCATGGTTCTACCAAATCATTAATATATATAGTTCATCAACCTTTTATTTCAACACATATTTACAACAGTTACATGGCTCTGAAGGTAGTTGTGGATTTGATCAACAACAAAAACCATAATCAAATCAAATCTCGACAAAACAGTTGAATCAAGAGAACAAAAGGAACTCTATATCTAATAAGCATACATGCATGCTCATTAAGATAAGTCAACACATCAAACCCCACTACCCTTGTAACAACCCGCTATTTTTAACGATTTAAATTCCGATTTAAACCGTATTTTTATTTTATTTTAAAAAATATTCTATGGTTTTTCATAATGGGAATTTGATATTTGAAATACGTACAGTAAGATGTAGCAGCTATGAAAATTTCATTTGAAAATTTGAATGTTTTCGGTCGCACAATTTTCAGTGCAAAAGCTGCGCATAACAGTTTAAATTTTAGCAATTTTAAAATCTCTCCGAAACCAGTTCAGACAAACATGAAAAATATTCTATTCGTCGTCAGTAATCCAACGGCGAAATTCGTTTCGCGAAAATCGGACGTTTTGTCCTTTGTTTCCCATCCGCATTTCTACGTTAACGGGGTCCGTAACGCGTTTTTGAACGGAGCATGCAGACACTGCAAATTATATACGGTTGTGTCCATCTCGTCGCGCTGATTACCAAAATATATTCATTTGTCAGTTTCGGTGTTCGGTTTGAGTTGAAATTGTGAAAAAGCTTGCACAATTCATTTTTGAAACGGAGTCATTTGAGTTCGATGTGTCCCTTTTACGATCTTACATATCTTTCTATATATTTTGGGTCTGCAAAAGATGTATTTTTATTTTACTAAGCTATCTAAATATTTTTTTGTTTTCAAAATGGGCACTTTCATTTTTTTTTTTCCATTCCTTACGTGCATTTACATGCATACGCATGGAACATTTTCCATTTCAAAAAGCTATGCACGTTACTTTCTACTTTTCATTTTTGTTATGACGTTCCTTTCTGCACACACATTATTTTTTGCACTTCTTCTTTGTACATGCGCATGGATTGAAGGGTTCATTTTTTCAACACGGCAGCGTGTTGTACACGATTGGCACATCTTCATTTAATGCAAAGGCCAGTATCTTATCTTTCCCCATGCCCTCTCACTTCACCCACGTTCTCTTTAATGCAACCTGCGCCTTTTACTTAGCTGGAAAGATAATATTGCGTATATACAGAGGTATGCGCGTGGACATATGGAGAGATCTTTCATTCACTTTCCTCAAAAAATGAAAAATGGAACCACAGCAAGCTCTCCATTTTCCTTCTCTTCTCTATAAACTCATGCATAAAAGAAACAAGAATGGAAGGGAGCAAGGCACAAGAAAACAAATACTTCTACTCACTTTTTTTCCCTTCCTGTCAACATTCATGCATGAACACAAATGGACGGTTTCATGTTTTCCTAGCAACAGAACCTCCCCATTTGTCTTTTTCACGCAAGGGAGGACCTCGAAATGACAATACGGGAGGATTCATTCATCTTTACAGAGAACACATGCAAGTGATGAAAACTCATTTTGACATTATTTTCCATTTTCTTTTTTTTTTGTTGCTAAATGAATTCATGCAAGCCACCTGATTTTTCACTTTTCATCTTTCTTTTGTTGCAAATCCAAACTCACACAACTAGATGAGGAAAAAGAAAAAAAAAGGAAAAAAAAAACGAAAGAGAAAGAAGTTGCAAGACGAAGGTCCGGGTATCATGCATGCCAGTGTGGGGTATATGTGATGTGTATGCATGTGGGTTACGTTGTGTGTAGTGCATACGTGTGGTGTTTTGATGTATGTGTGTGTCGAGTGGAGGAAACCGCATGAAAACATGAAAATGTGATGAAGTAGAGAGTGGATGGAGGGAAGGGTAGCAGGCTTTGTATTTTCTTTTTGCTGAGTGCAGGCGCATGAAAATGTGTGGGTTTGTGGCATGCATGTAGAAATGGTACAAAGTAATAATCTGAAATGGGAAGAAGGGACGTTAAAAAGAAAAGAAAAAAAAAACATTGTATGAAGAATAAAGGAGGGAGTAGAAAGTAGCAGGTTAAATATATAAAAAGGGGTAGAAGTGTGGGCGCATGAAATGAAAATGTGAAAGAGAAGAAGAAGCTAATAATTAAAGGGGGATCGAATATGAGTATGGTGGTTGCTGTTTTGGTGCTGTTCTGAGTTGCTTTGTATACCTGACGTGGATTGGTTATTAAAGATAATTAATAAATTAAATTTTAAGGTTTTTTTTTAAAATTGAGGTATAATAATACGCAACGTTTAAAATTCGATATCTTGTTCATACAAGGTCCGTTTCGAGCGAAACAAGCGGCGACATGTTCATATCAACGAGACCTAGGCAATGACGTTGGATTGTCAGTATTTGAGTTCGTTAAATTTTCAGATTCAAACGAGGTGAGTTTTCTCACACCTGCAAAAATATTCACATTTGGTGAAATTTAAATCATTGATTGTTTTGATTATTTGTTTGTTGGTTGCTATTTTAAATGGACATCTGATTTAAACTGTTAGAAATTAAATTGACAGTTAGTTTATTTTTGAATTAAATTGCTACTTAAACCTCGACACATATAATCAGTTAATTATTGCAAATTGAACTGTTTTGGATGATGGTTGTGATGGATGTCTATTTATAGATATATTGAACTGTACAAATGTTTGTCTATATTTTTATATCAATATTGTTATCACCTTGGATGTTACGGGCATCATCATAAACTATCATTTCGAATAAATTAAGAAATAGGTTGAAATGATATATACCTATGACATTTGACCTTTGGATTGAAATGATATATATCCATTCCCTGAAATAAGAAAAAAAAATTGAAATAACTAATCACTTGGCCATATGATAGAGAATTATTATAC
Source organism: Allium sativum (assembly GCA_030737875.1). Lineage (NCBI taxonomy): Eukaryota > Viridiplantae > Streptophyta > Magnoliopsida > Asparagales > Amaryllidaceae > Allium > Allium sativum. Next base: position 676,454,349 of record CM060926.1, on the reverse strand, counting down.
GGACAGCGGATTGGTTAAATCTATTAATTTTAGAATTTCTGAAACCAATTTCAATAAGTGATTCTGTGTAAAGAAAATAAATCGAAATTATTTAAATTGAATTATACATTGGAATTCGAATTTGAAATGTTGAAATTGAATTGTTAAAAGAATTTGTAAAAGAAAATTTTAAATTATTATTAAAGGTATGATTTGGATTTATCGAATTGGAATTATTTCAAAGGTTTAAATCTTTATTTTAACTTTGGAATTTAATTCGAATTGAAATGATCTAAATTTTTATTTTGAATTTTGAACTAAAACTGGTTATAAATTGAAATCATTCCAAATTGAATTATATGGGAATGTTGAAATTGAATTGTTAAAATAATTTATAAAGGATAAAAATTTAAGTTAATATATAAGATACGATTGGATGCATCGAAATTAAATTATTTCAAAGGTTTTAATTCTTATTTAAACTTTGAAATTAAATTCAAATTAAATGGCTTAAATAAATATTATGAACTTGAACTCGGATTTGATTTGAATCGAATAGATTCAAATAATACTTTGAAATTGGAAGTTATACTTTAAAATGGGATTGTTCTCAAATGAATTTGATTTTGGAATCAATTTGGATTGGATAATTGGAAATCGATTTGGTTTGTTTTGAGATTTGAACTTAGGTTCAGATTTATTGAAAATGGAAAGAAACTTCTGATTTGGAATTATTTCTATATAAACTATTTTATATATAAACTATTTTCTGAATTTTATCCCTTTGATATATGGGGTATTTTATATAAATTGTTTTCAAAGCCTATTCTTTCTGTATATATATTAAGTAGTTATTTTATAAAATATTTTAATATACATAACCATTTTCAATACTCAAGCTGTTTTGATTTCCAAACTATTCCAAATCTCCCAATTATTTACAGTTATTCAAAAAATTATTTAAACCCCAAAACTATTTCAAACTTATAAACTGTTTTAGAAGTGGAATTGTTTACATTTAAATCTCTGATTTAAAAGTAAATACGATTATTTTGAAGTTAAAATCATAAATGAATTCAAAACTATTTTTGAAGTAAATTGAATGATTCGAAAGAAATGTGGTTAATTGAAGTTATAACCAATTATTGAATTTGAAATTTATCTCAAAGTGAATATGAATTTTGAAAGTAAATATTATTGTGATTAAAATAATATGATATTCAAAAGTGAATTTTTTTTAGGTGAATATGATATTTTGATATCATATCGATTCAATTTTGAAATAGAAAAAAAGTATCAATCGGTGTGTAACATGACGTTTGGTTGTTAAAGAGACCGGGGCCTCTTATTGACATACTCTCTGTCAATGTTGGAACCACTTTAACAACTGTGTACGTGGTGGAGTTCCAGAAAAAAGTAGGATGGTTTGGAAGCGATTACTGGATTGAAGAAAGTGGACAATAATGGATGACCCCGACACTTGTGTCGATTTGAAATGACTAAAACAGGAGTCGTGTCAGACCAAATGAGGCTTGATTACCTCTTAGTGGACATCTGCTCTTCGATTTTCCTGGGCCTCGGGTCCATACTATTACTATTCAGTTGTTGTTGTTTGTTGGTGCGCACCCTCGATGGGATGTATTTCCCTTTGATTCGATATAGGGTGGATGTCTACTGTGGGCCGTTAGGGGTAACCACCAGTCTGGATCAGGCAAACTGGTAGCATACTACCTTGGGTATTGCCTCATGTGCCTTGTCATACGTTTATCCTTATGCGAGACAACTACGATTTTGATATTGGCATAGGTCTATAGGGGATTCACTGGCTACCGATGTTCTACTGGTTATATTATAGGACCTGCATAGACCATGTGCTTGTAAACTGCGTAAGGGTAATCAATGTAATCTCGCTTACATTATTTTGATATTTAGTTTACTGATAGACACTATTATAATAGCGAAATTATATTATATAGTATCTAGTTTGACGGATCCTTAGGAGATGGAAATTCCCGTAACATCTCTTGAGTTATGTGTGTGCATGTTCATATGATGTTGATTTGACTTAGATGGGAATATTTTTCCTGATCCGAGCTTGTTTTATTTTCACGCTATTGCGCTCGGGTCAGACTTGAGCATCCCATTTTCAAAGGTTATCTTCTGAAGGATGAAGACGAAGACGGTATACAATTATTACTATTGTATTCCACTACTATTTTGTTGCATTACTCTGTATTATCTGTTATGTACATAAATTGTATAACTCTAATGATAATGTATAACTCTGATAAATGTTGTAAAATGATCAAATGTTTATTTTAAACAGCTTCATGAACTGTTATTTGATTATTATATTTCGTTCATTCCGTTGCGAGATTTTGTGCTTGTTTTCTTCTTTCTTTCTGATTCTAAATTAATTCCCTTGATTATCTATATTTTTGACTATAATGGTTAAAGATGTGGATCGTCATTTAACAATCTGTAAATATGTATAGTTTTGAGTTAGACATGTGTGGATTATTGTCGATTCAAAAGGTACGGATTTCCAGGTCGTTACAACCCTAGTGGGAATGCCTTTAGATGTGAAACCTGGTATCATCATTAAAAAAAAGGTTGAATGTTATTAGAAAAAGAAAAAGCCATGACACCCATATGCAGAAGCAAATTTACAATACTAGCACAACCACAGCGCAACATCATTGATGCCTGTGTCAATCAACGAAAAAATACCTGATATCCTTTAAAAAACAATTATATTTTAATGGATTGAATAGGTTTCTGAATATAAAAAATTATGAAACAAAATATTGTTAATATCTCCAAAGTTCTCAGTTGTTTCAAATTTAGCTGGGATATTAGGAAGAAAATGGATTGATATAGATAAACTGGAATAAGAAAAAGTAGGAAACATAAGCAAATATGAAAAAATTATTGAATGGGACCAATGTTTTAAAATGCAAAAGGCGTACGTGAGGCGTTTTTGGGTCCGTGAGGCGAGGGGTAAGCCTCGAAGCGTTGAGGCGTAAGTCTTTCAGGTTAAAAAAAAGCGCAATATATATACTTAATTTTTGATATGAAATAACATTAAACGTCAAATATCAAGTAAAAACCATAAAGCATTTGACCCACTTCCATGCAATATCCCGTTTGCTCATTTTAAATTAACCTAGCCAAAAATAGAAAGGAGGAAACAATTTAAATGGCTTTCCATGAAACACAGCAAACAGAAAAGAAAAAAAAAGACAGTAAAAAAAGCAAAAAAAATGGCCTCAAAAGTTCGATTCCAATATACCGGAATCGAGTTCAATTCCAGTATACCGGAATCGAACTCGATTCCAGTGTGGCATCGAGTTCGGTTCCTTCACTGGAATCGAACTAGATTCCAGTGTGGCATCGAGTTTGATCTGGAATCGAACTCGATTCCCGGAATCAAAATTGATTCCAATTATGGAATCGAACTCGATTCCTTAACGGGAATCGATGGATTCACATTTGAAATTCAAAAAATCATTTACCTCTTCTTCTTTTTTCGTTCTGGAGTAGGGTAAAATGAAGCAACAGTAAAAAGTGAAACGCAGGTAACTGAGCTGTAAATAAAAAGGTTGATTTTTTTTATATATACGTACGCCTCAGCCAATTAAAGCTCTGAGGCGTACGTTTTTTACGCCTCAATTGGTTGAGCTTAAGCCTCAGAGGTAAAACGCCTCTTGATCTTGACATGCGCCTCAAGGCGTTTTTGCCTACGCCTCGCCTTAAGGCACGTCTCAGACGCGTTTTTTCAATACACTGATTAGGACATCTGACACAACTTTCACAGTACTTAGAGCATTCCCAAACCAGCGTATGGTTGGGAAATGACGAACCCGCAACAGGGGATCGGTTGCCCTCTTCAGGGCTGCTTTGGCAACCCTGAACCATGGGTGTCATGGCTTAGCTAGCTTTCTTTTTTGATGGCTAAACATATATTAAAGAAACACTTTGCCTTAAGTTCTTTTTTTAAATTATATATTTAGCTGGTTAATCTTAACTGGCTAAAAGAAAGTCGGCTAATACAATTCATTTTTATCTGTTGGGGTGCTTAACTTTTCTGCGTTTGGGGTTAATGGGTTGATGGAGGAAGAATTGATGTTTTATGACCCCAATGGTTGGGAATGCTCTTAAGATGTTAGATCAAACACCCCATGGTAATTAACAAAAAGTAGGAAACTAAAGTAAATATAAATAATAACTACAATTCTCAATAAGGGCTTGTGTATTATATAAGAGTTAATTGGCATTTCAAACATATATTACATGCGAAACGGATACATCTAAATATTTGACTAACAATGACATCTAATTGACACCTTAACTTCCACACAACTTCACTTTTCCAAATATTGGTAATAATTTTCATGTCTGATGACCTTGACCCCTTTTGCTTCACAACAAAAAAAGGCATTCTGAAAAAGCGAGGTTTGCAAACTGAGAAGGACCCATCAGTTATCATTTTGAATTGGATATTACAGAGGTGATAACCTAGGATGTTGAATTAAGTCTATCATAGGATACACAAAATTGTAGCACACGACAGAAGCAATACAAATTTTATATATATATATATATATATATATATATATATATCCACTATGCATACAATTCTGCTTCCTAAAGCTAACATCCTGTGAAATGTACAATTTTTTTTCCAAAGTATTGCGTTGGCCTCTATTATTGCATCTTGTTATTTTGAAAATATGATGGAAAATAAAACTAGTTTTTTTTGTTTTGTTTTTTTTTTTTTTTTTTTTTTTTGTTTTTTTTTTTTTTTTTTTTGGAAGGGCAAGATGTCAAGTAAATTTGTATATAATTTTGGTAATAAGAACATGGTTGAATAAAATGATATAACCACACTTGGTTAAGTTTTGCATTTGATAGAGGTAGTTCAGTAAATTCAAAAGCATCAAATTAGAGTATTCTGGTTACATAGAAGATTCAAATATACGCAAAGAGTTCCAATTCTTAGTCAAAACATGTATTCAACAACTTTCTGTCTGTGATAACCATTTCTGTATTGGCACAAAATGTTTATGCATAAAAGGAAAATAAAATAAAAAATATGCTCCTACCAATTTTAGTTTACTTGAAAGTGGAAACTTCACAGTTAATTATTACTAGTCACTTTTGTGATTTAAACTTAAGAAAATTGGGCAATCATTTTGTCATCCTACTGGGATAGGAAAAATTCATCAACATCATCTGTTTCATCAATGGTTTTTTTTTTTTTTTTTTTTTTACAAGGAATTATGGAGTTCACATGATTTGTGTTTTGCAACACAGTAATTACAAGTTCTGGAAACAGAAAAGAACGAAGACTGGATATAAAAGTCAAATCATTAAGTTTCATGATTCGTCTAGAGCATTGTAGGATTTTTTTTATTTTTTTTTAAGTACAGCATAATGTTTGTGATAGCTAAAAAGCTCAGAAACAATTTACTATTAAAAATTAAAAGTGAATCATGAAACAATGGATATGATATCCTTTTTTTAAATCTAGTAGGTGTACATATACAAGAAATATAAAAAACCAAAAAAAGAAAACAATACATGATGCTAGTATACGTTGCTAAGAACTTACTAATATACCCTCAAAATGCTTAAATTATAGTTGATAAATTAGGAGTGACTTGACTAGCAAGTACCTACCGATATCAACAATTCCGTTCAAAATATATGTTCAGTAGTCTATAATTCATTCATTCTTTATATATTCAATGGAAGACACTGATTGACTCAGCATGAAGCTAACATACCTCCTCTACATCATCATCTGCTAACATAGATAGTTCCACATCTTTGGAAATATTGGAAACATGTAGAACAATATCAATGTTCTTTTCTCCCACCTTGTACGCTTGCTTTATCTTCTTTATACCTGAAATTAGAAACATCATTAAATAAAAAGCTTTAGCAAATGAGAACTTTCAATTATACATGTTGGAGTTCAAAACTGGAAACATACCGGTGACCTGCCCGATCTGATTAGGTTTTTGCACCAGGTAATAATAATCTTTTGGGTCATTTTTAACCTTCACAAAGCACCCGACAACTTTGTCTTCAAACGTCTCAAATTTTCCCTCAGAATTTTCCAATAGTTCAAGCATAAGGGATTTTCTCAAGTATATAAGCTTGATGTTATCCTTTTCAATAGCTGCATACAAACTTTTGGGTGGTTCTGGAACCTTTGGGGTTCTCATTGGACCTGATTTTAGTGATTTACTATCCAAACTGGTGAATTTAAGCTTTTTACCAATTAACGATCCAGCGTCCTCCTCTGAGCTCAGAGAGAAATCGTCATTGTTGTCAAACTGTGCCAAATGGCACTTTAGAAATTCAAATATTTTATGATACTTTATCTTCTTTTTTCTGAATAGAGGGTACAGCTTATCATCAGGTATTACATGGTTTTTCTTCTTCTTATTTCCTTGAAAAAGATTATTTGACTCTATATAATCTTTAACAATTAGTGTAACATCTAGTTGGCTAAGAGGCTCATTCGAATATTTACCTACAGATGATAAAAATATATGTAGTTCTTCAGAAGCCCAGCCATTGAAATTTTTCCTTTTTCTAGACTTGTTATTTGGAGATTTGGCACCATGTTTCCCTCTTCTGACTATTGACTTTTGATTATCATCAAAATCGCCATCATCTTCATTTTCTGCTTTCCATTCATCTTCTTCCTTATCTTTGTCAATATTGATAATATCTCGAGATATCTCGCCTTTTTTCAAAAGAGCATCAGCAGTTTGAATATCTTTAATGGTTAACCCTTCTTGGCCTTTTATTACCTCCCAATAATCCTTAAATAAAAATTCATACGTTTCTGTATCGTCAAAATCCACTTCTTCCTACAAACATCACATGATCTAAGTAAATATACGAAAGAATAAAAACTTATAATAATGGAACTCAATAAAACAAGTGAACAAATACACGTGTAAAGCAGTGCCACTCGCAAGAAACCCATGTGCATGTGTGTGTAGGGGTCAGCTATATGGACACAAATAATACACAATTGGTAGCACAACAAATCTGTACCAATGAATCTTTGTATCCTTACATCAAAGGTGGAGATTAGCAGGCAATACAAGGGTGGAGATCCATTGTGTCACCAAGCATGCCTACATTTTGTGTTCCAATAGATTTTCCTACATATGGTGTCGGCTATTTGAATACAAGATAAAACATAATTGGTGACACAAATAGTGCAACAACCCATTAGCCTTCTGATGTCCACCACAAGCTCCTATTGTGATGGTGGGAAAACAACTATTATTTAAATCAGAACTTGTGGTAGAAATCATGAGAATAATCGGTTGCTGCACTATCCTAGGCGTCATTGAACGCTCCACATACATACATATACAAGTGACGGCTATTTGGACACAACTGATGCTGTACGATTTGTGTCACCTTTGATTCCTATTATGATTACATACGAAGTCGAAATCATGGGGCAATCAAAAGGTTGAGATCTATTTTGTCACCATTTTGAGTCCTACTGGATTTTCCCATATATGTATGTGTCGGCTTTTTGGAATAAGCTAAAGTTTATCTAGTGTGACTTCCCCATAATCAATGAATTCACTATGGAATTCACTATCCTAAGCATTTTACGAAGCAAATATGTATGCAATTCCAAGATCTCCGTCATGCTAGTCCGAATGGACTTTCTAACTTAAACTCGTAATGATTTGTGTACTGCTGTAGATCCAGAATCACAAGATTTTTGGTACAAATGGACTTTCTAACATGTTCAATGAGAATTTGTAATTCAACATTTTATAGTTTTATATCTTATATTCAGACTAAAACAATTTCTGTAGGCTTTTGCTCCTTTTTCAAATCTAATCCAATAACATAAACATTCGACAGATACCGAAAGACTGCGAATATTCATCCACGACAGTGTTGCATCGCTAATCAAATTATAGGTTTTACATCAGTTATAGAAAATCAAAGCTATTAAGGTTTGTATACGCATATTTTCAAGGACATACAACAAATAGCGTACACACATTGTGTTTGCCGGCGAGACTAAAGCGAACTCAACAAATAAACAATACAAGTAAAGAAATGATATAAGAAAAGCTCACCCCATCAGAATCAATGTTTTTGCCTTCTTCAATCAATTTTGCAAGCCGTAAACAATTAGCGCAGAACCCCATTTCTTTTTTCCATTGTACGAAGCCACCAGAAATTATGCATGCCTTACAAAAAGATGTTGGACAGCAAAAACATTGGTATGAAGAACTATTTCCACAGTTACATGAATGTAAACCTGCCAAACTTAGTCTTAAAGTTTAGTAGATATGTGATTTGATTTAAATCCAAAATTATCAACAAAATAAACATGTTAATAAGAGTAAGTGAAGAGAAAATAAAATTAAATTGAAACTGCATTAGATATTTTTTGATGATTTTCTTAATTGATTGCGCACAATCACAACTAAGAGAAATTTGAAGTGTAGAAGATAAATATTAAATATTCTATCATAACCGCTATTTGCACAAAATATGCCATTCATTTTATAAGGTAGAATTATAGCAAACAACCAATAAAGCAGAGATAAATGCATTATGCCACCTAGTAAAAGAGTTCAGTCAGTGCATCATTTTCAAGTGCAAGCACGGTAGCTCATACAATTATTTCCTGTAATTATTCATTTGTTAGTCTCGTAGTTATTAAAGCCCTCGCCTAGGTGCACTTAGGCACCGCTTTTTTATCTTTCAAAACGCTGACGACGGGTAAGGCGCTAAGAAAGCCCCAAAGGTGCCAAAGTGCTAGGGCTTTGAAACGCTAAAAAACACGCCTTGTGCAACATTATTGAGAAGAAAACCTAGTTTCATTATTTGATCCAACATGAATCCCGGTTGCAATTTGAAATCCAACGTCCAGCAAATATAAGTGTTTACTGGTCTCCGCTTCAACATCAAAGAATAGAAAAAAACACTGCTTGTTCAATACAAAACATAAAAACCCTAGACAATTTATATATTTTAAGTATCTCTGTTGTTTGTGGACTTGAATTGAATGACTTTGTGCCTTCTTAGTTTGTTTTGTGATGTTCATATGCTGTTTTATTCTCAGTGTTGCATTTATATGCAATTTTTGAAGTCAAACTTTGAGTTTTAATGCATTTTTAATTGTAGTTTTTTTTTTTCCTTGTTAAACAGAAAAAGCGACGATACGGCGCTCAAAAAAAGGGTAGGCGCAAAAAAGCACTAGGCGAGGCGCTTTGACAACTGTGGTTATTGTACACTTGCTCACTAAGTACTAACTGGTGATTCCAACAATCTGGCATATATTATCAACTCAAATATTTTATGTCAACATGTCCTCAAACAAGTTAAGGTCCCAACCTTTTACAACTTCTAATAGGCACGTATGATTATTCTAATCTTATGAATACCAGCATATGACAATCTTTGGAACAATCAAAAGTTAACAAGGAAATGACATGCTATTGAGTTGAATGGAGTAACCCATATAGCTCAGTGACCAAATTATATGATCTGTACAACCAAGAATTTTCCAGAATTTACCAATTTTGCATTAAAGGATATAGGCTGATGAATTTACACTGTATCAAGTATAAAGTTGAGAACTAAAGATGTAGCATTCAAGTACATAAACTGTGAACCAATGGAAAATGTGAGAATAAATTCTCACCACATATCCAAGTATCATTGCTTTCCAAAAAAGATTCATCCTTGTCTACGCATCTATAATGGTAGGATTTGAGGCATTTCCTGTAAAACAAGATAGTTGTAAAGGCTCGAGATAAAATAAGCAAGATCATCAGAGACTAACGGTGATAATATTATGACCTCTAAATGTACATGCATTCACATTCTGCTTAAAAGGTCATAGCTTTAGCGTAAGCTATATGATCACATAATGCTAAACTGTACTACACATGTTAATCAGATTAAACCAATAAAGCTCAAATTTGACATGTTAATGTCAGGTATGTAATTTATATGCCAGTTATTCAGGGTTTCAAAATGCTAAGATTAATTATTTAAGTGCAGTGCGGGAAATAATAAATTGGCATTGTTCATAAGTCAAGTGTGTTTAAAGAGAAACAGCAAAAGGTAAAAGGGAATACATCAAACATGATTTGCTGGCATGAAATGGGAATAATAACGACTTGTTTCTGATAACTCAGGAACCCATACAAGAAACATGAGCACTTATACGACATGTTGCATTCAATTGCCATGAAGTGATCGTTAGTAGTTGATGTTAGAAATTGCTTGATATACAAGCTTATGGTTAATCTTGTTTTATAGCAAATAATCAGAACAGTTATTGATGATAATGAACTTACTAACGATCAAATAGTACAACAAAAAAGGAATTCGATTTTTTCTTAATTATACACGCATTTTCCATATATTTTTTGACAAACAACATTCTCGTACAATCAATAACTTAGCCTTCTTTTTTCCAACCTTACATAAAAATCATGCCATGCGCTTGTACAGTATGACATGCAAAGGTGGAGATAAACATTGTTATCCTCCACAATTTGTGTTATTCAATTTCATTAATTTCCACTGCAAGTTCAAGAAACTGTAATGTGGAACATAATACAGTTTTGGTCTCATACCCCCACATGCAACCATCAAAATCCACATCGAGTTCGGTAGGCTTAAGAGCAGCAGGCCTGGGTATGGGCCTAGTATCTTAAAGGGAAAATTAAAAAATCTGCCAGACTTCACTTGGTGTTGGCAAACATAATTCTAATGAACACGAGCGGCGAAAAAAATCGTACACACCATGAATAAAAACTGCAGATCGAATGTGGAATGGCAGGTGAAACACTGTAAATCAGTGTGTCCAACTCTTTTGATTTAGGGTGCTACTATTCACACTCCGATTTACACTTCCGGCCACCTTTCTGATTTTAATACAAATGATTATTTTTTATATTCTTCTGACCACTATATATTATTCTTTCACTCAGTTATTCACCACCGTACTTCTCCTAAGAAAAACACGTACTTCTCTACAATTTCAAATCCTAAACACTAATAAAAGTAGATATTTTTTTGTGTCTAATAGAGATGGAAGATGAAGATAAAAAAGAGGTTAGAATTGCTTGATTTTTATTGTTATTATGTTATGAAACAATTGCTTGATTTTTATTGTTATTATGTTATGAAACACGTTGTTAGGGTTTTTTTAATGGTTAGGGTTTTCCATTGCGTTTTAGGATATTTTTCCGCTTCGTTGGAAATTTCAAACTTAGAGAACATTAAATCTGACGACGTTGTAATAGAGAATGATAATGTAAGTTTTGACTTATACGGTTTTTATCAGTATAACTTACGTATCTTCTTTTACAAATTGATACATTAACTCTTTTTTATTTGTGATGGTTGTGATAACATGATGCGAGATGTTCGATCAAATGACTCAAAAGACATAAATGCATGATGTAAGTGAGGAAGGCAACGTTCGTGTAGAGGAAGGTGTCGGTGGCCTCTCCATTCGTTAGGTTATTAATTTAGACGGTGGTCAACTGAGAAAATTTGAAATATTTGTGGTGCTTTTAGATTTGGTGGACAGAAGTGTAAAATAGTAGCATTCTTGACTTATTATTTATTGATCTTGCATTTTTAGAGTAGGTTAACTCAGAATATGAACAGTGTAACGAGGCTTAATCAACTACCCTCTGTGTTTAAGTTATTTCAACAAACAAACCAGAACTAATAATCACACTGCTGATATCAAATAAATATGAACGTATAAAAAAAATACTCACTTGAAATCACAGACACGAAGATAACCTCCATCTTTGCAAACGAAGCAAAAATCCTCTGCGAGTTCTTCGTCTTTCCATCCGTTCTTCCTCATATTGTCGCAAAAATGAACACTGTTGGCCGCCCTGCAACTGGAATCTACTGATTATTTTTAATTAACTCCTTGTACTAAGTTAATCAAATTTACAATGTTAGGAAATTGTTATGGGAGGACAAAATTGCCAGCTGAGAACGCCTCCAGTGCTCGGATCTTTGACCCGTCGGAAATTCTAAACGGGCTAAGTTCGATTTGACCCGTTAGCCGATAAAATATGATAAGCTTGCATCCGACAAGAAAATGCAGCCTCTCTCGGGACAAGAAAATGTAAACTTTCATGGTTAATTACTTAATTGAATGTTACATATCATACCCATTTTATTTCATACCAATCAACGGAAATTCTATAATTTACTCATTCTTTATTTTACCCAATTTAGTTTGATTGGATGTTAGATATTATGCACGTTTTATTTTGTACCATTCAATTTATTGTCTTTCTTTATTAAAAATTCATAAACCCTACCGTTAATATACCTTTATTTTTTATTTTATTTTTGATGTCTTCTGTTCGAAAATATTTCTACTTTGCCTCCAAGTCGTTATTGCAGCGCCATCGTCTCCATCATCGCAGCACCCTCGCTTCCGTCATTGCTACGATCTCGCAAACTCAATTATTCATCTTGTTTATATCATTTGGTAATATACAACCGAGAAAACCAAATAGTGAAACATCAACTAACAACCAAAAAGTGATCGAGAATAGAATTAATAATTGAAATGGATAGCAAAGAACTGTCGAACGATGACAGACTTTCGATCGATAGTTCGGAGTAGATTGATCAAGATACTAGACTACCTATCAATGGTCTAAAATATGAGGATCTTCATATTTCGCCGAATCTGTCGGTGGATGACTACCGAATAGCCACAAGTAATACGAAGTAAAGATTTTACTTGTTTACATTAATTTCTTGTGCGGTAAATGGCAGTTCTCATTGATGAGTATATAGCACTACTCTTTGCATATTCAATATGCATTATAAAATAGAAACGTTATGGCACGCGTTTAGCTCGAGACGATTGCAAGCATTTTGCACGTGAGTTGTTTCTCTTTAAATTGTATATGCTTAGCGCATTCAACAGAAAATGATTTATATAAATATTCAATCATATTTTTTGCGTTAAAATCATTTGTTATCGGTTCAAAATTTAGTTAAGTTTTGTTTTTTTAAGGTTGAACTTTAATATTATCAGTTAATAATTTATTTGTTAACCCTATTTTAATGACATTAGGATTTGGGATAGACTTTCTGATTTGTTAAAAGACATTATTTGTTATATTATATTTTTAAGTAATATAAAAATTTGATATTATTTATAGACGAACATTTTGAATTTGTGTACAAAATTTAATAGTTAGATCATATGCACTTGTCGAAACCAACAAAATATACATGCATGAAAAAATGCAATACCAGTCAATAAATCCTTAGAATGATGGTTTAGAACTGTGAATGATCGACGAGCATGTCACCCTTCTTCTTAAATCCCTTTTTTCCATTTCCACCTCTCTTTCCTTGCTTTGCTCCCTTATCTCTTCTCTTCAACGTCGGTCTTGCTTATTGTTCTTTTCCTTTTCTTTTTCCTTTTTTCCTTTTTACGTTTCTACTTAGTTTTCCATTCGGAGAATTAGCTCATATCTCTGCTTTTCTACGCGCTTCAACTCTCTCATATGTTCAACTATACAACTTGTATTACAATCTCCCACGTGTTGAATCGTAGTAGGCCACTGTCATCCACTATGGTGCAAATGTCTAACGAAGTTGAAATCTTTGCTTTGGTCAACACAAATTCCTTGTTTTTTGGAGTCTTGTAGTACTTATCTCAACTTGTTGCCATGTTGTAGCGTTTAGCATGAGTAAACCTTCAAACTCAGATGTGTATGTCTCTCGGTTATTACACCCTTTACAGTGTGGTTGTAGCATTTCTTCTTTTATATAGTGTGAGTTGACCAACTTTTTTTATGGTTGGAATGTGCCTGAGTATGGTATTGTAACGACCCGGATTTTTTGGCGGTTTAGTTTTGAGCATTTAAATTGTTTTAAATGTTGTATTGGAAACATAAAATGATCTTTATAATGAATTTATTTATTAAAAATGAAGTTGAACGTATAATTTATAATATAATTTAAAATGAGCTAGTAACGTCGCGGTAATTCGTAATTTAACGTTCTGAACTTCAACTGGATATACAGGATCCAATATAAATCAGATTTCTTTGAAACAAGAAACATTCGGATCTATTTGATTATATTTTCTAATGAAAGTGAAAAATTGAGATTTCGTCTTGTATATTGTGAATTATGTCCGAATCAAAATTCTAGAAACTCGCTATGGAATCGTTTATAAACTATAACGATTTATTATATAAATAAATCGATTTGTACACGAACAAAATTTTATGTAGTAAGGTACGCTAAAATTTTAAACATTTTAGAACATGAACAAGAAGAAAATGGTGTAGCAAGATTCGTCCCTAATTTTGATCAAGACTAAACGATTTGAGGTACTAATTGGCTAGTATGACCTACATCATTACCCGTGAACGTATTGGCTACCATTACTTACATACTAAAAATATAATACTATTGCATGGAGCTGATTTTTTTTTTTTTCACTATGAAGAACTTTAAGTTGATTTAATTAAACAATCTGCATCATGGTTTAGGTAATGAAGACGATAAATAATACATGGTATTACATCGTTATATCTAATTCTATATTTTTTTTTCATTATAAAAAGGTCTATAAAGGAATCTCGACCAATAATTCCAGTAGTAGTTAATGAATCGTTCACAGCTAAAGAAAATAAATTTTACTTTTATAAACATTACGCTAGTTTAGTTATAAGATCAAATCAACTGTTTAAACTCTCTCATGACGATTATTTTACAAAGCCTAGCACATGATTAATTGCTCAAGGATTATACAAAGGCAGTATTTAGATTTTCTTAGTCTTTACGTAATGTTTTAATTATAAGTACTCATTGATGTTACAGTACATATCAATACATAGCACTATCAACTGTACATGCCCTGTAGCCTATTCACATGCCTTTACAAATTCAGACAGACATTCAGAACTAAATAAATGCACACACATGAATATCTAATCCAACGAAGATTTGTGCATGCCTCACGCATAACCTATGTTTGAAATTTTTGCACCCTACCTGTACAATATGAAAACGACGTGATGGTTATCTCCTTGACCTTCCTTCCGTTACAAATAGACTGCTGCTAAAAGCACCCAAATTTCTTCTTCTTAATACCATGCGTGGTATTATGAAGTGTAAACCTGAGTGCTTTTAGCATCACATGATGGTATTGTGTTAAAACCACCTAGTTTTACACTTCCTAAGAAGAATAAATTTGGGTGCTTTTAGTAACACACTATAAATATCCTAAGCCATGGTTCATTTTAGTAATCAAAGAAAAGGAAGAAAAAATCATATAAAATAAGTTATAAAACGAAATTGCTCATTTTTAAATCTGTTGGATTCCTGAAATCACGACTTTAATTCTAGTATATTTTATTCTGAGATCAGCGAAAATTTTGTACGCTGCTTTTATATAGTGAGTGACTAGGGCTTTCGGAAATCATTGAATGGGGAATATCTGTGTTGAGCTAGGGACGGTGGCTGTTTAAGGGGTTCGATGGTGCTGAATGGCAGGTCGGCGAAGGGGTCAGGAACGTCGGAGAGAGGATGGACGCGGTGGTCACCTGGGTCTGCGAGAAGCAGTGGATTTTGAGTAGTAAAAGATGATTGTGAGTTTGATCTCGGGGGCAGTGGTCGGCGACGGAAATAGATGGCTGGAGGTGAAACATTATGCGGTCTAAGGAATACAACTATTGGAGTTTCTAATTTGAAGGAGATGAGTTAAACGGGTTTGAAAGTATTAATTTGTTTCTGTGCGTGTTTCTTTCTGATAGTTGTTCCAGTATTTTTGTTGGGAATGAATTTGTTGAGATGGAAATGGGAAAAGGTGGGAAAATGGTGATCGATAGTAAATCCTTCAAGCAAAGAGCAATGTGTTTTTTTTTGGAAGGATGTGGGGGATCTGTGTATTGCAACCGTGGGTGACTGGAATTGTGCGTGGATGCTTGAGCTTGTGAGAAAATGGAAAGGGCGAGCTTGAATCCGAGGAGGATAACCAAGGTAGGAAGGAGCCATGAAGGTCGGCATGGTTGTTGGTGTACAGGAAGTTGGGTTTTAACTCAGGATTGAAAGCAGCGTTTTCATTGAAAAGAAAGGTGGAACAGCAACATTAAAGTGAAAGTGGAAAATACGCTGAAGTGAATTACATTTTGATCTAAAGTGTAATGGAAATGTCTGTTTGGAATTTACATGGAGGAGGCAGTAGGGTCCGTGTATGCAAGGAGGAGCAAGTTCCATAGTGTGTGTTCAGGAAGAAGAAATGTAATTGCGCAGATTAATGTGATGATGAGCATCGTGATTATCAAGGTTAAGTAAGAGGATTACAAATTAATTAATTAATTTAATCGTGTTATAATAACTCGTAACCATTTTTACTCGTTCGTTTGTCAACAGTCATTGCATACTGCACAGTAGATGTGGCAGGCTATGTTGGCGTTGGGATACCACTTCGATAGGAGCTTACAAGAGGAGCAATGTGATGAAGAAATAAGGTTCGGTCTGTTAGAGTAAAATAAATATAATTACCTTAACAATTTTAGTTAAGGAAATAATTAATTTATCTAAACCGTATAATTATAATGATTGTAGCTTGGGAATATGTTAACAGCATTATATGAAATCCGTCACGTTGAAATCACGGCGGCAAGGTCTACATCGAGGAACTGATTTCATTGAGAGCAGATCTATTGGAATTTCATAGAAAAATCAGACGCTGTTTGATTTTAAAACGGAACAAAAATAGAACCGCCAACTGCGATCCAATGTGAGTAAACTCACTGACTCTGCCTCGTTTATATTTTTATATAAACGAGTTTAAAATTTATTTATAGTAAATTATATACTGTGTGATGGTTGTTTGGATGCATGGTTGATAAAATTGGTTGAAATGATTGAAATAATTATATATATATATATATATAAATCTTTGATTGATTATTAATTCTGTTTACCATATTAATGTGAAAATAATATTATTAATGTTGATTAACATTTGTGGATGCAGGGAAACAGGTTGGAGGGATCCAACTGGATTCCTCACATTCATATTACTTTTTCATTGATTGTGATATATAATCAGTGATTTATTAGGTTGTGTTTGAATCACCCTGGCCCTAGAATTTTGGTATTAAAGACCGAAAAAAATATTTTCAAATGTAGCTAAAGAATTTGGGATTTAAAAAGGAATTTTATTTCCAAAAATAGAAATTTATTTTCAAATAGAGTTAAAAATAGAAACTTATTCAAATGGATAAATCAAGAAGTTGTTAAGTGAATTATTTATCATTAATTGAAATATAAATTCAAATTTGAATTTATATGAAAAGGTGGAAATCGGTTTTCCTATATTTGAACTTAGCAAATGATAAAGGAAATATAAACGAGATTTTAAATGATTGCAATACAAGTGAGATTGGTATAGAAAAATCTGAATGGAAGTTATAAATAAAATTTGGGTTTAAGATATTATTTTTAAGTATGAAATCAAGCTGATTTGATTATATATAAAAGGAATACATTCACGGTTAAAGCGAATAATAGTTTAAAGCAAATAATTTACAAATAAAATATCTATAAAGGAAAATTAGATTTGAAATATGAATACAAATTGGAACGTGAAAGAGAAAGGGAAATGGATAATTGTTTTTAAAAGAAACGATGAGTTTTATTCCAAAATTTGGAATATAAATAACGTTTTGTAGGCGAGAATGGTTATAATGGAATTTGGTAATGATTCGGAAAGAATAAATTCAAAAGTGAATTTGGAATTTGAATTTACCTGAAATGGTAGATAAATTCCGAAGTTCGGAATATAAATCAAATATAGATTATTTGAGAGAAAGTTATTTATTGTAATTCGATTTTATCGAATTTGGGGAAGTAGTTATTTTTACTTTCTGTTTGAATAAAATTTAATTAGTTAATTATTTATTTATTTACTTATAAAATTATTTATTGAAATTAATAAATACAAGTTATATTTTTATAAACCAAATATTTGTAAACAGCAATTATAACGCTACTGTTATAATAAATGTTTTATAAATCTAAACAGCGACTATAACGCTACTGTTATAATAAATGTTTTATAAATGTAAATAGCGATTTTAACGCTACTGTTATAATAAATGTTTTATAAATCAAATATTTGGAAACAACGATTATAACACTACCGTTATAATCAATGTTTTTTTTGTAAAAGAATGGAATCGTAAATTGAATCTGAGGGTTACGTATGAGATATTGGTTAAAGATTGAGGTGGTGAGCTTTTTCCATTTTGAAGTTAATAATATTGTTCAGTTAAGGTCTGAGAGGTAAATATACCCCAACTTGATTGGCTTCATTGTTAACTGAGGAATGGTTAAGGTTCGGTAGCGAGATTGGTTAGTGATACGGTTAATAAATGATAAATAGGTTAAGATATAGTAACGATGTTTATTATATAACATCGGACTAACCAAATAGAAAGATTTTGGAAACGTTTTCCAAAGTAAATCAGAGGTGTTTTTCTAAGTATAGAAAATGAAATAATTTGGGATAACGAGTAGTTAAGAAATGATAATTATAAATGTTTTCCAGTGTTAGTAACATATATTTTCTAAAATATAGAAAATAAGAATTTGTGAATTATAGGAATGTTTCCTAACTGGGATAAAAGATATTTTCTTGAATGAAGAAATTATGATATTGGAAATGTTGTCCAAAAATTAAGAGTGGTAATCGAGTTTGAAAGGATATGAAAGATGGGAAATGGAAAAGGGGAAATTGAGAAATGATAAATTAATAAGGAATTGATTTAAACGGGGGTCAGTGTTGTTGATGGTTGATCGATAGAATTTCCATTTGGAATAGGACTGTTGATTGTATGGATGTTCCTTTGATGGTTAAATCACCGACTATCAAAGTTTTCAGTTTATTTTATACCTCCGTTGTCAATATGGAGAGACGGGGATCAGATTTATATCTGAAAACCACTCTGTATTGGCATAAGCGTTATAAATCAACTTATGATGAAGATAATTGAAGACGAAGTAAAATGCAAGGGTTGTTCTGTTAATCCTAGGTAGAAATTTCCTAAGATGGATAAATAGAATGGTGCCTTCGGGTTGTCCAGCCCCAGGACAACGTATATGGACGAATGTCTGATGACATGACATTCAAAGTAAATGGTGGTGAGATGTTCTAAAAAGATAATCGTGACCTCAAGCCTCATCACCCGTGAAATGACAGAAATCGGGCAGGCGGCATGGCTAAGTGGGTCATTCCCATTAGGGGTATTATCACTTGATCTAGAGAAATTCCATTTGCTTCTCATTCTATTCGTTGTTGTATGCCTTCGGTAACGGTTGCTGATCACAACCGTTGGTGATAATATACTCGGTACACTCAAGTTAAATGAGTGGCCAACCATGTGTGCCCGGGTTACAAGATGTTCTTGTTGAACTCCAGTGTATCCCCTCTAGAGTACACTAATCGGAAGGTGGTTCCATACCTTGTCATAGTTGGAATCCATTCTCCAATAAATGCCCTGAGGTTTTTGATTTAATATTATATATGGAGCGTGAGATGCAAGTATTCCGCTAGATTGCTATTTATTTGATTTAGACACTATTATAATATCACCAGATTTTAGTATCAAAAATGTTTTGGTTATCGTAAGGTAATATCCATCTGTGTTTATGTGTGGATCGGTCTTACGATTATCTTTTCTTTCGAAAGGATTTTTAAAAGTTAAACAAATGGTTGGTGTTTACTCACACTAGTCTCTTGACTGACCCAGAGTTTATTTTGTTTTAGCCTAAACTCTTGGGTGCCCAAATTTGTACGGACAATCAAGTAGTCGAGATTTTCCAGATTCACTTGGAGAAGCTTGAAGCAGGAGGGTTCATCAGTTAGCTATAGACTATCATATTTTTCGTTGTGTACTATGTTTGTACCTGGAAACAGGTGTTTATAACTGTTTCAGGAATAGTTATTGTGCTCTGATGATGGTATGTATATACAAAACAGATTTGTATTTCAAAAGTTATGTTATAAAATATATTTTATTCGTTTCGCTGTGAGATTTGTGTTCTTCGTTTTCTTCTATTCTAACATTTCTTTCTATTTCTCATCCTCTAACTTCTTTCTACTAAAGATTCGTATTTCTGTGCAATTTGGGATGGATGTGTGGTGTTATTAGTCGACTCAAAGGGTACGAAATTCGAGCCATTACATTTGGTATCTGAGCTGTCAGTTGAGTAGTAACCTTGGCTCTATGGCGTTACTCAATAGAGATGGGGTTAGTAATATCGTAGAATGAGTTTGAGTGTATGTATACAAGAGAGCGTATTTGTAGATTTGATATAAAATCGTTTTATATTGTGTTGACTGGTTTGTTGAGAAGTTTATGAATTCTAGTCGATATAGAATGTACAACTATATCGATAGGAGTTTCTAAACTCTAGAACAAAGCAATTCAATATTGTACTGTTTTTAAAAGAGGTAAATGAATTAATTTTGCCCAAAAACTATTTTTGATATAAAAGAATGGATTTATGAAATTATTGATTTGTTTGGTTGTTATTATAATTAATTCAGACTATAATATTGAAACGGCTATATAAAGACAAATTGTATTTATATAAGAACGGAATATACCAATAAGCTGAATTACAATTGGATTCAGACCAGAATTTGAGAATTTAAATCCCAGTTGTTTAGAAGTATTTTCTAATGTATATTTAAAAGTAATATAACATTTTTTTGAAGGAAATTTGAATAAGAATGGATTTGAATGGATTTTGAAAGTGGTTAAGCACTGAAATCACTTCAGTGGCGAGAAAATAATTTTGATAATGGATCGCGACATTATCAGTATTCATTTTCAAGTTTCTGAATGACGGATTGCTGCCATAATAATTCGTTTATGAAATTTTTGTTTGAAATGAACAAGTTAATTAAATGTTTGAAATTTGCAAGTAGTTATAAATATACGTATATATATTTATATTGTTTTAAGGTTGTTTGAAATAAAAGTTGGGAATTCGAATTCTGAATTTAAAATTTAACTTGTATAGGTCAATGTGAATCAAATGAATTGAAAGGATTGGAAATTAAATTGATAGTTTATTGAAAGTGAATAAATTGATTTAAAATCAATATGGATGCGTATGGATGTATGTACGTAGAATAAGGAATAGAATGACTTTATGGAGATTAAAATTTGTTTCAAATCAATTGAAATGAAATTTGGTTGCAATTGAATGAAAACTTGACCAAAAGAACTTACAAAATGATCCATAAATAAATGGTATGAATTAAATTGCCGTAAATTAACCAATGGAAAACAAATTGGTTTAAAACCAATTTGAAATGAATATGGATTGAGGGTAAAGATATTAATCTAAAATCTTATGTTTGTTTGAATTAAAGGATTGAATGATTATTTGAATATCAGTTATTGAAACTCACCATTTGAAGTGAGTAAGTACAGGTACCTAAAGTCATTGGCTTGGGTTTGGCTGTGTATATTGACTACGAATTAAGCAGGTTCGCTTAATAATGCTCGTATAAGGTACGCCTACGCAAAAATACAAAATTGGTTTTTGAATTTTGTTTTCTGATCTTGTGGGTCAATGTATATATATTTGTTTCCCCTGCGACATCGCAGAAATCCCTCCGTACAGGGGGGACTCTGCCAAAATTTTCCGAAAATTTAAGGTGTTAGAAAATTTTCAGAATTTTTGAAAATTTTCGTTAGTAGGAATGAATTAATATTATAATTAAAATTAATTAGTTCAGTCAAAATTAGATTTAAGAAGTAAACTAAAGGATTTTTACCTTAGTTAATTGGGTTTGTAACATTTTACCTACCTTAGTAATTTCGAGGACGAAATTCTTTTAAGGGGGAAGGAATGTAATGACCCAGATTTTTTAGCCATTTAATTTTGAACATTTAAATTGTTTTAAATGTTGTATTGGAAATGTAAAATGATTTTTATAAGGAATTTATTTATTAAAAATGAAGTTTGAATGTGTAATTTATAATATAATTTAAAACGAGCTCGTAATGTCGCGATAATTTGTAATTTAACGTTTTGAACTTCAACTGGATATACAGGATCCAATATAAATCAGATTTCTTTGAAACAAGAAACATTCGAATCTATTTGACTATATTTTCTAATAAAAGTGAAAATTTGAGATTTCGTCTTGTATATTGTGAATTATGTCCAAATCAAAATTCTAGAAAGTCGCTATGGAATCGTTTATAAACTATAACGATTTATTATATAAATAAATTGATTTGTACACGAACAAAATTTTATGTAGTAAGGTAAGCTAAAATTTTAAACATTTTAGAACATGAACAAGAAGAAAATGGTGTAGCAAGATTCCTCCCTAATTTTGATCAAGACTAAACGATTTGAGGTACTAATTGGCGAGTATGAAGAACTTTAAGTTAATTTAATCAAACAATCTGCATCATGGTTTAGGTAATGAAGACGATAAATAATACATGGTATTACATCGTTATATCTAATTCTATATTTTTGTCCATCATAAAAAGGTCTATAAAGGAATCTCGACCAATAATTCCAGTAGTAGTTAATTGAAACGTTCACAGCTAAAGAAAATAAATTTTACTTTTATAAATGTTACGCTAGTTTAGCTGTAAGATCAAATCAACTGTTTAAACTCCCTCATGACGATTATTTTACAAAGCCTAGCACATGTATTAATTGCTCAAGGATTATACAAAGGTAGTATTTAGATTTACTTAGTCTTTGCATAATTTTTTGATTATAAGTACTCATTGATGTTACAGTACATATCAACACATAATACTATCAACTGTACATGCCATGTAGCCTATTCACATGCCTTCGAAAATTTAGATAGACATTCAGAACTAAATAAATGCACGCACATGAATATCTAATCCAACGCAGATTCGTACATGCCTCACGCACAACCTATGTTTGAAATATTTGCACCCTACCTGTACAATATGAAAACGACGTGATGGTTATCTCCTTCACCTTCCTTCCGTTATAAATATCCTAATTTATGGTTCAATTTAGTAATCAAAGAAAAGGAAGAAAAAATCAAACAGAAATCATATAAAACTAGTTATAAAACGAAATTGCTCATTTTTAAATCCATTGGATTCCTGAAACCACGAGTTTAATTCTCGTATATTTTATTCGAAGATCTGCGAAAATTTTGTATGTTGCATTTATATAGTGGGCGACTAAGGCTTTCGGAAATAATTGAATGGGACATATCTGTGTTGAGCTAGGTACGGTGGTTGTTTAAGGGGGTTCGATGGTGCTGAATGGTAGGTCGGCGAAGGGGTCAGGAACGTCGGAGAGAGGATGGACGCGGTGGTCACCTGGGTCTGCGAGAAGCAGTGGATTTTGAGTAGTAAAAGATGATTGTGAGTTCGATCTCAGGGGGCAGTGGTCGGCGACGGAAATGGATGGTTGGAGGTGAAACATTATGCGGTCTAAGGAATACAGCTATTGGAGTTTCTAATTTGAAGGAGATGAGTTAAACGGGTTTGAATTTCTTTACTAGAGGTATTGTTTTGTTTCTGTGCGTGTTTCTTTCTGATAGTGTTCCAGTATTTTGTTTGGGAATGAATTTGTTGAGATGGAAATGGGAAAAGGTAGGAGAGTGGTGATCGACAGTAAGTTCTTCAAGCAAAGGGCAATGTGTTTTTTTTGGAATGATGTGGGGTATCTATGTATTGCAGTGGTGTGTGATTGGAGTTGTGCACGGATGCTTGAGCTTGTGAGAAAATGGAAAGGGCGAGCTTGAATCCGAGGAGGGTAACAATGGTAGAAAGGAGCCATGAAGGTCGGTATTGTTGTTGGTGTACAGGAAGTTGGGTTTTAACTCAGAAAAAACAGCGTTTTCATTGAAAAGAAAGGCGGAACAGCCACATTAAAGTGAAAGTGGAAAATATGCTGAAGTGGGTTACATTTTGATCTGAAGTGTAATGGAAATGTCTATTTGGAATTTACATGGAGGAGGCGGTAGGGCCCCTGTATGCAAGGAGGAGCAGGTTCCATAGTGCATGTTCAGGAAGAAATGTAATTGCGCGGATTAATGTGGTGATGAGCATCGTGATTATCAAGGTTAAGTAAGAGGATTACAAATTAATTAATTAATTTAATCATGTTATAATAACTCATAGCCATTTTTATTCGTTCGTTTTTCAACAATCATTGCATACTACACAGTAGATGTGGCATCGGGCTATGTTGGCGTTGGGATACCACTTCGATAGGTGCTTACAGGAGGAGCAATGTGACGAAGAAATAAGGGTCAGTCTGTTAGAGTAAAACAAACATAGTTACCTTAACAATTTTAGTTAAGGAAATAATTAATTTATTTTAACCTTATAATTATAATGATTATAGCTTGGGAATATGTTAACAGCTTTAGACGAAATCCGTCACGTTGAAATCATGGCGGCAAGATCTACATTGAGGAACTGATTTCGTTGAGAGCAGATCTGTTGGAATTTCGTAGAAAAATCAAATGTTGTTTGATTTTAAAACGGAACAAAAATAGAACCGCCAACTGCGATCCAATGTGAGTAAACTCACTGACTCTACCTCGTTTATATTTTTATATAAACGAGTTTAAAATTTATTTATAGTAAATTATATACTGTGTGATTTTTGTTTGGATGCATGGTTGATGAAATTGGTTGAAATGATTGAAATAGTTATATATATATATATAAATCTTTGATTGATTATTAATTTTGTTTACCATATTAATGTGAAAATAATATTATTGATGTTGATTAACATTTATGGATGCAGGGAAACAGGTTGGAGGGATCCAACTGGATTCCTCTACATTCATATTACCGTTTTTCATTGATTGTGATATATGATGTGATATATAATCAGTGATTTATTAGGTTGTGTTTGAATCACCCTGGCCCTAGAATTTTGGTATTAAATAACAAAAAAAATATTTTCGAATGTAGAAAAAGAATTTGGGATTTAAAAAGGAATTTTATTTCCAAAAATAGAAATTTAATTTCAAATAGAGTTGAATAGTGAAACCTGTTCAAATGGATAAATCAAGAAGTTGTTAAGTGAATTATTTATCATTGGATAAATTGAAATATAAATTATACACTATACAAAATTAGTGATTTATATCTACCAATTTATAACACTTATAAATTTTGTAAAGTACAATGTTAAAAAAATGTCATAATACTTGGAAAAGGGTTAGTAAAAATAAGTTGTCTTTAGAATAAAGTTTGCAACATGGATAAGTGTTAGAATAAGCGGTTTCATCAAACATTATCTCCTCGAGTTAATGCCTGGTGCTAGAGTTGTTTGTGATAGCCTGGTTTTTGCCATGGCTGTTGACTAATATTTGTGAAGGCTCTGCCTCATGGAGTGTTACTCGAAGACAAGCTGCTCCATCTTCGATGAAGTTGTTATGTTATGCTATGGCATACTTTGTCTTTGGTATGCCTTGCTGCTTCAGATTTTTGTCATATTTACTGTTACTAAAAAGATATGTGTTATAACAATGTTGTTTTCATGTCAATCTTCGATGCTATGGAATGGTATGGTCGCTGTCGTTTCTACCAGGTCAAGTCTTGTGTACTACGGAATACTGCGCACTGTGTTTTTACAATGTAATGTTACTATGTGTTATGTATGTCACTTTTGTGGTGTACTTCAGTACTATATGTATTGTCACTTCAGTTGAAGTTTGTAATTGTGTATTATTATGCATTTAGTCATTTTGCTTCCTACATAGCTCCAGCTCTGTAAATTAGATATGGTGCAGTGGATGGTCCACTATAAAAACTATATTAACAGATTGGTTGGCTTTCAATTTCCTGTACTTATTTTATAATTATTATTTCTTATAATAATAAGTGTTACTGATTCTTATAAAAATCGATTGCTTTTTGCCAAAAAACAATGCATAAATACGTAAAAATTCATTAATGAGTGAAGTTTCTATAATTAGATGCGTGTGCCCTTTTCTCGCGCTTATCCATCCTTATTTGGGATGACAATGGGGCAGGTCTATGGTCCAAACTCGCTTGGCCCACCCTTGTTTTGACTCATTTAGACCCGCCCCATAGGGTTTTCGGGGTTAGTAGACCTGCGACCCGCTTTTGGGGGTCTGGGTCTAAGGTTGGGTCTGGGGCATGGCTAACCCCCCCAACCCGACCCGCATAATTGAAACATCATTAAAAGACTTTATAATTATGATGATTACTTGTTGATATTCTTAGGAATACATAGTTATAATTTGAATATTATATTCTTTCAATCAACAACTATAAATTTTTATAGTATTAAGTTGCATCAATGATAATCATACAATAACAAATGCATACATTTTGAACTATTATCTTATAACTCATTTTATTGTATTCTCTTATCATTGTGAACACATTGCAATATGTATATAATTTATCATTTTGTGATAAAAATATAAGTATATAAATTTGTGTACATTAGAACGCAATATCACCGGGTCGTGGGGATGGGTCGGGTCTACCCTGACCCGTACGAGTTTCGGGTATATGGCGAAATTTTATAACCACACCAGGCCTATTGGGCGGGTCTGAGGCGGGGTTTAAAAAGTCCGGAGGGCACGAGAAACTCGCCCCAACCCGCCTCATTGCCATTTCTAATCCCTATTTACATTTCGACTGTGGAGCTTTAATTTATGTTTGATTGGGACTATATTTTCTATCAATTGTGAGTAGTTTTGGACGGCTTTGCATTTGATGTGAACCCCTGCTTGTAAGCTTTTATTCACATCAGTTATAGTTTGCCTATAAAACTAGTAAAAAACGATGCAGTGTAATTTTGACGATAGTTCTTAACTCATCAGATTGGGTGGTTTTGAAGAGTTATAATTCTTTTTTCTAATTATACCTTTGTTGCTTATGTTGTACAATTAATCTTCGTAAAATTAGGAAATAAATACAAGGATATACATGTAATATTTCTTTGGTGGTAAACTCTTAAAATCCGTGTATATTAAACCCTCAAGTAAGTATTAATCGGTTATAATTCATACCGCCCAATCAAAACTGCTGCTATCATGATTAAAACCGGTACTTCAGGACCTATTATAAAAGTCCCAAGCAGAGCCTTAGGATTTTCCCCTTAAAATCATCAGCCATAGTCAATTAATTCACCATTATGTCGACTTTGTTCACTTCGATGATGGCTCAGGCGACATAGTTGACACCTTGAGCTCATTGCTATTGTGGTGGTTCATGTGACGGTTCTCTCAACAATTGGACCGATGACTCTAGCTCAACATCGATGTAATAAATTGCTCAAAATTATCGACAGCTTAAAAGATTGAATCATGATGCTTTTTTCGAAATCATGAGGTAAATTCACATTAATTCGCTGAAGAGATATATGAATATGAAAGGAAAGTAGGAGCCAAGGAAGCGTGTTTTGAAGGATGAAAGCAGGGGCAGTGATAAATTATGGTGGCTTGACCGGAAATTTTGCAATTCTTCGTCAAAATACACAGTTTTTTGTTTGATCCTATCTTAAACTAAAATTTTGCCCTATCTGAAATGGGTTAATGTGTTTACATAATTAGTCCAGTTGTGTTATCATTCTATTAGCAGTTATCTAATTACAATCCTATCCTTGATTGTCTTGTGCAAACGAGAATACATATCTAAGCGGGTGAATGTTTTATCCCCATCCCTCCGTGTGCCCCGTGTGCCCAGCCAATCACAATCCCCTGATTTCCACCTTTCACTACAACAAAAACACCATATTACAACTTTAATTTTACAACGGTGGTAAAATCACCGTTGTAATAAATGTTTTTTACAACTGTCATTTCCCTAAAGTTGTAATAAACGTATTTTTGACAACTTTTACAACGGTGGTAAAATCACCGTTGTAATAAACGTATTTTTAACAACTTTTTTGTTTTGTCAGTTGTGATAAATTTCTATTACAACTGACATTTTGTGCCAGTTGTAATAAACATAATTAGTAAATAATTTTTAATATTTAATAATTAGCATAATAAATTATTATTATTAATTATTTAATAATTAATCTTTAACAATTAAATAATAGAAAGTAATCATTAATATTAATAATTAAAAAAATTCAAGAATTAATATTTAATATTTAGTTATTAATTTCCGATAATTAATAATTAAAACGATTTTATTAGAAAGTTGTATAAATCTATTTTCAACAGTTCTTTTTCTACTTATTGTAGCAGAGACCAGTTAAGTATAAATAATATCTAATATTTAATAATTAATAATATTAATATTAAAGGATAATTAACAATTAGCAATAGCCTTAGGAATCATTAATAAATAATAATTACTATTAAATAGTTAGTACATAATAATTAATAAATAGTAATTAATTTATAATAGTCAATGTTATGTGTTTAATAATTAATAATTAGCAACATATCCATAATAAACTTTTAATAATTAATATTCAATTATAACTAAGAAGAAATAAATAATAATTAATAATAACTATTACTAATAATTAAGTAATATTTAATATTTTAATAAAAATTAATTCTGAAGAAATCCATATCATATTTAATGTATGTTTTTATTTATTAATTCAACTTATAACATTTAATTCTATGTATTTTGGTGAAATTGTTATTATGATCAATGAAAAATTTACAGACATTAACCGTCAACATAGAAGAAAGTAGGAAACTTGAGCTGGAACAAATCTTGGCTCTCGTGTACTGCACCTACATCAAAATTTAAGCGGGAGGATTGAAAATTTTGGCGGGCCGCGTCTAGAGTGTTAGATCCTAAATCACAAGTGAAACCATTTCATCTGGTCAACGCTAAACAAAATCACTTCAAATTCATAATCATTCAAAACCTAGCCTCTCAACCTTGGCGGCGGATCCCCCTTTCGCTTCAAACCCATCCATCCTCCTCGATTATTCCCCTCCTCCCCAAATTCCTGACCCACCTCCGATCCAAATTCCTCCACTGCCAGAACCGCCACCACCATTAACAGTCTCAGCTCCCCTTCCTTCCCGAAGATGGACCTCCCTATTCGAAGCCAAACCGAGGAATGATTCCTCCTTCTCCAAATTAGATCCAAAAACAAAATCACTTATCGATTCGATTTAGTCTGCATGCTACAGTATGTCTATTTTGCTTTTTTCGATGGGTTTTTTGCTTGTTGAGTGGATTTTGGAATTGGTTTATTAAGTTATTGAGGATTTGAGGAACTGTTAGTTGGTTGTTGGTTTTGAGGAAGTTTCGAAGGGTTTGTTGTGGTTCTATGGTTTTGCAGCCTTTTGGTTGCTGGAGCTACTTGTTTTCTTTTAGGCCATTGTCTTGGGTATGACCTTTTGGTTTTTTGCTTGTTTTCTTTTGGGTGCAGCCTTTTGGTTACTGTGGCTCCATTGAGTGTACCGGTAGACTCTACTAAGGTTTCACGTTTTAGATTATTGATGAAGCGAAGGTTGTTTCTTGTGCATCCAGATAGAAGTTTTTTGAGATCTGCATACATTTGATTTTACTTCTGTAGGTAGCTTCCTTGCCGTAAGGACTCATGTTAAAGTTTTCGCACTGCAGTTTTTTTTTTTTTTTAACATTTGATTTTATTCTAGCTACAAGATTTCATCTGCAATTGATGTTTTTGGTTTTTCTTTTCTTGGAATTTTATTTTATGTTGGCATGAACTACACAAAACAATGACTCTGAACTGAGTTGAAAAATCATTCAATGTGTGAGATGGCACCCCTATTTGCTAAGTTGAGTTAAAAATCATTCTATGTTAAAAAAAAGTGTTAGAGGTATGTATACCCTTGAGTATGAACTACTATTATGAGATTTTGCAGTTGTATTGCACTTAACCCTATTAGCTTCACCTAAAAATTGTCAATTGCTATTGTTCTTCAGGTACAATATTGTTCTTCAGGTAGTGGATGCTATTAAGATTTGGTATTGTTGGCTTAAAATAAACACTATTTGTTCTTTTTTCTAACAGTAGACATGTTCTTATGCAACAGGTGACTTGTTTTTGTGTCTATTTTTTTTAAACATTATAGGTTTAATGTTCATATCTTCTCTCGTATGGCCACATTTGTCTATATACTCTTTCGACATTTTTTTTGCTTTGATTCTTGTTGAATAAAAATACCAAGATATTTATTTATATGCATAATTCAACTTTATAGGTTTCAGAGGCTTTCTTGTGGAAGCCGAGTTTCGTAATGACTACCATTGGAGAAGCTGTTGGATCAACTGTGGATTGGAATAAAAATTACGTTGTCTTTAGCTAGAGTGCTTTTGTAGGATATGCATATGTATCTTTTGTGTTAGATCGATGTATGTATTTTGAAACAGTTATGTTTTTATGATGGGCTTAGTTGATGATGTACTATGTGTATATTGATTGAATATTATGTTAATTAATATATATGAATGATTCCATATAATTATATTTGTTGCACTGAAATATGAATCATATTATTAATATATATGAATTCTTTATATTAGTAAGGTGTATATGAGTTACAACAGTAAAAAAAAGTTGTAATAAAGTTTATTACAACGGTGGTAAAAGTTGTTATACCTATGCTCTGATGTTATAATAGAATATACAACAACGGGGAATAAAAGTTGTAATAAGTATATTACAACGGTGAGTAAAAGTTGTTAAATACCCTATTTCACAACGGTGTTGCAACTGTGCAGAAACGTTGTAAAAGATATAAGTATATTACAACTTCTTAATACACGATGGTGGCTCCACCGTTGTAAAAACTTTTTACAACGTTTTTGCACCGTTGTAATATGGTATATTTGTTGTAGTGTTTTTCAGTTAAGTCCCTCAATTGTTGTGGGACTTAATTGCAAAATGTGGAAATCAGGGAAATCTAGGTCGTTGGGCACACGGGGACAGGGGGATGGGTACTGAAGAATTGGCCCCATATCTAAGTATATATTCTACTGTTTTTTGCATTGACCCAAGCATGCATGTTGCTTTATAATGAAAATATGTTGCCCTATCTGAAATAATAGGCTAGCTTTGCCATTGTCTAAGTGGATTTGGCTTCGCCTCAATAACAATAATCCTTGTAGCAGTTCATCTCTTATTTTTTCTCCTATGTCAACCTCAGATTTGTGTTAAACTGTGTAGAAAAATAAAAATGCTTATGTTCTATTGCTATTTGCTCAGTAATGATTAGATGTATGTAATCCTTATTCGTTGGAGCTCCATTAAAATCGTACAGTTTATTTTAATTTTTTTTGTATTGTCAATATAAAAAACACAAGATTTTCTATCTTGATTAACATCATATAAGCTCATTTCCTTCATGGGATGGATTTCACGAGGTTCCTCTGGTAACTAACATCTAACTGTTACTTTTTGATAAAAGTTTGAGGTACATTGTATAAATAAATGTAGTTTGAGATGAACAGTCATAGAAAATGGTTTTCATATTTCATTTTACAAAAGTTAAGATTTCAGTATTTGTTATTAGGATGATGATACATACTAAACTTTGGAATATTTGATCTAGTGTGCAGATGATATTTAGAAAGTTTCTCAAACGTCCAATATGATATAAGAGATTTAAGAAGAGTGGATTGGTGAGTAAACAGGCATATTTGTTAGCTTTCCATTAGATTTGTTTTATAAATCCCTTTTGTTATAATCAAGTTAACAAGATTATGAGATTTCTCATATTATTTAGCTGTTTTATGTAGTGTATAATTATAATAAACCATTTATTCATTGATACGTTGAGTTTTTAAATAAGAATTTCACTTCATCTAATGTTTTAAAAACATCTCTCTTTCGGTTGAAACCATGCTCTGGTTTTTCTTGGAGTTACTAGTTTTGTGATGCATTATGCATCGTGTAATGTATGTACTTTACACATTATCGTTAGACATTATATTTTATTTAAGATTATACCTTAATATGATTTTTATCTATTTTTTACTTTTCTTTAGATTCGTAAGATAATCAATAATATTTTAAATTAAAACTAACCACAATGGAGAATAGTTGATCAAGTGTTTAACCAGACTTACATGACTTCAATTGCTATATCTTTATTTAAGTAACTTTATATCTTTAGATGTTCGCAGAAGGAGCCCAGCGATTAAGGACTTGCGCCATGGTAACAGTGGCGTGAGTTCTAAATTCGGAATGACATGCTAAGAGCTTACCATGTGCATATGCAAAAAGGTGGAAATAAGGGGTTTTGATTGGTTGGATATGATTTTTATAAATTTATATAGTTGTTATACATGTAACATACCGTCTTTCGTCCACTTCAAGCTGGTAATTAAACCAACTCAAACTATTCGACATGACAGAATGTTATTAGCTTCTGAGGTAAATAGAATAAATCACAGATTCACAGACACAGAAAAACAGAATATCTCACAGCGGAATAAATAAATTATACAATAGTAGTTCATGAAGCTACTAAATAAAAATCAAATTCATACATAATATCAGAGTTACAAATTAAATACAGCGGAAGTCTCAATACATGAATTTCAAATACAAAGGAGAAATAGCCAGAATCAACAGGTAGAGGTGATATCTTCAATAATCTCCAGCTTCAAAAGGTGAAATCTCAACACTGCAATACTCGATCTGACCCGAGCAATAATGCAAAACAAAACAACTCGGATCAGGACTAACATTCTCATGAAAGTAAATCAACTCAAATGAAATGTTCAATGAAATGCCTCAATAACTTAAAGGATGTTTGGGATCACCATCCTCTAAGGATCCGTTAATCTAATATCATATAATATAATACGCTATTATAATAGTGTCTATGCTTAAATATACTATTAAAAATAGTGTAAGCGGGATTACCATTATTACCTTTACACCGTTTATACCGTTATCGTACAGTTTGCATATAACACACCAGTACGTCGGCGGATAGGGATGCGCCGTGATACGACAACGCTAAATCAAAATCGTAGGGGGCTCGATGAAGATAATATGACAAGGCACACGAGGAATACCCACGGTAGGATTCTACCGATGCACACCCGGACCGGTGGTAACGCATAGTCGCAACTACCGCCCACCTCGAACAACACTCCCATAATCAAGTGTGGCCACCAATCAAATCACAAAGTAATAGATATAGTTCGAAGAAGTGTGTCTGATGGAGGTGAGACCTCACTTAATCACGGTATAACACCTGTTTTAGTCATTTTAATTATGACCCGAAGGTCAAGGCTATCCATCAACGTTCTCTTTCTTCAATCCAGTAATCGCCACCAAACCATCCTACTTCATTCTGGAACTCCACCGCGTACACAGTTGTTAAAGTGGTTTTCGGTATTAGCAGAGAGTATGACAATATCCGATCCCAGTCTCTTTAACAACCAAACGTTTACATTTTTCACACCGTGGCCATTTTAATAAAATCATACCTTGAAATAAATTGATTTAAGAAATTTCTTTAATTCAAACCAAACAATTTATGAATCAATTCCATATATAAAATTATTTCAATTCATAGTTAGTCAATTTATAATCGAATTCAATTATAAATTCAAATTCCAATTAATTACACAGTTTACGTTCATTTCCTATACAGTTCAATATTTAAGTCAATTCAAAATTCGCATTTAGTTGATTTAAAAATCAAATTTATTAATTCAAGTATCGTTATGCAAATTTAAATCTTTAAACCTCGAATTTAAATTGGAAAATCAAAACTTATCCACCTATTAAGTTTATTATTAAAGTTTATAAAATATATATAAAATAAGCATTGAAAATATTATTTATAAGTTATAAATTTATATAGAAAATAGCTTTATAAACATATATAGGTTTAAATTAATTTAGAAATAGGTTAAAATAATAATAATTTATTATAATATATTAATTTAAAGTTAAAAGTACATATATGATTAAATTATATAGTTTAAAATAAATAAATTATAAGTAAAATAAAAAAAATACATTTTTACTCATAAAATCATTTTAAAACATTTAATTTAAAATCTTTAATATATAAATATAAGATCTTAAATTAATATTATTACAATCAAATTTTCCAAATCATTTTAATTCGAAAACATGACCAACGGTGTCCGTGTATAGTTTTCTACCCTATGGTCAAGTGATACGGATATTTATCATTTCAACCCACAATTTATAAAATTTCGACGGGTTTATCATTTCAACCCGTAATCCCAAATTCAGTGAAAATCGTTCAGGTCTATCATTTCAACCCATAACGATTTTTCCCTAATCTAATGTCCGTTCGGGTATGTATCATTTTAACCCTTAGTGATTTTTCCTAAACTAGGGGTATATACAACATAACAAATCATCACATATCATCAATCACATCATAGTCATATATAATCAGTGTACATACATGTCATATAAATATCGTGTCACATATGAAAGTGCATATTTTAAACAAACAATTTCTACTGACAATCCTATACATTTCATAACAGTTCATTTAGTTGATCTAACTTCTATGAAGTAATGTGAGTCAGGTGTGAGATAAACTCACCTTTCTGGCGCAGATTAAAGACAGTGAATGGATTTATGCGGAATTGAAACGACGACTTCCATGCACGATCCAGAATAATTTCAGCTCGATGCTCGCTCATTATTATTTTTTTATCAAAGGAGGATAGGGAATGTCTCAAAGGATCAGTAAGGCTACTAGGTTTCAGAACGGTCTTTAAACTCAACACCAAACCGACTTAAAATATAAACACAACATTTACTTTTACAAATATTATATATATTTATATATGTATAGATACGAATGGTAAAATCATAACATATATATATATATATATAATTCAAATTCAACACACACCAATATATTTTATAAATTTATATATTATACAACACACCAAAAACTATATGTATAAAATAAACGTATAATGCAAACTCACACACAAAATACATTAAAATCATTGTATGCATATATAAACATTGAAAGAAATATACATATACATTTTTTTTAACAAATAAATTTTCAAAACAAACTCAACACAAATATACACACACAATGTTGTACCCACACCATTTCACACGCGAGAAAACAAGCTTGTATATTATAGATTATATATAACATATATACTCCCTCCGTTTCTAAATATAAGACGTTTTAAGAAGTTTGGTTTGTTTCAAAATATAAGATGTTCAAGGTTTTAATGCCCTCTTTATCCGTTATTCATAATAAATGACCTGACCTTTTTTATGCATTTATTCATGTATCAACCAATAGATGCACACGAAAAGAAGCTAATTTAAGAGACAGACTTATTTTGAGTATGAATTCATGCACCATTAATTGATTCCTTAATTCTTGTGCAAACAGGTAAAACATCTTGTATTTAGAATCGGAGGTAGTACATATATATAAATTTTCCTTCAAAACAAATAGATTCAAAACAATACATTTATTATTATAAAATATAAATTTTATTGCATACACACAAATACAAATGCAGTTACACACAGTATTATAAAATACACACTCGCTACAATAACTATACGCATACAGTATGACTCACGCACCACACACTAAAAAAAAAAAAAAAAAAAAAAAAAACACTACACAGAACCCACACATGCACACAAACAGGAATGCACATACACAATACACTACGCCACACACACAAAACAACACACAAAATCAATTTAATATATATACACCTTCGCAAACTATATTATATATAGAAAATTGTTAAAAATATATATGCATACATATTAATAATGAAATAAAATTCAACAAAATATATATATTCATATATATATACACACACTAAAATATATATATATATATATTTAAAAATCAACACACACCAAACTATTACTCCCTCCGTTTCTATATATAAGATGTTTTAGCAAGTTTGGTGTGTTTCAAAATATAAGATGTTTAAGGTTTCATGCTCTCCTTATTCGTGATGCATAATAAATAATGATGCTTTTAATGCATCTATCATGTTCTCAACCACTAATTATTTCTTTGTTAATGACGTTTTTCCTACTTTTTAAAAAAGTTGTGCATGAAAAGAAGTAATTTAAAAGAATAAGGCAACATTGATTAGCTCCTTAATTATTGTGCAAATAAGCAAAACATCTTATATATTGGAATGGAGGAAGTATATATATTATAAAATTTAAAATACACATATAAACATCACCCAAGACACCACACAATCAATATATACACACGCACGGAACAGGCATTACACACATAGCACACACAAACGCAATTACGTATATAAATACATATTATAAACACACACGGTCAACACTCCAAAACATTTGATGTTATAAAATATGTATAAACACTCCAAAATCAATAATTTATCATTATATTATCTACTAATTTAAAGTTAATCTGAAATAGAATAAATTTCAAATCAAAATGAGTAAACTCGATTTAGATTATTTTTGGAAGTGCAAATATTATTTGCTATCATAAATTATATTCATACCAAAATATTTTCAAATCAACTCACACAAAAACCACACATAAACTTACCCTCAAATATAGATGTATACATATGTTCTCAAAACAAATAAATTTTCAAATAACTCGCCAAAACACAACACCATAATATACACACACACACGCATCCATGCAAAAAAACAACTCACACACACCCGCACAAGAACACGCACACACACTGATTCAAATGGGAAATATACCCAAACTCATGCCACACAAAATAGAAAGAATCACACTCACACGCAAGCATCACAACAGAACGGACGAGTTGGTCAACTGGGGCATGGACGCGGGTTGGGGCTAGCGACGGCGGCAATAGCAGGTGGCCTTTGGGTGAAGCGCTGGCAAGGAGGCACGGTTGGAGTAAGGCAGCTGACGAGGCTATGAGATGAAGGGAAGTTCCAGGCTTTTTCCTCTTTTTGTTGGATGTATTCGCTGAAAGGAAGGTGGTGAGAGACAAAAATGGTGAAGGTACATATATGCGGTGGGAAGATGATGGAAGAACACAGTGTTTTGGGAAGGAATGATTTTTTTCTAGAGAGAGGACAAAGAGAGTGGAGAAAATGGAAAAGTAGAAGATGGAAAATGCGAATAAGTAGAAGAGAAACGAAGAGAGAGGAAAAGAATAGGTTTGTGGGAAAAGTCACGTAAAGACAATAAAAAGGGAATGATTCTGGAATCGGAAAAGCTGCATTTGAAATAACAAAAAAAGGAACAAAAGTATGCTTTGGAAAGTTAGCAGAGGAACTAAATGTTTGGCATAATTAAAGGCACTGGTTTAGTGTATGATTTGGAAATTTTCCATTGCAATAAACGAAGGATTTCAAAAATGGAACGATGCTTTTAAAATGAACATGCGAAAGTTTAGGCGATTAAAAGTTTGAACGATTTAAATTTTGAAACAACGAACGTATAAGGAAAACATTAATACTAAGGAATGGACATTAAACACTAAGAAGGTAATCAATGCTTACAAATAAATGAATTTTTTAATTCAGAGGATGAATGATTTGGCTATAAATAAATAAACAATCAAATGTTTCGAAATCTAAAATGCACAAGAATATTTTGGAAATAGAAACTTGTCATTGGAACGTAAGTAAACAAATGGAAATAGGGAACCAAAAGGAATGAACATAGGGAAATAAATGGAAGGAAATGAACATTTAATTTCTTTGAAATTAACAACCAGGTAAGGAAAGGAATAATATCAAAGAATGGATGTTTAACTTTAAATTGTAAACAGTGTTGGAAAATAAAGGATAC
This sequence comes from Allium sativum, assembly GCA_030737875.1. Lineage (NCBI taxonomy): Eukaryota > Viridiplantae > Streptophyta > Magnoliopsida > Asparagales > Amaryllidaceae > Allium > Allium sativum. The sequence continues at coordinate 676,416,518 of CM060926.1, read as the reverse complement.
AATATAAATATTTTTGCAAATCAAATAAATAGTAGACGAAATAAAAAAAATCCAAACAAATAAAATAAATAAAAGAAAATTTAAATTAAATCATTAAATAAAATATACTTAAATTGAGGTTGTTACAATCTCCCCCACTCAAACTTTTTCGTCCCCGAAAAGGAACGAGGTAGGAAAATAGTAATTAAATAATTATTATATTTAAACTAAGTGGTTCATATTTATCTTCATACCTATATATATTTAGAAATATATATATAAATCAGTTTTTTTTTCAAACATTTCAAAATAGTTTTAAGTGTTCACTCGACGTCTCGATTGGCTAAATACATTTATCCCACTTTTGAAACCTGAAAATAGATATCGATGATGCCGCAGTCATCATCTGAATCATTTTCAAGCGACAAGAGTGTGACTCTATATCTATCTAATACACATAGGATTTAACATATACGTTGATCAGACGTATACCTAAATCACTAAGTACTCGATAGGCCAATTTTAACGTCAAATAAATACTCAAAACATCTTTCTGTATTTAAACCTAATATATACCAAATTACAAAATCATATATTATAAATAATATATTTTAAGTCATAAATTAAAAAAAATTAAGTACGGAGAATTTATATCTCTTCCCACTCATTTATTTATTAAAAATTCAACCTCATTCCTTGATAAATATATAAACAATATTATTATTAAATCAAATACAAAATAATATTATCCAATCAAGAAAAATCAATTTCTTGCAAAATCTACATCTTTAAATCTTATTCAAAATATATATTTTATAAAACCTTAAATTGTAAACATCAGATCTTTTCAAAATTTTGGTATTACCAAAACATAATATTATTTACGAATATGTATATCAAAATTTCAATAATGTATCAAGAAATCAGATATTATAATACCTTTCAAAATAACAATTCCGAATCAATATTAAATATTCTTCTTCTACTTCTTACCTTGTTATAGACAAGGACAAGTTATAGAATTCGAGGTAAAATCTGAACGAACGAAAGAATCTAATCAAAGAGGATCTACGAAGGAAGATAGATTCAATGGAATGGACGTTTAAGAAAAAAAAGAATTTAAATAAATAAAAAATTATATCCGAAAATATTTGTTTAAAATATTTAAAACCATTTAAAAAAAAACTATTCATACTTTAAAATACGCCCTCTCTAAAAGGATCCTGCGACTGATTCCACTCATTCTACGGTATCGCTACCCTATCTCTAATGAGCGTTTACCCCATAAGCTAAGCTTTGATAAAACCAAAGCTCTGATACCAACTGTAACGGCCCTAGGCTTTGCAACCATCAGGCAGTGGGCTAACCCCCACCGTGACATACAGTGATACCTCAGAACTGATTTTACGGCCAGCCTCTCGACTGCAACAACCAACCCAATCTTCCCATTGGGACGTGTAGGGGTAAGAGTTTCCTGCTCGCCACCAAACAGCCAAGCGAGAACTCCCTATCACATTCTCTAACCAGCTCTGATACCAACTGTAACATACCGTCTTTCGTCCACTTCAAGCTGGTAATTAAACCAACTCAAACTATTCGACATGACAGAATGTTATTAGCTTCTGAGGTAAATAGAATAAATCACAGATTCATAGACACAGAAAAACAGAATATCTCGTAGCGGAATAAATAAATTATACAATAGTAGTTCATGAAGCTACTAAATAAAAATCAAATTCATACATAATATCAGAGTTACAAATTAAATACAGCGGAAGTCTCAATACATGAATTTCAAATACAAAGGAGAAATAGCCAGAATCAACAGGTAGAGGTGATATCTTCAATAATCTCCAGCTTCAAAAGGTGAAATCTCAACACTGCAATACTCGATCTGACCCGAGCAATAATGCAAAACAAAACAACTCGGATCAGGACTAACATTCTCATGGAAGTAAATCAACTCAAATGAAATGTTCAATGAAATGCCTCAATAACTTAAAGGATGTTTGGGATCACCATCCTCTAAGGATCCGTTAATCTAATATCATATAATATAATACGCTATTATAATAGTGTCTATGCTTAAATATACTATTAAAAATAGTGTAAGCGGGATTACCATTATTACCCTTACACCGTTTATACCGTTATCGTACAGTTTGCATATAACACACCAGTACGTCGGCGGATAGGGATGCGCCGTGATACGACAACGCTAAATCAAAATCGTAGGGGGCTCGATGAAGATAATATGACAAGGCACACGAGGAATACCCACGGTAGGATTCTACCGATGCACGCCCGGACTGGTGGTAACGCATAGCCGCAACTACCGCCCACCTCGAACAACACTCCCATAATCAAGTGTGGCCACCAATCAAATCACAAAGTAATAGATATAGTTCGAAGAAGTGTGTCCGGTGGAGGTGCGACCTCACTTAATCACGGTATAGCACCTGTTTTAGTCATTTTAATTATGACCCGAAGGTCAAGGCTATCCATCAACGTTCTCTTTCTTCAATCCAGTAATCGCCACCAAACCATCCTACTTTATTCTGGAACTCCACCGCGTACACAGTTGTTAAAGTGGTTTTCGGTATTGGCAGAGAGTATGACAATATCCGATCCCGGTCTCTTTAACAACCAAACGTTTACATTTTTCACACCGTGGCCATTTTAATAAAATCATACCTTGAAATAAATTGATTTAAGAAATTTCTTTAATTCAAACCAAACAATTTATGAATCAATTCCATATATAAAATTATTTCAATTCATAGTTAGTCAATTTATAATCGAATTCAATTATAAATTCAAATTCCAATTAATTACACAGTTCACGTTCATTTCCTATACAGTTCAATATTTAAGTCAATTCAGAATTCGCATTTAGTTGATTTAAAAATCAAATTTATTAATTCAAGTATCGTTATGCAAATTTAAATCTTTAAACCTCGAATTTAAATTGCAAAATCAAAACTTATCCACCTATTAAGTTTATTATTAAAGTTTATAAAATATATATAAAATAAGCATTGAAAATATTATTTATAAGTTATAAATTTATATAGAAAATAGCTTTATAAACATATATAGGTTTAAATTAATTTAGAAATAGGTTAAAATAATAATAATTTATTATAATATATTAATTTAAAGTTAAAAATACATATATGATTAAATTATATAGTTTAAAATAAATAAATTATAAGTAAAATAAAAAAATACATTTTTACTCATAAAATCATTTTAAAACATGTATTTAAAATCTTTAATATATAAATATAAGATCTTAAATTAATATTATTACAATCAAATTTTCCAAATCATTTTAATTCGAAAACATGACCAACGGTGTCTGTATATAGTTTTCTACCCTATGGTCAAGTGATACGGATATTTATCATTTCAACCCGCAATTTATAAAATTTCGACGGGTTTATCATTTCAACCCGTAATCCCAAATTCAGTGAAAATCGTTCAGGTCTATCATTTCAACCCATAACGATTTTTCCCTAATCTAATGTCCGTTCGGGTATTATCATTTCAACCCTTAGTGATTTTTCCTAAACTAGGGGTATATACAACATAACAAATCATCACATATCATCAATCACATCATAGTCATATATAATCAGTGTACATACATGTCATATAAATATCGTGTCACATATGAAAGTGCATATTTTAAACAAACAATTTCTACTGACAATCCTATACATTTCATAACAGTTCATTTAGTTGATCTAACTTCTATGAAGTAATGTGAGTCAGGTGTGAGATAAACTCACCTTTCTGGCGCGGATTAAAGACAGTGAATGGATTTATGCGGAATTGAAACGACGACTTCCATGCACGATCCAGAATAATTTCAGCTCGATGCTCGCTCATTATTATTTTTTTATCAAAGGAGGATAGGGAATGTCTCAAAGGATCAGTAAGGCTACTAGGTTTCAGAACGGTCTTTAAACTCAACACCAAACCGACTTAAAATATAAACACAACATTTACTTTTACAAATATTATATATATTTATATATGTATAGATACGAATGGTAAAATCATAACATATATATATATACAATTCAAATTCAACACACACCAATATATTTTATAAATTTATATATTATACAACACACCAAAAACTATATGTATAAAATAAACGTACAATGCAAAATCACACACAAAATACATTAAAATCATTGTATGCATATATAAACATTGAAAGAAATATATATATACATTTTTTTAACAAATAAATTTTCAAAACAAACTCAACACAAATACACACACAATGTTGTACCCACACCATTTCACACGCGAGAAAACAAGCTTGTATATTATAGATTATATATAACATATATACTCCCTCCGTTTCTAAATATAAGACGTTTTAAGAAGTTTGGTTTGTTTCAAAATATAAGATGTTCAAGGTTTTAATGCCCTCTTTATCCGTTATTCATAATAAATGACGTGACCTTTTTTATGCATTTATTCATGTATCAACCAATAGATGCACACGAAAAGAAGCTAATTTAAGAGACAGACTTATTTTGAGTATGAATTCATGCACCATTAATTGATTCCTTAATTCTTGTGCAAACAGGTAAAACATCTTGTATTTAGAATCGGAGGTAGTACATATATATAAATTTTCCTTCAAAACAAATAGATTCAAAACAATACATTTATTATTATAAAATATAAATTTTATTGCATACACACAAATACAAATGCAGTTACACACAGTATTATAAAATACACACTCGCTACAATAACTATACGCATACAGTATGACTCACGCACCACACACTAAAAAAAAAAAAAAAAAACACTACACAGAACCCACACATGCACACAAATAGGAATGCACATACACAATACACTACGCCACACACACAAAACAACACACAAAATCAATTTAATATATATATACACCTTCGCAAACTATATATTATATATAGAAAATTGTTAAAAATATATATGCATACATATTAATAATGAAATAAAATTCAACAAAATATATATATTCATATATATATACACACACTAAAATATATATATATATATATATATTTAAAAATCAACACACACCAAACTATTACTCCCTCCGTTTCTATATATAAGATGTTTTAGCAAGTTTGGTGTGTTTCAAAATATAAGATGTTTAAGGTTTCATGCTCTCCTTATTCGTTATGCATAATAAATAATGATGCTTTTAATGCATCTATCATGTTCTCAACCACTAATTATTTCTTTGTTAATGACGTTTTTCCTACTTTTTAAAAAAGTTGTGCATGAAAAGAAGTAATTTAAAAGAATAAGGCAACATTGATTAGCTCCTTAATTCTTGTGCAAATAAGCAAAACATCTTATATATTGGAATGGAGGAAGTATATATATTATAAAATTTAAAATACACATATAGACATCAACCAAGACACCACACAATCAATATATACACACGCACGGAACAGGCATTACACACATAGCACACACAAACGCAATTACGTATATAAATACATATTATAAACACACACGGTCAACACTCCAAAACATTTGATGTTATAAAATATGTATAAACACTCCGAAATCAATAATTTATCATTATATTATCTACTAATTTAAAGTTAATCTGAAATAGAATAAATTTCAAATCAAAATGAGTAAACTCGATTTAGATTATTTTTGGAAGTGCAAATATTATTTGCTATCATAAATTATATTCATACCAAAATATTTTCAAATCAACTCACACAAAAACCACACATAAACTTACCCTCAAATATAGATGTTTACATATGTTCTCAAAACAAATAAATTTTCAAATAACTCGCCAAAACACAACACCATAAATATACACACACGCATCCATGCAAAAAAACAACTCACACACACCCGCACAAGAACATGCACACACACTGATTCAAATGGGAAATATACCCAAGCTCACGCCACACAAAATAGAAAGAATCACACTCACACGCAAGCATCACAACAGAACGGATGAGTTGGTCAACTGGGGCATGGACGTGGGTTGGGGCTAGCGACAGCGGCAATAGCAGGTGGCCTTTGGGTGAAGCGCTGGCAAAGAGGCACGGTTGGAGTAAGGCAGCTGACGAGGCTATGAGATGAAGGGAAGTTCCAGGCTTTTTCCTCTTTTTGTTGGATGTCTTCGCTGAAAGGAAGGTGGTGAGAGACAAAAATGGTGAAGGTACATATATGCGGTGGGAAGATGATGGAAGAACACAGTGTTTTGGGAAGGAATGATTTTTTTCTAGAGAGAGGACAAAGAGAGTGGAGAAAATGGAAAAGTAGAAGATGGAAAATGCGAATAAGTAGAAGAGAAACGAAGAGAGAGGAAAAGAATAGGTTTGTGGGAAAAGTCACGTAAAGACAATAAAAAGGGAATGATTCTGGAATCGGAAAAGCTGCATTTGAAATAACAAAATAAGGAACAAAAGTATGCTTTGGAAAGTTAGCAGAGGAACTAAATGTTTGGCATAATTAAAGGCACTGGTTTAGTGTATGATTTGGAAATTTTCCATTGCAATAAACGAAGGATTTCAAAAATGGAACGATGCTTTTAAAATGAACATGCGAAAGTTTAGGCAATTAAAAGTTTGAACGATTTAAATTTGAAACAACGAACGTATAAGGAAAACATTAATACTAAGGAATGGACATTAAACACTAAGAAGGTAATCAATGCTTGCAAATAAATGGGAATACAAATTTTTTAATTCAGAGGATGCATGATTTGGCTATAAATAAATAAACAATCAAATGTTTCGAAATTCAAAATGCACAAGAATATTTTGGAAATAGAAACTTGTCATTGGAACGTAAGTAAACAAATGGAAATAGGGAACCAAAAGGAATAAACATAGGGAAATAAATGGAAGGAAATGAACATTTAATTTCTTTGAAATTAACAACCAGGTAAGGAAAGGAATAATATCAAAGAATGGATGTTTAACTTTAAATTGTAAACAGTGTTGGAAAATAAAGGATACAATATAAATATTTTTGCAAATCAAATAAATAGTAGATGAAATAAAAAAATCGAAACAAATAAAATAAATAAAAGAAAATTTAAATTAAATCATTAAATAAAATATACTTAAATTGAGGTTGTTACAATACAGTTGCAAAAAGGTGAAAAATCAGGATTTGATTTCACTAGGTTGATATACCATGTGTACAACATATATCGCATATGATTTTTATAAATTTATACTCTTTCTGTATTATTGCATTCATTTGTATGTATGGTTTTGAAAACTCATCCATATAACATATGTATGCATATCATGCACTACACCAACTTTAGATTAAATTAACTCTGCTCTGGATTGCATAGTTTGTCATCAGTATAATCCTAATATTTTTCCATATAGAATTGTTACTATGAACTAGCATTGTCAACTTGAAATGGCCACATTATGACCGATGCTGATAACTTAGCTTATATGCTAAATTTCATTAATGTATTTTATATAAAATTTCCTAGGAGAATTCACGAATACCTTTTGATGAAAATAGTTGTTCTCTAAATGTTGCTATTTCACTTTGTTCTCATTGTAATGCTTACATAACATTTTTTTTGGCAAAGCCGACGAGGTTGAGTGGACCCATTTATTGATATACTCAGTCGATTACAAAGAAACAAAGAAAGCAAAAACAAACAAAAATAGTATAGGGACAACACAGCATATCAACAACTAAACTAAAGAGACAAAATGAACAAAATAAATATAAACAGTAGCATATATCATCAATGACCAAAAATTCTAGGATCAAATCTGAATTTGAGATACTTTAACCCATCCCTGATGTCACGCCACTCATGTTGCTTCCACAGTGAGTAATACATTGCATGATCATTGACAAAAACGCATGCATTCCTTTCTCTCCAAACAATGCTCACGAATTTGTTCAAGGCATAATTATATAACCTGGCTTTTTCCCTTTTGGTTCTAACTTCCTTTCTTATGTGTCTCCATTGATCAATGTTGTTGCTAGCATAAATGTCTTCACCAATTTGAGCAAGGACTTCCTTCCATAACTTCTTCACAATAGTGCATTCAAAGAACAGATGGTGCACACTCTCAAGTAGAACTCCACAAAATATGCAATTAAGGTCGATCCCCATCCCATGAGAGGCCAGCTTTTCTTTGGTAAGAATTGCATGTAAGTATATTCCACAAGCTCAAGTTTTCTTTTGCATTATTATCTCTCTTCCACACAAGTTTATGCCACCTGCATTCATCAAGAAGTGAAGTACCAAGCAAGGAAATATACATATTTTTAATTTTGAACTTCTCAACTTGTCATTTCCAAATAGTGCTGGAATTAGGATTAACTTGATTATTGCTGCTATTGATTATGTTCCAGATTGTCTGAACACTCTGAATGGTTATGCTAGGGAAGCAAATTTGGTTATGTACAAATAAATCAGCCATCTTGCAGCTCTGATGAAGACCAGATTGTTGCTTTTCCCGAAATGTGATTTCATCACCAATAATGTAACCAATGTCCAACCATGGATCTTCCCAAAAACTTATTCGATCATAAGCCAAATGAACAAATTTGAAGTATGAGATCAAACTGCTTTTGAGTTTATTAATAGTGTTCCAGGTCCAACTAGAACCCTGAAGAGTTTTCATGAGAAACAATTATCTTTGAGAACATTTTCTGGGACCAGCTGTAGTGGCCCGCAAATTTGTACTATCTGAGTTGGCTAAAACATCACAAGTCCAACCCAAATTTCCCAGAGGGTTAAAGAAATAGAAACAGACGGAAGATAAAACAAAAGAGAACATCAGAATCTCACAGCGGAACTGAACAAAATGTAATATCATATACCATAACTTTGAAATACAAAACTTGTATATGTACTTACATACATCATCCGAGCACAACACATATACATCACAGCGGAAATAATTCTAAATAATTAACGGTGAAGCCTCCTGCTTCAAGCTCCTCCAAGGTATTTGTAAAAGCCTGAAACGCTTGACCACCCGTACAAATTTAGGCACCCAAGAGTTTAGGGTAAAACAAGCAAAATAAACTCTGGGTCAGTCATGGGACTGGTGTGAGTAAACTCCAACAAATTTATTTAACTTTGATAAACCTTTTTGAAAGAAACGATAACTGTAAGACCAATCCACACATAAATACGGATGGATTTTACCTTACGATAACCCAAAAAAATTGATATCAAAGTCCGGTGATATTATAATAATGTCTAATCAAATAAATAACCATTTAGCAGAACGCTTGCATCTCACGCTCTGCATACATGGTATAAAATCAAAAACCGCAGAGAGCTTATTGGAGATTGGGTTCCAACTATGACAAGGTATGGGACCACCTTCCGATCAATGTACTCTAGAGGGGATACACTAGGGTTCAACAAGAACATCTTGCAACCTGGTTGTAACAACCCGGAATTTTGGCGATATAAATTAATTATTAGAATTTCAAAAATAGGAATTTCTGCAAACAATGGAATTTGGCCACGAGAATTTAAGCATTGCATTCGTCTCTGAATTTTGGTCAACTTTTATGTTTGGAGTTTCACGAACGGAGTCCGTATGAAAAAGTTACTGATGAAATACGAAAACGGATGGAAAATAAATAAACATAATATTTAATTAATAACTTACCTTATTTAAGCCAGTCGACCTGGGTAGTTTAATGCCTAGGCGGTCGATATGGGGGTTGACCGACCTATTGGGCGTCAAGCTGCCTAGTGACGGTTTGGGGTATTGTTTTATTATATTATTAAAAGGAATGGATAGATATAACTTAAAACTAATCCGACAGTTCTACGCCATTTCCACCCCTATAAATAAAGGGGTAGAGCCCATTCTCTTCCATTTAAACCTATAGTGGCAGCAGAGCTCTGCCATTTGTTTTCCTTTTCTAACCTAATTTCTAAATAAAACAAGTACGTACCCGTGCTTCGCACACGGGCTTCACGAAATTTAATACAGTGGTACATTTTTATATTTTAATTATATAAAGATGAAACTATATATTTGTAGGTTGAGTTTATTATGATTTAACTTATTTTTAGCATCGTTATAACATGTTTATCAATTAATCAGCTTAAATAATCCTAATACACAAATTGCATTGCAAGTTTTTTTAAAAGAATTAATTAGCATCATATGTCAACCATTCTTTACTTAATAACATTACGTCATGCATATTAATTTAAGTGATGATTAATTTCAAAAAAGATTCATTTTATAGGAGTATAAATTCATGTATTTAGTATGATAAATGTAGGGACAGTTTGGGTGTAGTCTGTTAGAGAATGGAGTTTTGATGACAACAACCTTATTTCAATATTAATTGATTATAATATATATACTAACACTTTTGTCTAGAATATATACATATACACACACAAATATACAGGATTTATATACAGGAATTATATACTGAAGACTGTACAGTTTAAAGATATTAGAGATTCAGAATTCAAAGATATTTCAAGACTCATGAGTATTCAAGATTTCAAGAGTTCAAGACTAATATAGTTATGGAGTTTAGATTATGTAAGACTCTAAATAGCACTCTAGGTTCAAATTCAAAATCAAATTCAAAATTCAAACTCAAATTCTGTTTCCAAATTCTATCTTCATTCCTCTCTATTTTTTATCTTTTCTATTTTTTCTTTCTTACTTTACTTTTGTTGTCAAACTCACGTTTTATAAGTTTTATATATTTTATATTTATATAGTTTTAAACTTTATAATTTTATAAATATGTTTATATAGTCTATATTTATGTTTTCATATGATTTCCTACTTTATAATATTAATTTATAACACTATATTTTAGTTCAAGAATTTCTAGAATTATATTTATATCAAAACACTTGAAAAATGCTCAAAAATTAATTTTGTACTAAGTATATGTTGACATAAAGAAAACACCATGTCGATATATAACTGTCATTTCTTCAATTTTGAAAGGAAGTGTCTTTTTACCATTTGTGACGGTTTTGGAGCGTTGCATCCTTTCACACACTATAAAAAGGGCTTGATTTCGAATTTTTAATCACTCCTTCTTCTACACTTTCACTCTCTTTCATTACACCATTATTTCTTATCATTTTTATGATTTCTACACCTATACTCTACCAAATTCAATTTTGTTTTCACTAATCTTCTTCTCTCTAGACTCTCCACTCATTACTCTCTGAATCATGTGCTATTGAAGAGTTATAGGGATGTTTGTAAAAGTTTGGGCTGTGTAAATCAGTGGTATTCTTTGTGGCTGTGAAATCAAGGACAGGTAATCTGTGGTATCCCTTGTAGCCATGAAATCAAGGAAGGTATACTTGATCAAGTGTGTGGGTGGAATGGTGGTATCCTTTGTAGCCGTGAAATCAAGGAGGGTTGTAATTGGATATTGATATAGTAATAAAACTCTACACAATCCAGCGTTGCGTGAGACTGGATGTAGGAGCAACTCCGAACCAGTATAAAATCCGGTGTGTTCTTTCCTTTTCTGCATTCTATTTCTGTTTATATTTATGTTTGTGTTTGATTCTGTATTTGTGATTGTGTTTGTGGTGTTTGATTTATATAGTAATTCACATAAGTTTTAGAATTTGTTTAAAATTTGTAAAAACCCTATTCACCCCCCTCTAGTGTTTGTTTAGCCTTAACGATCCATTCCGTAATCCCTAACAATTGGTATCAGAGTAAGATCTTCAAAAAGTTCATAATCTGATTTTTGAAAATAGTGATAATGGAAACCAACACTGGTAGCAATAATAGTTCTTTTGTAGAGGGTCAGTCCACTGTTAGACCACCACTGTTTAATGGTAGTAGTTATTCATATTGGGTATGTAGAATAAAAATATATTTACAGTCAGTAGGATTAGACACCTGGAACAGTACACAAAATGAATTTGTTGAACCCACAACTGCTTTTGCATAATGGAAAAATGAACAAAAGGCTGCTGCACAAGCAATTCTAAATCCATGAATATGTTATTTTGTTCATTAGATAGAAATGAGTTTAATAGAGTGTCAGTATGTAAAACTGCTTATGAAATTTGGAGAACTTTACAAGTTACTCATGAAGGAAGTAGTAAAGTTAAACAAACTAAAATAGCAATGTTAGTAAATCAGTTTGAGTTATTCAAATTGAACGAGAATGAGTCTACTTCAGATATGTATTGCAGATTTTAGGAGATAGTGCATTCATTAACAACACTTGGATAAACTTATTCTGAAACTGATCAAGTCAGCAAAATACTAAGTTCATTAACTCCGGAATGGGATCAGAAAAATTTGGCAATTAAAGAAGCCAATGATGTGAATAAAATTAAAATTGAGGAGTTAATGGAAATCTGATGTCTTATGAAGTCCAATTACAGAAGAGAAAAGAAAACATGCCAACTGAGAAGAAATCTATTGCATTATAAGCAACAACAAATGATTCTGGCTCGAGTAGTGAAGATGATGAAGAAACAGCTCTTATGACAAGTCATTTTAGAAAATTTCTGAGATATAGAAGGAAAAATTATAACCAAGGAAGTTCAAGAAGTAATGATGGTCAATGTTATAACTGCAACAAACCAGGCCATATAAAGAAAATGTGTCCATATCCCGATAAATCAACTCAACAAATAGACAACAACAATTCGTCGAGAAAGCGAAAGAAAGCATACACATTAACATTATACGATTCAGATTCATCGTCAAGTGATAAAGAACCAGAAACCGAAAATAAGAATATATGCTTTAAGGCAATTCATAATTCAGAAAATTTCAAAGAAAAGGATCTAAAAACCGGGTACGCCTTGATTAATTTCTAATTTTATTTGGTTGAATGGTTGCTTTGTTTGTTTGCTTTGATTTAAATTTAAAAACTTTAAAACTTAAACTTGAAATTTGAAATTCAAAATAATAATAATATAATAAAATAAATTGTTTGTGTGTTTACTAGGATTAGAATTATTTCAGGAAATCGTAAAACCTGAAATATAAATCGATAATATAAATTTCAATTCAGAAAAAATTAATTCTCTTTGAAAATAGACATATACGTCGACATACATATATGTATATGTCGAGATATCTGACCAGTAATTTGAAATTCAAATTTTGAATTTTAAAGGTTTAAACTTTCAAACTTCCCTCCAACTTTTCCCCAACTCCCAAGGTATGAAAAGGTGTCATTTCAATCTGAAAAGTTGTGCCTATTCAATTCATGTCCATTCAAATTCTATATGTACATCTATTCTCTCTACCTTTCATTCACAACTCAAAACAATATTATTTATATCTATTCTCTTCAAAATTATCAATTCAATGGTTTCCTCAAGTTCATCTCAAAAATTGAAGATAACCAAAACTATCAAAGGCTATCTTCATAATGACAAGGAGGCTATCAAAACCTATGGTAACTATTTAGCAAGTGCTAAAGTTAACACAGGTGGTTTCGCTATGTTTAGCAATTTTCCCTCTAATGATCTCGTTTCTCTTTTCGAACATAAAGAAGTCTTGAGTCTAATTGACTCTCGTGATAACGACGAAGTGTGTTATCCCAAACTCGTCAAGTTGTTCTATGCGAATCTCAATCGCGGATTTTACGAAGGCAACGAAAACCAAATTTGGAGTGGTGTCAAAGGCACTCAAATTGTTCTCGATGCCGAACTGAAACGACCCAAACTTCCCTGATCCCCGAAGAGACAGAGGAGCCCGGATTTCTTTGAGAACACGACGCATCAGAACACAAACATGAGAACATTTCATTGCTATTACAACAATTTACATCAGAGTAGAAGATATCAGAGTACTAATAAATAATTTACAGTGGGAAAATATCTGTGATTTAAAATACGAAACAGCGGAAAATATATACATAAATATAATGCGTAGCGGAAAACATCAACTACCACAACTGAAAGAAATACACATATACAATGCTTTACGAATATAGCTCCAGCTGTAATCTAGGATCCTGGGAAAAGAAATATCTACGAAAAAACAAAACTACTAGCTGCTCGTGTGGAAAATATGGGCACCCAGAGTTTAGGTAGAAACAATAAACTCCGAGTCAGTCATGGGATTGGTGTGAGAACTAAAACATTTATTAACTTTATTTAAAAGTTGGGTAAATTAAGGGACCACGCCGTATAACACGGAACAGGTTCACTGCCATGAATACTCTGAAATAAAACAATTTATAAACAACACAATGCTTTTCGAAAAATGAAGCTATTATAAGACTCAGGTCCCATCACACTATGCAACGCAAGCCGGAGGGTAGAGTTTTCCCTTATAATAGCCAAACATGCTTGGTATGTTTAAAACAAATCATTTTGATATTACTATAAGTGCATAGTGTCAAAATCACTTCAAATATAAATGTATCAATCATAAACGACATAGGTACCATATATTATGTCGACATACATAGGTTTAGAACTAAAACCGAACGATATCGTATTGTAAATTGGATATGTGTCACGAGTCAAGGCAAGGGATGACTCCTTTTGATTCGAGACACTCTAGCAATGCCTTAGGGATCAGACGCTGGCAAGCCCTTGGTTCCTGCAGGGCCAATCCATACTTACTTTAGTGGATTAGTTATTCCTGAACACACGTTTCCCGGTCCTATCGGACTTATCACTTGGCCAGTGGCGACCAATATATCTGAGGCGCCTCACAATCCATCATCCACATAAGTAAAAATGTCTGGGCTCCAAACCATGACACCACTTTTAGCTAGAAAGAAACGTCATGCACTCCCTGCGTCCCTGATTCCGTTTTAGACTCATACCGAGGTGTGAGGCTCGCGAATTAACGCTATACACAAAGCTATGCTAATTAAAGTCGTGCTTTAATCATCAACCACAAGACTTTGCTTCTCAACAAAAGCCTTGGTCGTTTGCATTTTAGCATACCTTATTGTCAATCCATACCGTACCATTGATTTCCACCAATATATAACCTCTAAGCTCGTACGTCTTAGAGAAGGGAGTTAAGCAAGAGAATAAATTCTCTGCCACCAAACAGATATATATTTAGCAGAGATCAATGAATACAGTATAAAGTAATACAATGTTAGACACACCATCCATTTGCAAGTCCGTTCTGGTTCTGAACGAAACCGGAGGCACCTTATTCCTCGTCCCATATATCCAATCCAGGAGAGAGGCCCTTGCATATCCGGTCGATCTCCAAGTACGTCTGGACGATCACCACTTATTACCTTGTCTTGGGTGTACAACCCAATCAAGACATCAGTAATCATCCATATGATGTGAAGATCTCCGGTCTTCAACCACCGTCTTCATCGTCGACTTTTAATCCTCGTATCAGTTATTCAGAATGGGATAAACCTAGTCTTTCCGAATAACTCGCGTATTTTATAATCAATAATCAAGTGCTATAAAAACACATCATACGCCTCGTTCCAATTCAGAATATTCTTTTATTCAAATATTCACATCTTTAGGGAAAGATTCCCATTAATTTTATCAAAGATAAATTCATTTAAACTTATACTTAAATCTTCCTTTGGATATCAATTTCAAAAGATTTTACTTTATCCTTTAACAATTCTAAACCCAATTAAGGTTTATTAACTAGTCGGGATTATCAAGCCTTAGGGAAGTAACCATTTATTTTATTATCCCAATCCCAACCTATCCATCCCATGGAGCAAAACTGGTAGTACTCCATATCTAACACCCATGGTGTTATCGGTAAATTTAATTACCCTTTCACGTTCAAATCTAATCAAAGATTTAACTATCGCCTGGAGTAAAACTGGCGGTACTCCATTCTCGATCATTTCATGAATTCGATAAATTTAATTATCCCATTCTCATTTTAATATACTTAAAGATTCATTAAAACTATGATTCAGTTTTAATCTCAAAAATCATTACTTAATGAGTATTCAAATTTTAGTAAATAAATACTGTCTTTAACTGGGTCAAAGAACCAATGTCATTTAAAACACAGTTCACGATAAACCCAAATCAGCTTCCATTAACTATGGAATATTCATGGAAAACAGATCAATATATAATCGATATAAATTTCCATATCAGACTAATAATATAAATGGAATAATGACAAAGCCTTTTACATTCCATAGATAGTAACGGTCTTCCTTTACAGAAGCACATCTCGATTATTACCAAATCGAATTCCATTCAATTCAAATTTTAATATATTAAATTGGAAAACTTTACTTTGGAAAAATACTATTAATATTATTTAAAAGATTCATAAACTCCAAATCCTATCTTCACTGTTAATTGGGTTAAAGAACAAACGTTATTTAAAACATTATCCACGATAAACCCAAAAATCAATTTTCATTTCAATTCCAATTAAATTAATTAATTGGTAAACTTCTCTAAATCTTAATTAAAAGATTTATTCTATTCTCAACTGGGTTTAAGCACAGTATTATTGAAGACATCATTCACGACAAACCCAAAATCCAATTTGATATTAAACACAACGCTCTGAATAGAAATTAATATCGGCTTATATTCAATATCAAATTCTGGAATCAACGGATATCGTATTGGGAATAATAATATCTGTATCTTCCAAATTCCTCCACCATAACCGTATAATCACGAAATCCAATATCGAAACATTCTGAATATTATTTCCATTTAAATCCTTTCCACTTCATTCGCTATAAAATCCTGGTTATTTCAAAAACCATTTACAAATCCAATTTATTTATTTAAAAACATTGGATGGTTATTCTAGTTAATAACTAGTTCATTTAGATAAAAATATCTTTTATCTTTTCAAAACTTGGAAATTTCATCCAAAATCTTTCCAAATCATTTATTATGATTTTACACAATTTTTTCATATTTTTAATAATTTTATTAAGGCCCTTACAGTCGGTTTCCAATAACGGCCACCGAACTGCATCCATAGCGACCTTATCTGAAATTGATTTGGACCTAATTAAAAATCCAACCGTTCAAGTTTAAATCTCTTATATTCATTGGAAAGATCTTTTCGATACAAACATAACGGTTCCAGTTTTAGGAGAATATGACGGTCTGATCTCCCGTTACATCCATTTGAAGTTAATGGTTGAAATTCGCGAACAATCGTTGTGCGGCACGTTCTATTCAAACCATTAAATATAAATTATATATATATCGTCGATTTCCATTTTAAAATGTATTTTATAAATCGTTTATAAATTCATTTTAATACGATTTCAACTTCGTTTTCAATTTTAAATCAAAATTGAATATTCCATATCATTATAATATTAAAATGATAATATTTTCAAAATATCAGATTTTGAAATCAATCCTTTTCCATATTTATTATAAAATAAATAAAATCGATAGAAAACTTCGTTTGAATAAAAATGGCGTACATCTACTTAACTGGCTTCATATTCATTTCAGTTATGAATATTTTAATATTTTCGTGTCCATCCAAAATTGGACATCAAAATCATATTTTAATTCTTTACCGAATATTATTTTAAAATATTCGGTATTTCTAAATTGGAATCAGACTCAATCAATTACCATATAATTTTATTTATATGGATTTCCATACATCGCATGTATTCAAAAATAGTGAGAAACAACTATTAAACAGTCAATTCACATCCAGAGTGCAATTTACAACTGTATAAGCATTAAATAATTAAATAACGCTTATCACAGTCTATCAATCAATCGGTTGACGTACAATTATATCCAAGGGAGATGTGAATTAATTATCATCCCCAGACCCGTGTGGGGCTTTCAATCATCAACAAATAATTGGGCGATGTCTAAAATTATCGTTCCAATACCCGTATGAGGTTTACATCACAATCCATGTAAATTTATATAATATTTCACAGTTTAATAATGATAACATTAAAACTATACACATCCATCATCCACCAAACAAATATTACAATCACAGGCAATAAATACATATTCAATTATAAAAATAAATAATTGTACAACATTTTGAGTGAGAGAATTCTCACTTTGGTTTCCACTCTGCCAGTCTTTATTGAAGGGTTTTGTTTTTAAACTAAATTAAACGATCGTTTAATTTAGCTAAAAAATCAGATTGCTCCATTTCCATTCTAGTCAGTTCCATATTGTAGCGTTAGTCGCCATGATCGCCACATGACTGAAATCACTGGATTTCGACCTCGTATGTAAAAGATATGACAATATTTGCATTAACTACAAAAATGAAATAATTAATTATATAATTAATCAACTAATTACATTATTAATCACCCTAATCCCCTTCTTCCTCTGGCCGATTGTTTGAACCCGTGCTCCAAACCTTCCCACCGCCGTCGCCACTAGCAGGATCCACCGGAGATCGATCCAACGCCGGCATCCTCTTCAGCGTCACGCCGCCTACTTTCGTGCCCAGCCCCTTGAAACTTGAGCCCGCCTTCACGCCGGCATCTGGCCACGAATGGCCATGCTTTGCACACAAAAATCGAGGCGAACACTCCACCATTGATGATCTCTACCGTTGAAGTGAGAGATCTCACGTAGACGAAGGTTTTTGCCTCTGGAAGTTTGGAAATTCATCGAGTAATGGGGGAGATCGGAGGGGTGCAAGCTTGGAACGATAATCGCCTTTCAATTTTTAGGGCCGGCGGAAATTCTGAACGGGGAGAGAGAATAGGTTTTAAACATTTAATATATATATATATGTATGTATATATATATTAATATAAATTAATATTTTAATTCTCCAATTACTTTGAAATAACTCCGAACTCTAAACGAGCCCCAACGACTATCGTTCCTAGCTAAGTACCCCCATTCCGGACACAATGGGATATGTTTCGTAAGCCAATTCTACCGTTTTGATCTGTTTTTATCAAAATTAAAATATAAATTAATAACGGTCAATATTGAATTTGAACGTACATTTTAATTTGCCGGGGCCACAAACTGA
The DNA here is from genome assembly GCA_030737875.1 of Allium sativum. Classification (NCBI taxonomy): domain Eukaryota; kingdom Viridiplantae; phylum Streptophyta; class Magnoliopsida; order Asparagales; family Amaryllidaceae; genus Allium; species Allium sativum. Next base: position 676,397,571 of record CM060926.1, on the reverse strand, counting down.
CTCCAAAAATTTCAAAAAAATTAAATCTAGCTATGTTTTGACAATACGATCCTAACAAAATTAATCTCATCGAATTTGGAGACCGTTTGAAAAATGGCCTTTTGATTGGTCAATTAAATTTAAATTGAAATTGAAAGCACATTTAAATTTACTGCGCTCACATATGAAATCCAAAAATTAAGAAATTTTAAACCTGACTATAATTTGACATTCCGGATCCAACAAAAGTGGTTTCATCGAAAACGGAGGTCGTTTGCAAAATGACTATTTTTAAGGGCTTATATATTATTAAAATATGTATTCCACAGCGACTATTTTGAATTTAATTTAAACATAACTTTCAATTTATAAAGTGAAATCTTAGTTTCTTACATTCATCAGAAAGATATAGTTCAAAATATTCCAGCATTTCTTGTATCGTCCAATTATGACTTATATTGAATTCTGTATATTCGATTGAAGTTTGAAACCATATTTTCAAACTACCGCGCCATTTTGAGTTCGTTTTAATTAAATTTTAAATTTATAAGTTCTTACTTCGATTTAAATAAATTTTAAATTGTTATTATTTAAAATAAATCATTTAAAATATTCAAAACCTATTAAAATAGCTAAAATAAAATTTTTAAATTGGTTCAGAGATTCCGGGTTGTTACACAAACTCTTAAGCACTATTCTAAATTGTAAAAGCACGGGCTCGTATTTTTCGGATTTTATTATCGACAAAACCGATTTGGAACATATTTGAAGATGGTGTTCCAATGGAGTTCAAAAATCGCTTCTTTCATCCAAAAACAAGAATTGTCAACCTTATCCTCCAACATACTATCACTCCCCGTTCCGGAAATTTCAACAATCCAACTCTCAAAGTTCAAACGGATCTTTTTGCTATTATGGGTAGCTATATTATCAATTGGGCTGAAATGATCTTAAATGAAATTAAGCCCACAGAAATATCGTCAAGAGAAAACACTCTCTACTATGGTGTTTATCTCACTAGTATTTTCAAATACTTTAATGTTGATCTTCATGGAGAAGAATTTGTGCCTAGAAAAGTGTTTGACGCATCAAACATTCATCTCATGCAAATTCCTCTCATTTTCAAACCGTATGAGACATTCGAAGCCAAACAAGCTCGAATGCAATAAGAACAAGAGCCAATGGAAGTCAAAGAAGAAGGAGAGGCTTATATAGAAAGTGTTGAGTATCCAACCAACACTAAACGCATTTAGAAAGATACGATTATTCAAAATCAAGTGAAAATCGTCAACAATCAACAGAAGCTCAACAAGAAACTCTCCAAAATATCCAAATTCATGGTCAAGATAGGAAGAAAACTTGGAATTTCATCTTCCTCATCATCATCTGAAAACTAGTCTATCTAGTTTAATGTATCTTTATGTATTTGCTTTTATTTCCTTGTATTTGTTTTCAATCTCGTATTTAAGTGTCTCTTGATTAGTTGGATGTAATTGCTTTCTATTAAGTAATGAATGGAGTTTTATTCATGTTAAAATCATCTTTACGTCTCTGTAAAAACTTTAGAACTAATTATAATATAATAGAGATCAAAAGAATTTAAAATTTCCAAATTTTTCACTATGGTATGTTGACATCCATTCAAATTTGAAAACTGCCAGATTTTCAAATTGTTTCAAATTTTAAAATTAAAATAGCTACTCACATCCATTCAAAATCCAACGAATTCCAGACCCTATTTAAGCCTATTTCTTCTAGAAAAAGTCATTATTCCATTTCTCCTTCTTCCTTATTCATTTCTTGTCAAATCCATGGCAAATCCTATTCATAGTCTTAGTGAAAATCTAGAAGAAACCTTGAATTCTTTCAAAAATATTCTCTCTATCATTCTATGAAACCAGCGTCATCTCGAACTAAGCCAAATAAAGATTTTTGAACAACAAGAGAAGCATTTTGATGCAATGTGATGGCTAATCTCCTCTAGTTCTTTCAAGAGATGAAGATAATAATCTTGCAAAAGCCCCGCCAACCAAAGAAGATGAGGATTGGGAGGTCATTAAGAAGGATTCTATCTTTGGAGAAGACGGTTGGGTTGAATCCCCAAGAAATGTTTAATTATTTGGTACAATTTGATAGGTTCGTTTGAATTTGATTCTACGATTTGAAACGTGTGTGTGTGTATGTATATTAAGACATATGGCGTGATTGGATTTGATTTGATTTGGTTTGTATTTATATAACAAACAAACGTACATAATTATAATACTTGGATTGGTTTGTATTTAATCATCATATTGCTAGGAATTACTATTTAGGCTTGTATAGATTAAGGGGTGGGGGGGGGGGGGGGTATTCTACTTTGAATTAGTTATAGATAAAGGGGGAATATCATGATAGGATTAGTTACTTAATTTCTTGATTTTGTTTAGATGGTTATACAACTTAGGGGGAGTTGTTTTAGAATTTCTTTTTGATAATGCCAAAGGGAAGAAATTATAAAATATGGACATAGTTTAAAGGATTCATATAGACAGGGGAAGTATTTAAAGGATCATCATCAACAGGTATATACAGGTATGATATTTTATAAACTAAGGTTGTCATCATCAAAAAGGAGGAGATTGTTGGAGAATGGAGTTTTGATGACAACAACCTTATTTCAATATTAACCGATTATAAAATATATACTAACACTTTTGTCTAGAATATATATATATATATATACACACACATATGCACGATTTATATACAAGAATTATACACTGAAGACTGTACAGTTTAAAGATATTAGGGATTCAGAATTCAGAGATATTTCCAGACACATGAGTATTCAAGATTTCAGGAGTTCAAGACTAATATGGTTACAGAGTCTAGATTATGTAAGACTCTAAATAGCATTCCAGGTTCAAATTCAAATTCAAAATTCAAATTCTATTTCCAAATTCTATCTTCAATCCTCTCTATTTTTTATCTTTTCTATTTTTTCTTTCTTACTTTACTTTTTTTTTCAAACTCAAGTTTTATAAGTTTTATATATTTATATTTTATATTTATATAGTTTTGAACTTTATAATTTTATAAATATGTTTATATAGTTTATATTTATGTTTTCATATGAATTCCTACTTTATAATATTAATTTATAACACTATATTTTAATTCAAGAATTTCCAGAATTATATTTATATCAAAACACTTGAAAGATGCTCAAAAATTAATTTTGTACTAAGTATATGTCGACATAAAGAAAACACCATGTCGACATATAATTGTAATTTTTTTCAATTTTGAAAGGAAATGTCTTTTCACTATTTGTCACGGTTCTAGAGCATTGCAACCTTTCACACACTATAAAAAGGGCTTGATTTCGAATTTTTAGTCACTCCATCTCCACTTTCACTCTCTTTCATTACACCATTATTTCTTATCATTTTTACACCTATACTCTGTCAAATTCAATTCTATTTTCACTAATCTTCTTCTCTATACACTCTCTACTCATTACTTTCTGAATCAAATGCTATTAAAGAGTTATAGGGATGTTTGTAATAGCTTGGGTTGTGTAAAGGAATCAGTGGTATTTGTGACACCCTACGTCCGTTAATGTCACTCACAAAGGGAATGCATTAAGTTTCGTGAAATGTTATGGGTAAACAGAAACATAAATATTACAAGACAGACATAAAATAACAGTAGAATTAAAACTTTATTTATAATAAAACATCGTGGTTCAAAAACAGCATATGTCTGAAATACACAAAAACCATTACAACATAAAAACTAATGTCTTGTGCTTTAAAACATCAGAGTACATGAAAGAAGCAAAATTTCCCCAAACAAAATATAGCCATAGCAACAAGGATAAGAGCTTGAGCCATACATCTAAGCGGCTCCAGCAAAATATAAGCAGAATCACGTTCAAGCACGAGTGTTCCCGCCCTTAGAACCTTGGGGGAGGGGGGGGGACGAAAGAAAGAAGAGGAAAAACAAAAAGGGTCAGACATAAAGTCTGGCTAGTCCAGTTACTTTTAGCAAGTAAATAAATAAAAGTAGCATGACAGGCATATAAAGTGGATAAGAGAGAGATAACTACATAAAAGACAGGTATGACAAGGTAAACAGGATAGGGTGTATGCGCTTCCTTAATGATTACTCTAACTACTACCCTAATCAATCGGCTCCCTAATCCGCGTAGATACTCTATGCCGGCCCCACCACAGGATGTATCACGTCCTAAAGTGGTAACCCTTCGCTGATATGCACAACCCCATATCTACAGGTGTCACGGTCGTCTTATCCCCCTCTGCCCGGCCCATGCACACACATGACCCGGTCGGTTTGCGCCGCCCACACTGTCCTCCACATTTGGATCTCTTACAATCAGTTCAGTAAGCGTGCCCCTTCTCCGACCTAGTTCAGAGTACTTTGTTTGATAACTACTCCGAGTTACTGACTGAAACGGGTCCCACACAATATGATACAAGCTCTCCCTTTTGTCTTGTATCCCCCACTAGGTTTTCCACAGGTTATATTTACCCTAAAAGGTGTGTTTAATTATATAACCCTAATCTTTCTAATGGTTATGCTTACCTATAGATGTCTTTAATACATAACCCCCAATTGGTTAACTTTTGTGGGCCTATATTTAAATATTACTCACCCATCTCAGATATACTTAACTTAACCCCCATATTGTTCAACCAAGTTTACTTAACCCCTATTCATGTTTATGTTCACCTAAACCCTATGGATTCAACTAGGTTAAGTATTTCAGTTCCTTACCATGTCCATCTATGGTTTATAACGGGCTAGACTTCTCACATTAGGCATACAGCTTGTGGATGTTGGATATGCCGGTAGGGTCCGGGCAGACTTTCTCCACAAGCTGGGCCTAACCTCGTGTCTTAGCCCGTCTCGTATTTGTGAACTTAGACCCCTCGCATTAGATTGAACATTTGCGGTTGCTGGATATGCCGGTCGGGTCCGGGTAGACTTCCACCACAAATGCAATCTAACCTCATGTCATAAGTGCAGTTATAGTTCTAATTACTGTAATCCTAGGCATTTTAATTTATTAACCAATTAATTATACGTATGCCTTTATAGGTGTTCATTCCCATTTACCCAATTATATTCATAGTGTATTATATGTCCAAATTCATATTCATTATTCAAGTTATGCCGATTCTAATGTTTCCCCCCATTCCCTAACTAACGCATTCGCATATATTTGGCGTCATGCCTAAGCTAGAAAGTAGCCTGGCCACAAACAATAAAAGGGAAAGGCGATGGGAAGATGACAATAGTGATTATTCTAACATAACTGGCATAAATATATATACCGGCATAGACATGTAATTGGCATAATAATAAGGTGGACATAAAAATAGATCTAGTGAACAGGTGATGATAAACTAGATCTGACATAATAAGGATGCCCTAATAGGCATGAATAGACCTAAATAAGGATTCATATATCCAACTAATGATAGACCTAAATTAACCACCACATGATAGGTACAAGATGATCCAGAGGGAGAATTAGATCTAAACAAGATTTTAACTATCCAAATAATGGCAGATCCAAATTAACCACAAACATAGATAAAGGTTAAGGTCCACATATGTGACATGATAAATTATCCACAAAGGAATTAGATCTATAAAGGTAGATCTAGCATGATAAAGTTTAGGATCCAAGAATATCATAGATTCGCAATTTGTATCAGATCCAAATCACAGTCATATCACGTTTACTTTTAATATTTAAATCTAAAAATAACTAAACTCACAGTGTTTGGATTTTAGAAGATAGAAGAGAAATTGTTGGTGTTGAATCTCAGATCTATATTTGAATCTCTAAATGATTAGCTCTTAGTTGATTGTTGTTGAAGAAAAGATTCGATTCAGTTCAGGCACCGGCAACATTTGGCTTCCATTGATTTTCAGTGAAGAAAACAAGAGAAATGGACCTTTATTTATAGCTGCCAGCCTCTAGAAATCGACTGCCACCACATCCTTAGGGGGGTCGACCCCCCCCCTTAAGGGGTCAACCATGGGTTGCCACCCCCTTGAGGGGTCGACCCTGGGGTCGACTCCTTTGGGGTGGGAAAATTGCACCTCTTTATTTTCGGATTTCAAACTATTTTTTGATTTATTATATATATAATTCTTCTATGCGTATACAAGCTTCAAACCCTCACAACTTCTTCATACGGTGTCCTTTTTATGCAAACCAAATGTCTATCTTGACCAGAATTTCGAGACGGACGCAATGGCGCAGTCTGTTTCCCTTAATTCTGAATATTAAATTAATTATTATTTAATTTTTCCTTTTTAGTGCTGTTAAAATTTCGGGGTGTTACATTCTCTCCTATTTAAAGGATTTCGTCCTCGAAATCTTCAAGTTAAGAAGAATGTATATTCTACCATCCATCACCCATCTACTCATCCATCAATCACAGACATCCATTGTCCTTAAAGATTTCTAATGATTATATGAACATATGCAAAGGTGTGTGTATATGTCCCAATACTAATGCGAAGATCAGGTGGTCTACTGATTCAGTCGACCTCCTTAATGCAATGTATGTTAGTGTCATGAATTCAATATGTATGCAAATAATCCTATTATAACATGTAAGTTCTATATGTGTGCACACTCATTCATCTAAATGCAACATCCATTAGATAATACATTCATTTTCATCCATTAAAAGCAAAGAAAAATGCACGCACATCCAAATGCAGTATGAGAGTGATTGAGCCGATCTAGTGCCTAATGTGTGTGTATATGCATCCATAGGCAACCACTAGCAAACACTTGCATCCACTTGGATCCATCAAACATAACATGTCTCAAACACATGTTTAAATTCATAGGATTCCTATCTAAAGGTCGAAAATACTATTGATAGGACATACTCAAATGATATAAACAAGTATTGATAGAACTTTGGAAAAGGAGTTAAGAACATACCCTCGAAAAGGAAAGGGTACGAAGCACGAATCTTGTCTTCGGTCTCCCAAGTCGCATCCTCTGGGTTATCTCTATATTGAACCTTCATCAACTTGATTCCTTTATTGCGTAGCTTCTTAACTTCTGATCCAAGAATACGGGTAGAACTCGTCTAACTGTTGCCTCCAGTTCCACTTCTACTTCCTCTAATATACTTAGCTCAACAACTTCCGCTGTAATGACCCGGGTTTTCACATGTCACTAACACGTATATGAATTGATCGTAAGGACGTATTTTCAAATACGATTTAAAAATCCAGACTTTGAGTTTTCTAACCCTGTTAATTGATGAATAATAGCATGTACACAGGTGAATATCATAGCACTTGCTAAAGCTAGTTTTGCACATTCATGTATGATAGCATCTGTTTGATAGCGTTTATTTAAATTGATTTTTATACAGGTTTGAAAGATAACACCTTTTAACAGCAAATTTTAATGCTATTTTTAATTTTTGGGTTTTTGTAAACTTTTGATTTAAAAGTCTAACACTTGAATTAAAATTTGACAAAACCATTCTTTTGTCAAAAACAAGTTCAAAGATTCATTTCATGTTCACATATATGCCAACAAAATGCATGAACATGATATTTCCTTTTTCAAGCATATTTTCATTTTTTATATAAATGTATATAGTTGTTTAGCATACACTAGTACTAACCAGAAGTGAAAATCTAGAAATATATTAGTTCACATGTTCAAGAACAAAAGGGTACAAATATTTTCAGATTTTACAACACTTGCAAGGCAAGTAAATTTCCTTTATGTTCTCATGTTAAATCAAGTTTGCAAAGAAAGATTTTGCATTTATGTATGCAAGAAAAACAAGAGCAAGAATGGTCAAATTTTCAGTTTTTAAGTCTTCTTCCTTTCTTACAAGTTTTTTTGAAATTGACATCCTTTTGCATTTTCCAAAGGCATGAATCATCTTGTCATGAACATGTACAACTCTTGCATATATGTCAAGTTCTTTACCTACACTAGATAACTACAAATACATAGATTTTTTTCCAGAGATTTTCATATCAAATTCCATCACATTGCCGAGGTCATACTTGCACAAATATTTTCAGATTTTGCCAATACTTGCAAGGCAAGTAGGGGTTTTAGATATGATTAGTTAAATCAACTTTTATGAGGAGATTTTGATGTGAAAACACCATGCAAGAAAACTGATTTTTGATGGTACAAAAATATTTTTATTTGTTTCAAAAACCAAGGTAGATGCTGAAGGATCATAAGCATTTAATTGGTGACCATTCATAAAAACAAATAAGGAGAGAAGAGAAAATCTTGTACAAGGCATAGGATATTTTTAGGAGGATATAGGCTGAGTAAGCCATGTGAATGGAGAGAGTTTGCTGTTTTGATTTGACGGGAGGAAGATTTTTTTCAGAAATCTGAAAATAGATTTTTCACTTTTCAAAACAGATTTTTAAAGACACATTGTTTTATAGCTTTCTCCACTATAAAAGGGCACTAGCACACACTCATTTCACACACACAAACACCTCAGTTTATCAGTGTGAAGAGAAGAATTTGGCTAAGGATTTCATACCCTTTGTTGGTGAGTAAACTTTCCTATATTTGATTACTTGATTTTCTTCTTAAATTGCTGCTATGAGATGATTTAGACTGTTGAGTTTTGAATGCATCAGCCTGGGTGTATATTTCATATAAACACACACATGGACATTTGTATACCTTCTGTTAAAGTTATCCTACTATGAACATAATCGTTGGGTTATAGTTGGATGCTAGTTAATGAGTGCAAACCTTTATCTTCCCTCTGTTTCAAACTGCAGTTGCATGAATAAGGAATGCAAATATGTTATGATGATTCTGATTGATAAGTTTTAAACCCTCCTTTACTTCACTTGGATTGGCAACCATAACCTTATCATACACTTATCAAAAATATATACATGTATATAGGATTTGTTGTATGATTTTTAACTGTCCCTGAATAATGGAAAAGTATTTAGAAAACGCTGTAAAACAAATGGTAGTATAGTGGTAGGAAAAACTGGTGCCATTTGCATCTATACCTAAATTTGTCACAGGTATGATGTTAGTATATATTACACTGGTATGATGTGAGAATATCGAATAAAGATTAATTCACATCTACATGTATGAAAACTGGAGTGAAATAAACAGTATCCGGAAAATCCAAAACTCTGTTTAACATAGCAGCATGTTTATTACAGAAAATACAACCATAAGAATAAGCAGAATAATGAATATAAACTAGAAATTAACGCTGGAGCTTAAACTGTCCATGATCCGGAACAGTATGCATAACCTGTAAACCGAAAACAAAGCCTATGTCTATTTAATAAACAAACGTTTTGAGTTGGGTTAAACACTCAAAAACCCGATGTAGTGGATCGAACCAAGGTGTGCGTGGCATAAAGGCTGGGCTGACGTTCAAGGAAAAAGAAAAAAAATAAGAAAAAAATATATATAAAAATAACAAGAAAACTAAAATGAATGCATTATGTTTAACATAGGGAATCAAAGAACAGAGTAGACAGGGTAGGAAGTTAAAACATCTAAAGAGTAAAGTAAGGGGGAGGAGTAAGACAGTAGCTAGAAGAAATAGCAACAGATTAAGGACCAGAAATAGTAAAGAATCTGTGGAAAGAAGAACAGAGAGAATGGATGAAGTTCTGAGGTGCGTGTATAGTATGAGCATGGACCGGAGATGATGTGTCCACCTATTTAGGATAACAAGAAGAGGGACAAGGATATCAGTTCCTATGCGTGTGCACGACGTGCATCACTGTGCACTGTTTTGTGTTCAAGCGGAACAAGAAGAATGGACGACAAAACAAACAAGGGGACAAGAAGCTTAGGTGAACAACTCGTTTGTATCATGACTATTGAACCAGGTTATTGAGTTTTCTCCCATCAAAGTCATGAAAGGCACACAAGAAGTTGAGTAAATAAACTCAGGAAAAACAAATTTAATTCGGTTTATAACAAATAAAAAAAATGTACTTACATTAAACAAAAGATCGTTAGTGGTTCCTTAAAGAAGCCAGGAGGGAAAGTATGGAGACAGTAGTATAGAAAAGGGAGAGAAAGAAGGCGCAACAATAGGGAGGAAAGAGGGCGTGAGTGGGGGTGGGCTTATTGGGTATGTGAAAACTTAAATAAGAAAAAGTCTGGGCAAAGTTTGTAGGCATCATAAGGTTGGACGCATCTGACATATAACCTGATCATAGAATTAGCATTCATAAAGAAGTGAGGCATCTTAAAACAGGGAAGAATATATGTTGGGACACAGATGTTAATCCAGGTCTATGAAAGAGAGAGAAAAAAAAAAAGGGGAAGTCAGGCGTTGCTTTGCCTGTTCAAAATGGGGGTGTTGTGTGTTAAATGCATATGAACTCGACCAGCTCAAAATATACAAATATGTATCAGTTAAAATAACAATAATATGGAGAAGACCAAGGAACGAAAGTAGTGGTAAAAAAAAAGAGGAGAAAGTCGACCGAGTAAGATCAGACGTTGACAGAGGATGAAAGTTTAAAACAGGAACGATAATTTTAATTAAAATTATAAAATTAATTTGTGATAAGAATTTGAAATGACTTCTAAAAGAAATACTCGACTTGTAAAGGCAAACAAAAGGAAGTTAATCAAAAATGAAAGATCAGATATGGCTTGACAAGAAGTCGAGGAATCAGCACGGAAGCTGTAAATTTGTTAAATTATAAATTTTTATTTTATAGTTTAAAATAGAAAATATTTTCTGGGAAAATATTTAAAAGTGTAAATAAAACGAAGTAACAAAACTGTATGTAACCCATACGATTTGTCGGTCTAAAATGTAGTCTGGATTTCCGGATACAAGAAACCAAACAGGAATAGTTCTGTAGCATATAAGAACTGTAAATGATATTTTTAATCGTGGTTGGATTAAAAAGAGAAAATAAATATTTAAATAAAAATGGGATTTTTATTTAAATAGCAAGTCGAGGCAGAAAGTGAAATCAGGATTTAAAAAACAGTTTTTGTCAAGTTCCGAAATTCAAAAAAACAGAAACTGTAGTTTTAAATTAAATTAGAAATGATTTTCTAATAGGATATTTAAGATCGAAAGAAGTCGATCGAGTGTAGAAGATCATACGTTGTTTGACCGAAGCCGAGAAGTCGACACAGAAGCTGTAATCTTTAGAAAATTATAAATTTATTTTATAATGTATTTTCTAGTCAAATATTTAAATTTTAAACAAGGAAGAAGAAAACTGTTTGTAACACATACGATAGAATTTGTCGGTTTTTATCTAATAACTGAGATATCTGATATAAGAACTGATCATGAATAGTTCTGAACTGTACAAAGCAAGAACTGTGGAAAATGTTTTAACCGTGTTTAGACTGATAATAAAAAGAGGAATTTTATCCGTATGGAAAGAAGAATAAGGAGATCAAGAATAAAGGATCAAAAGGGAATTTGACGAGAAAATACCAAGTGTAGACGTGGTAAAATGAATGATTTAATCATAATTTAAATCATGTATGAGTGATCAGATAAATGAAAAATGATGACTAAAATTTTCTGAAGAAAAATAGAGTAAGAATTCATTTGTAAAGATGTTGAACAATACGGAAAGAAAAACCCGTGCGACGCGAACACTAAAATGGACCGTTTTGAAGAGATGATCAATATACCAGATATTGACAAGATAATCATGTACTCTTTGGTTTAACTATAACTGTATATGCAGATTAGATTATAATTATGTTTAGATTTATAATTTAAAAGAAAAATGTTCGTTAATCATTTCAAAGAGGCCGAAATAAAAATATTTCACTTTGATTTGATTATACATTGCACGTCAGAAATTGTTGAATTGAAGACGGCGAGATACAAGGACTACTTTCGAATAGTGCCTTTGGTTTGTCCAGTCCCAGGACAACTCGTATGGACGAATGTCTGACAGAGTATTTCCAACGGTCACGCCGTTGATGTTACGAATATACCAAGTTGGTGGGGAGAAGGTAACTTCTCTTTATTGTACACCCAGTGTGTACTTGTATAATCAATATGTGATCACGGATTTGACGATGTGGCATTCAAAGTGAATGGTGACCAGATGTTCTGGAAGAGAAACGTAGCCTCAAGCCTCACACCCAGGAAATGACAAAAATCGGGCTGGTAGCATGGCTATGTGGGTCGCTCCCATTAGGCTATAGTATCACCTATCTAGAGAAATTCCTTTTGTTTCTTGATCTATCGATTCTGCCCATTCGGGGATGGTTGCCGTACACAACCATCTGTGATATACATTCGATACACTCAAGAGAAATGAGTGGTCGGTCATGTGAGGGTCGGGTTGCAAGACGTTCTTGTTGAACCCAGATGTATTTGCCTCTAGAGATACATCATCGGAAGGTGGTCTCATACCTTGTCAGAGTTGGAAATCCAATTTCCCTAAGTGCCAAGCGGTTTGTATTTGTATACTATATCGGAGAATGTGAGATGCAAGCATTCTTCTAGATTCTAAATTATTTGTGGGAAACTTATATGATAATATCTGATTTCGTGTATACAAAGTGTTTTGATCTAATAAGGTAAAAACCCGTTCCGTACTTATGGCGTGGTCTTATGAGATATTTTCTTCAAACTGTTTTTTTAACTGTTTACTTATACCAGTCACCTGACTGACCCGGAGTTTATTTTTCTGTGTTTTCCCTTAAACTCTTGGGTATTCATAACGCTTGTTATGAATAGACAAGTGAATCAGGATTATGATGAAACTTGTGAAGCTGGAATGAAGATTTTGCTGTGTGCTGGTCCATCTATCTACTGTATAATTAAGTCAAGAAGTTTGGGTTTCTATGATATGTAAAATTACTGATGTGTTGTGTCACTAGATTCTGTATGCTCTGATGTAATATATTCCGCTGTGTAATGTTATAAAGTATTATCTTTTGTGAAAATTCCGCTGTGAGATTCTGATGTTCTGTGTTTTATCTCCTATCTATTCTTATTTCTCATTAATGGCACGACTTCCGATGTGTTCGAAAGTTGGGTCGTTACATCCGCGGTGTCATGCAAGCACTTCCACAGATGAGAAACATGGAAAACATCATGAACGCCAGATAGATTTTCTGGGAGCTTTACTCTATAGGCCATTTGGCCAATCCTTTCGGTTATGGGAAATGGCCCCACAAATCTAAGTGCCAATTTCCCTACAGAACCGAAGCGAACCACATTCCTCAGAGGTGACACTTTAATAAAAACTAAGCCTCCCACTTCAAATTCGATGTCAGTCCTTCTCTTGTCTGCGTAAGATTTCTGCCTATCTTGAGCTGTCTTCATTCGCCGTATAATAAGATCAGTCTTCTCGGACATTTCCCTAACCATATCTGGTCCAAGAAATAGTCTTCCTGTAGATTCCCACCAACAAGTTGGTGACCTACAGGGTCGTCCGTATAATGCTTTAAAAGGTGCCATGCCAATGCTAGCTTGATAACTGTTGTTGTCAATAAACTCTACTAAAGGAGGATGCTCTTCCCAAGTCCCTCCGAAGTCTAGGATACACAACTTTAAAAGATCCTCAAGAATTCTATTCACCCTCTCCGTCTGCCCATCGGTCTGAGGATGATAAGCGAACAACTGTGTACCTAATGCTTCTTTCAAGCTCCTCCAAAATTCACTAGTGAAGATGGGGTCACGATCGCTCACGATGCTGGAAGGTATTTCCATGAAGACGAACTATCTCACGAACGTAAACTACTGCCAACCATGATGTCTAAAATCTGTGGGTCACCTTGCAGTGAAGCTCCTATCTGATCCATAAGAGTTGGTCATATTTTTAGCGATGCAAATAAATCAGGCAAAATCTTGATGGAGGGTCCAAAGTCAAAAGTTGATATGAACTCCAAGTTCTTCCTTTCCACAAACAGAGGACTTAAGGCCATCTTCTGCCTACTTAGTGCGTCAGCCACCACATTACCCTTGCCAACGGTATAAGCAATTTCAAAATCATAAGAAGCTAGGAACTCCATCCACCTTTGTTGCCTTAAATTAAGATCCTTTTGCGAGAACAGGTACTTGAGAGATTTATGATCGGTGTATAATTCAAACTTCTCTCCAAGTAAATAATGACGCCACAACTTAAGCGCGAATACTATGGCAGCTAGCTCTAGATCATGGGTAGGATGGTTCTTCTCATGAACTCTCAATCGTCTACCCCCATAACACACTACCTTTCCTTCTTGCATCAAAACCGCACCAAGCCCAGTACCCCATGCATCAGTGTAAATCGTAAATACTTTGCTCCCATCAGGCAAGGTCAAGACTGGGGCTGTTGTCAGATCCCTCTTCAAACGTTGGAAAGCAACATCACAATCTATATCCCATGAAAATGCCAAGTTCTTCTTCGTCGGCCTGGTGAGAGGGGCCGATATCTTTGCGAAGTCCTTAATGAATTTTCTATAATAGCCTGCTAACCCAAGAAAGCTTCTCACCTCTGTTGCATTTTTTTGAATCTACCAATCTTGCACTGCAACCACCTTTGCGGGATTTATAGCTATCCCTTCTTTGGAGACCACATGCCCTAAGAATCTCGCCTCTTTTCTCCAAAAGTGGCATTTGGAGAACTTTGCCTTAAGCTGCTTCGCACGGAGAGTTTTCAAAACTTCTCTCAAATGTTGGGCATGGTCTTTTTCGCTTTAGGAGAAGATCAAGATATCATCAACAAAGACTACGACAAATTTATTTAGAAACTCCTGAAACACCCTAATCATTAGATCAACAAAATAGGCGGGTGCATTCGTCAACCCAAAAGGCATAACTAGTCATTCAAAGAAACCATTCGGAGTTCTAAAAGCAGTCTTGTCTATACTGTCCTCAGTCACCCTCAACTGATGAAACCCCGTGGCCAAGTCTAACTGAGAGAATACCGAGGCACCAACAAGCTAGTCAAACAAGTCATCTATCCGCGGGAGTGGGTGTCTGTTCTTCTTAGTGGGTTTATTCAACTCCCTATAGTCTACACACAAGCGAAGCGAACCATCCGCCTTAGTCATGAATACCACCGGGGCAACCCATTCAGATATGCTTCGCCTAATAAACCCTTTTTCGAGTAGCTCCCTTACTTGTTTACTAAGCTCCTTCCTCTCCCTCGGAGCCATATGGCGCACATGCAATGCAACTGGCTTTGCATTGTCCACCAAATATATACGAAAGTCGATATTGCGCCTCGGAGGTAAACCCTAGACCTCCTCAAAACATCAGAATAATCTCGGACTACTGGAACAGATCACAAATCATCTATAGATGCATCAAGAGACTCTAGGAAACTAAGCATACCAGTCCCTTGGGGATCGCAAGAAATCTCGGGGGTCCTCCCATGGTAAGTCAAAAGTCTAATAACTCTCCTCTCACAATCTAGAATGGCACCATATGTGGTTAACCAATCCATCCCTAGAATCAAATCGTAGCCCATAAAACCGAGCACATACGTGTCGCATTCAAACTCGACGCGTAACACAGATATTCTCAAACCCCAACAAATCATAGATAAATGAGCCGAACTACCAATGGGGTTTGAGACAACTACGGGATCCACTACCATACTAGTAATTAAGTGCAGAGATTCAACCACAGAACAAGACATAAATGAATGTGAAACGCCAGAATCAAAAAGTGTTTAACAAAATGATTTGAAAGAGAAATTAAACCTTCCACAGAAATTTTTCTACCTCTATCAGGAGCACTGATCGCAAGAGCATGCACCTGCCCTCCAGAAGTTTCTGCCTTTTGACCTTGTCCTTGTTTCTTCGGGCACTCCCTAGCAAAGTGTCCGACCTCTCCACAATTGAAGCAAAATTTCTTCCTTCTTTTGCAGTCCTTCACCAAGTGACCCTCACGTCCACAAATGTGACACTTCCTCTTATCCTTAGCCTTGTCATTCTTTCCACCCTTCTTCTGTTGTTGTTGTCCTTTCTTGGGCCATATCTTCTTGTTTTGCGGTGTTTCCTCAGCTTTAACCTCCTTCTTTTCTCCTTTCTCTTCCTCATACATCAAGGCCATATCAACAAGCCTTTAAAAGGTAGCTCCCATTGGAATATGGGACATGTCTAACCCATGAAGAGGTTCATTCAACCCTTTAGCAAACCGCAAAACTTTCTTATGCGGAGTTCCACCAGTTCCAGTTCAAATCTTGCCAGCTGGTTGAATTTGTTCATACTCTTTAACAATCAAGTTTCCTTGTTTGAGTGCTAAGAACCTCTCCATTTGCATCCTTTTCTCAGCTTTGAAAGAAACTTTATTTCAAACCTATGTCTAAAATCATCCAAAGTTTCCACTGGACGGCCTGCTTGGGTTACTTCCCACCAAAACGAAGCTTCATCTTTCAGTAGCCAGGTAGACAACTGAATCTTCCTTCGATTTTCCACTTCAAAGATTACAAACAAATCCTCGGTATCCTTGAGCTAATTCCTTGCCTCTACTAATGTCTCGGTTCCATGGAATGGCTTTCCTCCCATAGTATGGAAATCTTTGCAGATCTTAGAGAAGTTATCCGCACGTGGAGGAGGAGGAGGAGGAACAACGGGTGCAACTGGGGGAGGAACGTTTACTTGGCCTTCGGTAGACGCCGTGGCCTCCAGATACCTACGGAACCAACGTGGTATCGTAACGCCCTATGGAATATTAGGTTCCCTAGACGTGTTGAAAAAGAAAAGGAAAGAGATTCAGACAAGGGATTGAAAGATATTATTTATGGCTTTTTAGGGAATGTTTTTCAATACAGACTTTTTCTTTTTGAAAATGCTTTCTTTTTAAAACCTTTTTGAAAATAATTTTCAAAAACTTTTATCTAATATGGTAACCTTCATCTCTGTTACCGAGTGTGACACCCCACGTTTGTTAATGTCACTCACAAAGAGAATGCATTAAGTTTTGTAAAGCGTTATAGGTAAACAGAAACAAAAACATTACAAGACAAACATAAAATAATAGCGGAATTAAAACTTTATTTATAATAAAGCATCGTGGTTCAAAAACAACACATGTCTGAAATACATGTAAACCATTACAACATAAAAACTGTTGTCTTGTACTTTAAACATCAGAGTACATGAAAGAAGCAAAATTTCCCCAAAAAAATATAGCCATAGCAACAAGGATAGGAGCTTGAGCCATACATCTAAGTAGCTCCAGCAAAATATAAGCAGAATCACAGTCAAGCTTGAGTGTTCCCGCCCTGAGAACCTGGGGGGACGGAGGTAAGAAGAGGAAACAAAAAGGGTTAGACATAAAATCTGGCGAGTCCAGTTACTTTTAGCAAGTAAATAAATAAAAGTAGCATGACAGGCATATAAAGTGGATAAGAGAGAGATAACTACATAAAAGATAGGTATGAAAAGGTAAACAGGATAAGGCGTATGCGCTTCCTTAATGATTATTCTGCACTACTACTAGTATAACCAGAAGGAGATGATCCCTTCCACTATAAGATGGTAGACTTAGGAATACGTCTAGATGTACCCTAACTACTACCCTAATCGATCGGCGCCCTAATCCGCGTAGATACTCTGTGATGGCCCCACCGTAGGATGTATCATGTCCTAAAGTGGTAACCCTTCGCTGATATGCACAAACCCATATCTATAGGTGTCACGGTCATCTTATTCCCCTCTGCCCGGCCCATCCACGCACATGACCCGGTCGGTTTGCGCCGTCCACACTGTCCTCTACGTTCGGATCTCTTACAATCAGTTCAGTAAGCGTGCCCCTTCTCCGACCTAGTTTGGAGTATGTTGTTTGATACCTACTCCGGGTTACTGACTGAAACGGGTCCCGCACAATATGATACAAGCTCTCCCCTTTGTCTTGTATCCCCCTCTAGGTTTTCCATAGGTTATATTTATCCTAAAAGGTGTCTTTAATTATATAACGCCAATCTTTCTACCGTTTATGCTTACCCGTAGGTGTCTTTAATACATAACCCCCAATTGGTTAAGTTTTGTGCGCCTATATATAAATATTACCCACCCATCTCAGATATACTTAACTTAACCCTCCCATTGTTCAACCACGTTTACTTAACCCCTATTCATTTTTATTTTCACCCAATAACGGGCTAGACCTCCCACATTAGGCCTACAGCTTGTGGATGCTGGATATGTCGGTCGGGTCCGGGCAGACTTCCTCCACAAGTTGGGCCTAACCTCGTGTCTTAGCCCGTCTCGTATTTGTGTACTTAGACCCCTCACATTAGATTCAACATTTGTGGTTGCTAGATATGCCGATCGGGTCCGGGTAGACTTCCACTACAAATGCAATCTAACCTCGTGTCATAAGTGCAGTTACAGTTCTAATTACTATAATCCTATGCATTTTAATTTATTAACCAATTAATTATACGTATGCCTTTACAGGTGTTCATGTCCATTTACTCACTTATATTTATAGTGAATTATATGTCCAAATTCATATTCATTATTCAAGTTATGTCAATTCTAATGTTTTCCCCCGTCCCCTAACTAACGCATTCGCATATATTTGGCGTCATGCCTAGGCTAGAAAGTAGCCTGGCCATAAACAATAAAAGGGAAAGGTGATGGGAAGATGACAATAGTGATTATTCTAACATAACTAGCATAAATATATACTGGCACAGACATGTAATTGGCATAATAATAAGGTGGACATAAAAACAGTTCTAGTGAACAATTGATGATAAACTAGATCTGACATAATAAGGATGTCCTAATAGGCATGAATAGATCTAAATAAGGATTCATATATCCCATTAATGACAGTTCTAAATTAACCACCATATGATAGGTACACGATGATCTAGAGGGAGAATTAGATCTAAACTAGATTTTAACTGTCCAAATAATGACAGGTCCAAATTAACCACAAACATAGATAAAGGTTAAAATCCACATATGTGACATGATAAATTAATCACAAGTGAATTAGATCTATAAAGGTAGATCTAACATGATAAAGTTTAGGATCCAAGAATATCATGGATTCATAATTTGTAACAGATCAAATCACAGTCATACCACGTTTACTTTTAATCATTTAAATCTAAGAATAACTAAACTCATAGTGTTTGGATTTTGGAAGATAGAAGAGAAATTGTTGGTGTTGAATCTCAGATCTATATTTGAATTTCTAACTAATTAGCTCTTAGTTGATTGTTGTTGAAGAAAAGGATTCGATTCAGTTCAAGCACCGACAACATTTGGCTTCCATTGATTTTCAGTGAAGAAAACAAGAGAAATGAACCTTTATTTATAGCTGCCAGCCTCAAGAAATCGACTGCCACCTTAGCCCTAGGGGGTCGACCCATGGGTCGACACCCCCTTGAGGGATTGACCCCGGGGCCGACTCCCCTAGGGCAGGAAAATTGCCGCCTCTTTATTTTCGGATTTCAAACTATTTTCTGATTTTTCTGATTATTATATATATATATATATATATATATATATAATTCTTCTGCGTGTATACAAACTTCAAACCCTCATAACTTCTTCATACGGTGCTCATTTTACGCAAACCAAATGTCTATCTTGACCGGAATTTTGAGACGGACGCAATGGTGCAGTCCGTTTCCTTTAATTCTAAATATTAAATTAATTATTATTTAATTTGTCCTCTTTTGTGTTGTTAAAATTTTGGGGTGTTACAGTATCCCTTGTAGCCGTGAAATCAAGGACGGGTAATCGGTGGTATCCCTTGTAGCCGTGAAATCAAGGAAGGTATACTTGATCAAGTGTGTGGGTGGAATCAGTGGTATCCCTTGTAGCCGTGAAATCAAGGACGGTTGTAATTGGATATTGAAATAGTAATAAAACTCTATGCAATCCAGCGTTGCATGAGACAGGACGTAGGAGCCATTCCGAACCAGTATAAAATCCGATGTGTTCTTTCCTTTTCAGCATTCTATTTCTGTTTATATTTGTGTTTGATTCTTTGTTTGTGATTGTGTTTTGTGGTGTTTGATTCATATAGTAATTCACATAAATTTCAGATTTTGTTTAAAATTATCAAAAACCCTATTCATCCCCCTCTAGTGTTTGTTTTGCCTTAACGATCCATTCCGCAATCCCTAACATAGTCCCTATTAAATTTTAAAATACAATAAACATTCTTGCCAAAAAAGTATGTAAATTAGCTCCAAAGAATTAAGTTACTAAATAATTGCATATATTTACGGAATTATTCAGTGAATAATTGTAGACAGTTATGCAATTATATCAATAAATTGCAGACATTTTCACAATTATTCAGTGAAAATCTATGGAAATTTCCCAAATTATTCACCAAAGAAATTTGCAAAAATATCCGCAATTATTTATTGAATAATTGTATGCAATTATTTATTGAATAATTGTACACAATCATTTAGTGATTAAATTTTAGGGACTTAATTTACAATACATTTCTAGGGAGAAGATTTCATTTATTAAGCTTGATTTTAAGAACCTAAGCCTAATGTTCACATAATGGTATTCCATATATGGAATTAAGAAACCATGCTAAGTGTGAAATGACATTTTAAAACTAGTTTAAAAAATCAATATCTTAAGATTTGCATTACTATGTTTATTATCGTAAACAAATAATAAATAAATTAGAAAAATATTTTATTTGCTTCAGAGGTTATATTTTTAATTAATAAAGCATATTAATATGTAGTAAATATAAGTAGTTAACAAATACTGTGTAATATGTTACTTTTTGGCATGAAAAATTGGATAATTTTATAAGCTTATAAGTGAGCACAACGGAAAGTCCATCCACTTTGGACAGATACAAATCTGATTCAATTTTGTATCAATAACTGATCCTTGTGCCATTTCATAATCTTTAGATTCATGACTGAATAAGCTATCACTCGGGGATATTATAGTCTAATATTTGGAAGAGCTAAATAATTCTAGCATTTGCTTCAAACAATCATTCCAGCATGCAATAACGGAAAAAAATATAAAATTTAGCATAAATTAAAGTAAATTTTTTTATCATCGTGGATACGTCTAGAATAATTTAGATAACATTGCATTGAAAATTAGTACAAGTTTGAATGAAATAAGAAAACATTAAAAAACAAATCTAAAAGTTGAAATATGATGTCATATGTGAATATTATAGCCCTGCCTTTAAAGTACAAAGAAATGTTATCCTAATATTAGTTTGCTAAATTTTTGTCAAAGAAAATCATTTATGACTACATTTCTTATTAAAAATTTGGATTTTTAAACTAATCTTATAGGTGGAAAATAAAGTATTTTGAAAAATAGAAAATTAAATTTACAAAAACACTTCCTGATACACCTATTTCAGCGTTGTATGATGCTTGTTAAATGTTATTAATGGCAAGTGCGAACTCGTGTTTTGCATATGGGTTTGACCAAATTAAAAGTTATATGTAGTACGTAAATTTTGTTTCAAATTATTTAAATAGAATCTAATAAATGGATCAATGAGATATTTATTGTGTAATTGAGTTCAGAAAATGGTTATTACAAATGATAGAAACTTTTGTTTATTAAATCTTGAGTTGTGTAAAATTATAAGCCAATGTTAGTAGAAGAAATAGGGAAAATCATAATGAAAAATCCAACACATACAATTTGCTTTTTGCAGCATTCATTTTTTTAACAAAAATTTATCAGTTCTAATGATTGTTTGAAATAAGAGAGAGAGAGTGTGTGTATATAAGGGAAAGCTTATTTAGACTTAAAATTTTGACACAATTGATTTGCACCATTAGATCACCCTATAAATTCCACATTTTCATATAAAGCCAAAAAAATCTAATGGTTGAGGCTTTGTGTCCCTCTATTTGTATCTAAGTCGGGTCAGAAGTTGTTCCATCTCCGGGGATCAGATCAGGCATTATGTCCAAATAGTCCCTCTATTTGGGAAACCCATTGCAGGTAAGACTGATAAAAAATACAACTCATAGTAAATGGCTAAAACATATAATGCACAAAGATGTCAAATTGAAGAATGAATAGTAATTAATTTTTTTTCGTTATATGGGTCGAATTCGGCCTCTATTATATAATTGTGCAAAGCATATAACGCATACAAATTTGTTAAGTTGTCTATATATTTGTAAAAGCCACTCACTTTGACAGCCTTTAAGTATAAAATTTTAGTATGCACTATACATGCGTACAACTTTAATGAGCAGTAAGGACATAAATTGAACTTACTCGAAGGCAAAACCTAAAGAAATAACCACCAGGTAAGAGGAGAAAACATAGCATATAATCCATTTATGCAAGGCTATACGATATTATCAAGCCATTTAATCATGGATATAAGGCTACTACACTTGTAAGTATACATGAGGCAAGACTGTAAAAGAATTGAGTTTAGGAGATCTTCGAGTGTGAGATGTCTGACAACACAAATAGCAAGATCACAGGATTTGCAGCAAGATCATATGGCATGGCATTGACTTGTAGTTGTCAAATGACATAACATGGCATTTCTATATAGTAAATCGTAAATCATGCTTACTTATACTCGTGTTGTGAACAAATGATTGCTCGGATAAAGATTGCACCTGAAATGCTTAAATGATGTCAGGTAGGATGATATTTGTATAAAATATATCTTCTAACATAATAGAGCCATGTAGGGGATGAATTTGTATAAGTTGTTTCTATACCAAACCAAAATTTGATATATGATTTTATAGAAATCAACGTGACCTACAGTCTACAGATACCATAATATGCCAGCAGATTCTCTTTACTGGGGGTGAACTATTCTATTCCCAACAGACTTACTGTATAATTAAGTTTACAAATTTACACAATCCATAGATATATTCCGACAACACAGTAAGGAAAAACTTGATTTTTTGGCATTTTCTACACCAAGTATCCTCTCCTCGCCTCCATTGACAATATGCATTAGGAATTTCTACGATAGAAAAAATGATGAATTTGTTGCATATTGCATTTTTGTTAACATGAAAATACAAAGTAACAACAAAAGGTAATAAATTCTCTCTATTTGGCTGTAGTATGTGTTCCACCATGAATTATCACTCCTTTCATGGAACTACAACTATATATGAAAAACCAATGATAGAGATTTAAACTACATCAGATACAACCAAATATTATTATCGGATAAGGAAGTCCAGCCCAATCATCATTGAATCAATTGCAACTTTCGCTGACGATAGTCAGTTGAAAAAATATACCCATTTTTATGATCCAAAAGTTAAATGGAACACTCAATGAACAAATTGTCTATTTTTATAATCTAAAAAATATATCCATGCTTAGATGTACATGCATCTCTGTGGATCCCCATTAAATGCTAGATAATTATTTTGTCCACATGGTGGGAATTCTTGATAGACAGTTCCATATTACATACTGAATAATGCTAAGTAGAAAAAGAGAAACATCTGGTGTAATTCTTTATCATCATTACATGTCATTAAAATTTTCACTTTTTGTACCACATTATTGATTTATGGGTTTTGGTGATGGAGTAAGCAGGTGCATTTCTAATGAAACCATACAGATAGTTTTAACATTTTATCTAGTTTAAGAAATGCTTCTTTATGCTTTGATTTGGGTCAGGATTTTGTTGATCATTGCCATATTTCCCCCAATCTAGAATTAGGTGCTTACTATACCTTTCCTCATTGTCTACAAATTGCAATATAAAAAATATTTATGATGTATTTCTTCTAAAGTCATACAATATTATCAAAGTTCAAGATGAAAGATTAGACCGACTAATTAAAAAACAGTAATATTTGCACAGTAGATGGTACTAACATGAGTTAAATAGCCAGATTAGCTATGAATATGTACTCCCATGTTAGATAGTTAAATAGTGAGAAATATCACATACTTTATGCAAAAGTTCATGTACATAGCATAATATATAAAATATTATTTGTTGTGAAAGATGAGTAACATAGAAGGAAACTAATTTGGTCTGAGTTACTTCATCTATAGACCAATTACGGTCGACTTATATCAGCGAAGTAAAAGATGCTAAGTGTTTTCCAATAGGCAAATTGCTTGACATAATTAGTGGATTTGGGACCAATCTCTAGTTTAATTACTACTATTACTATGATTAAATCTTACCGAGTTCTTGTGTCCTTCGGGCTATGATATTTTTCCATGATGATGTTGAACGTGTTCACTGATAATCTAATAAGCCTGTAACAAATTTTAGGAGAAATACAAAATAGGGCAGCAAAATTTTAATACTTGTTTATGAATAACCATTCTAGTTATGAACTTTCTTATGTTGTGTATGATTTGGCTTACCCATGCATCGTCCCAATGTAGCAACGTTAAGTTGATCGTCAAGCTAACTAAGGTACCCTTGAAAAACAACATTGGTACTTAAAAAGAAAGAAAATCGAATTGATAAACAAATAAAAGAACATAGTATTCTACCAAAAAAATCTCAAACCTTTAGACCATCAAATCAAGCTACAAAATAAGGATTTTAATGAATAAAGCTTCAGCTTGGGAAGTGCCTGCCATGACTAAGAGTTCTCTTAATCTGAAAAGACCCACTTATAACAAAATATCAAGTAATAATAGTCAGTGTAACTGAGGAATTATGATTCATCCACTTCATTCTTGTTCCAGTATAGTTTTCATTCATTACCAAAATTGTATTAGTTAGTGTAACTAACAGTCAAAAATTATTTCTAATCGTAAAGCTTAAATTATTTATACAAATAATTTTATTGATTTCAAAAAATGTCTCGCTTAGTAATAATCAAAAAATGCCTTTGTAAATGAACACAAAATAAAATAGACCTAGTCATACCACGACCCTCGTCAATGTTAGGAATATGAAGTTTGTTTGTAGATTTGTCAATGTGATGTTAATTAATTTGGATATTTCGTTGAATTAATTTTTAATACATAAAAAAAATGCTAAAATTTAAATAGGAAAAAAATTTTAAGATTATTTTTATATTGCAAGATAACATACATTTAAGAAGGCAACAAAAATGGGTTGCTTTTTGTATAACTAAACATGTCTGCTTTAAGATAAATGTTTTTTCAACTAACATAATGGTCATATTAAATATTTTTTAACCTTATATAATTTCATATTGAAACTTTTTAATACCTGTACTAAATTTTAAGAAAAATAAAAAAGGGCAGAAATTTTTTAATGCTCAATAAATAATCGTTTTAGTTATGAACTATCTCGCCAAAATTGTGTATGACTTTGCTTACTCCTCCATCATTCCAATGTAGTAATAATGGTAAGTTGAGCATTAAGTTTACTCAATTCTAAGAAATGACTATAGTACTCTTACAAACATCATTTAGGAACTTAAAAGAAAGAAAATAGAATCACACAACAAATAAAAGAATGTGATCTTCTAGTAAAGAATCTCAAACCTTTAGACTACATAATGAAGCTATGAAATGAGGATCTTTATGAATAAGGTTTTAGCTTGTGAAATGACTGGCATGATTAAGAAGCTCCCTTAATCTAAAAAGATATGCCTGTAACAAAATAGTTAGTAGAACGGTTAGTATAACTAAGGAATTAGGATTCAACCACTTCATTTTAGTTTTATTATGGTCTCATTCACTACCAAAATTGTATTAGTCAGTGTAACTAACAATTTAAATTACTTCTAATCGTAAAGATTAAATTATGTGTACAAATAGTTAAATTAATTTTAAAAAATTGGCGGGTTTAAGAATAATCAAAACAGCTATTTTTGCAAATGAACATCAAGATAAAATAGGTCAAGTCATGCTGCAACATTCATCAAAACCTTTTGCGTAGCAGGAAATGTGAAGTTTGATTAAGGATTCATCAATGTTATGATAACCAATTTGATCACATTCATCAAAACCTTTTGCGTAGCAGGAAATGTGAAGTTTGATTAAGGATTCATCAATCTTAGGATAACCAATTTGATCATTCTGTTGAGTTCATTTAAAATATTTGAAAATTGCTGAAATTCAAATAGGCAAAGCACATTTTTATTTAGATTGGTAGATAAACTACATTTAAGATGGGAAAAAGGTTGCTTTCTATCTTTGCACTGAAATTTTTATTAGTTTTTACAGATTTTCCCTTGACCAAATGTGTTCTTCTTGAACAAACAACACAAAAATATGAATATATATATATATATATATATATATATATATATATATATATATATCTTCTGATAAAGGTATTTATAGTTTAAGCATTTGAATGAGAAATACAAAGTTTACAAAATATTATATTGAGAAAATAGAGGTCATAGAAAAATTCTAATCAAGCACATATCACCTAAGCTTGTCCCCAGCATGATCCGCTCAGGTAGTTACTACTCATTTTAATCCAAACCCTTATGTTTTAGCCCAGTTTTTTAGTTCTTTGAAGCATTTTAGAGCTGTTTGCAAAAATTCTATGGAACTCAATTCTTGAAATATGGTAATGTTATGGAAAACCTATAAACCTGCTATTGATGTTCCAATAAACAATATGTCACACTTAGATTTGTAGCTAATTAAATTTTGTTCTAAACCTATGCACAATCTTATAGTTAATATATCAGAATCACATTTAAAACGATGGTATAATAAAATTGAAATGGAAAAAAATTTATACTCAACTTAGGGTTTCTCTTAGTAAAATAAGTCCGCAGTATAATGAATAATCCTGAGAAATATGCTATACCATCATACCAATGAACTTATTGGTGGATAATTGGTTGTTCAATTTGTTCGAAAAATACTTGTTAGAGTAGGTTTAAAAAACGATGTAAAAGGTCTGTATTGATCATAAAATAATATATCCACACCGAGAATTAATTATGAAAGTACTCACCATAAAATGTCGTGTGTGGCCATGGTTTGGAGTAGAGCGGATTACAACCGAATCACCTAACATGTGATATATTTAAAATTACCATTAGTAATATAGCACTTAAAGAAGTTTTTATATTTGTATGCTTTAAAAAATCAATATCTTAAGATTTGCATTACTATGTTTATTATCGTAAACAAATAATAAATAAATTAGAAAAATATTTTATTTGCTTCAGAGGTTAAATTTTTAATTAATAAAGCATATTAATATGTAGTAAATATAAGTAGTTAACAAATACTGTGTAATATGTTACTTTTTGGCATGAAAAATTGGATAATTTTATAAGCTTATAAGTGAGCACAACGGAAAGTCCATCCACTTTGGACAGATACAAATCTGATTCAATTTTGTATCAATAACTGATCCTTGTGCCATTTCATAATCTTTAGATTCATGACTGAATAAGCTATCACTCGGGGATATTATAGTCTAATATTTGGAAGAGCTAAATAATTCTAGCATTTGCTTCAAACAATCATTCCAGCATGCAATAACGGAAAAAAATATAAAATTTAGCATAAATTAAAGTAAATTTTTTTATCATCGTGGATACGTCTAGAATAATTTAGATAACATTGCATTGAAAATTAGTACAAGTTTGAATGAAATAAGAAAACATTAAAAAACAAATCTAAAAGTTGAAATATGATGTCATATGTGAATATTATAGCCCTGCCTTTAAAGTACAAAGAAATGTTATCCTAATATTAGTTTGCTAAATTTTTGTCAAAGAAAATCATTTATGACTACATTTCTTATTAAAAATTTGGATTTTTAAACTAATCTTATAGGTGGAAAATAAAGTATTTTGAAAAATAGAAAATTAAATTTACAAAAACACTTCCTGATACACCTATTTCAGCGTTGTATGATGCTTGTTAAATGTTATTAATGGCAAGTGCGAACTCGTGTTTTGCATATGGGTTTGACCAAATTAAAAGTTATATGTAGTACGTAAATTTTGTTTCAAATTATTTAAATAGAATCTAATAAATGGATCAATGAGATATTTATTGTGTAATTGAGTTCAGAAAATGGTTATTACAAATGATAGAAACTTTTGTTTATTAAATCTTGAGTTGTGTAAAATTATAAGCCAATGTTAGTAGAAGAAATAGGGAAAATCATAATGAAAAATCCAACACATACAATTTGCTTTTTGCAGCATTCATTTTTTTAACAAAAATTTATCAGTTCTAATGATTGTTTGAAATAAGAGAGAGAGAGTGTGTGTATATAAGGGAAAGCTTATTTAGACTTAAAATTTTGACACAATTGATTTGCACCATTAGATCACCCTATAAATTCCACATTTTCATATAAAGCCAAAAAAATCTAATGGTTGAGGCTTTGTGTCCCTCTATTTGTATCTAAGTCGGGTCAGAAGTTGTTCCATCTCCGGGGATCAGATCAGGCATTATGTCCAAATAGTCCCTCTATTTGGGAAACCCATTGCAGGTAAGACTGATAAAAAATACAACTCATAGTAAATGGCTAAAACATATAATGCACAAAGATGTCAAATTGAAGAATGAATAGTAATTAATTTTTTTCGTTATATGGGTCGAATTCGGCCTCTATTATATAATTGTGCAAAGCATATAACGCATACAAATTTGTTAAGTTGTCTATATATTTGTAAAAGCCACTCACTTTGACAGCCTTTAAGTATAAAATTTTAGTATGCACTATACATGCGTACAACTTTAATGAGCAGTAAGGACATAAATTGAACTTACTCGAAGGCAAAACCTAAAGAAATAACCACCAGGTAAGAGGAGAAAACATAGCATATAATCCATTTATGCAAGGCTATACGATATTATCAAGCCATTTAATCATGGATATAAGGCTACTACACTTGTAAGTATACATGAGGCAAGACTGTAAAAGAATTGAGTTTAGGAGATCTTCGAGTGTGAGATGTCTGACAACACAAATAGCAAGATCACAGGATTTGCAGCAAGATCATATGGCATGGCATTGACTTGTAGTTGTCAAATGACATAACATGGCATTTCTATATAGTAAATCGTAAATCATGCTTACTTATACTCGTGTTGTGAACAAATGATTGCTCGGATAAAGATTGCACCTGAAATGCTTAAATGATGTCAGGTAGGATGATATTTGTATAAAATATATCTTCTAACATAATAGAGCCATGTAGGGGATGAATTTGTATAAGTTGTTTCTATACCAAACCAAAATTTGATATATGATTTTATAGAAATCAACGTGACCTACAGTCTACAGATACCATAATATGCCAGCAGATTCTCTTTACTGGGGGTGAACTATTCTATTCCCAACAGACTTACTGTATAATTAAGTTTACAAATTTACACAATCCATAGATATATTCCGACAACACAGTAAGGAAAAACTTGATTTTTTGGCATTTTCTACACCAAGTATCCTCTCCTCGCCTCCATTGACAATATGCATTAGGAATTTCTACGATAGAAAAAATGATGAATTTGTTGCATATTGCATTTTTGTTAACATGAAAATACAAAGTAACAACAAAAGGTAATAAATTCTCTCTATTTGGCTGTAGTATGTGTTCCACCATGAATTATCACTCCTTTCATGGAACTACAAC
Organism: Allium sativum; assembly: GCA_030737875.1. NCBI lineage: Eukaryota > Viridiplantae > Streptophyta > Magnoliopsida > Asparagales > Amaryllidaceae > Allium > Allium sativum. The sequence goes on along the minus strand of CM060926.1, from coordinate 676,368,084 downwards.
TATATATGAAAAACCAATGATAGAGATTTAAACTACATCAGATACAACCAAATATTATTATCGGATAAGGAAGTCCAGCCCAATCATCATTGAATCAATTGCAACTTTCGCTGACGATAGTCAGTTGAAAAAATATACCCATTTTTATGATCCAAAAGTTAAATGGAACACTCAATGAACAAATTGTCTATTTTTATAATCTAAAAAATATATCCATGCTTAGATGTACATGCATCTCTGTGGATCCCCATTAAATGCTAGATAATTATTTTGTCCACATGGTGGGAATTCTTGATAGACAGTTCCATATTACATACTGAATAATGCTAAGTAGAAAAAGAGAAACATCTGGTGTAATTCTTTATCATCATTACATGTCATTAAAATTTTCACTTTTTGTACCACATTATTGATTTATGGGTTTTGGTGATGGAGTAAGCAGGTGCATTTCTAATGAAACCATACAGATAGTTTTAACATTTTATCTAGTTTAAGAAATGCTTCTTTATGCTTTGATTTGGGTCAGGATTTTGTTGATCATTGCCATATTTCCCCCAATCTAGAATTAGGTGCTTACTATACCTTTCCTCATTGTCTACAAATTGCAATATAAAAAATATTTATGATGTATTTCTTCTAAAGTCATACAATATTATCAAAGTTCAAGATGAAAGATTAGACCGACTAATTAAAAAACAGTAATATTTGCACAGTAGATGGTACTAACATGAGTTAAATAGCCAGATTAGCTATGAATATGTACTCCCATGTTAGATAGTTAAATAGTGAGAAATATCACATACTTTATGCAAAAGTTCATGTACATAGCATAATATATAAAATATTATTTGTTGTGAAAGATGAGTAACATAGAAGGAAACTAATTTGGTCTGAGTTACTTCATCTATAGACCAATTACGGTCGACTTATATCAGCGAAGTAAAAGATGCTAAGTGTTTTCCAATAGGCAAATTGCTTGACATAATTAGTGGATTTGGGACCAATCTCTAGTTTAATTACTACTATTACTATGATTAAATCTTACCGAGTTCTTGTGTCCTTCGGGCTATGATATTTTTCCATGATGATGTTGAACGTGTTCACTGATAATCTAATAAGCCTGTAACAAATTTTAGGAGAAATACAAAATAGGGCAGCAAAATTTTAATACTTGTTTATGAATAACCATTCTAGTTATGAACTTTCTTATGTTGTGTATGATTTGGCTTACCCATGCATCGTCCCAATGTAGCAACGTTAAGTTGATCGTCAAGCTAACTAAGGTACCCTTGAAAAACAACATTGGTACTTAAAAAGAAAGAAAATCGAATTGATAAACAAATAAAAGAACATAGTATTCTACCAAAAAAATCTCAAACCTTTAGACCATCAAATCAAGCTACAAAATAAGGATTTTAATGAATAAAGCTTCAGCTTGGGAAGTGCCTGCCATGACTAAGAGTTCTCTTAATCTGAAAAGACCCACTTATAACAAAATATCAAGTAATAATAGTCAGTGTAACTGAGGAATTATGATTCATCCACTTCATTCTTGTTCCAGTATAGTTTTCATTCATTACCAAAATTGTATTAGTTAGTGTAACTAACAGTCAAAAATTATTTCTAATCGTAAAGCTTAAATTATTTATACAAATAATTTTATTGATTTCAAAAAATGTCTCGCTTAGTAATAATCAAAAAATGCCTTTGTAAATGAACACAAAATAAAATAGACCTAGTCATACCACGACCCTCGTCAATGTTAGGAATATGAAGTTTGTTTGTAGATTTGTCAATGTGATGTTAATTAATTTGGATATTTCGTTGAATTAATTTTTAATACATAAAAAAAATGCTAAAATTTAAATAGGAAAAAAATTTTAAGATTATTTTTATATTGCAAGATAACATACATTTAAGAAGGCAACAAAAATGGGTTGCTTTTTGTATAACTAAACATGTCTGCTTTAAGATAAATGTTTTTTCAACTAACATAATGGTCATATTAAATATTTTTTAACCTTATATAATTTCATATTGAAACTTTTTAATACCTGTACTAAATTTTAAGAAAAATAAAAAAGGGCAGAAATTTTTTAATGCTCAATAAATAATCGTTTTAGTTATGAACTATCTCGCCAAAATTGTGTATGACTTTGCTTACTCCTCCATCATTCCAATGTAGTAATAATGGTAAGTTGAGCATTAAGTTTACTCAATTCTAAGAAATGACTATAGTACTCTTACAAACATCATTTAGGAACTTAAAAGAAAGAAAATAGAATCACACAACAAATAAAAGAATGTGATCTTCTAGTAAAGAATCTCAAACCTTTAGACTACATAATGAAGCTATGAAATGAGGATCTTTATGAATAAGGTTTTAGCTTGTGAAATGACTGGCATGATTAAGAAGCTCCCTTAATCTAAAAAGATATGCCTGTAACAAAATAGTTAGTAGAACGGTTAGTATAACTAAGGAATTAGGATTCAACCACTTCATTTTAGTTTTATTATGGTCTCATTCACTACCAAAATTGTATTAGTCAGTGTAACTAACAATTTAAATTACTTCTAATCGTAAAGATTAAATTATGTGTACAAATAGTTAAATTAATTTTAAAAAATTGGCGGGTTTAAGAATAATCAAAACAGCTATTTTTGCAAATGAACATCAAGATAAAATAGGTCAAGTCATGCTGCAACATTCATCAAAACCTTTTGCGTAGCAGGAAATGTGAAGTTTGATTAAGGATTCATCAATGTTATGATAACCAATTTGATCACATTCATCAAAACCTTTTGCGTAGCAGGAAATGTGAAGTTTGATTAAGGATTCATCAATCTTAGGATAACCAATTTGATCATTCTGTTGAGTTCATTTAAAATATTTGAAAATTGCTGAAATTCAAATAGGCAAAGCACATTTTTATTTAGATTGGTAGATAAACTACATTTAAGATGGGAAAAAGGTTGCTTTCTATCTTTGCACTGAAATTTTTATTAGTTTTTACAGATTTTCCCTTGACCAAATGTGTTCTTCTTGAACAAACAACACAAAAATATGAATATATATATATATATCTTCTGATAAAGGTATTTATAGTTTAAGCATTTGAATGAGAAATACAAAGTTTACAAAATATTATATTGAGAAAATAGAGGTCATAGAAAAATTCTAATCAAGCACATATCACCTAAGCTTGTCCCCAGCATGATCCGCTCAGGTAGTTACTACTCATTTTAATCCAAACCCTTATGTTTTAGCCCAGTTTTTTAGTTCTTTGAAGCATTTTAGAGCTGTTTGCAAAAATTCTATGGAACTCAATTCTTGAAATATGGTAATGTTATGGAAAACCTATAAACCTGCTATTGATGTTCCAATAAACAATATGTCACACTTAGATTTGTAGCTAATTAAATTTTGTTCTAAACCTATGCACAATCTTATAGTTAATATATCAGAATCACATTTAAAACGATGGTATAATAAAATTGAAATGGAAAAAAATTTATACTCAACTTAGGGTTTCTCTTAGTAAAATAAGTCCGCAGTATAATGAATAATCCTGAGAAATATGCTATACCATCATACCAATGAACTTATTGGTGGATAATTGGTTGTTCAATTTGTTCGAAAAATACTTGTTAGAGTAGGTTTAAAAAACGATGTAAAAGGTCTGTATTGATCATAAAATAATATATCCACACCGAGAATTAATTATGAAAGTACTCACCATAAAATGTCGTGTGTGGCCATGGTTTGGAGTAGAGCGGATTACAACCGAATCACCTAACATGTGATATATTTAAAATTACCATTAGTAATATAGCACTTAAAGAAGTTTTTATATTTGTATGCTTTAAATATTGCAATACCGCTACTCCATCGAGGCATCCTAATTAAGTCCAAACAGCCACAATGACCGACCAAATGGTATAGATTGCCACAGACTTTAGAACTGCCAGTTTTCACATAAATTAACATGCACCTGCTCATGTGAAGTCACAGTGGCAATGAAGTAAATGAAACTCAATCTATTGAGAATTGATGATAAAGGAGCTATCATATGGACATACTGCATGTTACTTGCATACCATGATAAGGTTAATAGCTATAAAGACTCAAGCATGAAACATTTCCTACTATAGAAAAAAATGAACATCGAAATTCAAAAGAAGAAAAAAAAAACAGAAAACCATAACAATTTGAGCGATTACTAATATAAACACAAACGGACACCGTATGATGTGTTTTATTTGTTTCTAAGAACACGTGATGCATTTAAAAGATTAGCGCTGACTAAGGATTCATAAGAAATACTTCATATGCTCATGGCAGGTCTCCTATAAACTATCAAAAAATGAGTGAATTTCCCGCAATTTGAATAATGGAATTTTTTTTTATCATTCTACTAAATAGCTGTACCACATATGCACCTTCTAATCATATATTCTAGTACAGAAAAACTAATTTTGAAAAGAAAGACCAATGTTCAAATGGCAATTCCTCTTGCCTTTTCATAAGAATAGAATCTTTTGACTGTGTTTTGCTCCGTACTACTTAATAGCTACAAATAAGTGAATTAAATATTTTTTAGAATCAACCAAAACAAAAACTATGATAGGTCATGCCTGTGCAAATTTAAATGCAAATTATATAAATGACTAACTGAATATGTTAATGATCTGTAAAATATTGAATAAAGCCACAATCATGCTCATGCCCAATTTAGGAAAATAGGTAAGCTTCAAGAATATTGTGTTCCAATAAATAGTACTCTCAACTTAATATGAACACTGTTAAGACTCAAAAAGATAAATACTTGCAACTGACATAATAAATGTCTCCCTAACTTTAATGCATTAGGTACCATGTCAATGAAAAACCTTAGCAACGCACAATTCAAGAATTGAAATTTTTTATCCAAACAAAAAAATTGAAAATCTTCTGCTTCTTTTAATTAACGGTATTGTATAATAATAGAACATATGTCACATAATAAAAAACTACTTGTAAGTTATAAAACTAAAAAAAAAATAGTTTTATCACCAACTTTAAACTCCTCCACTATTATTTCAGATAACTTTGATATAAACCTAATACTTATAGTGAAAGCCTTAAGGTCAATCAAGATGTAATAAAATAGCTTAGTTGAAATGCACACTTTCTAATGGCAGCAAACTAACTTTTGAGTTTCCATCGTTACAATTTTCAAACTGTGCACAACACATGTGGTTTAATGCCTATAAAATATTCTTATTATAAATCAAGCCATACAGTTAAATAGTCACACGGATTAACTTAGAAGAAAAGTTGCATCAAAGCATCTGCTTTGTACACATATAAGACCTAATGAATGCACATCTAATGATATATATTACCTATGGTAAGACATTGAATTCTGTAGTTTTGTTTTATCACTTTGTACAACATTATCAGTACCCGCAAAGAAAAAATGTGCAACTACAATCACAACAAATAAAATCCTAAACGTATCATAATTAATTTTTGGTGGTACTGATCATTTACTACTTCTAAACCTTCAAATATAAAATTAAAGAACAGTTGGGCCTTTGAAAGCCATTTAACCTTTTGACCATGTCAATTTGTTTACGTATAGCTTTGTTTTAACTTAACTACAAATATAGAAGTATTCTATGTACATTTTATTAAATATTCTCGAGTGTAAAGTATAAAATAACCAATATCATAATATAGTATAATAACATTATTTGTTCTGATATTCAAATAAAATAAAAATAACTAAGGGGGTACACACAACTAAAATAACATTAGTCAAATTAAATATCAATGTTCCTCTACTGATATCTAAAAATAACATATAAACTACATGTTTAAAACTGAAATTAGCGTTAGGTTATTCTTAATTCAAGATAGATATTCATTAAAGCTACAAATAGAAATAACAGTTAACGAACGATCCAACAAATGAATCTCTACAAATATTATTGAACATTAGTCACTTAGCTATATGATCTAGCAAATAAACTTCACTTACAAATATTACAAAATCTTATATAACTTGAAAATAAGAATTAACAAATATACTTGTTTTACAAATGAATTAAAAAAGATAATAAAAAATGGATATTAAACTAAGAAATGAAAAAAATCAAACTATGACTCAACCTAAAAACATGATTTAACGTTTGTGCAAATCATCATTTTAAATATGCTAAACATATTCAATTTATAGAAAAACAATTCATCTTACAAAAAACCAACCGACTGAAAATTTGATACGGATGTGAGCAGCAAAAAATGATGTCTACAAAATATATAAAATTGGAACATTATGGATTTAACAGATAAATTTTCTTTACATATTCAGAAAGCTTGACCATAGTTATTATCAAAACTCAAAATTATTAGGATGTAGCAAACAACTTCAAATGGACGTAAAAATTAGATGTTACAATTTAAAAATAAGAATGTAAACTGACTATGCATTACTCGAATGTAAATATATAGTTAAATATTAATGAAAAATATTTTCCCCTGAATGTGTAAACACATACAATGACAGAAAAATAAAATTTAATGTACAGTTTAAAATATCTCTCTATAAATATTATGTAATCCTAATATCGCTTAAAAATACGATTTAACAAACAAAATTTATCTACAAATTCATTCTTTATTAATTAATAGTACAAAAGAAAATTTTAACAAATAGAAAAAGATATAGGTGGATACCCAGTGCCAAAGGCTCCCGTACTCAAACGCAAGAGGACTTCCCAGACAGTCTCCTGTCCTAGTACTATTCTCGCAGCTTTCCGGGCTCTGGGGGTGGTTGATTAGTACACACAGCCTTTCCCTCACATATGTGAAGAGGTCGGGACTCGAACCTGCGCGCTCCAGATTACCAGCCGGGTAACCTTAGTAATAGATAAAATTTAAAACTAACATGCATAAATATAACAAATACCTATGAAAATCATCTTCTCTTAAATTATTAAATATATGAAATATTCAGGTGCAAAACGCGTGTTGCAACACTTGTATAACATAATCAATGAAACTGAGGCCATGGCTACACCTGAAATCAACCATATATGGGTTGGCTACTCTCCATTTTTGTAAGATTCAAGCCTTTTTTTTCAACCTATTATGATATTTTTCTAGTTTTAGCTCATAGTTTATGCTTCATTAACCAAACAGATTTTAGTTCTTCAAAAGGAAAAGATCTTTACCTTATATAAATGATTTAGTTGTTGTTGATTAATATTCTGAATATGATAACATTCTCCTGATAAAACATATTCAAATCACCTTTTATTGCAACACATTCTCATAATCATGGAAGCCAATAAAATATCTTGCCAAATGCCTCAAATTTTAGATTGGGTTTGGTTTCAAAGGTAATAATTATATAAAATAAAATAGCTACATAGGTATAGAACTTATACTTTGGTAAATGGTTTAACAAATATGTTTGGTCATTACAGTGTAAATGCAATGCCATGCTATAATGCTACATTCATTGTACTGTTGTTGGTGTTATCATGTCAAAATGCATCGTAACCTTGATCATTTACTATTATAACATCATAAGTTTTGTAGATATGTAGCTTATGCAAAAAGGAGATATTGTGGAATTTTGATGCACGTGCATATGTTAATATTATATATTGTGCACTCACAAAACTGCCAATTTGTTTTCCTATAATTTTGTAAAAGTTTAAACTATACAACAACACCAAATAAATTATTAAGATCAAATTGTATTGAACATATATCTAGTCCCTTATAGAATAGGCTAGTAAATTTTTTAGAACAGAGGGATTTCAGTACTCAGACCAATCTAATTTCCTTAGGCAACATATTGTAGTTAATACTCCTCTACTTTGTGCAAGACTTGCATTTGAATACTATAGTATACCCAGTTTTCTCAAATATAATGGAAATAAACTTCTACTTCCTTATTCCTTCATTTAACGATTTTATACGAAAGCAAACAAAAAAAAACCAAAAAAAAACATAATCATGCTAAATAAAATATAACTTTACGTTAGATAGAAAACAGTAGCTGACAATTTAGTATTGGCAACAAATATGGATACTTGTTACTGAACTAAAAACCAAGACTATTAAAATTATCAAGAATCTACTGATTGTAATAGTAACCAAACAAATAACATTCAACTGTAAAGTTCTGCTTAGAAAAAGAAATCATACCTTTACAGATTCACTTGTGGAAAAAAGGCGATTACAAATCTTCATAGAAAACTGCAAAGTGTAGGCAATTTAATCATAGTCTTAATAGGTGGAAATAGTGGCAGGGGTTGAAGGAACAACCGAAGCAGAAGCGAAGAGTACCTGTCGAAGAAACCAAATGGTGAGGAAAGTTTGGAAACACGATGGAGTGGCTGTAGCTGTAAAATTGGGGAGCAAGTTTTAAGTTGGAGGAAAACTGATTTAGATCTAGGATGGATAAGTGGAAAAAGGGAATTGAGATGCAAAGGAGAGTAAAAAAGAAGATCTCTAGCTCGACGATAAAAATTAGATTTAGAAGAAAAACGTAGATGGATTGTGGGAAGGAAGCGAAGAGCTGCGTACAGAGAGACATACGGGACGTTTGAGTTCTGAAATTCCCAAGAGGCTTGTGCACCCTAGCAGCAAAAGCCACTAATTATAATATAATATAGATATATTCATATACATGCCAAATCAAATCAAATTCATATGGAATTGGAAAGATTAATAGATTCAATGGAAGAAGATGCTCAGCGATAGATTTTTCGCCCTTTTCCTTTTTTTCTTACATTTCTACAGATCTAGAATTTTCCTCTTTCTATACAAATTGTAGATTTATAAGAATTTGGGGATTGTAAGCCCAAAGGATTTAAAACTTTGAAATTTGAGGCAATAAGGTGAGTGGGAAATTTATTAATACAATTATAATGACTTGTCTATTTCGTTTGAATCCAATATGTGTTTTATGCCTATCAGATCTGTTCATTTAAATAATAGTGAATTGTGGCAACCATCAGATCTGATTATGAATATGGTTAAAATTGGTGAATGATAAGTTATGATTATGCATAACATGAATCGTAGGATTCTTATATATTTTTATCACATGCTCCGACAGTTATATCATGAAATATGTTATACATGTTACATAAACTATGGATCTGGAAATTGGTCCCATTAAACATAAATTAGTTGTAGTTGTGTTCCAGATCTTTAGTTCAGTGCTGAAATATGGAATATGTAAATTTGGGTAAAAAGATAAGATTTGTGTATTATGTGATTGTAAGAATAAAAGAAATATTCCTTATTTATATTCAATATTGTTGGGTTTTTGCTTAAGCATTGTAAAACATGATGTTTTCCTCATTTTTATATAAAGAGGCATTATTTTAGAATCACAAGAAGTACGATAAAAAGGATTAAAAAGGGAAAAGTGGTGCAAAGGTATATAGATATAAATACATATATTTATATGTAATTTGCATCGACTATTCCAAAATAAATATATTATATATATTTCTTGTGATTTGGAAATATGTCAATTCTACAAAATAGGCATGATTTACAATGATTACGGCTAATGGTCCTTTGTGAGACTTGAAACCTTTTGGCAAGTTGAATATGAAAAGGAAAGGTTTGGTAAATTGATTAGACCAAATCATAAATTTAAACAGAATAACAAAAAATATATTATTAACTACGTTGACCGCATGAAAACATAAAAATAAATGTATACATATTATCCGTCTAGATCAGCGTAAAACGATAAAATATACATTGTATGGAATGTTTTAATTGATTGGATAATGTTCAATTATGGAATTATGTTTAAATATAATCCATTTTGAATTAATATATTTGTGGTGACCATTGTAGCAATCAATATAATTAATTGACATAAATGAGACCGCAAATCAATAAATAACCATTGTAACCAATATTTATTAGGGAAAAATAAATGTGACAGGAAAATGGTTACAATTCCTAAAATCAATTAGGATAAATGTTGTGAAATCCAGTTAGGAAATTGGAATTATAACCGCAATTAGACACGATGTTAAACTCAACTTGTAGTGTAAGCTTACCCAGAACCGACCGACAAATCCAGCAAATACAGATAGTCAGTTTAATGTGAGGGGTCTAATGCATAAATATAATTGTATTAAGGCACGAGGTTAAGTTCACTTGTTGTAGAAGTCTGCCTGGAACCAACCGACAAATCCAACATCCATAGGTAATCAGCTTAATGTGAGAGGCCTGGTACGTAAATATATATATATATATATATATATATATATACACACACACATACATATATAACAATCAAACAATAAATAAATGAATAAGAATAGAAAGTTGTTTGTTGGGGTACAACATATAGATAACTTGAGACTGATAAAGGGTTGCCTTAGGAAAATATGACCATTAGAGTCATAAAGGGCAATAAAAAGGAAATAAAAGGAAAGGGGTGTCATAAGAGAACTTATGGTTGTCGTTTAAACACTAAGTCCAAATTAGGGAAGGTATTAAATAAACAACCTAGGGAAAATGGGAATATAACCTTCCAAATTTGTACCAATGAAAAGAGAAAAATACAATTGGACTTAATAGGTTAACAGTGTAAAATATTATTAACCATATAAAACCCGTGACAAAAGAAATCATGCAAGTAGGGTATTCTCGTGTAGAGGGAATAAACGGGAATGACTCAATGACGTAGCCCACTTTATCCCAAATAGGGAAAGGTATAATGGGCTAATGGGTGTATGAACCAATAACCTTCGCGTAGAGTCTGCTTCCTAGGTCCTAAAAGGCTAAGAGACTAGGGTTGAAGAGTCCACCTGGGAGTAGGTCCTTCAGTTTAGGGGTATTAAACGACATGTGTCATATTGCCTACCCAAACCTAAAAACTTAAAATGTCAGATATGGCTATCTATCCTACGGGAAGTAATATGCGACTAAGGAGGTTATCAAATAAGGTCAGCTAGAAGGTAACGAACGATAAAATACCATCTCTTATCTTATGCAGGGCAAGGGTATAAGAGTGAATGACGGAAGCCTTAACTAGTAGGGCCCGTAGCTAGTGCCCTCTAGTTTATCTTAACGTTGAAAATACTATCGAGGGTTAATAAGTGACCAATTGGTCCGCCTAGGGTCTTAAGCGATCAAGAAGAATCAAGATAGTCAGGCGGTAAATAATAAAGAATAGTAAATGGGAATTTATATTGAAACCCATAGTTTGGGGCCCACTCTCGATATTGTAAACCAGTTAAGCTCCGGTATGAAGGCTTCAAAAAATATGTGTAAATATCCTTTCTCGGTATTATAACTTAGAAATACTACTTTGGGAAGAGTTGTAGAGTCGTGCGTAGACATCAACAAGGTTGGTTTAGAATCACTAACCTTGTTAGGTATACAACTTGGGTTGAACCAAATGGAATATATCAGTGTTATAGTCTGTGTTATACATTTCTTAGTCACCATAACTTGTTGTTCTGACCTCCCTCCTTATTACAACCTCCTAGGTTTCCTATAGAACGTCTGGTTCTCATAGATGATTATGTTTGGCTGTCGGTTGTTGTTCTCTCTCATGCTCGGTGTTGGTAGAGCGACTTACATCGTAAAAGGTGGTTACTTAAGTTAATACTAGTTTATCCTATTTTTGTTTCCGTTGTGAGTTATATTTATTATACTCTGATTAAGCTCATGCTCATTTATTGCAAGTACCAGATATATGCTTCATGCTTGAATGTGTTCAAAATTTGATTTTTTTTCAAAATTTGGGTGCAGAAAAGTGTCGGGTGTAACATTTGGTATTAGAGCTTAGGTTAAACGATCAGAGGAATTAGTTAAATTAGGAATCGTGAGAGAACGTAATTTGATTTTCTTTTCTGTTTTTCTTCGTCTTTCTTACTCGACTTTAATTTATTTCGACTATAGAAATTAATCCTAAGCTTAATTATATGAAATGGGCCTTGAGCGACTAAGGGTTGGAATATGTTGAGTTCGGGTTTCTAGCCGTTTCTATCTTACCCTACAGTACGTTGGCAATCTCGTCATGAAGAGCATGAGGAAGACATATGGTGGATTCCGTTGATTCGAGATTTGGAAACTAGAATAAAATATATATTAATATAAAAAGCTAGCTACAACCAAGATAGTCATAAATTCCCGGTTTAGTTTCGTTGGTAATTCCAGTTAAGACCATTACTCAATCCAAAATGGAGAAAAATCCCACATTAATATGTCATATTCATTTCGGAAAAATAATTGCGAAGTATATCCATTTGTTATTTTGTTAAAATTTTGAATCTACCTTTGTTGAGATATTCAATTGAGTTCTTGGCCTTGTATTCGAGGAAATTTATTTTTAAAACTATTTGAAAAATAAAAATGGATTTCAACGGTTTTGAAATACAGTTTCGGAAAGTAGTTTCTGAAGATATGGTTTTAAATTTTTTATCTATTCGTGTTTCAAAATTTTAGAGTTATGGTGTAATTTTAATAAATATGGTCTAATTTGTAGGAAAGATGGAACTAGGAAGGATAAGGAATATGCCATTAAATATGAAAACAATAAATATTTATTCCTTGTGTTTTTTAGTATCGATTTTCCTATATATATATTGGATAATTTATTGAAATTAACAAAATTAATCCTTAATATTTTAAAGCTCTAACATTTTGGACATAAAAAGGTTTTTCCAATTGAAATGTGAACTGGAATATAAATAATAGTAATAATAAAATTGGTTTATAAATACGAAAATGTTAGTTTATAATAAAATTTCATTTTTGGAAAAGTTTTAAATTTTTCTTCGGAGAGGCTAAGAAAAATTCTTCATTTTGATTATTGGGGTATTTGAATTAGAATCGCTTAGTTTATGTCAGCTAGTAAGGGGAAAAATCCGTTTAGAATTTTATTTCGGATTTCTAGCTGATTTCTTATTTTAAGTTCGTTCGTTTTGGTGGTCACAAATCTTTTTGGAGGCAGGGAAAATATGTTGGAAAATAAAATTCTCGACCAGACGAGTGGTGGAAGTCGATATGAGAATTTGGTTGGGAGTAGAAGTCGTTCGACATAAATAGAAGTTTTAAAATTTAAGTTATATAATTTAAATGGGCCATTGGGCAGAGGTTCAAACCGTGCCCGCTATGGGGTAATCGACCGACCGCATAGCGATCGACCGCCGTCTAGGGGCCAGGTCGACCGCTACCCCATGCAAAGGCGCAGTCGACCCGACCCGTCTTTTGCTGAACAATGTATATAACATCGTTCAGCCGACCCTTCTCCCCCAAACCCCCTTCCACCGAAAAACCCAAACCCTCCTCCTTTCCAAGATCCAATCCAAGCAACCCCCACTCCCTTTCATCCCTATTTACCACCAAAATCCTCCCCATGCAAATCTCTACCCGATTGTACCCCAGATTTGCAGTTTCTCTTTCCCATTTCGCTGATCCCTTCATGGCACCTTGCAACCAATACCCCAGTCTTATGCCCCAGAAAGCCGCTTGGCTAGATCATGATGATGCTAAGATGAAGCACTACCAATCCAGGCCAGTTATGAGTTCCAAATTGGTCATCCGGTGAATTTCACTGACTTCGCCGCATTTGGTTTGGAGGAGCTTTTTATCGCCGTAGACCTAGCACCGATCCTGCGCTTCGACACTTTTGAGCGGATGTATATCTACGTTGTGTCCGTCTGTTCGATGTCCAGATGGAAGATGATATCGATGACGAGTCCTACGTCATCAGATTGAGGTCATGGGTACTCCTATCGAGTTCACTGATGCTGACTTGGCACGGATTTTGGGTATGTCGGTAGAGGGAGCCGAGATGGATGCTACTGAGATGGAGGACCATCAGATTCTTCAGCGCATCTTCATTGGAGAGCCTGGAGATTGGACCACCGCTAGTCTGCGACCAATAGTCTGTGTAGTTTTGCGCATCATACAACACAACATCATCTTGAAGACTGGAAGCTTGGAGTTGATTTATCCTTTTATTCGTTGCGCCTCCTATGTTATCCTTGGCGGCATAGCCGTCAATTGGGCGCGCGTGCTTATGATCCATCTCTATAAGCCCTTCGTTATCACCCTGTAGAGCCATTTTCCCTATAGCAATCTTCCCACCTGTATCTTCCTGCACTTCCAGGTGAGACTTTCTAGGGAGACGCCTATGAAGAAGGCACCGACAGCCATTAGTCGCACCACTCTCCGGAAAATGGGTATCCAGCTACTCGAAGTCCTGCACTCGCACCACCCGCTCCAGCTCTGCAGCCTCACAGCCTGGTCATGAGAGGTCAGAGCTCACGACCATCCGAGCTGTGCAGGCTAAGCTCCGAGAGGTTCGCGAGGAGCAGCGCCGACAGGCGCAAGAGATTGGCTGCATCTCTGTTATACTACGCTCCTGGCGCGGACATGGTAATGGATCTGGTTCCAGCCGCAGAGGTAGACCAACCTATAGTGGGTAGTATTAGTCGTTGTTGTTGTTGTTAGAACATGCTCTGTGTATGTCGTATCTTGTATCGTGTATTTCCCTTTCCAGCATTCTTCTCTTTCTTTGATGTAGTGTTGTGTTAGAAACTGCTAGTAACGTAAAATTTCGCACGAATTTAGTAATGAGATTTCTATGTTGAAAAAAAATTGTTTGTCATTCACGCACGATTATTTGGATGAAATCTTGTTTATTTACTATCACTTGTTCTAGAGCTGGAAAGAATAAAATTCTTTGTCGGATAAATTTTAGTAAATGAATTGTTCTACGTCACGGGTATATAAATAAATAAACCACCGTTCCTTGTCAAAACTAAAATTTATTTTTGTCATTAATGTGATTTCAGTTTTCGCATTTTTGTCATGACTGACTTCTTTTTTCGCCAACATGTGACTTGAATCGTTTAAATTTCTGCAAATTACATTTTTTGGAAGTTTATGGAAAATGTTGTTTAAAAAGGAAAATTTCAAAATAAACATGACAAGGCTTTAAGCGGATATTTATTTTTGTGAAAATTTTCGATTTTTGGTCACAAGAATGGTGTAAGGGAGATTTTTGGATGCTTTGTGTGCACGTTGTAGTGGTGCAATGGGAACGATGATACAATAAAAACGTAAAGGGTAACAACGAAAAGGCTTTTTTAGCTTTGGAAACATTGTTTCCATACCTTGTCAATGATGCGCGCGAGCTATTAATTAACTCATTTTACGTTTTAGAGCTTGTTTTAAGCCTTCTTTATAGTCTACAGTCGGAAAGTTTTGGGGTATTTTGGGTAACTAAGGTGAAAATTCTACTGTAGGATAGGAAATGGAATATTTGGAAGTGGAGGAAATGTTAAAATTCTTCGCCTTAATTTCCTCTTTCTGGTTTAGGAGAAGTTAATTAGTAGACGATTAGATTGCGTATGTTTTGGATGGTAGGGTTTAGATGCAAAATTTGTTGCTTCACATTTCTATTCATAGTTGTGTGAGGGTTATGATTTGCATTCATATAAAACTGGCAGTATATTTAGGATATTTTACATCATGTTTTCAAAAATATTTCAAAAAAGTTTAATGCAAACATATAGGAGGATCCGATTAGAATCATCTTGCATGCCTATTTTTGGTTGAATTGCATTATGTACACCAAGCACATATACACATGGTTGCAAAGTTTATGTACACAAATTGGTTGTGTAGCATAGGTGTATAGGCGTCACAATTTCGGGACGAAATTCCTTTCAAGAGGGTGAGAATATAACAACCCGGAATTTTGGCAATATAAATTAATTATTAGAATTTCAAAGATCGGAATTTCTGCAAACGATGGAATTTGGCCACGAGATTTTAAACGTTGCGTTCGTCTCGGAATTCTGGTCAACATTCATGTTTGGAGTTTCACGAACAGAGTCCGTATGAAAAAGTTCCGAATGAAATATGAAAACGGACGGAAAATAAATAAATAGAATATTTAATTAATAACTTACCCTATTTAACCAAGCCGACCTAGGCAGTTTGATGCCTAAGTGGTCGACATGGGGGTCGATCGGCGGTCGACTGCCCAGGTCGACCTACTGGGCGTCAAGCTGCCTAGTGACGACTAGGTTTTGGGGTATTGTTTTATTATATTATTAAAGGAATGGACGGATATAACTTAAAACTAATCTGATAATTCTAGGCCATTTCCACCCCTATAAATAAAGGGGGTCGGGTAGACCCCGTTCTCTTCCATTTAAATCTACAGAGACAGCAGAGCTCTACCATTTTTCTTCCTCTTCTAACCTAATTTCTAAATAAAATATATTCATATATATGCCAAATCAAATCAGATTCATATGGAATTAGGAAGATTCTTAGATTCAATGGAAGAGGATGCTCAATGATAGGCTTTCGCTCTTTACCCTTTTTCTTACATTTCTATAGATCTAGAATTTTCCTTTTTCTAGATAAATTGTAGATTTATAAGAATTTGAGGATTGTATGCTAAAGGGTTTAAAACTTTGAAATTGGAGGCAATAATGTGACAGTTATAACGAATTATCTATTTCGTTTGAATCCAATCTGTGCTTTATGCCTATCAGATTTGTTCATTTAAATAATTGTGAATTGTGGCAACCATCAGATCTGATTACGATATGGTTATAATTGGTGAATGATAAGTTGTGATTATGTATAACATGAATCGTAGGATTTTTATATATTTTTACCACATGATCATACAGTTATGTCATGAAATATGTTATACATGTTACATAAACTGTGGATCTGGAAATCAGTCCCATTAAACATAAATTAGTTGTAGTTATGTTCCAGATCTTTAGTTAAGTGCTGAAATATGAAATATGTTAATTTGGGTAAAAAGATAAGATTTGTGTATTATGTGATTGTAAGAATAGAAGAAATATTCTTTGTTTATATTCAGTATTGTTGGGTTTTTTCTTAAGCATTGTAAAACATGTCGTTTTCCTGATTTTTGTATAAAGAGGCATTATTTTGGAATCACAAAAAGGATTAAAAAGGGAAAAGTGGTGCAAATGTACATATAGATATAAATACATATATTTGTATGTAATTTGCATCGACTATTCCAAAATAAATATATTACATATATTTCTTGTGATTTGGAAATATGTCAATTCCACAAAATAGGCATGATTTAATGATTACGGCTAATGGTCCTTTGTGAGACTTGAAACCTTTTGACAAGTTGAATATAAAAAGGAAAGGTTTGGTAAATTGATTAGACCAAATCATAAATTTAAAAAGAATAACAAAAAAAATTATTAATAACTACATTGACCGCACGAAAAACATAAAAATAAATATATACATATTATCCGTCCAAATCAGCGTAAAACGGTAAAATATACATTGTATGAGATGTTTGAATTGATTGTATAAGGTTCAATTATGAAATTATGTGTAAATATAATCCACTTTGAATTAATATATTTATGGTGACCATTGTAGCAATCAATATAATTAATTGACGTAAATGAGACCGCAAATCAATAAATAACCATTATAACCAATATTTATTGGGGAAAAATAAATGTGATAGGAAAATGGTTACAATTCTTAAAATCAGTTAGGATAAATGTTGCGAACTCCAATTAGGAAATTGGAATTATAACCGCATTTAGACACGAGGTTAAAGTCAACTAGTGATGCAAGCCTGCCCGGAACCGACCGGCGAATCAAGAAACCAAGGTAGTTAGTTTAATATAAGGGGTCTAATGCATAAATATAATTTTATTAAGGAACGAGGTTAAGTTCACTTGTGACAGAAGTCTTCCCGGAACCGATCGGCAAATCCAACATCCGCAGGTAGTCAACTTAATGTGAGAGGCCTGGTGTGTGTGTGTATAACAATCAAACAATAAATAAATGAATAGGAATAGAAAGTTGTCCTTTGGGGTACAACAAATAGATTACTTGGGACAGGTAAAGGGTTGCCTTACGAAAATATGACCGTTAGAGTCATAATGGGAAATAAAAAGGAAATAAAAGGAAAGGGTTGTCATAAGAGAATTCATGGTTGTCATTTAAACACTAAGTCCAAGTTAGGGAAAGTATTAAATAAATATCCTAGGGAAAAAGGGAATATTACCTTCCTTATTTATACTAATGAAAAGAAAAAAATACAATTGAACTTAATTGGTTAATAGTGTAAAACATTATTAACCATATAAAACCCAAGACAAAAGAAATCGTGTAAGTAGGGTATTCCCGCGTAGAGGGACTAAATGGGAATGACTCAATGACGTAGCCCACTTTATCCCAAATCGAGAAAGGTATAATAGGCTAATGGGGGCATGAACCAATAACATTTGCGTATAGTCCGTTTCCTAGGTCCTAAAAGGCTAAGAGACTAGGGTTGAAGCATCCACATGGGAATAGGTCCTTCCGCTTAGGGGTATTAAACGCCATGTGTCGTATTGCCTGCCTAAACCTGGAAACTTAAAATGTCAGATATGGCTACCTATCCTACGGGAAGTAATAAGCGACTAAGGAGGTTATCAAATAAGGTCAGCTAGAAGGTAAATGAGCGATAAAATACCATCTCTCACCTTATGCGAGGCAAGGGTATAAACGTGAATGACGAAAGCCTTAACTAGTAGGGCCCGTAGCTAGTGCCTTATAGTTTATGTTAACGTTGAAAATACTAATGAGGGTTAATAAGTGACCAACCGGTCCTCCTAGTTTCTTAAGCGATCAAGAAGAATCCACCCTATCTATCACTGATAGTCAGGCGGTAAATAATAAAGAATAGTAAATATGAATATATATAGAATCCCCATAATTTGGGGCCCATTCTCGATGTAGTGAACCAGTTAAGTTCTGGTACAAAGGCTTCACAAAAAGTATGTGTAAATGTCCTATCTCGGTATTATAACTTGGGAATACTACTTTGGTAAGAGTAGTGGAGTCATGCGTAAACATCAACAAGGTTGGTTTAGAATCACTAACCTTGTTAGGCATACAACTTGGGTTGAACCAAACGACATATGTTTGTGTTTTAGTCTGTGTTGTTCATTTCTTAGTCAACAGAACTTGTTGTTCTGACCCCCTCCTCATTACAACCTCCTGGGTTTCCTAGAGAAGGTCAAGTTCTCACATGTTATTTTGTTTGGCTTTCGGTTCTCGTTCTCTCTCATACTCGGTATTGGAAGAGTGACTTACTTTGTAAAAGGTAGTTACTTAAGTTAATACTTAATACTAGTTTTTCCTATTTTTGTTTCAGTTATGAGTTATATTTATCGTACTTTGATTATGCTCATGCTCATTTATTGCAGGTACCAGATATACAATCTATTCTTGGATGTGTTCAAGTTTTGATTTTTGTCAATATTTGGGTGTAGAAAAGTGTGGGGTGTTACACAGGCCACACATGACCGATTATTCATTTAGCTTGAGTGGATCGAATATATTATCACCCACAGTTGTCGGTTGTCCAACCGTAATCCGTAAGATACAGAATCGACAGAAGAACAAATATAATTTTCTCTAGATGGTGATAATACACCATGTTTGGGTGTGACGCAACTAGCCATGCTGCCTGCGTGGTTTTTTTCATTTCTCTGTTGATAAGGCTTGAGGCTACGATTACCTTTTTAGAACATCTGGCCACCATTCACTTTGAACTCCACATCATCAAACCCGTCAAATCACTTGATCTTCCCAAAAATATTACGGGTATAAAAAGCTAAGAGAAACGAATTCCTTCGCCACCAAATGTAATACCTTGAAAAGATCGTCTTATGTGATCTGTTAGGCATACTTTGTCAGACATTCGTCCATACAAGTTATCCTGGGAATGGACAAACCAAAGGCACTATCCTATAAACAGAACAACCCTTGCCTTTTACTCCGTCTTCAATTATCTTCAGCATAATCTAATTCGCAACGCCTATGCCTATACGAAATGCTTTTCAGATAATAAATCCAACCGATCTCTCCGTATTGACAACAATGGTCAAAAACTTCGATAGTTGGTTAACTATCGAAGAAAACAAACATCCAAATTTACAACTGGAAATATTACTGACTAAGCATCAAACAATCACTGGCCCTTCCTAATATTTCATTAATTAAATTATTTCGAAGATTCCTTCAATATATAGATATATTGATTTCTAGTTATCAGAATTTCTTAAAAATATTCAAACTCCTTAAATTTTTAGAAAATTTTGCCAGCATCTCATTTGTACGGCTTAATCGGTACAACTACAACTCGCCTCTCTAGGTCCTTTCCATTCAAAAAGAAAATCAAAAAGCCAAACGGCTTGCCCAATAGGCTCATAAAATCTCATATGAAATTTAAACATGTACCATTTTGTCAGACATTCACTTTATATTCTTCATTCCCTTCATTCGATACCTATTAACATATGTACACCCATTTTCCATTCATTTCAATAAATCCAATCATTTTTAACAAATTGCGCTAACTACTTCTTTAATTAGTTGTTTTGCCTAATGGACATTCGATTTGAACATATCATATTTGAATATATTTTAATTTGCTTATACACAGGTCGAATTCCATTTCTAACTCAAGTTTCATATTCGATTTCAATTTTGAATCCACAATTCTAATTCACTTAAGTTCAGTCCCAAAAACTTCTTTAACTAATTAGTTCTAATTAGTTAACTTCATTCAATAACTAAATCTGATTTTTGTTCCAAAAATCACTTCATCTACTCCACTTGAGTTCATATTTAATTTATAACTCAAATCCGGATTTTACTAATGGAACCTCGGATTTTTATTCACTCGAAATCCTTTTATATTATTTAATAAACCGTTATGGTTTAAAAACGATTATAACGCTATTTTTCTGAAAATTGATTTTGACATAACTAAAAAACTAAAAAGCGAAATCCAGGTTTCTCTCTTCCATTTGTAAACTATCATTTAATAGGTCCGAACGATTCTTGTTTCAAAGAATTCTGACTTATATTAACTTCTATATACTCAATTGAAGTTTGAAACGTCAAATTACGAACTACCGCACTTCGGCGAGTTCGTTTTATTTAAATTTAAATATAAACGTCTAAACTTCGTTTATTAAATACATTTCAACTCCAATCTTCCATATTTTAATATAAATTAAACCAGTTTCCCAAAACTAACTTAACCATTTCGATTACCAAAAATCGTTCATTATTTCCGTCAAAATTTCATAATTCGGTTATAAATTATTCACAACTCATTTTCTATGTTAAATTCCAACTTTCTTGGACATAAATTATTTTATAAAAATTTGATATAATCGAATTCAAATTTTAAATTCCTTTTATGGAAATAATACATCAATTCAACATCCTTTACCATTACAAACTAATATCATCCCTTGATAATAGCGAAGTCATTCAAGGTGGGGTATTTTATTTACCTTTCATACCTTGATCGGGATCGTTCTTATCTTGAGATAGATAGAAGCTTGTAAAACAAAAATTCGATTTAAATCTCTCCTTTTATCCCATTTCTTACATTTGGAAATCTATTTCCAAATTACTTGATAAAAATTACCTCATCACATTTATAAACGTTGTTCATAAATTGACTTCTTTATTAAAACAAACTTCCATTTTAATAATCTATTTGAAACTCGATTTCCATTCTAGTATAGTTTATTTTTATAACTTATATATATATATATAAAACATGGAATCTATTTTCATATTTCAATTTTGGTTTCTATTCAATATAATCCCAATATCTTATCTGGAAATAATTTATTTCTTATAAATTCAACATGGTCGAATTCTAATCATAAATCCATATGAATTTATTTCAATTCATTTTACATTCCGAACATCGGAATAAATTACATTGTTTCCTTTCCTCGAAACGATTTCAAATTATAAATCCCTTTTTAAATTCATACTTGAATTCACATTTCCGAAATTATCCAACAATAATTTATTCACTTTATTTATAAACATCATTATAATTTAACTACTTGTTTATTATTAAAACAAGTTTATTTTTCCTAGCCCGTTCGAAACTCAATTTCTATTTTTTTTTGGAAAATAAATTTTCCTTCTAAACTCCAATTCTTTTTTTCTTTCATTATCACACATCATATAACACTATATATAACAACAATAAATAAATTTTTTGAGGGATACAGCTGGATCCCTCCTACCTGTTTTCCTTGCATCCACAGATGTTAGACAACATAAATAATATCATTCCTGCTTCAAGGCAGGATATCACGGTATAGAAGGTCATCCACTCTTAAATATCTAGGGCGCATAAGGTCATCCGCTAATGGTACTGCGGGAATATCCAAAAACGAGGCCTAAATATAACTAATATATATAACCACAATTTATCAATAATTCACCAATGCATCTGAACAATCAACAAATATTTTTAACTATTCAAAATAAATTTTAAATAATGAATTCTGAGCGAGATTTACTCACATTGATTTTCAGTTTGTCGATTCCACGCCATTTTAATATAATTCCTAATATGCGTTTGAATTTAGATAAGATTGTCGACAGCTCTAAATCCTATCACTCAAATTCTACGGTGT
The DNA here is from genome assembly GCA_030737875.1 of Allium sativum. Lineage (NCBI taxonomy): Eukaryota > Viridiplantae > Streptophyta > Magnoliopsida > Asparagales > Amaryllidaceae > Allium > Allium sativum. Next base: position 676,345,554 of record CM060926.1, on the reverse strand, counting down.
TGTGGACATCGATACAAGTCCAACACAACTGACGCCATCTCGATTGGATCTAAAATGGGAAAATTACAACATTTATAATATAAGGGATTTATTTAAAATAAAATAAACACCCTAATTACCTTTTATTAATTTTAAAATAAGAACGCTACCTTACCCAGTTTTACGCCAGGTCACAAATAATTGTCTAACTCCTTCCAAGCTCCGCCGTTGGTTGGAACCAAAATTATTCCTAAAATCTTACAACCTATGCAAACCGACTCCTGTTTGACCACTTACAAACCCACCTCCAATCACCTATCCAAGCTTCAATCGTTACCAACGTCAATGGAATCCAAAACTCTAACCGTTGATCCCCCTTTTGTTGAACTCAACGCCCCCGTCACGCTCATGACTTCGGCCTAAAACGCACGCCTGGAAGAGCGACGACCTAAATATGCTCCCACGAAATCATACAGAAAGGTTCCAAATTCGATCGAAAACTTGAATATAGTTTTCAATTTGCAAATTGGTCACTCATTAAATCGAGAACTGGAAACCTAATTTGCTAAGAAAAGGTCGAACTCGTCAGATTGCGTTTGCGAGTAGAAAGTATTGAGCCTTAACTCATTTGAAGATCAAAGGATTAAGTTTTCCATTTCCCTAATTTCCGTTCAAATTCCCCTTTTTTCCTTAGATGAGCGGGTTTGATTTTGTTTGAGGAGCAGAAGGAAATGGTATGGCTATTTAAAATAAGGGAAGGGATATCGTTTTCAAGAGCATAGGTACAGGGTGCAAAAAATTCAACGTAGTCCGCTTTGTATAAGTCTACATGGGTTAATTCATTAGGGTGGCGTGAGTTAAATCATAAGTCTGTGTATTTTGGTTTTAGAGTGGCTGATTTGATTTTATTATATATAGTATTCCAAAATATCTTGTGGTCCCTAACTTGCAACCATGAACCCCTATCCAATCGACGTTTCAAAGTTATACCGCTATTTTGAACTTAATGGAACAAATCATGTAATATAATTCGAACATATATACATAATACCCATATTAAATTAACGTTTTAAATAAACTTCGATTTAATTATTCCTAGATGTTTTATAATCGCACGATCAAATGATAAAACCAAAAGATACGAAATTTGATAGGCGATAATAATACACTATTACAGATCTAATGGAACTAGTTTCATCAAATTCTGAGGTCGTTTGACAATTAGCTATTTTTGTGTATTAAATTAAATCGATTAAAATATAAATCGATCTCAAACAATTAAATTCATCAATAATAAATAATTATTATCATTCTAATTCAAATAGAACTTATATTAATCGACTGAATCGTTTCGATTCAGTTTTAAATGTGAATTCATTTATTTTTGTTTTCATATACGAATATTCAGCATATTAAATTGTATATCGATTATTAAGTCGATATATATCCAATATAAAATCCATTTATTATTCCAATTCAACATTTAAAACTAATTTAAATATTCAATATTAAATGACTAAAAATCCGGGATGTTATACCAGCTAACCTATAAGCTAGGCTTGTTGCTCAATATATCATCAATGTGTTTGCCGAATGCAGCAATATTCTAATTTTTTGTATTGACAATACCAAGACCACCCTTGTGAACGGGTTTTTCAGGTTTTGCAAAGGAAATAGGTGCCAAATATTTAAAGTGAATATTTCTTGCAATGCAATTTATTTGGAAGTATAAAGGTATGTGACCAATATACTTCCATGGTAGTAATAACTGATTTGATGAGTGTAATTCTCCCAGCTTGACTTAATTGCCTGGTGGACCAACACTCCATCCTTTTAGTGATTTTATCAAACAAGGAGTGAAATTTCATAATAGTAATTTTAGATGTAGCCAAAGGTAAACCAAGGTAGGATATGGTAGAATTACAACACTTCAAACCAGTGAGGTTTTGGATGTAATTATTTCGAACTTGACAAACACCAGCAATCATGATATCAAATTTATCATAGCTGATTTTCAAACTAGCCATAAGATATAATTTATCAAGGGTTTTCATGATATGGATCAGAGTATTGTTGTCCGGTTTGTATAAGATAATCAAATCATTTGCAAACATTAAAGATGTTATGCAAGGGTATTTACATTTAGGATGCAGATCAAAAAGGTTGTTGCCTACCAGATTATCAAGCATCCTAGTTAACAACTCCATTACAATAATGAATAAGTAAGCCGAAACTGGATCACCTTGCCTTATGCCTTGTTTACCATCAAAAAAGTCAACAGAGGAACCATTGACATTGATAGAAAAGTGTGATGTGCTTATATAAGCATAAATCCATGCATTAAAACATGGAGGAAAATTCGTATAACTCAGAATTCTAATAACTGATTTCCACTGTAATGTATCAAAGGCTTTCCTTATATCAAGTTCGAGCATTGCTTAAGGGGAAATGTTTTTAGAGTTATATAATGACTTGAATTTTTGCCCAGTTCTTGCCGGTAATTAAACCAACTCAAACCGTTCAAAAAGACGAATTGTTATGGGTGCATACATATATTGAACAAAATAACAGAATTTTTCATTGCGAAATACAATGTTACATCAGAGTTACATAAAATATCAGAGTTACAACACATACAGCGGAAGAAAAGAAAATATACTCTCAGCGGAAGAAAATCGTATGATATAGCAGAAGCTCCCATCTCTTGCATGAACTCCAACTCTAAAAGCACTCTGAATCCTGCTCCAACGATCTATAACTGCAAACTAAACAACTAGTTGCCCGTGGAAAATTATGGGCATCCAAAGTTTAGGTGAGGGAACAATAGACTCCAGGTCAGTCGTGGGACTGGTGTGAGAACTCAAAACAGTTATTATTAGGTTCATTTTAAAGTTGGGAATTTCACCGCACCACGCTGCTAACGTGGAACTGGTTTACTCCATGTGAATACCCGTGCATATAAATGCGCAATGACCTTTCTAAAATGAAGTTATCATAAGCTCGTCCCACATCACACAATGCAAGCGCACACCAGATGGGCGAGGTTTATGTTATGATAACCAAACATGCTTTCATACGTAAAATCCTCTTTCAAAGCCAAAATACATATATATAGTGTGGAAAACATTTCTCAAATAAATGTATTAATCCTAGACGGCATAATACCCCATCCTATTATGTCGCTATATATATATATATATATATATATATATATATATATACACAAACCAAAATCATGTGGTACGTACTGGAGATTTGGTTTCCAACTTGATGATTCCTGGCACGAAAGATCAATCGGAACACAAACGAAATGTAATCAAGGGGTTTTCATCCAGACGCGGACACCAATACAAATCGCGAGGTAGATCAACGGTTTTCGACCAGACGCGCCCCCCCGAACATACCCTATTCCATAAGTCATAAGTGGTTTCCCACTGCTGCAGCAGTCATCATCAATTCATATATATACACAACCTAACCGCCAGTTTCTCATCATCCGGGGTGTGAGGTTTGTCGATGTCACGTCATACACAAAGCTATGTTTCGATAAGCCATTCTTTGATCATCACTAGCTCGTTTCCTAACTTGGGTATGTTACATTGACAATTCACGACATATCATTGATTTCTATCAATTCATACCCTCTAAGTTCATATGACTTAGAGACGAGGATAATATATTGCCACAAATCCGATATTCATTAACGGAAATCAGTGCTATGCAGTCAATTTCAATGTCAGACACACCATCCATACAAGACCGTTCTGGGTCTGAACGGAACAACCCGAAAATACTTAAATTTGTTCAGGTATCATGCAACTCACATCTCGTATCAGGTGGCCTACCCATCCGAGACATTAATCAACAATCAATCTAAACAATTCAAATACTCCCGGTCTTCATTCGTCGTTTACCAAGTCCTGAATTGCTTCATAACGTTGTATTATTACTTGGAATGGTTTTCGAACATATACTCGATCCCGGTCTTTCCAAGTAACAAGCGTACTTTAAAACAGTAGCTATGGTTTACATAGGCTTTTCAATTCAAATCTCCTTCCAAATATTTACCAATTCATTTACGACTCAAGATTTGAATTACTATAAATTTCATACATCTCGTTATCATCTTATCTCTTCTTTGAAATCAAAGATTATCCCTTTACTTTAATTTCTTACCTTTAATTCCCTTGAATCAAATATTTGATTAAATCCCCAATTACGATATGAATTTCCACCATTCAATCTCATCGGGTTTCAAGAATGATATTACTGAAGATACGATTCACAACAAAACCCAATCAATCGATATTGAATCATAAATTACATAGAAATTTTTATCCACTTACATTCGATATAAATTCTCAAAAACAGCGAATACTATAAGTGGAATAGCGATATAATAATATCTTCCAAATTCCCCAGATAGTATTTATTTACACCATGAACTTTTTATACCGAATATCGAAGATTATTTCTATCTAACTTATTTCAATCAGGTGGAGAAACCCATATCTTAAAAAGAATTATTCAACTCTTTGATATTTGATCTGGATAGGAATAACATCAACTTATCTTCAATATAAATCTCCGTATCCAATTCATATTATAAGTGGAATAACGGTGAACTACCTTTTAAATTCCTCAAACAGTAAGAGTCATCATCGACTGAATTAATATTAAACATCGAAGATTTGTTTCCCACCATATCCAATTATTCAAAATTGGAAAACTTATTTTACTATTTAAATAAATCAATTTATATCCCATATACAATATTTCGAATACTTCTAAACCTTTGAAAACATCCTGCAAATCATTTAAAAAATGATTTCGGAAAATTGTTTATGGGTTAAAACTTCAAAATAGATTGCATTTAATGAAAGCATTACAATAACGTTTCAAAAGTGTTACAAAAGCGTTACAAAACTATGCCCTTGCAACGATTTTTTTTCAAAACGGTTTTAAACATAGCTTGAAAACTATAACCCGAAATTAAAATCTGCTTTCACTCATTTGAAAGCTCTCGTAAATAGGAATCAACGTTTTTCGTTTCGTGGAAATTCGATTTAAATTGGAAAAGTTATAAGCATTTACATATTGCCATAATGCGACAAGCTCTAATTTTAACCAAAATAATCATTATTCTTAAATACTTCAAAATACCTTAAAAATCATTATAAACTTATATAAATCATTTAAATTGATTTTCAAATTATTCGGATTTAAAACACAACTTTTTTTTTCTAATAAATTAAATCACCATTCAAATAATTTCAAATTAGATTTTTATTTAACCATCCCATTCGTCGGATCAGTTAGGGATAGCCAGGGAGAGCAGGAAACTATAATTTCCAAACCCAAGCCTAGACACTATCCTCTCTGTCATCCTAGAACGTTCTGGTGTATATTCTATTATTAATATAAAGAGACATCGTTCATATTCAAATTTCAAAATCTCATTTCGAATTTAAATTGAAAATAATATGTTTTACCAAAACTGGTTTCAGATAGATATAAAGATCGTTGAACAGAATCAATACATAATTCAAATCATTTCCAATCCTAATTCAATATTTAAAAAGTTAATATTTAATTCAAAACTAACAATTTAAATATTATTTAATGATTGAATAAAATCGTATATAGGAAGGAGATTTTAAATCGATCACCCATATATTTCCACAACCACGGGGTGTGTGTGTAATATCATGCAATGCAATCATATTTATCCAAATGAACCATATGACCAGATGGATACGAATTCATTCATCACAAACAAACAGTTTAATGGTGCACAAGCGTTACGGTCAATAACGCTTACCAGTGTCCAGTGTATTATCTAACTACATGCACATCCATTCACATAATGACATCCATCACACAATCATCATCAACAAATTTTAATTATCTCAGCTAATTATAATTAACTAATTTAAACAAATAATTTTAAATTATAAGTTCTCACCTAACAGCTCTCCAAATCTTCATGGTAGGCGAGCCTAGTTGAGTGAATCGTCGGACAGTATTTCGGCGCAGCGTCTTCTTCACAAAAATATATATAATATAATATACACTAATCTCTCTTTATATTATAAGAGGAGGAAGAGGAGAAATGACGAACTTTAGCAAGGTGGTGGTGGAAAGGAGGAAGACTTATGCCATGGAAACCATGGCCATAAGCTTTAAGAAGAAGAGAGAAAGAAAAGAAGTGAGAATGAATGAAAAAGTGGAAGGAAAGGGTGGTATTTATAGGAAAAGAGGAGTAAGGAGAGAGTGACACATCATAGGACATGTGTATTATATGCATGGAATGTTGCATGCAAAATTACAAGTGTCTTAACACTTGTAAAAAGGAGAAGGAATGTGTTTTTGGTAGCATTTACCTTAAACGTTATGAAAACAAGGAGCAACGCATAATACTAATGCTACTAATTTATGTTATCTTTTGACAAATCCGATCGAACGACAAATAATATCAGTAAATCCAACTTATTAATAATCATTCTTGTAAAATCATAAAATAAATTATCCTTTACCAAATTCATATTTTTACCAATCAATATTATCAAAATCAGAAAATATCATTACTTAAACATAAATCTTATAATTAAAATTTTCAAAATAAGTTTTCTTATAAAAATCATAATAAAAAACAAAATACTTATACAAAGTTAAAATTCATATTTAAACCTAATAAAATCAATTTATATTCATAAAATCAAAAAATAAATAAATAAAATCCAAATCAAACACAGTTAAAATTCTGGGATGTTACACCCCCCCCTAGAAACTTTTCGTCCTCGAAAAGGAAGTCGAGTAAATTTAAACTCCTTCAAAATTTTAAATTCCAATTTCTCTCTCAACATACCAGAAATGTAATGGTCAGAACCAAGGCTCACATCATTCTCAAGGTACTCTGTCTGATTCTCACTAAAGGTAGAGTCTAAGGATACTTCTATGATCTCGTTATTACTAGGGTCGTCACGGGTCTTGTTTTAAAATCGCATCCTCGAAGTTAGACTCAGAGCTGCTATCCTACCATTAAGGAGAACTGGGATTGATACTATCTAGTACTTAGAGGTCTATGACCCTAAGAAAATTATCTTTCTAACTTACTCTTACGGAACCCATGGTTTTCTTATCAATTTTAAGACTAAACGCTCAAATTAGAAATTTAAATCCAAGTTCTCAAGTAAAATTTTCCCCAATCGTTCAATTATCTTGCAATATAACATCTTGGCTAAATTCAGTATTAGAAATTCTATTGCTCTCAACACAAATCAAGTTTAATTTTAGAGATAATTCAAAATACTGGTTTCAAATCTAAATTAGTTCACTTGTCCAAGGCTTTATCTGAGCAGGGAAAAAGGAAGAATTCCGAAATAAAGTTGAATAATGACAATTCGGGGTGATATTCAAAATATGACAATGAGTCGAGCAAAACCCAGCGACAAGGGAAGAGATAGAATTATATTTTTGAAATACTCATTCTATTTCAAATTTTTATTTCAATCGTTTCCAAATTAACCCGTTTATAAGTTAACTTTTATACTCATTTAATATTCAAATTTTTATTTTCATATTCACCTGATCGAACTTTAAAATTCAAAATATATAAAATCTCTTTTTCATTCTTGTTAAAATATCATGTCTTGTTTAGAAACATTTTCTTACTTAACTAGCCGTACAATCTCTTAAAACAGTTTTATTTAAAAATACCATCACGCTTCCTTTGCGCACTCTGATTATGCGTATATTCAAACTAGTATTGGTAAAAACATCCCAAAACATTGATTTCAAAATTTCCGCATCCAAATCCTCAAAATTAATATTTAAAAATCCAAATTTTCTTGCATAAGTTGGATTCTATATTTCAAAGAAAGCTCATTTATTGAGGTTTTTGTTACAAAATATCTTGGACAAATTAAAGTTACCGACACGGTTTCACACGGCACAAAGAGGCATACATAGATCAAGTCAAAATTCCATGTGCTCAAGTCAAGTAAAGATGCATAGAAGTTCCATGCTAATTTGTGCATGAAAGGTATACATAAAACAAATTAGGTTTCATGAGCTTGGAATAGAAATTCAACATCTAATGAGCATCAATAGGTGCAAAGGTTCGAATCAAATACTTGGCCAAATGCACATGATACAAAGGTACAAATGACACTACTCAATAGCAGATGGTTGGAATTTAAATGGACAGTCTAGCCCAAGATGGGAACTCACATGCAAACAAGGATACAAATTCTAATAGTTTAATCATGGGATACTCGTTATATTTTCATAATTTTCCTCTTGAATAAATCTTACTTTAACAACTTCATTTTCTTCCTTTGTGTTTCAAGTGAATACTTGTTGAGAAATTTTCGTTTGACCCACTCGTTCATGCCGGATTCTCTTAACAAGGGAAAAAATAAAAATTCAATCGATTTGTTTAATACATATCCCATTTTATCATATTAACCTTGTTGCTCAAAATTCGTATAGCTTCAGGTGGGAAAATCGGTCTTCTCCCCCACTTAAGACATTTACCATAATTTGATTAAATTGTATCGTCAAAATCGAAATATGGAGTGAACCGAGCTCGCTTACATGCATTTTCAAAATTTCACTTTTCAGTTCTTCAAGTGAGATTAGCTTCTAAAATATATCCTTGCTGTTTTGACAAAATAGTCTGATTCACGCTTCTAGTTATCAGTTAAGTATGCGTTTAACTTAACTACCTTATGTTAAATTCATTTTTTCGCATATCACATTTCATAACATAATACATTCAATACTTCGAAAGTCATTTGTAAAATCAATTTTACAATTGTGAGGACGACGCAAAACACTTTCGATTGTTTATCTATACAGCTTTAAGTACTTCTTGACGTCTCTATCAGAAACATATAGTCATCCCACTTTCGAAACCCAAAAATATGACTGATAATGATCGATCAATCACCAGAATTATTTCCAAGCGACTAGAATGTGATTCTATATCCATCTAGTATATATTGGACTTCATATATACGTTAGCTAGGCGTATATGCAAAATTCTTACATACTTGATCGTCCAACCTTGACGTCAAATAAATACTCGCAACCGTTTTTATTACACGCTGATTATCTTTCAAATTTATAGCTTTGAATTAACGATCTTCTTATATAAATATTTTATATATAGGCTGCAAAATATTTTGAAATTCTCATTCCAAGCTCGACGTTTTTTTTCAACACGCTTATTAAAGCCAATTCATTAATCGCTTATTTCTCGATAACTCCGAACAGATCGACGCTGGATTTTCGAAGTTTTAAAGAGCCCTTTTTATTTTGAAAGTATTTCCTTCAAAAAATCATATTTTCAAATCTTCTTCAAAATATTTTATTTCAAATAATTATTATTTTCAAAAATGATTTACTTGTACAAAAATACCTTATATAGATTTCAAAAATACGCTCTCTCGTCATAATATTCCGAAATCTCATTCTAGGGCATTTCTAACCCTATCTCTAATGAGATACTATAGCTCTGATGAGTCCTATCCTTTGTTCAAAATACGTTGTACCCAATAGCTTTGTATAACTAAAGCTCTGATACCAACTTATAACGACCCACCTTTTTGCCCAGTTCTTGCCGGTAATTAAACCGACTCAAACCGTTCAAAAAGACGAATTGTTATGGGTGCATACATATATTGAACAAAATAACAGAATTTTTCATTGCGAAATACAATGTTACATCAGAGTTACATAAAATATCAGAGTTACAACACATACAGCGGAAGAAAAGAAAATATACTCTCAGCGGAAGAAAATCGTATGATATAGCAGAAGCTCCCATCTCTTGCATGAACTCCAACTCTAAAAGCACTCTGAATCCTGCTCCAACGATCTATAACTGCAAACTAAACTACTAGCTGCCCGTGCAAAATTATGGGCATCCAGAGTTTAGGTGAGGGAACAATAAACTCCAGGTCAGTCGTGGGACTGGTGTGAGAACTCAAAACAGTTATTATTAGGTTCATTTTAAAGTTGGGAATTTCACCGGACCACGCCGCTAACACGGAACGGGTTTACTCCATGTGAATACCCGTGCATATAAATGCGCAATGACCTTTCTAAAATGAAGTTATCATAAGCTCGCCCCACATCACATAATGCAAGCGCACACCAGATGGGCGAGGTTTATCTTATGATAACCAAACATGCTTTCATACGTAAAATCCTCTTTCAAAGCCAAAATACATATATATAGTGTGGAAAACATTTCTCGAATAAATGTATTAATCCTAGATAGCATAATACCCCATCCTATTATGTCGCCATATATATATACAAACCAAAATCGTTTGGTACGTATTGGAGATTTGGTTACCAACTTGATGATTCCTGGCACGAAAGATCAATCGGAACACAAACGAAATGTAATCAAGGGTTTTTCATCCAAACGCGGACACCAATACAAATCTCGAGGTAGATCTACGGTTTTCGACCAGACGCGGCCCCCCGAACATACCCTGTTCCATAAGTCATAAGTGGTTTCCCACTGCTGCAGCGGTCATCATCAATTCATATATATACACAACCTAACCGCCAGTTTCTCATCATCCGGGGAGTGAGGTTTGTCGATGTCACGTCATACACAAAGCTATGCTTCGATAAGCCATTCTTTGATCATCACTAGCTCGTTTCCTAACTTGGGTATGTCACATTGACAATTCACGACATATCACTGATTTCAATCAATGCATACCCTCTAAGTTCATATGACTTAGAGACGAGGATAATATATTGCCACAAATCCGATATTCATTAACGGAAATCAGTGCTATGCAGTCAATTTCAATGTCAGACACACCATCCATACAAGACCGTTCTGGGTCTGAACGGAACAACCCGAAAATACTTAAATTTGTTCAGGTCTCATGCAACTCACATCTCGTATCGGGTGGCCTACCCAACCGAGACATTAATCAACAATCAATCTAAACAATTCAAATATTCCCGGTCTTCATTCATCGTTTACCAAGTCATGAATTGCTTCATAACGTCGTATTATTACTTGGAATGGTTTTCGAACATATACTCGATCCCGGTCTTTCCAAGTAACAAGCGTACTTTAAAATAGTAGCTATGGTTTACACAGGCCTTTCAATTCAAATCTCCTTCCAAATATTTACCAGTTCATTTACGACTCAAGATTTGAATTACTATAAATTTCATACATCTCGTTATCATCTTATCTCTTCTTTGAAATCAAAGATTATCCCTTCGCTTTAATTTCTTACCTTTAATTCCCTTGAATCAAATATTTGATTAAATCCCCAATTATGATATGAATTTCCACCATTCAATCTCATCGGGTTTCAAGAATGATATTACTGAAGATACGATTCACGACAAAACCCAATTAATCGATATTGAATCATAAATTACACAGAAATTTTTATCCACTTATATTCGATATAAATTCTCAAAATCAGCGAATACTATAAGTGGAATAGTGATATAATAATATCTTCCAAATTCCCCAGATAGTATTTATTTACACCATGAAATTTTTATACCGAATATCGAAGATTATTTCTATCTAACTTATTTCAATCAGGTGGAGAAACCCATATCTTAAAAAGAATTATTCAACTCTTTGATATTTGATCCGGATAGGAATAACATCAACTTATCTTCAATATAAATCTCCGTATCCAATTCATATTATAAGTGGAATAACGGTGAACTACCTTTTAAATTCCTCAAACAGTAAGAGTCATCATCGACTGAATTAATATTAAACATCGAAGATTTATTTCCCACCATATCCAATTATTCAAATTTGGAAAACTTATTTTACTATTTAAATAAATCAATTTAAATCCCATATACAATATTTCGAATACTTCTAAACCTTTGAAAACATCCTGCAAATCATTTAAAAAATGATTTCGGAAAATTGTTTATGGGTTAAAACTTCAAAATAGATTGCTTTTAATGAAAGCGTTACAACAACGTTTCCAAAGTGTTACAAAAGCGTTACAAACTATGCCCTTACAACGATTTTTTTTTCAAAACGGTTTTAAACATAGCTTGAAAACAATAACCTGAAATTAAAATCTGCTTTCACTCATTTGAAAGCTCTCGTAAATAGGAATCAACGTTTTTCGTTTCGTGGAATTCGATTTAAATTGGAAAAGTTATAAGCATTTACATATTGCCATAATGCGACAAGCTCTAATTTTAACCAAAATAATCATTATTCTTAAATACTTCAAAATACCTTAAAAATCATTATAAACTTATATAAATCATTTAAATTGACTTTTCAAATTATTCGGATTTAAAACACAACTTTTTTTTACTTATAAATTAAATCACCATTCAAATAATTTCAAATTAGATTTTTATTTAACCATCCCATCCGTCGGATCAGTTAGGGATAGCCAGGGAGAGCAGGAAACTATAATTTCCAAACCCAAGCCTAGACACTATCCTCTCTGTCATCCTAGAACGTTCTGGTGTATATTCTATTATTAATATAAAGAGACATCGTTCATATTCAAATTTCAAAATCTCATTTCGAATTTAAATTGAAAATAATATGTTTTACCAAAATTGGTTTCAGATAGATATAAAGATCGTTATACAGAATCAATACATAATTCAAATCATTTCCAATCCTAATTCAATATTTAAAAAGTTAATATTTAATTCAAAACTAACAATTTAAATATTATTTAATGATTGAATAAAATCGTATATAGGAAGGAGATTTTAAATCGATCACCCATATATTTCCACAACCACGGGGTGTGTGTGTAATATCATGCAATGCAATCATATTTATCCAAATAAACCGTATGACCAAATGGATATGAATTCATTCATCACAAACAAACAGTTTAACGGTGCACAAGCGTTACGGTCAATAACGCTTACCAGTGTCCAGTGTATTATCTAACTACATGCACATCCATTCACATAATGACATCCATCACACAATCGTCATCAACAAATTTTAATTATCTCAGCTAATTATAATTAACTAATTTAAACAAATAATTTTAAATTATAAGTTCTCACCTAACAGCTCTCCAAATCTTCACGGTAGGCGAGCCTAGTTGAGTGAATCGTCGGACAGTATTTCGGTGCAGCGTCTTCTTCACAAAAATATATATAATATAATATACACTAATCTCTCTTTATATTATAAGAGGAGGAAGAGGAGAAATGACGAACTTTGGCAAGGTGGTGGTGGAAAGGAGGAAGACTTATGCCATGGAAACCATGGCCATAAGCTTTAAGAAGAAGAGAGAAAGAAAAGAAGTGAGAATGAATGGAAAAAGTGGAAGGAAAGGGTGGTCTTTATAGGAAAATAGGAGTAAGGAGAGAGTGACACATCATAGGACATGTGTATTATATGCATGGAATGTTGCATGCAAAATTACAAGTGTCTTAACACTTGTAAAAAGAAGAAGGAATGTGTTTTTGGTAGCATTTACCTTAAACGTTATGAAAACAAAGAGCAACGCATAATACTAATGCTACTAATTTATGTTATCTTTTGACAAATCCGATCGAACAACAAATAATATAAGTAAATCCAACTTATTAATAATCATTCTTGTAAAATCATAAAATAAATTATCCTTTACCAAATTCATATTTTTACCAATCAATATTATCAAAATAAAAAAATATCATTACTTAAACATAAATCTTATAATTAAAATTTTCAAAATAAGTTTTCTTATAAAAATCATAATAAAAAACAAAATACTTGTACAAAGTTAAAATTCATATTTAAACCTAATAAAATCAATTTATATTCATAAAATCAAAAATTAAATAAATAAAATCCAAATCAAACATAGTTAAAATTCTGGGATGTTACAAGTTATATCCTTTGATTAATTCATAAGCAAGAAGTACATTATAACGAATGTTCCTATTTGGCGAGAATGCAGATTGATTAGCAGATATGAGTGAAGGTATCACTTGTTTTAATCTACAAGCTTTGATTTTGGTGATGCATTTATAAATAGTGTTATGGCAAGAAATTGGTCTGAAAACATTTACTAAATTGGCAGTTTTAACTTTTGGGATCAGTGCAATAACTGTGTTATTAAATGATTCCTACATTTGCCCTCTTTTAAAAAACTATTTAATGGCATTGCAAACATCAGCTTGAATAATATTCCAACAGTGTGTAGAACACTGCATTATATCCATCTAGATCACCACATGAGTTTTGGTTAAGTGAGAACATTGCCTCTTTAATCTCAACATCAGTAATCAGGTTGCACAAGTATTAATACTGATCAGAGTTAAGATTAGGCAAAAGCATAGGATTAATCTCATCAATTACAGGTTCAAAATTAGTAACATTGTCAAATAGGTTAGATTAATATTGAATAATACAAGCTTGAGAATTATGTACCTGCCTATTAGTGTCAGTGATAACATGGATGTTCTCTTTATTTTGTTTTGCTTTCAAAGCAGCATGGAAATAAGCAGAATTTCTATCCCCATATTCAAACCATTTCATTCTGATCTGCTGTTTGCTCATCAATGATTCCGTGAGAAGAGCTTCTTTGTGCTTACAAGAGAGGTCAAACTCTAAACTGTAAAGGTAAGTATTTGTAGGAGGATCTTGTTACATCTGATTTTAAATTTGTTCAAGCTGGCGCAGGAGAAAGTTTGATTGCAAGCTACCACTCCCAAATTTCTTAGTTGACTAGTCTTTCAATACATTCTGAAGAGCTTTAAGTTTCTTAAAAATAATGTACATAACATTACCATAGCAAGGTACATTCAAGATTTTCTTAACAATTTCAAGAAAATCTGGATCCTTTGTCCAAATATTAAAATTTTTAAAGCTAGGAAATCTAGAATTCTCCTTATCACTTAAGTGAATAATTTGAGGTGAATGATCAGAGAGAATTGGCATTGTTAATTCATTAGATAAGCAAGGCCATGTGTTAGCACATTTTTTCTTTCACTTTTACAATTATATAGTACATTTTTAACAATTCCAATAGGAATGTTAATATGTTATAACGATACGATGATTCGTGATGCATATTCTTAAATTATTTGGTAGAAAAGGGAAGAAAATTGACTTATGATTGCTAATTATATGTTATAACCATACGGTGATTCGAGGAAACAATCCAGATCTTGGTTCTACATGACTTTGTCATTTTTCTCATTATAATTTTTGAGTGAGAATTATATTAAGTTTACTATTTTCTATAATTATAGTGTAAAATTTGCATTATTATGCCTAAAAGAGATATGAGACTCTTGTATATATATATATATATATCCCAAATCTCTTATTTAATTCGGAAATGGTCAATCATGTGATATTGTTGGGTTTTGGATTATGGATATAATAAAAGTCTGGATTTTTAGGTGTTGGATAACTTTGGTATCTGGTTTGATTTATTTGTCTTCATTTTTATTGTAAATATCGATTTATGCAAAGAAACAGATTTGGGTACCGTAACTTACATATGTTTAAACATCTATTTTAGACAGTTTAAAGGTATTAAGACCTATGTTACAAAAATCTAAGTTTTTCTATAAATATCATATAAAAAGTAAAGCAACACCAACAAAGTTATACATATTATTGTTATATTGCACCTTATCCTTTCTTGTATGTTTGAAATAATATTTATAACCTAGGTTGTATGTTATTCTCTTTATATATGTTATTTCGTTATTATTGATTTGTATATGAATAAACATTATGTGCTATTTTGAAGAAGTTTGGAAAACAAACTTGTAAACCTTAATTTTGGTTAGGATTGAGATTTCTTCATGCACACTTTAATTACATTTTATTTATTATTATTAATAGCATAATTTACCTACTATAAATGTGTTTAATTAGGAATTCGAATTTAAAAGGTTCCCATAGGAAAACTTGTATGCGTATGAGTATTAGGGGCTTTATTATCAACTATTGACACATAGATATGAGGTTAACCCCTACTCGTACTAGAAGCGTGCTGGGAACCGGTTGGCATATCCAGCATCTACTAGAAGATTGGTTAATGTGAGATATTCAGTGCTATGGGCCATTACAATAAATACACGAAGACGCAAGGTTAAGCCCACTTGTAGTAGAATCCTGCCCGGAACCACCCGACTAATCCAGCATCTACAAGTAGTTGGTTTAATGTGGGACGTCTAGTGTAATAAATAATTGTGTGAAGTACGCCTGCCTCAAGAATGTATTAAGTGGCTAACCTACCATGTTTGGGTATTAAGTGGTTAAGACTAGATTTGTTTCTAAGGTCCACTCCTTGGTTTTGGACTATAGTCATGACACTCGTCCTTATTAGGTCTTAAGTGGTCATTGGATCTGCCTTTCTCTTGCAGGCTTATGAGGTATTAAATGGTCTTAAATAAAAAGACAGACATATGAGTGGGGTAGTTATCTGGAAGTCGTTCGCTTCTTATCTAAGGGCTATGCAAGGGCATACGCAGGGACGAGCTAATAAGAGTTTTAAAGAGCATGTAAAAGAACCGCCCATCTAAGCAAAGTATCAAGTGACACGGAGTTCACCCATAATACTAGTTAAATAGTAATGCATGGGTCCGTCAGAGGGGTCTTAAATGGCAATGAGTGTCTACCCTCATCCGGTATTAAGTTGAAAATTACTTTTTTCTCGTGTTACAATTGAGAGAACATTTAATAATATTAAATGAGGTATTAATTGGCTAGGGTCCACCATAGAGTCTTAAGTGATCGAAAGGATATGCCCGTAGGTTATTAAGTGATCATAGGAGTCCTCCATAAATAAATATGTAAGATGGCCTTGAGTGAGCCAATGAGAGTCCGCCTCGTAGGGTCTTAAGTGATCATAAGAATCCAACCTTAGGGTATTAAGTGGTCATAGGAATCCGCCGTTATATACACATGATGGCCTTAAGTGACTGTAGATAAGTCTGCTTATTTAATGCATGTGTACGTCATATTGAATTGTATGTTTAATCGCCCAGACATAACTTAACAAATTTTTATTGCTGAATATAGGAGATAGAATTCCTTTAAACTTATGTGATTTTCATCCACCAGAACTTTTTTGTTCTGACTTCTACCTCTTAACGACACATGTTAGTATGTGGGAACTCTTGATAGATGATGTTATGAAGACTAGAGCCTTGGCATTGAAGATTTTATTTTAGTTATTATTATGTCTAGTAGTTATCTGTATTTATGAGATATTATTAATGTACCTTATCATGACATTTGGAAATTTTGATGTAAAAGACATTATTGTGGTTTATATGATAGGGTACATTTATTTTTACTATTATATTTTGTCTTATCTGCTATGAGATTTTGATTTCGTTTTTAGTTAGCTCTATTTTTCATTTCTTCTAAAAACTAACGACTTGCTTAGAATGACTCGAAGTTTCGATATGTCTTTTCTGGGTTAGGATTTAGGCCCATTCCGGGGGGTTATTACATTTTGTTTCAGAGTCTAAGTTACGTGATTAAAGAGAGACTATATGTATGAGAGGCATGCTTGTTATTTCCAAAAAGAGTTTTCAAAGATTTTACTATATATAAATATATATATACATATATATTAAAGTACGCATATCTCTATAGAATAGTATACACAGGTCCTTCTAAAATAGGCTTGACCTTAATTTCTAGAAATATCCTAGAAGATGTACAATGATTTAGCAACTCCCTTATCAATTTAGAAATCTATAAGCACATAACGGTTATAGGAACCACGAAGTTGGAGAAATGGAAAGGGCCGAGACTCCTTATCTAACAGGCAATAAATGGAAATCAATTTAGTAGGCTATTAATCATTTATGAGATAAGGGAGAAATAAGTAGAAATAATTTGAAATAGGCGTCTGTTAGGAAAACCATTAATAAGGACAAGTTTACGTCCATTAAGAATATTCTAAGTATGTTAAAGAAAAATGGAATTACGCCTTTTAGTTGAATGGTATAAGCTTCCCTAATAATAAATACGAAAATTCAAAATTTAAAAAAGCACTAAATGATCAATAGTGAAAGAATATAAGAAATGGATGGAATTAATGAGATAATTAATACCATTTATATGGAGATATGAACATTCAATTTTGAATAGGAAATTAAAATGTCTATAAGAACCAGCATTACTTAAATGGACATAAAATACATTTATGGTGACGACAATTTGGAATGTTGTGACACCCCACGTCCGTTAATGTCACTCTTAAGAGAATGCATTAAGTTTCGTGAAGTGCAATAGGTAAAAAACAACTAAATTTACAGGACAGATATAGATAATGCAGCGGAAAACATAAAACTTTTATTAATCAAGAAAGAATCATTTCAACCCAAAATTACAACATCATGTTTTTCTCAAATACGATAAGCAATCTATCTCATAATCAGAGTACAAAAACCATAACAAAATTCCCTCAAGTGTCATTACAACCAACATAGATGAATAAACGGAAGAAATTACATGAAAAAGGAGAGCTATCCAAGACCAAGCAGAATCACGATCTCAACTATTGACCACTCCCACTCTGAGAACCTAAAGGGGAAAAGGAAGAGGAAGAAAGGAAACAAAAAGGGTTAGACATAAAGTCTGGCGAGTTCCAGTAATTTTTAGCATAAGCATGTGAAAAGGTGCTAAGATAGATAAATAATACTAGAAGAAAAAATATAGTAAAACAAGATTATACGTACGAGGTAAATGATATGTCGAAACGAGATAATGGTAGATTAAACTTCTCATTCATACCCCAAGAATCAAGTTAACTGCACCAACTTACTAATATTAACAGGATTAGCTGTTACCCTAATTACTACCCATGCGATCGGCTCCCTATTACCCGAATACCCTATGTTAGCCCCGACAATAGGGTGTATCAGTCCCTAACCCAACAACTTATAGAACACAGACCTATTCGTAGGTGTTACAACGTCTTAGCTTCACGTAGTCGGACCCATACAAGCTCATGACTACGCCAGAACGCGCCTGTATCCACCCTAAACCTTGAACCTTTTTTATAATATAGTTCCGTAAAGCATGCCGTGACCCCTACCTAGTGTGGAGCCTGTAATAACCCGGAAATGCGAGCCAGTTTAAAATTTTTATTTCGGCAATTTTAACAAATTTTGAATATTTAAAATAGATTATTTTAAATAATAACGATGAGAAATTTATTTTGAATAGTATTCGAACGTATATATTATATAGATCGTCATTAGTATATAAATATTTATATATAATTATAAAAGGAATTGAAAATGGCGCGGTAGTTCGATAATTCGATTTCAAACTTCAATTGAATGTACCGGGTGCAAAATAAACCGGATTTTAGTGAAACAAAAAACAATAGGATCTATTTGAGAATATCTTTGCAATGAATCCGAAAAATCAAGATTTCATAGCGGGAATCAAAAGATATGTCCAGTTGAAAATTCTCAATAGTCGCTATGGAATTCAGGCCCTTAAAAATAGACATTTTGCAAATGACCTCGGATTTCGACGAAACCACTTTTGTTGGGTCCATGATGTTAGATTATTGTTAGATTCCAAATTTCATAATTTTTCGAATCAATATGTGAGCGCGGCAAAGGAAAACACATTTGACCAATTTCAGTTGATTTTAATCGACTGGAAAATGGCCAATTTTCCAACGGTCTCAGAATTCAATGAAACTAGTTTTGTTAGGACCGTATCGTCAATACGAAGCTAGAAAATATTTTTTTGGAATTTTTCGAGTTAGTACGTGACCCCGGTAATTTGAAATGTACGGTTTAAATTCAATATAAGGATTTAAATGTAAATTTGACGGAAACTGATCGTAACAATTGAATCATCTTACGGTACATATCCCATTGTGTTCGGAATAGGGGTAAAACGCTAGGGACGACAGGCAGTGGGTCCCGTTTCGAGTTCGAAAATAAAAGCACCTTTTTGAAATTAAATTAATTAAATAAATTAGAAAAAAAATAAAACTCCCTCCTTCTATACCCTCTGGCCCCCCCTTTTATACTTCAGATCGATCTGAACGAAGAGAAAAAGAAAAAAAAAAACAAATCGCGTCGCCCCCATCGGCCAGACCGCCGCCGCCGCTGCCACCAGGGCCGCCGCCGCTGCCACCAGGGCCGCCGCGCCCTGGCGCCGTCCACCAGAACCCCCCCTCTCGTCCAGTTGCTCCGCCTTCTCTCCTCCTCTTTCTTGAACGAGCGCCAAACCCTAAATCCCCATCGACCGGATCCGTACCCCCTCCTCCTCTTCTCCGCCTAGCGCCACCGCGAGCTCCACCTGAAGTCCATCACCGCTCCTCGCAATCCACCTCCACGGTAGTCCGCTCTTCTTTCCGCTGTTGAACCACTCGCACCCCCTCTAGAAAAATACAGTAAGTTTTCTTGTTTAATTAAATAATTTATTTTCTAACTGATTTTATTTTATATAAGAAAAACTGATTTTTATATTATGAAAAGCTTTGGTTTTTAATTTATAGAAAGTAATGATTTTTAAAATACAAGGAGTTATGATTTTTAAAAATAGGAAAGATTAGATTTTTATTATAAAAATATAATCTCTTTATAATGGGGGAGTATAAAAATATAATTTTTATACAAGCATGAAGTCAAAAATATAATTTTCATGAAAGTAGGAGGTTAAAAATATGATTTTTATATTAGAGAAGTAATAAAAAGATGATTTTCATATTATAGAGATATTGAAAATATAAATTTTATACTAGTGGCATATTAAAAATATGATTTTTACTTGTGTAGAGTATTAAAAATATGATCTTTATATAATAAAGAATATAAAAATATTATCTGTATATATGTAGCGACTACGGGCGGCGAAAGTGACAAAAAGCGAGAACGACGAAGACTTCTACTTAAGAAGAGTCGAGATGATTGGAATTGCTATCGGTGAGAACTTCTCACTCTTCAATTTCTTTTTTCTAGTTATATATATATACTAGGATGCAGACGGTGTTTAGTAGCACCTAACACCCGTCATCCACAGACCATGGATGACTTGTTTGTTTAATTAATGTGTTGTGAAATTTGTTTGTGTTGTTGATGTGAAATCGATAATAAATGTAGATGTGTTGAAATAAATTAATTATCGTTAAAAATACAATTTTTAACGTGAATGTGAATAAATAAATATTCATTTACAAACCGGACGGTTTGTTTATATACACTAATTTGACTGATATTGATTGGGTCGATAAATTTTACACATCACCCAACTGCACAAATAAAATCTGTGTTTGATTGTTTGAAACCTCACACGGGTATTGGGGTAATATATGATATACACTAATCCCAATAATTAGTTGTATGTCGATCGATTGATTGACAGGCTGTTATAAGCGTTAGATTTCTATATTTGATGCTTATACCGTGTAGTGCACTTTGGATGATGGTTGATTATGTATCGTTGCTATTATATACATGTGTTGAATGGAATCCATATAATTAACTTTATATGGTGATTGGTTGGGCTTCATTCCAATTTAGAAGATAAAGAATATTATTAAATAAAGGTTCATGTGTTGACAGTACTCATCCGTTGAGATTAGCCATGGGTTGAACGAAATATTTTAACAATAAAATTTACATCTTTATCTTTATAAAATAAAGGTTCATGTGTTGACAGTACTCATCCGTTGAGATTAGTCATGGGTTGAACGAAATATTTTAACAATAAAATTTACATCTTTATCATATAAAATTAGAACCTAACTGGAAAATAGACAAGATGAGTGGTCTCCTGGATATTAATCTGATGTTGGTTTCGGCCTTCGGGGTTAATATTCAGCGAATCGTTCTTTTACTAATTTACGGTTGGAGTCTGATTTAATATCAAACGATAGATACCTTAATTTTCATAAAATATATTAAATAACAAAAATATAGATTCATTTGTTGAATAGAATAACAGGATTATTGAAATATATAAAGCCGTGTTGATTAGAGATGCGCTATTTTGATGCGAACGATATTTATATCGATTATATTTGTTTTTATAATGAATATTGAATAGAGATAAAAATCGAATAGAAAACCAATTTGAATTGAATCGAATAGAAAACCAATTTGAATTGAATCGAATAGAAAACAAATTTGAATTGAATCGAAATAGGAGAAAACCTATTTGAATTGAATCGAATAGAAAACCAATTTGAATTGAATCGAATAGAAAACCAATTTGAATTGAATCGAATAGAAAACCAATTTGAATTGAATCGAATAGAAAACCAATTGGAATTGAATCGAATAGAAAACCAATTTGAATTGAATCGAATAGAAAACCAATTTGAATTGAATCGAGTAGAAAACCAATTTGAATTGAATCGAGTAGAAAACCAATTTAAATTGAATCGAATAGAAAACCAATTTGAATTGAATCGAATAGAAAACCAATTTGAATTGAATCGAATAGAAAACCAATTTGAATAGAATCGAATAGAAAACCAATTTGAATTGAATCGAATAGAAAACCAATTTGAATTGAATCGAATAGAAAACCAATTTGAATTGAATCGAAATAGGAGAAAACCAATTTGAATTGAATCGAATAGAAAACCAATTTAAATTGAATCGAATAGAAAACCAATTTGAATTGAATCGAATAGAAAACCAATTTGAATTGAATCGAAATAGGAGAAAACCAATTTGAAATGACATCCAAAGGAAGATTAAAGAATAAATTCAAAGAATTTATCTTGGATAAAATTAATGGGAACCTTTCCCTAAGAATATGAAATTTAGAAACTAGCTGTAGGTTAGCTAAGAAGAATGGTTTCCTGGGTATTGATCTGATGTTGGTTTCGGCTTTCGGGGTTAATATTTGGGAAATTTCTCTCTTACTGATTTACGTTTAGTGGCTAATGAATTGGAATGAGGTGTATGTTGTGTTTGTGTAACATTTGTTTTTAATATACGCGGGTTGTTCGGAAAGGCCGGGTTTATACCCATTCTGAATAACCGATTCGACGATAAGTCGAGGATGAAGACGGTGGTCGAAGACCGGAAGTCTTCACATCGTTTGGATAATTACTGACGATCCTGATTGGGATGTACACCCAAGAGGATGGAAATAGTTGGTGATCGTCCAGACGTACTTGGAGATCGATGGATATGCGAGGAAAGTGCCTTCGGTTTCATTCAGACCCAGAACGAACTTGTAAATGGATTGTGTGTCTGACATTGGATTTTATTCTGTGTTGATTGATCTCTGTTAAATATACATCTGTTTGGCGGCGGAGAATTTATTCTCTTGCTTAACGCCCTTCTCTGAGACGTACGAGCTCAGAGGTTGTATATCGATGGACATCAGTCGCATGGCATGAATTGCCCGTGTGGCATGCTGAGTTGCATGGATCAAGGCTTCTGTTGAAAAGCAAAGTCTTGTGGTTGATGATCAAAGCACGGCCTACGTGGCAGCTTTGTGTATAGCGTGGATTCGCGAGCCTCACACCTCGGTATGAGTCAAAAACGGGATGAGGACCCAAGGAGTGCACGACGTTTCTTTCTAGCTATGGGTGGTGTCAGTGACCTACCAGTCCTGACATTTATATACTTTTCACCTTTGTGGTTTGGATGCGAGGCGCCTCGATTATAGGTCCTATAGGGCCGGGAAGCGTGTGTTCAGGAATAACTAATCCTCAAACGTAAGAGAGGACCGGTCTTGGAGGATCCCAGGGTTGCCCAGAGTGTGTAGTCCTGAGGCATTTGCTAGAGTGTCTCGAAGCGGAGAGGAGCTTGCCCCTTGCCTCGACTCATGGCGGAAACACAATTTCCAATACGTGTATTTCGGTTTTAATTGTAGAACCTAGTACGGCGACATAGTGGTATGGGACATTCATGTCGCCTATGATTAATATTTATAATTGAAATTGTTTTGACGCTATACACTTATTATAGTATCAAATGATTTGTTTTAAACGTACCAAGCATATTTGGCTATTATAAGGTAAAACCCTATCCTCCGGCTTGCGTTGCATTGTGTGATGGGACCTGGGTCTTATAATAGCTTCATTTTTCGAAAAAGCATTGCGTTGTCTTCTCTATGCACTGGTATTCTTGAGAAGAAACCCATTCCGTGTTATACGGCGTGGTCCCTTGAATTACTCTCTTTTAAAATAAAGTTTTAATAACTGTTTTAGTTCTCACACCAGTCACATGACTGACCTGGAGTTTATTGTTTTAACCTAAACTCTTGGTGCCCCTATTTCCACACGGGCAGCTAGTAGTTTTGGTTTTGCAGATTTATATTCACAGGATCCTGGTTTACAGCTGGAATGATATCCGGAAAGATCTGTATTCGTATATCACCTTCAGTTGTGCGTTGTATTATTTTCCGCTGCTATGTAATTTATTGTAATCTCTGATATTTATCGAATGTAATTTATTCATTTATACTCTGTATATTCTTGTATTCTAATGGAATAATTGTAATAACAATGAAATGTTCTTCCGTCTGCGTTCATTTGTGTGTTGTTCTCAAAGTATCCGCTCTTTCCTTCACGGGGAAGACACTGGTTCTTACAGAGCCCCTACCGAGATACCAACAGGGATACTGACTGATATGGGTTCCACGCAACTTGACACAAGCCACCCCTAGGCTTGTGTCCCCGTGTACCTAGGATTTAAGAGTCCCGAAAACCTGATACAAACTACTAGACTTAGGATCTCTTAGCTTATTATTTAACAGGTGTAACTTAGCAGGTTTAAGTTCATTAATAAGCCCGATTGTAAAATGAAATTTATCTAAATGTTATTGGTGTACAACCCCCTTCCCCAACATTCACCTGCCCAGATGTATGATTAGACTTACAGTAATCCATTTTACTTAGTTTTTACATCTGGTACTCATATACTTTTACATGTCATACTTAATCTTACATTAAGTCAAATCTAACTGATTAACATGTTGCATGTTCCTCCTAACATGTAATTAACCCAATTTAATAGATTAACATGTAATTAACCCAATCCAATAGATTTAACATGTAATTATCCCACTTTAATAGATTTACATGTAATTACCCAATCCAATAGATTTAACATGCAATTATCCCATTTTAATAGATTAACATGTAATTATCCCAATCTAATAGATTAACATGTAATTATCCCAATATAATAGATTAACATGGAATTATCCCAATCTAATAGATTAACATGTAATTATTTCAATTCTTACAGTCAAGGGTTTCAATACACAATATGCCTAATTTTCTCCATTTAAATGTCACTATCTAATTATTCCAATTTACATCCTTTATACACAATCAACGTAATTGCCTAAGCTTTGAGTAGCCTGGGTTCAGCGTAAATAAAAAGGAAAAGGGGTGAAAACATATCTCAAACTGAATAAAAAGGCATATAGAAAGACTGTAAATAAATGAAAGGCATAATAGGGACAAAGAGGATGAAAATACATAATTTAACTGTAGATCTGAATAAAAGAACATGTATAAACACATATAAGGATTACTGTAGGCATTGTTTATATCAGATCCAACATTATTCAATGTCCAAAACCTTTTTAAATAATCAAATCTAAAAATGACATGAAACTCACAGCGGGTCTTCGTGAGGAAGACTCTTTATGTGTATATATATTGCTGTAGAAAAAGGTCCACTTCTCTCTTTTATTATTGTTGAGCAGTCCGAATTGTCCTTGCTATTATATATTTGGGTAGCACCTCTGTAGTTCTATGCATATATATTACTCTAAAAAAAGGGTTTAGAGGAAGAAGCAGAAAAATGATTTTGTGTGTTGAAAAAATGTGGTTGCATGCCTTTATATAGATTACCTTGGACAATCCACCATTGTTAGATACTAGGTTTTCAATCTTAACCACACACGTAATGCTGAGTCAGCAAACAAATCCAGCACTAAAAACAGTCCAGGTTCAGAACTTAAAATCCGCCCAGCATGTGGGTGGGTCGACCCACCGACATACTATGTCGAATGTTATTATAATCTTGTTTGATTATATATTGATTGCATGTGATTGTAATGTTGGTTTTATGGTTGATGGATGTTGTTTACAGTTTACTGTTATTATTATTAAACTGTGAATATAAGCACTGACAATGGAAACACTTATATTATTATCATTGATTGATGGAGGTTAGTTGATATGGATGTTAATGATGTGTGAAATCTAATGATATGTGAAATCCATATAAATTGAACTATATGGTAATTGGTTGGATCTCATTCCAGTTTGGAATTTAGCGGGAATATTTTCTTAATAAAATATTAGGTGAAAAATGGAAGCTAGAATGTTAAAATTCAAAGTAGTTTGGGAAGACTGTTTAAATGACTATGATTAAATTTCATAAAATAAAAAAAATTTGATTTGAATTAATTTTCAGTGAATTAAGACATGTTTTCAATTTTAAATGAATAGTAACAAATGAAAGTGAATTCGAGTTAGTTATAGGAACAATGTTTTTAACTTGAACGGATTTTTCCATCGATCTTATTTATTTTTATAACGAATGTCGGAAAAGTTTAGATTTCAAAATCTAATATTTTGGAAAATATTATTATTTCAATAGTGTAATAATATTGAATATTCAATTTTGGTTTAAATTTGAATGGTTGATAGAATCGTTTTTAAAACAAATTTATAAACATTTTATAAAATTTATTTTCGATGAAGTTTATTTAAATGGTTCTAATAGGACGAGTCGCGCAGCGTCCATTCATGAATTTCGACAATTAACTTCATATGGACGTACCGGAAGATCCGATTATCGCATTCTTCTGAAACGAAAAACATTTGGTTCATAATGAAAAGAACTTTCAAATGAAATGAATTTTTTTAAAATTCAATGGTAAGATTTTGAGATAAATCCAAATCAAATTTGAATAAAAACAGCACTAGCACTGTAAATGACTTGAAATTGGATTTTATTGAATTGAGCTATTTTCAAATTATTAAAAATAGGGAAAAATTATGATAAATCATAATAAAGGATTTAAAAGGGATTTGGATTAAATTTATATAGTTTTGGATAATGAAAAGCTATTTTGGGAAATTTAGCTATTTGAGAAAAGTGATTGAAACGGTTTGAAGTTAATTCATACTTCACCAAGTTAAGTTTTTCCAGTATATGAATACTAGATTTGAATGGAATTAATCTTTGGATATTTCGATATTGGATTCCATAATTATACTAATATCGTTTTGAGGAATTTGGAAGATAGAGAAATCATTATTCCTTATACCATATCTGTTGATTTCAGAATTTGATATTAAATATAAGTCGATATGATTTCTATTCAAAGCCTTATATTTGATATCAAATTAGAATTTGGGTTTGTCGTGAATGGTGCTTTCAATAACACTGTTCTTAAACCTAGTGGTAAATGAAGTTTATGGAATAAATCTTTTAATTAAGATTTAACGGAATTTTCCAAAGTGAAATTTTCCAATTAATAAATTTAATTGTAACTAAATGGAAATCGATTTAGTGATAATCGAGATGAACCTCCATGGAGGAAGACCTTTACTATTTAAGGAATTTGAAAGGCTTTGCCGTTATTCCGCTTATAGTTTTGGTCTGATATGTAAATTTTTATCGATCGTGATATGGTATGATTTCCGTGAAGATTCCATTTCTAATAGAGGTTTGATTTTTGGGTTTATCGTGAACAATGTTTTAAATAACATTTGTTCTTTAATCTGGTTAAATAAAATGATTATTTCTCAAGTTTGAGATGTAATAAATCTTTCAACAAAGATTTGGAAGAATGAGATGGATATTTAAACTAAGTTAGAGTTTTAATAAATCTTTCAATAAAGATTTGACTGAATGAAATGAGATTTAAACCATGTTAGAGTTTTAATAAATCCTTCAATAAAGATTTGATTAAATGAAATGAGATTAAAACTATGTTAGAGTTTTAATATATCTTTTAACAAAGATTTGGAATGGAAGAAGGTAATTAAACTTAACAAAACCCGAGGGGTGTTAGATATGGAGTACCACCAGTTTTTCTCCATGGGAGGAATAGGATAGGAATGGGATAACGATATGATTAATTACTTTTTGTAAGGCTCGATAATCCCGATAAGGCTTATAAACCTTAATTTGAGTTAAGTTTGTGAAAAGAGATTTTAAAATCTTTTGCAATGATTTCCAAGGAGAAATTTAAACAAGAAGTTTAAATGATGTAAATCTTTGATAACATTTGTGGAAGTAATTCCCAATGTAAAAAATATTTGAATAAAGGAATATTCGGAATTAGAATGAGGAGTATGATATGTCTATATATCACTTGTTCATAATGATGCAATAGTTATTCAAAAAAAGGGATTTCAACCCATTCTGAATAACTAATACGACGATTGTCAAAGATATTGAAGATGGTGGTTGAAGACCGGGGATCTTCACATTATTTGGATTATTGTTGATGCCTTGGGTAGCTCCCATTATAAGGTTAAAGTGGCGGATGTAGAGACGTACTTGGAGATCGACCGGATATGCAAGGGCCTCTCTCCTGTATTGGACATATGGGACGAGGAATAAGGTGCCTTCGGTTTCGTTTAGACCCATAACGGACTTGCAAATGTATTGTATGTATGATATTGTGTTTTATGCTGTACTAATTGATTTCTACTAAACATATATCTATTTGGTGGCGGAGATTTTATTCTCTTAGCTTAACACCCTTCTCTGAGACGTATGAGCTTATAAGTTATATATTGATAGACATAGGTTGTATGGAATGAAATGACAATGTGGCATTCTAAGATGGTAATTTATCAAAGCTTTTGTTGAAAAGCAAAGCTTTGTGGATGATGATCAAAGCATGGATGATATAGCGTGGTTTTATGTCGAGATGTGACTTCGTCAAGCTTTACTCCTTGGTATGAGCCAAAAACGGAATGAAGGACAACAGAGAGGACGTGCGTTTCCTTCTAGCTAGAAGTGATGTCGTGGTATGGATCCCAGACATTTTACTTATGTGGATGTTGGAATTGAGGCGCCTCAGAAGGTGGTCAACGTACTGACCAAATAGTAGGTCCGATAGGACCGGGGAACGTTATGTTCAGGCAATTGTCTATTCCACGAAAACCGATGAACCGGCTCTGCTGCTCCAAGGGATACATGTATTTTCCCTGAAACATTTTGCTAGAGATGTTCAGAAGTTCGAATGAGGAAGATCCTTTGCCTCGGCTCATGATGGAATCCAATTTCCAATACGAGACTTTACGGTTGTAGTTGTAAACCTATATGGTCACATAATAGGATGGAGTATTATGCCATCTATGATTGATACATTTATTTTTGAAATTGATTTCCACACTATGCACTAGTAATAATAAAAGAGAAATTTCACATATCAAGCATGTTTGGCTATTATAAGGTAAAACTCTATCCTTCAGCTGGCGCTTACGTTGTGTGATGGGACCTGAGTCTTATAGTAACTTCATTTTTCAAAAAGCATTGTAAGTTTTATTTACCAGTATTCATGTGGAGTAAATCCATTCCGTGTTATACGGCGTGGTCCCGTGATTTACCAACTTTAAAATAAAGTATAATAACTGTTTTGGTTCTCATACCAGTCCCATGAGTGACCTGGAGTTTATTGTTTCCCATCTAAACTTTGGGTTCCCATATTTTCCACACGGATAGCTAGTAGTTTGGTTTTGCAGATATTTTTCAAACAGGATCCTGGATTATGGATGGAGCTATACTCTAGATTATTTCGAGTATTCAGCTAATTATATTTATGTTTTCTGCTATGTATTATAATTTATTGACCTCTGATATTTTTCGGTTGTGCATCGGTTATCTGTACTCTAATATATTTTGTACTCAGATATATTCTATACTCTGATGTAAATTATTGCAATAGCAATGAAATGTTCTTTGATGTTCTGTTTTGATGCGTTGTACACCCATAAAGGTTCGAGAATTTCTGTCGTTTTGGATCTGACTTGTGTGGATTGTGATCGATTCATACGTCGGAGATTTTCGGGTCATCACAAGCGGTATCAGAGCTTTGGTTTACAAAGCTTTGGGGATACGACGAATTATTACAACATGAAAGAATTCATCAGAGATAGGATTAGTAACACCATATAAGAATAACTCGTTAGAGGTAGGGTTAGTATTGACCTAGAATGAGTTTGAAGAGTATTAAGTGTAGGAAAGAACGAAGTTGCATATCCATAAAAATGAATTTGATTATGAAATATTATATATCATATAATAAGGATTTGAGCATTTTATTTGGTGTTTAGTTTGGACTATCGAGTATAAGAAGATTTTGAATATATGTCTGATCAACTTATATCCAAAGTCTCAAATATACTGGATAGATATAGAGTCACACTCTATTCGCTCGGGGATGATACTGATGATGACAGCTACATCATCAGTGTTTATTTTCGAGTTTCGAAAATAGGATGTCTATATAATTCTAATTGACTGGTATGAGGACCAAAAACTTATGTAACACCCCGGATTTTTGAATAACCAAATTAACCAAATTAAAGAATAATTAATCTCAGACGAGAGAATTAAGGGAAACGGGTTGCGCCATTGTGTTCGTCTCGGAATTCTGGTTGAGACAGAGTCCGAGTTTGCGTGAATTGGACTTCGTATGAAGAAGTTATGGCGATCGGAAGTTTTAGAAAATTCAAAACAGATTTCAAATTTCAAAAATTCAGAGTCAAATAGGCTAGGCGGGAAAATTCTCGCCAGGGATAGGTCAACCATAGTGTCGACCTGGGGGTCGACCTACCCTGACCAGGTCGACCATAGTGTCGACCTGCCCTCCCCTCCCCCCCCCCCCCCCCCCCCGTGGGAAGATATGAATGATGAAATGTTTGTGACTAGATGCTGACTCATTAGGGTTTCTGAACTGCTCTGATTGGCTGGGATTAATTCTGGGTTGATCGGACGGCTTAAACTAATCCTAAACTCTATAAAAACACCTATAGACTCAAACCCTAAAATCAAAATAGAATTGGATTCATGGCCTCCATGCCGTCACCTTGCAACTCAGAATAGCCACCACCAATTAGAGAGGAAGAAAGCAAATCAAATTCAATCCTTTTCAACTCTAACAGCGAATCTTCATCAAAGGAGCGCTAATTCAACTCCAGAAATCAGAATTCAGAACTCAAGACTGCTTTTGAGTTGTGAGTTCGATAGTTTTAACAAAATAATTAATAAATGAATTGGATTGAGTTATAATGCGGATAATTTGGATGTGAAATGAACTGTTGATTTCATGTTGTAATTATGTTGTAGAATTATGTTGTAGTTTCTATGATATTATGTTATGATGCTATCATCTACGATGCAAAGTTATGATGCTATCACCCATGTTATAGTCCTATGATTGACTTATGTCTAGTTGGATCGTCATGTTTCTTATGCTAGTTTGTTATATTGACTCATATGATAAATCATATGTATGCAAGTTTAGACTTTGATTCAAACATGAACCATATACTAGTCGGGTAGAATTAAATGTGAACTTACATGATTATGACACCTAGTTTATGTGAGAATTTAATTGAAAATTTGGCTATCACATATGGTAAATTCTACATGATACTTTACATGATACTAGTCTACACCATTGTTGCGATGTATAAGTCACCTATGTAAGTTTATGAGTTGGATATGAATCATGTTATGCAAGTTTAGAATTATTACCTATCCAAATATAGATCTATGACATAGGTTATTTATGCAAGTTTGTGGCCATTATTTCATCAAGTTCACACCTTTAGATTTGGATCCATGACATATGATGTTTATGTAAGTTTGTGGCCATTATCTCATCAAGTTCACACCTTTAGATTTGGATCCATGACATATGTTATTTATGCAAGTTGTAATATTGGCCTATGCAAGTTTTAGATGTAGAACATCATTCACATATGCAAGTTCACCCCTATGTTAGATTTATGTTTTAATTATGTGTATAAATTGTGATGTTTTCTTTTATTTTATAAGTTAGACTATTCGAGTCTAACGTATATTTTTACGTTAAACAAACAAACGTACTACGTGGGGAAAAAGGGGATAATATTTAATTGGCATAAATGCCTTAAAAGGCATAAAATAAAATTGTGGTGAAATTGGTATGATTTTACATACCATAAATGGATGGACATAATTGATTCAATTATGGACATCGTTAAATTTGGAATTGATTGATAATTTGAATAGGGAAAGTAATTCAAATTGGGGGATGATTAATTAGGAGTAATTAATCGTCTAAGACACGAGGTTAGGCTCTTTTGTGGTGTAAGACTGCCTGGACCCGCCCGGCAAATCCAGTTGCCACAAATGCCAGTCTAATGTGAGAGGTGTTAGAAACAAACTAAATACGTAACAGTTGTAAAGACATGAGGTTAGGCTCTTTTGTGGTGTAAGACTGCCCGGACCCGCCCGGCAAATCCAGCTGCCACAAATGTCAGTCTAATGTGAGAGGTCTTTATGAGGTTACGGTCTTAATGAATTAAGAAACACTTAACCAGATAAGCATGTAGTGGGACATGAGGGGGTTAAGTGGGTGCCTGGGGTGGCATGTGGAATCTAGTGGGTGCCTTAGGTGGCATTTGGAAAAACGATTAGAAACACTTAACCAAAATTGAAACATGTAATTGAAACATGAATTAGAAGTGGGTGAAACATGTAATTGAAACATGAATAAGAAGTGGTTTAAGTGGGATGAACTAGAGGGTACCAAGCTTAGGTGGATAGCTTGTGTCAAGTAATGGGGGCCCGTTTCAACCAGTAACCCATACGTATCTTTGTAGGCTCGACCCAAGTCGAGGCCGGGACACGCATACTGGGCTTGACTGTAAGAGGCCAAACCGGGTTAGCGGTGGCAACGCAAGTCCAACGGGTTCATATGCGTGTGAGGACCCGGACTGGTAGGTAAGACGTTGTTGCATCGTGTAGGTATAAGTCGTGCATTCTTGGTGGTATCGGGTTGCCACTTTGGGGAGTGATACACCCCACTGTGGGGCCAGCACGGGTATCTACGAGTTAGGGAGCCAATCGCTTGGGGGTAGTGGGTACACCTAGTGGAGATAGGGGCAGAAGGCACCTATGAAGGCAACTAGGGGTGCACAAAACTACCAATATCATTATTAAGTCTGTAGGCGGGATCAACCTTAGGGTGACTAGTGGTGGTGCAGTATACTAGTGGCGGTGCAGTATAGCAATTATCTTATAGTGTTGGTGTAGTTTAGTAAATTTATCTCAGTGGGTTAGGTGCGCTTTAACAATATCGTTGTTCATCTTGTTTCCTTGTTTACTCTGTCGTACTCATTGGTTCATGATCATTTCCTTATTTTCCAACTTATGCCTTAGCCTAGTTACTTTGTTAATTATATTGTTAGAGTTATCGCACTCGCCAGACTTTATGTCTGACCCCCCTTTTTCCATCTCTTTCCTTCCCCTCCCCCCCAGGTGCTCAGGTTGGAACTAGCACCCGTGGAGCTTGATTTTGGACTGCTCTTAGAAGATTGCTTGGATCGCTGAAGTAAAGTTCAGCTTCCCTTTATTTATGGCTATTTTGATGTTGGGGATTATGTCTTTCAGTTTATGTACTTTGTTTTATCAAGATGGATATGATGTACTTGACTTTGGTTTATGGTTTTGACGATGTAATCAAACATATGGGTTTATCCGCTGCAATGAAATAAAGTTTTAAATTTTCAAGTACTGTTTATAACTGTCTTGTTGTGATTTTTTGTTCTATACTTACTTAAAACGCTCCATAGAAGTTAATGCATTCCCTTTGTGATTGACATTAATGGACGTGGGGTGCTACACGTGGTATCAGAGCTGAAGGTTACCAGAACAGATATGAATTTTTGAAAAACTATTTTTCAAAACTATTTTTATAAAGAAGTACTTTCAAAATATGATTTTAGGAAAGTATTTTCAAGAGAAAAGTATATTTTGGAAAACATAACCCCAAGAGTCATATATCTTTCCCTCGGTTCTTTTATATTGAATCTTTCCTTTTTCGTTTCAGCATGTCTGAAGCATCTGAGATACCAGAGGGTGTTCATATACCCAGTTGGTTTCGTCAATATCTTGAGGCTAGGGCCGCCGCCGTAGGTCCAGCAAATCCTCCTCCTCCTCCTCGTGTCGATAATTTCGCAAAGATATGTAAGGACTTTAGAGCAATGGGTGGAAAACCTTTTCACGAGACAGAGACATTTGTTGAAGCTCGTAACTGGCTAAAGGAGGTGGAAGAATTGTTTGGAATCTTTGAAGTGGATGATGGAAGAAAAGTCCAGCTAGCTGCTTGGCTAATGAAGGATGAGGCCTCGTTTTGGTGGGAGGTCACTAATGGGGGACGTCCAGTCGATACATGGCTAGATTTTAGGCATGGGTTTGAGGCGAAGTTTCTCTCGCGGGCTGAAGAGAATCTATACATGGAAAGATTTTTGTCACTGAAGCAACAGAATCTATCGGTGAAAGAGTACGTTAACAAATTCAACCAATTGGCAAGGTTTGGCTTAGACTTGGTGAATACTCTAGAAAAGAAGGCTCTAAGATTTGTTAAGGGTTTAAACGAGCTGCTTCATGGGTTAGCTATGACCCACATTCCCATGGGGGCTACCTTTGAGAGGTTAGTTGACATGGCACTCATGCATGATGAAGAGAAGGGCGCCAATGCTAATAAGGAACCCGAGAAGAAAGGGGATCAAAAGAAGTCGCAAAAGCAACAACAGAACAAGAAAGGTGGTAAAGGCAACAATGGCAAAGGAAAGAGGAAGTGCTTTAATTGTGGGACACCAGGCCATCTAAGCTAAGATTGTAGGAAGAAAAAGAAGTCTGGTTGTTTCCACTATGGCGAAGCGGGACATCTTATTAAGGACAGCCCAAAGAAAGGGCAGAGGGCAGGGTCTACCTCGGGACGACAGGTGCAAGCTCTTATGGCACCAGGGCAGGCAAGGGGACAAGTTCAGGCTCTCGTGGTCCCACCGCTACAAGATCGAGGTAGAGCAATTTCCGTTGAAAGTTTAGTTTTTCTGTTTGACCATCCTGTCCGTACTTTATTCGATTCTGGCGCATCGCATTCGTTTATTTCTACATCATTAGTTGAAACACTGCACCTAGATACTAGTCTTGTTACTGATCCCTTAGTAGTCTCAAATCCTATTGGTGGTTCGGCTCATCTTTCTATGATTTGTCGGGATTTGAGAGTGTTTATATTGGGCGTTGAGTTTGAGTGCAACGCTTTTGTTCTTGGCTTCATGGGCTACGGTTTAATTTTAGGTATGGATTGGCTAACTAGATATGGGGCCATCCTAGATTGTGAAAGAAGGTTAGTTAGATTGATGACTCGTTCGGGAAAGACCCTTGATATTTCTTGTAACCCTAGAGGTCCAGTAATGCTTAGTTACCTAGAATCCCTTGACGCATTCGATGATGATTTACATTCTGTTCCCATAGTCCGTGAATATGCTGATGTTTTCGATGAGGTGAGGGGTTTACCCCCAAAACGTGAGATAGACTTTCAAATATATCTAGTAGATAATGCAAAGCCAGTTGCATTGCCAGTGCGCCACATGGCTCCAAGAGAGAGAAGAGAACTCAGTAAGCAAGTGAAAGAATTGCTTGAGAAGGGGTTCATCAGACGTAGTATATCGGAGTGGGGTGCTCCAGTAGTATTTGCCACAAAGGCAGATGGGTCCCTTAGACTTTGTGTGGACTATAGAGAACTCAATAAGCTTACTAAAAAGAATAGACACCCACTGCCGAGGATTGATGATCTCTTCGATCAGTTAGTAGGCGCCTCATTGTTTTCGCAGTTGGACTTAGCCACTGGTTTCCGTCAGTTGAGAGTGGCTGAGGATAGCATAGACAAGACTGCCTTTAGGACTCTAGACGGTTTCTTCGAGTGGCTGGTGATGCCCTTCGGTTTGACAAACGCTCCCGCATACTTTGTTGATTTGATGAGTAGGGTGTTTAGGGAGTACCTTAATAAATTCGTGGTAGTCTTTGTTGATGACATCTTGATCTTTTCTAAAAGCGAAGAAGAGCATGCCCTACATCTTAGGGAAGTGTTGGAGACTCTTCGAGCGCATAGCCTTAAAGCTAAATTTTCTAAATGTCACTTTTGGAGAAAGGAAGTGCGATTCTTAGGGCACGTGGTTTCCAAAGAAGGGATAGCCGTGGATCCCGCGAAGGTAGTGGCCATCCAAGATTGGAAGGTTCCTAAAAATGCGACCAAGGTGAGGAGTTTCTTATGGTTAGTTGGCTACTATAGGAAGTTCATCAAAGACTTCGCAAAAATATCAGCTCCATTAACACGCTTGACGAAGAAGAACTTAGTTTTCATGTGGGACATAGATTATGATGATGCGTTCCAACGTTTAAAGAGAGCTTTGACCACAGCCCCAGTCTTAGTGTTGCCAGATGGAAGTAAGCCATTTACCGTTTATACCGACGCTTGTGGGACAGGACTAGGCGCAGTCTTAATGCAAGAGAGAAGGGTAATAGCCTATGGTGGAAGGCAGTTGAGGGTGCATGAAAGAAATTACCCTACACATGACCTAGAGTTGGCCGCTATTGTTTTCGTGCTTAAGTCTTAGCGTCATTATCTTCTTGGCGAAAAATTCGAATTGTTCACTGACCACAAATCGCTAAAATACTTATTCTCTCAGAAGGACTTGAACTTAACGCAGCAAAGGTGGATGGAGTTCTTAGCATCCTACGACTTCGAGATAGCATATACCCCTGGCAAGGGTAATGTGGTGGCAGATGCCTTAAGTAGAAAAAGATTATCCTTGAGTCCGTTGTTTGTTGAGCGACGAAGTTTAGAGTTCATCTCTACGTTTGACTTTACACCTTCCATTGACTTCGTACCTAGTTTGCTAGCATCCTTAGAGGTCATACCTACGCTTTTGGGACGGATTGGCGAGGCACAGCTAGACGACCCACAGTTGGTTGAGTTAGTAGAAAAGCTCAAAGGAGGGGAATCGTCGAGCCATCTCCGTAGGTATACCCTAGATGATAAGGGTTGGTTGCGTAGGGACGGTAGATTTTGTGTACCACGGGACAAGAATCTAAGGAAGACCATTCTTGATGATGCCCATCTTTCGAAGATGACCATTCATCCCGGGGGGACAAGATGTACATGGACATGAGACGAGTTTACTTTTGGGCCGGCATGAAGAAAGATGTAGCTGAGTATGTCGCTAGATGCTTGGTGTGCCAACAAGTAAAAGCGGAGCAAAAGAAGCCCGGTGGATTGCTTCACCCATTGGAGGTCCCACAATGGAAGTGGGAAAGCGTCTCGATGGACTTTATTGATGGATTACCAAGATCGAGGAAGGGTAATACGGGGATTTGGGTCGTGATAGACAGACTTACTAAGAGCGCCCATTTCATTCCCGTGAAGAGTAAGAGGACTGCTCCATGGTTAGCCTCCGTATACATTCGAGAGATAGTTCGTTTGCACGGTGTTCCTTCTAGCATAGTGAGCGACCGCGGTCCTATTTTCACTAGCGAATTTTGGAAAAGTTTGCAAGAGGCAGTAGGGACTTAGTTATGTTTGAGCACCGCATATCATCCTCAGACGGACGGCCAGACCAAGAGGGTGAATCGTATTCTAGAGGACCTATTGAGATTATGTGTCTTAGATTTCGGAGGTACATGGGAGGAACATCTTCCGTTGGTAGAGTTCACATATAATAATAGCTTTCAGTCTAGCATTGGCATGGCACTGTTCAAAGCTCTTTATGGACGGTCGTGTCGTTCGCCTACATGTTGGTGGGAATCTACGGATAAGATCTTGCTTGGACCTGATATGTAACACCCCACCTCCGCTAGGGTCACTCTTTCGGGGGCACTAGCTTCTGGGGGGCGTTAGAACTGGGTAAGCATGCATAATGATATATCAAGGCAGAACAAGAACATAAATATATATGTAAAACAGAGTAAGTGAGAATAAAACAGCGGAATATCTCAAACCATTTCAAAACAAGTCTAGTACATCATAAAGTCAACTGCCAAAATAAACATGTCTAGTACATCATAAACAGAAATACTGAAATACATAGTGCTATCCCCAAAATAAAGATGATAAACCATAGCGAGCTCAATGTCTAGACATACATGAGCTATCCAGCAAACAAGCAAGCGATCCAAGCTAAGCATCACTATTCCCTCCCTGAGAACCTGGGGGGGGGGGGGAACGGAAGAAAAGAAGCGAAAGAAAACAGGTCAGTCAAAAAGACTGGTAAGCCCTACTACGATCAGTCTATAAACTAATAAAGTTAGCATCATGATGGAAACTGAGATGAACATACTGGCAATAGATAAAGGTGTCATCACATAAAGAAGATTAAGCTTTGCACCATAGTGTACTAGCAAACTAACATAACAGGTATTGATCCCTTAGCCCAAACTTTGGCCCAATAACATGAGGTGACCTTAATACAAGGTCCAGCCCAACGGTCTAGTCGATCGGCTCCCTATAAACCTAACACGTCAAGTGTTGGTGTCCATACGGCCCACATATGGTTGTAGTCAGACTGTGCTGGGTCCACCTTCGGGTGTATCAAGCCCTCGGGTGTCAACCCCAGACACCTAAGCAATAATGCACAGTCTAAACCTACTGGTACCCGTGCCTCGAGTTTGTCCAACACCGGACTACGTGCACGTCCGTAGCCCGCCTGGACCCGCACCGCTGTACCACTCAGCCGTCGCTTTGGTCGCTTACATCAGTCCAGTAATCGTGCCCCGCCCTAGCCTAGCCTCTAGGGTTGTGAATGATACCAAACTGGGATTACTGCTGGAACAGACCACGTTGCTAGGGTTTTCTAAGAGAGTTAAGTGTGGTTTAACCCCTCACTAATCATGGATTAAATTAGTTAAGTGTAACCAACAGTTCACCACTTAACCCCATTTAATCCCTCGTATCCCCAAAATTGGTTAAGTATTAGTGGGCCATGACTTAACCCTAATCATGAGGCATTAATTAATTTAATTGTGCCCTAACCTCTCACATTAGACTTTGTTGCGGTTACCTAGTTAAGCCGGTGGGTTCCGGGTAGATTTACACCACAACTTGATCTAACCTCGGGTCTTGGCACCACATGACCAACTTCTCACATTGGATCCTATTGTTTGTAGCCACTAGTTAAGCCGGTAGGTTCCGGGTAGAATTACGCTACAAACTCAACCCAACCTCGAGTTGGCCACACTTATGTTTTCTAAGTGTCATGTCCACTTTATTTTCAAAACATAATTACAAGTTTAACAAATACTTGGGTAGACCTAACTTAATAGGTAAATTCCCAAGGGGTAGACCTAACTTAATAGGTAAATTCCCAATCTTATATTTTCATGTATTTTAAGTTTTACCCAAACCCCCCCAACGTCATTCTATCGCTTACATATTCGTCATAACGCATAAAGGATAGAAAGAGGGAACTTGGCACAACATACATGATGAATCTTACATATCATAATAAACATGCATAACATGTTGGACTTGCATAACTTAGCATAGTGAACTTGCATAAACATGCATAACTTGTTAAACTTGCAAATCATGGCATAGTGAACTTGCATAAACATGCATAACTTGTTAAACTTGCAAATCATGGCATAGTGAACTTGCATAAACATGCATAACTTGTTAAACTTGCAAATCATGGCATAGTGAACTTGCATAAACATGCATAACTTATCAAACATGTGTAACATGGCATAGTGAACTCGCATAAGCATGCATAACTTATTAAACATGCATAAATCCCAACTTTCATCACATATTAACTTTAGAGTTT
Source organism: Allium sativum (assembly GCA_030737875.1). NCBI lineage: Eukaryota > Viridiplantae > Streptophyta > Magnoliopsida > Asparagales > Amaryllidaceae > Allium > Allium sativum. The sequence goes on along the minus strand of CM060926.1, from coordinate 676,305,754 downwards.
CTAAAATGAAGGTAAGAGGGCTTACAATGCTTATGCGGACTCAAATGAGTATAACAAATGTAAGAACCCCTTATGCAACAAAATAAAACCCCAAAATGCAAGCAAACTTGATCAAGACTCCTCCTTTATGATGACAATAGAGAAACAAGACTTTAATGCAAGCTAAAGAGGATCATACAAGTCTAAATACACTTGTATGCATGGAAATCTCTTAGGAATTTGTTTTAGGAATTGTATGAAGAGAGTGGAGGCCATGAGAGGTTTGATTTTGACATAGTTTAGTTGCTAGAATGAATAATGAGTGATTTAGGGTAGGTTAGGGTCTTATTTATAGATTAGGCTAGTGATTTAGACCATAGGATTAAACCCTAGTTGAATTAGGTCCATCAGATTTCGGAATTCTCCAGAACCAAGCTACACAACCAAGCCCAAATCAGAAATGGTGCGCCAGGCAAAACTGCCCGGCCACCCCGTGTCGACAGGGCTGTCGACAGGGCAGTCGACACCCTTAGACCCCTGTCGACATGCCTGTCGACTTGGGGGTCTTGGCGGGAGTTTTCCCGCCTGACGCCAGTTGTGCCCTAACCCTTGTTTTTAACTTAAAATTTAAATCTGTTTTTACTTAGGAATTTTCTGAAAACTTCGCCGGGCCTTAATCGGGTCATACGGACTCCGATTTTCGAAAACTCGGACTCTATTTCGCGTATTTTTCCGAGACGAACGCAATGGCATAGCCCTTTTCCCCTTGATTCAGATTTTTAAATTAAATTCTGCCTCAATTTATATCTTAACAGGTTATTAAAATACAGGTTGTTACATTCTCCCCTCCTTAAAGGATTTCGTCCCCGAAATCTTCAAGTTAGGAAGAACATATCCTACCATCCAACATCCATCTACTCAAAACATCATCCACGAGCAACCATTGTCCTTAAAAGATTCTAAATGCTGTATGAACATATGCAAAAGTGTGTGTATATGTACTTATCTAATGCAAAGATCAATGCAAAATATGTTAGTGAAATGTATCCATATGTATGCAAATCCCCAACATAATGTATAATATCTACATGCGTGCTCAATCATACATCCATATGCAACATCCATGTGATAGCATACAAATTTCATCCAAGAATAAGCATAAACACTCATGCACATGCAATATGAGGAGTGTGTGAGCCGATCTAGTGCCTAATGTGTATCATGCATCCACGAGTAACCACTTGCAAACACTTGCAACCACTTGCAACCATCAAACATAACATGTCTCAAACACATGTTTCATCCAAAGGATTCTACCTAAGGTTCTCATGATAAGATAGACACGATGAACTAGATAAACTAGATAGACATGGAAAGATAAAGAGATTGAGAGTGTACCCTCAAAAAGGAACGGATAAAGCCTACGCATCTTCTCTTCAGTTTCCCAAGTTGCGTCTTCCTCGGCTTCACCCCATTGAACCTTCACCAACTTGACCTCACGATTCCTTAGCTTCTTGATCTCTGTCCCCAAGATACGAATCGGAGCTCTCCTCAAGGTAGCTTCTTTCTCTACTTTCACATCTTCTAGAACACTTGGCTCAACCACCTCTGCTGACTTATGCAAACACTTCCGGAGATGCGAAACATGAAAAACATTATGCACTCCAGCTAGCTTCTCGGGCAATTCCACTCTATAGGCCATCTGCCCGATCCTCTCTACAACTGGAAACGGTCCAACAAACCTTGGTGCTAACTTTCCTACTGCTCCAAACCGAACCACATTCCGCAAAGGAGAAACCTTCACGAAAACCATATCCCCAACATCAAACTCCAAATCAGTCCTTCGCCTATCAGCATAAGATTTCTGTCTGTCTTGGGCCGCCTTCATCCGTCTTCTAATCAACTCGACCTTCTCGGATGTATCTCTAATCATGTCAGGTCCAAGTATAAGCTTATCTGTAATCTCCCACCAACATGTAGGGGACTTGCACGGTCTCCCATATAAGGCCTCAAATGGTGCCATCCCAATGCTCGCCTGATAACTGTTATTATAAGCAAATTCCACAAGAGGAAGATGGTCTTCCCAAGTACCACCAAAATCCAGAATGCAAAGCCTCAACAAGTCCTCAAGTACCCTATTCACCCTTTCTGTCTGACCGTCCGTTTGTGGGTGATAAGCCGTACTCAGGTTCAACCTCGTGCCCATAGCTTCCTGCAAACTGTTCCAGAACTGACTAGTAAAGATGGGGTCTCGGTCACTGACTATGCTAGAAGGGACTCCATGTAGTCGTACTATCTCACGAAGATATACTGATGCTATTCCAGATGCAGTCCTTTTGCTCTTCACCGGAATGAAATGAGCACTCTTCGTAAGCCTATCCACAATGACCCATATGCTTGTATTCCCTTTTCTTGACCTTGGCAATCCGTCAACAAAGTCCATAGAAATACTCTCCCACTTCCATAGCGGGACCTCTAGAGGATGCAATAGCCCACCGGGCTTCTTCGACTCGGCTTTTACTCTCTGACAAACAACACATCTAGAGACAAACTCTACCACATCCTTCTTCATTCCAGGCCAGAAGAAAATGCGCTTCATATCCTTATACATCTTATCTCCACCCGGATGTATAGTCAACTTGGAGCGATGTGCTTCCTCAAGAACTTTCCTCACCAAGTCTTCCACCATCGGAACACAAAGCCTTCCGTCTCTCCTCAGCCAACCCTTATCATCTATAGAATATCGAGCAAGGTGACTAGATGTCTCCCCTCGAATCAGCTTATCAATAATCTCAATTATCTGAGGGTCTTCCTTCTACGAAGCCCCAACTTGATCCAGAAGGGTAGGCCTGAGCTCAAGAGATGCTAAAGAACCGGTCATCGACTCAACTGCCAAAGAGAAATCAAAGGTTGCCAAGAACTCTAAATTCTTCATCTCAACAAATAGAGGACTTAGTGTCAACCTTTTTCTACTCAACGCATCTGCTACAACATTCCCCTTGCCAGGGGTATAGGCTATATCAAAATCGTAGGACGCCAAGAATTCCATCCACCTTTGCTGCCTCAAGTTCAGATCCTTCTGCGAAAAGAGATACTTCAAAGACTTATGATCAGTATACAGCTCAAATCTCTCTCCCAGAAGATAATGACGCCAAGCCTTGAGTGCATATACTATCGCTGCCAGCTCTAGATCATGAGTGGGATAATTCTTCTCATGCACCTTCAGTTGCCTACCACCAAAACATATAACTCTGCCTTCTTGCATCAGAACGGCGCCCAATCCCGTGCCACAAGCATCAGTGTACACGGTAAACATATTACCACCATCGGGTAAAGCTAGAACTGGTGCTGAGGTAAGGGCTCTCTTGAGTCTCTGAAAAGCAAGCTCACAGTCCATATCCCAAGCAAAAACTAAGTTCTTCTTCGTCAACTTAGTAAGAGGAGCGGATATCTTCGCGAAGTCCTTGATGAACTTCCGGTAAAAACCTGCAAGACCTAGAAAACTTCTCACTTCGGTTGCATTCCTTGGAGTCTTCCAATCCTGCACAGCAACTACTTTAGCGGGATCCACCGCCAAGCCTTGCTTAGATACTATATGCCCAAGGAACCAAACTTCCCTTCTCCAAAAGTGATACTTGGAGAACTTGGCCTTTAACTGATGCGCTCTAAGCGTATCCATCACCCCTACAAGATGCCTCGCGTGCTCTTCTTCATCCTTAGAGAAGATCAGAATATCATCCACAAAGACCACGACAAACTTGTTCAAGAACTCTCGAAACACCCTACTCATCAAGTCCACGAAATACGCGGGTGCATTCGTCAAACCGAACGGCATAACAAGCCATTCAAAGAATCCATCTGGAGTTCTGAATGCAGTCTTGTCTGTACTATCTTCAGCCACTCTGAGCTGATGAAATCCAGTAGCAAGATCAAGCTGAGAGAAAACAGAAGCACCAACAAGCTGGTCAAAAAGATCATCAATCCTCGGTAATGGGTGTCGGTTCTTCTTAGTCAGCTTATTCAACTCTCTATAGTCCACACAAAGTCGAAGAGAACCATCTGCCTTAGTAGCAAACACCACAGGCGCTCCCCATTCGGATATACTTCGTCTGATGAAGTTCTTCTCAAGCAACTCCTTTACTTGCTTGCTGAGCTCCCGTCTCTCACGCGGAGCCATGTGCCGAACGGGCAAAGAAACAGGCTTAGCATTATCCACCAGATAAATGCGAAAATCAATCTCTCGTTTAGGGGGCAACCCCTTAACTTCTTCAAAAACATATGGATAATCTCGGACCACCCTTACAGACTGAAGGGTTTCCTCTGACGAGTCGAGAGATTCAAGATAGCACAACATGACGGGATCCTTCGGATTGCATGAAATCTCTAAGGTGTTGCCAAGGCGAGTCACAAGCCTCACAACCCTATGCTCACAATCAAGAATGGCTCCATGTCTGGACAGCCAATCCATGCCCAAAATCAATCCGTATCCCCTGAAACCAAGAACATACGCACTACACAAGAACTCTACACTGAGTATAGAGATCCTCAGATCCTCACATATCATAGATAGATGAGCAGAACCCCCAATGGGATTCGAAACACAAACGGGATCATCCACTAAGCTAGTACTAAGGTGCAAACTATCAACAAGATCAGATGAAATAAAGCTATGTGATGCACCAGAATCAAACAAGGTACGAACTGGAAGATCGGAAACATAAACAAGGTTCTCAACAGAAACACTACCTCGATCGGGAACTGGAGCGGTATTGAGAGCATGAACTTGCCCTCCTGAAGGTCCAGCACGCTGAGTCTGACCCTGCCCTTTCTTCTTCGGGCATTCCTTGCTGAAGTGTCCAGTCTCCCCACAAGAAAAACATCCACCACTAAGCTTCCTTTTCTTCTTCCTACAATCCTTAGCAAAGTGTCCAGGCATACCACAGTAATTGCACTTTCCCTTGCCTTTGTTGTTGTTCCCCTTCTTGTTCTTGCTCTGATTCCCCTGACTGCTTTGACCACCTTGATTTCCTTTACCCTGAGAATCAGTCTTCTTTGCTTGAGTATCACTCGACTTGACCTCTTTCTTTCCATCTCCCTGAAGTAGATCCATATCGACCAAACTCTCAAAAGTAGCCCCATGCGGAATATGTGACATCGCCAAACCCTGCAGCGGCCCATTCAACCCTCTAGCAAATCGAAGAGCCTTCTTCTCAGGAGTGTTCACCATATCCAAACCAAAACGGGCCAGCTGATTAAACTTGTTCACATACTCCTTGACAGACATATCACCTTGCTTTAATGCAATGAACTTCTCCATCTGTAAATTCGCCTCAGCAGAAGATAGAAACTTGGCCACAAATCTAGCCCTCAAATCGGCCCAAGTCTCAACAGGCCTCGTCCCATTGGTGACCTCCCACCAATAGGCTGCTTCGTCCTTCAAAAGCCACACCGTCAATAAGATCTTCCTCTCGTCATCAATCCTAAAGATAGCAAACAAGTCCTCAGTGTCTTTCAGCCAATTCCTAGCTTCAACAAAAGATTCCGTTCCTAGGAAATTCTTGCCTCCCATCGCCTTGAAGTCTTTACAAACCTTCGTGAACTCAACCTGAGGATGTTGAGGGGGAGGAGGAGGAAGAGGAGCCTCAGCAACTGGAGGAGGAGGAACAGGAACCACCGGAGGAGGGACATTAGGGGGAGGATTCTCAACTACAGGAGGAGGAGTGGGAGTAGGGTTTGCGGGGTCAGCTGCCGCCCTAGCTTCTAGAAGTCTCCTATACCAGAGTGGTACGTTTACTCCATCCGGGATGGCAAGATTCTCAGCCATACTGAAACGAAAGATAAGATAAGATTAGGTCAAGGGAACGAAGGATAACGCTAATGGCTTTTTGGGGAATAGCCTTTTAAAATACTAGACTTTTCTTTAGAAAATACTTTATACTTGTTTTGAAAATAGTTTTTCAAAAGTCTTTTAAAAACTTTTTGTTCTTTCTTGTAAACCATATGCTCTGATACCAAATTTGTAACACCCCACCTCCGCTAGGGTCACTCTTTCGGGGGCACTAGCTTCTGGGGGGCGTTAGAACTGGGTAAGCATGCATAATGATATATCAAGGCAGAACAAGAACATAAATATATATGTAAAACAGAGTAAGTGAGAATAAAACAGCGGAATATCTCAAACCATCTCAAAACAAGTCTAGTACATCATAAAGTCAACTGCCAAAATAAACATGTCTAGTACATCATAAACAGAAATACTGAAATACATAGTGCTATCCCCAAAATAAAGATGATAAACCATAGCGAGCTCAATGTCCAGACATACATGAGCTATCCAGCAAACAAGCAAGCGATCCAAGCTAAGCACCACTATTCCCTCCCTGAGAACCTTGGGGGGGGGGGGGGGGGAACGGAAGAAAAGAAGCGAAAGAAAACAGGTCAGTCAAAAAGACTGGTAAGCCCTACTACGATCAGTCTATAAACTAATAAAGTTAGCATCATGATGGAAACTGAGATGAACATACTGGCAATAGATAAAGGTGTCATCACATAAAGAAGATTAAGCTTTGCACCATATTGTACTAGCAAACTAACATAACAGGTATTGATCCCTTAGCCCAAACTTTGGCCCAATAACATGAGGTGACCTTAATACAAGGTCCAGCCCAACGGTCTAGTCGATCGGCTCCCTATAAACCTAACACGTCAAGTGTTGGTGTCCATACGGCCCACATATGGTTGTAGTCAGACTGTGCTGGGTCCACCTTCGGGTGTATCAAGCCCTCGGGTGTCAACCCCAGACACCTAAGCAATAATGCACAGTCTAAACCTACTGGTACCCGTGCCTCGAGTTTGTCCAACACCAGACTACGTGCACGTCCGTAGCCCGCCTGGACCCGCACCGCTGTACCACTCAGCCGTCGCTTTGGTCGCTTACATCAGTCCAGTAATCGTGCCCCGCCCTAGCCTAGCCTCTAGGGTTGTGAATGATACCAAACTGGGATTACTGCTGGAACAGACCACGTTGCTAGGGTTTTCTAAGAGGGTTAAGTGTGGTTTAACCCCTCACTAATCATGGATTAAATTAGTTAAGTGTAACCAACAGTTCACCACTTAACCCCATTTAATCCCTCGTATCCCCAAAATTGGTTAAGTATTAGTGGGCCATGACTTAACCCTAATCATGAGGCATTAATTAATTTAATTGTGCCCTAACCTCTCACATTAGACTTTGTTGCGGTTACCTAGTTAAGCCGGTGGGTTCCGGGTAGATTTACACCACAACTTGGTCTAACCTCGGGTCTTGGCACCACATGACCAACTTCTCACATTGGATCCTATTGTTTGTAGCCACTAGTTAGGCCGGTAGGTTCCGGGTAGAATTACGCTACAAACTCAACCCAACCTCGAGTTGGCCACACTTATGTTTTCTAAGTGTCATGTCCACTTTATTTTCAAAACAAAATTACAAGTTTAACAAATACTTGGGTAGACCTAACTTAATAGGTAAATTCCCAAGGGGTAGACCTAACTTAATAGGTAAATTCCCAATCTTATATTTTCATGTATTTTAAGTTTTACCCAAACCCCCCCAACGTCATTCTATCGCTTACATATTCGTCATAACGCATAAAGGATAGAAAGAGGGAACTTGGCACAACATACATGATGAATCTTACATATCATAATAAACATGCATAACATGTTGGACTTGCATAACTTAGCATAGTGAACTTGCATAAACATGCATAACTTGTTAAACTTGCAAATCATGGCATAGTGAACTTGCATAAACATGCATAACTTGTTAAACTTGCAAATCATGGCATAGTGAACTTGCATAAACATGCATAACTTGTTAAACTTGCAAATCATGGCATAGTGAACTTGCATAAACATGCATAACTTATCAAACATGTGTAACATGGCATAGTGAACTCGCATAAGCATGCATAACTTATTAAACATGCATAAATCCCAACTTTCATCACATATTAACTTTAGAATTTCTAAAATGAAGGTAAGAGGGCTTACAATGCTTATGCGGACTCAAATGAGTATAGCAAATGTAAGAACCCCTTATGCAACAAAATAAAACCCCAAAATGCAAGCAAACTTGATCAAGACTCCTCCTTTATGATGACAATAGAGAAACAAGACTTTAATGCAAGCTAAAGAGGATCATACAAGTCTAAATACACTTGTATGCATGGAAATCTCTTAGGAATTTGTTTTAGGAATTGTATGAAGAGAGTGGAGGCCATGAGAGGTTTGATTTTGACATAGTTTAGTTGCTAGAATGAATAATGAGTGATTTAGGGTAGGTTAGGGTCTTATTTATAGATTAGGCTAGTGATTTAGACCATAGGATTAAACCCTAGTTGAATTAGGTCCATCAGATTTCGGAATTCTCTAGAACCAAGCCACACAACCAAGCCCAAATCAGAAATGGTGCGCCAGGCAAAACTGCCCGGCCACCCCGTGTCGACAGGGCTGTCGACAGGGCAGTCGACACCCTTAGACCCCTGTCGACATGCCTGTCGACTTGGGGGTCTTGGCGGGAGTTTTCCCGCCTGACGCCAGTTGTGCCCTAACCCTTGTTTTTAACTTAAAATTTAAATCTGTTTTTACTTAGGAATTTTCTGAAAACTTCGCCGGGCCTTAATCGGGTCATACGGACTCCGATTTTCGAAAACTCAGACTCTATTTCGCGTATTTTTCCGAGACGAACGCAATGGCACAGCCCGTTTCCCCTTGTTTCAGATTTTTAAATTAAATTCTGCCTCAATTTATATCTTAACAGGTTATTAAAATACAGGTTGTTACATGATATGATTAGAGAGACTTCGAAGAAGATCGATTTGATTCGAAGGAGGATGAAGACGGCACAAGATAGACAGAAATCTTATGCGGACAAGAGGAGGTCGGATCTTGAGTTTGATGTTGGGGACATGGTCTTTGTCAAGGTGTCTCCATTACGGAACGTTGTTCGCTTTGGGTCCGTTGGGAAGTTAGCACCAAGGTTCGTAAGACCGTTTCCTATTAAGGAAAGGATTGGGCAGATGGCGTATAGAGTGGAGTTTCCCGAGAGACTTAGTGGTGTACAAGACGTATTCCATGTATCACATTTGAGGAAGTGCTTGCACGAGACCGCGGAAGTGGTAGAGCCGAGCTTGCTTAGAGAGGTTGAGATCGAGCGTGATGCAACGATTCGACGAGCTCCTACGCGCATTCTTGGGTCGGAGATTAAGATGTTAAGGAATCGAGAGGTCAAACTAGTCAAAGTGCAATGGGGAGATGATGAGAGCAACGCTACTTGGGAGACGGAAGCGAAGATGCATTCATTATACCCTTTTCTTTTCGGGGGTATGTCTTTTAATTTCTCCTTTATCGCTTATCTCGTACTTATCTTATCTTTAGTATGTCCTCTCGTTAGTATCTTTGACCTTTAGATAGGATAGTCCTATGGTTGAAACATGTGTTTGAGACATGTTATGTATGATGGATGCAAGTGGAAGCAAGTGTTTGCTAGTGGTTGCTCGTGGATGCATATACACACACTTTAGGCACTAGATCGGCTCAGTCACTTCATATTGCATATAAATGTGTGTACATATTTAAGAAATGGATGTATAATGGTTGTACCATCATATGGATGTTGCATTTTGGTGAATGTTTGTGCACACATGTAGAAATGATATGTATCGATAGGGTTCTTTCGCATACATAATGGATGCATGACACTATCATGGTTTGCATTAAGGAGGTCAACTGAATCAGTAGACCGCCTGATTTTGCATTAAATAAGGAACATATACACACACTTCTTGCATATGTTCATACAGCGTTAGGAATTTATTAGGACAATGGATGCTTGTGTTTGATGGTTGAGTAGATGGTTGTTTGGATGTTAGGATATGCATTCTCCTTAACTTAGAGATTTCGGGGGCGAAATCCTTTAAGGAGGGGAGAATGTAACACCCCGGATTTTTAAATAATCAAAATAACTAAATTAAAGAATAATTAATCTCAGACATGAGAATTAAGGGAAATGGGTTGCGCCATTGTGTTCGCTTCGGAATTCTTGTTGAGATAGAGTCCGAGTTTGCGTGAATTGGACTTCATATGAAGAAGTTATGGCGATTGGAAGTTTCAGAAAATTCAAAACAGATTTCAAATTTCAAAAATTCAGCCAAGGCTAGGTCGACCATAGTGTCGACCTGGGAGTCGACCTACCCTGACCAGGTCGACTATAGTGTCGACCTGGGGGTCGACCTACCCTGACCAGGTTAACCATAGTGTCGACCTGGGGGTCGACCTGCCCCCCGGGCAGATTTGAATGATGACATGTTTGTGACTAGATGCTGACTCATTAGGGTTTCTGAACTGCTCTGATTGGTTGGGATTAATTCTGGGTTGATCGGACGGCTTAAACTAATCTTAAACTCTATAAAAACACCTATAGACTCAAACCCTAAAATCAAAATAGAATTGGATTCATGGCCTCCATGCCGTCACCTTACAGCTCAGAATAGCCGCCACCAATTAGAGAGGAAGAAAGCAAATCAAATTCAATCCTTTTCAACTCTAACAACGAATCTTCATCAAAGGAGCGCTAATTCAACTCCAGAAATCAGAATTCAGAACTCAAGACTGCTTTTGAGTTGTGAGTTCGATAGTTTTAACAAAATAATTAATATATGAATTGGATTGAGTTATAAAGAGGATAATTTGGATGTGATATGAATTGTTGATTTCATGTTGTAATTATGTTGTAGAATTATGTTGCAATTTCTATGATATTATGTTATGATGCTATCATCTACGATGCAAAGTTATGATGCTATCACCCATGTTATAATCCTATGATTGGCTTATGTCTAGTTGGATCATCATGTTTCTTATGCTAGTTTGTTATATTGACTCATATGATAAATCATATGTATGCAAGTTTAGACTTTGATTCAAACATGAACCATATACTAGTTGGGTAGAATTAAATGTGAACTTACATGATTATGACACCTAGTTTATGTGAGAATTTAATTGAAAATTTGGCTATGACATATGCTAAATTCTACATGATACTTTACATGATACAAGTCTACACTATTGTTGCGATGTATAAATCACCTATGTAAGTTTATGAGTTGGATATGAATCATGTTATGCAAGTTTAGGATTATTACCTATGCAAATATAGATCTATGACATAGGTTAATTATGCAAGTTTGTGGTCATTATTTCATCAAGTTCACACCTTTAGATTTGGATCCATGACATATGATGTTTATGTAAGTTTGTGGCCATTATCTCATCAAGTTCACACCTTTAGATTTGGATCCATGACATATTTTATTTATGCAAGTTGTAATATTGGCCTATGCAAGTTTTAGATGTAGAACATCATTCACATATGCAAGTTCACCCCTATGTAAGATTTATATTTTAATTATGTGTATAAATTGTGATGTTTTCTTTTATTTTATAAGTTAGACTATTCGAGTCGAACGTATATTTTTATTTTAAACGAACAAACGTACTACGAGGGGAAAAAGGGGATAATATTTAATTGGCATAAATGCCTTAAAAGGCATAAAATAAAATTGTGGTGAAATTGGTATGATTTTACATACCATAAATGGATGGACATAATTGAGTCAATTATGGTCATCATTAAATTTGGAATTGATTGATAATTTGAATAGGGAAAGTAATTCAAAGTGGGGGATGATTAATTAGGAGTAATTAATCGTCTAAGACACGAGGTTAGGCTCTTTTGTGGTGTAAGACTGCCCGGACCCGCCCGACAAATCCAGCTGCCACAAATGCCAGTCTACTGTGAGAGGTCTTAGGCACAAACTAAATACGTAACAGTTGTAAAGACACGAGGTTAGGCTCTTTTATGGTGTAAGACTGCCCAGACCCGCCCGGCAAATTCAGCTGCCACAAATTTCAGTCTAATGTGAGAGGTCTTTATGAGATTACGGTCTTAATGAATTAAGAAACACTTAACCAGATAAGCATGTAGTGGGACATGAGGGGGTTAAGTGGGTGCCTGGGGTGGCATGTGGAATCTAGTGGGTGCCTTGGGTGGCATCTGGAAATACGATTAGAAACACTTAACCAAAATTGAAACATGTAATTGAAACATGAATAAGAAGGGGGTGAAACATGTAATTGAAACATGAATAAGAAGTGGGTTAAGTGGGGGTGTACTAGAGGGGACCAAGCTTAGGTGGATAGCTTGTGTCAAGTAATGGGGACCCATTTCAACCAGTAACCCATACATATCTTTGTAGGCTCGACCCAAGTCGAGGACGGGACACGCATACTGGGCTTGACTGTAAGAGGCCAAACCGGGTTAGCGGTGGCAACGCAAGTCCAACGGGTTCATATGTGTATGTGGACCCGGGCTGGTAGGTAAGACGTTGCAGCCTCGTGTTGGTATAAGCCATGCATTCTTGGTGGTATCGGGTTGCCACTTTGGGGAGTGATACACCCCACTGTGGGGCCAGCACGGGTATCTACGAGTTAGGGAGCCAATCGCTTGGGGGTAGTGGGTACACCTAGTGGATATAGGGGCAGACGACACCTATGAAGGCAACTAGGGGTGCACGAAACTACCAATATCATTATTAAATCTGTAGGCGGGATCAACCTTAGGATGAATAGTGGTGGTGCAGTATACTTGTGGCGGTGCAGTATAGCAAATATCCTATAGTGTTGGTGTAGTTTAGTAAATTTATCTTAGTGGGTTAGGTGCGCTTTAACAATATCGTTGTTTATCTTGTTTCCTTGTTTACTCTGTCATACTCAATGGTTCATGATCATTTCCTTATTTTCCAACTTATGCCTTAGCCTAGTTACTTTGTTAATTATATTGTTAGAATTATAGCACTCGCCAGACTTTATGTCTGACCCCTCTTTTTCCATCTCTTACCTCCCCCCCCAGGTGCTCAGGTTGGAACTAGCACCAGTGGGGCTTGATTTTGGACCGCTCTTAGAAGATTGCTTGGATCGCTGAAGTAAAGTTCAGCTTCCCTTTATTTATGGCTATTTTGATGTTGGGGATTATGCCTTTCAGTTTATGTACTTTGTTTTATCAAGATGGATATGATGTACTTGACTTTGGTTTATGGTTTTGACGACGTAATCAAACATATGGGTTTATCCGCTGCAATGAAATAAAGTTTTAAATTTTCAAGTACTGTTTATATCTGTCTTGTTGTGATTTTCTGTTCTATACTTACTTAAAACGCTCCATAGAAGTTAATGCATTCCCTTTGTGAGTGACATTAATGGACGTGGGGTGTTACAACTTAGTTAGAGTTTAATGTCTGTAATTTGACTTTGAAAAAAATACTTTGAGTATATAAAAGATATATGTATTGACAACATATAAATTTGGAAATTTAATTATCCAATTGATTGTTGGTTGTGATGTGTGATAATTAGCTTAACCAATAAAAATATTGAATGATAAAAACCAATATGAGAATGGAAGTTAAATTGAACCAAGTCAAATTTAATGTTAAATTATATTGGAAACTAGTTTGGATTGGACATGTATATATGTTAGACAGGTTATTGCATGGAAACTGAGAAGAGGAACAAAATTGTATGCCTGACAAACAGATACATATTTACTGTATTGATTGGGTTTGATAATTTTATGAATTGATTGGCTAGCCGTTTGGCTTTGAATTTTCTTTTGGTTGATGAGGGCCTAGAGAGGCAAGTTTCAGTTGTACCGATCAACCCGTACAAAGGAAGTTATGTCGAATTTTTTCGAAAATTTAAGGCGTCCGCCAAATTTCGAGAAATTGGGAAGTTCTTAAAACTGAAAAGCTTAATAACTTGAGTTAGTTAGAACGAAGGCTGAGTTGGTTAAGTAAATGACCTTCAGTTCCGTCTTCCATTTCGAGGACGAACTCCTTTTAAGTTGGGGAGAATGTAACGACCCACATTTTTAATTAATTTTAAAATATGAATTTCAATTGATTTATTGGATTTTAAATATTTAAAATGACTTATTTTGAGGATTAACGTCTTAGAATTTATTTAAATGAAGTTTGAACATTATAAGTTTACATTAATTATAAAACAAACTTGTAACATCACATTAGTTCAAAAAATTTAGTTTTGAACTTCAATTGAATGTAAATAATTCGAAATAAGTCTGGTTTCTGTAAAACCAGAAACGTTAGGGTCTATTGAATTATAATTTTCTAATAAAAGAAAGAAATCAAGTTTTCGTGTTATAAATTGTAAGTTATATCCAAGTAAATATTTCAAAAAGTCGTTATGAAATCATTTATAAATTATAACGATTTATATTAAATAAAACAAAATGGATTTGTTATAAAATCGAATATCGATTTGACTTGAATTTTGAGAATAACAATTATAAACCCAAGAACGTTTATTTTAGAGCCATATGATATTTTATTTAGATATATATGATAATATTAATTTATTATTATTCAATTGAACTGTTTTTGATCTATTATATTTTATTCGTTTTATTTAAGCCTTAAAATACTCAATTTTTAAATGACCTCCGTTTTCGATGACACCAATTTTATCGAATCCAAAACATCAAATTATTGTTAAGTTTAAAATTTCAGATCAATTGGAGTTAATATGTAAGCGTATGCAAATTAAACGCATATTGAAATTCAGTTAGAATTCAATAAAGCTAGAAATAAGACCATTTCTCAAACAGTCTCCAAATTCGACGAAATTAGTCTTAGTAGGATCACAATTGTGAAATGTAGCGAGATTTCAAATTTCGTAATTTTTGGAGTTAGTATGTGATCGTGGAAAATTAAAACGTACATTGAAATTAAATATTTAACATTTTATTGAGTTATATTTTAATTTTCAGGAAAACTAATCAAAATGATCGAATTGGCTTCTGAATCCTATTCCATTGTGTTCGGAATAAGGGTATTTGGCTGGGGACATCAGTCGTTGGGGTTTGTTTGGAGTTTGGACGCTAAACTTCATGGTTAAGTATCATTGGAATAAAATAAAAATAAACAAATGGTATAAATAACCCTTAAAATCCCAAATCGTAGTCCCCTAAAACCCCAGTTGTCGGCCTTTACTTCAATGGCGAGAATTGTTCGATCTTTCTTCTCTGGTTACTCCCAATCCAAACCTCGATTCAAGAAATTTCCTACTACAATATTATAGAGCATAATGATATTTGCTTATTCAACGGTTATTATCTAAAATTTCAACCTGTGGTGGCCGATTTCGACCTTCAAACGTGCGCCATTCATAGGTGTTTTCAGGCGTTGGGTGGGGGGGGGGAGCTCGAGTTCGCCTAAGTTCATCGCATGAGGGGGAAGAAGGTGGCTTCATCATAGCAACTTCTGATCATGGTCATGTGGACTGTTGTGGCGTACGTTTTAAGGAGGAGAACGCATGCGAGGTTCGGTTTCACCTGGGAGTAACAAACGAAGAAGAAGGGTTAGGAGAAAATAATATAGTTAATTACTTTGCTAATGACGATTAATTTATTTAAATTTCAAACATGTATAACTCATTCGTTTTAGGTCCAAATCAAACGAGACAGGGTGCCTTGTAGTCATAAAAATGAATACTACACAGTGAAGCTAACTTGGAGTAATTTGGAGCTAGCTGCAAATTTTAATTAAATTAAACACATAGTTTAATTTAGTTAAAACAATCGTTATATAATGATTTCTAACCGATCAATGTGAGAACTCTCTCACTCAACTGTTTTGTTATGTTATTATAATCTTGTTTAATTATATATTGATTGCATGTGATTGTAATGTTGGTTTTGTGGTTGATGGATATTGTTTACAGTTCACTGTTATTATGACTAAACTATGAATATAAGAGTTGATGATGGAAACGCTTATATTATTAACATTGACAGATGGATGATAGTTGGTATGGATGTTAATGATGTGTGAAATCCAATGTTACGTGAAATCCATATAAATTGAATTATATGGTAATTGGTTGGATGTCATTCCAATTTGGAATTTAATGTGAATATTTTCTTAATAAAATATTCAGTGAAAAATGGAAGCTTGAATTTTAAAATTCAAATTAGATTGGGAAGATTGTTTAAATGATTACGAATAAATTCCGTAAAAAAGGAATTTGATTTAAATTAATTTTCAATGAATTAAGACATGTTTTCATTTTTAAATTTAAATGAATAGCAACAGATGAAAGTGAATTCGAGTTAGGTATACAAACGACTTTTTTAACTCGAATAATTTTCTATCAATCTTATTTATTTTTATAACGGATGTCGGAAAAGTTTAGATTTCAAAATCTAATATTTCAGAAAATATTATTTATTTAAATTATAATAATATTGAATATTCGGTTTTGGTTTAAATTTGAATGGGTGATTGAATAATTTTTAAAATGAATTTATAAACATTTTATAAAATATGTTTTCGATGAAGTTTATTTAAATGGTTCGAATTGGACGAGTCGTGCATCGACCGTTCGCGAATTTCGACCATCAACTTTAAATGGACGTACTGAAAATCCGACCATCGGATTCTCCTGAAACGAAAATCGTTTTGTTCAAAATGAAAAGAATTTTCAAATAAAATGAAAAGATTTAAAATCCAACGGTTAGATTTTGAGATAAATCCAAATCAAATTTGAATAAAAACAGCGCTAGTGCCGTAAATGACGTGAAATGGGTTTTTAATGAATTGAGCTATTTTTAAATTATTAAAAATAGGGAAAAATGATGATGAATTGTAATAAATGATTTAAAAGTGACTTAGACTAAATATATTTAGTTTTGGATAATGAAAGGCTATTTTGTGAAATTTAGCTATATGACAAAAGTGATTGAACGGTTTAAAGTTAATTAATACTTCACCAAGTTATGTTTTTTCAATATATGAATATTGGATTTGAATGGAGATTGACCGGGTATGCAAGGGACTTTCTCCTATATTTGACATATAGGATGAGGAATAAGGTGCCGTCGGTTTCGTTCAGACCCAGAACGGACTTGCAAATGGATTGTATGTTTGACATTGTATTTGTGTTGTATTAGTTGATCTCTACTAAATATATATTTGTTTGGTGGTTGTAAATTCTCTTAGCTTAACACCCTTCTCTGAGACGTATGAGCTTAGAGGTTATATATTGATAGACATCAGTTGCATGGTATGTAATGACAATGTGGCATGCTAAGATGTCGATTGATCAAAGCTGTTGAAAAGCATAACTTTATGGATGGTGACCAAAGCATGGCTGGTATAGCATAGCTTTGTGTCGAGACGTGACTTCGTCAAGTTTCACTCCCCGGTATAAGCCAAAAACAGGATGAATGACAACAGAGAGGACATGTGTTTCCTTCCAGCAAGAAGTGATGCCATGATATGGAGTCCAAGCATTTTACTTATGTGGATGTTGGAATTGAGGCGGCTCGAAAGGTGTTCGACATACTGACCAGGTAGTAGGTCCAATATGACCGGGAACGCTATGCTCAGGCAATTGTCTAATCCATGAAAACGGGTGGACCGGCTCTGCCGTTGCAACATATACATGTATTTTCCCTAGAACATTTTGTTAGAGATGTTCTGGAGTTTGGATGAGGAAGATCCTTCACATGGCTCATGATGGAGTCTAATTTCCAATACGAAACTTTTCGTTTTTTAGTTGTAAACCTATATGGCGACATAATATGATGGGGTATTATGCTGTCTATGGTTGATAAAGTTTATTTTCGAAATTGATTTCCACACTATGCACTAGTAATAATAAAAGAGAAATTTCACGTATCAAGCATGTTTGGCTATTATAAGGTAAAACTCTATCCTCTGGCTTGCACTTGCATTGTGTGATGGGACCTGAGTACTATAATAGCTTCATTTTTCATAAAGCATTGCGAGTTTTATATACCGGTATTCATGTGGTGTAGTCATGTTTCGTATTATACGGCGTAGTCCCAAGAATTACCCAACTTTAATATAAAGTATAACTATTTTGGTTCTCATACCGATCTCATGACTGACCTGGAGTTTATTGCTTCCCACCTAAACTCCGGGTGCCTATATTTTCCATACGGGTAACTAGTAGTTTGGTTTTGCAGCTATTTTTTAAACAGAATTCTGGATTATGGATGGAGCTATACTCTAGATTATTTTGAGACTTCCGCTAATTGTATTTATGTTTTCTGTTGTGTATTGTAATTTATTAATCTTTGTTATATTTCTATTGTGTATCGATTATCTATACTTTGATATATTATGTACTCTGATGTAAAATTGTTGTAATAGCAATGAAATGTTCTTTCGTGTTCTGTTCTAATGTGTTGTATTCCCTTAACGGTTCGAAAATTTCTACCGTTTCAGATTGGACCTGTGTGGCTTATGGTCGATTCGAAGGGCGGGGATTTTTGGGTCGTCACAATATTCGTTGTGAAACATCAAATGATGAATCCACTTTCATACTGAGGTAAAGATCTCAGACTCCATATTCGAATCCAGTTCAAAATGCGAATAAATAATCTACATACACTTACATGTTCATACTATCGATCTCTGACTATTAGTATCTTTAACACATTCAAATGTTATGTTGTTTTCTCCAGCTTTCCATAAATTAAAATTCATGTTCATAATTATATAATACTTCATTACATCTTACGAGTGTGTACAATATCGACTTCATTTTCCTTATGAATAATTCAACAAATTTTCTCTTAAATCAAGTGATATGTAAACTCTACTTTTGTGACGATCCAAACCTCGTTCCACGACGGCAAAGGTAATCTTTGGAATATAACACATAAACAGATAACGGCAGAACAGAAATAAATAAATACACCAGATAATGCACAACAGAATACACTGGATAAGTATAAACATCAGAGTTACACAATATACAGGATCATACTTAGTACAAAATACAGTTCAGCTTTACATAAAATGTCTACAGCGGAAAACAAAACATAATATGTACAATTGGAGCTGAACAGCATAAAAAGAGATAAGATAGAATCCATCTTCAGCTCCAGCTATCCAGAAAGAACCTGCTAAAACCTGAATACAAGGCTGCCCGTGTAGAAAAAGGGCACCCGAGTTTGCAAGTGAAACAAACTACGAGTTAGTCATGGGACTGGTATAAGAAATCTACTTAACTTACTTTAATATATGGCCAATCACAGGACCACGCCGCTAACGCAGAACGGGTTTACTCCATTGGATTGCCAGTGCTTTAAAACAAGTAAATCATTTAAACATCGCAATGCTTTTTATAAAAATGAAGCCATTATAAGACTCAGTTCCCATCACACAATGCAACACAAACCGGAGGATAGAGTTTTACCTTATAATGGGCAAAATATGGTTGATACAAATAAAACAAAAGCATTTGATATTGTTACTAGTGTTTATATGTTTCAAAAACAATTTCAATCATAAGTATCAATCATAGACGGCATTAATGCCCCATACCACTATGTCGCCATATATAGGTATACAATCAAAACTGCACGATGTCGTATTTGGAAATTGGATTTCCGTCATGAACCAAGGCAAGGGATCGTCCTTACCGCTTCGAGACGCTCTAGCCAGTTTCTCAGGATCAGAATGCATCGACCCTTGGAGCGACAGGGCCGGTCCATCGATGTGGATTAAAATGCCTGAACACTGAGTTTCCCCGCCCTTTGGGGCGTAAGTGAGCCAAATGACTCCATATCCTAGACGCCTCGCAACAGCAACAACCACACAGGTGAAAATAATATAAATGTCAGGGCTGGTAGGTCACTGACACCACCCTATCTAGAAGGAAACACATGTCCTTCCTGAGGTCCTCTCCCGTTTCTGGTTCATACCGGGGTGAGAGGCTCGCGAATTAACGTTATACACAAAGCTATGCCACACAGGCGATGCTTTGATCATCAACCACAAGGCTCTGCTTTTCAACAAAAGCCTTGATCACCGCATCTCAGCATGCCATACAGGCAATTCACGCCATGCAACTGACGTCTATCAATCACACAGAATGAAATCCAATGTCAGACACACAGTCCATTTTCAAGTCCGTTCTGGGTCTGAATGAAACCGGAGGCACCTTATACCTCGCACATCCGTACAATCGACAAGTACGTCCAGGCGGCTACCACTTCAGCCACTTCAAGGAAGCTACTCCTATCATGAGCATCAGTAGCACCCCTCCATTCGACGTGAAGATCATCGGTCTTGCACCGTCTTCATATCTTCAACTTTTAATCGTCGATCAATTATTTGAAATGAGAATTAACTAGGACTTTTCAAATTATTCACGTATATTTAGAATATCAAATCAATTCATTTCAATGGTTAAATTATTTGACTTCAATAATTCTGTTCTTTAATGTAATTTTCACGCCAAACACATTCAACCATCAAATATCCAATAAACCGGGTAAATTCGGTTTATTTTCATTCCATATCGTTTATAATATTTTATAACGATATATCGCCATTTTTATTCATTTAAAAATAGCTAATTTATATAAACGACGCTTCAGGCCATAACGCGGCCGTGGCGCTGTTTTTCTTTAGATTCGATTTACACATATCTGAAAATCTAACCATTGGATCTTTACAAATTTTATATCATTAGAAAGATCTTTTCTAAACGAATCCAACGGTTCCAGTTTTGGGAAAATCCGACGGTCGGATCTCCCGGTACAATCGTTTGAAGTTACGGTTTCAAAATACGAACTGCAGCGTCGTTATTCGATTTATTTTAGTTATATATATATAATCGATTTTAGCGCTGTTTTTCTTCAGATTTGAATTAAACATTCCTGACAATCCAACCGTTGGATCTTTACAAAGTTGGTGTCGTTGGAAAGATATTTCCAAAGCGAACCCAACGGTTTTGGTTTCGGGAAAATCCGATGGTCGGATCTCCCGCAATAATCGTCTGAAATCACGGTTTCAAAATACGAACTGCAGCTTCGTTATTCGATTTATTTTGATTATATATATATATATAATCCATTCTTCGATTTCAAAACCATATTCACTTCATATATTGGATGAAAATGATATTTTTATCCCACGGATATTTATTTCAACACATCACTATTTTTAACAATTTATATATATAATAAAAATGTGATTTTTATTGTTAAAATAATTTATTTAAAACACGAATAATTTATATAGTCTATATATGTGATAAAAATTTATTTTCATCTTTTAAAGAATTTATTCAACACATGAATTTCTATTCAACACATGAATATAGTTTCAACACATGAATGTTTTCTATAGTTTATATATATAATAAAAATGTGATTTTTATTGTTAAAACAATTTATCTAAAACACGAATAATTTATATATGTGATAAAATATTATTTTTATCTTTCAAAAAATTTTATTCAACACATGAATTTCTATTCAACACAAGAATATAGTTTCAACATATGAATATGGTTTCAACACATGAAAATAATTCTAACACATGAATATTATTGAAAATTTCGGCAGCATAACGACAGGGTAGTTAAAACCGGCACCGTCCCAAGTATGGCTCCTCGCTCTACCTTAAAGCCTCGTAGCTTTTGACAATGGGGATTTCAATATCTGGTTCGTACGCAGACGAATTTTCCCATATACTAATCCTATTGGGATTTCAACCACAATCAATCATTTGCAATCAACCATTCCTGATATTCACCAAATTTCACATCAACCAATAATCCAAACAATATCACAACTAATATATATCGTCCATGGTATGTGGACGAGGGGAGTATATATATATATATATATATTCGTATATAAATATATTTCGATTTCAATTCATTTCAATACCATTTCAACGCATATATAATTTTTTACAACGCATATATAACTTATACATCGAACATACAACTTATACAACGCTTATACATGAGGTGTACAATGCTTATATAACTCATACATCGACTATATAATTTATACATCGTCGTTTCCATATCGTTTATAATTCAGAAATCTCACATTGGGTTCCACTCCGCCAAAAATTGTAGAAGGCTCAGAAAAATATCCGGTCTCTTCTAGAATGTAGAAGACATCGTCACAGTCTCGATGTCTCCTATTTCATCGAATTTCGTTAACACATGTTAAAGATACGATTTTTATACTAAAATCATCATTAGCAACACTTAGAAGTGTTATAAATCAGTTTTATAAACAAAGGCCGTTACCCTTTCAGAATGGTTCGAACCTAGGTCTTTGATTTTCTCGAAATCTGTGCAGCGTTGCTTCGATCAGCCGGTGCCACGTTGAAGACCTCCGTGAGGCGCGTAGAATCAGGGTAGAGGCGTTCAGTTCGGTGGTGGGGTTTGGCTGTGGGGGCACGATGAAGTCACGGATTTCGAACTGGTGGATCTCGAGCTTCGGGTCATGAGGATGGATGAATCGGGTATGGATTTAAAGAGGGGAACGAGATCTTCAAAAAGTTGTGAAGGGGGAGGGGCTAAAGATGAATGGAATCGCGTCAAAGTGGCCGGGAAGTGGCAAAAAGCGGTTTCCGTCGAGATAGGAGAGAAAGGCGGGTTTTCTGATTTTTTTTTTATATTTTTAATTTATGAAGGAGAAATCCTATTGGCCCGTGCTTTATTTAATTTTAAAAATAGTGTTTCTCCAAACGAACACCATTTCAAACCCAACGAATGTCGCCCCTAGCTAAATACCCCCATCCCGGACACAACGGGATATGTTTCGTAGGCCAGTTCGACTGTTATAGTCAGTTATTCTTCAAATTAAAGTATAAAACATTCAAATTCTGTTTTAAACGTACATTTTAATTTGTCGGGGCCACATACTGATTCTAAAAATTCTCGAAAATTTTATCTAGCTATGTTGGGACGATACGGTACCAACAAAACTAGTTTCGTCGAATGCTGAGACCGTTTGAAAAATGGCCATTTTCTGGTCGATCCAATTTAACAGAAATTGACCAAACGCATTTTCCTTCGCCACGCTCACATATTAACTTCAAAAATTATGGAATTTGAAATCTAGCAATAATTTGACATCCCGGATCCAACAAAATTGGTTTCATCGAATTCTGAGGTCGTTTGCAAAATGTCTATTTTCAAGGGCTATATATTCTCTACATCGACCTTTCTGAAAATTCATTTGGCCATAACTTTTGATTCCCACTATGAAACTTTGATTTTTCAGATTCGTTAGAAAGATAATCATAAACAGATTTAAATATTTTTGGTTTCACTAAAATCCGTTTTATTTTGCACCCGGTACACTTCGTCAAAGTTTGAATTCATATTTTGAAACTGCCGCGCCATTTCAGACCTTATTTATAATTAAAAATAATTATATTTATTTTCAAACACCAATTCAAACATACTTTTCATCGTTAGTATTTAAATTATTAATTTTAAATATTTAAAATCCACTAAAATAGCTGATTTAAAAATTTTAAACTAGTTCAGATTTTCCGGGTTGTTACAATCTCCCCCACTTAAATCTTTTCGTCCACGAAAAGGAACGAAGGCGAAAGTTGTTTAATTAACCAACTCGACTTTCCTTCTGGCTTCCATTCTTCAACTTTTCAGTTTCTAAGAATTTTCAAATTCTTCAAAAATTTGGCTAACACCCTAAATTTTCTAAATTTTTTGCCATAACCTCCTTTGTACGGGGAGGGGTTTGGAATTTTATTGGGTCGTATTAGGTACCCAATAAATCCTAATAAGCATACACATATTTATAGTGATATATTCTAGTGTCCACGGGGGAGTGTGTATAGATAATAACTCCAGAGAATAAATTATCGTCACCCCATAAATAGTTTTTGTGCATTAAAAGACTAGAGAGACGTGTTTATTGTCATCTTCAGACCCGTGTGGGATTTTTATTGATCTGGCAATTTATCGTTACAATTTTATATGGTCCATATCAGTCATCAGTTCAAACTATAATATATAGTCCATATATGTCATCGGTTCAACCTGTAATATATATATTCATCGCCATACAAGCCTCTCGCTCGTATGGTAAATCTTCCACCTCGTCACACAAGCTCCAAATGCTTATGTGGTATATGATGAAGTATGTTATCTTCAAGAAGTATGCCATCTTCAAGAAGTATGCCATGCAGTGTAGTTCAAAATTAATTGTTACTACTTCAAGAAGTATGCCATGCAGTGTAGTTCAAAATTAATTGTTACTATCATATGGCGACATTTATTATTACACACAGAACAACTAGCACTTCGCATCCAATGGCACTCACAGGAGTTGATATAATAATAAAAGTGCGTATCCAACTCATTAAGGTTTACCTATTTGTCCGGCACGTAAATAAATTCTTTACTCAACAGCTAATCCATTTACCTGTTCAAACATATATAAAGTACATGTATATATTTCTATCTATTTCTAAATCAGTTCAATATTTGATTTAATCAAATAATTTTACCATTCATTCTCTTATAGATTAAATTAATTATCCTTCCAATAATTTGATTAATCAAATTCTCAACCACACAACGCAAACATCAATCAATTTATTTTTAACTTTTCAAAAATATATCAATTAATTCATATACTCTTTTAAAATCATCAGACTATATAATTAAAAATTATACATCCATGAAAGAAAACAATATCAAAGTAGAAAACAACACTGAAATGCAAAATATGTTAAATGTACCTTGCACCAGAGTCAATCAGAGACATCCACCCTGCAATCGGGATAGGCTTGCTTAATGCTTTCCTCAGTTTCCCAAGTACAGTCTCACGGATCTCCACTCCATTGCACTTTGACTAAGTGAACCTTCTTGTTCCTCAGCTCCTTTGTTTCTTTGCCAATAATCTTTATCGGCTCTCTTCTCACAGCCAACTCTGGAGTAATTTCTATATCCCATTGCGCTGCTTCTTCTACGATCAAATCTGGATCATGAACATGCTTTCGAAGCTGAGATACGTGAAATACATTATGTACTCTAGGCAACCAATCAGGTAACTGAACCTTATTAGCGAGAGTTCCAATCCGTTCTAGAACAGGAAACGGACCAATGAATTTGGGCGCCAATTTCCCTGTTTTACCGAACCGGATGACTCCTCTCATCGCAGATACCTTTAAATATACATAGTCGCCAACAGCAAATGATATATCTCTTCTTCTCTTATCTGCATAACTCTTTTTTCAGTTTTGAGCGGCGAGTAATCGTTTCTTAACGAAATCGACTTTATCCGCAGCATCGCGAATCATATCAGGCCCCAATACAAGTCTGTTACCAGGTTCCACCCAACAAGTAGGGGATCGACACGGTCTACAATACAATACTTCGAATGGAGACATTTTCAAGCTCGCTTGGTAGCTGTTGTTATATGAGAACTCAGCCAAATGCAAATGGTCTTCCCATGATCCGCCAAAATCAATAACACATGCCCGCAATAAATTTTCAAGAATACGGTTCACCATCTCAGTTTGGCCATCTGTTTGAGGATGATAAGCTGTGCTCAAGTTCAGTTTCGTTCCCAATTCTGCTTGGAATACTTCCCAGAATTTACTAGCAAAAATCGGGTCACGATCACTAACGATACTCATGGGAACTCCATGAAGTTTAACAATTTCTCTAAAATAAATCCGCGTCAGACTATGAGCAGTTCTGTTCGATCTGACAGGTATGAAATGGGCGGTCTTCGTGAAACGATCTATGATCACCCAAATACTGTCATTTCCTTTCTTGGTTCTGGGCAAACCATCTATGAAATCCATAGAAATCTGTTCCCACTTCCCAACTGGAATTTCCAACGGTTGCAACAATCCGGCGAGTTTCTGCTTGAAACACCCCACCTCCGTTAGGGTCACTCTCAAAGGGAATGCCCTAATTTTGGTGGAGGTTTATAAGTATAAGTCACAGATATACAAGACAGATATAAGAACACATATTTTTGAACAGCGGAAAACCACAACAACTTTTATTTCAACATAATACGTGTTACACAAACCATGTCATAATTTGTCTTACAATACTTCCAAAATCATAACATCTTCATAACTGCCTTGATTACATTATTTAAAGAAGCATAAAGAAAACATAAATAAATTGCATAAGTCCCATAATTGCTGTCCAAAGCCATAGTCCAAAACGGAAAAGATCCAACCAATACATTCTTCCTCTTCAAGCTGGATGTGAAAACTGGTCAAGCTACGGTATTCCCTCCCTATGGACCTGGGGGGGGGGGACGAAAGAAAAGAAAGTGAAAGAAAAGTAGAGTCAGACATAAAGCCTGAGTAAGTCTAAGACTATTCAGTCTATGAATAAAGAACTAGGTATGATAAGTATAAACTGGAAATGAGAAAGCACCATAAACTAAGTTAAGTTGTCTAGGGTCGAATACACTATCGTACCCCATATTAATCTCTGTACCCATATAAACTAGTTACCAACAGGCACCCCATAATCAGGGTGAAGTGATCCATTTCTGATGATCGGCTCCTAATCGCATAGTTACATGTGTCTTACGGCCCCCGATGTTGTAGTTACCTATGCTGGTCCCACCATGGGGTGTATCAAGTCCCATGGTGGCGGCCCGACACAATTCTAGAATGCACAGGTATGCTACTGGTGCCCAGTGCCTTATTTTCCAGCGTCGGAGTGTGTGCACGCCCGCACCCCGTTAGAACCTACACTGTTGCACCACCGCTGTCAATTTGACCTCTTACAGTCGGCCCAGTAATCGTGCCCTACCCTGCCTAGTTAAGGGTATCCTGATACACCTTGTAGGGTTACTACTGAAAAGGGTCCCCTCGCTACTAGGTTTTCTATTTCTAGCCAACATGCTAAGTTGGTTAAGTGTTTTATAAACCAAACCCCCAATCAGTCTGTTTAGTTTAGCATGTTCCATTTTGATTAAGTATTAATTCAGTTTACTTAATCCTATCAATCCTAACTTAGCCTTAATTGTCTTATTAAAGCCTCGACCTCTCACATTAGACAGGTATTGTTGTGGCTGCCTGTTGCCGGTTGGGTCCGGGCAGTCTTACGCCACAACTCAGTCTAACCTCGGGTCTTTATTGGGCTCCGTGTTTAACCACCCACATTGGATAGGTATTGTTGTGACTACTGGACAGTCGGGCGGTTCCGGGCAGGTTTACATCACAACTCAATCCAACCTCAGGTTAAACACATCGTATTTTCTACATTTACATATTTTGTCTCTTTCCTTTTTATATGTAAATATTTGCGGCCCATTATTCAAATTCATCTTTATTGGGTAAAATTTATTTATACCACTTAAATTGCTTTTCAAGGTTGTTGGCATGCGTCAAACATGCCAACACATATGTTCTATATTTTAACCCAAACGTCATTACCCCCGTTTTGCACGTTCGCTATAATATAAGATATGTTGGGTTTAACATTTAAACCCAACTTAGCCATATGAAAAGGGGAGGCTTATAACATGGTGTTTATAAGGTAACATAAAAAGGGGAGTGTGAACGCATGAACTTGCAACATAACGATTTAATTAACATGAATTAGGCACATGTGAACTTGCATCGTAATAGCATATAATCATGGCATAAACAATACTTAAACATGAGTCATTCTATTCATATAATCATGGCATAAACAATACTTAAACATGAACCATTATAATCATATAATCATGGCATAAACATGCCTAAACATGAAATCATGTTTTTTAGTCTATTCATGCAAACTTGCAATTAGATGTAAATCTAACTTAATTATGTGTCACATATATCACCATATGATTTTGATAACAACTTAGGCCTAAAACATGTTTTCAACTAGGCATAACACCAAACATAGTTTAGTCATGTTCATAAAAATGCTTACTTTTGTTTCTAATGCAAAAGCATGATTTGCCAATTCCAACATAGATTCATATAAACCATAGTACTTAGTCGAGTCCCATTTACACACTAAAAGTGATCATAAAAGTATGTACATCGTATGGGCATAATAGTGAATCATATACTTGCATGAATCCAAATAAAATACCACAACATATGGTTGTTAACATGAATCATATACTTGTATGAATCCCTAAATAAAATACCACAACACATGATTGTTAACATGAATCATATACTTGTATGAATCACAAATAAAATACCACAACACATGGTTGTTAACTTCCAACATAAATCACATACTTGCGAATATCCAATCATATACCATAACATTTCCAAATCGTTTAGAATCAAAATAACATACAAATATAGATTATTATCGCCACAATTCCATTTCTCATTTTACACAAATCAAACGCAATTAATTACTCACATCGGAATAGCACTCTACTTACAACGTATGACGAATCTTCAATTCAGGAATATGAATTCTGAATTTGGAGATGCTATCCTTTGTTGTAGGCGTTGTTTTGAGTTAATTGACGTTGCTTTAGGCTTTCGAATTATCTCCTAATTGTCTCTCAATTTCTGACGGCTATTCCTAGTCTCTCCTCAGCACAATGACGGTCTCATCTCCATTTTAGTTTGTGTGAATTAGGGTGAGTCTTAGGTCCTTTTTATAGAGTTTGTGAGTTGACTAGGACCGTCGATGGAGCTTGGTTTAATAATAGCCGTTCGTTTGAAGGAGGGACCAACCAGGAGCTGACACCTAGACCTAGTGACAAGGCAAGGCTCAGAAAATCGACCAAACACAGACCAGGCCAGCCAGGGGGGCTGGGTTCGACCTGGCTCAGGGGCCAGGTCGACACGCCAGTCGACACCGTGTCGACTTGGCAGTCGACACGGGTGACCCAGGTCGACTGCCCAGTCGACCTGGGTGCCTTGGGCGGGAATTTTCCCGCCCTGGCCAATTCGGCCCGATTTTGAATTTTGAATTGGTTTTTCTGAGCTGTTTTGGTCTGTTTGAATTTTAAAATGAATTCTGAAACTTCCGGAGGCCATATCTTCTTCATACGGAGTCCGTTTTACGCAAACTCGGACTCTATTTCAAGCAGAATTCCGTGACGAACGCAATGGCGTTTCCCGTTTCCCTTAATTCTTTGATTTGAAATTAGTTATACTTTAATTTGTGAATTTCACTGTTATAGAATACACGGGGTGTTACATTCTCCCCCACTTAAAAGGATTTCGTCCCCGAAATCTTCAAGTTTAGGAAGAATGTATATCCTAACATCCAAACGTCCATCTACTCATCCATCAAACACGAGCATCTATTGTCCTTAAAAGACTTCTAATGCTTCATGATCATATGCGAAGTGTGTGTTCATGTACTTATCTAATGCAAAATCAGGCAGCCTACTGATTCAGCTGACCTCCTTAATGCAAATTATGTAAGTGTCATGAATCCATTATGTATGCAAATTTTCCTATTCATGATTCTACATGAGTGCACAATCATTCATATAAATGCAACATCCACATGACAACACATTAAATTCCAACCATATACAATTGAAAACATATATATATATATATATATATATGCATATGCAATATGAAGTGACTGAGCCAATCTAAAACCTAAATTGTGTGTGTATATGCAACCACGAGCAACCACTAGCAATCACTTGCAACCATCATCCATAACATGTTTCAATTACATGTTTTCATCCAAAGGGTTTCTTCCTAAAAGATAAGGTCGAGGAGATATAAAAAGATAGATAAAAGCGCAACTTAAGGAAAAAAAAGAAAGATCAAAGATGTACCCTCGAAAAGAAAAGGGTATGCTGCGTGTATTCTAGCTTCAGTTTCCCAAGTTGCGTCTTCCTCAGCGTCGCTCCATTGAACTTTGAAGAGCTTGACTTCGCGGTTGCGTAGCTTCTTCACTTCCGTTCCTAATATGCGGATTGGAACTTTCCTCACGGTTGCTTCGCGTTCCACTTCAGCTTCTTCTAGAATATTGGGCTCTACCACTTCAGCAGATTCATGTAGACATTTTCGGAGGTGCGAAACATGGAAAACATTGTGAACTCCGGCCAATTTTTCGGGTAGCTCTAATCTATAGGTCATTTTCCCAATTTTCTCAATGATAGGAAATGGCCCTACGAACCTTGGTGCTAGCTTTCCTGTGGTTCCAAAACGAACAACGTTCCTTAGCGGAGATACCTTAAGAAAAACTCTGTCCCCAACCTCAAATTCAAGGTCGGACCTCCTCTTGTCGGCGTAGGATTTTTGTCTGTCTTGGGCTCTCTTCATTCTTCTTCGTACTAAGTCTACTTTTTCTGAAGTCTCTCGGATCATATCCGGTCCAAGTATGAGCTTGTCAGTAGACTCCCACCAACACGTGGGCGATCGGCACGGTCTTCCATATAAGGCTTCGAAGGGCGCCATTCCGATGGTTGCTTGGTAGCTGTTGTTGTAGGCAAACTCCACCAAAGGAAGATGGTCTTCCCACGTCCCTCCGAAGTCAAGGACGCATAGTCTTAAAAGGTCCTCCAAAACTCTGTTCACTCTTTCTGTCTGGCCGTCGGTTTGGGGATGATAGGCTGTGCTCAAGCATAACTGTGTGCCTACCGCTTTTTGCAGACTCCGCCAAAACTCACTTGTGAAGATAGGGTCTCGGTCACTAACAATGCTGGATGGTATTCCATGGAGTCGAACAATTTCCTTGAGGTAAAGAGATGCTAGGGATGAGGCAGTTCTTTTACTTTTGACAGGTAAAAAGTGGGCGCTTTTAGTAAGCCTAACCACTATTACCCAAATGCTAGTGTTGCCTCTCCTAGACCTAGGCAGCCCATCAATGAAGTCCATTGAGATGCTATCCCACTTCCACTGCGGGACCTCTAGAGGATGGAGTAGACCGCCAGGCTTTTTCTGTTCCGCTTTAACCTGGTGGCACACCATACACTTAGAAACGAAATCTGCCATGTCCTTCTTCATGCCGTTCCAAAAGAAAGTTCTCTTTATGTCCTTGTACATTTTATCCCCGCCTGGGTGTATCATCATCTTGGAGTGATGTGCTTCCTCAAGAACCTTCTTTACTAAATCTCTTGTCTGTGGGACGCATAGTCTTCCGTCTCGCCTTAGCCAACCCTTGTCGTCGATGGTGTATCTGCTGAGGTGACTTGAGGTCTCACCCCTAATTAGCCTATCAATCGTCTCCACAAGCTGAGGGTCTTCGCGTTGTGCTGTCCCTATTGAGTCCACTAAAGTCGGGCGTACTTCAAGAGATGCTAGCAAGCCTGGTACAAAATCGGAGGAGGGCCTAAAGTCAAAGCTGGCTATAAACTCTAGGCTTTGTCTTTCAACAAACAACGGGCTTAAGGTTAGTTTCTTTTGGCTCAACGCGTCTACCACTACGTTGCCTTTGCCCGGAGTGTAGGAGATCTCGAAATCGTACGAGGCAAGAAACTCCATCCATCTCTGTTGCCTCAAGTTAAGATCTTTCTGCGAGAAAAGATATTTCAACGATTTATGGTCAGTGTAAAGTTCGAACTTCTCACCTAGGAGATAGTGTCGCCAAGACTTGAGTGCAAAGACGATGGCGGCTAACTCAAGATCGTGGGTCGGGTAGTTCTTTTCATGCACTTTCAATTGTCTCCCACCATAAGCTACTACCCTTCCTTCTTGCATTAAGACGGCGCCTAGCCCTATCCCACATGCATCTGTATAACCTGTGAACATCTTGCTTCCATATGGCAATGTTAAAACTGAGGCTGTTGTAAGAGCCCTTTTCAGCCGTTGGAAAGCAAACTCGCAATCCATGTCCCAATTGAACACTAGATTCTTCTTGGTCAACTTTGTGAGCGGAGCTGATATCTTTGCAAAGTCTCTGATGAATTTTCGATAGAAGCCTGCGAGCCCGAGAAAGCTTCGGACCTCTGTTGCGTTCTTTGGTGTCTTCCAATCCTGCACCGCTACTACCTTAGCCGGGTCTACTGCTAATCCTTCCTTGGATACTAAGTGCCCAAGAAATCTTACTTCCTCTCTCCAAAAGTGGCATTTGGAGAATTTGGCTTTTAGCTGATGGACTCGCAGAGCTTCCATGATTTCCCTTAAGTGCTGAGCATGTTCCTCTTCACTCTTTGAGAAGATAAGGATATCGTCTACGAAGACCACTATGAACTTATTGAGGAAATCTCTGAATACCCTACTCATCAGGTCCACGAAGTAAGCGGGTGTGTTTGTCAAGCCGAAAGGCATGACAAGCCATTCAAAGAAGCCGTCTGGGGTTCTGAATGCCGTTTTATCGATGCTATCTTCAGCCACCCTTAGCTGATGAAAACCGGTCGCTAAATCGAGTTGGGAGAAAATAGACGCTCCTACAAGATGATCAAACAGATCGTCAATTCCGGGGAGAGGGTGCCTATTCTTTTTCGTTAGCTTGTTGAGCTCCCTATAGTCAACACATAGACGGAGTGAACCATCCGCCTTTGTAGCGAACACCACTGGAGCGCCCCATTCTGAAATGCTCCTTCTAATGAACCCCTTCTCTAGAAGCTCTTTAATCTGCTTACTGAGCTCTTTCCTTTCCCGTGGAGCCATGTGTCTAACGGGCAATGCAACGGGCATTGCATTATCTATAAGATATATGCGGAAGTCTATCTCCTGCTTCGGAGGCAAGCCCTTCACCTCTTCGAAGACATCCGGATATCCCGGACCACTCTAACCGATTGCAAACTTTCAACAGATGCATCTAGCGATTCAAGATAACTAAGCATAACCGCATACGAGGGATTACAAGTAATTTCTAGAGTGTTACCGAGTTGGGTCAGGAGCCTAACCACCCTTCTCTCACAATCAAGGACGGCACCATTACTGGATAGCTAATCGATGCCCAAAATCAAACCATATCCCGAGAAGCCCAAAACAAAGGCACTACATCTAAATTCTACGCTTAGAATAGAAATTTTCAATCCCACACAGATCATAGGCAAATGAGCTGGGCCCCCAATTGGGTTTGAAACAATTAAGGGGTCCTCTACCATACTAGTTTTTAGGTGCAGAGATTCTACCAAAGCAGACGAGATAAAGGAGTGTGATGCGCCAGAATCAAATAAAGTGCGAACTGGGTGATCATAAAGATAAACTACACTTTCTACAGAAGTATTTATACCTCGCTGTTGCAGAGGTGGCGCCTCTAGCACATGAACCTGTGCCCCTGAGGTGGATCCAGCCCTCTGCCCCTGTCCTCGTTTCTTTGGGCAGTCCTTAGCCATGTGGCCTGTCTCACCGCAAGAAAAGCACCCACCATTCATCTTGGCCTTCTTTTTCCGGCAATCTTTCACTATGTGCCCCACTTTGCCACAGAAATTACACTTCCTCTTCTCTTTGTTGTCTTTCCCGCCCTTCTTAAAGTCTGTCTTCTTAGGCTGTAAACCCTCTTTCTTCCCTTGAGAACTTTCTGCCTTTGTCTCCTTCTTGCCCTTATCCTCTTCGTTCAGCAATGCCATCTGTACCAATCTTTCATACGTAGCTCCCATGGGTATATGGGTCATGGCCAAACTGTGTAATGGCTCATTCAACCCTTTGACAAAACGGAGAGCCTTCTTGTGCGGGGTGTTGACTAGGTCCAGTTCGAACCTAGCCAGCTCATCGAACCGATTAACATACTCTTTGACTGTCTTATTCCCTTGCTTAAGAAATAAGAATTTTTCCAACTGCAAGCTCCTTTCAGTGTCTGAGAGAAATTTAGCCTCAAACCTTGCCCTAAAGTCCTCCCATGTTTCCACTGGTCTTTCCGCATTAGTGACTTCCCACCAGTAGGAAGCCTCACCTTTTAGTAGCCACACTGCCAGTTGTACCTTCTGCCTATCTTCTACCTCAAAGATGACGAATAAGTCCTTGGTTTCCTTTATCCAATTCCTAGCTGCCACGAAGGACTCAGTTCCATGAAAGTCCTTTCCTCCCATAGCCTTAAAATCTTTACATATCTTAGCAAAAGTGTTTCCCCGCGGAGAAGGTGGAGGAAGAGGTGCTGCTGCAGCCGGATGATTCCCTGCAGCTGGGGGAGGAGGAACGGTAGGGCCTGGCTGAGTGGCCCTTGCTTCTAAGAATCATCTAAACCAACCAGGTATTGGTACACCCTCTGGCAAGTTAAGTTCTTCGGACATGCTGAAACAAAAAGGATAGATTCAAAACAAAGGATAAGAGATAGTACTTATGGCTTTGGGGGACTTTGCCTTTTTAAAATAAAATAATATTTTATCTTTTAAAAATGTTTCTTTAAATTTTCTTTTTATCTTATTTGGTAAACCTATGCTCTGATACCAAGTGAAACACCCCACCTCCGTTAGGGTCACTCTCAAAGGGAATGCCCTAATTTTGGTGGAGGTTTATAAGTATAAGTCACAGATATACAAGACAGATACAAGAACACATATTTTTGAACAGCGGAAAACCACAACAACTTTTATTTCAACATAATACGTGTTACACAAACCATGTCATAATTTGTCTTACAATACTTCCAAAATCATAACATCTTCATAACTGTCTTGATTACATTATTTAAAAAAGCATAAAGAAAACATAAATAAATTGCATAAGTCCCATAATTGCTGCCCAAAGCCATAGTCAAAACGGAAAAGATCCAAGCAATGCATTCTTCCTCTTCAAGCTGGATGTGAAAACTGGTCAAGCTGCGGTATTCCCTCCCAGTGGACCGGGGGGGAGGGGGGAACGAAAGAAAAGAAGGCGAAAGAAAAGTAGAGTTAGACATAAAGCCTGAGTAAGTCTAGGACTATTCAGTCTATGAATAAAGAACTGGGTATGATAAGTATAAACTGGAAATGAGAAAGCACCATAAACTAAGTTAAGTTGTCTAGGGTCGAATACACTATCGTACCCCATATTAATCTCTGTACCCATATAAACTAGTTCCCAACAGGCACTCCATAATCAGGGTGAAGTGATCCATTTCTGATGATCGGCTCCAACTCGCATAGTTACATGTGTCTTACGGCCGCCGATGTTGTAGTTACCTATGCTGGTCCCACCATGGGGTGTATTAAGTCCCATGGTGGCGGCCCGACACAATTCTAGAATGCACAGGTATGCTACTGGTGCCCAGTGCCTTATTTTCCTGCGCCGAAGTGTGTGCACGCCCGCACCCCGTTAGAACCTACACTGCTGCACCACCGCCGTCGATTTGACCTCTTACAGTCAGCCCAGTAATCGTGCCCCACCCTGCCTAGTTCAGGGTATCCTGATACACCTTGTAGGGTTACTGCTGAAAAGGGTCCCCCCGCTACTAGGTTTTCTATTTCTAGCCAACATGCTAAGTTGGTTAAGTGTTTTATAAACCTAACCCCCAATCAGTCTGTTTAGTTTAGCATGTTCCATTTTGATTAAGTATTAATTCAATTTACTTAATCCTATCAATCCCGACTCAGCCTTAATTGTCTTATTAAAGCCTCGACCTCTCACATTAGACAGATATTGTTGTGGCTGCCTGTTGCCGGTTGGGTCCGGGCAGTCTTACGCCACAACTCAGTCTAACCTCGGGTCTTTATTGGGCTCCGTGTTTAACCACCCACATTGGATAGGTATTGTTGTGACTACTGGACAGCCGGGCGGTTCCGGGCAGGTTTACATCACAACTCAATCCAATCACGGGTTAAACACATCGTATTTTCTACATTTACATATTTTGTCTCTTTCCTTTTTATATGTAAATATTTGCGGCCCATTATTCAAATTCATCTTTATTGGGTAAAATTTATTTATACCACTTAAATTGTTTTTCAAGGTTGTTGGCATGCGTCAAACATGCCAACACATATGTTCTATATTTTAACCCAAACGTCATTACCCCCGTTTTGCACGTTCGCTACAATATAAGATATGTTGGGTTTAACATTTAAACCCAACTTAGCCATATGAAAAGGGGAGGCTTATAACATGGTGTTTATAAGGTAACATAAAAAGGGGAGTGTGAACGCATGAACTTGCAACATAACGATTTAATTAACATGAATTAGGCACATGTGAACTTGCATCGTAATAGCATATAATCATGGCATAAACAATACTTAAACATGAGTCATTCTATTCATATAATCATGGCATAAACAATACTTAAACATGAACCATTATAATCATATAATCATGGCATAAACATGCCTAAACATGAAATCATGTTTTTTTAGTCTATTCATGTAAACTTGCAATTAGAATGTAAATCTAACTTAATTATGTGTCACATATATCACCATATGATTTTGATAACAACTTAGGCCTAAAACATGTTTTCAACTAGGCATAACACCAAACATAGTTTAGTCATGTTCATAAAAATGCTTGCTTTTGTTTCTAATGCAAAAGCATGATTTGCCGATTCCAACATAGATTCATATAAACCATAGTACTTAGTCGAGTCCCATTTACACAATAAAGTGATCATAAAAGTATGTACATCATATGGGCATAATAGTGAATCATATACTTGCATGAATCCCAAATAAAATACCACAACATATGGTTGTTAACATGAATCATATACTTGTATGAATCCCTAAATAAAATACCACAACACATGATTGTTAACATGAATCATATACTTGTATGAATCCCAAATAAAACACCACAACACATGGTTGTTAACTTCCAACATAAATCACATACTTGCAAATATCCAATCGTATACCATAACATTTCCAAATCGTTTAGAATCAAAATAACATACAAATATAGATTATTATCGCCACAATTCCATTTCTCATTTTACACAAATCAAACGCAATTAATTATTCACATCAGAATAGCACTCTACTTACAACGTATGACGAATCTTTAATTCAGGAATCTGAATTCTGAATTTGGAGACGCTATCCTTTGTTGTAGGCGTTGTTTTGAGTTAATTGACGTTGATTTAGGCTTTCGAATTATCTCCTAATTGTCTCTCAATTTCTGACGGCTATTCCTAGTCTCTCCTCAGCAGCATGACGGTCTCATCTCCATTTTAGTTTGTGTGAATTAGGGTGAGTCTTAGGTCCTTTTTATAGAATTTGTGAGTTGATTAGGACCGTCGATGGAGCTTGGTTTAATAATAGCCGTTCGTTTGAAGGAGAGACCAACCAGGAGCTGACACCCAGCCCTAGTGACAAGGCAAGGCTCAGAAAATCGACCAAACACAGACTTGACCAACCAGGGGTGCTGGGTTCGACCTGGCTCAGGGGCCAGGTCGACACACCAGTCGACACCGTGTCGACTTGGTAGTCGACACGGGTGATCCTGGTTGACTGCCCAGTCGACCTGGGTAGCCCCAGGTCAACTACCAAGTCGACCTGGGTGCCTTGGGCAGGAATTTTCCCGCCCTGGCCAATCCGGCCCGATTTTGAATTTTGAATTGGTTTTTCTGAGATGTTTTGGTCTGTTTGAATTTTAAACTGAATTCTGAAACTTCCGGAGGCCATATCTTCTTCATACGGAGTCCGTTTTATGCAAACTCGGACTCTATTTCAAGCAGAATTCCGAGATGAACGCAATGGCGTATCCCGTTTCCCTTATTTCTTTGATTTTAAATTAGTTATACTTTAATTTGTGAATTTCACTGTTATAGAATACACGGGGTGTTACACTGCTGATCGCTTTTGACTTGTTGACAAGTGGAACACCGGCTAACATATATAGAGATATCTCTTTTCATCGTCTTCCACCAGAAAGTTCGCTTGAGGTCATTGTACATTTTACTAACCCCTGGGTGGATACTCAGTTTGGACTTGTGGCTCTCGTCCATTACTTCTCTTTTGAGCTCAAGATTGTCGGGAACACAAATTCTTCCTTTCAATCTCAGAACTCCTGCGCTATCCACTTGGAAACTGGAGACTTCGCCCCTTTGAATTCTTCTGATCATCTCTTTAACAAAATTATCGTCTTTCTGAAGAGTAGATATTTTATCAATCAACGATGGTGTAATGATAATACTGGCGATGATCACATTCTTCCTGCTGAGCGCATCAGCCATAACATTGGCTTTCCCCGGAGTATATAAAATATCAAGATCATATGCTACGAGAAATTCTAACCAACGCTGTTACCTCATATTCAGATCTCTCTGGGTGAATAAGTACTTCAATGATTGATGATCAGTATATAGTTCGAACTTCTCACCCAATAGATAATGCCTCAAGATTTTCATTGCAAACACTATGCCTAATAATTCAAGATCGTGAGTTGCATAATTCTTTTCATGTGGTTTCAATTGACGGCTAGCATAAGCGACTACCTGGCCTCTTTGTATTAATACTGCACCGAGACCTTCTTTAGAAGCATCAGTCCAGACTTTCAAGTCCTGATTGCCATCAATTATTGTTAACACTGGAGCAATCGTCAGTTTTAACTTCAGCTTCTGGAAAGCTTCCTCACATTCTGGAGCTTAATTGAATCTCGAATGTTTCTTAGTAAGCTTCGTTAAGGAACTAGATGTCTTCGCAAAATCCTTAATGAATTTCCGATAATAACTGGCCAACCCGAGAAAACTTCGGACTTCTGTGGGGGTACGAGGCTGTTTCATATTATGAATAGAAGTGATCTTAATGGGATCCACTGAAATTCCTTGTTTTGACACAACGTGGCCAAGAAATTTGGCTTCTTCTTGCCAAAATATACATTTGGAAAACTTTGCTTTCAAAACATTCTTTCTCAGAATTTCTAACACTTGTTCCAAATGTTTTTCATGCTCGCTCTCTGACTTAGAGAAGATCAGTATGTCATCAATGAAAACCAGAACAAATTTATTCAATACTTCTCTGAATACCCGGTTCACTAGATCGAAAAAATAAGCTGGAGCGTTACATAAGCCGAACGACATTACTAACCACTCGTAGAATAAGTCTGGACCTCTGAATGCTGTCAAAGGAACACACTCTTCGGTAATACAAAGCTGATGGAAACCTGTAGTTAGGTCCATTCGGGAAAATACTTATGCGCCATTCAATCGATCCAACAAATCATCAATTCGCGACAATGGATATTTACTTTTCAGCGTCTGCTTATTCAAGTCACGATAATCAACACATAGTCTGAGAGTACCGTCTGACTTCGGGACAAATACCACTGCTGCTCCCCAATCAGAGAAACTAAGCCTGATTAGACCCTTCTATACAAGCTGTCGAGTTTGATTATCTAACTCTTCTTTCTCCTTCAAGGTCATTCTTCGAATAGCGTGAACTACTGGCCTTGCATTCGGAATTAAAGAGATTTTGAAATCAATTTCTCTCTGTGGAGGTAAGCTAACAACTTCTTCGAACACATCCGCATAGTTCTTGATAATTGGTATATCTTTAATGTCGATCGGAATATTCTCCGGAACGATAAGAACAGGTTCTATTTGAGCAGGAGAAACATCTAAAGCTGCCCAGAATTCTTTTCTATCTAAATTCGGACCTTCACATGGAATGGTTATAAAATTGCTTTATTTAGCCTTTGCCCTCACAACTCTGTCGGCGCATTTAACCTCAGCTTCATATTTGGTTAACCAATCCATCCCCAGAATAAGATCAAATTCTGTAAATTCATGACGATCGCGATAGTGGGGAATTGATAACAGGAAAAAGAAACAGGCACTCCACAAACCCAACTAAGATCAAGGGAACCCCCAACCGGATTATGAACAGTCATCGGTTCTTTGAGCTTTTTCAAATTCAAATCCAGTTTCTTAACCGCATTCTTTGCAACAAAGCTTCGCGACGTGCCTGTATCAAACAGTACTTTTACCGGAATGTTTTTGATAGTTAGCGTGCCTTCTAAAACATCTGGCCTTTCCTGACTAGATGAGGATCCAGGAACTTCTGCCACTTCATTTACATGAACCTTTTCATATTTCTTTAAGAGTCGGCAATCCTTTTCAAGATGGCCAGTCCGATGGCATTGACTGCATTTTCTATTCTCTTGAAACCTAGTCTTGGATTTAAATTTATCCTTCATTCGTTTCTTTAAGGGTCCACAGTTTATCGCCAAATGCCCTGGCTTCTTGCAGTTATTGCATATTGCAGGCGTTACTGGTCCTTTCTCAGATATAACCTTTTCCCGATTGAATCTAGGTTTTTTTCTGACTCCAGACGCCTTGCTTGACTCTGGCTGTGTACTTGTCTCTGGGCTATTAGTTCCAGTTTTCCTTTTGTTGCTAGAACTGACTTCCTCTTGATCGACAAAAAGGCCTCTTTTATTTAGAT
This sequence comes from Allium sativum, assembly GCA_030737875.1. Classification (NCBI taxonomy): domain Eukaryota; kingdom Viridiplantae; phylum Streptophyta; class Magnoliopsida; order Asparagales; family Amaryllidaceae; genus Allium; species Allium sativum. Next base: position 676,265,679 of record CM060926.1, on the reverse strand, counting down.
CTTCATATTGATAAGCCATGTATATCATTTCATAAAAAAGAAGCTTCACATGCCCTATTACACTACTTTGGTACTTTCTTTGGAGCCCGTTAATAAACCTCAGATTCTTCCTCTTTGGATTTTGAATTAGATGAGGGGAAAAATGAAAAAGTTCATTAAATCTCTTACGATATTCTGGGATATTCATATCTCCTTGTATCAAATAGTAGAATTCATCACATAACCGCTCAGTTGCTTCTGGAGGAGTAAATCTTTCACTAAAAATCTCTTTGAATCTATCCCAGGTGATATCACCTTCTGGATTATCTTTAATAATCGAATCCCACCAGAACAAAGCTTCGTCTTTGAGTGCCCAAGATGCCAGTAATCTTTTCTGGTCATCCCTCAGCTTTAAAACTTCAAAGATTTTCTCAGCAGAACGAATCCAAGCTTGTATTTTAATAATAGATTCTTCGCCCAAGAATAGTGCTCCACCCAGATTTCTATATTTCATAAATGGAGCTTCTATATCTGGGTCTGAATTACTTCTTCTGTTTCTGGCACTCATTTTCAAGTACTTCTGCAAATAGCAGACCAAGTGTCAGGTCAATAGAAACGAGATTATAAAGCATAGAAACATATACTTGAATGTAAATGCGTCTATCGAAGTGTATTCCATTCTGCTTTACTCATACTAGGATATTACTGATCCTATCTGTAATGAGTTATTCGTCCTAGAACACTACTGGTTCTATTTCTGACGAGCTCGTTAATATGTTATATTCCTGCGCTAAGATTAACCAAAGCTCTGATACCACGTTTGTGACGACCCAAACCCCGTTCCATGGAGGCAAGGGTAATCTTTGGAATATAACACATAAACAGATAACAACAGAAAAGAAATAAATAAATACACCAGATAATGCACAACAGAATACACTGGATAAGTATAAACATCAGAGTTACATGATATACAGGATCATACTTAGTACAAAATACAGTTCAGCTTTACATGAAATGTCTACAGCGGAAAACAAAACATAATATGTACAATTGGAGCTGAACAGCATAAAAAGAGATAAATGATAGAATCTATCTTCGGCTCCAGGTATCCAGAAAGAACCTGCTAAAACCTGAATACAAGGCTGCCCATGTAGAAAAAGGGGCACCCGAGTTTGCAAGTGAAACAAACTACGAGTCAGTCATGGGACTGGTATGAGAAATCCACTTAACTTACTTTAATATATGGCCAATCACAGGACCACGCCGCTAACACGGAACGGGTTTACTCCATTGGATTGCCAGTGCTTTAAAACAAGTAAATCATTTAAACATCGCAATGCTTTTTATAAAAATGAAGCCATTATAAGACTCAGTTCCCATCACACAATGCAACACAAACCGGAGGATAGAGTTTTACCTTATAATGGCCAAAATATGGTTGATACGAATAAAACAAAAGCATTTGATATTATTACTAGTGTTTATATGTTTCAAAAACAATTTCAATCATATGTATCAATCATAGACGGCAATAATGCCCCATACCACTATGTCGCCATATATATGTATACAATAAAAACCGCACGATGTCGTATTTGGAAATTGGATTTCCATCATGAACCAAGGCAAGGGATCGTCCTTACTTCTTCGAGACGCTCTAGCCCGTGTCTCAGGATCAGAATGCATCATCCCTTGGAGAGACATGGCCGGTCCACCGATGTGGATTAAAATGTCTGAACACTACGTTTCCCCGCCCTTTGGGGCGTAAGTGAGCCAAATGACTCCATATCTGAGGCGCCTCGCAACAGCAACAACCATACAGGTGAAAATAATATAAATGTCAGGGCTGGTAGGTCACTTACACCACCCTAGCCAGAAGGAAACGCATGTCCTCCCTGAGGTCCTCTCCCGTTTCTGGTTCATACCGGGGTGTGAGGCTCGCGAATTAACGTTATACACAAAGCTATGCCACACAGGCGGTGCTTTGATCATCAACCACAAGGCTCTGCTTTTCAACAAAAGCCTTGATCACTGCATCTCAGCATGCCACACAGGCAATTCAACGCCATGCAACTGACGTCTATCAATCACACAGAATGAAATCCAATGTCAGACACACAGTCCACTTACAAGTCCGTTCTGGGTCTGAACGAAACCGGAGGCACCTTATACCTCGCACACGACAAATACGTTCGGGCGGCTACCACTTCAGCCCCTTCAAGGTAGCTACTCCTATTATGAGCATCAGTAGCACCCCTCCATTCGACGTGAAGATCATCGGTCTTGCACCGTCTTCATATCTTCGACTTTTAATCGTCAATCAATTATTTGAAATGATAATTAACTCGGCCTTTTTGAATAATTCACGTATATTTAGAATTTCAAATCAATTCATTTCAATGGTTAAATTATTCGACTTCAATAATTCTGTTCTTTAATGTAATTTTCACCCCAAACACATTCAACCATCAAATATCCAATAAACCGGGTAAATTCGGTTTATTTTCATTCCATATCATTTATAATATTTTATAAAGATATATCGCCATTTTTATTCATTTAAAAATAGCTAATTTATATAAACGACGCTTCAGGCCATAACGCGGCCGTGGCGCTGTTTTTCTTCAGATTTGATTTACACATATCTGAAAATTCAACCATTGGATCTTTACAAATTTTATATCATTAGAAAGATCTTTTCTAAACGAATCCAACGGTTCCAGTTTTGGGAAAATTCGACGGTCGGATCTCCCAGTACAATCGTTTGAAGTTACGATTTCAAAATACGAACTGCAGCGTCGTTATTCGATTTATTTTAATTATATATATATATATATATATATATATATAATCGATTCTGGCGCTGTTTTTCTTCATATTTGAATTAAACATTCCAGACAATGCAACCGTTGGATCTTTACAAAGTTGATGTCATTGGAAAGTTATTTCCAAAGCGAACCCAACGGCTTCGGTTTTGGGAAAATCCGATGGTCGGATCTCCCGCAATAATCTTTTGAAATCACGGTTTCAAAATACGAACTGCAGCTTCGTTATTCGATTTATTTTAATTATATATATATATAATCCATTCTTCGATTTCAAAACCATATTCACTTCATATATTGGATAAAAATGATATTTTTATCCCACAGATATTTATTTCAACACATCACTATTTTTAACAATTTTTATATATAATAAAAATGTGATTTTTATTTTAAAAATAATTTATTTAAAACACGAATAATTTATATAGTCTATATATGTGATAAAATGTTATTTTTATCTTTCCAAGAATTTATTCAACACATGAATTTCTATTCAACACATGAATGTTTTCTATAGTTTATATATATAATAAAAATGTGATTTTTATTGTTAAAACAATTTATCTAAAACACGAATAATTTATATATGTGATAAAATATTATTTTTATCTTTCAAAAAAATTTATTCAACACATGAATTTCTATTCAACACATGAATATAGTTTCAACACATGAATATGGTTTCAACACGTGAAAATAATTCTAACACATGAATATTATTGAAAATTTCGGCAGCATAACGGCAGGGTAGTTAAAACCGGCACCGTCCCTAGTACAGCTCCTCGCTCAACCTTAAAGCCTCGCAACTTTTGATAATGGGGATTTCAATATCTAGTTCATACGCAAACGAATTTTCCCAAATAATAATCCTATTGGGATTTCAACAACAATCAATCATTTCCAATCAACCATTCATGATATTCACCAAATTTCACATCAACCAATAATCCAAACAATATCACAACCAATATATATCGTCCATGGTCTATGGACAAGGGGAGTATATATATATATATATTCGTATATAAATATATTTCGATTTCATTTCAATTCATTTCAATACCATTTCAATGCATATATAATTTTTTACAACGCATATATAACTTATACATCGAACATACAACTTATACAATGCTTATACATGAGGTGTACAACGCTTATATAACTCATACATCGACTATATAATTTATACATCGTCGTTTCCATATCGTTTATAATTCAGAAATCTCACATTGGGTTCCACTCCGCCAAAAATTGTAGAAGGCTCAGAAAAATATTCGGTCTCTTCTAGAATGTAGTAGACATCGTAACAGTCTCGGTATCTCGTGTTTCATCAAATTTCGTTAACACATGTTAAAGATACGATTTGTATACTAAAATCATCATTAGCAACACTTAGAAGTGTTATAAATCAGTTTTATAAACAAAGGCCGTTACCCTTTCAGAATGGTTCGAACCTAGGTCTTTGATTTCCCCGAAATCTATGCAGCGTTTCTTCGATCAGTCGGCGCCACATTGAAGACCTCCGTGAGGCGCACAGAACCAGGGTAGAGGCGTTCAGTTCGGTGGCGGGGTTTGGCTGTGGCGGCGCGATGAAGTCGCGGATTTCGAACTGGCGGATCTCGAGCTTCGGGTCACGAGGATGGATGAATCGGGTATGGATTTAAAGAAGGGATCGAGATCTTCAAAAAGTTGTGAAGGGGGAGAGGCTAAAGATGAACGGAATCACGTCAAAGTGGCCGGGAAGTGGCGAAAAGAGGTTTCCGTCGAGATAGGAGAGAGAGGCGTTTTGTAACACCCCGAATTTCTGTTAACGATAAATTAACAAATTAAAGCATAATTAATTCTAAATGAAAGAATTAAGGGAAACAGGTTACTCCATTGCGTTCGTCTTGGAATTCTACTTGAGATAGAGTCTGATTTTGCGTAAATCGGACTCCGTATGAAGGAGTTATGACCTCCGGAAGTTTCAGAATCCGATTTAAAATTCAAACAGCCCGAAAACAAGTTCAAAATTCAAAACTGGACCAGAACTAAGCTGGGCGGGAATTTTCCCGCCCAGGACCCAGGTCAACCAGGGGGTTGACCTGGGTGTCGACCTGGGTACCCAGGTCGACTATGTAGTCAACCTAGGGGTCGACCTATAGGTCGACCTGCTTGGTCGGCCTGACCTGCTTGGTCTGGTCCTGGCTCGGTTTCTGGGGCTTGGCTGTGTCACTAGGGCTGATTTGTCACTTTCTGATTGGCTTCTTTTGAGATGGATGGCCTTGATTAGCTCTAGCTTCATCAACGGCTCTAATTAGTTTGAAATTCTATATAAACAACCTTAGTCTCCAACCTAAATTCACACAAAAAAATTAGGCCCAGAGCCGCCATGCTGTCGGGAGAAAACCGAGAGCCTCCACTTAAAGAAAGCTAAGAGACGAACAAATCTAATTCAATTAAAAACAAAACAACGTTTATATATCCAAAGGAAAGCATCTCAATTCCAGAACTCAGAATCCAAAACTCAAGTTTATCGTTTGTTGTAAGTTTAGTTATGTTTGAGATGTGAATAGAAATAGAACGTGATTTGATATGAAATGAAAATTGGAATCATACTATGTTGTATAATATTAATAGTGTAAATTCATATCTGTTGACTGCGATGATTTCATTGGAATGTTTGTGGTTAAATTTACTTGGTGTTGGATCTATTCAAATGAAAACAACATCACATGCAAGTTGTACAGTTCACGTTATAATCTACACCTATATGTTTATGTGATTATATAGGTTGTACGTGTTATGTCCAAGTTAAGATCTCATGTATATACTTTATGGTAAAACCTCTATGCCTAAACGATTAAGTTCATATACATTCTCATATGTTTAAACAAAAGTTGCAAGTTCATAATTGAATCCATGCCAAGATCCATTTTAATACAAGTTTCATGTTATAGTAGTAAACATGATTTGATCTAGTTCATACCTATGTATTTAAAATTATACATACTTTATGGACATGACATAACTTTGTCATATACTAGTTTTTGTTTGAGATTATGCCTAGATCTAAACATGTTTAGGCTTATGTTGTCTAAATCATATGCTAATTCATGTGACACCTGTTTGGTTAGATTCCCCTTTCAATGCAAGTTCACATGATAAGTTGATTTAGTCTATGTTGCAAATTCACATATATGTATGTTGATTTAGTCTACGTTGCAAGTTCACACCTATGATATTTCATGTTGACTATTTTGCAAGTTCACACCTATGATGTTCATATTGACTATGTCGAAAATGCCAAGTTTACACCTATGTCATGTTTATGTTAATGAATTTCTTTATGCCAATTTTGTGTACGCTAAATTAGGCTAAGTTTTTAGCCTAATATTATATGTTAAAAATCATGCAGACAAAAAATTAAGCTAAGATTGTTAGCCTAATATTTAGACGGGGTAACGTTGGAAAAAATTGGTAATTATAGGAAACTTGACATAAATTGGTGAAAAATCATATAGGTAATTTATGGCATGAAACGGTATAAATCATATACCAAAAATTGATGAACTTGGAAAGTGGGCCATAACATTTAATTGTTAACAAATTTACATATAAGAATAAAAAGAACAAATATGTAAATTTAGAAAATACGAGTATGCTTAACCCGAGGTTGGATTGAGTTGTGATGTAAACCTGCCCGGACCCGCCCGGCTGTCCAGTAATCACAATAATACCTATCCAATGTGGGACTTTAAGGCATTGAGCCCAATAAGGACCCGAGGTTAGACTGAATCACGGTGTAAACCTGCCCGGAACCGACCGGCACATCTAGTAACCGTAACAATACCTGTCTAATGTGAGTGGTCGGTGCTTTAAAAAGCTAAGGACAGACAAGTCAGGGTGGTAGGGTTAAGTTAACTAAAACACTTAACCAATTCAACATGTTAATAAAACTGATGGGTGGGGTTAGGTTAATACATACACTTAACCACTTAACATGTTTGACTAGAAAACCCTAGTAACGGGGACCCATTTCAGCAGTAACCCAATTAGGTATCTTGGTACCCTAAAACTAGGCAGGGTGGGGCACGATTACTGGGCTGATTGTAAGCGGTCAAAAGCGACGACGGTTGGTGCAACAGTGTGGGTTCTAACGGAGTGCGGGCGCACACACACTTCGGAGCAGACAAATAGGGCACTGGTCATCAGTAGTATAACCTATGCATTATAGGATTGTGTCGGGCCGCCACCATGGGACTTGATACACCCTATGGTGGGACCAGCATAGGTATCTACAATCACTTGGGGGCCGTATGACACATATGATTATGCGAGTAGGAGCCGATCTTTAGAAAGGGGATCACTTCAACCTGATCATGGGGTGCCAGTTGAGACAGTACAAGTAGGTGCAGAGATATAGTGTGGGGTGCGATAGTATATTCGGCGCTAAACTACTTTATCTTAGTTTATGATACTTTCCTATTTTCAGTTTATTCCTATCATGCCCTTTTTCTTATTCACATACTGAAGAGTCACTAGACTTACCAGGCTTTATGTCTAACTCTACTTTTCTTTCGTCTTCTTTTCTTCCGTTCCCCCCCAGGTCCACAGGGATGAAACAATCCAGCTTAGTCAGACTCTTTGCAAGCTTCAAGATAGTAGATGTATGATTTGGGCTTTCTTTCCTTGGCTATGGCTTTTGGACACAATCTATGGGGATTTATGTAGTTTTAATTATGTTTTATGCTTCTTTATTTAATAATCAAGACAGAGATGATGTTGTAATGTTTTGGGAAGTTATTTGAGACAGTCTACTGTAATGTTTTGGTATTGAACTACGTATGAAATAAATGTTTGTTTTCCGCTGCTTATATTTATATTTGTCTTGTAAATTTTCTGTGAGTTTTACTTATAAACCTCCACCAAAGTTAAGGCATTCCCTTTGTGAGTGACCATAACGGAGGTGGGGTGTTTCACTTGGTATCAGAGCACAGGTTTACCAGATTAGATAAAGGTTTTTGAAACTATTTTCAAAAAAGAGTTTAAAGAAGCATTTTTTTCAAGAAAAAGCGTTGTTTTTAAAAGGCATAATCCCCCAAAGCCATATGCACTATCTTCCTATCCTTCTGTTTTGAATCTTTCTTTCTTTTTTCGTTTCAGCATGTCTGGTGACCCTACTCCCCAGCTACAGACGCTTTTACTCCTCCTCCTCTTCTACGTGAACCAGCAAGCGGAAGAATCGCAGAACAAGAAGACGGATAATAGTCAAGGAGGAAAGGACCACAACAATAATAACAAGACACGTGAGAAAAGGAAATGTTATTTATGTGGCATTCTTGGACATGTGGTGAAAGAACTGCAGAAAGAAGAAGATGAAGATGGGAGCATGCTTTCAGTGTGGTGATACTGGACATATCAGCAAGAACTGCCCTAAGAAGCAAGGGCAAGGCCCGCAAGCAGGACCTTCTAGGGGTACATCTTTAACTTCTTCTCTTAGATGCTTTGTTTTATCTTGCTTATCTTCTCAATCCTATCTTGAGAACCTTAGGTAGAACCGTATGGATGTAAACATGTATTTGAAATATGTTATGGTTGATGTTTGCAAATGGTTGCAAGTGGTTGCTCATGGTTGCATAACACACATTAGGCACTAGATCGGCTCAGTCACATTTTCATATTGCATATGCATGAGTGTTTATACTTGTACATGGATGGAAACTTGATATGCTATCATTTGGATGTTGCATATGAATGAATGGTTGCGCACTCATGTAGAAATATGAGTAGGGAAAAATTTGCATACATAATGGATTCATGACACTTACATGATTCGCATTAAGGAGGTCAACTGAATCAGTAGACCGCCTAATTTTTGCATTAGATAAGGACATATACACACACTATGCATATGATCATGAAGCATTAGAAGTCTTTTAGGGACAATGGACGCCTGTGTTTGTTGGTTGAGTAGATGGACGATTGGATATTAGGATATACGTTTTTCAGACTTGAAGATTTCGGGGACGAAATCCTAGGGGAGAATGTAACACCCCGAATTTTCTATTAACGATAAATTAACAAATTAAAGTATAATTAATTCTAAATGAAAGAATTAGGGGAAACGGGTTACGCCATTGCGTTCATCTCGGAATTCTGCTTGAGATAGAGTCCGAGTTTGCGTAAATCAGACTCCGTATGAAGGATTTATGACCTCCGGAAGTTTCAGAATCTGATTTAAAATTCAAACAGCCCGAAAACATATTCAAAATTCAAAACTGGACCAGAACTAGGCTGGGCGGGAATTTTCCCGCCCAGGACTCAGGTCGACCAGGGGGTCGACTTGGGTGCCGACCTGGGTACCCAGGTCGACTATGTAGTCGACCTGGGGGTCGACCTACTTGGTCTGGTCCTGGCTCGGTTTCTGGGGCTTGGCTGTGTCACTAGTGCTGATTTGTCACTTTCTGATTGGCTTCTTTTGAGATGGATGGACTTGATTAACTCTAGCTTCATCGACGGCTCTAATTAGTTTGAAATTCTATATAAACAACCGTAGTCTCTAACCTAAATTCACACAAAAAATTAGGATCAGAGCCTCCACGCTGTCGGGAGAAAACTGAGAGGAGACTCCACTTGAAGAAAGCTAAGAGACGAACAAATCTAATTCAATTTTAAACAAAACAACGTTTATCTACCCAAAGGAAAGCATCTCAATTCCAGAACTCAGAATCCAGAACTCAAGTTTATCGTTTGTTGTAAGTTTAGTTACGTTTGAGATGTGAATAGAAATAGAACGTGATTTGATATGAAATGAATATTGGAATCATACTACGTTGTATAATATTAACAGTGTAAATTCATATCTGTTGACTGCGATGATTTCATTGGAATGTTTGTGGTTAAATTTACTTGGTGTTCAAACGAAAACAACATCACATGCAAGTTGTATAGTTCATGTTATAATCTACACCTATATGTTTATGTGATTATATAGGTTGTATGTGTTGTGTCCAAGTTAAGATCTCATGTATATACTTTATGCTTAAACCTCTATGCCTAAATGATTAAGTTCATATACATGCTCATTTGTTTATACAAAAGTTGCAAGTTCATAATTGGATCCATACCAAGATCCATTTTAATACAAGTTTCATGTTATAGTAGTAAACATGATTTGATCTAGTTCATACCTATGTATTAAAAATTATACATACTTTATGGACTTGACATAATTTTGTCATATACTAGTTTGTGTTTGAGATTATGCCTAGATCTAAACATGTTTAGGCTTATGTTGTCTAAATCATATGCTAATTCATGTGACACCTGTTTGGTTAGATTCCCCTTTCAATGCAAGTTCACATGATAAGTTGATTTAGTCTATGTTGCAAATCCACATATATGTATGTTGATTTAGTCTACGTTGCAAGTTCACACCTATGATATTGCATGTTGACTATTTTGCAAGTTCACACCTATGATATTCATATTGACTATGCCAAAAATGCCAAGTTAACACCTATGTCATGTTTATGTTAATGAATTTCTTTATGCCAATATTGTGTATGCTAAATTAGGCTAAGTTTTAAGCCTAATATTATATGTTAAAAATCATGAGGACGAAAAATTAGGCTAAGATTGTTAGCCTAATATTTAGACGGGGTAACATTGGGAAAGATTGGTAATTATAGGAAACTTGACATAAATTGGTGAAAAATCACATAGGTAATTTATGGCATGAAACGGTATAAATCATATACCAAAAATTGATGAACTTGGAAAGTGGGCCATAACATTTAATTGTTAACAAATTTGCATATAAGAATAAAAAGAACAAATATGTAAATTTAGAAAATACGAGTATGCTTAACCCGAGGTTGGATTGAGTTGTGATGTAAACCTGCCCGGACCCGCCCGGCTGTCCGGTAATCACAACAATACCTATCCAATGTGGGAGGTTAAGGCATTGAGCCTAATAAGGATCCAAGGTTAGACTGAGTTACGGTGTAAACCTGCCCGGAACCGACCGACACATCTAGTAACCGTAACAATACCTGTTTAATGTGAGTGGTCGGTGCTTTAAAAAGCTAAGGACAGACAAGTCAGGATGGTAGGGTTAAGTTAACTAAAACACTTAACCAATTCAACATGTTAATTAAACTGATGGGTGGGGTTAGGTTGATACAGACACTTAACCACTTAACATGTTTGACTAGAAAACCCTAGTAACGGGGACCCATTTCAGCAGTAACCCAATTGGGTATCATGGTACCCTGAAACTAGGCAGGGTGGGGCACGATTACTGGGTTGATTGTAAGCGGTCAAAAGCGACGGCGGTTGGTGCAACAATGTGGGTTCTAACGGAGTGCGGTCGTGCACACACTTCGGAGCAGACAAACAGGGCACTGGGCATCAGTAGTATAACCTATGCATTCTAGGATTGTGTCGGGCCGCCACCATGGGACTTGATACACCCCATGGTGGGACCAGCATAGGTATCTACAATCACTTGGGGGCCGTATGACACATATGATTATGCGAGTAGGAGCCGATCTTTAGAAAGGGGATCACTTCACCCTGATCATGGGGTGCGAGTTGAGATAGTACCAGTAGGTGCAAAGATATAGTGTGGGGTATGATAGTATATTCGGCGCTAAACTACTTTATCTTAGTTTATGATACTTTCCTATTTTCAGTTTATTCCTATCATGCCCTTTTTCTTATTCACATACTGAAGAGTCACTAGACTTACCAGGCTTTATGTCTGACTCTATTTTTCTTTCGTCTTCTTTTCTTCCGCCCCCCCCCCCCAAGGTCCACAGGGAGGAAACAATCCAGCTTAGTCAGACTCTTTGCAAGCTTCAAGATAGTAGATGTATGATTTGGACTCTCTTTCCTTGGCTAGGGCTTTTGGACACAATCTATGGGGATTTATGCAGTTTTATATACGTTTTATGCTTCATTATTTAATAATCAAGACAAAGATGATGTTGTAATGTTTTGGGAAGTTATTTGAGATAGTCTACTGTAATGTTTTGGTATTGAACTACGTATGAAATAAATGTTTGTTTTCCGCTACTTATATTTATATCTATCTTGTAAATTTTCTGTGACTTTTACTTATAAACCTCCACCAAAGTTAAGGAATTCCCTTTGTGAGTGACCATAACGGAGGTGGGGTGTTTCACTTGGTATCAGAGCACAGGTTTACCAGATTAGATAAAGGTTTTTGAAACTATTTTCAAAAAAGAGTTTAAAGAAGCATTTTTTTTCAAGAAAAAGCGTTGTTTTTAAAAGGCATAATCCCCCAAAGCCATATGCACTATCTTCCTATCCTTCTGTTTTGAATCTTTCTTTCCTTTTTCGTTTCAGCATGTCTGGTGCCCCTACTCCCCAGCTACAGACGCTTTTACTACTTCTCCTCCTCTACGTGAACCAGCAAGCGGAAGAATCGCAGAACAAGAAGACGGATAATAGTCAAGGAGGAAAGGACCACAACAATAATAACAAGACACGTGAGAAAAGGAAATGTTATTTCTGTGACATTCTTGGACATGTGGTGAAAGACTGTAGAAAGAAGAAGATGAAGATGGGAGCATGCTTTCAGTGTGGTGATACTGGACATATCAGCAAGAACTATCCTAAGAAGCAAGGGCAAGGCCCGCAAGCAGGACCTTCTGGAGGTACATCTTTAACTTCTTCTCCTAGATGCTTTGTTTTATCTTGCTTATCTTCTCAATCCTATCTTGAGAACCTTAGGTAGAACCCTATGGATGTAAACATGTATTTGAAACATGTTATGGTTGATGTTTGCAAATGGTTGCAAGTGGTTGCTCGTGGTTGCATAACACACATTAGGCACTAGATCGGCTCAGTCACATTTTCATATTGCATATGCATGAGTGTTTATACTTGTACATGGATGGAAACTTGATATGCTATCATTTGGATGTTGCATATGAATGAATGGTTGCACACTCATGTAGAATTATGAGTACGGAAAAATTTGCATACATAATGGATTCAGACACTTACATGATTCACATTAAGGAGGTCAACTGAATCAGTAGACCGCCTAATTTTTGCATTAGATAAGGACGTATACACACACTATGCATATGACTATGAAACATTAGAAGTCTTTTAGGGACAATGGACGCCTGTGTTTGTTGGTTGAGTAGATGGACGATTGGATGTTAGGATATACGTTCTTTCAGACTTTAAGATTTCGGGGACGAAATCATTTAAGGAGGGAAGAATGTAACACCCTGAATTTTCTGTTAACGATAAATTAACAAATTAAAGTATAATTAATTCTAAACGAAAGAATTAAGGGAAACGGGTTACGCAATTGCATTCATCTCGGAATTCTGCTTGAGATTGAGTCCGAGTTTGCATAAATCAGACTCCGTATGAAGGAGTTATGACCTCCGGAAGTTTCAGAATCCGATTTAAAATTCAAACAGCCCGAAAACAAGTTCAAAATTCAAAATTGGACCAGAACAGGGTTGGGCGGGAATTTTCCCGCCCAGGACCCAGGTCGACCGGGGGTCGACCTGGGTGTCGACCTGGGTACCCAGGTCGACTATGTAGTCGACCTGGGGGTCGACCTATAGGTCGGCCTGCTTGGTCTGGTCCTGGCTCGGTTTCTGGGGCTTGGTTGTGTCACTAGGGCTGATTTGTCACTTTCTGAATGGCTTCTTTTGAGATGGATGGCCTTGATTAACTCTAGCTTCATCGACGGCTCTAATTAGTTTGAAATTCTATATAAACAACCTTAGTTTCCAACCTAAATTCACACAAAAAAATTAGGATCAGAGCCGCCATGCCGTCGGGAGAAAACTGAGAGGAGCCTCCACTTGAAGAAAGCTAAGAGACGAACAAATCCAATTCAATTAAAAACAAAACAATGTTTATCTACCCAAAGGAAAGCATCTCAATTCCAGAACTCAGAATCCAGAACTCAAGTTTATCGTTTGTTGTAAGTTTAGTTATGTTTGAGATGTGAATAGAAATAGAACGTGATTTGATATGAAATGAAAATTGGAATCATACTATGTTGTATAATATTAACAGTGTAAATTCATATCTATTGACTGCGATGATTTCATTGGAATGTTTGTGGTTAAATTTACTTGGTGTTGGATCTGTTCAAATGAAAACAACATCACAGGCAAGTTGTATAGTTCATGTTATAATCTACACCTATATGTTTATGTGATTATATAAGTTGTATGTGTTATGTCCAAGTTAAGATCTCATGTATATACTTTATGCTAAAACGTCTATGCCTGAATGATTAAGTTCATATACATGCTCATATTTTTATACAAAAGTTGCAAGTTCATAATTGGATCCATGCCAAGATCCATTTTAATACAAGTTTCATGTTATAGTAGTAAACATGATTTGATCTAGTTCATACCTATGTATTAAAAATTATACATACTTTATGGACATGACATAATTTTGTCATATACCAGTTTGTGTTTGAGATTATGCCTAGATCTAAACATGTTTAGGCTTATGTTGTCTAAATCTTATAATAATTCATGTGACACCTGTTTGGTTAGATTCCCCTTTCAATGCAAGTTCACATGATAAGTTGATTTAGTCTATGTTTCAAATTCACATATATGTATGTTGATTTAGTCTACGTTGCAAGTTCACACCTATGATATTTCATGTTGACTATTTTGCAAGTCCACACCCATGATGTTCATATTGACTATGCCGAAAATGCCAAGTTTACACCTATGTCATGTTTATGTTAATAAATTTCTTTATGCCAATTTTGTGTACGCTAAATTAGGCTAAGTTTTCAGCCTAATATTATATGTTAAAAATCAAGCGGACGAAAAATTAGGATAAGATTGTTAGCCTATTATTTAGACGGGGTAACGTTGGGAAAAATTGGTAATTATAGGAAACTTGACATAAATTGGTGAAAAATCACATAGGTAATTTATGGCATGAAACGGTATAAATCATATACCAAAAATTGATGAACTTGGAAAGTGGGCCATAACATTTAATTGTTAACAAATTTACATATAAGAATAAAAAGAACAAATATGTAAATTTAGAAAATACGAGTATGCTTAACCCGAGGTTGGATTGAGTTGTGACGTAAACATGCTCGGACCCGCCCGGCTGTCCAGTAATCACAACAATACCTATCCAATGTAGGAGGTTAAGGCATTGAGCCCAATAAGGACCCGAGGTTAGACTGAGTTACGGTGTAAACCTGCCCGGAACCGACCGACACATCTAG
The DNA here is from genome assembly GCA_030737875.1 of Allium sativum. NCBI lineage: Eukaryota > Viridiplantae > Streptophyta > Magnoliopsida > Asparagales > Amaryllidaceae > Allium > Allium sativum. Next base: position 676,250,610 of record CM060926.1, on the reverse strand, counting down.
TAACCGTAACAGTACCTGTCTAATGTGAGTGGTCGGGGCTTTAAAAAGCTAAGGACAGACAAGTCAGGATGGTAGGGTTAAGTTAACTAATACACTTAACCAATTCAACATGTTAATTAAACTGATGGGTGGGGTTAGGTTAATACAGACACTTAACCACTTAACATGTTTGACTAGAAAACCCTAGTAACTGGGACCCATTTCAGCAGTAACCCAATTAGGTATCATGGTACCCTGAAACTAGGCAGGGTAGGGCACGATTACTGGGCAGATTGTAAGCGGTCAAAAGCGACGGCGGTTGGTGCAACAATGTGGGTTCTAACGGAGTGCGGGCGTGCACACACTTCGGAGCAGACAAACAGGGCACTGGGCATCAGTAGTATAACCTATGCATTCTAGGATTGTGTCGGGCCACCACCATGGGACTTGATACACCCCATGGTTGGACCAGCATAGGTATCTACAATCACTTGGGGGCCGTACGACACATATGATTATGCGAGTAGGAGCTGATCTTTAGAAAGGGGATCACTTCACCCTGATCATGGGGTGCCAGTTGAGACAGTACAAGTAGGTGCAGAGATACAGTGTGGGGTGCAATAGTATATTCGGCGCTAAACTACTTTATCTTATTTTATGATACTTTCCTATTTTCAGTTTATTCCTATCATGCCCTTTTTGTTATTCACATACTGAAGAGTCACTAGACTTACCAGGCTTTATGTCTGACTCTATTTTTCTTTCGTCTTCTTTTCTTCCGCCCCCCCCCCCAGGTCCATAGGGAGGAAACAGTCCAGCTTAGTCAGACTCTTTGCAAGCTTCAAGATAGTAGATGTATGATTTGGACTCTCTTTCCTTGGCTATGGCTTTTGGACACAATCTATGGGGATTTATGCAGTTTTAATTATGTTTTATGCTTCTTTATTTGATAGTCAAGACAGAGATGATGTTGTAATGTTTTTGGAAGTTATTTGGGACAGTATACTATAATGTTTTGGTATTGAACTACGTATGAAATAAATGTTTGTTTTCCGCTGCTTATATTTATATATGTCTTGTAAATGTTCTGTGACTTTTACTTATAAACCTCCACCAAAGTTAAGGCATTCCCTTTGTGAGTGACCTTAACGGAGGTGGGGTGTTTCAATGGTTTTCTGATTTTTTTTTTATATTTCTAATTTATGAAGGAGAAATCCTATTGGTCCGTGCTTTATTTAATTTTAAAAATAGTGTTTCTCCAAACGAACACCATTTCAAACCCAACAACTGTCGCCCCTAGCTAAATACCCCCATCCCGGACACAACGAGATATGTTTCGTAGGCCAATTCGACTGTTACAGTCAGTATTCTTCAAATTAAAGTATAAAACATTCAAATTCTGTTGTGAACGTACATTTTAATTTGCCGGGGCCATATACTGATTCTACAAATTCCCGAAATTTTTATCTAGCTATGTTGGGATGATACAGTCCCAACAAAACTAGTTTCGTCGAATTCTGAGACCGTTTGAAAAATGGCCATTTTCTGGTCGATCCAATTTAACAGAAGTTGACCAAACACATTTTCCTTCGCCACGCTCACATATTAACTTCAAAAATTATGGAATTTGAAACCTAGCAATAATTTGACATCCCGGATCCAACAAAATTGGTTTCGTCGAATTATGAGGTCGTTTGCAAAATGTCTATTTTCAAGGGCTACATATTCTCTATAGCGACCTTTCTGAAAATTCATTTGGCCATAACTTTTGATTCCCGCTATGAAACTTCGATTTTTCAGATTCGTTAGAAAGATAATCATAAACAGATTTAAATGTTTTTGGTTTCACTAAAATCCGTTTTATTTTGCACCCGGTACAGTCCGTCAAAGTTTGAATTCAAATTTTGAAACTACCGCGCCATTTCAGGCCTTGTTTATAATTAAAAATAATTATATTTATTTTCAAACATCGATTCAAACATACTTTTCGTCGTTAATATTTAAAATATTTATTTTAAATATTTAAAATCCACTAAAATAGCCAATTTAAACTTTTTAAACCGATTCAGATTTTCCAGGTTGTTACAATTTTATATCTTCATCAATGTTTCAACATTAAGTTCTACATCAATTTTGAGGTTTTCAATAATCCAAAATCCTTGAAAACCTTGGTTTATTTAATTATTGAAATTTCTACCAAATTACTTGTTATTCTCTAATTTATTTATGTAAAGATGAACCCTGTGCTTATTTAAAATCGCAATCTATTTTGATTCCCAATATTATTTATTTTTATGTTCAGCATTCCATTAAATATCCTTTTATAAAAATCGCCTTTCAAAATTACTTAAAAATGTCATACCAAATGAAACGAAGTTCATCTAAATATAAAGGTTCATAGGCTTGGCTCCAAACCAAACTTAGATGAATTCCCATGAAGTCCTTTTGATACCAAATGAAACTTACTAAGTGAATTTTACTTAAAAAACCATGAAATTCTTCTAGTCTTGCATGATATGTGGGTCTAAACAATGTCAGTGTATAAACCGCTTCTTATAGAACCCAAAATTTTTGTTGTTTAGTATAACATGATGGAAACTTTAAATCTTCGTTTAGAATTCCAATCATTCAGAATTTAGTTCATAAGTCAAATCCACTTTATTCATAAGTTTTCCTAGAAGATCCTAAGTTTTCAATTCAAATACTTGAAAACTAATTAAAAAATTCTTTGTTAACAAAACTTGGTTTTATTACTTCAATAACTTCCTTTATGAAAGCTTACGTAAGAATTAACTTTTAGAAATCAACTAAACTTAGCCATTTATTTAAAATCTTCATTTATTACCTTACTAACTTAATGGAACTTGCTGGTACCAAATGAAACATTCTTGGTACCTGGTATGACCCTACTGCACGTTCCTATATGTAATGACCCACATTCTACACATCGAAGGATCGTAGAATATTTATTTCTTTCAGATACAAAGTCGTATGGTCATGTAACTTTGGGAGACGACATTGGGGTCATTTCCCATGTTCATGATTTTTCCCTATTTTTAAATGATCGTTTTGCCCCTAGCTAATCTTGTTTTGACCATAACTTTTGACTGAAAAGGAATTTTGACCTGAAACCACTTCCATTGGATCCGGATGATGGTTTACAATTCTGTAGAGTGGTCCCATTAGCCAAACGGACTCACCGTTTGGGAGATATGGCTGAAACAAGTTTCAGATGGTGAAAAACAGCTTAATTGGGCTTAACCGGGTGATTAACAACTAGGCCCAAAGGGGAATTTCGGGATTAGGAGTTTAAAAGGGCTGTTAGGGTTTAGAGAATACCTTTTTCTCATTTTTCAGCTGCCACTTTTTGTTCCTTTAAGTCTAGCCATGGCCTCCAACATCTAAAACACCTCTAAACCACTTTCTAATTGAAGATTTGGCTTAGCAACATCAAATTAAGGAGAGATAACACCAAAGCAAGGTTAGAGCTGCTGTTAGACATCAGTATTCGTGCCAAACAGAGATTCATTTCAGATTTGAGTTTTATTTGTGGCAAAAGTGAGTGATTTGCATAGTTCCTCACTAATTATGGTTAATTAAGGGTAATTAGTGAAATTATACATGTTAAAAATCTGGAAAAATATTTATAAAATTCGAAATGATGTTTTAGACCTCTGTTAGAAACTTGGGTTAATTTAGTTAAGTTTTTCTAATCCTATCATTAATTATACTTGAACATGATTAAGGGGAAATATGGGGTTTTGGCTATGTTTGATCCATTTTAACCTATCAAATTGATGTTTTGGTGTTTATGGTCGTTTCTAGATGTTGCTACAACTGTATGGTATGCTTTGTGATTGATTAGAATAGTTAGATTGGTCAAAAACGCCGTCGAATGGCATAAAACAGGTTGCTGGAAGTCGCAGGAAAACTGTGCAGGAAACCGGATCGGATCGCACCCCCGAACCGACCCGATCGTGACAACCACCCACGAGCCGCTCCTCTGAACTGTTGCGCCATGAGCTAGTGCATCAATCTCGTACTGCTTGGAGATCCCGATCCGACCAGGAGTCCCGACCCGATCAGCGCACAACGACCTGAGCTGGTGAGGAAGGCCCGACCCGATCCGAAGCTCTCCACGATCTGAACCGCTTGGAGATGTGGACCCGACCCGAACTGCTGGAGGAAGGACACTACGACCCGATCCGATGCAGGTGGCTCGAACCGATCCAAAAGAGGAGGATGACCACGAACCGAACTCAGGAGTTCTGAACGCGAGGCATGGGTTGCGAACCAAATGAAGACCGATCCGGGGAAGAAGACCAAAAACCCGAGATGCAAAGGAAGTCCAAATGAGTAGTTTTGACTCGGGATCCAGATGGGAACTAACGAGTGAACTTCATGATTGGGCATTGATGCGGGACGTGTGCTAAGGGGTTGTCGATGTCTATAACTTTGGATCACTATGTGTAGGGGGTACGTGAATGGATTCAGGGCCACAGTGGCCTAGGTATGACTAAAAGGGCTATAGACCAATGAAGTGGAGTCATTTGTAAAGATTTAGTCATGACTCCATGAGGTAAGCTTGGTGGTAGCAGTAGTTGTACAAGTCAAACTCCGTCACTACTTCGGTGGGTCTAGTGATTGACAGTGGTGGACATCGTATGCTTTACGCACCGAGTGAGAGATGTGAGGATGGTTGCTATTTTTAATTTTTTGCCTCCATTATGACATGCACACCCCCTCCCCCGTTATCTTTATGCCATGTTTAGTGGCACCTTAAAGTATTGTACGATATGTAGTGCTAACTCTTTGGTTGCAGGTCCAGGTTCAGGTATGGTTTGGTATACCTGTTATTGTTCTGTTTTGCTGCTTATCGCTCATACCAGACTTTTGTCTGACCCAGAGTTTTATGTCTCTTCTTATTACTCTGGGTGCTCCTAAACGAGCAGACTAGAGACAGGTTAGCTGGTGATGCACGAGTAGCTGTACTGGAGACGAGCAGGAGGCTCCCACGTATGATATATATGGATATTCTCCCTGTAGTGTACCTTTCCTTTGCTTTTCTTTAGAGACAGTTAGAAAAGTTGTAATAATGATGATGTGGAACATAAGCTGTATTTGGATTTCCACTGCTATGATGTTTAGTTTTAGTTTCGGCTTATGCACTGTCTCGCCTGTTTTATGTCAAGTATGTTGTTATTATATTTTATTCCATGCGCTGTGAGACATTCTACAGGTTCTTGATTAGTTCATTCTCTTCTTTCCTTTCTTTGGCTACCGTTCCGTGCTAGTCGGGCATGTGTACAGCGCACTTTCGGAGGAAATGCCGGCTGGTGCGGGGCGGGCCGTCACACTATGCTTTCCACCATTGGATTGTGGTTGCGGACTTAATCAATTTAAATGATATGTTACAGCTTATTTAATTTATTCTTCCAAAAGTTAATTTTGAAGCTTGTCTCAAGTTTGGTGACAGTTATCTCTCAATATCTTGTCTTTGTTTAGGGCCAAATTTTTGCAAAGTATATAACCCAAAACATTCTCCCATTGACCCAAACTTCTTACTATATCATTTATTGAAACTTACTGATATAGGGATTCATACTAAATTTCTTTCCAACGAAAAATTCGGAACTATATATCGGTCGAGAAATATCAAAGTGATTCAAGGAATTGAGCACTACTGATAGTATCATATATCCCTTTTACTGAAAAGGGTAATATTTAAGAGAATTCTTACCTAGCTTCACAAATTTCCAATTTAGATCCTTTTTAGTGTTATTATAAACATCGTATAGTTAGACTACGAGATTCTAATCACAAGAAATTCATCGCTTACAGTGTTGACGTTTCTTGCTTGATATCCGTAATATATATACTCTTCAAAGATTCATTTTATTGAAAATAAATCTTACGAAGTTATCTCTTTATCAGTTTCAAGAGAAATGATTTATCCTAAAAATCATCGAATATCCATTTCCTTTTTTTCTTGTTTAAATTTGTTATTGAACAATTTCTCCTAAGTCCAATTCTTATTCAATATGTGTGGGGATACAAACAAATTACTCGTGTCCGAAAGAAGTAGCCAATACTCGTAAACTAATCCGGTATAACCACGAATCAATCGATAATGTCAATGTTCGTAAGTGGATAAGCATGACCGATTAAGCACTAAATGATAATAATTACATATCAACATTACCTTCCAATTATCCATAAAACTATGCATAGTTTTGAAAATTTCCTTTATATATAAGATATATAAATTCTTGGTAAAGCTATTTCACTTACCGAATTTCAAAGAGAAATTATTTATGTTTTGAAATATGCACTCGTGTCATTACTCTCAACTCATTATAGGGTATTACTAACCCTATCTCTAATGAGTTAGTTATCTTAAGGTATTGCTAACCCTATCTTTGATGAGTCTTTACCAGATCAGGCTTAGGTGTTCACTTAACCTAAGTGCTAACACCAAATGGAATCCATTTAATATAATCTCCAGATGATAACCAGACCTTGGTATTTGATAAACAAAGGCTCTGATACCAAATGAAATAACCCGGAATTTCGGCATAGTCAAAATAGCCGAAATATCCATCCGCTATAAAACAACTAATAAAAATAACATTTTACTTCACAATATATGATAAATATTCAATGCCGCTAAAGGTATAAGATATAATTTTGATAATACAACTATCAGCGATAATCTAATATACAGGATGTGCTATAATACAACAAATATAACAAATCTACCATTGGGTAACTTGGATAAGATAGACAACAGTTGTTACTCCTGCAAAATCAACAAATAGTAAAACGTAGAATAATATCGTAAGCAGGAAATATACGACATCACAAAATGAATAACAATCAAGAAACAAAAATCGTTTTGTTATTATCGGTGTTGCATCACTACTACTGGTGACTGCCTACGCATCCTTATCTAACTGGATATCCAATTAGATGCAGGATCAAGCCAACCTAGTTCTCCTATTCACAAATTGGACTCATTGAGCCTACGATGCACAAACAATAATGCAATTCCCAAACTACCCTTTTGGCTTAATCTTCATATTTAGATGTGTAAATCTAATCAACTTCATTTATTTTCAAATCCATTCTTTTGAAAACAATCCCTATGAACTTAAAATCCCAGTTTCATTTCAAACCATTGAAATAATATTTATATCTTTCATATCAAAATCAAACTTCACTTTAGGATTTAAAAGAAAATCACTTTTGAAAATCTTTGGTATTCTACAATAAAAGCATATAACATATATGCGACCAGATCAGGAGGTTTCTTTCAATAACAATGCCACTGGTCCTCGCCGTACTATGATGAAGAAATAATGTCCCGCTATCACACTAAAGCTAATGGTCTCCAAGGGTCCCACCGAACCTCCTGCCCGGTTTTTAGTCATGAGTTACCCCAGTAACACATCAAATTGTTTTATATCGCCTAGTAACAAATCATTTCGCAATAATAATCACAAATATCTTCAAATCATAGTGTTGTTTTCAAAAATTTTAAAGCAACGTGATTTAATTCATTTGTGTTCTCTTCATTTATAAAACATCTTTTTATAAGCCATTTATTATCTTCAAAATATTTGTTTTCAAATATTTTCTATTTCAAATATTTTCTATTTCTTCAAAATTAATATTTCATTTAATATTCTTCTATGAAAATAATCTTTCAAAACCATTCGTTTAAATTTACATTCATAAATTAAATGAATCAATATTCTCGCTAAACACCTTATAGTCAAATCGTGAAATTAATCAGAAGGCATTAGTATGCAAATATTTTTTACCCAACCAATGCTAAACGGAAAAATGTATTTGCTCATAAACTGGTTGAGTGCAGTCAATACAATTAGTCAAGCAATAATTATCATGAATAAACGACAAAGCAATATTTTATATTACTTAATTGACATATAAACAGATATCTTTAATAGTATAACGGTGTTTGATTCTACTAACATGCACTTAAATCATCTCCAACATTTCAACCTTATCTAGTGCTCGCCCATTGAAGTGACAGGTGAGTCAGAGCACTGGTTGTTCTTGAACATCTCCTTGGTTAAGCACCCACATCTGGATCTCAAAAATAAAAAAAACCAAGCTTGTTCATTGGGTTATTAGAGCCAAGATTAAATCATTGCGTATTTGATTTAATTCAATCATTAATATTTTTAGTTTATTTCTAGATCTTCAAATCAATCTAAAAATTACTTCATTAACCATTCAAAAGTATTCATTAAGGATTTAGAGAGGATTCATTAAGTTTAAACTTTAATTTCAGTTATTATTGAAAAAGTGTCATTTTCAGCTTAATTAGTTAAAACGAATTTTAAGATTAGTATAATCAACTTAAAGCACTTTAAAAAAAATTAAATGATTTATAAGATTCGTTCCATAACTTTTCAAATTTATAACTTCAATTTCAAAATTCTCATTTTCTGAATTTTCCAATTGCAAAACCATGATGTTTTTCAAAACTTTTTTTAGTCATGTATCAAAATCTACTTGACGAAATATTAATTTTTTGGATTCATTGTATGGCCATGGTTATAAAGATTTGGAAAAATCTTTCTTCAAAGAATTTGGATTCATATTTATCAGGATACAAAATATTGATTTTTTAAATAATGAAATCGCTAGTTAACGATTCACAATACACCAAAAATGCTTGAAATTTCATATTTTTTTCAAACTTCATTTATATACTTGGAAGTGTTTTCACATTTCTGAAAAATTTCAAATCGTTTTTCAGAGGTTTAACAATCTATTTTCACCATTTCATTCAATGAAAGGAAAGTGATTTCCTTTGTGTTTATCGATACGTATTTAACGTGACTTGTTAAACATCTATACAATCAAATACATCCAAACTTGGTAAACATTCATCATAACATTCACAAGCATCATTTAACATTCATATAATAATCATTTAACTCATTTAAGAATCATTAACTTGTGCCTAGTTAAGGTGGTTTAAATTTGAGTTTCTCTCCTTTATTGGTAATATAAGTTTCTAAATTTGGCTATAGCTCCGCTATGATAGCACCAAAGCAACATGATATTGCTCCTTCCCTCCCCTATGCTCATGGCCAGAGGTAGATGGAGGCTCCAAGCTTCTCGTCTTGACTTTAAACTTTTTATAGAATCTTCTAAGCGTAATGTTGATGTGGGAAGTTTGTCATTTGTGCACGTCAACCCCAACTATGAGTTTAGCGATAAAATCAATAACCAAAGTATAAGAAATGTAAAGGGACGCACAACTTTTATCATATTTTGGCATTAATATCTACGTCCACTTTATAATAATCATTCATCATCATTTTGTCGATTACAATGTCTATCCGAGCTTTTGTTACAAAGTTGTACAATATAACAACAAATATCTTGTTAATTCCTAACTTTGACCAAAATGCCCTTCTTCTTCTTCCTGGAGCCAAAGTGTGTTGGAATGAACAATAATGTCCAACGAAAACTTATTCCAAAAAGTTGTGTCGCATCACCAAATTTCGCATTCTAGTTGAAATGCAGAAAAATAGTGAACACCATGAGGTGATCACATCAAAATAGTGGATCTGCACATGTATCTCGCACTTGATAAGTTTCCATGGCAAATTCGCATCCCAGCTCCGAGCTCCAGGATTTTGCATCTGGATCACTAAGTTGCACATGAGGAATCGCATCACCTCCTGATGTGATCAACTTATTTCATATCTTGATTCGAGCCAAATCCTTTGCATTGCCTCTGTTCCTGGATTACACATCGCGATCCCCCGATGCACATTCATGAAATTCGCATCATCATCCGATGCGATCATATAATTTCAAGTTGATAGATTCACATCCTTGCAATTTGAATTCCACTTTGCCAAATACAAGCCATGGCCTGATGAATGCATGTGAAAATCGGTGGTTTTACTGTGTTGATAAGGCTATTTTGATGTGCCAAACCGTGAATTTGCCAACTTTCCAGATCTTGAATTATTCAGTTGCGCACATGATTTTTAGTGATCAACACGTGCCTATCAGCAGTTTTTCAGTGATCAACGTTGGTTTTAGCCAAAACTATAGTATTTTGCCTTGATGAGTTTTAACACTTGGCGACCTCGACCAAGCCGCATTGTGAACTCCGACGAGCATACTCAAGTTTTGAGTGCATCATTAACCATAAACTTGACGTGTGACTGCTTGACCAAAAAGCGGGTCAACGCTTTGCCTTCTAAAACATATTTTCGTTGACCAGAGGGTGATGTGTTTTGCGAGAAATAAAAAAATCCAAGAATTCGTTAACCAAATCCAGGAGAAGTCTGAAATGAACTCTAATAACTAGAACTCTATGATTGTGTCAGATCTTGTTATCCATTAAACCAAAGCCTAAAACCCAATGAAAGCCAATGATCGCTCCGGGTTATTTCTTAAGAGATAACCAAGATGACCGAATAACTAGAATAGCTGTAGTAACTAGAATAACCTTAGTACCCAGATAACCGAGGGACTGCAAGGATCTGAGAAATAGAGTAACCAGAATAATCATAGCTGGGAAATCGGGTAAACCCAAAATCCCTAAAACTAAGTAAATAAGATCCAGATAACCAAAAGCCACGAGTGAATAATCTTTTCGCGCCACCGACAAGCCACTCGACATAACCAGATAACCAGATGAACCAACATGGAAAGATAATCCAAAGCCACGAGTGAATATCTTGTTGCTTCACTGACAAGTCCATCCAACATAACCAGATGAATCGCCTTGGTAGGGCAATCTAAAGCCAAACGAGTAGGATCCAATACTCGCCACAAATCAAGGCGATCTTGCCAAAGTAGGACAAGACGGCCAGGATAGCCAGACGCTTACTTAGTGTTTGCAATCCAATCCAAGTTTTCATACTTCACAAGTAAGCGTCCTTACTTAGCGAAGTATTTTTATTCAATTCATAAAACGTCCTTACTTAGCAAAGTAGTTTTATTCAATTCATAAAAGTCAGGGAGTTTTTAGTAAAGCCAAATGAAAACACAACGGTTCATCATCCGCAAAGAACATGCATAGGGGCTGACCTGCCCCCATGCATGGGTATACAGACTTGGCTTTTTTTTATTATTTCAAGTTTATTTGTGAAGGAGGTTGAGCAGTTTATCGTCCTCCAAGAGGATAATGGAGGATCTCGCTAGTTCCTACACGTGAGTAAACAGATTCAACTTTTCAAAATCCAAAATCGGGGAAAGTAAACCTTTCATTAATAACCAGAGAGGGTGATGGTATATTGTCGGATAAAGAGCATGCATACGGATCTCGTCGGTTCTCGTGCATGGGTATGTCGACTCAACCATCTTACTACCAAAACCAGAAAGATACATCCAGAGGACCGAAGTCCTTGAAGCTACAACCATGGGTCGCGACTCGAATAACTTAAAGCCAGCAAATACCAAGAAACCAATGAGTCGGAAAGCCAAAAGCAGGAAAACTATAAGTGGGTAGACCGTCATCAAAAAGTCAAAAGTCCAAAAGTCAAATAACCAAAGAGCCAAAGATACCAAGAGCTGGAAAATCAGAGAAAGCCAAAAGCCGAACAACCAAAAACAAAAATCAATAAACTAAGAAGACCAGAAACCACAAGCCATAAGATAATGGTGCTCAGGAGGCCACACCAGAGCCAGAACTAAGATTAATTGATAACTATGCCGCAGGGGCGAGACCTTGGTCCATTCCTATCCTTAGCTGGGGCAACAGTCGTTTCTGTCTTGGTACCGCAACTCAATTCCGAAGAAACCGTGCCAGCTTGCCATGTCTAACATGATCCTCCACTATATCCCAAAGGTGTCGACAATCGTTTATATCACGACCGTCGAGATAATGAAACAAGTAGACCAGTATCCTTCTCCCTTTGAGTCAACTCCCTTACGGGAGGTTTCTTATAAGGAGACGAGAGATGAACTTCCAAGTAAATCTCTTCTAGGGTATGCGTTAGTTCCGTGTAAGCCGTGAACATAGATTGCTTCCAAACCATGTTTTGTATGTTCCCCGAAGAAGGTTTATCTTTACCAGAATCTTTCGCTTTTCTAGAGTCGGGCGGTGCCCCACCCTTAACCATATTAGCCTCGAGAACCTTTTTATCAGTCCTCCTATCCTCTTCACGAAGAAACTTTTTCGCTTCAAAGTAGAACTCACCAAGATCCATTGATGCGTCCAGTTACAATGCGACCTTAAAGTCAGTCTTATCCAAAACACCAGAAACTGCAGCCATCATAACCATGGATGGTTGGGGCTGTCGACCGACGCCACCGCCATATTAAACCTTTTTTAAAAATTTGCATAGAGTCTTGCCTGTATTCTGCTTGATTGTTGTTAGAGTCATAATGCTTTTTGGATGATCGATGTTAACTCTGAATTTCTCGAGCAACCTACTAGCCAAAACATTCCAAGAATGAACTGGATCAGTTTCCAACCACCTATACCACATGGCAACAATGTCTTTTAAGTAAAGTGGAAAACACTTTACCATGAAATTATTCGATGTTGAAAGAACTTCCATACGTCACACATAACGCATCAAGTGAGCAGTCGGATCCCTTTCGACCATCATACCTTCAAACACTGGTAACTTGAAGTCAAGTGGATTCCAAGAATTCCTGATATCCAAATAGAATGGATTGTGAGTAACATAATCCAAGTTCGAAGAAGATGCATGCCTCGAGTGTATCGATGAATAACATCCGCGATATGAGATCCGCTGCCAAAATAGAGCAACTTATTCAAATTTTCGAAGCCGACACTAGTTCCCCTTAGTGTTTAGTTCAATGTTAACCACTTGCTGATTAGCAACGAGAATATCTAGTTCAATAAAAACCTAAAGAGCTGTTGTGGGCGTAATCCTTGCTTTCAGAACAATGGGGGCGCTACCATCCAAAGCTGCACACAAAAGCACTTGAACCACATTTCCAATGTCGGAACCCGCAACTTGTCCGACCAAGTTATCACGAGCTTAAGCGATGTTAGGATTACGGGTAATAGCCCCTGAGTATAGCAGGAACGACAACGATCGAAGGATCGACGTCGCCCTACTATTGAGTTTGTGGGGTTTCCCCCAAGTCACAAGTTGCGTTCGGTAGAACACTAGCACTTGTACTGATGATGTCTGCCTGGCCGATTGGCCTATAAGCATTTCCAAGTCCAGACTCAATTCGAGCGAGAAAAATAGTCATCGCTTCTTCCTATCGCTCAATTCGAGCGTTAAAATCCAAAACCAAACCTAATCTCATCCACATCCTATCGAGTAATAAAGTTCGAGGGATTCCCAATTGAAGAAAGTTCTTGACTTCCTTTACCTTCGATACATTGAGCCTCGACAATAGCATCGAGCTTCTTTCGTTTAACCATGATGAAAAGAAAGCTAAGTCTTTCCCGAAATAAAGCTGGTGTCAAAATCTGAAACCAAAGTGAAAAAAAACCGAATTCGAAGAAGAAATTCGAGAGAAATCCAAAGTCGAAGTCGAAGTTGTTGCATTCCCTTACCTAGCACGCCAAAGGGTTGACGCGGGAAGTTTTTCAATTGCGCACAACCCCTAAGTGTGAGTTTAGCTATAAACTCAACAACCAAATAACAAAATACGAGAAATGTAAAGGAACAAACAAATTTTATAGTGGTTCGACACTAACGCCTACGTCCACTTCATAGTAATCATTCATCATCATTTTTTTGACTATAATGTTTATCTAAGCTTTCATTACAAAGTTATACTATACAGCAATAAATATCTTGTTAATTCCTAACTTTGATAAAATTACCCTTCTTTTAATCCTTGAGCCAAAGTGTGTTAGAATGACAACAATATCCAATGAAAAGCTTCAATGCTCAAAAATGTCCAAATATGTATTAAAACAAGCCAAAAGGCCAAGTGAATGCCAAAAAGTTGTAGGCAAACTTCTATGTGAAGTTTGCAAGTCCATGAAGAAGTCCAAGCTACGGGAATCATCATCGAAGTCATTAATGGTGTCTAGGAGCCCAATCCCATATGATAAATTGTATCCAAGGTCTAAAATGTCAACCCCTTAAAATGTCAAGTAAGGGTGTATTTATAGGTGAAGTTTGGAGGCATCAACCCGAATTTCGCATCCTAAGGGGTTGCAAAATTCGCATCATGAAAAATTAGCCAAAAAGTTATGTCGCATCACCAAAATTTGCATCCGAGTTGAAATGTCAAAAAACAGTTATCACCACGAGGTGATCACATCAAAACAGTGGAACCGCACGTGTATCTCGCGCTTGTCAAGTTGCCATGGAAAATTCGCATCCTAGCTCCAAGCTCTAGGATTTCACACCTTGATCACTATTTCGCACACGAGGAAATCACATCGCCTCCTAATGTGATCAACTTATTTCGTACCCCAATTCGAGCCAGATCCTTCGCATCGCCTCCATGCCAAGCGATCCCCCGATGCACATATGTGAAATTCGCATCACACCCCTTGCGATCAGATAATTTCGAGTTGCCAGATTCACATCCCGGCATTTCAAATCCCACTTTGCCAAAATCCAAGCCATGTCAAGCCTAATGTGCATAAGTGAATATCAGTGGTTTTACTGTGTTGATCAGGTTGTTTTGAGGTGCCAAACCGTGAATCGGCCAACTTACCAGATCTTGAATTATTGAGATGTGCACATGATTTAGTGATCGACACATACCGATCAATAGTTTTTGAGTGATCAACACTGGTTTTACCCAAACCATTATATTTTGGCTTGATGAGTTTTAACACTTCGCGACCTCGACCAAGCCACTTTGTGAATTCCAATGAGCATACTCCAGTCTCGAGCGCGTCGTTAACCATAAACTTGATGTGTTACTGCTTGACCAAAAAGCGGTCAATAGGTAATATAACAATTTGGAAGAGTTGAAGAGAGTTGCGACTTCATTTCATAAGATTTGGAAAAGTTAGTAAGGAAAGAGGCTATTTTATCTAAGATTTTGGAAGCCATTATTGAGTTTTCTAAGAGCGTAAAGAAGAGAGAAGAAGATAAAAAATAAGGTGTAAAGGAATGAAGTGGAATGAGTGCGTATTTATACAAAAATTTTGGAACAAAATATCTTGGTGGAAAATTACCAAAATACCCCTCCCCTTGTTTGTTGTCATGTCATGTGTTAGAGTGATGTGACTAGAAAATGGTGATGTGATGTGTGTTTGATTTGATTTGTTTATTTAGAGGTGAAGTACACATATATAAGGAGCTTATATATGTACATGCAAAAGTCTTAGGGTATTTCTTTACTTTGATTTGACATGTATACATATATATGTATATAAGAGTGATATATGTGTATTCAAGTAAAGTAATGGTGTGTTAAGAGTAATTATGATGGGGAGCGGTATTATTTTATTAAAGTAAATTGTTTTTTTCTCATGCTTACTTTTACTAATATCTCTTACTTTATTCAATCCCTTCATTAGCCTAATTAATTGCTTCACTAGAATGTTAAGGTTGTGTTATCATAATCACATGTTTACACATATGTTTTACAATTTCGTACAACTTTCGTTCGTCGAACCGTTAAGAATCCGGGACTCATTTATCGGTCACATTTTCTGCTTTTACTTGAAATATTTATCTGAGTAAACAAATTTTACAACTAACTTTCTTCATTTATTTAAATAATCTATACATAATTATTTAGACATTAAAACCTTATTAAATAATATTTATCGTTTATTTATGAAAGTCGGGATTCCACTGATAAAGTGATATCGATTTTCCCTACATTTTTTGGTCAAGCATATTTCTTTATGCATCTTTTTCATCATTGATATGTTATAACTATATAACATGTTTAAAATGATTTTTATCATTTTTATCCTTATTTGCATGATTATCAAATTATTAATATTTCCATTCAATCCACAAATCAATAATACCCTCATTAGTGTTGTCATCAATTCATTAAATTTTTAAAGATTTAAATTACAACATCTTATTCCATGTTCTTATTCAAGTATGAAAATAAGTGTATGTATCCAGAAATGTGCGCGATCCTTATGGATAAAGATCAGTTTTATCGAAAAAACAATTTCAGTCATTTTGCAACTATTTCCCTAGGGAATATTTTATAAACTAATTTCCTAATATGACTTTAGCATCATTGTTTCTTACCTTAAACTTCATTGTTAATTGTAATCCATATTTAGATATTTAAAATAATTTAAATATCTATAATTAAGGTCAATAAATTCTAGTTGTTTCATAGGATTTAGGGGATTGTGTCCAATCCGATCTCTCTATGGGAGGGTTTTCCCTTGGTCGATTCATGTTTCGGTAAAATGACCCATATTTTGCGTATTAGAGAATCGTAAAATAATTCTATTTAATTCACATGAGGTCGTATCATTTCCATATTTTGAAATATGGTTGGTTGTGATGTTTTGTACATTTATGATTTTTATCAACCATTTTGTGGTTTTTTTACCCCTAAGTATTTTGTTATGGCATAACTTTTGATTACTGCAAAGTTAAATGCTCTTACCTATGTCAATGGATTGGATTAATGGTTGGCTTTTCCATAAAGTGGTTACATAAGCAATTTGAACAAGGGTTAGGGAGATACAATAGTTTCAAGTTTTCAGAACTGCTAAGTAGACTTATTAGCAGCTAAGGTGATGATTAGGCTAACCCATTAGGTTAATGATTAGCAGCTATAACTAGAGGCTAAAGGAGATTAGGTAAATTTTTCTCCTCATTTTTCCTGGCAGCAACAGAACAATGATCTACCCTAGTTCTTCCTCCTAAACCCTAATTCATATAAAACCCAATTTTAATCTCCTCCATACTCATAGAAGAGATTAGATCTTCATTGATATGCAAGTTTTCTTCATTTAAAAGGCTATTTTCATTATTTCCTTATTGTCTCGAATAGAACTCTCATGGATCAACTTAGTTTTTTTGAGTGACTATGATTTCTCACTATGTTATATTGTATTAAATATTTAAATTAGGTGTTTTAATCACAAATACATGATAACTCACCCTAAAACATTATCACTTATGCCCATTTCAGATTTGAAACCCTAAGATAGCCTAGCTAGACACAAAATGGATTAAAACGATAAGTTTATAGTAATTAATATGTAATTCACACTAGATCTATGCATATAATCAACTGATTTACGTTTTCCATGAATCTGTGTGTTTATTTATGATTGTTGATTCATATGCCTGCTATTTGCGTCGTTGAAATGCTTGTTTGGATGTTATACTTGATTTTGCATGTTAGAATCATTGTAATTATGTTTTGGACTAAACACGGGAGTATATCGGGATCAAAGTTTGTCGGAATCAGACGAAACTTGGAGGATAGGCTCTACAAGGTGACAGAAGGCATACAAAAAATTTAGGCTAAAAAATGGTTAAGTATATGGACCGACATTGGTCCATACCCTATGGATAGGCATAGTTAATAAAGAAGCAAGTGACGGACTTAGAAATTTTAGTGGTAATTTCTGGGGAAATTGGCATTACATGGGTGGAGTTTGGTGAAGTTTGGTCGAGTCACATAATTTGTGCACCATGAAGAATTTTTGAATCGACAAGAAGGGGACATGACATGGATTGGATGGTCCAACAAAAAAATGGGATTCTAGAGGTAAGCATGGAGGAGACCTGAAGTACTTAAGCGATATTTGGCTAAGCACTTGGACCGACACCGGTCCATAGGGGATGGACCGACACCAGTTCATCAAACTTTGTGTTTTGTGTAGTGGATATAAGGTCCACATAGTTGAATGCAAGTGCCTTTTTGATAGTGTTGGAGGTTACGAATTGTCGATTGCTTCTTTGGTTTGGAAGTTACAGCGTGATCAAGTGGTTAACTCTTCGACTGAAGGATTAGATGATTAGTGGGTTCGAAGGGATTATGAATAGCTCATGGTGTAACATAGAAACATGGTGAAGGCATTTCGTGGTGTATTAACATTACATAGTAGCGGTTTGGCTCGTGGTGTAAAGAAGATATGGACACTGGACACAGTTTATAATGTAATAACGGTGTAAGAATGGAAGCAGTTTATGGTGTAATGAGTTGCATGATAATGAATTGGCTCAGGGAACCCAAGCTTTAGATTGACGGAGTGGACTAACTATGATGGTGGTTTGCTAGGAAATCATCGATAGCTCATAGTATTCTAATTAACTCAAAGCAGGTGTTTCATAGGGAAGACCATTAGGATCAAAGAGATCGTGCACCTTGGGTGGTGTATCCTAGGTCGGAGATGCACACGTTGGTGTAAATACGGAGTTTGACTAGAATTGAGATTTCCATTAGTTCTTGGTTGGGTGAGGACTACTATATGGGTTATCAACATATTCACGGCTTTAGAAGGTGATAGTTAGTATTTGGATGGATGGTTGCTATGTTTGCTTTGGTTATTCTCACCTTCACTTCTTGGGTAGATTATCACCTATAGGTCTTAAAAAAAGAGATGTTGAATGAGGAAAGCATAGGCTATATAGAATCTCTTGCCTTGTGATTATGCCCACTCATTTTGTTGGCTTCTTTGAATAACATGTACTCTTTGAGTAACATATACTATCTTATTATTATGTGTTGATTCTTTGGTTGTAGGGATAGGTCGGGTATGAGACTTAACCTATCTATTTCCATATTTTATAGTACAATTTTATAGATATTATCGCTCACACCATACCGTTGTCTAACCCAAGGTGTTATGCCTTCTCTTATTATCTTGGGTGCTCTCCAGCATTTTTTCATTAATAGGTTGACATTGTCGGTGAGTAGATTAGATAGCAGGTCAGGTTATACGAGGATGCTGAGCCAAAGACGAACTTGAAGGAGCTATAGCATATACCATACTTATATATATATATATGCATGTATGTATTTGTTTTCTATGGTTATTAGAGTACTCAGAGAGATGTAATGAGGATGACATGTATTTAGATATTTGGATTTTATGTACTTGACCCAATGATATGATGTTTCTGTTGTTTTTCTCATTCTGCCATGACTCACTATATTACTATTAATTTTTCTTATTGTACTTTCTCTATGCGCTGTAAGATATATGACACATCCTATTTTGAATATCACACTTGATGGATGGCTCATACTAACTTGGCATGCTTACAACACTATTTCCTTATTTACATGCAAGTGGTATGGGGAGGTCGTCACATTTAGTATCAAAGCTTTGGCTACACGAGTTAACCAAAGATTTATGAAGTATATGCGTAGGAGAGTGATATGTGTAGATTATTGAATCTATGATATATATAGCATTATATATAGTAGTTCATGCTTGAGCACGACTGTTGCTTTTCTTTAGTCGGGACTAACTATTCTTGTTTTAAATTAAGAATCAGTCGATCCACTAGAAACACAGCTAGGAACAATTTTACCATAAGAGTAGAAGGCGAAGGTGGGTCAGGTGTGGCTATCCACGTTTACCAGTCTATATTCGATGCTATAATGACGTCAGTTGTAAGAAGAGCTCATGCCACTATGCATGTAGATTTAGGTGATGGTGGCATTCTTGTGTCAGCTCCTTGAATGGATTTTGCCAAGTTATGCAAGGATTATTATACTTTAGGAGGCAATCCATTTAGTCGATCTGAGTCTGCTATTGAGTTTCAGAAGTGGTTAAACACTTACGCTCGTATTTTTGGAGACTTAGGGATAGATGATGATGATGCAATTAAGAGGAAGCTTGCTTCTCGACAGTTTCAAGGTGGAGCCATGAGTTGGTAGAGCTCTATTATTCTTACTACCCCGAAGGATAAGATGACTTGGAATAACTTTAAGACTTGGTTTGAAGACAGGTGTATTCCTATGATCTAGAAGTCTACATTGTTTAAGAGATTTGTGAGCTGAAATAGGGAGATAAGACAGTCTTGGAATATATTACGAACTTTAAAGGTCTCTCCAAATATTGACCTACCTTTATAGATACTCTACATAGAAAGAACAGGAAGTTCATTACCAAGTTAAATGAGTATATGAAAGAGAAGATGGTAGAATATATTGAAATTCCATTTGAAAAGTTGATTTGGAAGGCTTTTAAGCATGAAAACATGTCCCCAAAGAAAATTGCTTGTGACGTTGTTGAGGAACAGGAGTTGCAGCAGAGCGGTGGGTGCAAAAAAAGTGGAACGTGAAGATGAACAAGCAGCATGGCAAGGGTGGGCCTAATAAAAAGAAAGATAGGAGTGAAGTTATCCGCTTCAATTGCAACATGAAAGGGCACTTTGCTAACAAGTGCAGGGCTAACAAGATTGAGAAGAAATGCTATAACTGCGACAAGTTGGGACATCTAAAGAAGGATTGTCCAAAGCCTGTGAAGGATAGGTAGGTGGTGAAAGCTTATGCTTTGGATGTAGTTCCTACTTCTTCTTGTTCTCCTATTGCTAAGGAAAATGGAAAGCCTATCATGGTGTAAGGTATAATTTCTACCAAAGACATTTCTATTAGATTTTTATTTGGTACCGGAGTTACATACTCTTTTATCGGTAGTGATTTAGTTAGGGGTGTCAGTAGATCGGGTCGGATCAAGTTGGTTCAGGTTGGTTTTAAATGGGTCAGGTCCAACACTTTATTAAATAGGTCAAAAATAGCTCAATTTGAACCCGATTAATTTATAAATGAGTTGACCCAACCCAACCCATGTAACCCAATTAATTTGAACAGGTTGGGTCGTAAATGGGTTGTTGCGGGTTTGGTCCTAAACGGGTCATAAATAGAGTCGGGTCAACTAGTATAATGTATAAATGGGTCATAAATAAGCTACAATTGGGTCAAATATGGGTTCACATGTCAAACGTGTTATAAAAGGTCATAAATGAGTTTCAAATTGCTAAAATCGGATTCGAGGGTCAAGTGGGTTATAAACAAGCCAGGTCTACCCGTGTAAGTATAAGATGGTCAAATTCGAGTTCATGGGTCAACCAGAATCCTACCCATTTATAAACTAGTCAATTTCGAGTTGACCGAAAAATGACCCAACGTCTTATACGAGTCGGTTAACCTGCTAATTTTCGTGTAATTATTTTGAAATCGATAACCGTAGATCTAGTGTGTATATTTGCTTTACACCCTTAGACTGTAAATTAGTCTGTGATTGTGACTAACCTAGTAGGAGGGTGTATTAGTCTTTGTATGATCTGTCATGGTCCTATTTTATTGAGTAATGAATGCTATTTTATTTATGCTTGTTTTGTCTTGAACTTTGCGGCCTTTGAGATTATTTTGGATATGGACTGGTTTAGGAAGTATGTGGCTATTGTTGATTGTGAAAGGCTTAAGGTGACAATTATGAACGTGGATGGGCAATGGGTTATGACTGACTATGTATTGAAAGATGGTATAATGGTTAGTTATTTATATTCACTTGAGAATTCATAGGAAGTCTGTTATTTATGGCTATTGTTAGTAAGTACTAAATGTCTTCAAGGAAGTAGTTGGGTTGTTGCCGCATCGAGAGATCGAGTTTTAAATTGATTTAGTAAATGAAGTCAGACCGATTATTTTTCCTTTGAGGTGGATGAGGCCTAGGTAGCAGAAGGAGCTAGAGGTGAAGGCTAGAGACCTATTGAGGAAGGGATTCATTTAGAGGAGCATATCAAAATAGGGTGGGCATGTTGTGTCCACGATGAAGCAGTTGTCTCGTTAAGACTATGTGTTGATTACCTCGGCTGAATAAAGTGACCAAGATGAAAAAGTATACATTATCGAGGATTGGTGGCTTATTCGATCAGCTACACGAGGCTAAGGGGTTTTCCCAGATTGATTTAGCTAAGAGATTTTGCCAATTGAGAGTGGCAGGGGATAATATGTCGAAAACTTCTTTTCGGACACCATCGTGTTTCTTTGATTGGTTAATGATGTCATTTGGATTAACTAACGCGTCAACATATGGTTCTTATGAATAGGATATTCAGAGATGAGCTGAACAAGTACATACTTGTGTTCATGGATTATATTCTTATCTACTCTAGAACTGAAAAGGAACACAACATTGAGGATTGTGCTTGATGTGTTGAGACGTCACAGGCTGAAGGCCAAATTTTCTAAGTGTCACTTCGGGAAGGAAGAAGTGAGACTCTTGGATTATGTAGTATTTGAATATGGCATACCAGTGGATCCTGGCAAGATAGCAGCAATCCAAGATTGAAATGGACCCAAGAATGCTACGAAGATTCGGAATTTCCTTGGTCTAGCTGGGTATTATTAACAATTTATCAAGGATTCCTCCAAGGTAGTTGCACCGTCGATTGACAAAGAAGAATCAAGCTTTTAACTGGGATGAGAGGAGCAAGCATGCTTCTATGGTTCTGGAAGAGAGATCAACGAGTGCGTATTGGTTATTCCTAATGGAAATCCAGAGATGACTATGTACACTAATGCTTTTGGTATAGGTCTTCGCGATATATTGATGCAGAGAGGGAGAGTTGTCGCTTATGCTAGTTGATAGTTGAAGTCGCACGAAAGGAATTTCCCTACTCATGATTTAGAGTAAGAGGAAATTACCTTTGCTTTGAAGATACTGTGGCACTACTTGTTGGGAGAGAGGTTTGAGTTATTTATGGATCATAAATCTTTAATGTACATCTTCTCTCAAAAGGATTTAAACCTTCATCTGCAAAGGTGGCTAGAGTTTCTAGCTTCATATGTTTTTAGTATTTCCTATACTCCAGGAAAGGGCAATGCAGTAGCAGATGTGTTAAGTAGGATTTATGTTGGACTTAGAGATATGTTTATGGAGTGGAAACAAATAGAGTATCTAGCTGAGTTTGATTTTAGGCCTCGTCATGAGTTGGGGCTGGAAACATTGGCGAGTTTATCCATCAGACTACTCTCATTGAAAGGATTGGAACTAGCTAGAAGAAGGATGCTAAACTAGTGGGGATTATTTGTACGATTGAGATGAGAGTCGCTTCTAAGGTTTTGAAGAAATATGACATAGACTGAGATGATTGGCTTCGCAGAGATAGAAGATTGCATGTTCCGGATGTTGTTGGGATTAGAGAGGAAGTTTCGAGAGAGTGACATCATTCTAGATTGACTATCCATCTTGGTGGTAACAAGATGTACCATAACATGAAAAGGACCTTTTTTTTAAACTTGGTACGCTTTTATTAACTTATATAAAATTAAACATAGACAGATCTAATACATTCATACACAAACCCAATTACATACAAGAAATGGAACCGAACATAAGCAATTAAATCATAAAACGCATCTCCATGCACGTGAATAACCAGCTTATTGCTCTAACTCACTGAACAACTCTATTAATCTGTAATAACTGTTAAGATGTATCATGAAAGTTCCTCGAAGCTATCTTGAAACATTTGGCTTATGGAGCAGATTGTTGCGGTTGAGTTTATATATTGGTAAATAGAAACTGATATTCCATATCTGAAGCACACGTGGACCTAAAAAGGCTAGTTGTTGCATCTTTGTACATTAAAAACAATTACTCGCCATGTTCTTTTGTGTTATGTAAATGTTGAAACTATTATTTATATCAAGAACCATTTGCATCATCGTTAGCGTCTTCATTACCGGACTTGCTACAGCACCTTTCAACATTGAAGGTGATAAACACTGCAGTCCTCCTCATTGACTAGCTATTGAGAAGATCAGCACCTTACAAAAGGGTATGCAAAGGTCAATCAAACTTCAACAGCAAATCGAATCTGATGGTGGCATGCACAATGTAGCAACTTTTTTAAGTGATGACTGCCACATAAGAATTTCTTGCATGGTTGTATCAACAAACTTCCACATTTACCATTCTAGGTAGTACATATCATTGGGCAATGTCATTCAAACCAGGATGCAGATAGCAGATGGTGCTAATAATGTTGTAGAAGCCGTGTGTGACGACCGCCCATAACCCCTGCACTATACAAGAGAAATAATGCACTGAAAGATGTGCAAGGCTGTCATGAACGATCATCATAGCAGGTAAACACAAGCGGAACCTGTCGTAAAACTCACAGCGCAAGGATAAAATATAATAGATCATATACAATAGGTAGTAATAGTGAAGCAGAAACACTGGACTTTCATACAACTAGAAAGTAATATCCACAAACTTGGAAATAGTGTTTATACAAAGTTGCATCACTACATCACTCAGAAAAGCAATCAGCGGAAATCCAATTATTGGCTTGTAGTAAAACTGGTATGTGAGCCTCCTGCTCGCCATCGATCAGCATCGTCGTCCTCACTAAAGCATTACATGTCACCTGTTACTTAGTCTGCCATCCACAATCGGATGAACAGCCCAAGGTAATAAGAGGATACATAAAACCTTGAGTCAGACAACAGTCTTAATGTGCGATAAAACAGCTAACAACTTCAACAATAAAGTATATGAGAGGGGATACATCAACATACTAATCTACCCATGACACCAGAGAAGAACTCAACCTTATCTTCTCCACTTCGGACAGTGATAGCCTTTACAATCCATTCAACCAAAGGAACAACAATTCATACATGGAAACCAGAGCAACCATTCAATCATGGAAAAACACACATAACATCCAAATTATATAAGTCTCACACAGAACAACCGATCATCCATGACTGACTTTGGCTATCACCGCCAATCCTGCTTTGAAACCATCGTTAATCGTATGATGGACAACCTTGCCATATGTCAAGGGCTAATGGTAACCCCAGTTCTAGCATAAACTCCATATGTCCAACCTTGACAACTAGGCCTTTCAACGATACCCAAGGTACTCGACCAACAACCTTCCGGTCTATTGGGTGCCCCCATCGTACCCCTGCTTTGAGCCTGCTAGAACTTACGACAACAATGACTTCTCGGCCTTCACATCTCTAGTCATCCAACCTTGACGACATTTCATAGCTCAAGCAACCTTCTCGAGCAACCATTATCCTTCAACTCACGACCTTTGAGTTGTCTGCCTATTCGTTGCTTTTCACTGATCAACGAGCATATCACATCACTTCGAACATCCCCT
Organism: Allium sativum; assembly: GCA_030737875.1. Lineage (NCBI taxonomy): Eukaryota > Viridiplantae > Streptophyta > Magnoliopsida > Asparagales > Amaryllidaceae > Allium > Allium sativum. Next base: position 676,225,597 of record CM060926.1, on the reverse strand, counting down.
TCTGGATTCTCGTCGAAGCCACCACCATCGTTGAACCAACTAACATCTCTATAAGGTTCAAAGCAATCCATAGCATTATTTCAACACTTCCTAACTTCCCAATTGAACTCACTTTGAAGTCACATCATCACCGGAAGTGTCCGACAAGAAATAACTGACCAGAAATGGTTGTCCAGAACAGCCCTACCCGATCCACTTTGGTCCGACCCGACCCCCTTTAGGCCCGACCCGACGCACTTTTGTCCGACCCGACCCTTCTTAGTCCGATCTAGAATGGTCCAATCCACTTTAGCCCGATCCAAAATGGTCTGATTCATTTTAACCCAATCCAGATTGGTCCGACCCGACCCCCCTTTAGTCCGACCCGACCCCATTTTTGTCCAACCCAAGCCAACTTTGACTTGTTCTCCACGACAGAGTTTGGTCCGACCCGACCCCCTATGGTCCGACCCGAGCCACTTTCTGCACATCTTCAATTCTACTCCGATTTCGATCGAAACCTCGCCAAACGGCGAATCCGACGAAACCAACTCAACCAAAATCATCAAACACAATCATAAACATATCACAACATTACTAACCACATGAATATGAAGATTACCATAAAAATGATGTAAATCTCACCAAAAACCATTAAAATGAACATATGATCAAAGTGAGAGTTCTAACTAATGTAAATACGTAATAATAGCATAGAATTAACGGTTTATACTTACCAAATTGGATCATAGGGTGATTCATATGAAAATGGACATGTAATGGTGTAAATCTATGGTAAAACATTCCAATTTGATGAGAAACATGCACAACCACTCATATACTTCATTGCATTCATGTGAGAGATGTAAATCACTCACCGATTCTCCAAAACAAGCTAAAATGATAGAATCATGAATCCGGATGGCGAGCAATTCGAACCAATCTCCTTGATCCGATGAATTCACCTTTGAAATGACGTAGATCTAGCCTCCAATGGTGTAGATCTATGATTTCCCTCCTTAGATTTGGATTTTTAATGGTGGAAAGGTGTTAGAGCAAGAAGGAGATCAATGCCTTCAAAATGAGAGAATGGGAAAGTAAACTTTTTCCCTCCACTCTCACCCCCTATTTATAGGATTCCACCATCCGACTAATGGGCCTCCCCAATTCAGCCCATTAGGCTCTCCAAATCTGAACAGCCAACTAAAAAACCTTAAAACAGCGATTTCTCCCAAACCTCTGAGCCAAATCCTTAATGTAACCACTCTACGGAAAGGTAACCATCAATTCCTTTCCAATGGCACAAGTCTCACCCTCGGATTCGATCCAAGTCAAAAGTTATGCCCTGTACAAGGCTGACATGGGCAAAATGGTCACAAACAAAATTGGTAAAAATTATGGACATGTCTCACATCCTCATGAACAACATATTAAAAGATGAGAATGATCCAACCCCCAGAGAATGAAATAAAAATATTTTACGATCTTTCGATACGTAAAATGCGGGTTGTTACTTTCTCCCCCCCTTAAGAATTTCGCCCCCGAAATTCCAAACAAACCCAAGTAATCACAACGATTCTGCATGCCTATCATCCATGAAAAGCCAATTCTATCATCTGAACTAGCATCCGTCAAGCCATGCATCCATAGCCTTATCCTAGCACGCGGAATTCTAACAATCAACAACAAGATACAACGATATAACGAAGATACGATATCAAAGGGTCCTACCGACGAAGAGTTCTGGATGAGTCGCTCTCATAGTCTCTTCCGTCTCCCACGTACAATCGTCGTCATCTTCACTCCATTGTACCATGACTAGCGTAACTGTCTTCCTCCTGGGCTGTTTCATGTCATTCCCCACAACACGAAGCGGCTTACGAGGTCTCGAAACTACGGTCTCTACTTCTAAGTCTTCGTACTGCTCTGCAGATACCACCACATTTGAATCATGCACGAATTTCCGTAGAAACGACACATGGAACACATTATGCACACTCGACATCTTCTCGGGTAACTCCAATTTATATGCGAGCTTTCCAATTCGCTCGACTATTGGAAATGGTCCAACGAACCTAGGAGCCAACTTTCCTTTACTTCCAAATCTCACCATATGCTTCAACGGTGAAACCTTCACAAAAACCATATCGCCCACGTCGAATTCCAAGTCCTTATGACGCTTGTTGGCGTAACTCTTCTGACAGTCCTGGGCTGCCTTCATTCGTTGCCGAACTATCCCAATACAATCCGAGGTTTCTCTAATCATCTCAGGCCCAAGTACCAACTTATCTCCAGTTTCTGAATGAACTCGACAAGCTTCGCATCTTTATTTTGGCTCTCGCCAATCCTTTCGATAAGAATTGGTCTTATCGATAAGCTTGCCAACATTTCAGGTTCCAACTCACACCTTGGCCTGAAATCGAACCTTGCCAAGTACTCGAGGCTCTTCCATTCCGAAAACATCGCTCCCAAACTTGCGTGTCTTCGACTTAACGCATCTGCAACTGCGTTACCCTTGCCCGGAGTATAGGCTATGCCAAAATCATATGATGCCAGAAACTCTAACCATCTTTTCTGTCGAAGATTCAAATCCTTTTGGGAGAAAAGATACTTCAATGACTTGTGATCCGTAAACAACTCGAATCGAACTCCCAACAGGTAATGTCTCCACATCTTCAGAGCAAATACAATCGCCGCCAACTCCAAATCATGAGTTGGGTAATTATTCTCGTGCGGCTTGAGCTGTCGACTCGAGTAGGCCACAACCTTATCCTTCTGCATTAGTACTGCTCAAAGTCCAGTACCGCATGCATCGGTATATACCACCATCTCTTCATTCCCGCTTGGAATGGTCAACACAGGAGCACTCGTTAATCTCTCCTTCAGGATTCCGAACGCTTGTTCACACTTTGCATCCCATGTGAACACTTGGTTCTTCTTCGTCAATCCTGTCAACGGTGCAGCTACTTTGGAGAAATCCTTGATAAACCGTTGGCAATATCCTGCCAACCCAAGGAAACTCTGAACATCCGTCGCATTCTAAGGTCAATCCCAGTCCTGGATCGCTGCAACTTTAGCGAGGTCAACTGCTGTCCCTTTTTCAGAAACTACATGACCTAAGAACCTCACTTCATCCTTCCAGAAGTGACACTTTGAGAACTTAGCCTTAAGCTGATGCTTCCGCAAGATCTCTAACACAACTCTCAAGTGCGTCTTATATTCTTCCTCATTTCTAGAGTAAACCAGAATATCATCCACGAACACAAGCACGAACTTGTTCAACTGATCTCTAAACACTCTATTCATAAGATCCACAAAATATGTTGGCGCGTTAGTCAACCCGAATGGCATCACCAACCATTCGGAGAAACCAGATGGTGTCCTAAAAGCAGTCTTTGGCACACTATCCTTAGCCACCCTCAACTGGTGAAATCCCGTTGCCAAATCCATCTGAGAAAACACTTTGGCTTCGTGAAGCTGATCGAACAAGTCATCTATCCTTGGCAACGGATACTTGTTCTTCTTTGTCACCTTGTTCAGCTCACGATAGTCCACACACAATCTTAACGAGCCATCAGCCTTGGTTGCAAATACGACTGGTGCACCCCACTCGAAAACACTCCTCCGAATGAATCCTTTTCCCAAAAGGTCTCGAACTTGCACCTCTAACTCTCGCTGTTCCCTAGGCGCCATCCGCCTAAGAGCATAACGATTGGTCTAGCACCTTCGATCAAATCGATCCTAAACTCGATCTCACAATGCGGTGGCAACCCTTTGACCTCGTCAAAGACATCTACATAGTCATTAGCGATCAGCACTAATGACTGGTCTTCTTGTGGAATCCCAAGCGAATATAGATAACTCACGAAGACCCCATCTTCGTGCTTACACCTAATCAACACCTTTCGCCCTTCCACATCCCCGACTCTCACCTCTAGCTTCTCGCAATTCACCCTTGCTGCATACCTCTTGAGCCAATCCATGCCCAAGATGATCCCAAACCCATCGAAGTTACGAACAAAGCAATCACACATAAAAGAGCAACCATGACTCGGCAACACTAGACCATGACATATCATGCAAAGATTTGACGAACCCCCAATTAGATTAGTCACTACGAAGGGTCTATCGCAAATCTCAGGTTCCAAACCCAAGAGACACACAAGCTCATTGCAAATGAAGAAATGTGATGCTCCACTATCGAAAAGCACACGAATTGAAACACCATTAACTGAAAGAGTACCTTGCACCACGATACCCTTTCCCTTCTCCTCTGCAGTAGGACCTTTAGAAGAAGTTGGAACGACTTCCAAAGCATATGCCCTCACAACTTGCTTGCCCTTAGCTGATTCTGGACAATCTTTCTTCTCATGCCCAGGATTCCACATTTGAAGCACTTCTTCTCAGCTTTGGGATTCCTGCACTCACTAGAAAATGGCCTTTCTGTTGGCAGTTAAAGCAAACCACCTCACTCTTGGGCTTCTTTTGTCCATCTTTTCCCTTCCGTTGTTGCTGCTTCCTCTTCTTATTATTACCACCCTGCTGTGGCTTCTGAGCCTCTTTGGTTGCAGCGACAACATTTGCTTCCTTAGGAAATAAGCTCTCATGACGAATATCTTTTTCCACAATCTTCTCAAATGAATCATCAAGATGGTCCACTAACGGCTTTCCGATATAAGCATCCAAACCCAAGACAAACTTCTCGTTCTTCTGATATGGTGTATCAATGTATGAACGAGCATATCTAGACAAAGCCTCAAAATCAGAAATGTAATCAAGAACTGATCTGCCATTCTGCTTCAACTCTACAAACTTCTTGAAGAGAACAGACTTCTGAGCAGTGGAGATAAACTTTGCTTCAAACTTAGCTTGGAATAGCTCTCATGAAATTTCTTCCTCTGGAGTCTCGAGTGTAACATAATTCCACCATTCCATGGCCCTGCGTTGCAGTTGCCTTGATGCAAGCTTTCTCTTTATTGCATCCTCAATCCCCAAGTCTCCAAAGATTCGGACACATGAGTCCATCCACCTCTGAACCTCTTCAGCTGGTTCAGTTCCCTTGAATGGTTTTCCCCCCAGAGATGTAAAGTCCTTGCACAGCTTTGTAAAATCTACTACTCTAGGAACTCGCACACCAACGTCTACCGTTGCCGCCACTGGAGCGGGTACCCTTCGCATAACTGCTTCTGCCATGGCTTCAAACATGGCCGGGTAATTAGGTTCAACACCATTTCCCCCTCCAGTATTGGCTCCCCTAGCAGCGTGTCTTGTTTCTCGTCTACTCATTCTAAATCTGCAATTTAGAATAATTAGCCACCTTCAAGAAAATCTGCTAAAGGAAAACATACGCTACTACTATATATGCTACAACGTATAGTAAGCATCCAACTGAAATATACAAGTACGTCTCTCATACATGATTACGTCCTTGAACTTTGGCCAAAAATCGTTGACCAGAGCTCTGATACCAAATGTGACGACTGCCCATAACCCCCGCACTATACAAGAGAAATAATGCGCTGAAAGATGTGCAAGGTTGTCATGGACGATCATCAGAGTAGGTAAACACAAGCGGAACCTGTCGTAAAACTCACAGCGCAAGGTTAAAATATAATAGAACATATACAACAGGTAGTAATAGTGAAGCAGAAACACTGGACTTTCATACAACTAGAAAGTAATATCCACAAACTTGGAAATAGTGTTTATACAAAGTTGCCTCACTACATCACTCAGAAAAGCAAACAGCGGAAATCCAATTATTGGCTAGTAGTAAAACTGGTACGTGAGCCTCCTGCTCGCCATCGATCAGCATCGTCGTCCTCACTAAAGCATTACCTGTCACCTGTTACTTAGTCTGCCCATCCACAATCGAATGAACAGCCCAAGGTAATAAGAGGATACATAAAACCTTGAGTCAGACAACAGTCTTAGTGAGCGATAAAACAGCTAACAACTTCAACAATAAGGTGTACGAGAGGGGATAGATAAACATACTAATCTACCCATGACACCAGAGAAGAACTCAACCTTATCTTCCCCACATCGGACAGTGATAGCCTTTACAATCCATTCAACCAAACGAACAACAATTCATACATGGAAACCAGGGCAACCATTCAATCATGGAAAAACACACATAACATCCAAATTGTATAAGTCTCACACAGAACAACCAATCATCCATGACTGACTCTGGCTATCACCGCCATTCCTGCTTTGAAACCATCATTAATCGTATGACGACCAATCTTGACATATGTCAAGGGCTAATGGTAAACCCAGTTCTAGCATAAACTCCATATGTCCAACCTTGACAATGTCCAACCTTGACAACTAGGCCTTTCAACGATACCCAAGGTACTCGACCAGCAACCTTTCGGTCTATTGGGTGCCCCCATCGTACCCCTGCTTTGAGCCTGCTAGAACTTACGACAACAGTGAATTCTAGGCCTTCGCATCTCTAGTCATCCAACCTTGACGACATTTCATAGCTCAAGCAACCTTCTCGAGCAACCATTATCCACCAACTCACGACCTTTGAGTTGTCTTCCTATTCATTGCTTTTCACCAATCAACGAACATATCACATCACTTCAAACATCCCCTTCTGGATTCTCGTCGAAGGCACCACCATCGTTGAACCAACTAACATCTCTATAAGGTTCAAAGCAATCCATAGCATTATTTCAACACTTCCTAACTTCCTAATTGAACTCACTTTGAAGTCACATCATCACCAGAAGTGTCCGACCAAAAATAACCGACAAGAAATGGCAAAAATGGCTGACTAGAAATGGTTGTCCAGAACAGCCCGACCCGAGCCACTTTGGTCCGACCCGACCCCCTTTAGGCCCGACCGACCCCCTTTTGTCTGACCCGACCCACCTTAGTCCGATCCAGAATGGTCCAATCCACTTTAGCCCAATCCAAAATGGTCTGATTCACTTTAACCCAATCCAGAATGGTCCGACCCGACCCCCCTTTAGTCCGACCCGACCCCCTTTTTGTTCGACCCGAGCCAACTTTGACTTGTTCTCCACGACACAGTTTGGTTTGACCTGACCCCCTTTGGTCCGACCCGAGCCACTTTCTGCACATCTTTAATTTTACTCCGATTTCGATCAAAACCTCACCAAACGGCGAATCCGATGAAACTAACTCAACCAAAATCATCAAACACAATCATAAACATATCACAACATTACTAACCACATGAATATGATGATTACCATAAAAATGACGTAAATCTCACAAAAAAACCATTAAAATGAACATATGATCAAAATGAGAGTTCTAACTAACGTAAATACGTAAAATAACATTGAATTAGCAGTTTATACTTACCAAATTGGATCATAGGGTGATTCATATTAAAATGGACATGTAATGGTGTAAATCTATGGTAAAACATTCCAATTTGATGAGAAACAAGCACAACCACTCATATACTTCATTGCATTCATGTGAGAGATGTAAATCACTCACCGATTCTCCAAAACAAGCTAAAATGATAGAATTATGAATCCGGACAGCGAGCAATTCGAACCAATCTCCTTGATCCGATGAATTCACCTTTGAAATGATGTAGATCTAGCCTCCAATGGTGTAGATCTATGATTTCCCTCCTTAGATTCATATTTTTAATGGTGGAAAGGTGTTAGAGGAAGAAGGAGATCAATGCCTTCAAAATGAGAGAATGAGAAAGTAAATTTTTCCCTCCACTCTCATCCCCTATTTATAGGATTCCACCATCCCACTAATGGGCCTCCCCAATTCAGCCCATTAGGCTCTCCAAATCTGAATAGCCAACTAAAAAACCTTAAAACATCGATTTCTCCCAAACCGTTGAGCCAAATCCTTAATGTAACCACTCTACGGAAAGATAACCATCAATTCCTTTCCAATGGCACAGGTCTTACCCTCTGATTCGATCCAAGTCAAAAGTTATGCCCTGTACAAGGCTGATAGGGGCAAAATGATCACAAACAAAATTGGTAAAAATTATGGACATGTCTCACATCCCCATAAACAACATATTAAAAGATGAGAATGATCTAACCCTCAGAGAATGAAATAAAATATTTTACGATCTTTTGATACGTAAAATGCGGGCTGTTACACCGTGACTTTGAAACTATGTGTTCTTCATAAAGAATGGCTCCAATTTACACCCAGCAAGCGGTGTAAATCGTGTTACAAATAAAACAAGAAGAAAGACACAAAAATATTGCACATCAAAAACATTGAAGAAGATGCATGTAGCGATTGTGTATCAAAATCAAAAATCTCACTTTACATTTCGACATGCAAAGCAGTTAACAGTATTATGTATCCATTACGCCCAAACTGATAGTAATTCCAAACTCCTGTAATATGAAGAACAACCAAAAAAATGAATAAATCCAGACCGCATAATCTTTCTACTCTCTTACCTTTCACAAAACAAATCTAAGCCAAATTTGAACCAAATTAAAGAAGATCGGTTTCAAGGACACCAGGAGATGTGTTTGTGAATGTTGCGATTAATACGGTTTCGCCAGATCTCACTCGTTCTTAGTGGCTTGATTTTCAGTGATTTGACTTAAAGAAGTGTTGGGACAGCTAAACGCTTGGATTTTAAGCGATTGGTACCAAGATTCAGGGATTCCTCGATTTAATTCATAGGGGTTTTGTATCATTCTTATATTTCAAAATATGGTTAGTTAGAACGTTTTTCACATCTATGATGTTTGTCGAATTGTTTTGTGATCATTTTACCCCCAAGTATCTTTGCTCTAGCCATAACTTTTGATTGGTGCAAATGTAGCGGCTATAACATATGTCACTGGATTGAATAATGGTTTGCCTTTCTATATAAAGTGTCCACATTAGCGATTTGGACAAGCAATTTAGGAGATACAATTGTTTTAAGTTTTCAAAACTATTAGGCGGTCTTATTAGCAGCTAATGGGTTGATTAGACTAGTCTGTTAGGTTAATGAAAAATAACTATAAATAGTGGTCGAAGGAGATTAGGTTAATCTTTCTCCTCATTTTTCCTACCAACTATATACCTATGATCTATTCTACCTCTTCCTTTTAAACCCTGAATCACATAAAAATCATTTCTAATCTCCTCCAAACATGCAGAACATATTAGATCTTCATTGATCTACATGTTTTCTTCATTTAGAATGTTGTTTTTATTATTTCCTTGATGTCCCGGCTAGGTTCCTCATAGATCTACATACGTTTGTTGATATGGTGACTGACTTTGATATCTTAATAGACTATATTGCATTAAATGTTTAGATTAGGTGCTTCTATCACGTATACATGCTAAATCCCTCTAAAACATGATCGCTTTTGTTCGTTTCAAATTTTCAACCCTTAAGATAACCCGACTAGACATACAATGAACTAAAATGATAAGTGTAGATTAATTAGTAAGTAGATTCACACTACATCTATACATATAAATGGTTGATTTGTGTTTTCTATGATTTTATTTGTTTAGTTAAGATTATTGATTCATATATTTGTCATTTAAATCATTGAAATGCATTTTTGGATACTATACCTGATTTTGCATGTTTGAATCATTGTAATTAAGTCAAGTCTTGGAATGAATATTAGAGTATATCGGGGTCAAAATTCGTTGGAATCGCTTGAAACTTGAAAATAGGCTTTGGAAGGCAACGGGAAGGCACATAGAAAATTTAGGCTTGAAAATGTTAAGTTTATGGACCAACACCGATCCTTAAAAATTAAGTGGCAAACTTGGAATTTTTTTGGTGACTCCGAGGGGCATTGGCATGGGTGGAGTTTGGTCGAGGCACTTGATTTATGTGTTATGAAGAATTAATGAACCGGTAGGAAGTGCATGTGACTTGGATGAAACGACACAAAATGGGATGCTAGTGGGAAGCATGGAGGAGTTCTGAAGTACTCAACCAAAATTTGGCTAAGTACTTGGACTGGAACCATTCCGTAGAAGATGGACCAACACCGGTGTACCAAATTATGTGTAGTGGACATAAGGTCCACAGGATTGAAGCCAGGGGTTTTGTGATCACATTGAAGGTTTTGGCTTATTAATTACTTCTCTGGTTTGGAAGTTATAACATGATCAAGTGGTCAACTCTTCGATTTAAGGTTCATATGTAGAGTGGGTTTGAACAAATGAATAGCTCGTGGATTAACGTAGCTACCGAATAAAGAGATAGTTCGTAGCGTAACGACACTGCATAGAGAGGGTTTGGGTTGTGTTGTAGTGAAGCAATGGACATTGCTCATGGTGTAACAATGCTATAAGAATTAAAGAAGTAAATGATGTAACGAAGCTGCATGATAATGGATTGGCGGAGGTGGGCTCAAGCTTTAGGCATACATAGTGGAGTAACTCTGATAGTGGATTGCCAATGATTGTTAATAGCTCGAAGTATTTTAGTTGACTCAAAGTAGGTGTATCGTGGGGACGTGTAACAACCAGAATTTCAACAAATTGGATTTTTTTTTCAAAAATTCCAATCTATCGAGGCTCGAGTTGGCTTGTCTGGTATCATGTAGAAAATACAAAGATAATAAGTATATCAGAGCTCAAAAAATATCTCACAATGGAATGTGTAAAATATAATATAATCAAATATAGCCTTATCGAAGTAATAATACTACCTGGCCAGTATCCAATGCTATCTTATCTCTGCCACAAACCTAACCTGCGAGTGTGTTATAAGGAGAGGGTCAGAACACAAAGTTCTAGTGACTGGACAAATTATACATTCTGAAATAACCCTATGTATATCGTTTAGTTATGTTTCTTATTTATTAGGTTGTTTGGGTTAACAACACTCAAGGCTTTATACTCACGTTGTACACATCTACTCCCCAATAGATTAACCTAATGTACTATATATGTAGCTACCCCCAATATATCAAGGTACTCCCTATAGTACCCTCCTCGCACGGTCTCCACCGTCATGCCACAGAAGTGTATCCTACATTGAACGACGTAAGGAAATCCAAATCATAACGCCACGTTACCGCATAGAACCATCATCGCTATGCCACACAAGCATACAGAGTGTCATATCCATACTCCTCGGTTGAATCAAGCCTCAATACGGAGTAATTCCCTAACGTCTACAATACACCACCCGGTGCGTGTATCTAGACCCTCACACGAACATACTATCTATTGTACCCTGAGTCCCGTAATAGGGCTGCATCCAATGCACAGAACTCGGTCTGGAGCTTTTTTATATCTGCAAAGGCCCGCTCAAAGGACCTATAATACAGATATCCAAGTATGGTCTTCTTTTTACGGTGGCTATGGCCCCACCTAGGCCCCTCCCCAACTAGTGAAAGACTACATCGAGAGCTAAGTGACATGCCCCTAGCAAACAATATATCATCCAAATTGGCCTGTCCCTCAACCATGTCTCGATAGTGAAAGATCAATGGTCTCTTCGTTTAGCTCTAGTCTTTCCGCTTCCCACTGACTGCCAATGACAGTTTCCAATGATTACTATCCTTAATTTGGTTTTAACCACCTCCCTCCTTGAGCGAGGCAAACTGCCGAATCACCCAACGACATCCGCCACAGCCTTCCGACTGCCAAACTACCGTTGCAGTCAAGGTATACCCACTGGGTGTTATCACGCAGACCCACACCTCTGTGAGTACATCCTGAGCGTGTACCGCAATAGAGGACCATCACGGAGTACCCTACTACGTCCCTCAGAAGCCGCGTGCATTCCTCCAGTCCCACGAGCAATCAAGCTGCATATCGAGTAGAGTAATCAAGTGGACTTGCTCCTCCCATGTCTCTCGACTCCCCGATGATCTACCCCATTCAGTTCTTCACCTTCGTTCGTGCGGACTGGTCCGAACGCATCACGCAAACATGTTATTGGACCCTATGTCTAATCTTTTAGTCGCGCTTACTTTAACGACAGTAATCAACAACCTTTCACCTCGGATTGTAGTTAACGAAAGTAATCTATAACCCCTTTTTATTACCATGTCATTTACTGTAAATTACATGTTTACAAGTTCCAATAACATGTTCTACTTAATGTATAATTACGTATATCTTATTCCAATCCACATGTTTTTTGTTAACATGTTACTTAATGTACATAATTAAATACAACTTATTTCATTCCGTAAGTCTACCTCGTTCTTCCTTATTTAATCATGAATCTTACATTGTCATCACAACCTATCATTGTTGTTTACTTATTAACTTAGTTCTCTTAACTAAGGTTTATTAATAAGTTCCCTTTTTATTTATTATAACCCATGTTATAATTCCACTTGTCCCTAGGATAGGCCTACCTATTATATTGCATTCTCATTAATATAATTAATTATAATAGGTTATATTCCACGTTCATCACATTTTCCCGTTTAACCAAACTTTTACCATTGTACCATCCATTTCTTTACCATCTTATATATTTTTACACGTACCATTAATTTCTATTGATTACAATTGAGGTCACTTATGAACCTAACAGTCATAGGTTCCTAAGAGCTAATTGACAATGAAGTATCCTTGTTTTATTAGTCCCAAAATATCTATTTGTTGTACCCCAATAGACATTACTAATTTATTGCCTGTTGTATACATATATTTATGTTTAGGCACCAAACCTCTCAAATTAACCTGACCACTTGTGGATGCTGGATTTTCAGGGTGGTTCCGGCAGGGCTTCTACCACAGGTTGAACTTAACCTCATGTCTTAGTGCGGTTATCTACAATTTCCTATTCATTGTAAATTTTCCATACAAATTAGGCATATCTACTCTTTTTCCATTACTCCCAATTTCACTGTAATTTGATTTACAATATCCAATTTGTCGTTAACAACATTTTCAGTAGCATATTCACTTTTATTGTAAATTCCACAATTTCAGTATTACAGTGATTTTTAATCCAATTAACAGATTCATAGAATAAATATATACAACAGTAATATTCTTAACATAACTGGAAATAAATTATACCGCAATTATAACAACTTAGAGGTATTTAACATGTTAAGAATGACAGGGAATGTAAACGGTAAATACACATTATTCGAAAGGTATAATTTAAATCCACTCACCTGACAACTTTCCAATCCTTGAATCTGATCTAAATTTGTTACTCCGTGGCCTTCCTAACTGAATCTATTATGAAAATAACCACGGATTCACAAATTTGATACTAAGAGAATAGGGAAAGAAAGAGAGAAACCTAAACAATCAGATTCAAGAACTTACCTCACGTTAATCAGAAATCTGAACACCTATGTTGTAGATTTATATCTCTTATCTTCAAACCTTGAATCAGAATCCTTAAGAACTAACATTTTAGTTTCGAAAAAGATTTAGAGAGGAAAGAGAATGGCATAGCCTTGGCAGTATCTCAGAAAATACGAGTTTAAAGTTAGGCCTTGCTAGTCTATTTATAGGTGGACGAGAAAGTCTGGTCCATCGGATTTAACCAAGTAAAATCCGAACTGTTTATTCTAGATAATAAGTCATTTAAAAAAATAGATCTGACCCTGTTGGGTCGACAGATGGGTCGACCCATATGAGACCTAGGTCGCCTATCCTGGGTCCAAACGCGTTTTACTGCTTCATTTTGAATTTTGTTATAACGTCAATTAATAACGTTAATTTCCTACTTAATATAATTCGTCTGATTTATAATATTCTCGTTATAACTTATCTTTGAGTTTGAATTTCGAATTTATGCATGTGTATATTGCATACAACCTTCCAATTCCTTATTCGCTAATACACTACAACAAAAAGACCATATTACAACTTTACAACGGTGGTAAAAGCACCGTTGAAATAAATGTTTTTTACAACTTTTTTCCAGAAAAATTGTAATAAACTTATTTTTAACAACTGTGTAATTTTGACAGTTGTAATAAAATCCTATCACAACTTTTATTTTTTGATTGTTGTAATATATGACTAATATAATTAACAACTAATAATTAATATTTAATACATTTATATGGATTATTTATAATTAATAACTAATAATTACTATTAATAATCAAATAGGAAGTAATAATCAATAATCAATCCGTAATATTTAATACTTAGAAATTAAGAAGAATAATTAAGAAATGTAGTCAATATTACATAATTACTATTAAATAGTTAATACTTAAAATATAATAATTAATGCGAATCATGAATAATCAATGATTGTTATTAATAATTAAAAAGTATTTTTTTATTTTTCTTTTAATATTTAATAGATTAATTTAAAGTTATATCTAATATTTAACATTTCATAAAATTAAAAAAAAAATCACAAAATTCAAAAATAAAAATTTGAAGTTATAAAATTTTCTGAAGTAAGTTTTAAAATATTATAAATAACAACACTCGTAAATTTTGAAAATAAAATTTTGTCGTTTTCCCAAAAGTAAAAGAAAAATCAAGTTCAAGTTAATTTTCTTTAAATATAATATTTTTTAACTATCTTCTTCGGTGAATACAAGTAATTTAGTTCTAAGTAACGAAAATATTGGCTCAACTATGAAATATTTTCTAAAAGTGTAAATTTGTATCTATAGTTGTTTATATATTAAGTGATATTGCTACTAAATATTCAACTATTAAAAGAAATTGTAATAAATATATCGAATAGTAATATTATGTTATTAACTTTAGTTATTAATATTTAGTCTTCTCCTAAAAAGTGTTTCTTTTATATATGTTCAAAAAATTAATTGCGCTACACATATTTGACGTTTTTTTGGTTTCGCACGTCAAAATTTTGCTCCGTCCGCCAAAATTTTGGCTCTCCTTTTAACTTTTGGTCCATCCGCCAAAATTTTGCCATTGACCCCTTTGTTCTCTTCCTCCTCCCTGAACGATTTTTAACTAAACCTAAGAGCAACTCCAACAGTTACCCCGAATTCCAAATTCTCGAAATCTACACCCATATTCAGCTCCAACGGCGTGTGGATTTTTCGCTCTGTTCCGAAATCGGGAAGAAAAGTTCCGGAATCCCCAAACTTCCCAAGCGCTTGTTGAACAAACGCCTGGTTCCAGGCGGATGTTCAACAGACGCCTGAACCCAGGCGTCTGTTCAACACACGCGCAAGTATTATTTTTTAATTCTTCGTCCAACATACTGCCTTTTAAATTCAATCCACATTTTTTAATTCTTCGTTCAGCATCCTCTCCAAACCATTTGCTCTCTCCAAACCATTTGCTTTCTCTCCAAACCATTTGATGTCTCTCCAAACCGTGAATTGGAAAATAATATTTGTTGTCTCTCCAAACATCGTTCAACATCCTCTCCGTGAATTGAAGACTGGATTCGTGAATTGAAAAAGTGACGTGAGATGTTGGGATGGAACCCTTCCAGCAAAAAGAAGTTGCTTTCTCTTGTTCACAACAAAGAACAACAGTCGCTGGAATTCCTTTCTCCTGTTCACAACAAAGATCAAAGACTTGAATTCCTTTCTCCTATTCACAACAAAGACTACAAGCGTTTTTTCTGGCTTTCCTTTCTTCTATTCACTCCCTTCTTCTCAGATCTGTCACTCTCTAGCTTACGTTTTTTCACCGCTTCTCAGATCTGCATCGCCTCCAAAAGAGCTTCTCTCCAATCTGCTGCATCGCCTGCTTTCATGCAGCAGAACAGTCATGAATTGCTGAAGCAGCGATTTTTTCCTTTATTTTTTTCTATTTTAGAATTTGGTTTGGCTTTGCGTATGTGATGAATTGCAGAACAGTCATGAATTCTTGTAGAACAGTCATGAAGAGGGGGATTCACAATTTTTCTGGAAAGAGTTTCCACGGGGATGTAGTATGTGATGTTTTGGATGGAGAAGAAAGAAATTTGGCAAGAACAGACGAGCGGACCCACTATTTTTTTAGGCGGTTGTTTAACAAGCGCCTGGTTTCAGGCGGTTGTTCAATAAACGCCCAACCATTTTTTTTGTGCTGTGGCCCACGTTTGGCTCCAGGCGCTTGTTCAACAAGCGCCTGGACCTAAAAACTGTTGGGAATCCTTGTTTTTTCGGAGTATGGAAAATCGTAATTTGAAAATCCACACTCTGGATTTTTCGGAGTTGCTCTAAATCTGAACAATCTCCAAATAGATAAAAGCGGCTCCCTTTAAATCTAACCTAGCCCATCGCCTACTCCTCTTCAGCCCTCTCACTTCCTCCTCTCGGCTTGCTTGCCTTTGAACTCCCCGATGATTCTAAATCCTGAACCATAACTGTTGTTGTTAATTTGGAGATTACACTCTTGTCTGCACAGATCTTTTCATTTTCGATTTTCGAGGTTAGTCTCCATAACGTATGGATTTAATATCTAGCGAATTTCAGATCTGTTACGTTGAGCCCTCAAATTTTCGTATTTCATCTCTTGGGCTTATTCAAACGATCAGAAAGGCTCCGCCTTTGGATCTATTGTTGGTTTTAGGTTAATTTTTTTTAATGAATTCGTTAGTTCTAGGTTAAATTTTTTCAACGAAGTTATTACTTTGGGCAATTTTTTCAATGAAGTTATTAGTTCTAGGTTAATTTTTTTCTCTAAATTTTGGTAATCTAATTTATGTCTACAGCAATTCTATTCGGTGATGTTTGTAGATAAAGGTGAACTTCCTTATATTAGATTGTAATTTTGATAGAGACAATCAGTGCTTTGGTTGTGAAGTGAGATTTGATTTCAGGTTTTGTATGGCAGGGGCTGGTGATGGATGATGATGAGGAGTTTTGTGATGTTTGTACTGATGACAGTTTTGATGGAGTTTGTTGGTGACAATTGAATGGTATTAGTTTTGTTTTTGTTTGAATTGTTAGTCTCAGGAATAAAAGTAATAATTCAAAGCATTTTTCACCAATTCTCTTTGTTTACCCATTTCAGTGCATTGTTTTACCTCTGTGTTTACCTAATCTACCTTATGTGTAACCCCAGATTTGACATTCTCTTCTGCATTTTGTGTACCTATTCTCTTATCTATAATTGTAGTAGTGTAGCAGTGTCGCAATTGTTGGACAATGATCATACAGATTAATGCCTTTTTAAGTGCAGCAGTAGTGTAGCAATTGTTGGAATATCGCCAAATGGAAGCACGAGTATAGGTAAATGTTTAACTCTAAAAGGATAATCATATATAAAAAGATGGTTACCATTTAACTTGAGGAAACATGTGTGGAATGCAGACTCTGAATATCATGGTGAAGACAGTGAAGGGTGTGTATACATGCCAGAATGGGGTCGAATCTTTCATGAAGGCTTCATTTTTTGGAGTTCTTCAGGAGCTGCATGGTTGTAATCAGGTACTGTAAAAGTAAAGTGCAGATTAGCATATGCTTCTTTCGTTTTTTCTACTTGTTCTGCTTTGTAATAGTTAGTAGGTTCCTCTGGTTAGGTTGGGACATTACAACTTACGTCTGTTTATAAGCCATATTAGTTAATTTCTTATTTAAGAACAATTATGGTATTAAGTGATACAACCACATTAGTTAGAGCTCACCCTAAAAACAAGCTTGTAGGGGGTGGATGCTTGATTAATTATATATGCATTACCTTATCCAATACTAAATAAGCGATGCGGAGCATAACATCAGGCTTCTAGTCCAAAAAAAAGGTTAAATTACGTATTTTCTTGAGTTGTATAATTCTCTAAAATTGAGGTGTAATAAAGGTGTTGGTGTACCACTATTGGTTTTAGTAATGTTGTATTTGAGTTATTGTTTCCTCTTGGATCCGAGTATACAAACCATGTTGATTGAATCACCTTAAAATTTGTTATTTTGTTACATGTATCATTTTTGTTTTGATGATTGTATGCAGTTATCCTGTGATTATTTTTTACAATTTGATAATCATTAGAAATCAAATGATAAATCTAGGTCAGTGGAGTTCATATAATAAATATTATGCTAAATTTGTATGTAATAGTTTGAAATAAAAAAAATGAATAAATTATATGGCATCATTGCTCTATTCATTATCTCACACCAATGTACTTATATATCTTATTCATTTCGAGTGCATCAAATATTAAATTTTATAAATAATGAATGGATTAAAATAGATATATGATATTTGGTTTAGATAGTGGATAATCTAAATATTTATACTCTACGTATTAGAATATGTGAACCATATTTACATGAAAAGTACATATCCACCATTTTATGTTTACAACAAGCTAAAGGTTATGTTTATGTATATGCATGTTTTGTGATTGTGCAGGTGGTGTGTATTGTGGTGGTGGGGATGTTGAGGAAGTG
The DNA here is from genome assembly GCA_030737875.1 of Allium sativum. NCBI lineage: Eukaryota > Viridiplantae > Streptophyta > Magnoliopsida > Asparagales > Amaryllidaceae > Allium > Allium sativum. The sequence goes on along the minus strand of CM060926.1, from coordinate 676,207,361 downwards.
CAAAATTGAAGCAGGCTGATAGTTGAAGCGGAGTTTTTGGATGGTATTGATTTGTAATCATTATTTGTAATGAAGAATTGATATATTACTGTGATGATGTATGATTCATTAGTTTTGTATTTCGAATATAAAGTTGTAACGTTTTTTATATAAGTGGATCTGTTGCTTTGAATTTATATCAATTTGTTTTCTGTTTATTCAGCTTTTGTGGCATTTGCAAAATTTATTCAATTAAAGTTATAATAAAGTGTATTACAAATTAATAGAAATAGATGTAATAATAACGAAGTCGCAACGGTGCATAAAAGTTGTAGTAGGTATTACTACAACGGTGCATAAAAGTTGTAATAGGTATTACTACAATGGTTCATAAAAGCTGTAATAAAGTTTATTACAACAGTGAATAACAGTTGTAAAATACACGGTGCTACAACGGTGCAAAAAAGTTGTAAAAGATATTTATCTATTACAACTACTTAAAACACGATGGTTGCATCACCATTGTAAAAGGTATATTACAACGGTGTTCCACCGTTGTAATATGGTCAGTTTGTTGTAGTGATAGCTGCTCAATTAACATAATTAATAACGCTATCAATTCATTGTTTTATTCCTTAAATGCATTCTAATTTCAAAGACAGCTAATTTCTTGTCCAGTTTTCATTTATTATGCATTAATTAATTTCTGCTCTTAACTTGCACCTTTTTATTTCAATGTTCAAATTTATGCATATATACATGCGCAATATTTATTTCTTTTTCAAAATTCAAACGACGTTATGCCATCTTTTATTTCTTACCTATTTTCATTGATTGCAGTTTTATTTTGGATTTCTCTTTCATATATATATACATATACATATGCATGTATACATATATTTTTATACTCACCTTTATGTATAATTTTCCTAATATGTGCATTTATACACATTTTCCTCTTATAATTTGCAATCCTTTAACCGTCCCTCTAAAATTAAATATATGGTGTAGTGGGACTCGAACTTGCATCACTCACTTGGGAGATACCTGTCTCTACCAACTGGACTACATAGACTTTTGTTAACAAGACTAAAAATAATGGTGATTATTGTTTTTTTAGTGTTCTTCTCATATCTTCTTTTCATATTTGTTGTAATATTTCATCAAAAATATCTTTTTCATCTTAAATCCATTTCCTGCAAACCATAGTTCTAAACTGATAAAAAAATCGCCATAGACGCAATGACGCTGATTCCGTGACCAAATTTGGAAAGCTTTTCAAATTTTATTTTATTATTTAATTAAAAATGCAGGGTGTTATAGGATGTCTATTAGGATCAGAGAGACAGTGTACACTCGGTGGTGTAACATGGGCCGAAGAAGTATGTGTTGATGTAAACATAGAGTTCAACTAGAACTGAGATTTCAATTGGTCCTTGGCAGAGCTAGGTTTGTCATACGGGTTATAAATTTATTCACGGCCTTAAAAGTTGACAGGTAGGAATTGGTTGATGGTTGCTATATTTGTTTTGGTTGTTCTAACCTTTACTTCTTTGGTAAGCTATCATCTATGAAGCTTGTAGAAGGGTATGGGGAATGGGGCTGGAATAGGCTATATAGATTCTCTTATCTTATGATTACACCCACTTCTTTTGTTGGTTGCTTTGAATAACACATATTCTTTGAGTAGCATATACTATCATATTATTTTGTGCTGACTCTTTGGTTGCTAGTACAGGTCAGGTATGAAACTTAACCTATCTATTTCCATATTTTTAGTACATATTTTGATAGATCATATCGTTCACACCAGACTGGTCTAACCTAAGGTTTTACGTCTTCTCTTATTATCTTGTGTGCTCTTCAGCAATGTCATTGACTGGTTGACATTATCAGGGAGTAGACTAGATAGTAGATCAGGTTGTACGAGCATGTTTACTTGAAGATGATTATGGAGGAGCTATATCATATACCTTGTATATATTTACTTTTCGATATTATTAGAGTACTCCGAGAGATGTAGTAAGGATGACAAGTATTCAGATATTTGGATCGTATGTATTTGACTCAGTAATACGATGATGTTTCTGTTGTATTTCTCATTCTATCATGATTCACTACATTACTATTTATATTTCTTATTATACTTTATCCATGCTCTATGAAGTATATGACAGGTTTGTCTGTTTTTTATTATCATACTTGGTGGCTGAACCATGCTAGCTTAGCATGCTTACAATGGAGTATTTCCTTATTCACACGCAAGTGGTATAGGGTGGTTATTACATTTAACTCCACCCAAGTCAGCTTCGATTCTAGAATTTCGAGCTCCAAGCTGCATAGTATCCGCCAGAAGCTATACCGAGATTGTGTCATGTTTTCTTTTGTGTAATCGTCCCTTAGAAGAAGAACCTATGTGTTAACCGGCCTTTTGGTCTGGTTCCCAAAAGTACGCAAGACACACTCGACTCAACATATCGCGTGATATTACAGCCCAGAAGTGTTGCCAACATCATCAGGGATCTAGCACCAGAAGACTCGAGTCGGACCACTGGTAGATCCCTTAGATGCGACATCCATCAGTATCCATTAGCAGCCGAGCCGAAGGCGAGCCAAGCTCCAAGCCGAAGGCGAGCATTAACGGGTCCGAGTGCATCGCCGGTGGGAGTCGGAGGCCCACAGTCCTGGCAGCGATAAACCTAACCAGTTAGGTCAAACAAGTGGGTACCGCCTGATTCATCCGATTTCCGCCAACAAATGTATCACCCAGAATCACCGGATCGACCCAAAGTCAAGGTTTGACCAACAACTTCTATGATCTTCGTATCCCTCAAAACTAGGCCACATCCATGTGTCGTACCCCTCTCTTCCTGATTCCCCTGTGCCCAACCAGCATAAACTCGTACCCCACTGGGTACGAATTTCGTACCCTTAGCATGAGGTACGAATTTCCTGGCACGATGGGGGGATCCGAGATTTCTGGAGCACTCTCCTCTGGGATACGAAAATTGGCTTGTGTTCCTCTACTTCTACCTACTCCTACATGTTTCCATCTAACCACTCCACTATAAATACCCATCAAGCTCACACTTCAAGGGGTTGGAATTTGGTGAGTTGACATCTCTTGAGAGCTCCAAGTAGCCTCTTTAATGGCATCTATGCTTTGAGGAAGCAGAAGGGCAAAAGTGTCTTTTTCTTAATATACTAATAAATGATAATTATGACATCATATAACTTACAAATATATGTAAAGGGATGTTATGAGATGTTCTCAACGTTGTAACTCTTTGTTATCAATAATATTTCAATGACTCTTCCAAAGTGGACATAGGCTTCCCGCGAGACCAAACCACTAAAAATCTCTTGTGTTATTTATTGCTTTCTGCACTTATTTTTTCATGCGAAACTATAATTCTTGAGTAATAAGAATCTTGGGTGTTTACGACATATTTTTCCATCAAAATTTTGGTTCTTTCACTGAGAAAACTCGGATTTGTTCCTTTGTTGCACATTACCGTCTCGACTCCGACGTGCTTTAGGTTCCTTTGCTAATCTGCCGCCAAGTCTGCTTACGATGGTAAAGTGACCAAAGAAAACAATGATCGGCTCTTCTGCCGCAGCCGAAGCAGAAACTTCCCAGTAACCCCTACAGGCGGATATCCCGGCCACAACCGAAACCCTTTCTCATGTGGACCCCGAAGCTCCCGCAAGACAAGCGCAAATCCGCGTGCTTAATGAAAAATATGAGGGTACGATGCTCGAGCTTAATCAGGCGTTGAGAAATAACATCAACCTTATGCACCAACTTCAAGAAAGTCCACGCATCGCCGCTCGACTTCAGCTAGCCCAAAACAATGCCTGACCTCGGCGTACCATCTCAGAAACCTCTTCTTCCGAGTCCAGGGACCCACATCAAAGAAGGAGATTTAACCTCATTAACAATGTCACCGTCTGCTCTAATGCCCTCGGCAACGGCAACGACCACGACCACGCTAACGAAAATGGAAATGGCAACCGAACTACAGTCACTTATAGCGAGGGGGCGCAGTATCGCGACCATTCCCGACTAATTATCAATGACGAGCAGAGTCCGAGCAACCGACCCCTACCTCAACAGAACCCGACTGTCGCCGTCCAGGATCAGGGACCAGCGGGCCATGCTCTTCCAGATCACGATACGCATCAACTAGCCCAGCCTCATCATCCATACCAAAACCCGACCATAGATGTTGATGACATGGAAGAAGATGACCCGGATGTGTATCATAGAAGGCGACCATGGAACAGAACTTCCAAGGTCCAAGGAAACCCATGGGCTCCGCCAATGGATACGCATCCGACATATCTCCGCGACATGGTCCGAAGGATCAAGACGGAAATGAGAGGGAATGCCAATGACTCATGGGTAACCCACCTAAGGGGTAACCCTTTCACCCGGATCGTGCACGAAGCCGAGTGGCCTCGACGCTTCATCATGTCACAGATGCCGCTTTATGATGGCACAACCAATCCTTGTGCCTTCCTGAATCGCTATGAATGGCAAACGGATTCAAGTCAAACTACAGACTAGGTCAAATGCAAATGTTTCTCGGTCTTCCTTTCAGGCACTGCTTTACTTTGGTTCTCTCGCCTTCCGCTCCATTCAGTCAACAATTTCAGCCAACTGGCTACAAAATTAGTTAAGCAGTTCAGAATGCACATTCCATCTCCTAAGAATGCTCTCACTCTATCAAATCTATACTAGGGACCCGCCGAGTCACTCAAGAGCTACTCTCACGATTTAATACTGCACTTGCCGAGGTAGATGACCCAAAGCCTCATACTATCCTTTTCCAACTTGCAAAAGGAGTCCTCCCCACATCCGAGTTTGGGGCCTGGACTGACAGAAAGCGACCCAAGAGTCTTGATGCTTTCTATGAAAAGGCCGGACAATTCTTATGTCAAGAAGAAGCGAGGCGCAACCAAATCTCCAGGGTCAACTCCTCCAACAACCTGCATGTCGATACCATCGACGACAACACCAAACAGAAACTAGTTGGAGAACCCTTCGATAAGAACAAGGGGGCGGGTCCCTATAAATCGAAGCCAGGCAAGCAGGGCGGCTGCAACACCAACCATGTTATAGCGGATCCCAAGAGGCCCGACCGCTACCAAGCTTACAAGACTTACGCTCCATTGAATGAAGACTTAGAGAATATCTTCCTAGAAACATGCAACGCTATCCAGTACAAGAACCCGCATTCTAGGGAGTCCACCACCAACGAGAAGAATACCAGCAAGTGCTATCGATTCCATGACATGTACGGGCATAATACCAACGAGTGCCATCAACTTAAGGACGCAATCGAAATGCTCATCCGCCAAAAGCACCTTGAGCAGTACGTTCAAGAACCATTTCCTCCCAAAGCAAACTCGGGTCCTCCTGCGTCAGCACCTCCAGCATCCGCCAAGGCGGCCCCAGGTCTGTCTAACCAAAGGCAGGGTATTGTGATTAACACTATCTGTGGCGGACCTTACCCCACACACGAAAGCATCCTGAAAAATGGAGGAATACATGATCTCTATAAAGCACGCCACCTATGAAGCTTGCTCCACTCCGGACGAGTCCATCCCTGCCAAGCTTTAGAAAACAATGCGGGACGACATTGTCTTCCACGAAAGAGAGTCTATACGAATCGAAATTCCAACTACAGACCCTCTCGTGATCACAACTCAGATCGGTGCTGCCTCCACTCGAAGGGTATTGATTGACTTAGGAAGCTCGGTCAACATCATCTTCAAAGCTTCCTACGACCAAATGAATCTTGAAACCAAGGAATTGAAACCATGTCATGCCATGATCCACGGCTTCAACGGATCTTCCAATCACCCAGTGGGCATGATCGACCTACTTGTTTAACTTGGTGACGAGGATCGAAACTGGGTCTGAGTCCTCACATTTGTGGTTACCGACATTATCTCCCCCTAAATGCCTTCTTTGTACGTATCTTCCTTACAGAGTTTAGAATCTGCATGTCACCTTGGTCTCTCCTAATGAAGTTCCCGACAGTGAATGGAACCAGAACAGTTAAAGGAGACCAAGCAACTACTCGAGATTGTTGCGCAACAGAATGGAAGATTGCGCGCAGTAAGGACAAAGGCAAGCTGGTGTCTCTGCCCTCTTTCTCCAAGACCATCTCAGCATAGCAATCAGAGGCATCTGGGCCTTAGCTCAGGCGCCACTGTCGTCTTTCCAATGATCTCGATCCGAGGAAGGACGAAGAGCCCAGCTACGAGGGGGCTACTCTAGTTGAACCTAAAGTAGACGTTCAGATCAGCCCCGACGACCCATTAAAGGTATTGAAAATCGGATCGCAACTCCACCCCGCAATAAAAGACGATCTTGTGGATTTCTTAAGGGCCAATATAGACATATTTGCTTGCTCCCACTCAAATATGAATGACACCGACCCCACGATCGCTTACCATCCATTAAACCTCGACCCCACACTACCTTCGGTCAAACAGAAACGCCGCTTCCTGGGCCACGAAAGATCTAATGCACTTAAGGAAGAGGTAGATAGGTTACCCAAAAATAACTTCATCAACAAAGCCAACTACCCTGAATGGGTCTCCAACCCGATTCTAGTTAAGAAAGCCAACCACAAGTAGCTAACGTGTATCGACTTCTCCGACTTAAACAAGGCATGTTCCAAGGACAACTTCCCACTTCCAAAGATCGACCAACTCGTAGATTCGACCACCGGATACCAGCTCTTATCCTTCATGGATGCTTACTCAGGCTACAATCAGACTCTGATGTATCTCCCTGATCAGGATCACACCTCTTTCATAACCGATCTTGGACTCTGCTGCTACTGCGTCATGCCTTTCGGTCTCAAGAACGCGGGACGCACCTATCAACGGATGGTTAACCGCCTATTTAAAAACTAGATCGGGAAATCCATAAAAGTATATGTGGACGATATGCTAGTAAAATCCAAAATATCGAGCAAAAACGTCCATGACCTCTTCGAAATGTTCAATGTCCTCTGCCAACATGGCATGAAACTCAATACCCTAAAATGCTCCTTCGGAGTCACCTCAGGAAAATTCTTGGGTTTCATCGTCAACTCTCGAGGCATCAAAGACAATCCAGACAAAATCAAGGCTATCCAGGATATTCAAGTCCCTCAGAACATCGAATATGTCCAAAGTTTAAACGGGAAGGTCGTCGCTTTAAGTCGATTCATCTCCAAAGCCACTGACAAATGCATTCCATTTTTCGACTTACTCCGGAAAGGGAAGCGCAACTTCGAATGGACCCCAGAATGCATGACCGCATTCGAGGACTTGTTGAATCACCTAGAGCGACCACCTGTCTTGTCCAAGCCCGTTGACCATGAAGACTTATATGTTTATTTGGCTGTTTCCATGCAGGCAATCTGCTCGGCATTGGTACGCATTGAAAACCGTGTCCGACGACCTGTTTACTATATCAACAAAAGATTGACGGGTGCGAAGAATTATTATTCGAAGCTTGAGAAACTAGCTTAATGCTTATTGATTTCCTCTTGGAAGCTTCAACCATACTTCCAGTCTCATCCCATAAAGGTTTCTACCGACCAGCCGCTACGACCGGTCCCACAACGACCTGAGGCGTCCGAACGACTATCAAAGTGGAGTATGGAGCTGAGTCAATTTGAGATAATGTTCATTCCCCGTCGAGCCATCCACAGATAAACTATCGCCGATTTCAAAGTGGAATTCATCGCTCCCGAGGAGACTCCTATAGAGGACGTCGAAGTTCCCGGCATTCAATGGAAACTATTTGTAGATGGGTCCTCTAACTGTAAATGCTCCGGAGCTAGAGTCGTGCTCATCACTCCATAAGAACGCTCGATATGCTACGCTTTGAAGCTTAACTTCCCCGCTGCCAACAACGACGCGGAGTATGAGGCCTTGATAGCCGGACATAGAATCGTAATCCAACTTAAGCTAAAGGTCATCCAAATCTTCTCTAATTCGCAGCACATTATGCGTCGGGTAAAGGGGGAATACCAAGCCAAAGGGCCACGGCCCGCTCCATACCTTGCCCAAATTCAGGTGCTGCCCACTAACTTCGACTACTTCATCATCACGCATATTCCTCGAGAACAGAATGAAAAGGCAGATTCCCTAGCCAAATTGGCATACTCTGAGGATCCACAGCTCATGGGGCTCGCCCTAGTCGAAGTACTTGGTTCACCAAGCCTTAGCCAGATGTAGACTGACTCGATAATGAGCACGGAGTCTGAACCCGAATCTTGGATGACACCGATCAAGAACTATCGGCAACACGGGACCCTTCCAGAGCGGCACAAGGAAAGACGAGCACTCACTCGCCAATCGGCTCACCACATTCTCATAGATGGAGTACTCTATCGTAGTGGCTTCTCTGTCCCATTACTAAGTTGCATAGCTGTAACACCCCGTAATTTTATAACACATTAAGATGATAAACTAAAGAATACTTAATTAAATATTGGGAATTAAGTGAAAAGTATTGCGCCATTGCGTTCTTCTCGAATTCTTCTTAAGATAGACACCAAGTTTGCGTAAAATGGACATCGTATGAAGAAGATATTAAGGTCTGAAGTTTGTATTCGCATAATATATATATATGTATATATGTATATACATACACACATAACCAAGTCAAAACCATTTAAAATAATTCAAAATTAGAAGCGGGAAGTCTGGGAGGGAAATGGACCCGTTGGGGGTCGACATACCCTAGGGTTGTCGACCCATGGGTCGACACCATAAGGGGGGTGTCAACACCCTCCCAGATCCGGGCAAAATTCATTTCTACGTACGTAGAATGAATTCTTGGCTACATTCATTGACCCTATGCTATAAATAGGACCCTATACCCATTGTTTTATTCATTCAAAAGCAATGGAGAACTAGATGTTGCCTCTGCTTAGATTGAAATAACCTAATTCTTCTTCTACAACCAGAGTTAGACAAATTCAGAGATCTGTGCTTCAACATCTGCGATTAATTCTTCTTTTTCTTAGATCCATTCTCTGTGAGTCTACGTTATTTTTTGATATAAACACTAAAAGTAATTTTGACATGTCTATGAATTGGATCTAAGCCTATGACTATTTGAATCATATCAGATCTTCCATAACCTGTGTATCTAAGTTAATCTTGACATGTTATGACTTGAATCTAAGTCTATGACAAAATGAATCATGTCAGATTTGCCATTATTTGTATATCTAATTCACTGATTAGATATCATCATGCCTGTTTATGATCATGACACTATGCCTAATCAGTTTTATTATCATCTATTCCTATATGCCTATCTTGTCATTATGCCCAATTTTGTCACTATATGCCTATTAGTTGCTATGCCTATTCCTGCCATCATATGTCAATCTTGTTATTATGCTTATTTTTATTCTCTTCCCTTCTTCTTTTCCCTTTTTATTTCATAGTCAGGCTACCTTTGAGCCTAGGTATACCGCTGAAATATGCGAACACGTGAAATTGGGAACGTGGGGAAAACGTTGAAATTGGGGCATAACTTGTAATGGGAAATTTGGGCATAACTTGAATTGAAAACATGAATGTGGATTTGGGGCATAAACCAAAATTGTGATTAAATACCTTAATTTGGGGCATATGGTACATGATGAATATGATTTGGGAAAGCGGAATGAAAACCTATAATAAAATAGGGATAATTGTTAAATAGTGAAAATGCCTAGATTTACAGTAATTAGAAACTGTAACCGCACTTAGACACGAGGTTAGATTACACTTGTGGTAGTAGTCTGCCCAGAACTGCCTGACATATCCAGCGACAACAAGTGGTGAATCTAATGTGAGGGGTCTAGGTGCATAAACACGTAATAGGCTAAGACACGAGGTTAAGTCCGACTTGTGGAAGAAGTCTGCCCAGTCCCGACCGGCATATCCAGCATCCACAAGTTGTAGGATTAATGTGAGAGGTCTAGCGCATCATAACCATAAATGAATAAATGGTAATGAACTTGAATACTTAACCTGGTTGAATCCATAGGGATTACATGAACATGTTAACTTGAGTAGGAGTTAAGTAAACTTGCTAGAAACAACAAGAGGGTTAAGTATATCTTGGGGGTGGTGGGTAATATTTATATATAGACCCACAAACTTAACCTGTGGGGTTATGCAATCTTTTTACATTGTATGGGATAACCTTTGAAAATCCTAGTAGTGCGGATGCAAGCGTAGGGGGAAGCTTGTATCATCTTGTGTGGGACTCGTTTCAGTCAGTAACCCATATATAGGTATCAAACGAGTACTCCGAACTAGGTCGGAGTCGGGGCACGCTTATGGGCTGATTGTAAGGGATCCAAAAGAGGGGATGGTGTGGGCGGCGCATTCTGACGGGGTCATGTGCGTGCATGGGTCCGGACAAGGGAGGCTAAGACGTCGTAACACTTGTAGATATGGTTGTGCACATCATGAAAGTAAAGAATTGCCACTTTAGGAAGTGATACGTCCTATTGTGGGGCCAGTACAGGGTATCTACGGAGTAGGGAGTCAATCGATTGGGGTAGTAATTAGGGTACGTCCAGGCTCTGATATGTTTAGGAGCCCGTTATTATCCTTATGGGTAACGCCGATATGTTCAGTTGGACTGCCTGTTATTGTATGGAGTAAAATCTCTCACTAGAAGTACACCTAATTCCACTATCTTATACTTGTTGGGGATCATCTTATTCATATGATACTAGTATTGGTGCAGGGAGACAGAGAAAAGCATTAGGGAAGCACTATTGATTCTATCCTGTTTATTCTGTCTACCTTGCCATACCTGCCTTGTATGCTTTATCCCTCTTATACAGTTTATATGTCTGCCATGATGCTTTTACTTATTTATATGCTAAAAGTAACTGGACACGCCAGACTTTATGTCTGACCTATTTTGTTTCCTCTTCTTTCTCCTCTGTTCCCCCCTAAGGTTCTTAGGGTGGGAATAATCAAGCTTGATTGGGATTTTACTTTCATTCTGCTTGGAGCTGCTTAGATGTACTGCTTGATTTCGTACCTTTTCTATTATGGCTATGTTTTTAGGGATTATGCTCTTTTCATGTTTATTGTACTCTGATGTTTTAATTACATGATAGAAGTTTTAAGTTAATGTACCGTGTTTTATGTATTCCAGACTTATGATGTAACAATGTTTTGAAACACGATGTTTTTTGCTTAATAATGTTTTAAATTCCATTGTTATTTTATATCTGTTTTGTAATATTTCTATTTCTATTTACCTACAACGCTTCACGAGATTTAATGCATTCTCTTAATGAGTGACATTAACGGACGTGGGGTGTCACACTTGGTATCAGAGCTAAAGGTTACCAGATCGGAAAAAAGATTTTGAAAATTGTTTTCAAAAAGGTTTTAAAAGAAAGCATTTTTAAAAGAAAGGTCTGTTTTGAAAAACATATTCCCCAAAGCCATATGTTATATTTTTCAATTCTCTGTTTGAATCCCTTTTCCCTTTCTTTTCAGCATGTCCGGGGAACCTAATATTCCTGAGGGCATTACGAACCGGGTTGGTTCCGTAGGTATCTAAAAGCCACGGCGCCTGCCGGTGGTCAAGCAGACGTTCCTCCCCAGCTGCACCCGTTGTTTCTCATCCTGCTCCTTCACAAGCAAATAATTTCTCTAAGATCTGCAAAGATTTCTGTGCTATGGTGGAAAGCCATTCCAAGGAACAGGGACTTTCGTACAGGCAAGGAATTGGCTTAAAGAGACGAAAGATTTGTTTGGAATTTTCGATGTTGACGATCGTAGGAAGATTTAGTTGGCTGCTTAGCTGCTGAAAGATGAGGCTTCATTCTGGTGGGAAGTGACGCAAGTAGGGCATCCAGTGGAGATTTGGGATGATTTTCGGCAGAGGTTTGAAATGAAGTTTCTTTCTCAAGCTGAGAAAAGTATGCAAATGGAAAGGTTTCTGGCACTCAAGCAAGGAGGCATGACTGTCAAAGAGTATGTTAACAAATTTAATCAACTGTCAGTGGGGACTTGAGTTGGAGCTAGTAGTTACCCCGCATAAGAAAGCTTTGTGGTTTGCTAGAGGATTGAATGAACCCCTCCATAGGTTGGCTATGTCTCATATATCAATGGGAGCAACTTTTGAAAGGCTTATAGATATGGCATTGATGCATGAGGAAGATAAAGGTGAAAAGAAAGTAGCTAAGGTTGAGGAAACATGAAACAAGAAAGTGTGGCCCAAGAAAGGACAACAACAACAACAACAACAAAAGAAGGGCAGAAAGGATGACAAGGCCAGAGATAAGAGGAAGTGTCATAATTGCGGACGCGGGGGTCACTTGATCAAGGACTGCAAAAGAAAGAAGAATGCTTGTTTCAATTGTGGAGAGGTCGGACACTTTTCTAAGGAGTGCCCAAAAAAGCAAGGACAAGGTCAAAGGGCAGGATCTTCGGGAGGGCTGATGCATGCTCTCATGGACAGTGCACCAGACAGAGGTAGAAAAATTTATGTTGAAGGTTTTATTTCTCTTTCCAATCATCCTGTTAAAACACTTTTTGATTTGGGCGCTTCACATTCTTTTATATCTGATTCTGTGGTCGAGTCTCTGCACCTTAGTACAAGTATGTTTTGGATCCCATTGTTGTCTCAAACCCCATTGGGGGTACGACTCTTCTGTGTATGATTTGTCGTGGTTTGAGAATATCTGTGTTAGTCTTCAAATTTGAATGCGATGCATATGTGCTTGGTTTCATGGGCTATGGTTTGATTCTAGGGATGGATTGGCTAGCCATGTATGGTGCCATTCTGGATCGTGAGAGGAGGGTCGTTAGACTTTTGACTTGCCATGGAAGGACCATCGAGATTTCTTGTGACCCAAAAGGGTCTGTCATGCTTAGTTTCCTAGAGTCACTTGATGCATCTATCGATGATCTACGATCTGTACCAGTAGTCTGTGAGTATTCTGATGTTTTTGATGAGGTTCGGAGATTACCTTTGAGGCACGAGATTGATTTCCATATATACTTGGAGGACAATGCAAAGCTAGTTGCATTGCATGTGCGCCACATGGCTCCAAGAGAAAGAAGGGAGCTTAGCAAGTAAGTAGGGGAGCTACTTGAGAAAGGGTTTATTAGGTGAAGCATATATGAATGGGGTGCTCCGGTGGTATTCGCAACTAAGGCGAATGGTTCGCTTCGCTTATGTGTAGATTATAGAGAGTTGAATAAACTCACTAAAAAGAACAGGCACCCACTTCCGAGGATAAATGATCTGTTTGACCAGCTTGTTGGTGCATTTGTTTTCTCTCAGTTTGACTTGGCTATGGGGTTTCATCAGTTGAGGGTGGCCGAGGACAGTATAGAAAAAAATGCTTTTAGAACTCCAAATGGTTTCTTCGAGTGGCTCGTTATGCCTTTTGGATTGATGAATGCACCCGCCTATTTTGTTGATCTAATGAGTAGGGTGTTTCGGGAGTTTATATATAAGTTCGTTATGGTCTTTGTCGATGACATCTTGACTTTCTCGAAGACCGAGGAAGAGCATGCCCAACATTTAAGAGAGGTTTTAAAAACTCTCCGTACGCACCAGCTTAAGGCGAAGTTCTCTAAATGCCATTTTTGGAGAAAAGAAGTGAGATTTGTAGGGCATGTGGTCTCTAAAGATGGGATAGCAGTAAATCCCACGAAGGTAGTTGCTGTTCAAAATTGGAAGATCTCAAAGAATGCAACGGAGGTGAGAAGTTTTCTTGGATTGGCAGGTTATTATAGGAAGTTCATTAAGGACTTCTCAAAGATATCAGCCCCAGTCACCAGGCTGATGAAGAAGAATTTGACATTTTCTTGGGATGTAGAATGTGGCGATGCTTTCCAACGATTGAAGAGAGCTCCGACAACAGCCCCAATCTTGACCTTACCCGATGGGAACAAAGTGTCCACTGTATACATTGTGCATGTGGTACAGGGCTTGGTGCAGTTCTGATGCAAGAGGAAAGGGTAGTATGTTATGGAGGTAGACAACTAAGGGTTCATGAGAAGAACTACCCTACCCATGACTTAGAGCTAGCTGCCATAGAATTCACGCTTAAGACTTGGCGCCATTATCTACTTGGAGAGAAGTTCGAGTTTATATCGATCATAAATCTCTCAGGTACTTGTTCTCTTAGATGGATCTTCATTTAAGGCAACAAAGGTGGATGGAATTCCTAGCATCTTATGACTTCGAGATTGCTTATACCCCTGGCAAGGATAATGTGGTGGCAGACGCATTGAGTAGGCAGAGGATGGCCTAAAGTCCTTTGTTTGTGGAGAGGAAAAGCTTGGAGTTTATATCAACTTTTGATTTTAAACCCTCCACCAAGTTTATACCTGGTTTATTGGCATCACTAGAGGTGCGATCTACTCTTTTGGATCAGATAAGAGCTTCATAGCGAGAGGATCCACAAATTTCAGACATCTTGGATAGGCTCAGTAAAGGGGAGACTTCTAGTCACCTCAGTAGATATTCCACAAACGATAGAGGGTGGTTGCGATGAGATGGAATCCTTTGTGTTTCCCAAGTTGGGATATTGTTAAAGACAACCCTCGAGGAAGCCCATCACTCTAAGATGACTATTCATCCAGGCGGTTATAAGATGTATAGAGATATGAAGAGGGTTTTCTTTTGGGCTAGTATGAAGAAAGATGTAGCAGAATTTGTTTCTCGATGTTTGGTTTGTCAGCAAGTCAAAGATGAGCAATGGAAGCCCGGTGGTTTACTTCATCCATTGGAGGTCCCATAGTGGAAATGGGAGAGTATCTCGATGGATTTCATTGATGGTTTCCCTAGACCAAGAAAAGGTAACACCAGTATTTTGGTTATAGTGGATAGACTTACTAGGAGCGCTCATTTCATTTCGGTTAAGATCAACATGGTTGGTAGCAGTTTACGTTCGTGAGATAGTCCGTCTTCAGGGAGTACCTTCCAGTATCGTAAGTGATCGTAACCCCATTTTCACCAGTGAATTTTGGAGGAGCCTGCAAGAAGCATTAGGTACAAAGTTGTGTTTGAGCACCGCTTATCACCCTTAGCCCGACGGACAGACGGAAAGGGTGAATATAGTCCTTGTGGATCTTTTAAGGATGTGTATCCTAGACTTCGGAGGGACTTGGGAAGAGCATCTTCCTTTAGTAGAGTTCGCCTACAACAACAGTTATAAAGCTAGTATTGGCATGGCACCCTTCGAAGCATTATGCGGACGACCCTGTAGATCACCGACTTGTTGGTGGGAATCTACAGAAAGACTTCTACTCGGACCAGATATGGTTAGAGAAACTTCGGAAAATATTGATCTTATTACGTGGCGAATGAAGACAGCTCAGTATAGGAAAAAGTCCTACATAGATAAGAGAAAGACTGGCATTGAATTTGAGGTGGGAGACATGGTTTTCATTAAGGTATCACCTTTGAGGAATGTGGTTCGCTTTGGATCTGTAGGGAAATTGGCACCAAGATTTGTAGGGCTATTTCCCGTAACAGAAAGGATTGGCCAAATGGCCTATAGAGTAAAGCTACCAGATAGAATGTTTGGCGTTCATGATGTTTTCCACGTTTCTCATTTACGGAAGTGCTTGCATGATACTGCAGAAGTAGTTGAGTCGAGTATGCTTGAGGAAGTAGAGGTAGAACAGTTCCTACCCATATTTTTGGATCAAAAGTTAAGAACCTACACAACAAAGAAGTCAAGTTGATGAAAGTTCGGTTGGGAGATAACCAAGAGGATGCAACTTGGGAGACTTAAGACAAGATTCGCGCTTCATACCCTTTTCTTTTCAATGGTATGTTCTTAACTTCTTTTTCCAAAGCTTTTATTCATGCTTGTTTCTATCATTTAAGTATATTCTATCGATTGAATCTTCGACCTTTAGGAAGGACTCCCATGGATGTAAACATGTGTTTGAGACATGTTATGTTTGATGGATGCAAGTGGTTGCTAGTCGTTGCTCGTGGATGCATATACACACATATTAGGCACTAGATCGGCTCAGTTACTCTCATACTGCATATGGATGTGTGTGCATTTTCTTCTTTTAGTGGATGAAAGTAGATGTATCATCATATGCATGTTGAATTTGGATGAATGACTGCGCATGCATATAGAACTTACATGCTATAATAGGGTTATTTGCATACATGTTGGATTCATGACACAAACATACATTGCATTAAGGAGGTCGACTGAATCAGTAGACCGCCTGATCTTTCGCATTAGTATAGGGACATATACAGACACCATTGCATATTTTCATACAAGCATTAGATAACTTTTAAGGACAATGGATGCCTGTGGTTGGTGGATGAGTAGATGGATGATGGATGTTAAGATATACATTCTTCTTAAGTTGGAGATTTCAGGGCCGAAATCCTTTAAGTAGGGGAGAATGTAACACCCTGTAATTTTATAACACATTAAGATGATAAACTAAAGAATACTTAACTAGATGTTGGGAATTAAGTAAAACGGACTGTGCCATTGCGTTCGTCTCGGAATTCTTCTTAGGATAGATACCAAGTTTGCGTAAAACGGACATCGTATGAAGAAGATATTATGGTCTGAAGTTTGTATACGCAAAAGATACACACACACACACACACACACACACACATATATATATATATATATATATATACATACATAACCAAGTCAAAACCGTTCAAAATAATTCAAAATTAGAAGCGGGAAGTCTGGGAGGGAAATGGACCCATTGGGGGTCGACATACCCTAGGGGAGTCGACCCATGGGTCGATACCATAAGGGGGCGTCAACACCCATGTCGACACCCGCCAGATCCAGGCAAAATTCATTTCTGTGTATGTGGACTGAATTCTTGGCTATATTCGTTGACCCTATGCTATAAATAGGACCCTATACCCATTGTTTTATTCATTCAAAAACAATGAAGAACTAGATGTTGCCTCTGCGTAGATTGAAATAGCCTAATTCTTCTTCTACAACTAGAGTTAGACAAATTCAGAGATCTGTGCTTCAACGTCTGCGATTAATTCTTCTATTCCCTAGATCCGTTCTCTATAAGTCTACGTTATTTTTAGATATAAACACTTAAAAGTTATTTTGACATGACTATGAATTGGATCAAAGCCTATGACTACATGAATCATACAGATCTACCATAACCTGTGTATCTAAGTTAATCTTGACATGTTATGACTTGAATCTAAGCCATGACTAATTAAATCATGTCAGATCTGCCATTATTTGTATATCTAATTCACTGATTAGATCTCATCATGTCTGTTTATGATCATGACACTATGCCTAATCAGTTCTAATATCACATGTTCATCAGATCTATTCCTATATGCCTATCTTGTCATTATGCCCAATTTTGTCACTATATTCATATTAGTTGCTATGCCTATTCCTGCCATCATATGTCAATCTTGTTATTATGTTTATTTTTGTTCTCTTCCCTTCTTCTTTTCCCTTTTTATTTTATAGCCAGGCTACCTTCGAGCCTAGACATACCGCTGAAATATGCGAATGCGTGAAATTAGGAACGAGGGGAAAACTTTGAAATTGGGGCATAACTTGTATTAGGAAATTTGGGCATAACTTGAATTGAAAACATGAATGCGGATTGGGGACATAAACCAAAATTGTGATTAAAGACCTTAATTTGGGGCATATGGTACATGATGAATATGACTTGGGAAAAGGGCATGAAAACCTATAATGAAATAGGGATAATCGTTAAATAGTGAAAATGCCTAGATTTACAGTAATTAGAAACTATAACTGCGCTTAGACACGAGATTAGATTACACTTGTGGTAGAAGTTTGCCCGAACCCGCCCGGCATATCAAGCGACCACAAGTGGTGAATCTAATGTGAGGGGTCTAAGTGCATAAACACGTAATGGTCTAAGACACGAGGTTAAGTCTGACTTGTGGAAGAAGTTTGCCCAGACCCGACCGACATATCCAGCATCCACAAGTTGTAGGCTTAATGTGAGAGGTCTAGTGTATCATAACCATAAATGAATAAATGGTAATAAACTTGAATACTTAAACTGGTTGAACCCATATGGATTACATGAACATGTTAACTTGAGTAGGAGTTAAGTAAACTTGCTAGAAACAGTGAGAGGGTTAAGTATATCTTGTGGTGGTGGGTAATATTTATATATAGGCCCATAAACTTAACCTGTGAGGTTATGCAATCTTTTTACACTGGTATGGCATAACCTGTGGAAATCCTAGTAGTGGGGATGCAAGCGTAGTGGGAAGCTTGTATCATCTTGTGTGTGGGACCCATTTCAGTCAGTAACCTCATATATAGGTATCAAACGAGTACTCCGAACTAGGTCGGAGTCGGGGCACACTTACTGGGTTGATTGTAAGAGATCCAAAAGAGGGGACAGTGTGGGCGGCGCATTCCGACGGGGTTATGTGCATGCATGGGTCCGGGCAAGGGAGGCTAAGACACCGTGACACCTGTAGATATGGTTGTGCACATCCTAAAAATAAAGGGTTGCCACTTTAGGAATTGAGATGTCCTACTATGGGGCCAGCATAGGGTATCTACGGAGTAGGGAGCCAATCGATTGGGGTTGTAATTAGGTTACATCTAGACTCCGGTATGTTTAGGAGCCCGTTATTATCCTTAAGGGTAACGTCGGCATGTTCAGTTGGGCTGCCTGTTATTGTATGGGGGTAAAACCACTCACTAGAAGTACACCTCAGTCTACCATCTTATACTTGCTGGGGATCATCTTGTTCATATGATACTAGTATTGGTGCAGAGAGACAGAGAAAAGCATTAGGGAAGAACTATTGATTCTATCATGTTTATTCTGTTTACCTTGCCATACCTACCTTGCATGATTTATCCCTCTTATGCAGTTTATATGCCTGTCATGATGCTTTTACTTATTTATATGCTAAAAGTAACTGGACTCGCCAGACTTTATATCTGACCTATTTTGTTTCCTCTCCTTTCTCTTCCGTGCCCCCCCCCCAAGGTTCTCAGGGTGGGAATACTCAAGCTTGATCAGGATTCTGCTTTCATTCTACTTGGAGCTGCTTAGATGTACTGCTTGATTTCTTACCTTTTCTACTATGGCTATGATTTTGGGGATTATGATCTTTTCATGTTTATTTTACTCTGATGATTTAAGTACAAGACATAAGTTTTAAGTTTATGTACTTGGTTTTATGTATTCCGGACTTATGATGTAACTATGTTTTGAACCATGATGTTTTCTGCTTAATGAAGTTTTAAATTCCGCTGATATTTTATATCTGTCTTGTAATATTTCTATTTCTGTTTACATATAATGCTTCACGAAACTTAATGCATTCTCTTAATGGTGACATTAACGGACGTGGGGTGTCACAGTAACCCACGACGACGCCAACTGTGTGTTAACAGATGTACATGAAGGCGAGTGCGGCGACCACACCGGTGGGCAAACCTTAGCAAGAAAGATCATCCGACATGGCTACTTTTGACCCACGCTCGATCAAGACGCCGCAGATTATGCCCCAAGTGCGAAAAATGCCAGCGCTTCTCAAAGATTCCAAGAGCCCCGCCTACCGAATTGACACAAATGGTCTGTCCTTGATCGTTCGCTATGTGGGGAATAAACTTCATTGGAACCCTTCCAGTGACTAGAGGCGGGGCACATTATGCTATCGTCGCACATTACAAGATTTATGATTTTTTGTAGTGCTCAAAAAACGGCACCAACTATTTTTGGTGGCGTTTCGATAATAGTTACGAGAAAACATGCCACTAAAAATAAAAAATATTTATAGCACTTTCAATAAACTCCACTGTAAATTCTTTTTTCACAACGTTTTCTAAACGCCACCATAATCATTTTCGTAGCGCTTTAAAAAAGCCATAAAAAAGCTTTTTGATGCTACTAATAAAATTTCTAATTTTACCCCTGATTTACGGTTGCGTTTACTCAACGCCACTTCATGTGTTTCTATAGCATTTTTAAAATGCTACGAAAACTTATTGATTAATTTGCTTTATTCTTTCCTGCAATTATTTCCTGTTAATAGTCTACTTTTTTTCTACAATATCAATCAATAATCATTCACATAATCATCATGTTCAAACAATCAGAAAAACAGTTAACCACATAATCAAGTAGAATATGCATAACCATTTCAATACAACAGTTTTCTGAATAAATGACCAAACTCACATACAATAACCAATGATATACAAATTTACTCTAGTACAAAGAACTTTTGAGTACACTAAACACTGAAATAAACATTTGAAATAACCAACGTACCAATGTTAATGATAGCGAAGACTAGGTCCTCATTTCGTACTCCCAACGACTCACGTACATGCTCATGAAGAAGTCTCCTAGCAACACTATCTTTAGCAACTTCCATAAGTTCTTTGCTATTTCCAAGATGAACAACATAAGTATGTGGCATATGGATCCTGAATACAAATCAGAAAATTAGGTTGAAATGAGATGATAAACAAGCTAAATTCTCCATAATATCATAGAAGTTTAAACTTTCATCTAACCTAATGTGCTAATAAACAAAAAAATGTGATCGAAAAATGCTAGAAACTAGTAACTGGAAATCAGAAAATGATAACATCAGGAAAGGTAGAATGCCTCTCCCCTCCCTCCCTCCCTCTCTAATTATGATACATAAAGTTAAAATTGTCGGACATAATTGCGGAACAAGCAGGTCATAGTCCTTTAGCATAATGAAAGCCATATAGGATGTCACCTCTCATTGTTCAAGCTTAGAATACCGACTATTATTATATGTATATTAGTAAACACCCGAGGTACTAAAATATGGTATATACAAAAGGAACGAAATGTTTTTATGGTTCAAAACATCTTTTCCGTAAAATTTGGTAAAGACATACCCTGAGCACTCACGTGTTCTGCTTTTCTAGTATTCGGCTGTTATATGAGAATCAATCATGGCACCTGCGACAAAAGGAAGGTGCTTAACATACTCCAGTTTGAAATAATGACCTCGCATTTCAGTTTGAAATAATGACCTCGCATTTCATGGATCCACCACAACATCTTTGGAAGAACTCGAGGAACGTGTTCTCCAAGAACAGCATCAAGCCACTTTCCAGCAACTGCAGTGTTTAACACAACCAAATCTGCTGTAAGAGCAGCATCAACTGCTTATTGGCCCTTTGCCAAAATGACCTGTGCTCACTAACCTTAGTAAATAGTTCACTATATCATGAAATAGTTCATAGAAAATCAACACTTATGCTCACTAACCTTAGTAAAGAGAACAAGGGGTCCTTAAGCTCCAGACCAATTCACGTTGAACATGCTTCATACGATATGAATTACGATGTGTTAATTATTTAATGCTTGATATATATATAATATTTACTATCAAATGTAGCAAAAATAATAACAGATCAAATAGGATTGATAGAGAAAAGAAAAATAACTTCAAGAGCTTGAAAGGGACCTTCTAGAACAGAGTAATCTGAGAGAGCACTAGATTGGTACAAATACTTCGCCAGTTGTCGTACTTTGTACAAAATTGTGTATCTCAGCTACTATACCTGTGCAACGTCATATATATCGGTATTAATATAGCAAGATGAGAAAGTTATTTAAATTTTGAAGTCATATGTTTCCACTTTTTAACTATGCATTTGAAATCGTCTTCTTAGGAAAAAAGGGTTTGGCATGAAATCACTATTATCACTATTAAGATGAAGAAATTTAGACCCATATTTCTCCGGTTAAAACAATATATCATACTCATGTTTTCATGGTTGGCAACACCCCAGGTTGGCGCAGCAAATCACCTACCCACCCACCATTACAAGCGCTCTAAAACTAGTGGAAGAGTACACAATGCACTAATCACGCATGCCAAGCAAACTATTTATTTATGGCATAAAAATCATAAACTGAAGTTTGAAATCAATCAACATATTCTGATACGACCATAGTAAAACAAAATACCTATTGTTGCGATAATTAATTATTAAATTTGTTTCTCCCATAGTTGTTTTCCTTCAATGCTACTTTGAACTTTTCCTCTGGTAGGGGTAAGCAATCATCAAACACTTTGAAACGAACCTAAAAATAACATGCAAGATTAAAATTCTGCATGGAATAACCAAACTTGAATAGAACCTCAAATGGAAATCTCAATCTGAGAGATTTTTTATTGGCCCAATATCCAAAAAATGAGGCTACACATACAGTTTGTACAACTAAACTGATAAAAAATGAATACAAGCAGTAAAAATATATAAGCAACCATGCAATATGAATTCAGAGTAAAAACAGAGAAAATAAACCACGAATAAACCGACTTTGATTAAGGTACTACATGTGAATAAGCCACCTCATTTAATTTGCAACAGAACTGTACAGTTGAGTACACACTGCAAAGGAAGCATCTAACAGAATGACACCCTTAGACAGCAAAAAAGAATTTCTTTCCAGGCTATTGATGTTTAAATTTTTTGATGCAATACAAACTACTGTGGAATATAAATGCATGTTGAATACTCAAATAGAAAAATCATATACATGATGTACACATGCTAAAAATTAAATACATGTATTGCGCAATCATAATGCTGTGACTTGAGAAAACGAATATGTTTTACATTTCACTTCTGCAAGTTGATATAATTCAAAATAATAGGCCCTCTGTCATCATAAAATAGCATATATATATATATATTATATATATACACATACACACAAAAGGACGAATATTTTTTTTAGTGTTAATGAAAATTTCATGTTAGTCTGAAGTCAATCAGTTAAATTTAATGAGAGTAAATGGATCAAACGTGAACTATTTCATATGTTCATAATGCACAATTGAACAGGTTGCATTTATAATATATTTGCATGTAAGATATGGGCAAAAGCCAGTTTAAACAACTCAGATTCCTATACATTTCATGTTATTAGCTAGTCATGAAGGAATTAGATTTCTAAACTTAATGTTGAGGGGCAGGGCAAATATCTAAAAGTGTACATGTACTTTACATATTTCAGAGATGCCAGAGAACCAATGAAAGAAGAGCAGAATTACATCGATCGTTGGACAAACAGAGTAAATTAGGGTGTGTATGCTTATACGAAATCCATAAACTATTTATGATGTTCCAACAAATCTGCGATAGAATCCTCATCAGTGGCGGAAACTATTTCTTTTTCTGCAAATGTAACATGTTGTCTCTGCTTAAATGACGGAGAGCAAATTTTGTCTAAAAAGTAGCCGATAGGTTAATAAACATAAGTAATAAATGCTTAAGCCAGAATTATTACAAAATTTCAACTACATATTGTCACAATTTAAAGTTTACAAGGACAAGTTGCCATAGTTTAAACTTATCTATCTGAACGCTTTTTCCTTTTTACCATTCAATAAAAACTACTACAAAAGTCTAACTCAAACTCGCCTTTAAGTTAGTAATGAAAAGTTACCAAAACAAGCTCTTAAGTCCTTCAGATATCTATCTTACATACTTCCACAAATTTGATTATCATACATATTTAACTGATGGTCAGTTGGCCCATGGTTATAATAATAAATCCAATTAATGGCTAAGATAACTTCAAATGCTAGATATTGTATTTTGGTAAATACATGTTTACTTGGTAGCTGCTACATAATTATTACTGAAGATGACCATTTACATGATCAGCCCATGTACTGAGGAAAAAGTGAGGCAACATATCAAATGGAAGTTTACCATAAAAGCATCTTTTGCACTAGGCATTACATCAATCATATTGTTGGATGATGTATTCTCACTACTAGGCACTTCCCTCCTTTCCCAATTCGCAACAAGATATCTCATCCTCCCTATAAAGTTCAATAATGTGTTACATCATATATTGATTCTTACTTCTCAGCACATTCAAAGGAATCAATTACAATATTTCAGAAAATAAACACACACCTTGTAACACCCCACATCCGTTAGTGTCACTCACAAAGGGAATGCACTAAGTTCTGTGGAGCATTTAGGGTAAAAGATGCAGATAAATTACAAGACAGACAAAAAATTAAACAGCGGAAAATAAAACTTTACTTTATTGATAAGTAGTTTGTACAATGATTTCTTTACAATAACAGAGTATCATCTGTCTTACAAAATAAAGAAGCATGAAAATACATTTATATTCCCCAAATTTAGCAAGAGCCAGCCATAGCATCTAAAGGAGAATCCAAGCAAACTTCGACAAATCTTCAAGCTGGGAAAGAGTGGCAGTCCAACTTAACCTGAGCTAAACTATTCCCTCCTTTACTACCTGGGGGGGGGGGGGAAACGGAAGAAAAGAAGACGAAAGAAAAACAGAGTCAGACATAAAGCCTGAGTAAGTTCAGTAACTTCTAGCATGTGAACATGGAAACAAAATGACATGAATTAACTGAATACAAGATTACACCATGACGATAGGGTCAACAGGATTAGACAAGGTAATCACAGGATATGCTAAGATAAGACTAACTGGATATGCTTTAATACTTTCGCCGCTTCGCTGTCTCCTTGTTATACGGGTTTCGATATCTCTGCACCGCCTAACTAGTGTCCCAACTAGTAACGATAACGTGATCCCAATCCCTGTAGTTTCCATTTGCCATCAGGCGTCCATTTATTTATTTGTTACCCAGATTTAATCTAGGGTTTTCTATCAAGTGCTTTCTAGATTTAACTAGAGTTTACGCTATCTGCTGAACGCTTCTAGAGTTCAGGGTTTATGCCACCTAGTCCAACTAGGGATTACGCTACCTGTCGAACGATGCCCCCAAGTCTAGGACACACTACCTAGAGTGGTATATGTTCCTTCCCCACGCACGTATCGCGAATCGTTATCGCTTGTCTAGATGCACATGTCCTGTAATGTGCGGTCCGAGTCCTGTGACAGGGCAAATCAAGGAATACAGAACTCGGTCGGGAGCTTTCAGATATCTACCGATGCTGATGCTAAGGTCTGTTTTTATTCCAGTGGCTATGGTCCCACTTGACCCCTCCCTCAACTAATGAAAGGCACACCTTGTAAAATGAGAACTATACGCCGGCCCCCGGTGCCCCACTATCCTATGGCCATCCTCACCCATAACTAGATAGCAAGTATATGGTCTTTTGGAGTTCTCCGCCTTCCCGCTTCACGTATCTCGATTGACTGAAGATGGATGGTAGACGACGAGTCGCTATCACAGGGCTACCGTTTGCTCGTCGAATCACGCCGGTCCATCCTAGTCTTTAGGTTGCCATGTATTGCAACCAAGGCATACCCCTGGTTCTTCTACGCAGACCTTAACCTCCGTGGGCCCAGGCGGATCATCTGCAGCCTCACAGAGGGATACCAAGAGTACCCTCACGTCCCCTCGAAGCCTCGGGCTTCGTAACCCAATTCGTTGGAGCCTTCTTTCTATTCAGATGGACATTCACTCCTTCCCGTGTTATACTAAGAATTACTACTTAGTTTTACTAACTAAGATTTACCACTTAGTTTCCAGAATCGTTGTTTTCTTAACTAAGATTTTCTACTTAGTTCCCTTTCCCGTAAATTTGGATTGGTTAAGTGTCATTAGTCAATTCAAGCCAACTTAACCCTCTTCATTTACCCTGTTAAACTGGTTAAGTGTTGTCAGTAACTCATGTTGACTTAACCCTACCACAAACCAAGTTATATTGGTTAAGCATTTATTTCTTAACCCTACCCATTTACTCTGTGTTGGTTAAGTATTCCTTTTTAACTTAACCTGGCCCGTCTGTTTTAACTATCATGTTATTATTAATGGTTAAGTGTCAGTCTGAACCTAACCCCACCCATCAGTCTAGTTATCATGTTGAACTGGTTAAGTGTCTTAGTTAACTTAACCCTACTATTCTTGTTCTAGCTTTAACTAAATAAATTAAAGCCACTACCACTCACATTAGACAGGTATTGTTGCGAATACTGGATGTGCCGGTTGGTTCCAGGCAGGTTTACATCGCAACTCAGTCTAACCTCGGGTTAGGCATATTCGTGTTTTCTAAGTCCAAAGGGTTTCAACTTATTTTCAAATCAAGTTTTGAAAGTAACCATCCCGTTCGTCGGATCAGTTAGGGATAGCCAAGGAGAGCAGGAAACTTGTATTTTCCAAACTCAAGCCTAGACACTATCCTCTCTGTCACCCTAGAACTTTTTGGTGTGTCATTAAAAGAGATGCCGTTAATAAACCTTTAATTTTGTCTAAATTTACATTTCCTCTTTTAGGACAAATTCTATAAGTAAATTTATCCTAATTTACTTATTTCCCAATTACTCTTTTAATGTAAATTGTCAACATTTATTCTTATGGCCCATTTCCCCTTCTAAATTATATTTATGCTTTTTGGTATGTGGATTTTACCAAATTAAGTGTCACTAACCATGATTTTTCTAATCCTGACAGTTATTCTCAATTATGGCCAATTTCACATTTATGCCAATATACTTATCATGCCAAATTAGCTAATCTAATTCCGATTCAACATTCTAATTTACGTCAAACTAGACTTATTACTCTAGTTCACTATTCATGTAAATGCTAGATTTACATGTCAATACTAGATTCAAATTACACATCTTATAATTCATGTCAAATTTATCCAATTTGCATTTCTATGAACATGCCATAATACATGTTCCCAATTTATGCCAATTTCCTAGTTTATAACTATGTTTCTAGTAAATTTCATATTTTGCCCAAACTGCATTCCCACCGTTCGTATAATCGTGATTCAGTCTAGATTATAAATAAAGCTAGGCTCGTAGAAAATAGGGAATGAACCAAAGATGCTATGCAAAAGATAGACATACTAAATGGCATAAAAAGGGTTGAATAACGACGTCGGTTCAAGAACATGGGTAGACCTAACATAATAGGTAAATTCCCAAGGTCTAAAACCAAGAATAGACAGAATAAAGGCGTAGGTTCAAGAACATGGCTAGACCTAACTTAATAGGTAAATTCCCAAGGTCTAAAACCAAAGAACAGACAAGATAGATAATCGGGTTCACAGTCACAAAATTTTAAATACTTTCCTAGTCATGAACCATAGGTGCTTAATCACAGTTGTCCCATTTATGTCATAGACAATAGTTTTGCTTCCTAATCAAAGGTATAGGCTATAGTCATGGAAATAATTCTCATGGTCACAGTCACAGTCATAGGCAATGTCCATAGTCATAGGCAATGTTCGTAGTCTTAGGCAATGTTCATTGTCTTAGGCAATGTTCATAGTCAAAGAGGCATATGCTTCTAAGGTCCATAGTTTCATAGTTACAGTCTTATTTGTCCTCGAAATCATAACAGTTCTTAATTTGGTCCAAAGAAATAGGCACTGATTCAATAGAAAGAATTGGCATACTCTTTTATTCCTTTAATTTCATGTCATGAAAAGAGAAACGTTCAAATCTAGAAATAACTGACTTACAGAGATTAGATTAGAATAGAAAGATGGCGTTGCTATGATTCGTAGAAAAACGGTCGTTGCAGTCGTTCAAATCTTCACTTGAATTCTAGCTTGAATCTCCTCTTTGAAAGTCTTTGAGCAGCACCTCCTCGTCCTGATTTATTTTATATATATTGTTTTATTTATTATTTGATTAAGAGGAGGAGAGGAAGCCATGTTTACTAAGAATCTTTGCACATAAGGGTAGAGAAGAATTGTGAATAGAGAAGAAGACCAGGGCTGTTTATATAGTTGCTCAAGACCTTATCGTACATGCAGCGTTGAGTCAGCATTGAACCTAGTTAAGAAAATAGTCCAGGTTCGCAGATGAATCTAGCCAAATCTTATCGTACATGCAGTGCTAAGTCAGCATTGGGTCCCACAAGCTGTTTTGGCGCAGAAATTTGAATTTTGAACTTTTGAATTTCTGGAATTTATTTAACTGTTTTATTCACATGAAATATTCTTATATGTATACAATTCCTTTAACGACCATTTTACGCGTATATAAATATACGCACAACTTTCATTTTATTTTCAAAATTCAAACGATGTTGCACCTTTATTTAATTCTTGCCATATTTCATTTACTATAGCCTTATCTTAAATTTTATCTTTCGTATACATATATTTCTGCATATATATATATATATATATATATTCTCATGTATATACATATATTTTCTTTATTTCCTTATATGTACGTTCTTATCCTTTCAAATTTTGAATTTGTATATGTACATATATTTGCATGTTCAGTTGGCCCTCTTTAAAACAGAGATAAAAATTATGTTGTCACCGGGGTTCGAACCCCCGACCTCCATGTTATAAATCCAATGCCTTAACCAACTGAGCTACAAAGTCTTTTGTTAATAAGTCTTAGAACAATGATAATTATTGTTCTTTCCTTACTTCTCTTTTTCATGTTAGTTACAATACTTAAATTAAACCAATGCATGAATCTTTTTCTTTTAATGTTAATGCATTATGTTTGCAAATCAGTGCATGCAACATATTTACATCGCATGCAACCAATCTTTTCTTTTTTTTCATATATTAATTAATTTTCATTATACATCACCATATTAATCCTATCTGTGGATATATATACATTTTTAATTACATTAAAAATACGGGGTGTTACATTCTCCCCCACTTAAAAGGATTTCGTCCCCGAAATCTTCTAGTTAGGAAGAATGTGTTCTACCATCCAATCACCCATCTACTCAGCCATCCAATCACAGGCATCCATTGTCCTTAAAAGATTTCTAATGCTTTCATGTTCATATGCATAGTGTGTGTATATGTCTTTATCTACTGTAAAATCAGGCGGTCTACTGATTCAGTCGACCTCCTTAATGCGAATCATGTCGGTGCCATGCATCCAATCATGTATGCAAGCATCCCTAGTTACGTAAATACTACATGCGTGCACGGCCATTCATCCATATGCAACATCCATATGATAACATATCAGGCTCAACTTAAATACATATCTGCAAATGCAATATGAAAACGTCTGAACTGATCCAGTGTCTAATACGTATGCATATGCATTCACGAGCAACCATTAGCAACCACTTGCAACCACAAACCATAACATGTTTCAAACACATGTTTACATCCATTGGCTTCTAACTAAAGATCGATGATACGACCTAGGTGATACAGTTCGGAAAGAGAGAAACAATTATGCGTAAAGCTCCTACACAAAGAAATCAAGGATACACCCTTAAGAAAAAGGGTATGACGCTAGTATCTTGCCTTCTTGAGCTTTACTCCACTGTATCTTAACTAATTTAACTTCACGATTGTGAAGTTTCCGACCTCCAATTCCAAAATAAACAGATGTCAATCACGGTACCAAGTATACGTACTAAGATGATTAGAGGTTTCCCTCTTATCCGTCATGCCATAACTATAAGAGTCGAAAGGTCACCACGTGCTCTTTGGAGTGCCTACCACAACTATTCATCTCTCCCGCAAACCATCCAAACCGAACTCGACATTCCTCAAGTGCAAGCCCCAAAGGCCTAAACCAATATCAGACAAGCACCCAAGGAATATCTCCCCCGAATTTAGACGATCTACGTGAGATGATATAAGCAAACTCGATAGCTATTCTCAAATCCCTACTAATAAAAAATAAACTGGTTGGACCACCAATTGGATTTGAGACTCTAGTGGGATCTTTCTACTATACAAGTACTATGGTGCGGAGACCCAACTATGGAAGTGGATATGAACAAATGAGAAGCGCTAGAACCTAAGGAAATAGCACGAACAGAAAACTAGACTCTTCCAACCGGACTACCTTTCTCCTAGGTACGCTTGGTGGCGAAAGCATGTACTTGTCCTTCTGAAAATCTTGTCCTCGTTCTTGCCCTTGTCCTTAAGTATATGCCCTATCATACCCTAGTAAAGATACTTCCTCTTGTCTTAGGTTTTATAATTTCTTCTTCCTTCGTGTGCTAAGTCAACATCCACGAATTCCTCATCTTAGGGTTATGCTCCTTAGCCAAACTCCTCATCCCCTTCCGTGTGTAGTCATGTTGACAAATCTCTCGAAAACTGCCTCCATCGTCCGGAAAACCTTATAAGCTTTGAAAGAAAACTGCCCGTAGATGAAACAACTACGGCTATGGATGGAAGTCGGGCACAACTTTGCCCTTCGATGAGGTTACCTCCCAGAAAGCCAGGAGCCCCAGAGACTCAAGAAAGAAGGAGACAAGAATTTAAACAGAGGAAGAGAAGATAGTGCGTATGGTTTTGGGGAATATGTCTTTAAAACAAATCTTTTCTCTTGAAAATGCTTCTTTTAAAACCGTTTTGAAAATGATTTTTCAAATCTTTTATCTGATCTGGTAACCTTCAGCTCTGATACCACGTGTAACACCCCACGTCCGTTAGTGTCACTCACAAAGGGAATGCACTAAGTTCTGTGGAGCATTTAGGGTAAAAGATGCAGATAAATTACAAGACAGACAAAAAATTAAACAGCGGAAAATAAAACTTTACTTTATTGATAAGTAGTTTGTACAATGATTTCTTTACAATATCAGAGTATCATCTGTCTTACAAAATAAAGAAGCATGAAAATACATTTATATTCCCCAAATTTAGCAAGAGCCAGCCATAGCATCTAAAGGAGAATCCAAGCAAACTTCGACAAATCTTCAAGCTGGGAAAGAGTGGCAGTCCAACTTAACCTGAGCTAAACTATTCCCTCCTTTACTACCTGGGGGGGGGGAACGGAAGAAAAGAAGACGAAAGAAAAACAGAGTCAGACATAAAGCCTGAGTAAGTTCAGTAACTTCTAGCATGTGAACATGGAAACAAAATGACATGAATTAACTGAATACAAGATTACACCATGACGACAGGGTCAACAAGATTAGACAAGGTAATCACAGGATATGCTAAGATAAGACTAACTGGATATGCTTTAATACTTTCGCCGCTTCGCTGTCTCCTTGTTATACGGGTTTCGATATCTCTGCACCGCCTAACTAGTGTCCCAACTAGTAACGATAACGTGATCCCAATCCCTGTAGTTTCCATTTGCCATCAGGCGTCCATTTATTTATTTGTTACCTAGATTTAATCTAGGGTTTTCTATTAAGTGCTTTCTAGATTTAACTAGAGTTTACGCTATCTGCTGAACGCTTCTCGAGTTCAGGGTTTATGCCACCTAGTCCAACTAGGGATTACGCTACCTGTCGAACGATGCCCCCAAGTCTAGGACACACTACCTAGAGTGGTATATGTTCCTTCCCCACGCATGTATTGCGAATCGTTATCGCTTGTCTAGATGCACATGTCCTGTAATGTGCGGTCCGAGTCCTGTGACAGGGCAAATCAAGGAATACAAAACTCAGTCGGGAGCTTTCAGATATCTGCCGATGCAGATGCTAAGGTCTGTTTTTATTCCAGTGGCTATGGTCCCACTTGACCCCTCCCTTAACTAATGAAAGGCACACCTTGTAAAATGAGAACTATACGCCGGCCCCCGGTGCCCCACTATCCTATGGCCATCCTCACCCATAACTAGATAGCAAGTATATGGTCTTTTGGAGTTCTCCACCTTTCCGCTTCACGTATCTCGTTTGACTAAAGATGGATGGTAGACGACGAGTCGCTATCACAGGGCTACCGTTTGCTCGTCGAATCACGCCGGTCCATCCTAGTCTTTAGGTTGCCATGTATTGCAACCAAGGCATACCCCTGGTTCTTCTACGCAGACCTTAACCTCCGTGGGCCCAGGCGGATCATCTGCAGCCTCACAGAGGGATACCAAGAGTACCCTCACGTCCCCTCGAAGCCTCGGGCTTCGTAACCCAATTTGTTGGAGCCTTCTTTCTATTCAGACGGACATTCACTCCTTCCCGTGTTATACTAAGAATTACTACTTAGTTTTACTAACTAAGATTTACCACTTAGTTTCAAGAATCGTTGTTTTCTTAACTAAGGTTTTCTACTTAGTTCCCTTTCCCGTCAATTTGGATTGGTTAAGTGTCATTAGTCAATTCAAGCCAACTTAACCCTCTTCATTGACCCTGTTAAACTGGTTAAGTATTGTCTGTAACTCATGTTGACTTAACCCTACCACAAACCAAGTAATATTGGTTAAGTATTTATTTCTTAACCCTACCCATTTACTCTGTGTTGGTTAAGTATTCCTTTTTAACTTAACCTGGCCCGTCTGTTTTAACTATCATGTTATTATTAATGGTTAAGTGTCAGTCTGAACCTAACCCCACCCATCAGTCTAGTTATCATGTTGAACTGGTTAAGTGTCTTAGTTAACTTAACCCTACTATTCTTGTTCTAGCTTTAACTAAATAAATTAAAGCCACTACCACTCACATTAGACAGGTATTGTTGCGAATACTGGATGTGCCGGTTGGTTCCGGGCAGGTTTACATCGCAACTCAGTCTAACCTCGGGTTAGGCATATTCGTGTTTTCTAAGTCCAAAGGGTTTCAACTTATTTTCAAATCAAGTTTTGAAAGTAACCATCCCGTTCGTCGGATCAGTTAGGGATAGCCAGGGAGAGCAGGAAACTTGTATTTTCCAAACTCAAGCCTAGACACTATCCTCTCTGTCACCCTAGAACTTTTTGGTGTGTCATTAAAAGAGATGCCGTTAATAAACCTTTAATTTTGTCTAAATTTACATTTCCTCTTTTAGGACAAATTCTATAAGTAAATTTATCCTAATTTACTTATTTCCCAATTACTCTTTTAATGTAAATTGTCAACATTTATTCTTATGGCCCATTTCCCCTTCTAAATCATATTTATGCTTTTTGGTATGTGGATTTTACCAAATTAAGTGTCACTAACCATGATTTTTCTAATCCTGACAGTTATTCTCAATTATGGCCAATTTCACATTTATGCCAATATACTTATCATGCCAAATTAGCTAATCTAATTCCGATTCAACATTCTAATTTACGTCAAACTAGACTTATTACTCTAGTTCACTATTCATGTAAATGCTAGATTTACATGTCAATACTAGATTCAAATTACACATCTTATAATTCATGTCAAATTTATCCAATTTGCATTTCTATGAACATGCCATAATACATGTTCCCAATTTATGCCAATTTCCTAGTTTATAACTATGTTTCTACTAAATTTCATATTTTGCCCAAACCGCATTCCCACCGTTCGTATAATCATGATTCAGTCTAGATTATAAATAAAGCTAGGCTCGTAGAAAATAAGGAATGAACCAAAGATGCTATGCAAAAGATAGACATACTAACTGGCATAAAAAAGGTTGAATAACGACGTCGGTTCAAGAACATGGGTAGACCTAACTTAATAGGTGAATTCCCAAGGTCTAAAACCAAGAATAGACAGAATAAAGGCGTTGGGTCAAGAACATGGGTAGACCTAACTTAATAGGTAAATTCCCAAGGTCTAAAACCAAAGAACAGACAAGATAGATAATCGGGTTCACAGTCACAAAATTTTAAACACTTTCCTTGTCATGAACCATAGGTGCTTAATCACAGTTGTCCCATTTATGTCATAGACAATAGTTTTGCTTCCTAATCAAAGGTATAGGCTATAGTCATGGAAATAATTCTCATGGTCACAGTCACAGTCATAGGCAATGTCCATAGTCATAGGCAATGTTCATAGTCTTAGGCAATGTTCATAGTCTTAGGCAATGTTCATAGTCTTAGGCAATGTTCATAGTCAAAGAGGCATATGGTTCTAAGGTCCATAGTTTCATAGTTACAGTCTTATTTGTCCTCGAAATCATAACAGTTCTTAATTTGGTCCAAAGAAATAGGCACTGATTCAATAGAAAGATTTGGCATACTCTTTTATTCCTTTAATTTCATGTCACGAAAAGAGAAACGTTCAAATCTAGAAATAACTGACTTACAGAGATTAGATTAGAATAGAAAGATGGCGTTGCTATGATTCGTAGAAAAACGGTCGTTGCAGTCGTTCGAATCTTCACTTGACTTCTAGCTTGAATCTCCTCTTTGAAAGTCTTTGAGCAGCACCTCCTCGTCCTGATTTATTTTATATATATTGTTTTATTTATTATTTGATTAAGAGGAGGAGAGGAAGCCATGTTTACTAAGAATCTTTGCAGCATAAGGGTAGAGAAGAATTGTGAATAGAGAAGAAGACCAGGGCTGTTTATATAGTTGCTCAAGACCTTATCGTACACGCAGCGCTGAGTCAGCATTGAACCTAGTTAAGAAAATAGTCCAGGTTCGCAGATGAATCTAGCCAAATCTTATCGTACATGCAGTGCTAAGTCAGCATTGGGTCCCACAAGCTGTTTTGGCGCAGAAATTTGAATTTTGAACTTTTGAATTTCTGGAATTTATTTAACTGTTTTATTCACATGAAATATTCTTATATGTATACAATTCCTTTAACGACCATTTTACATGTATATATATACGCACAACTTTCAATTAATTTTCAAAATTTAAACGATGTTGCACCATTATTTAGTTCTTGCCATATTTCATTTACTATAGCCTTATCTTAAATTTTATCTTTCGTATACATATATTTCTGCATATATATATATATATTCTCATGTATATACATATATTTTCTTTATTTCCTTATATGTACGTTCTTATCCTTTCAAATTTTGAATTTGTATATGTACATATATTTGCATGTTCAGTTGGCCCTCTTTAAAACAGAGATAAAAATTATGCTGCCACCGGGGTTCGAACCCCCGACCTCCATGTTACAAATCCAATGCCTTAACCAACTGAGCTACAAAGTCTTTTGTTAATAAGTCTTAGAACAATGATAATTATTGTTCTTTCCTTACTTCTCTTTTTCATGTTAGTTACAATACTTAAATTAAACCAATGCATGAATCTTTTTCTTTTAATGTTAATGCATTATGTTTGCAAATCAGTGCATGCAACATATTTACATCGCATGCAACCAATCTTTTCTTTTTTTTCATATATTAATTAATTTTCATTATACATCACCATATTAATCCTATCTGTGGATATATATATACATTTTTAATTACATTTAAAATACGGGGTGTTACACACCTTCTCCTTGAGCTTCTGCAGTAGGCCTGGATTTACGTGCACGTGTTGATACAAATCAACTTTCAGCGTATAAAATCAATTTTCTACAATTAAGATTCACTTTTCTTTTACAGTCAAAATTTCATTTCATTCTTTGTTTTTTGTTTTACATCCATTTCGCTGTGAGAACTAGAGGTCATCCTCCAATTAGTGAGCAAATACACTATGAGACCAAGGAATGGATATAAAACATGAAAAAGGCTATACAGCGGTATAGGATCGTGTAGTATGGAGAATATGATGTAGAGTATATAATAGAATAGTAAGCAGTAAATCACACAGTCGATTTATACTGGTTCGGACCACTGTCCTACGTCCAGTCCCAGACTCACTTCTGGAATTTCTCTAACACTAAAACCCTCACTTCACCCGGAGGAATAGGTTCACAATTACCCGAACAACTGAACGGGATTTCTTGCCTCAACCACTGAAGAAGTCTTCACTAATACAGAATAATTGTTGACTCTTTTGTGTTCTTGATAACACGGATTGTCGAATATTAAGTACACCCTTCCTATAACCTTTCCTTGATGATAATCGTGAAGTGCGTGAAGGAATATGGAAGTTTAAAAGTCTCGAGTATGAAAATAGATCACTTTAGAATTTAGAGAGCTTTTGTATAAGATAGAGAGAATTAGAATAAAAATCGGTTATTGGAACAATTAATCAACCCTCTATTTATAATATATAAAAAGATACAACTGATCACGAAAGGTTTTGATGAAGAGATATGGATTAAATAGTTGTATCTCTTCATAAAGAATGCAACTCTTCGGAATTCAGGTGTCTGAAATTAAAATTCAGATGTCTGTTTATTTTAAAAATCAAATCAGAAAGGAAATAGTGTATTTCGGGGGCATTTCAGACGTCTGAAATATATCAACCAGACGTCTGAATATTGTATAACAATATTCTGTTTCAGCAAACAGACGTCTGAATTTTTCAGACCAGACGTCTGTTTTCTGTTTCTTGCCTATTCCTTGCCTTATTTAAATTAGAAAACTATATGTATATAAAACGTATGTGTGTGTATAATCATCAAGGAAGACTTTAACATATAAATCTAGGACTAACAGACTCTTACAACTTATTTAATCTTCAATTATAGCTCTTGAATCTGTTGTTGAGTATCTTCCTGCAAGACAAAGTTTAGTCGATAATAATATATATGTACATGTATAGTTGTCATAATCAAAACGCCATATAGCGAGATCCAACATTCTCCCCCTTTTTGATAATGACAACTGTATATGTAACTCCACCGTCAATATGTCAATATGCATATATTATTATATATTTCTCTTTTTGATACCCATGTACCTGCAGGTTTGCTTAAACGTTCTTTGGTATAATTGTATAGTTGTTGTCATCAAAATCCAACAATAGAGTTTCTAACATTCTCCCCCTTTTTGATGATGACAACTATACAATTTAAAAATATATTCTTTCTATAACATCTTCCTCTTAGTATAATATCTCCCTCTATCAATATACACATGAATTTCTCCCCTTTTGTCATTATCAAAAAGTATGAGGGAATGTAATAAATATCGTCGTCTTCTCTTTATTTTCTTCCCCTGAATGTGTGATATATGAATATTCCTCCCCCTAAGTATGTGACTATTATTTTCCCAAATTCCCTGATTTAGCTTTGAGCTCAGTTTTCAAAGATATTAGAGATACTGAAATACCCTCCTTTTTGTTGTGGTGTACCTGCAACAAATATTATATATATACTTTGGTACCCACTTTCTCTGTTAGGGTCCAGGGGTTAGAGAGAAGGTAACCATACCCAAGAGGGTGTAATGGAACCTTTAAAAATAAAATTTTCATTATTAACTACTGAATTAAAATAATCATCTATATATATTTCTCTGTTTTTCCAATTTACGGGAACCCAAATACTTAGATAATTTCTATTAATATTTCCTTTTGTACTTCTATTATAAATGTTTCTAGTCATAGAAGCATTTGAATTTCTATAGAAATTTGATCTTCGAGTTACACGTGCTTTAGTACTAGCAGTTAAATTTTTGTAATACATGAAAGAATATCTTATACTAGTTCTATGATTAGTTTTAATATACCCTAAGCCGCTTTTATCGTGTAAAGGTCTAGAGCAAGATAAAATACCATTTAAATCATTTTGACCTTTATTAAATTTTGCGAACTTATTTGTACATTTTTCAAATTTGATTCCAAAATCGCGATTGAAATTTTCAAAAGAAGTCTTGCAATCTTTTAAACCAATTTTCTTTTTTAATTCAGAATTCTCCCTTTTTAAAGTTCTATTCTCATTTTCGAGACGACAAATTTGAGATTCTAAATTAACTAAAGAAGAGTGTAATTTTTCAAAATTTTCTTTCGAATCAGACGTTTCATTTTGCAAAATATTATTATAAACCTTTGAAAACTCATATTCTTTAGATAATTTTAAATTCTTTTCAGTTAAAGCACCATTCTCTTTTTCAAGAGACGAAACTAAAGAATTATAATTATTTAAAGAACCTTCTAATGATTCATTTCTATTTTTCAAGAGATCGATTTCCTTTAAAAGAACACTGTTTTTATCTTTTAGTCGCCCATTTTCTTTTTGAAGGAAATCTTTTTGAAAAACAAGCTCTTCTAAGGTATTTTCAAAACATTTGGCTTGTTTGACTAAAAAATTGTTTTCTTCTTTTAATTTGGAATTTTCTTGCTCACAATCTTTAGACTTGGCTAAAATAATTGCATTAAGTTTACCCAAACTTTTAAAATCTTTTAATAATTTTTCGTGGTCTAATAAAAGATCTTTATATAATGAATCCTCACATACCGATTGTGATCTCACTTTAGCCATTAAACATTTTCTCTCTTGCTTCGTTGCTTCTGCTTTGTTGTTCTTCCACTTTCTAATGCCTTTACTAGATTTCTTTATTGCCATTTATTCTAGGATGTTGTTACGATCTCTAGAATACCAAGCTCTGATACCAGTTGAAAGAGGCTATGCAGCGGTATAGGATCGTGTAGTATGGAGAATATGATGTAGAGTATATAATAGAATAGTAAGCAGTAAATCACACAGTCGATTTATACTGGTTCGGACCACTGTCCTACGTCCAGTCCCAGACTCACTTCTGGAATTTCTCTAACACTAAAACCCTCACTTCACCCGGAGGAATAGGTTCACAATTACCCGAACCACTGAACGGGATTTCTTGCCTCAACCACCGAAGAGGTCTTCACTAATACAGAATAATTGTTGACTCTTTTGTGTTCTTGATAACACGGATTGTCGAATATTAAGTACACCCTTCCTATAACCTTTCCTTGATGATAATCGTGAAGTGCGTGAAGGAATATGGAAGTTTAAAAGTCTCGAGTATGAAAATAGATCACTTTAGAATTTAGAGAGCTTTTGTATAAGATAGAGAGAATT
The DNA here is from genome assembly GCA_030737875.1 of Allium sativum. NCBI lineage: Eukaryota > Viridiplantae > Streptophyta > Magnoliopsida > Asparagales > Amaryllidaceae > Allium > Allium sativum. Next base: position 676,168,843 of record CM060926.1, on the reverse strand, counting down.
AGAATACAAATCGGTTATTGGAACAATTAATCAACCCTCTATTTATAATATATAAAAAGATACAACTGATCACGAAAGGTTTTGATGAAGATATGGATTAAATAGTTGTATCTCTTCATAAAGAATGCAACTATTCGGAATTCAGATGTCTGAAAATAAAATTCAGATGTTTGTTTATTTTAAAAATCAAATCAGAAAGGAAATAGTGTATTTCGGGGGCATTTCAGACGTCTGAAATATATCAACCAGACGTCTGAATATTGTATAAAAATATTCTGTTTCAGCAAACAAACGTCTGAATTTTTCAGACCAGACGTCTGTTTTCTGTTTCTTGCCTATTCCTTGCCTTATTTAAATTAGAAAACTATATGTATATAAAACGTGTGTGTGTTTAATCATCAAGGAAGACTTTAACATATAAATCTAGGACTAACAGACTCTTACAACATATTTAATCTTCAATTATAGCTCTTGAATCTGTTGTTGAGTATCTTCCCGCAAGACAAAGTTTAGTCGATAATAATATATATGTACATGTATAGTTGTCATAATCAAAACGCCATATAGCGAGATCCAACATTCTCCCCCTTTTTGATAATGACAACTGTATATGTAACTCCACCGTCAATATGTCAATATGCATATATTATTATATATTTCTCTTTTTGATACCCATGTACCTGCAGGTTAGCTTAAACGTTCTTTGGTATAATTGTATAGTTGTTGTCATCAAAATCCAACAATAGAGTTTCTAACAAAACAGACCAGTCACCCATCTTTGAAAGAAGCAATAGTTTGACAGCTTATGCATCCTTGTTACAAATTACATGAATCTCTTTAAAAGTTATCGCTATTCACCATGTTCAAACAAGTAAAAGCGTATATATGGTAATATCAAAATAGACCTAAAGTAAATGTTCATATAGACTAGTTAAGTGTATATATGGCACTTAACATCAGCAAATTGAATCACAAACTTAAAAATAGATAGACTTTACAAGAGATAATATAATATTTCTGAGTATAATTTAACCAAACAATTATACATGTACTCACGTACTCGATTTTGATTTAGATATGCAGTAGAAGTCGGAGCATCAAGCGGACGTGACGCAGATGGAAAGGCAGCAGGCGATTTGCAATGTTGTAGCGCAGTTCAAATGCGATTCTTGTTGAACCCTAGATCTATGCAGAAGAACTGAACGAAACAAATAGAACGCTGAATTGATCTAAATAAATAAATTAAAGCAAGGAGACTGTTACCTGGATCGATAAAATCAACGGACGGAATGGGAGTAGAGATAAGAAAGAAGGAGTAGCCTTGATTCGTCTTCATTAAAAATATTTTGAGCCAGACAATTTTAGGAGGAGGCAATTTTTGTTATTGCAGTAGTTAGAGATGGGAGAAAAGTGGGTAGATAACATGGATGAGGGAGGGAAGTTTGCTTGTGGGTGGAAGAAGTTAGGTGTCCTCCCAGATCTAAAGTAGATAAGGGAGCAAGAAGAGGAGTAGCCGAACTGGGAAAGAGTGGAAAATAGGTGGTCAAGTTATTTTGGACCATGCGAAATTATTTTCAGAGGGCGGGAATGCGAATTTTGTTTTCCACGTTCATATCGGGAATGAAGACAACTTTGTTTGCATTTGCGAATAAACGCCACTGATTTTTGCAACAAAAAATCATTTTTCTTGTAGTTAGGGCAGTCAATGGGTCGGGTTGGGCCGGGTTCGAGTCGGGTGAAGTCGTGTTCGGGTTGAGTTCAGGTCGTGTCAGCTCAACCCATTTATTAAACATGTCGGTTTCGGGTTGACCCATTTATAATCGTGCGGGTTTCGGGTTTGATTCGTGTAACCGTTAAGAAAAATATTTGAATAAAAAGATGAAAACATGAAAAAAGGATGTTGTCGTCATTCTCTTGTTGCAATCTAAGATGAGAATAAAAATGTAAAAATTTGTTAATGTGGGAATAAACATGAAAACGTGAAGGAGTGAATTAGTGAAGAGGTAGAACGGCAGAAATTAGAATGACTGAATGAGTGGCGGCTTGGTAATTGGTAAATTAGGGTAAAGTGGCAAATGGGTAGTGGACTGGGCTGGGGATATGTTTTGTAGATTGTAGAGTAATAAAAATATGTTTATATTAAATGGGTCATAACAGGTCAGAAACGGGTTCACGGGTCGGGTCGACTCGTTTATTAAACGGGTCAGAGCGGGTTGACCCAAAATTGACCCGTTTATAAATGGGTCGGGTCGGGTTTTTTTCGTGTGGGTTACGAGTCGTGTTTCGGATCGTGTTAGAAATTGACGGCCCTACTTGTAGTGGCAGTTGATTACTTCACCAAATGGGCAGAAGCCGATGCTCTCGTCACGATCACCTCCAAGAAGGTAATCAAATTCGTCGTCTGCAACATCATCACCCGGTACGGGGTCCCCTATACCATCATCTGCGACAATGGAACCCAATTTGAGAAAACAAAGTTCAAGACCATCTGTCAGCGGCACAACATCGAAAAGAGATTCTCAGCGGTAGCTCACCCTCAAGCTAATGGGCAAGTCGAGGTTGTTAACAAAGTGATCAAATCCATCATCAAGAAGCATCCAGAAAAGGCCAGAGGCATGTGGGCAGACGAACTCCCTCTGCCCCTATGGGCCTACCGGACCACACATAAGTCTGTAATCGGACACACGCCATTCTCCCTTGCCTATGGATCCGAAGTCGTCATCCCTATTTTTGCTCAAGCTTCAGTCTCACTGAGTTACCTACTATGATCCGAAAACCAATCAAGATTTGCTTTTGGAATCGCTTGATTTACTCAAGGAAAAAGGAACGAAGCTGAACTCAGAGCTGCTGCCCAGCGACAACGAGTACCCCGGTACTTCAACTCCAGAGTCCGCCATAAGGACCTTGACATCGTCAACCTCGTCCTAAAACGGGTTTTCCCCCACCGACTAGCCTCGGTCCTCGCTGGGAAGGCCCGTACATCATACAACGGAGGCTCAGCAATGGAACTTACAAACTTGCAACCGTGGACGGAGCCGAGCTTCCAAGGGCATGGAACAACGAACATCTACAGAGCTACTTTACATAACTTAGTGTATAGTTGTTTATGCTTTCCAATGATGCTTTGTTTTCTTGCAATTCAAGGCATTGTAAAGGCTATTACTGCCAAAGTTATCGGTAGAAATGATGTTCAGTTTCTTGTGTCCCTTTCGTGTTTACTCCTTGCTTACTCTGTGCATGACATGTTTGATTGACTGTCACAGCTGGCTTACGTATAAACATTCGATCGCCGCATCGGTACCCCGAGCACGGGAGCTGATGCCGCCATCCAAACCTCGAGCCGACACTGAGGACAATCACCACTGGCATCGATCGGTACCCCGAGCACGGGAGCCAGCATCGCTACTCGAGTCCCCGGTCCACGACGCAACCGAGTATAAATAACCTCTAACTCGAATCTCGCCCTAACACCGAGACCGAGGATAAATTGTTCCGCTCTCAAGTCCCAGGACTTAGGGGAATCCCATCAGCCAACCTAACGTGAGACTAACTACTTGCATGGCTTCATCCGACCCCTCGGGTCAGGATCCGGGCGTCTGCCTAATCTCGGCACAGCACCGAGACTGAGCTTAAATCGTTTTCCTCCCCTAAGCCCCAGGGCTTGGGGAAGCCCATCGGCCACGATCTGACCCTACGGGCAGAAGATCCGGGCATACTCAGGTGAATAAACGATGCCCTCGCTCTTAACCCGAATGAACGACGGAAGAGCCAAAAGCCAAATGAATCGCAATGTCCTAGTCTTCACTCTACTTCGGACAAACTCCGGGCAGCCCAAGGCAGATGGCTTCTGGCCTAGTTCATGGTGTTCCGTGGGATTCCTTAGATGAAGGAGACTCCCCACGAACGCTACTAGCGCTCGATCTCCACACAACTAGAAATGACCCAGGGCGAGATCTCTGATCATATTTTTGTTAGTGTAACTATAAGTAAGCTTGTGCAAGTACAGGACGCTGGAAATCATGAGAAGAACATTCAAAAACTTAACATGAAATGCGATTTTTACTAATTACTATTTCCTTTCACATACACAAAACAAACTATATGTCTAATATATATTTTTTTCTAACGACAGGGTGTACATGAAAACCACCACGTCATTAAGGACCAAAAGCGAGGGCCACACTCGCATATACTATCAGTCTACCTAACCAAAATATCTATAATTTTTATAACAATTACTGATGCTACTCATCCCTCTTCTTTCTTTTCTTTTCCTGTGCAGGTTCGGCACTAAGCAGGTCACCATCAGTGATGGACCCCTTTCGGCACTAAGCGGGTCACCATCAGTGACGGACCCCTTCCTTCCAGATCCGCATCCGCCTTCTCCTCGTCTGCTCTTCATACAAGTAACAGACTCACGAGGCATCAATGTGCGCCTCCCTTCATCATCCTTGCCACTTGTAACCACCGTGACCTCCCCGAACGCAATACATTACAGCAGCTTAAGCGCGATGTCATAAGCAAGAACCGACATAGCCTCAGTTTCTCCTTGAGCCTCCAACTCCGCTTTCTTATTGGCATCTTTTGGCAGCTTTCTGATCAACTAGCCATCGACACTATTCTCGGATCCGACCGTGGTTACGACGTAATTGGGTTGGATACTGGCGACTTGACCATATGTCAACATCTTAAGTGCACATCCGAGCAGTCAGTCCGAAGAAGTTCATTTCTCAAATGTTGCGCCGATTGATTGTATTACGTTCGACTTCAATTACAATCCAACCATGCAACGTCATACAACGATCCGAACTTGCTAGCTAGTTCTTGGTATCAAACAGAATCTAGAAGGTACGCAGGCCTAGGGGCAGCCTTCTACCGATTATCGCATGAGCCTGGCCATCGCAGGACCCGAGGCGGATCATCTTTAGTTCCGGCACTGGCATCATCTTCGTTGCAACCCTCAGAGCCACCATCTTGAGAGCACCTCCACCTCACGAAAAGGCAGTCCAGAACCAAAGTTTAGGCCTATGAAGTTTTCAACTTTCCATTAGTACCGATACTCCACAAAAGAAAACATTACGAAATGCGATGGCAACCTTTAGCCTCATGGCTATCATCAACCACCGGGTAGAAACTCGTAACCCACCGGGTAGAAATTGGTACCCCATCGAGTAGGAAATTTGTACCCCACCGGGTACGAATTTCGTACCCTGTAACACCCCACGTCCATTAATGTCACTCACTAAGGGAATGCATTAACTTTCATGGAGCGTTATAAGAGTATAGAACTGAACAACACAAGACAGATATATAAAATGGTACTTAAAAATTCAAAATTTATTCATTGCGGGGGAAAAGCAAAACATGCTTGATTACAACATCAAAACCATATACTAAAGCCAAGTACACAAATATCCATCTTGAACAAAATTATTATCAGAGTACATAAAAGAAAAACCATAATCCCTCTCCAAATAGCCATAATGAAAAAGAGATAAAGCTAAGAGTTACTTTCAACACTTCCAATCACTTCAAGAAGAAATAAATCCGAGTCAAGCTTCACTAATCCCACCCTAAGGACCTCCGGGGGGGGGGGAGAAAGAAAAGAGGCGAAACAAACAGGGTCAGACATAAAGTCTGGCAAGTCCAGTGACTTTAACAATATAATTAGTAAAGTAACAGGATAAGAACATAAACTGGATATAAGAGATGACTGTAACATAAGCGGATATGACAAGGTAAGCAAGATAGAACATCGACTGTGCTCCTAACCACTATAAGATATGCTCTGCACTGCACCAACATACCAGTTACATACTAAAAGATGATCCCTTCCTACTAATTATAATAATGGTAGCTTCGTGTACTCCTAGCTTCTCTCGTAGGTGCCCACTTGCTTCTACCACCACTAGTTGCACCCACTACCCTCCCCATTCGATCGACTTCCTAACTCGTAGATACCTATGTTGGTCCCACAATAGGGTGTATCACTCCCTAAGGTGACAACCCCGATACTACTGAAATGCACAGCTTATACCTACACGATGCAACAGCGTCTTACCTACCATCCCGGACCCACGCACGCACATGACTCTGTTGGACTTGCACTATCATTGCTAACTCTTTATTGACCTCTTACAATCAACGCCAGTAAGCTTGTCCCTGTCCTCGACCTAGTTCGAGCTCATATAGATACTAAAATGGGTTATTGGTTGAAAAAAGGTCCACATACTTGACACAAGCTTCCCTCTTAAGCTTAGTCCCCACTAGGAATTCCCACTTAACCCCTTTTTATCCCCATGTCTTATCACATGTCTCATCTTGGTTAAGTGCTTTTATTATGTTTCATATGCTACCCAAGTTACCCACTTAACCCTTTATTATTCCCCTGTCTTACCACATGTCTTATCTTGGTTAAGTGTTCATTAATTCATTATAACCGTAATCTTGCAAGACCTCCCACATTAGATTACCGTTTGCGATTGCTGGATATGTCGGGCGGTTCCGGGTAGGCTTATACTGCAATCCGAATCTAACCTCGTGTCTTTGCATTATTACGCATCTAATTTCTTCCTTTGACCTCTCACATTAGATTATCGTGCGGTTCCGGGCAGGCTTATACCGCAATCCGAATCTAAACTCGTGTCTTAGGCGTTCATTTTTTACTTTCTTGATTCAAGTCCCAATTTCAAATCTTGGATTATAATATATTCCAATTACCCATAATTTCCAATCTAAATTATGTTTATAATTTTAATCCAAATTATGCCTATAATCTCATGTGTACAAGTTATACCAAATTATGCCCAAACCAATTTCCATAGCTATCAACAATTTATGCCAAATCTCATTTTATTACATATTTCCCAAACTTTTCCCAATCATCCCGACGTTATTCATACATAGATCTCAACGTAATATGCTTAGGCTCGAAGTTAACCTAATCTCAAAAGGAAAAAAGGAAACGAAGAAGGGAAGAGAATCAAACATCAAAATTGGCATAATCATATAAATAGGCATGTGAAATGAATAACGATAAAATAGATCAGACAAGCATATGATAATAGCAATTAGGTACGAATCTGAAGGATAACAAATTACAAAACTTGATACGATTCATCTTATTTACAGGCATATACATTAGATCCAATTTACAATCCTATCACGATTACTTTTTAATTTAATTATATGTGAAAGTGACATAAACTCACAGCGATACAATTCTTAGAAAAGAGAATTAGGCGTTGTTGTAGCAAATCTGATCTTGAATAACCTCTTCTTTGATTGTTGAAGAAGAAAAGCTAAATTAATTTAAGTTGGAGCAGCAGCATGGAGGCGCCATGGATTAGGGTTGAATGAGATTAGGGTTAGGTTTAGGTGTTTATTTATAGATGTATTAGGTGAATTAGGACCTTTAGATTAAATTAGAGACCATCAGAACTACTCAGATTAAAAAGACATGTCATCAGGGAACTGTCCAGAATTCTCCAGATATGGGCTCGGCTTGGGCGCACTTCCCAGGTGTGCCAGTGCATTTTTGTTCTGGCGCACTTCACAAGTGTGCCAGTTATTCTGGCCCATTTCCTGATTGTTTTGCCAAACTTCTATCGTCCATAACTCCTTCATACGGTATCCATTTTACGCAAACTTAGACCCTATCTCAAGCAGAATTCCGAGACGAACGCAATGGCATAACCCATTTTTACTTAATTCTTCTTCTAAAAATTAAGTATTCTTAAATTTGTTAGATTTAATATTTTAAAATTACGGGGTGTTACATTCCCTCTACTTAAAGGATTTCGTCCCCAAAATCTCCAAGTTAAGAAGAATGTATATCCTACCATCCATCATCTATCTACTCATCCATCAATCACGGGCGTCCATTGTCCTTAAAAGATTTCTAATGCTTTCATGAACATATGCAAAGTGTGTGTATATGTCCTTATCCTAATGCAAAATCGGGCGGTCTAATGATTTAGTTGACCTCCTTAATGCAAAACATGATAGTGTCATGCGTCTATTATGTATGCAAAAGAATCCTAATGATACATATCATTTCTATATGAGTGCATAACCATTCATCCAAATGCAACATCCATATGATAACGCATTCAATATACATCCATTAATTTAAATATGCACACTCATCCATATGCAATATAAAAGTGACTGAGCCGATCTAGTGCCTAATGTGTGTGTAAATGCATCCACGAGCAACCACTAGCAAACACTTACATCCACTAAACATAACATGTCTCAAACACATGTTTACAACCATAGGATTTTCTACCTAAAGGTCAAAGATATAATCGAGAGGATACACTAAACGATAGAGCAAGTATAAACAAAGCATTAGAAAAAAGAGAAGTTAAGAACATACCCTCAAAAAGGAAAGGGTACGACGCACGTATCTTGTCTTCCGTTTCCCAAGTCGCGTCTCCTTGATCATCTCCCCATTGGACTTTAACCAACTTGACCTCTTGGTTGCGTAATTTCTTGACCTCCGATCCAAGGATGCATGTAGGAACTCGTCTAATCGTGGCATCTCGCTCTACTTCCACTTCTCCAAGCATGCTCGGCTCTACTACTTCCACGGTATCATGTAAACACTTCCTCAAATGCGACACATGAAATACGTCATGAACACAACAAAGCTTCTCAGGCAATTTCACTCTGTAGGCCGTCTGTCCAATTCTTTCTGTAATGGGGAATGGCCCTACGAATCTTGGTGCCAATTTCCCTATAGATCCAAAACGAACTACATTCCTCAATGGTGATACTTTAATAAAAACCATATCTCCAACATCGAACTCAAGATCGGCTCGTCTCTTATCAACGTTTAACTTTTGCCGGTCTTGTGCCGTCTTCATGCGTCTTCGAATCAAGTCTATCTTCTCCGAGGTTTCCCTAACCATCTCGGGTCCAAGAAAAATCTTATCCGTAGATTCCCACTAACAAGTCGGTGATCGGCATGATCGTCCATATAGAGCTTCAAAAGGTGCCATGCCAATACTAGTTTGATAGCTGTTGTTGTAGGTAAACTCTACTAATGGAAGGTGTTCCTCCCATGTCCCTCCAAAGTCCAAGATGCATAACCTCAAAAGATCTTCTGGAATCCTATTCACTCTTTCTGTTTTGCCGTCCGTCTGAGGGTGATAAGCGGTGCAAAAAAACAATTGCGTTCCTACCGCCTCTTGCAAGCTCTTCCAAAACTCACTAGTGAAAATGGGATCTCGATTGCTTACGATACTAGAAGGTATGCCGTGTAGACGAACTATCTCTCAGAGATAAACAGATGCTAACCATACTGTTGTTCTTTTACTCTTAACGGGAATGAAATGGGCGCTCTTAGTAAGTCTATCTACTACTACCCAAATCCCCGTATTACTCTTTGTTGATCTTGGCAACCCGTCGACAAAATCCATGGAAAAACTTTCCCATTTCCACTGTGGAACCTCTAAAGGGTGAAGTGAACCACCAGGCTTCTTTTGCTCAGCCTTGACTTGCTGGCAAACTAAGCATCTAGAAACGAACTCAGCCACATCCTTCTTCATTCCGGCCCAAAAGAAAACTCGCTTCATGTCCCTATACATCTTATCACTACCGGGATGTATGGTCATCTTAGAACGATGTGCTTCTTCAAGGATTGTCCTTCTCAAACTCTCGTCTCGTGATACGCAAAGTCTCCCATCCCTACGCAACCAACCTTTTTCATCTATAGTATACCTACTAAGATGGCTCGAAGACTCCCCTCTTATGAGCTTGTCTACTATCTCTATCAGCTGTGGGTCATCTCGCTATGTCCTCCTATCTGTCCCAAAAGCGTAGGTCGCACCTCTAATGATGCCAACAAACCGGGTACATAATCGATAGAGGGTCCAAAGTCAAAGGTACATATATACTCTAAACTCTATCGCTCGACAAACAAAGGACTCAAAGTCAACCTCTTTCTACTCAAGGCGTCAGCTACAACATTACCCTTGCCAGGGGTATATGCAATCTCAAAATTGTAGGATGCTAAGAACTCCATCCACCTTTGTTGTCTTAAGTTTAAATCCTTTTAAGAGAACAAGTACTTTAATGACTTATGATCCGTATACAACTCAAACCTCTCACCAAGCAAGTAATGGCGCCAAGACTTAAGCGCAAAAACTATGGCGACTAATTCTAAGTCATGGGTAGGGTAATTCTTCTCATGGACCTTCAACTTCCTTCCACCATAACATATCACCCTTCCCTCTTGCATTAAAACTGCGCCCATCCCTGTCCCGCAAGCATCGGTATATACTGTGAATGGTTTACTCCTATCTGGCAAAACTAAAACTGGAGCTGTCGTCAAAGCCCTCTTCAAACGTTTAAAAGCATCGTCATAGTCAACATCCCAAGAAAAGGTCAAATTCTTTTTCGTCAACCGTGTAAGTGGGGCTAATATCTTCGCAAAGTCCTTAATGAACTTCCTATAATAGCCCGCCAACCCTAAAAAACTTCTTACTTCCGTTGCATTTCTAGGAACCTTCCAATCTTGGATTTCTACCACCTTTGCGGGATCCACTGCTATCCCTTCCTTAGAGACCATGTGCTTTAAGAACCTTACTTCTTTCCTCCAAAAATGGCATTTGGAGAACTTAGCCTTGAGTTGATGTGCTCGAAGTGTCTCTAAGACTTCCCTAAGATGTAGGGATGCTCTTCCTCGCTTCTAGAGAATATCAAGATATCATCTACAAAGACTACTACAAATTTGTTTAGAAACTCCCTAAACACCCTACTCATCAAGTCCCAAAATATGCGGGTGCATTCGTCAAACCAAAAGGCATGACGAGCCATTCAAGGAAGCCATCTGGAGTTCTAAATTCTGTCTTATCTATGCTGTCCTCAGCCACCCTTAGCTGATGAAATCCTGTAGCTAAATCCAACTGCGAGAAAACCGAAGCACCAACCAACTGATCGAACGAGTCATCTATCCTCGGTACTGGGTGTCTGTTCTTCTTCATGAGCTTTTTCAGCTCCCTATAGTCCACGCACAATCTAAGCGAACCATCAGCCTTCGTAGCAAAAACAACTGGAGCACCCCACTCCGAGATACTTCTACTTATGAACCCTTTCTCAAACAACTCTTTCACTTGTTTACTAAGCTCCCTCCTTTCTCTTGGAGCCATGTGGCGGACAAGCAATGCAACTGGATTTGCATTGTCCACCAAGTATATACGGAAATCTATCTCGCGTTTTGGAGGTAAGCCCCTAACCTCCTCAAAGACATCTGCATACTCACGGACTACTCGAATAGATTGCAAATCATCAATAGATGTGTCAAGAGATTCTAGGTAGCTAAGCATAACAGAACACTTAGGGTCGCATGAGATATCGAGAGTATTACCCAGACTAGTCAACAGTCTAACTACCCTCTTTTCATAGTCGAGAATGACACCATACCTGGTTAGCCAATCCATTCCTAGAATCAACCCATAGCCCGTGAAACCAAGCACATAGGTGTTGCATTCGAACTCAACGCCATACACAGATATTCTCAAATTTCGACATAACATAGACAGATGAGCCATACCCCAAATAGGATTTAAGACAACAATGGGATCCACTACTATACTAGTATCTAGGTGCAGAGACTCAACAACAGAAGCAGATATAAACGAATTTGAAGCGCCAGAATCAAATAAAGTACGTACAAGATGATCGAAAAGGAAAATCAAACTTTCAACAGAAATGTTTCTACCTCTCTCTTGCGTAGCTGCCATGAGAGCATGAACGTTCCCTCCAAGGGATCCTACCCTTTGGCCTTGTCCCTGTGATCTCTGTTTCTTCGGGCACTCCTTAGCGAAGTGTCCGACTTCTCCACAGTTGAAGCAGTTGTTCTTCCTCCTCTTATAGTCTTTGACCAAGTGACCTTCCTTCCCACAACTGTGACAATTCCTCTTATCCTTAGCTTTTCTATTCTCTCCGCCTTTCTTTTGTTGTTGTTGTTGTCCTTTCTTGGGCCATACTTTCCTGTTTTGTGTTTCCTCAACCCTAGCTTCTTTCTTTTTAGAGAAATCATCTACTCGCGACGGTGGAGGAACAACGATTGCAGCTGGGGGAGGGACGTCTCCTTGGCTCCCGGTTGGTGCCGTGGCTTTAAGATACCTACGGAACCAATCCGGTACTTCAACGCCCTCGGGAATATAAGGTTCCCCAGACATGCTGAAAGGAAAAAGGAAGAGATTCAAACAGAGAATTGAAAGAAAGATATATGGCTTTTGGGGATTATGCTTTTCATAATAAACTTTTCTCTTGAAAATACCTTCTTTAAAACATGTTTTTTTTTTTGAAAATACTTCTTTTTTTAAATGCTTTTGAAAACGGTTTACAAAATCTTTTATCTGTTCTAGTAACCTTCAGCTCTGATATCACGTGTAACACCCCACGTTCATTAATGTCACTCACTAAGGGATGCATTAACTTTCATGGAGCGTTATAAGAGTATAGAACAGAACATCACAAGACAGATATATAAAATGGTACTTAAAATTCAAAATTTATTCATTGCAGCAGAAAAGAAAAACATGTCTGGTTACAACATCAAAACCATATACTAAAGCCAAGTACACAAATATCCATCTTGAACAAAATTATTATCAGAGTACATAAAAGAAAAACCATAATCCCTCTCCAAATAGCCATAATGAAAAAGTGATAAAGCTAAGCATTACTTTCAACACTTCCAAGCACTTCAAGAAGAAAGAAATCCGAGTCAAGCTTCACTAATCCCACCCCGAGGACCTAGGTAGGGGAAAGAAAGAGGCGAAACAAACAGGGTCAGACATAAAGTCTGTAGAGTCCAGTGACTTTAACAATGTAATCAGTAAAGTAACAGGATAAGAACATAAACTGGATATAAGAGATGACTGTAACATAAGCAGATATGACAAGGTAAACAAGGTAAGCAAGATAGAACATCGACTGCGCTCCTAACCACTATAAGATATGCTCTGCACCGCACCAACATACTAGTTACATACTAAAAGGTGATCCCTCCCTACTAATCATAATAATGGTAGCTTCGTGTACTCCTAGTTGCTCTCGTAGGTGCCCACTTGCTCCTACCACCACTAGTTATACCCACTGCCCTCCCCATTCGATCGGCTCCCTAACTCGTAGATACCTGTGCTGGTCCCACAATAGGGTGTATCACTCCCTAAGGTGGCAACCTCGATACTACTGAAATGCACAGCTTATACCTACACGATGTTACAGCGTCTTACCTACCAGCCCGGACCCATGCACGAACATGACTCCGTTGGACTTGCACTGCCATCGCTAACTCTTTATTGACCTCTTTTAATCAACCCCAGTAAGTGTGTCCCTGTCCTCGACCTAGTTCGAGCTCATATAGATACTAAAATGAGTTACTAGTTGAAAAAGGTCCACACACTTGACACAAGCTTCCCTCCTAAGCTTGGTCCCCACTAGGAATTCCCACTTAACACTACACCAAAACAGGTGATTGCCAACGAGTACAACTATCGCAAATAATTTCCGCAACACTTATAAGTGTTGCTACGGGGGCGTGGCAATATATTACCAACGCATATAAGCGTTGGTAGATTTTCTCTTCCAACGCTTATAAGTGTTGGTATATTTTCTGTCCCAACGCTTATAAGCGTTGGTATACTTTTGTTTGCAACACTTACTAACATTGGTATATTTTCGCTTGCAACACTTATACAAGTTGCAAGATTTTCATTCACAACAAATATAAATAAATGTTAATAGTAACAGAAGTATGTATTAGCAATTCATATATTCTAACATCAATAGTCAATTAATAAATAACACTATCATAACATGTAGACGATATTTAATATGAATACAATACTAATATTATTCTAAATTTAAAAAGTATAACTCAATGAGTACCAATAGGCAACATTCATAATCAAGTAACATCATAGAATATCAGTTAACAACAGACAAGTACAATTAATTGCTCAACAATAATTTTTCTTGTTTTATAGAAGAAGTAGAACTAATTGCTCGATTATAGTTTTTCTTCACGCCGAAACCAAAAACTTTTGCAATTGGATCATTTTCAAGATCTTCTACTGCACCATTAGAAATAACATCCAATTTTCTCTTTTCTTCTGCTTCCTCTGGAAGTGTCTGCATTCATTCAATAATATTTTCAGTTCCTTGTTAAAAACATGAGTATTATACTGATAAGCACAATTGTTCCGGATATCGATAGGCTAAGTTTAAACTGAGTCTACTGCTCGGTTTTTACAGAGCCTAAGGCTCGGTTTTTACAGAGCCTAAGGCTCAGTTTTTACCGAGCCAAAGGCTCAGTTTAAACTGAGACAAAGCTCAGTTTTATGGAGCCTTCGGCTCAATTGAAACTGAGCCGAGTGGCTCAGTAAATTGAGCTTCGGCTCAATTTAAACTGAGCTTTGTAGGTTAAATTTTACAGAGCCGAGCTCGGCTCAGTTTAAACTGAGGTTCGCCTCAGTAAAATTTAACCTATAAGGCTCAGTTTCAACTGAGCTTTGTAGGCTCAGTTTCAACTGAGCCACTCGGCTCACAACGTGTTGGTCTGACTAGTGATACCACAAGGATACGGTAATAAAAGCGTGCTATACCCGAATTCATAAACAATATTTGAATCAAACATATCAATTTTCCGGAATAGTTCACATGATAAATGTAAGTGAACGTGTAACACAAACCTTAGCCATAATAGCCAAGAAGGTGCAAATCCAAGTGCCTCTTTCATGCCAAAGAACCGAACAATTTTTCCAAAGAGAAAATGTTTGCCATAGTAATTGACCTGTTAATAACCAAGGAGCTTAAAATAAAATGTGATCTGACCTAAAAGTGAACACCAATATTCATTTATATGAAACATGAATAAATACTTTATTTGAATTGGCATTGCAAATAATAAACAAAAAATACTTCTATACCTCTGGAGAACTCCACACCATTCGACTACAAGTATCACTTAAAAGAAAAAGGTACTACATACTCCAAACCATTCGACTGCTACTTCCACTCTATGAGTTGCAAGTATTTGTTCTACCCTAGGACATTGATCACTGGCTAACATAATATGCATTATACTTTATTCTACCCCCTTAAAGCCAAAGGCAATAAGTAATGAAAAGCCATGACAACTTCAATCCTACAGGCCAATGTCAAGCCGGTAAACAACCATGTAAACAACAATACTGTGAACTTTAAACTTACCTCTAAATATTTTTCCACTATTCCGTCGATGTGATTGAGAGAAGATGAGATTGGATATGCTCTTCTATGTGAGGATATACTTCAAGTTTTTCCAGTAATTGATATGGCTGCTTAGCCTTCAGTAAAGAAAAATGATATATAATCAACATATAGATTACCATATAAAAAGCATGTCAAAGATCAGAATACTCATGGAAGGAATGCAACTAATATTAAATGAAGGAAGTCACGTGTATAAACAATTTCAGGTTCGAAACTGATCCTTTCCGGCTCAGTTTCTAGTTCAAAATTGAGCCGGAAAAAGGCTCTGCTTCTAAAACTGAGCCTGAACTGGCTCAACTTTTAGAAACTGAGCCTTTCCGGCTCGAAATTGAGCCGGATAGGCTCAGTTTCTAGATGTTGAGCCAGTTCAGGCTCAGTTTTAGAAACTGAGCCTTTTTCCGGCTCAATTTCGAACAAGAAATTGAGCCGGAAAGGATCAGTTTCGAATTCGAAACTGATCCTTTCCGGCTCAGTTTCAGGTTCGAATTTGAGCCGGAAAAAGGCTCAGTTTCAAATCCGAAACTGAGCCGGAAAGCTCAGATTCTAAAACTGAGCCTGAATTGGCGCAACTATTAGAAACTGAGCCTTTCCGGCTCAGTTACAAGCTAGAAACGGAGCCTTTTCCGGCTCAGTTTCAGATTCGAAAATGATCTGAAAGGCTCAGTTTGCAACTATATCATACCTATGTGCAAAGATGCTGTCCAGCACGTTCTAACATGTTGCTTGATAGTTGGATAAGCTGGTTATGCAAACAAAATGAAGTATGGTTACTTGCATATTTCATCTCCTAGTTAAACAACATTTTGCATGCACATCCAAATCTTTTAAACATATTTTGAGTGAATTAAGTAATTTTGTTCTTCATTCATTTAAAATATTGATAGCACAATAAAGTAATTTTTTCTTATTATGCAAATAAACAGATGAACATACAATCAAAAAAGATGGCAAAATAACCAATAAAGCAGTAAACTTAGTTAATGTGCATGGATTGGAAAGATTTTATAAACCTATGATACCATGCATATTTCCTGAGCTTTTGAAAGTATATTCCTAACACTAGCGAAGACATATGTCTTACTGTTGTGCATCAAATAATTGGTTTTAAACTGCTATGAATCACCTATGGGTGTCTTAAAGCTTGATGCATACCTTTGTATGTAGAGGCAATGCTTAACCTTCTTTTGCTTGTGCTTTATCTTCTCCGGCTTCGTGTACGTCTTCTTTTTCCTCTTCTTTGCAGCTCCCCTTTACTCTACACATATCCTTAAACATCATCAACCACCATTGATGTTAAATAATCTTTCATGCAGCAATAAATCTCAAAGTGCAAAAATGAATTGAATTAGGTTGAAGTGGTGCAAAATGAAAGCGATAATAAACGGACAATTGTTCATATAAAAGCAGGCTACAATCTTAGATAAAACTAAATATAACCCTCTCATCAGAAATCATTTCCAGCAAATACATATTCTGACATATATAACCATTTCCATTTGTATATAATTAAATACTAAATTGATCATTTGTAGTATAACTTACATTCTCAAACTTTCCATTCTGAAATTTTCACACAAGTAAAGGTTGTTATATATTTCGAATATCAGTAGCCTATAATAACATAGAAGAAATGAATTCACATCGGAGTTTTTTTAAAGTTTAAACAACACACATATATGTTTCAAGAGTCAAATACTTCACCAGATAATCACACTGGCTTGATGGGTTTGAATGGCAAGCCTCGATTATTAAAATCACATACTTCACCAGATTATCACAGTTGGCTAAACAGTTTCAATGCACATCCACAACCTATAAAGCTGTAAGTTGCAAAATAATTTTATTTTTAGTTTCTTATCTATGTTTTCATTTTATGCCATATGCTTATTTTATAATAAAATCAATGTAATTTAACCATTTTTTGTATTCTGCATCCATCTCAGCCATGCCCGTACTGACCAGAGAATTCTGATCGGTGAAGACCACATCATTTGCCAAAATGGTCCATTAGCTTTATCATCTGCATCAGACCAAATTTCTGATTAAGTTCTTCACATCCAAATTTTAATAAAATGGTCAAAAAAAATTTAGTAGCAACTATTATGCATCATACAGATGACTTGCGTACACAACCAACCTAGTAGCATGAATGTGGATAAATTAAAAGTTTTAAGGCCAAAACAATAAGTTCAAACACTGGAGAGACTATTTAGTATTTGGCCATATTGTATCGACATAAGTTAGTGGATGACTCAATATGCTGTAGTGACCAAACATTGTCTTGTAGCTTTCAAAGTTTGGTACTACAATTAATAGTGGGTCAATATTTTGGATCCAGGATATACACTGGAGCTCTCAGAATCTTAACTAAATCCTAAATTTTGTATTTGTAATGGGTTTATTATTTGAACTGGGTTACGATTAATTAGTAGGATTATGTGGTTGTGGGCTGTCATTATTTGTATATCACTGTCAAAGGAACAATGGGTGAGAAATCACATGGGCATATATAACAGTTTCCTTATGCATATTAGTATAAAATTTTAAGGGTTATCCTACTTTTACGTTGTTTTGATACAACAATATGTTTGATAAAGCTGTGCGTCCATTTTCTCCTGGTTGCTAAATATCTCATATGATATCTAGTTGCTCAGGATAAGTTAAATATGAAGTTTTGAACATGTAAAAACAAGAGAGTCTTGAAGTGCATGATGCCATACAATGCATAACTACTTAATGTACAGACTACAGTGACAAATAACTACTACGTTTCAAACAATTTACTATTATGAAGTTGTTGTAGCATTTTAACACGTAACTGCTTATCTCAACTTGTTCAACATATGTTTGCGACCAAGTATTAGCATCTTTCTATTTAATTTGATATTTCATAATACCTTCTTTCTCTATGTAACAAAAATAACTTATTGTTTCCATTAAACAGCAGGAAGGGCATCTTTGACACAAAATATTATAAATTCTCAATTATTTGGATTCTGCAGGAATCAACAAAATATTATAAATTCCCAACTGTTAAATAGCTAATGGTTTTGCCCTTTTCTTGTTGTCTTAATTTCCAATTTATAGAAAGATATAGCATCGGTGCTCCAAAAAGCTAGTGAGCATATTAAAAGACTTCACCATGAGATCAGGGTGATTAACTACTGTACCATTACTCCAGATTATTAAACTTTAGGTCATAGCTAAAAATATCATTATATATTAACTTGGTCTCATACGATCTATCAACTAATCGATATATATTACATTATAGGTGTCGACTTACCCATATTTAGGAACTAAATCATCTCAAGTCTTTCGTGTAAATACAACAGGATACAACAGGATTACCCACTGAATTATAAATCGAACTGTACACGAAATCGAATCTAACAGAATAACAAAAGACGTACACTTACAAAGAAGAGAGAAGAACTGGAGGACTTGGGTTCGCCTGAAGGAGTGGATGACTTGGAATCGGATTTGCAAAATTTTGTTGTCTAATTTGATTTGGAGCGGCCGATGAATGAAGAAGCGTTGGAGAGGCAGAAAATAGGGTTTGAGCATGGGCATTTACGTTTTTGCCCAAAGAAATTCAAGTTAACGGAAATTGTCAACCCAAATATGCGTTGGCGAAATAGGAGATGTATATTTGTATTTACGCCAACACTTTTTTTTACTTAACAACGCTTATTTTGGTGACTATGCTACAACGCGAATAAGTGTTGGCATGTAGAAAAAATAAGTGTTTCCAAATGACTGTTTTGGTGTAGTGTAACCTTTTTTTTATCCCCATGTCTTATCACATGTCTCATCTTGGTTAAGTGCTTTTATTATGTTTCACATGCTACCCAAGTTACCCACTTAATCCTTTATCATTCCCACGTCTTGCCACATGTCTTATCTTGGTTAAGTGTTCATTAATTCATTATAACCGTAATCTTGCAAGACCTCCCATATTAGATTACCGTTTGCGGTTGCTGGATATGCCGGGCGGTTCCGAGCAGAATTATACCGCAATTCGAATCTAACCTCGTGTCTTTCCATTATTACGCATCTAATTTCTTCCTTTGACCTCTCACATTAGATTACTGTTTGCGGTTGCTGGATATGTCGGGCGGTTCCGGGCAGGCTTATACCGCAATCCGAATCTAACCTCGTGTCTTAGGCATTCATTTTTACTTTCTTGATTCAAGTCCCAATTTCAAATCTTGGATTATAATATATTCCAATTACCCATAATTTCCAATCTAAATTATGTTTATAATTTTAATCCAAATTATGCCTATAATCTCATGTGTACAAGTTATACCAAATTATGCCCAAACCAATTTCCATAGCTATCAACAATTTATGCCAAATCTCATTTTATTACATATTTCCCAAACTTTTCCCAATCATCCCGACGTTATTCATACATAGATCTCAACGTAATATGCTTAGGCTCGAAGTTAACCTAATCTCAAAAGGAAAAAAGGAAACGAAGAAGGGAAGAGAATCAAACATCAAAATTGGCATAATCATATAAATAGGCATGTGAAATGAATAACGATAAAATAGATCAGACAAGCATATGATAATAGCAATTAGGTACGAATCTGAAGGATAACAAATTACAAAACTTGATACGATTCATCTTATTTACAGGCATATACATTAGATCCAATTTACAATCCTATCACGATTACTTTTTAATTTAATTATATGTGAAAGTGACATAAACTCACAGCGATACAATTCTTAGAAAAGAGAATTAGGCGTTGTTGTAGCAAATCTGATCTTGAATAACCTCTTCTTTGATTGTTGAAGAAGAAAAGCTAAATTAATTTAAGTTGGAGCAGCAGCATGGAGGCGCCATGGATTAGGGTTGAATGATATTAGGGTTAGGTATTTATTTATAGATGTACTAGGTGAATTAGGACCTTTAGATTAGATTAGAGACCATCAGAACCACTCAGATTAAAAAGACACGTCATCAGGGAAATGTCCAGAATTCTCCAGATCTAGGCTCGGCCTAGACGCACTTCCCAGGTGTGCCAGTGCATTCTTGTTCTGGCGCACTTCACAAGTGCGCCAGTAATTCTGGCCCATTTCCTGATTGTTCTGCCAAACTTCTATCGTCCATAACTCCTTCATATGGTATCTATTTTACGCAAACTCGGACTCTATCTCAAGCAGAATTCCGAGATGAACGCAATGGAGTAACCCGTTTTACTTAATTCTTCTTCTAAAAAATAAGTATTCTTAAATTTATTAGATTTAATATTTTAAAATTACGGGGTGTTACATACCCCTAGCATGGGGTACGAATTTCTTGGCACGATGGGGGAATCTGAGATTTCTGGAGCACTCTCTTCTAGGATACGAAAATTGGCTTGTGGTCTCCTACTTCTACCTACTCCTACCTACTCCCACTACTTCTACCTACTCCTACCTACTCCCACTAACCACTCCGCTATAAATACCCCTCAAGCTCACACTTCAAAGGAGTTGGAATTTGGTGAGCTAACATCTCTTGAGAGCTCCAAGTAGCCTCTTTAATGACATCTATGCTTTAAGGAAGAAGAAGGGAAAAAATGTCTTTTTCCTAATATATTAAGATATGATAATTATGACATCATATAACTTTAGAGATGTATGTAAAGGGATGTCATGAGATGTTCTCAACCTTGCAAATCTTTATTATTAATAATATTTCAACGACTCTTCCAAAGTGGACGTAGGCCTCCCGCGAGACCGAACCACTATAAATCTCTTGTGTTATTTATTGCTTTCTGCATTTATTTTTCCATGCGAAATTATAATTCTTAAGTAATAAAAATCTCGGGTGTTTACGACATATTTTGCCGTCAACACTACGCAACGTGTTCATGTAGGCTGTTGAAATTGTTGTTGTGTATTGATGTCTTCAAGTAGGACTTGAAACCCATCTGATTCCCATGTTCGATAGAAAACTGTCTGTGAGACGTATTCAGGCGGAGGAGAACGAGGTGACTGTTGCATGCTGATGTCTTCGGTACGACCAGGAGTGAAAGCATTGGCACTTATGACCATACTATTACCAAAAATTTGTTCGAGTTCATTAAAATTCTCTATCATGTCTCCTATATTTCAAAACCCCATTGTCGAACTCCTAGAGTTTAGAAGAAACATAAACTATTTGCGATAGATTTAAACAAAAATGGAGTTTAATAATTATAAACAGTATTACCCCACGCACTCGATCTACTATATTTCGCTTCCACTAATCGTTCCTCGGACGTTATCTCATCCTGCTCCTATCTTATTTCTCAGCTTTTGCCAAATCCCCCACTTCTTTTTCATTGTGTCGTATTCAGAAGAACGCAGAATTAGCGGAAGCGGACAAAGTTCTTAGGGGGCGGCGGGAAGTTCTAACATTATTCCGATCGACCATTTCAAAAAACTTCAACTATAGTGTGTAAGGAGTTTGTAGAATGAGAATTTTGTAGAGTGAAGAGGGAAGGAGTAGAAGAGGGGTATATATAGAAAGTTGAGGAAATGTAACCGTTAGGGGAAGATCGTTTGCAGAATGGGAAGTTTGTAGAATGGGAAGATTGTTCGTGTCGAAAACGGTCCAACGCAAACGACCTTCTCCCAACGGTTGATTCGAACTGGTCAATCATGTAGGGTCCCCGCTCGACGCATCCAATGCAGATGCCAATGTTAACTAACCTTGTTCAAATCCGAACGTGCCCTAAGAGACTACCATTGTTGTTTTGGAATCTTTGCCGATCTGTGTTGGCGTGTGGGCTAGGTTACCACGATTGAGATGGATTTGCGTCTTATCCTTTTTTTTTGAAGACCGGTGCAAAATCGGTAGAGTTGAATATCTAATTTGAGAAGCGGGAAAAAAATGTTCTCCTGGAATATAATTTTGATCCCAGTTTAATTTAAATGTTCGTCTTTTTTTTTTTTTTTTGGTTGCCCTGCCTAGTGAGCTGCCCTATCTCAAAGGCTTAGTGGGCTTGCTGCTGGACACGGTCTGCATATGTCATTGCAGGTATTTACAATTCTTAAAAGAATGATAAGTAAAAAATATTAATTAAGAACATTGTTCTAGTACTTTTTTTTCCTAACCTAAAAGACAAAAAGGCACCAGTACCACATGGTAGCATAAGCTACGCCGGTATATCATTTGCATATTTCAAATTCAAAATGTTAAAGAACAGAAACAAATCCACAACAAAGAAGCCTTTAACATAACGTGAAATAGGGTTACAAATAATACTGCAGCAAATCTACTCGAAGCATTTGTATAGTATCGTTTTAAGGTATAGATATATACATGATCAAACTGCTTCAACCTTTATAAATGTTCAGGCAGATTGCTAATTACCCACCAGCTTCCCCCCATAAAACAACAATAAGGTGTCGTTTGTAGCAAAAGTTTGGACCGAACAGTCCAAAATGGCCCGTTTTTTCTCATTGAAGAAAATCGAGTCGTTGGCATCAGAAGCATCTAACACCAACGGCTCGATTTTCTCACAACCCAGACAAACAACTCCTTCCTTCCATCCTTCTTCATTGACGCCCCCTCCCTCACCTTTGTTTCCTCTCCTTCTCAACAAAATTTATATTTTCCATCGATCTGCAATAAGTGGCAAATATTTGTTTACACCATAATATATATATATATATATTATGTAAGTTATATGTTATATACTTTCTTGTTAATTTTTTCAACACAAATGTCAAATAGATAAAAACATCATGGGTCCTCTAAACTTACTCGGCTTCTGCTGTCGTATATGCCAAATAGCGTAGAAATAAGAAGGGTGTACACAAAGATATAACTGAAAAATTCAACCGAATGATATCAATCAACATAAACAAAACGATTATTTAGAATTGATAGAAGATACCAAGTTTCAACACAAATACGAAAGTCTAAGAAGAAAATAAGTCAAACGAGAAAGTCTGAATAACAAAACAGGTGCTGATGGGATCGTACTAGCCATACCGTTTTAGACAGCAGCGAGTGCTCAAGTGATCATGCAAATGTATTTTTATAACTATAATTTTTTTCCTTTGAAATCTATTATCAGTTGTTATTTCTATTCGAAGGAATTTGGACTGAGATTCCCAAATATAAAAAAACACCACTTGATAATTCAGAACTACGGTTATAAATATTTCAAAAGACAAATGCAACTGGACAAGCGTTCAGGTCCGGTTTTAGGGCTAGGCCAACTAGGCGGTCGAAGAGGGCAACCTACCCGCCCTTTGGAGGGTTAACAACTGACATGGAGGAAGGGGTGGTGGTGATTGTCAACGGAGAATACATTTTGAAACAAAAGCAGCAACATTTTATTGTAGTTTCATTTATAGTTCGGCTGGTTGTGTGTTAACCCTCGTTTAGTGAGGTAAAGCGTTCAAGTCCTAGCATAGTCAAAGTTTCCAGTAATTTTTCGCCCCTTACCCACGGGTTCAAGTCCTAGCACAGTCAAAGTTTCCTGCAAATTTTTTTTCCTTTTACCCAATGTTGGTTGTTGCTTTCGCTTTTTTGGTGCACTTATTTTTCACAGCACAACCTCACATTTCGCAGTGGCATTATTAACAAGCCTAGGGCAACCCTCCTGCTCAAGCCGGCCCTACAAGCGTTGTATACCTGCTCATGTCCAAGAATAACTCCACCTAACGTGCCTCACTCTTTTTAACAATTCAAGGGGTTTTGAGGGATTCCATAATCTGCTAAATGATACAAAAATTCAAGGGAAACACATTCAATTCACCAATCAACCCTCCAAGATCTACCGCAACAAACTTCGGTGTAGCAAGCTCATAATATTGGCTAATCTTCTAGTGCACGTAGTTTGAGAAGACATTGTAATGAAACGGCTGAAACAGTTGACATCACGTATGACCGACAAATGAAAAGGAAATCTCATCTGGCTTCAGATAGTCCGAACACAAACAACACACGTTCAACATGAGATTCTTTAAGCACTAAGATATTGTTGTAGATGTTAATCATTTTACAGAAGGAGCAAATTTTAATTTTGATGAAGTTTTATAAGTTACTACTCATAATACAGATTTATTCAAATACCTTTAACGATGATGACGTAGTGGATTGGTTGGCGTATACATTAAATCTTAAACGTACTTCTATAAACTGCAAATCTTTTTTGGTCAAATGCGGTGGTGATAGCAAATAGGATTGTAACCATTAATTTCTGCATTTTATCAGTGCATTTATTAACGTACTTTAGTTAACATGCATTTATTTCAGTTGTTTACTACTATTTCATTTTAATTAAACGCATATTACACAAAAAAACAAATAATTAATTAACTATAAATCAAATTAATCAAAAATCATAAATTGAATTACTCCACTTGAATACCCCACTTAAAGCCGCAAACAAGTATCTTTTTTAACTCATGCTCTACTTAAATACTGTTACATTATGTATAGATGCATCTAAAGGTTTCCTTCTTAGTCCATTAGTAGAGATTAGTGATACATCACTCTTTTCGAAACTTACCCTTCTAGAAGCTATTTTCTACATTTATCTTTTTAAATATATATTTTTTCGGCTTCTCTCATCTTTGAAATTTAAAACGACGGTTCCAACGTGTATACGCCGATCATGGGTTATGAACATATACCCTAAATGTCTATATTTACGAAAATAATTTCTTGGATCTCATTGTTTTTTACGAAAATGGGATATAATTCATAAAATTGAAGTGGTCATAATGCTATTTTTATAATTGTAAGTATGTATGCTAAAATTTCTACTCTAAAAACACATGTTAAAATTAGTAAAATTACTCAAATACCCCTTTGAAATTCACTAATTTTTAATGAAAATAAGGATATGGTTTATGAAATAAAATTAAAAGAGACCTCCTACAGGTTTAACTTGAAAGTATAACAACTTAACATATACAGTTGAACAAAGTCACAAGATGCAACAACAAATGAAATTGGAACAATGTCAAAAAGAAAATTCAATGTTGCATACATAAATATCTTAGAAATCTTAGTCAAACTCAGGGAACCCATACTTGATCGACAGGTATCAGTAATGTATTTAGAACAGTTTGATTTTTTTTTTTTTTACTTGTGGAACTTAAGTTTAGACATAAACTTGTAATAATACATAAATCTGGTTAAATGCTCATGAACACTGATGTTCGATTTGTGTAGAAGTGGCCACCATATACTGGAGATAAATTGCAAAACAGAATAATAACAATAAAATATTGTACTATTATGCACAGATTAAAAAAAGAAAAAGAAAAAGAAAAAGAAAAGAGCCCTGGGTTTAACCAATTTATCAACACCATACGTGGTAACGACTTTAACAGAGATCGAAGAATGAATTTTTAAAATAACATTAATGAGCATACTATTACCTACAATGGAAGGTGCCATGCAACACCAAATTAAACAACTACTAAGATGATTCTATTCAACTTCATCATCCTCCAGTGTGCTACTCTCTTTAAGAAAATAATCCTTTCTTTAAAGAATATGCTAATGTCTGAATTTAAAACGAAATGCCATATTATGCAAAATCTTAGCCGTAAAACGGTGTATAATTTTTTTTACCGTAGTCTTTGCCACAAAGTAACTGGTGGTGCTTTTGCGGTGATAAAGGACATCACAATTTTTTTTATTTCTGGCAGTGTCCAAAATATTTTGTTAGATCGAAATTTGGACCTAACACCCAAATTATTATAAACTGTAGAGAATTCTAAATGAGGAATCAGGAAAAAGAAAATAACACTCAGAATTTATAGTGGTTCGGCGTTAACGAGCCTACGTCCACTTTATATCTTATTGATTATGCTTTAAAAGCTAGTACAACAGTGATTTCTTTCGATATTCCAGTGGTTTGACAACAATGGCGGACTCAGCATTCACTATTGCCAAAAAGATCCCGAAAAATGCCAAGCTCTGGGCTATTTATAGCTGATTTCGTCGGACGGATCGTGGACACGTGGCACGAATCCCGAGACTTTCGGATCGCATCGCAGCCATCGAAGAAAAAGTCAAACTAGCCGTTGCGAACAGGTGTCGTCAGATCCGTGCGATTCGGATCGCTGCAGACCAGCTCGTGGTTGAACGGGTCAGTGGGTTCGGTTCGTTACAAGGGATCGGATCGCCTGGAGGTGGCGTTCGTCGACGAGATGAGAGCGATCCGTCCCTGGGCGAGTCGATAGAGTGCGATCCAAGCGGGGCGAGACGATGGTGTGCGATCTAAGCGGGACGAGACGATGGCGTGCGATCCACTTTCCTGGAGGACTTGGTTTCCTGATTTCCTTTCACGAATGATCCTGGATGGCTTGGTCAAAAAGCGAGCCAACACTTTGCCCCCTCAAAGTATGTTTTATTGATGATGAAACATGCTTTGAAGATACTTATTGACTCTCTCCTGCAAGGATGCAAGTTTACAGTCACATTGGTTCAAATCGACACATGGATGGATCGGATCGCCATAGGACGACACGGTCCGATTTGGTCATCTGCTCGTCGCGTGCTGAGTTCCTAGGGTCTTGTGCGATACGGGGCGCATCTTCCTTCGAGTCGTATCGGGCTCTGAGTTTTGTGGGCCATCATTTCAAAGTGGTCCGTGGGCTTTTTTGCGATTCCGTCTTCGGATCGTGGCTCGGGGGGCGGTTCGTGGACCGAATAAGACAAAGGAGGGGAGGCAAACGGTCACCTTCTTTGCCTATATAAGCCGACGCTCCCCTCTTCATTTTCCTTCTTTCTCCTCTCTGCTGAATCGTCTCGCGCGAGCTGTCGAACAACAAATCCAACCCTTTAAAACTTTCGAAAATCCAAGAACTCTCTCAGTTTTTAGAAAGGTAACTTTATAGGAAGCACCCTCATACTATTTTCCTGAATTTCTACGGTTGATTCCAGAGAGAAACAATATAAATCCGCTACTTTTCGAAGTTATCACCAAATCGCCATGGCCATTGAACGTGGAGCTCAGAATTTGAGGATGGGAAGGAGATGAGGAAGAAGAAGGATGGAGAAGGAGAAAGAAGGCTGACTCGGATCGTGGCCAGTGATTGAGGACAGAAGCAAGTGGCGAGACGAATACAGATTGAGAGGGCAACCAAGGGTCGTACCACGGTAGTCGCAACGGTTCGTGAGGGAGCCTTCCCTTCGCCCGGCGATTCGATGTGGGGCAAACTCTCTGCTCTGCGATCGGGAAAGGGTGCGATCCCTCTGCCATGCGAGTCGAAGGGGGGGCGATCCCCCTGTCGTGCGAGTCGGAGGGGGGGCGATCCCTCTGCTATGCGATCCGTCTCACGGCTGGTGATACGAAGAAATTTCAGTCTTTAATCAGCGCCTTGCCGCTACAAAACTCTGGACAGTTAGGATAGAGCCCTGACGTTGATCTCTCTGGACTAAATGACTTCATGATTTGACTGCATATGACGACTAATGACTTTTAATAACCTCGACTGCTTTCATGTTTCATTATCGTTTTTAATAATGCGCACACACAAACACACACAGCTGCACTTGCACACACGGGGGACGGGTAGTGTTAATCTTATCGTTCATATTTTCTCGTCCTAGCAGCAATGTCGAACGACCATTCTTCCTCAAGATCTGTAGCCGAAACGGAATCTGAGACTCCTGAACAGCATAATCCTCAAATTCCTCCAATCAATCCAGAAGGTGAAGATTCTGGGTCCGAATATGAAGCCACAGAATCGGATCCGACAGAAAGCACGTCATCCAGCAACAACTCCGATTCTGACGAGCGAGCTCCGGACGAAATTCCAGGCGCAGTCGGGATAGATAAATTCTCTGACTCTTTAGCGTCCAAGCTCGACGAAATAAAACTCAAGAGAATCTGCCTGAGACACGGCATTCCTTGGGACGATGTCTTAACACCGGGAAGCGAAGACAGACCTCATTTAGCACCGGAAGGGTATATGTCGATCAGTCGGACAATGTGTCTAGTAGGAGCTATCCCTCCGTTCCCTCCAATTGTCATTGAAACTCTGAGACGATTAGGCATTGCCCCGATGCAGCTTCATCCAAACGCCTACGCGTCTCTATATTCTTTGTATGTTGCTTACGCGGAAATCTTGCACGCCGAACTCAAATTCAGAGACCTGGTGTTCTTCTTTCTCTTCAAGCACCGTTCTTCTGCAACTCCCAACTTTTCCTTTTTTGAATCAGTGGCGAACAGGAAAGTTCTGTATGACGGGTACAGCAACATCGGGGATCCTAAGTCTGACTGGTTTTACATAAGAAGACAGGCTGGATGCTCACGGAGATGGCTCAAATCAAGTAAATTTTGATCGCCTAGTTGAATATCTTGCTTGGGGGAGTCTAAGTAATAACATTCTTCCGCTTTTTCCTTTGTCTTAAACAGATCATGTCTTCCCGGAAACAGAGGGCGCATTGTACAACAACCGGTTATCCATTCTTTTGCAAAGCAGATCCGACTTTTTAAGGATTAAAAAATGCATTACGGATGACAACCTTCACAAGCATCGCCTCTTGGATAGGAAATTTGGACTTGGAACCGGCGGCAAACCTTATAAATATGTGCCCCCGACGGAAGGAGAGGGAACTTCACAAGCGGTGGAGACAACCAAATTTCACAAAAGCCCTTCTCCGATAGTCATCCAAGACGACGAAGACTTGAATGTATACAGGGGAGATGAATCCCGTGGCGATGCGTCGAAAGAAATCCCTACTTCTGCTCCAATGGAAACTGTCGGTGATGACGAATTGACAGAAGAACAATTATTCGATGAGCTGAATAAAATCCCTTTGCCCGACATTGAATACACGGAAAAAGACTTCGGCGAGGAGCCTTTCTTTTCTGCTCCCGAAGAGGCGGCTGACTCAACAAGGGGACGTGAAATGGGCCAGACGAGCCTGTCTCCAGGCCCGGGTCTGTTAGGGGGAATTATATGGGATGCACACCTCACACACATTGCCTGACCGTGCACTATTATGTCGTGGCTATTCAATGTGATAATATGCTCTTCTTTTCTTTTTTGCAGGAGCGATGTCACGCAGGAAAACTTACTCGTACCGTTCTCTTCGCGAAGGCACCCCCAGTCTTCGTTCGGGTACTGAGCGCCCTCGCGGTCCTTCTCACAAGCCGAGCTCTTCGCAACCTCGATCCTCACCTAAATCAACCTCTACCAGGCCTTCAAGTCATCCAATAATCCCGACCGGGGGGAAGACACTTCCAAAAGAGTTGACTCCTCCAAAGAGTGCGCCTTCCCACAGTCGGTCGTCCAAAAGGCGTCACGAATCCAAAGACGGGGACAGGGATTCATCCAAAGACACTGAGCAAGAGAGAAGCAACATAGTCCCCACCAGCCAACCAGAATTAGCTGCCTCCGGTTCACGGGACTACGTTCACGGTCCTGAAATCCAAGGTAGGCTGGAAAAGCTACGGGAACAATTTCCAGGAATGTTCTTCGATAGGATGGTCTTTGTTCCTGCCTTGGAACCAGTTCCTAAAAACTGGGACAAAGAAGTTATCGGGCACATCCGTCACGTGGCCAAGCAGTATGAGGCGATGAAAAAGCACGCACTTAATCTTTCGGAGGTCATCCGGACACTCGAAATAGAAGCTCACAGGTCTAAAGCAAAACTCGAGAATAATGAAAGGGCTAGGACAAAATTAGAGAAGGATCTGGAAGACGCTCAAGCCCAACTCGCTCTGGCACAGAGAGACGCCGCAAACTATAAAACTGAATTAGAAAACGCCAAGCAGCGATTTCATTTAGAACTGGATTCCAATAGCCAGGAAAAAATGGCCTTAAAAAAGGAAGTTGAAGACCTCAGAATGGCCAACATCGAACTGGTAACGGCACAAGGCCATTTTTCGACGGAGAAGGCTGCTTGGGAGGCGGAAAGAGCGAGCTTAAAAGAAAAGTTGGCTCTGGCAGAGGCGGAAAAAGCGATTTTGAATGATCAGGTGGCCGATGCGGAGAGGCGGGCAGCTCTTGCCGAAAAGAACGTTGATAGCGCCATTGAAATGGCTACTGCCTCCAACCACAAACTCCTTGAAAGAGAGAAAGAAATCGAGGGGTTTGAGGAGATGATCTTTGACTTCCTCGGTCAGGTTCTCAAAACTCGCAATATCTCATGGATCCCGGATTATCATGTTACTTTGGCCAACTTATGGGATGCCATCGTGGAAGGCGAAAAACATAGACTAGGGGTCGAAGAGGTCGATGAAGATGAATTGATGAAAAGCATCCTAAGGGACAATGAGCCTGAGGATCTGGCAGAGGGCCGTCGCTTAATCCTGGCGGAAATGGAGAAGGAGAGAACCATGGCTAAAGGCAAAAGCAAAACTGACGAAGGTTCCAGCTCCGCCGCCAAGTCTAAAACTTCTGAAGTCGAGGAGTATCATCCTGACGATCCGCTGATCCCCTTAGGCTTAACTCCCGTGGCTGTTGGAGCTTCCGGATCTACTCAAGGGGGAGTGTCTGCTGAAGGTACCTTTCTCTATTCCCAACAATTTGCTAAAGCAATTGCGAATTGTCGTCGTCTAACAGGACAACCCACTGAATTAGTAATGTGCGTCTTTCATAATGCAGGTAGCGAGCCCGCCGACAAGGGTGTTGGAAAAGAGAGAGAGGTGGAGGAGAGGATCGTCTTGCCGGGTGCTGAAATTGATGTTTCAAAGCGAGTCGAGGCCGCTGCAGCTGAAGGAAGCATCTCGGTGCCTAGCACCGATGTACCCAAAGATGCTGAGACTATCGAGGCTTTAAAAGACTTGGATGGTCGGCATGTGGATGATGAAGAGGATATCACCGGCAACAAGAAGGCCGACGATGATGATGATGATGAGGAACCCCTGGCCAGCCGAAAAGCCTGACAAGAGAAAGAGTTGGCTTTGAGGAAGGCGGGGGATGAGGCTTTGGATGTGGTCCCTCTCGCAGAGTTCGATCCCAAAACTGGGATGATTATGAAAATCCAGTCCAAGTCCATCAGCCGGCAACTTCACTTTGCAAACCCGGATGACTTCCCTGCTTCCCTCTCCGGCAGAAGCAAGGGAAAAGATGGGGGAGAGGAAGCCTCAGAGGAGTCAGATGCTCCCCTCGTGGACAAGCGGAAAAGGAAAAAGGGGGATCCATCTGAAGCCGACAAGGAGAGGCTGGAGAGGCAGGAGCGAGAGAAGATATCAAAGCACAAATAGGACGTTTACTGATATTTTGCCTTTTAAGCTTCCCACTGGCCAGGGAGTGTAATTGTGAGACTGGCCCTCACTTTTGTTTCTAACCTGTTTTCACTTTGCTGATTTGCAGTACATAAACAAGGATTTGTTTCTTCTTACATCATTGTGTACCAAAGCTTAGTGTTCGCATAGGAGTGCGTGATGTCCCCTGGTCAATTGTTAGAGTTTTATGCTTGGAGATTCGTTCGTTCCCCGATCCTTCAGCGGGGAAGGAGCTATTTCTCAGCGCTCAATCGGAGACGCCTTTATACTCTCTCTCTCTCTCTGGAGAGTTAGAGTCCGATCTCAGCAATTCATTCGCTCCCCGATCCTACAGCGGGAAAGGAACTCTTTCTCAGCGCTCAATCGGAGACGCTTTTATACTCTCTCTCTCTGGAGAGTTAGAGTCCGATCTCAGCAATTCATTCGCTCCCCGATCCTACAGCGGGAAAGGAGCTCTTTCTCAGCGCTCAATCGGAGACGCTTTTATACTCTCTCTCTCTCTCTGGAGAGTTAGAGTTCGAGCTCAGCGATTCATTCGCTCCCCGATCCTTCAGCGGGAAAGGAGCTCTTTCTCAGCGCTCAATCGAAGACGCTTTTATACTCTCTCTCTCTCTGGAGAGTTAGAGTTCGAGCTCAGCCGTCTGCGACCACGCCTGCTCCTCAAACTCGTCTCAGGTTTACATTGTAATCCAAGCTCCGAGGATTAAAACCAGTCGGACAAGCAGCTAGAGCATTTACTAAGGCTTTGGGTTCCTCTGATTAGTTTATGATAGGAACTGTCGGCACTGGATTTTGGGTACCTGCAATATTCACACTGATTTTTCATAGGCAAATAAATAAAGATGCAGTAAAGGTAAATGACACGCAGTATTTTTATAGTGGTTCGGTCGAATCGTGACCTACGTCCACTTTATAACCTCTTGCTTTAAGAAATCAGACTGTTCTAGGCAAGTCATGCCCTGTACATAGTTTTTTTTTTTTTTTTAACAAAAGAATAGATTTGAAACTTCTCATGTTAGATATGGCCGTAGATGTTGGGCATTCCACACTCTGGGGATCTCCTTTCCATCTACAGTTGCCAGCTTGAAGGTTCCGTTATCAAGCTTGCTGAGAATAGAATACGGTCCTTCCCACTTCGCTCCCATATGAGTTGGGGGTGGAAAGACACGTTTCAGAACCAAGTCTCCGGGTTCCAAGGTTCGGGCTCGGACCTTTTTGTTGTAGTATTGGGCGACCTGTTGTTTGCATCTCAGAGCACGCAGGTCGGCTTCATCCCTCTTTTCTTCGATCATATCCAGGGACTCAAGAAGCAATTCGTTATTGGACATTGGATCATAATAGGTCACCCGATGAGAAGGTACCTTTATCTCAATCGGGATGACTGCTTCCGTTCCAAAAGCAAGGGAGAACGAGGTATGTCCTGTTGCTGATTTATATGTCGTCCTGTAGGCCCATAGTGCCAAGGGCAATTCGTCAGCCCACATGGCTCTAGCCCGCTTCATTCTTCTTTTCAGGATGGACTTAATTACTTTATTTACAGCTTCAACTTGCCCGTTCGATTGCGGGTGTGCCACAGATGTGTATCGATTCTCGATGTGGTATTTATGGCAGAAGTTCCTGAATTCAGCACTATCAAATTGAGTTCCGTTGTCGGTTATCACAATTTTTGGAATCCCGAATCGACAGATGATGTTTCTCACGATGAAGTTGATTACTCGTTTAGTTGTGATTGTAGTTAGTGGTTCTGCCTCGACCCACTTAGTGAAATAATCCACAGCCACAATGGCGAACTTGGCTCCACCCCTTGCTATGGGGAGACTTCTGATGATATCAATTCCCCACATAGCAAATGGCCACGGGCTCATCATTGTTTTTAACTGGCTTGGAGGCGCTCTGGGTATCTTTGAAAATCTCTGGCATGCATCACATCGTCGTGCATATCTTACTGCATCCTTGTTTATGGTAGGCCAGAAGTAACCATGCCGTAATATCTTTTTTACCAAGGTTTGCCCCCCGGTATGGTCGCCACATTCTCCTTCGTGGACTTCTTGCAGCACACGTTTGACGTCATCGTGGGCTATACACCGAAGGAGGGGCATTGAATACCCTTGTCTATAAAGGACTCCGCCTTGCAGTACGTATCGGGCGGCTTTACGAATCACTTTTCGCCTCTCGCTTTTCCTGGCCGGAAGCGCTCCATTCATTAGGAAATCCCTTATAGGGGTCATCCACGATTCCTTTTCTGGTTCCGTCTCTAGTACTAGGTCGATTTCCATCTGATCAATGCTGGGGGACCGAAGTACTTCAACGGGGGCTAGCCCTATCACTTCAGGATTGCTAGAACTAGCCATCTTTGCCAACTTGTCTGCCTGCTGATTTTCTGACCGCGGAATATGAGATATGCTGTAGCGATCAAACTCATCCAGTAGCTCTTTCACTTTCTTTAAGTATAGAATCAATCTTGCACTTTTAGCTTGGAATCTCCCAGTAACTTGGTTCACAACTAACTTGGAATCGCAGAAGATGTTCAGTTTCGTGACTTCTAGCACCTTTGCAATCTTTAATCCGGCTATCAGGGCTTCATATTCAGAATCGTTGTTAGTGGCCCGAAACTCCATTCGGATGGCATAAGTTATCAATCGTTTCTCGGGGGTTTCAAGCACTATTCCGGCGCCGGATCTTTCATTATTTTTAGCACCATCAGTATATAATCTCCAAACATCAGGGTCGAAAAGTAATTTTGAGGGTTCCACTTCTTCGTTTGCTATGTCTTCTTCAGGAACTGTGAATTCTGCTATGAAGTCAGCTATCGCTTGCCCCCGAATTGATCGTCTGGGCTGAAAGTTCAAGTCAAATTGACTTAACTCAATATTCCATTTGAGTAATCTTCCAGACGCCTCTGGTCTCTGTAGAACTTGCTTGAGTGGGT
Organism: Allium sativum; assembly: GCA_030737875.1. NCBI lineage: Eukaryota > Viridiplantae > Streptophyta > Magnoliopsida > Asparagales > Amaryllidaceae > Allium > Allium sativum. Next base: position 676,134,445 of record CM060926.1, on the reverse strand, counting down.
GATCAGTATATATGATAATAGGGTGTGCTTGAAAATAGTGCCGAAGCTTTCTGGAGGCAATCAGTAAACTATACGCTAGTTTTTCTATCCGTGGATAATTACGTTCTGCCGCTGTCAATTTTTTACTCACGTAATACACAGGTCTTTGGACCTTCTCCTCTTCCCTTACCAATGCTGAGCTGACTGCATGAGATGATACTGCCAAATACACGAATAAATCCTCGTGGTCTATTGGTTTAGATAGGATTGGAGGTTTCTCCAAGTGTTTGAGCAAGTTCTGAAACGCTTCCACGCAGTCAGGTGTCCATTTAAAGTGGCGTTTTCCCCGCTTTATTAATTCGAAGAACGGGATGCACTTATCCGTAGCCCTGGAGATAAATCTGCTTAGCGCGGCCACTTTTCCAGCAAGGCTTTGCACGTCCTTAATTTGCCTAGGTTCCTGAATGTTCCTGATTGCTATGATCTGGTCTGGATTAATCTCGATACCGCGCGAACTGACAATGAATCCTAAGAATTTTCCAGAGGCAACACCGAATGAACATTTGGTGGGATTGAGTTTCATCCCATACTTTCGAAGAATGCCGGACATCTCTGCCAAGTCAGTAGTGTGTTGAAAGGATTGCTTGGATTTAACCAACATATCGTCGACGTATACTTCCATCGTTTTCCCGATTTGGTTATAAAACATTCTGTTTACCAAACGTTGGTACGTAGCGCCTGCATTCTTCAAGCCAAAGGGCATCACTACGTAACAATATAATCCCAGATCAGTGATAAAGCTAGTATGCTCTTGGTCCGGAACATGCATCGGAATCTGATTGTATCCTGAATAAGCATCCATGAATGAGAGAAGCTCGTGACCTGCCGTCGAATCTACCAACTGGTCAATTCGAGGTAATGGAAAACTATCTTTGGGACAAGCTTTGTTTAAATCCGAGAAGTCGATACACGTTCACCACTTCCCGTTGGCTTTCTTTACCAGGACTGGGTTCGAGATCCAATCTGGGTAAGTTGAATCTCTGATAAATCCATTACTCTTCAGCTTCCCAACCTCTTCTTTCAAGGCAGCGGACCTCTCTGGGCCCAGCACTCGCCTTTTTTGCTTCACTGGAGGATGTTTGGGGTTAATGCTCAAAGAATGGCTCATGATTGATGGGGATATCCCGCACATGTCCGCATGGGTCCAAGCGAATACATCCAAGTTGTTCTTTAAGAAAGCCGTCAATTCTTCGGCAAGAGTCGGACTTAACTGGGATCCAATCTTAAGGACCTTCTCCGGATCACTGTCATCGATTGGCACATCCACAGTTGCTTCGTTGGGAGTTGCCGTTCTGCCCCCGGGTTCTTGATCCTCTCTGGGATCTATATCCTCGGGCATCACTTTAGGCAACTCTCCAACAATTATCTTCTTTGATTGCTATAAGGTTTCCGCCCCCAAAGGGGGAGGAGTGCATTTAGTTTCGATATCCCCGCCGTTGCGAAGCAACTTTAATTCGGCAACATAGCATGCTCGCGCAGCAACTTGATCCCCTCTGACGATACCAACGCCGGCTTCTGTGGGGAACTTCAATAGCAAGCACCAAGGGGCTATATAGGCTCTGAATTTTGCGAGGGCCGGCCGGCCCAAGAAGGCATTGTATGGCGATTCGACATCCAAAACCACAAAAGGAAGGATTCTCACTCTCTGGCGTTCTCCTTCCCCAAGTGTAACTGGCAATTCTACGTAACCCATAGGTGCGGTGGATGCTCCGTTGAATCCACGAATCCATCCTTGGCAGGGCTTCAAGTCTTTTATCTCAAGATTCATCTGGTCAAAGGCTTTTTTGAAAAGGATATTAACGGAACTCCCGTTGTCCACCAGTACCTTATGAACAGTAGCTGGTCCAATGGGTATTGTGATTACAAGTGGATCTTCAGTTGGAGCATGGACCCCAATGCTTTCTCGCTCTCGGAAGACAACATCATCAGTCATCATCTTTTGCTGCTTCACCGGAACACTGTCCTCGGGGTTGCTACATTCCCCCATTTCGAGGTGTTGTTTGGCTGCGTTGACATATTGATCTAAAGCTTTGGAACTGTGCCCAGCAAGGTAGAGTCCACCGATCACGGTGTTGATTACAATATTCTTTCCCTTTTGCTGAGCAGTTGGCCTAGCAGCAAGTTGATTTTGATTCTGATTCGGGGCTTGTACTGCTTGCCCCCTGTCCCTAGGTGCTACTCTGTATTCGTCTAGCTTCCCTTCTCGAAGCAACCTTTCGACTACGTCCCTCAGGTGACGGCATTCATTCGTCGAATGGCCGTGAATTTGATGAAAGAGGCAAAACTTCCCTGTCTCACGCTCTTTTTCCGTCGACTATCTAGGAGGCGGCCTCTTATTCTGGAGGACTTCATACGCATCCATGAAGATATTTTCCAGAGTATCATTTATGGGTGTGTAACTCTCAAAGGCCCTGGGACGAGTCCTTCTCTGGGAATCGTTCCCTCGGCCCCTCTTCCGGCTGTTGCCATTAGCATTGTTATTGTTGTTACCCGGCGGGCGACCACCCTGGTTCTGATTTCCGACGTTAACCTCGACTTTCCCCGAGCTGTCTCCAGTCTGCTTGATGGCGACATTGCTCTGAACTTCTTCCTTATCATTTGTTTTAAGCTTTCGGTTCGCGTACACCTCTTCCCGGCGTAGATGTACATTGGCTTTCTCATAGAATAATTCTCTGGTGTGGGGTGGTTTGCCTGCCAAGTACCTCCCGAACTCAGTATCCTTATCCACTCCATCAATTAGTGCTGCGACAATGGTCGGCTCATGAGGATCTTTGACCTCAGTGGCTGCCAAATTGAAACGATCCAGGTACATCTTTAGACTTTCGCCCGGTCGCTGTTTGACAAGAAATAGATCGATCACGCTTTTCGTCTTCTGTGCGTAGATACGGAATTGCTCTACGAACTTCTCGCTTAGTTCCCTGAAGCTAGAAATCGATCTTGCCGGCAGGCGAGTAAACCATAGCAAAGCCACGTCTTCCAGGAATATGGGAAACGCTTTACACTTAACTGCATCAGAAGCGGCGGCAGCAGTCATCGACCAAGAGTATCTCATCAGGTGTTGAACAGGATCAGATCTTCCTGCATATCGGTTCATCTGCGGCATGTTGAAACGCCTTGGAAAAGTTGCATCCAAAATATCGTCAGTAAAAGGAGTATGACTACGGTCAATCCCCCAATCCTCGTTCCGCTGTCCACGGCTGTCGGCCAAAATCTGGTGAACCATGGCTGCAACGTTTGCACTAGTCAAAGGAGGCTCAGGATCAGTGCCTCTGGCCCGACGAGGCTCTCTGATCTCTCTTCGGGGAGCAGCCACAAAATCTGAGGCTTGGACGGGGCCTCGCTGCCCCCCGTTATCATGAGTATGGGTACGGCGACGAGGCTGAGGTGGTCTGTCATGCACAGGACTGTTCATGCCTCGAGTCCTGAGGGTCGTTGCTTGACCGTCCGTATTACGGTTTGTGGGTCTTGCCCCTAGTTCTTCTTCTTCTTGTGAGGGCAGGGTCCCGAACCGAAGCTGTTCTATGTTTTCGGCTCTTTCATACGGTCGCCGCGGAGGTCTCGGCGATTCTTCAGATGAAGAGGAATATGCTGGAGTGAGTGGACGAACTGGCGATGTTCTTTGCCTTGTTAACTCATCAAGTCTTCTATCCATAGCCGTCAGGTTTTGCCGGAGGATCGAATTTTCCTGCCTTTGGGCGGCTAACTCATCAAATAACATATCCCACATTTCGACAAAACGGGAAAGATCCCCTTCAGTAACAGGAGCAGTAGGATCATAATGGTCATCATCACCCTCTCTTATGGGCATAGTGCTCGGACCGGGTCGAGCAGAGGTTCCAGGACGATAGGAGTGGGTCATGGGTTCTTTTCCAGGTCGAGTTGTGTTCTGACCATCAGCCTGGGTAGCTGCGGTTCGTGGAGGTCGGTTCGCTGCGCCCCCCTGGGATCGACTCGCGGTCATGGTGCGTGGAGGCTGCGAGGCGTTGCCTCGGGATCGAGTAACAACCCCTTCCGTAGCGCGGATCGTCTCATCTTCATCGACTCGGAACGAGGCGTTTTCATCGGATCGGATCGCCCCCTGCGCTCCGCGATCCAAAACCTCTTCGTTGCCCAGTTCGTGCACACTCTCCTCGATCGTCTCGTTGATCTGCGAAACTTTAGATCTTTTTCCAGCCATGATATCCGAATTGCTGGAATCTTCAAGAAAATGAATGACGAAACTTTAAGGCTGAGGATCTCAATGGAAGCACCAAAAATGTTAGATCGAAATTTGGACCTAACACCCAAATTGTTATAAACTGTAGAGAATTCTAAATGAGGAATCAGGAAAAAAAAATAACACTCAGAATTTATAGTGGTTCGGCGTTAACGAGCCTACGTCCACTTTATATCTTATTGATTATGCTTTAAAAGCTAGTACAACAGTGATTTCTTTCGATATTCCAGTGGTTTGACAACAATGGCGGACTCAGCATTCACTATTGCCAAAAAGATCCCGAAAAATGCCAAGCTCTGGGCTATTTATAGCTGATTTCGTCGGACGGATCGTGGACACGTGGCACGAATCCCGAGACTTTCGGATCGCATCGCAGCCATCGAAGAAAAAGTCAAACTAGCCGTTGCGAACAGGTGTCGTCAGATCCGTGCGATTCGGATCGCTGCAGACCAGCTCGTGGTTGAACGGGTCAGTGGGTTCGGTTCGTTACAAGGGATCAGATCGCCTGGAGGTGGCGTTCGTCGACGAGATGAGAGCGATCCGTCCCTGGGCGAGTCGATAGAGTGCGATCCAAGCGGGGCGAGACGATGGTGTGCGATCTAAGCGGGACGAGACGATGGCGTGCGATCCACTTTCCTGGAGGACTTGGTTTCCTGATTTCCTTTCACGAATGATCCTGGATGGCTTGGTCAAAAAGCGAGCCAACATATTTGATTTTCAAAACATACTGAAATACAAACCTAAGATGTATTTGTCACAAAATACCAAGTTCTGCACAACATTAAACATACCAAGGTTTGAAAGTGTAAATATACCAATTATATTCATTCCAATATGAAGTGATCAGTATATTTTCATCCAAAAAAAATAAAAATAAAAAGTTAGTTGGGCGAGTTATAGCCATTATTTTTAAGGCATTAGTTTCTGTGGCCCATCATAATAACAACAGTCTATACTGCCATAGAATCACTTTCAAATTCATATTGTGATACATTAAGTGAAGATGGATGAAAGCTTTATAAATTCACAAGACAATCCTTATTAAGAATAAACATCACCCAATTTGGAATATCCAATTATTCTTAACTGGTTCAATTGAATATTTGATAGCCAATTCAAAACAGCAAATCGTGGATAAAACCAAACAAATTACAAATAACATAAATGAAAATAAAATAAAATAAAAAATAAGAAGGAGGAGAAGCAGCAAGACAGATAAGCATAGTTGGATCCTGCTTTTATATTTAAGTAGTAGATATGGGAACTGGTAGAAATTTCATGAGTAGTAGATAGCTCAATACAAAATGTTCAAGAGTTGGTGGAGCCAACAAAAAATTTCCACTTCGTAAATAGCAAACAGCAAACGAAATAGAAAACAATCCAATAACTAACATATAAATAAAAACTTGTCTTTCTGATAAATATGGAACCATATTCACTTGTGTCAGAACATATATTGCTATGGTTTCAACTGAACTTAATTACCTGTAGAATCCAAGAGGTTTTAATTCAAAGATTTGCAATCATATTGATCCATTGGTCCAGTAATGCTGCTATCAATTCTTATCATCATAATCATAGAACCATTAAATTTCACACATACATACAAAGAAACTCATACTCACGAAAGCGTAGTGATTCACATCATTAGGGGTATGCTGCCTCATCGGCCCAAACACTAACACTACAACACCCAGCGATGCATCCTTTGGCAACCTGCAATAATCAATAAAAGTAGCAGGTCTAGGCATGTTTTCACTGCACCCACTCTCGATTTCATTCAAAATGCAGTACATGAATAAAAGGCTTCTCATTGCAAACATTCAAAATGCAGTTTGATAATTCTAGAGATATCAAGTAGCCAATGAAGCATGGACTATAGATTATTTATAGTGCAAAGAAACAAGAAGATGATTTTTTTTTTTTTTGTAAATGATATACTTTTGTATCAAAAGATAAAAGCTTTTATCCTTTGTGTAATTGCTAGATTCTTTACCAGCCAAAAAAAAAAAAAAATTGAACAAGCTATTGTCGAACAAGTAAAACAACATTTTACTTCTTGTAAAACATAAATGTTTTTACCGTTTTCTTAGAAAGATATGCAGAACTAGCTCTTTGATTTATAGAAAATAAAAAACATTTTACTTTTTGTTTAAAGGATATACACAGCTGGTCCTTGGTTAGAGGTAGCACAAAATCATCACCGATTTCCCACAGTTGCTCACATCTAGTTCTATAGTCGTATTGGTTTTTCAATATTATTAAAACAAACCAACCAATTAAAACGAATGCCAGATGATTATAAAAAACATAATTAAAATTGAAAAAAAATGGATGTTGTTTCAAAACCTAGGATTTCAAGCTCTAATGGCAGCCTCTAAATCTTCAATTTCTCCATCTTTTCAATCTACGTCTTTTACTCTACCAGCCCCTTCTGATCTCTTTTTGCCAAAAACCACCATATCCCTGAACAGTGATGGATTTACAATAGTAATTGTTAGAATTCAAAGAATGAATGAAATTTACTTTAGTCCCACATTGCCAAAAACAAGATAAGATTTATGTATATATGTCCATTTCTCATTCCTTATATTGGCCCTTAGGGTTAGGTAATTTTGTACGAGGAGGAGGACCTGCATCATGAAAATCAAACACAAACACGTGTCGCTCGCCCGTCCCGTCCCGGGCCGAGGTGAAATCTTATTTTTTTCTATGGAAAAACTTAACCAATTTTGTTGGGTTTTTTGAACGGATGCGGCAGACGGAATTGGGTGCGATCCAACAGAGGTCGAAGCTAATGGATGAAGAGGAACGGGTGCGACCCGTTATAATACAAACAGATGCGACTGTTGGAATACGTTTGAATTCAAACAGACGCGACTATTTAAATGGTAACTGTTGAGAGATATAAATCAGTGACGAATTCTGGCCAAATTCCAAACTGAAAAAAAAAACTTCCTCTTTCCCTTCCTGTGCTCGACCTTACAAAGACCTTGTTGCCAATTCTCAGACTGACAAAATCATCACAACTCGAGCAGATCCATCTATTTTATCCTGGGAGACTCAAAATAAAGTTTTAAGGAAATCGGTACGTCGAGACTCGGACTCTATTTTCTCAGATTTCAAGTTATATTCGTATACATTTTGTTGTATGCACAATGTTTCATACAGTGCTGTTGTTGTTTGCCTAAATCAACTTATGTGCGGGTTGAAATATAACACTTCACAGTGTTGTTTTTTGTGCGTTTTGTATAACGCGTGCTGCTGTTGCATTCTGTTTTATACTACAAAGATTCAACATCTTAAGACTTTATTGTTTTCATTAAAACAGAGATGGCAGCAGATCAAATATCGATCAAGACAGCCAACTTGAACAAGCCAGACCTGTTTAAGGGTGAAGGTGATGATTTTTTGACGTGGCAAAGTCAAATGCTCTTTTATCTCACAACCCTCGGTCTACAGAAATATTTAGACGAAGATGAACCAGTGCCGCCAACACCAGGCAAAGTCAAGGAGTCAAATGAAGTTGCTAAACTTGACGCGTGGAGGCATTCGGATTTCTTATGCAGGAATTACATCCTGAATTGTCTTGACAAAGTTTTGTACAAGGTTTATCAGCCACTCAAGACTGCGAAAGCTCTCTGGAATGCGCTTACAACAAAGTAAAAAACACAAAATGTGAGCCTGAAGAAGTTCATAGTGGACAAGTTTATGGAGTACAAAATGGTAGACTCAAAACCTGTAACTACGCAACTACATGAACTCCAAATTATTATCCATGAGATGGAAGCAGAAGGCCATGTTGTTGGTGAATCTTTTCTGGTTGAAGCGATAACTGCGAAGTTGCCACCAACTTGGAAGGACTACCGCAACTACTTGAAGCACAAGAAGAAGGAGATATCCTTACAAGACCTCATTGTGAGACTAAAGATTGAGGCGGATAATCGCGGAGTCACTAAACCAAATAATGAAGAAGCTTTTATTGCAGAAGGGTCAAAGAAGTAAGGACGCCCTAACAAAAATAAAAAGAGGAAGGCGCCAGAAAACAAACAGCCAAATCAGAAGCCGCCCAAGAAGTTCAATGGGGGAATGTTGGGTTTGTGGCAATACTGGACATCAAGCAAAAGATTGCGGACACAAGAAACAGAAAAGTTCCGAGGCAAATGTGGTGGAAAACATGGACATTGACGGGTCTAACTTTTCTGGGGTTGTATCAGAATGTAATCTAGTCCAGAATCCTTCTCAGTGGTGGTTTGACACAGGTGCTACACGACACGTGTGTTCTGAAAAATCCATGTTCGCCACTTACAACAGACTCGATCATGAAGAAAAACTGTACATGGGTAACTCTGCAGTGTCAATGATTGAGGGTAATGGGAAAGTAATCCTCAAGTTCACATCTGGTAAAACTATTACGCTGAATGATGTGCTCCATGTTCCAGATATCCGCAAGAACTTAATCTCTGGTCCTATTCTCTCGAAGAAATGCTTCCGAATGGTCTTTGAATCGCATAAAGTTGTTCTGTCCAAGGCTGGAATCTATATAGGGAGAGGATACTTGTGTGATGGCTTGTTTAAGGCTAATGTAGCCGTAATTGGCAATAATAGTGTGTATTGTAATTCTGAAATGAATAAAAAGGAAGTTTCTTATGTTGTTGAGTGTGATGCTGTATTATGGCATGAAAGATTAGGACACGTAAACTTTCGAAAAATGAAAAAACTTGCAAATTTATAATTAATTCCTAAATTTCAAGTAGATAAGAACTACAAATGTGAGACATGTGTAGAAGCAAAAATGGTCAAAATGTCGTTTCATACAGTTGATAGAAGCACCGAACCACTAGGTTCGGTACATACCGATTTATGTGATTTCAAATCAATACCTACACGAGGTGGGAAAAAATACTTTATCACATTTATCGACGATTATACACGATATTGCTATGTATATCTTTTGAATAGTAAAGATGAAGCAATAACATCATTTATAAAGTACAAAGTTGAGGTAGAAAATCAGTTAAATAAAAAGATCGAGATATTGAGATCTGATCGAGGTGGAGAATATGAATCACCATTCGAACAATTCTGTGCAGAAAATGGTATAATTCATCAAATGACTGCTCCATACTCACCACAACAAAATGGTGTTGCAGAAAGGAAAAACAGAACGTTAAAAGATATGATTAATGTCTTGCTACTAACTTCTGATTTACCAACGAACTTGTGGGGGTAAGCCCTAAATATGTCTAATCACATATTAAATAAAGTTCCTCATAATAAGACAGGATCAATTCCATATGAGTTATGGAAAGGACATAAACCAAGTTTTAAATACCTCAAAGTGTGGGGGTGCTTGGCAAAAGTTCCAGTTCCGCCTCCTAAGAAAGTCAAACTTGGACCAAAAACCATCGATTGTTACTATCTAGGACCAGCCCAAAATAGTAGCGCCTACAGATTTTTGGTATTCAAGTCTGATATAGCTGATATTCATGTAAATACAATCATGGAATCTAGAGATGCCTCGTTCTTTGAAGATGTGTTTCCACACAAAAGAAACGAAGGAAATAATGTCCCTAAAAGGACAAGAAAAGAATCAAGCAGATCAGACGAAACTATAACTCCTCATGAGATTGAGGAAATAGAACCCCGAAAAAGTGTAAGGACTAGAAATTCCAAGACATTTGGTTCAGAGTTTTTCACATATATGTTAGAACACGAACCTCAAACGTACAAGGAAGCAATGTCATCATCTGAATCTGCATGTTGGAAAGAAGCAATCCAAAGTGAGATTGATTCAATTCTAAGTAATAAAACTTGGGAAATTGTTGATATTCCACCTGGAATAAAACCAATTGGAAGAAAATGGATTTTCAAGAAAATAAGAGCAGATGGCTCTATCGACAAATATAAAGCCAGGTTAGTAGCCAAAGGATATCGTTAAAAAGAAGGAGTAGACTTCTTTGATACGTATTCACCAGTAACACAAATAACTTCAATAAGAATGCTAATAGCAATTGCATCTATTTATAATCTAGAAATTCATCAAATGGATGTAAAAACAGCATTCTTAAATGGCGATCTTGATGAGGAGATCTACATGGAGTAACCAGAAGGTTTTATTTCAAAAGGAAATGAAAACAAAGTATGTAAATTAGTAAAGTCATTATATGGACTAAAACAAGCTCCAAAACAATGGCAAGCAAAATTTGATAGTGTCATGATGAGAAATGGTTTTCGTATAAATGAATGTGATAAGTGTGTTTATTATAAACAAGTTGGACAATCATATGTTATGATTTGTCTTTATGTAGACGATATGCTAATCTTTGGTCTGAATACCCAAGTAATAGAGACCATAAAGAAAATGTTAATCAACAATTTTGATATTAAAGACTTAGGAGTTGTAGATGTTATTTTGGGAATCAAAATAATAAGAACACCTAATGGAATTGAATTGTCTCAATCACACTATATAGACAAGGTGATTGATAAATTTAAAAATCTTGGAATTAAAGAGGTAAGAACACCTTTTAATCCATCTGAAGTACTGCATAAAAACACTAATGAGAGTGTAATGCAACTGGAATACTCTCGTGTAATAGGATGTCTCATGTATCTCATGAATTGCACAAGACCAGACATAGCTTAAGCAGTAAGTCGATTAAGTAGATATACAAGCAATCCAAGTAAGGAACACAGGAAAGCAATAATGAGAGTGCTTGGATATTTAAAAAATACCACAAGTTACTTCTTACACTTTGAAAAATATCATGCAGTCTTAGAAGGATATAGTGATGCAAACTGGATTGCTGATTCAGAAGAATCAAAATCTACAAGTGGTTATGTATTTACCCTAGCAGGGGCAGTAGTGTCATGGAAATCTACTAAACAGACATGCATAGCTCGATCCACTATGGAGTCAGAGTTTATCGCTTTAGACAAAGCAGGCGAAGAAGCAAAATGGCTTCGCCACCTTTTAGAAGATATTCCATTTTGGCCTAAACCTGTACCAGCCATATGCATACATTGCGATAACCAAGCAGCGCTAAGTAGAGCGCATAACTTTGTATATAATGGGAAGTCACGTCACATTCGTCGACGCCATAACACAGTTAGGCAGTTACTCTCGAATGGAACTATTTCCATTGATTATGTGAGAACAAATGATAACCTAGCGGATCCATTTACTAAAGGTTTATCAAGAGAGAAAATTAACTGCGCATCAAGGGGAATGGGTTTAAAAGCCTAAAACCAACAAGTGTTACCTTATACGGAAACCTATCCTAGCGACTGGAGATCCCACGGACTAGGATCAATAGAAAAACCAGTTATGATTAACTCAAGATGAAATGCATTTGTTTGGACATAGTCCTATTCCATTCCTATGGTGCACAACATAAATGCATGCCTATAAAAGAATTTACAGGTTAAAACTATGTTTTTTAATGATGACCATATCTTGTAAATAACAAGTGGGGTATATGTAGGATACTCTTAATGGTTGCGATCACATATGTTAGTGTGAGCTGGGTCGGCTCTATGAGAATATTCAAGGCTTTTATTCTCTATAACACTCGCAGAACCAGAAAGTGTTCAGGACCAAAATGAACACAACCAAGAGATTGGATGATAAGGGAATCAATGCTTCGTAAAACTTATTGTTTAGACATACAATAAAGGCTGACGGTTCAAGATGAAATAATTCACCGATTAGCCAAGTATATCCGATAAGTTTTAACTAGGGAAAGTTCAAAGTGAAATATCTACTTATCCACGATAAAGCATTATTCCATTCGTAGTCTGAGATATTACACTTTGTGTGGGGGAAAAAGTATATTATCATTCATGTGGTGGATTACTAGAATTTAAAGAATGAATGAAATTTACTTTAGTCCCACATTGCCAAAAACAAGGTAAGATTTGTGTATATATGTCCATTCCTCAATCCCGATATTGGCCCTTAGGGTCAGGTAATTTTGTGCGAGGGGGAGGACCTACATCATGAGAACCAAACACACACGTGCGCGCGCCGCCGCCCGTCCCGTATCGAACCGAACCGGGTCGGGTCAGGTTCGGATTTGGGCTTGGGTGAAATCTTATTTTTTTCTACGGAAAAAATTAACCAATTTTGTTGGGTATTTTGAACGGATGCGGCAACGGAATTGGGTGCGATCCAACAGAAGTCGAACGGGTTTACGACCTGCTAATGGATGAAGAGGAACAGGTGCGACCCGTTATAATACAAACAGATGCGACTGTTGGAATAAGTTTGAATTCAAACAGACGCGACTGTTTAAATGGTAACTGTTGAGATATATAAATCAGTGACGAATTCTAGCCAAATTCCAAACTGAAAAAAAACTTCCTCTTTATCTTCCTGTACTCGACCTTACAAAGACCTTGCGGCCAATTCTCAGACTGACAAAATCATCACAACTCGAGCAGATCCGTTTGTTTTATCCTGGGAGACTCAAAATAAAGTCTTAAGGAAATCGGCACGCCGAGACTCAGACTCTATTTTCTTAGATTTCAAGTTATATTCGTATACATTTTGTTGTATGCACACTGTTTCATACAGTGGTGTTGTTGTTTGCCTAAATCAACTTGTGTGCGGGTTGAAATATAACACTTCACAGTGTTGTTTTTTGTGCGTTTTGCATAACGCGTGTTGCTGTTGCATTCTGTTTTATACTACAAAGATTCAACATCTTAAGACTTTACTGTTTTCATTAAAACAGAGATGGCAGCAGATCAAATATCGATCAAGACAGCCAACTTGAACAAGCCAGACCTGTTTAAGGGTGAAGGTGACGATTTTTTGACGTGGCAAAGTCAAATGCTCTTTTATCTCACAACCCTCGGTCTACAGAAATATTTAGACGAAGATGAACCAGTGCCGCCAACACCAGGCAAAGTCAAGGAGTCAAATGAAGTTGTTAAACTTGACGCTTGGAGGCACTCGGATTTCTTGTGCAGGAATTACATCCTGAATTGTCTTGACAAAGTTTTGTACAAGGTTTATCAGCCACTCAAGACTGCGAAAGCTCTCTGAAATGCGCTTACAATAAAGTACATAACACAAAATGTGAGCCTGTAGAAGTTCATAGTGGACAAGTTTATGGAGTACAAAATGGTAGACTCAAAACCTGTAACTACGCAACTACATGAACTTCAAATTATTATCCATGAGATGGAAGCAGAAGGCCATGTTGTTGGTGAATCTTTTTTGGTTGAAGCGATAACTGCGAAGTTGCCACCATCTTGGAAGGACTACCGCAACTACTTGAAGCACAAGAAGAAGGAGATATCCTTACAAGACCTCATTGTGAGACTAAAGATTGAGGCTGATAATCGCGGAGTCACTAAACCAAATAATGAAGAAGCTTTTGTTGCAGAAGGGTCAAAGAAGAAAGGACGCCCTAACAAAAATAAAAAGAGGAAGGCGCCAGAAAACAAACAGCCAAATCAGAAGCCGTCCAAGAAGTTCAATGGGGAATGTTGGGTTTGTGGCAAGACTGGACATCAAGCAAAAGATTGCAGACACAAGAAACAGAAATGTTCCAAGGCAAATGTGGTGGACAACATGGACATTGACGGGTCTAACTTTTCTGGGGTTGTATCAGAATGTAATCTAGTCCAGAATCCTTCTCAGTGGTGGTTTGACACAGGTGCTACACGACACGTGTGTTCTGAAAAATCCATGTTCGCCACTTACAACAGACTCGATCATGAAGAAAAACTGTACACGGGTAACTCTGCAGTGTCAATGATTGAGGGTAATGGGAAAGTAATGCTCAAGTTCACATCTGGTAAAACTATTACGCTGAATGATGTGCTCCATGTTCCAGATATCCGCAAGAACTTAATCTCCGGTCCTGTTCTCTCGAAGAAAGGCTTCCGAATGGTCTTTGAATCGGATAAAGTTGTTCTGTCCAAGGCTGGAATCTATATAGGGAGAGGATACTTGTGTGATGGCTTGTTTAAGGCTAATGTAGCCGTAATTGGCAATAATAGTGTGTATTGTAATTCTGAAATGAATAAAAAGGAAGTTTCTTATGTTGTTGAGTGTGATGCTTTATTATGGCATGAAAGATTAGGACACGTAAACTTTCGAAAAATGAAAAAACTTGCAAATTTAGAATTAATTCCTAAATTTCAAGTAGATAAGAACTACAAATGTGACATGTGTAGAAGCAAAAATGGTCAAAATGCCGTTTCATACAGTTGATAGAAGCACCGAACCACTAGATTTGGTACATACCGATTTATGTGATTTCAAATCAATACCTACACGAGGTGGGAAAAAATACTTTATCACATTTATCGACGATTATACACGATATTGCTATGTATATCTTTTGAATAGTAAAGATGAAGCAATAACATCATTTATAAAGTACAAAGCTGAGGTAGAAAATCAGTTAAATAAAAAGATCAAGATATTAAGATCTGATCGAGGTGGAGAATATGAATCACCATTCGAACAATTCTGTGCAGAAAATGGTATACTTCATCAAACAACTGCTCAATATTCACCACAACAAAATGTTGTTGCGTAAAGGAAAAACAGAACGTTAAAAGATATGATTAATGCCTTGCTACTAACTTCTGATTTACCAACAAACTTGTGGGGGGAAGCCCTAAATATGTCTAATCACATATTAAATAAAGTTCCTCACAATAAGACAGGATCAATTCCATATGAGTTATGAAAAGGACATAAACCAAGTTTTAAATACCTCAAAGTGTGGGGGTGCTTGGCAAAAGTTCCAGTTCCGCCTCCTAAGAAAGTCAAACTTGGACCAAAAATCATCGATTGTTACTATCTAGGACCAGCCCAAAATAGTAGCGCCTACAGATTTTTGGTATTCAAGTCTGATATAGCCGATATTCATGTAAATACAATCATGGAATCTAGAGATGCCTCGTTCTTTGAAGATGTGTTTCCACACAAAAGAAACGAAGGAAATAATGTCCCTAAAAGGACAAGAGAAGAATCAAGCAGATCAGACGAAACTATAACTCCTCATGAGATTGAGGAAATAGAACCCCGAAAAAGTGTAAGGGCTAGAAATTCCAAGACATTTGGTCCGGAGTTTTTAACATATATGTTAGAACACGAACCTCAAATGTACAAGGAAGCAATGTCATCATCTGAATCTGCATGTTGGAAAGAAGCAATCCAAAGTGAGATTGATTCAATTCTAAGTAAAAAAAAAAAGAACACACGATTTATAATGGTTCGGCATTAAAGAGCCTACGTCCACTTTATACCTTGTTTATTGACGATTAAAGTACAAATACAATGTTTGTCTTCACTCAATCTCACTTTTACAATGAATAATTTCACTTAATCTTAGATGAATTATGCTCTAAAAGTTGATAATGATCTGAGCAAAACACTAAAATTCGGTATCTTTAGAGGAGAGAGCCAAAAATTTGCCAAAAGATCCCTTCAAATGAGGCTTGAAGGTGCATCTATAGACAAAAAATTCCTCTGGAAGGCCTCCGGTTCAGGTACACGTGGCAGCCATCCGTTCGGTTCGGAAGTGGGAGCTCTGAGATGTTGCCAGCGCACAATGATTGTGGGTGAACGTGGGATATTGGGTGAGTAACCGCTCCGCATTTGGAGGAAATCGTGCTTCCCAGGTACAGCGCCATAGTTCAGATCAGATAGTTGATGGGGGTTCGGATTGGAAGGCGTTGATCCGATCCGGATGTGTCTTCTGTTCATCATCTCCTAGGCTGTTTGCTTCAGCGCGAATAGGATTCGGTTCAGAGGTTTCCGAACCGATCCGATTTCCTGTGAATAATTTCTCCTTCATGCCTATTTGTTGAGTCTTGTCCTAACTTTGTGTAGCCTAACCACAAAGTAGGCTAACAGTATCAGAGCAAAACGATTTGTTTTAAATTGTGCATCAATTACTTCTATAGACTGGTAGATTCAACGGTGATTATATATTACCATTTTTGGGGAAAAGAAGACTTTGGTGGAGAAGATGATGTTGAGAGAGAAGAGCGTTCCAGACTTGGAATTTGATGTAGGTTAAGCTCTAGATTCTCATTAAGGTGGAGTTATATGTTAGAACGCGACCTGACCAGCCGTAGAAAACAGACTCTTTGTAGAAAACAGCTTGGCGAAACTGCTTAGAGGTGGTAGCGACGTAAAACAAACCGCTGGAGGTGTTAGCGACCTTTCCAAGTGCTTGACGACTCTGTATAACTTCAAATTCAGTTGAGAAGGTGGAGATCTGTTAGATATGGCTCGCATTGTATGAAAGTTATTTGATAAAGAGTTTAGTGTGTTAAAGAGACCATTGGTTAGAAACAAATATCTGATGTAGCTGATTTTGGTGACGGATTTGACGTCGTTGAAAATGCATTAAATATTAATGAAAACAACTAAGGCATAACCGATTAACCAACTGCACCAGGGTAACTCAATCAAAATGGTGAAAATGCGATAGAAGAAGAACAAGACCAACCAGCTCAGCATGTGCATGACACATTCAACATTCAATCGGATGAACCTATGAGCATCCGCACTAGAGCTAAGCATCGTCAGATGAAGCATCTAACAAACATCTTGTCTGATTTCTTTACTTCTACCATTTTTGTTCTCAAAGCTCACTTTGGTTGTATCTTTTTTTTATTAGTATATATAAAGTACTTTTTTTCAAAAAAAAAACATTGAAAAATTATGTTGTTATCTTAATAAAAATAGTTTTCTTTCAACTTATTTAGCGTTATGGAAGAAAAGTATTTTGATTTATAAAATTATAGCATAATCACGTATTTATGTAAATATGGATTCAGTCATTTGTTTATTTCATGTACTATATGTTGAAATTGGTGATACGCAAATCACAATTTTGGGCAACAAATAATCTTACATATTTTGTAGAGAGATTTGTTGTTAGATTTGATGAAGAGATTTGGTACTAGATTTCATGGAGAGATATTGATTGCTATATTTATGGACATTTATTGCAAGGATATTTGGTGCTTAACCAAATAGTTTTATAACATATATGAAGATATTTTGGAAGCCAAAGTTTTCTTGGGCATGAAGCCAAGTTTTTCTTGGGCATGAAGCAATTCTCACTATAAAAAGGGCTAGCTAATCTCTTCATTAGGTGTGGAAAATTTGTCATTATTCTTCATTGTCTTTCTCCTCAAATTTTTATCCATTAGATATTCTCTACCTATTTCTCAATAAGGTTATTGGTTCAAGTTGTAATTGTTTGTAATGATAGTTGAGGTCGTTTGTAAACAATTTTTATTAGTGAATCAATAAAGAGGGTGGTTGGGTGGAATATCGTGTGCTCATATTTCCGATATTTTTTTATATTGTTTTTTTTTTCAATCAAATTCATCTTCAAGTGATTGGGTTATAAAAATACTATTTTTCTTGGCATTTTGTCAAGCTTCCGCTGCACACAAAAATCATAACAGTTTGGTATCGGAGCCAGATCGTCGCATAGCTTGGAGTGTTTGTTGGATTGAAAATTGGAGATGTCGAAGATGATGACGTTTTCAAAGATGGCTATTTTAAATAGGAAGAATTGGGGTATATGGAAGCCGAAGATGGAGGACATTCTATATCTCAATGATTTGCATGATCCCATTGATGGAGATCGGGTGAAGCCCTCAAATATGGATGAGGGA
The DNA here is from genome assembly GCA_030737875.1 of Allium sativum. Lineage (NCBI taxonomy): Eukaryota > Viridiplantae > Streptophyta > Magnoliopsida > Asparagales > Amaryllidaceae > Allium > Allium sativum. The sequence goes on along the minus strand of CM060926.1, from coordinate 676,116,522 downwards.
AAGTGGAAGAAAATGGACAAAAAGGCGATTGCGTTGATTCGTCAATATTTGGATGATTCTGTATTCCACCATGTGGCTAGTTGTAAATCCGCGAAGGCGTTGTGGGACAAATTAGTGCATTTCTTTGGGCCTTCATCATAGTGCTGCTTCAGATAGCTTTCTAAACAGTGCATTTATTCGTTACCCTGAAAAGGATTTATGGGGACGGCATGTACTAATATGACGGTAATATAAATGACTAAAACCCTTTTATCCACGATTAAAATCAGAAATGGTGTAATAATATCTTCTAGTACATCATAAAGATTGGTATAATGATTGGTCATCTTATTGGTTGACGGTCTTGATGATTGATTTTTCATAATGCTGGATAATGGCACTATTAAATCATGAATTTTTTGAATTTACTTTTACTCCTTATACATCATTGCAATTGAAACAACAATAATAATAAACTCTAATTCATACTTGATTGAAGGAAGAATCAGTTTGTCTTATTTTAGTATGCTTATTTTTGTACAATATCTTGACATATATTTTCGTTATTGGCCAATGATTGACGAACTTATAATTATGTGATCCTATCATTATTAACTGTTTATGATTAACTATCTATTATAATACTTTATTGTTTATGTCAAGGCAATAAACTTTGTATGATTATCATATTATGATACTTTTTTGGTGCATTTAAATAATACAAAAAATAACAAGAACTTTGGATATGTAAGAACAACTATATGATTATGTCCAACTTCATTTCAGTTATCAAATAACAAGAACTTTGTATTGATTCTCTATTATTTATTCTTTGCTTCCAGCCATCTCTCTCTCTTTCTCAAACTTGTCAAAAGGTTATATTATCAATTGTATCCAAAATCAAGAATTTAAATTTGTAAAAAACTAAAACTCTACTCAAATATTTTTGGGATGTGATTATAGTCCTTTAATTACATGAGTGTGCTTGTAGCTAAGAAATCAAATGAATGTGCTAGTAGTTTGAAAATCAAGTGGGTAAGTTTGTAGCCCTTTTAAATAAAGTGAGACACTCAAAGCTCGATAAAAATTTAGTGTGTCTAAGGTAACTTTGAAATCAAGATCATACTGGGTTTGTTATTTGCCCATTTAAAGAATGAAATTATAAAAGAAATCTGTACAGATAATTGCACAAGGCCGATGTAGGAGAAATCTTAACAAGTACAAAAATTTTGTGATTATGTTTTAGGCTTTTTAAGACATTGTGTGTCGATAAAAAAAGGCCACATTAATATTGGCAACTCATCCGATGCGTCTGAAGTCCTAGCGTTTCAAAGGCAATATTTGAACTGTTGAGCTACTTGTAGGAAATGATATGTCAGAGTTCGACGTATCGGAAACTCCGTTTTGTTTTCGAAAAACAACTACTTCTTTCTCATTTCTTCCTTCCTCTTTTTTATTTACCTCCATTCCACCTCTACACGGCCAGCAAATACGATTCTTTCCCATTTCCTACATCGCAGTCACATTCTCTTTTCATGTATTTTTAATATTTTCTGTTTGTCTTGTTTCTTTCTGTAACATATATGTTTGCATGATTTTTTGCTAAATTATGTAATTCTCCGTTTTTTGCATGTCAGACAAAATTTCCGCTTTTGCTTTCTCTTGGCCTAAATCTTTTGTGGACTCCAAATTGAAGGGAAATTTCATAGTTGTTCACAGAATTCTTGCTGAAAAGATGCAATGTTGTGAGGTCATCTTATGCATTGATGATAAATACATTTAATGATCGACTGAACGCTAACCAGTTGCATACGCAAATAAAGAATAAATAGGACAAGTTGAAGCGTTTTTGGGTTGGCTGGAACATACATCTATGAATAAAAAAACGGATTTTTTTTAGATTTAGCCACATTTTATAAACTTATAACACATTTAGCCTAGTTTCAAAACTTATTACGGCCGTAGCCTGGTTTATGTCACATCAGCGCAAAACAGTTATTAACACAAGCGGCATTTAAGATGACGCTAACTGCGGCATCTTAAATGACGCCCAGAAGTGAGTTCTATGCGTCATCCCAAATAACGCTCTACGCGTCATCTCAAATGCCGCTGTGTTGATAACGGTTTTGAGCTGATGTGACATAAACCAGGCTATGTTCGTAATAAGTTTTGAAATTATGCTAAAAGTGTTATAAGTTTATAAAAGGCGGCCAAAACGAAAAAAAATCCTAAAAGAACAGATTTGTGATTGGAAAAATGATTACATTGATGGTTCCGAAAAGCGATAAAATACTGCTCCATCGAGAGTCAGAAAAGATTCTCACTTTAAATTCAGAGTTAAGAGAATGAGATCAGTTTATAAAGATGCACTTGTACATATTTGATACTCCCTCCAATCCACAATATATGTCGTTTTATAATTCTTCACACAGGTTAAGACAACTAAAAAGTGACTTCTTTACCCTTCATTAATCTTCTCTTATTAATGTGCATAACTTCAGCCCATGCGTTGGAAATTTAAAATAAGCATGGGAAACTTAAAATAATAGCTGCATGATAGGCTTAAAGAGTGTTGCATGCATATTAATAAAGGACAAAAGTTTTTAGAAGAAGGGTAAAAAAGGAAATAAAGTGCTAATTTGTTTAAAACGTCATATATTTAGCAAATTCTTCCTAGATCTAAAACGACATATATTGTGGATTGGAGGGAGTACCTTTTACCCCACCAACGTAGGTTTTTACTACTGCTGATACAGATTACTCATTCGATTGTGTAACCATTGACACATTAGTTACTCCGCCGCCTAAACAAATTAGACATATCGAACAACTCAAGTAGGCATGGCGCTGGACGGTCGATCGTTCATATGATCGTTTCAACCATATCATGCATTGTTATTATGCTCTGTTATATCCTATTCTACATATCCAGTGCTGAGAGCTTATGTTTATTTTTCGTAATGATTTCATAAATTTGGTTGCCACTAAAAAATTGATAGCGCATGGTAGGAATCGAACCATCGACCTTTTACCAGGAAGTTAGGCCTCCTTTCCACTGCGCCGCACCCGCGGACATCTAGTTTGTTTTTTTGTACGTATTTGAAATTAAAAATGTATTGGTTCATTTTAATGAAATTTTAAAGTTTATTTTTTGTTATTTGCAATTATTAAACGTAGTAAAAAAACAAATAATTAATCAACTAAATCAATTAAATTAAAAATCAAAATCTCATTTCAATTCCTCCGCTCAAATACCATTTTGCATCATCAAATACTCCATTTCAATCGGCTTTCCGCACAAATAACCCGCTTTAATTCTTCGTTCATTTTGTGAAAAACACACTTTATATTTCATATGGTTTCTTCATTTGTGATTGTAATTCATTTGTAACATAAAAAAAAACTAGTACATACTTAAATGGAAACATCTTTATGAAATAACTGAAATAAAGTTAGACATAATCATATTGTTACTCTTACATATCCAAAATTGTTGTTATCTCCTGTATTATTTCAATGCACCAATAAAGTATCATAATTTGACAATCCTACAAAGTTTATTGCCCTGACATAAACGGTAAATTATTATAACAGATAGTTAATCATAAACAGTTAATAATGGTAGGATCACATAATTATAAGTTCGTCAATCATTGGCCAATAATGAAAATATATGTCAAGATATTGTACAAAAATAAGCATACTAAAAGAAGACAAACTGATATTCAATAAAGAATGGACTAGAGTTTATTATTTAAACTGTTTCAGTTACAATGTTGCACAGTGAATAAAAGTAAATTCAAAAAATTCATGATTTAATAGTGTCATTATCCAGCATTACGCAAAATCAATCATCAAAACTGTTAACCAATAACCTGACCAATCATCAAACCAATCTTCATGATGTACTAGAAGACATTAATACACCATTTCTGACTTAATCGTGGATAAAAGGGTTCCAGTCCATGTATGTTACCATCACAGTAGTATATGTCATCCCATTAAATCATTTTCGGAGTAATGAATAACTGCACTTTTAGAAAGCTATCTGAAGCAGCACTATGATGAAGACCCAAAGTATACAAATCGTAGCAAGATGCTGCTTTATAGAGTATAAGCTTTTCATGTTGTTTGAAATCAAAATGATTACATGGTTCTTTAACATCGAAAATGTTAGCATTCCCACAACAATGCAACATATGTCTCTTGAAATCTTTAAAAATCTTTGGATAGTTATCTTCTTTCAGTATCTGGAGCAAACAACCGAAATCATAGACCTCTTAATACTATGAATGTTAGATGAAAGTCTGTTGAAAGAGAGTCGGTCATTCTTCTCCATAACCATGCAAAATCCCCTCTTAGAATTCCCTCTCGCTTGTTTTTTTTTTTAAATATATTCCACCCTCCTAAAGTAGGCTAATCGAATCTGGTTTGAAGGGATGAAGAGTAATATCGAACTCTCAAAAGTTAAACTCCCATATGGTGAGATGACTCAAAATTAATGGCAGTTCACTGTTGTCTTTTCTTATTACTAGGACAAGTTGGATAATAGGGATATCTTCAACATTGTTTATTAAAAACTACAGTCTTTCATCTTGTGTCTGATTATAGAATTTTTTACGAATATGATCCGAGCCTCTTGGCTGATAAACTACCCGCGAAATTCAGTATCAAAGGACATGACAGGGATTTTTTTATCAAACTGATTATCATCTCGAATTCTTCTTCAAAATTTTGCGCAAATACTCAGTGAATTTCAAGTGGCATTGCATAATCTATGGAAGGCGAAGGGTTATGCATTGTGTAATGGTCATGAGAAGACAAAGAAGGATGAAGGTGCAAATTCGAAGAAAGAAAAGGTTCAAAATCTTGACAAAGAAACTGGTTAGAAGCCATAAGAAAGAGAGAGGGGGGGGGGGGGAGAGAACGTAGATGAAAATGAAAGAAATGGCAAGTTAGGTTGATGTAAATGGAGAATTCAAATCTGAGTGTACTTGTATATATGTAGATGGCAAGTTTGATGTAAGCAATGCTTTTGTTATTTTGGTGTTTTTCTGTTTACTTTTATGTTACCAAAGGTGATGAGATGATACTCTTGAAAATTAGGTTTTAGTGACACTAGACTCGATTAGATTGTAGGCTTAATGATTCTGTAAGACATTAAGGCGTATTTTGTTCTAATTAACTATTGTATATCAATGGTTTAATTAGCTTGGAGGACAATCCTATAATCCACATTTACTTATTTATCGTATTACTTTTTTATTTCAGATCAAACCCCCAAATAAAGAAGAAAATTTTTCTAATTACTTTTTTGAATCCTTCCTCGTCTCTCTCCATCATCGTGTTTGTCTTCGTTGCTGCTTGCGCTAGTCACTTAAGGCTTTTCGCTCAAAACTAACTGTTCAAATCAAATTTCTATCACTTAAAATTGTTTTACTTGACGCCACTGTAAGTTCAAATCCAAAAAGTTTTTTTTTTCTCTGGTTGATGACTTTGATGATCGACTGTTTATATCTAGTCAAATTATTAATACTCACATGGTCATACTCCTTTGTTTATTTCTCGTGACTTCTGAAATCTGTTTGTCCTAGCAAAATGACTGTCAAATGCAACGCTTGAACAACGTTTATTCTATGGTTGTTGCGATGACTTATTCTGCTTTTCTCTTTAGTGTTTGCTAAAGAAAAAATTCTCAATAGAATGGTGGATTTGTTATCAGTTTATTTTCTGAGAATGATATGTTGACCATCCATCGTGTAAGAGTCCAATGGAAAACAATATAACGGAGATAGGCGTTTTTATGTTTTTCTTAGAAACCCAAATGCCTTTATCGTTTAGATTAAAAAGCAAAGGGTGCGTTCAGTTCACCCTTTTTAGTTTTCTATTTTCGTCATAACAAAATTGCAAACAACATATATAAACCATGAAAATAACCGTTTTAGAAAAGATTTTAACATAAAAAACGGAAAACAACTTTTTCTAATTTTGCATATTTTGGGAAAGAGTTGATGGATGAGACATAATTCGCCCTTCCGTCATCACTCCAACCTCCATGTTGTCCCCTCCGTTTTCCTTCCATCCCCTAGTCATTCATTTACTATGTTCATTTTTTGAAGCTAACGTTGAAAACTCAAAATACAAAACAAAAATTAAACCACTACCAAAACGATTTTATATTTTTGGTAAAAACGGAAATGCTTTTGTCACCCCAAAAAAATACTTGTTTTTGTAGATAAAACATGTATTATTCAATCATTTCACGATGATTGCTAAAAATGAAGTATATGTCTTAGTGAAAAAAAGATTTCTAAAAAAAGTTTTCATTCATAAAGAAAATATGATCTAACCCTACAAAAAAGATAAACAGTATTTATTTATCACTGATAAAGACTTTAGTATATAAGATGTTGATATACCAGGTTGTGAGGTAAATTTGCTACAAATAGTTTAGATTTACTAAGCTAGTAATGAAATAAATTTATTGCAAATAGGTTAATGTTATTATGTGTATTGTGTCACAAAATTAATTATTTAGAAGGTGGTATTAAGCATCTGTATAAACAAATTCTAAAGTTAATATTAATAAATTCTTCGTGGATTAATTTTATTATTACTAATCGATTTTTTATTTCCTGTATTACATATATTTAATACTTCTTAAGCTTTGAGACTATGATATAATAAAATTAAATAAGATTCCACATTTCACAATGATTGCAAAAAGGATTCATCTTTTAATATAATAAACATATACATTAGCATTATTCATTATTTCTTGTGGGTAAGTATTGAACTTACTTATTTTTCTCTCTTCCCCAATATTAATTATCACAAAATTACTAATGGAATGGAGGGATTACTTGCTAGATTTGATGTTAAAAGATGAAACCATTTTGGCTTTTTAACAAAATATAAATTGAAAAGAGAAACTAGACTAGCGATGTTTTAATGTAAATATAAATTCGAACAAAAAAAAAGACTGCTTTTGATAGGAAAAATATTACATATCTCATTTTATTCGAGGAGATAAAACCACTTTAGATAAAAGAATAGCATCCCTTACCTTTGTATTAGTTAATGAAGAAAAGTTATTACTTTTGTATGGATATAGATTAGAATGACGGACATTGTTCTAAGTTAGATTTTATAAAAATGCTTTTAAATTTACATAATTTGTTTTTTTTTTGGATTTTGATAGAATTATTAACACAATAGTTGGAAAATAGCGAAAAGAAAAAAAGGAAAACACATTTCTCGAACATAATAAAAGGAAAGATAAGAACGAACAGTAAGTTGGAAAGACTATTTTATTTGCAATTTATGGAATGACAACAAATTGTTAATCTTACTGGATTAGGAATAAACAGTAGGCGATCATCTAAGTCCAAACATTTAGTCTCCCATTTGCATTCTATTGGAAATAGTTCCTTTTTTCGAAACAATGACTTCAATTGTGAGCACCTAAGTATGTTAGGTGTGATTTACAGAACCTCAGGTCCTCAGTTGTTAATTTTGCTTTTGCGAGTGCTTAAGGAAACATGTTTTCACATGTTATGACGAAAAGCATATGTAAGTAGAAAAGGGAAAAAGAACATATTTTATCGAATAAAAATACATGGATTTTTTTTTTTTTAATCAGACAAGTATTTTTTTTTCATTTCAATTTCGACATATTTTTAAATTAAGATTTTGTTCTTATTTAAAGCTTGATTTGGTTAGCTATATGTTTCATGTAAAACGATTTTTTTTTTCCATATTTCCATGAAAAAGAAAACAAATATAAACATAGTTTGACAAAAAAAAGATAAATTAGTTTGTCATTTCGTTGAAAACTAAAAATAGATTTGCATATTTCTGATAAGCTGATAAATGATCAAAATTTCAACATAAATATCCTCATTTCTAAAAGAAATACATATGAATCAAGGTTTGGCAATATTTTGTTATATTCGGAGGATCTTTAATTATCGAGGAGCTTAAAGTATCCTATGATTTCATCAACGAGTTGTTATATCATTTTTCTGTGTTCTTTTAATTTACTTTTATTAGTTTTATTTAATGTTCTCTATAGTATTGTTTTTTTTCAAATGTTGAAAAGGATACACTATTCACCCTTTAATGAGAAGTTGATTCTATATATCTTGTGTAATAGAGAAATGCATAACGCCATAATAGGTGGAGATGCATCTGGACTATTTACAAATGATAACTCATTTTCTCAAAAGGATAATTATTTTATTATTAGAGAAATATATATACATATACCTGTCGTAAAAAAACAACAAAATGAATACGGAAAATAGGCCAAATTGGACTTAATGCCAATATTTAAGTTACAGCATGTTGTAGAGCTACAAATAACAACTTATTGGCAGATTATTTTTTGATACCGTGGAGTTTGCTACGTAGAAGATATATTGGGTTTGCAAAGATAGTATATAATCTGGTTTGCAAAAGAGAATGCTATGTCTTATTTCCTTCTATAAAAAAGAATACATGTATGTCATTATACAAAGATACAATAACATTGTTTATATATAATTTAGGGGATGACTATTTGAGCACAAAATTATATACAAACTTGGAGACACAAAGCTTCAATCGTTAGATCCTTTTGTCTTTATGTGGAGAGGTGAAATTCAGGGGGAGATCCAATAGTGAAGATCAATTGTATCGAAATTATGTGCCTAAATAGACGTTTCCTATAATTTATATACTAATTAATTTGTGCTTTTTCCACTATTGTTTGTAGTGAGTTCTATGTGTCAGCTTGATGATATAAAAAAGTGAATTTAATACTTGTGCAAGAAAGTTAAATGATCTATCATTTTTTATATAAAAGGATAACATTTTTATGAACATCATCTGATTGATAAATATTTTTCCATTTTATCTTAAAAGAACAATGTAGTTTTTTCTTTGTATGGCTTCATTTTACAAAATGTACATAATATATTTTCACTCGAATGGTTTTATGCTCTTAGCAAAAATCTTATGTGTCATAAACACTGAATTTCGACACCAAAAAATTCATAGAAAAAGATAAATATTTCTATTTGTTTAATGAAAAGGTAATTATTTTTAACAAAAATATAATTGTTTCTAATATTTTTACTTGAAAATAAATGGTTTTATCTTTTCTTACAAACTATAAAGATGGAACTGGATACTTTACAGTAAATGGTAACACTACAATTCTTAGGTAGCATATTTTGTATACTGCCAAGCGATTTAAATCTTGCATTGCAGGTTTTGAACATGTGGCCTTTTGAACCAAAATTGAAGCATCTAACCAGTAGGACAGTGATGCTTTGAGCAAATGGTTGGTTCAGTTAAAAACTAGTAAAAATATATCATAACTCATATAACCATTCAATAACAAAAACCGAACCAATCAAATCGATATTTATCAAAATCGAAACCATGCAAATAAAAAATTGTTTGGTTGTTTTAATTGGTTTATCTTTGAATATGTTATATTTTCTGAAAGAGGTAATTAGGGAGAAGGACAAACTTTGCCGAAAAATTAGGCTGAAGGACACCAAGTTTTATTTTTAGTCTGAAGGACAAACTTTGAACCAAAATTAAGCTGAAGGAAAATGCTAAATGTAATTAGCATTATATTCAGTTTTTTACACTACACGAAAATGCTAAATGTACTAGCATTATTCAGTTTTTACACTGCAGAAAATGCTAATTACATTTAGCATTGTCCTTCAGCCTAATTTTTTTCAAAGTTTGTCCTTCAGCCTAAAAATAAAACTTGACGTCCTTCAGACTAAATTTTCTCCAAAGTTTGTCCTTATTACTATTTTCCACTTTCTGAAATATGTTATATTTTCTGAAATATATTATATGAAAGAAACAAACAACTGAATCCATATTTACATAAATATGCGATGATGTTATAATTTTATAAATCAAAGTACTTTTCTTCCACAACACTAAATAAATTGAAAGAAAACTAATTTTATTAAGATAACAATATAATTTTTCAATGTTTTTTTTTAAAAGTACTTTATATACTGATAAGAAAAAAAATACAACCAAAGAGAGCTCCAGGAACAAAAAATGGTAAAAGTAGAGAAATCAGGCACGATGTCGGTTAGACGCTTTATCTGACAATGCTTAACTCTAGTGTGGATGCTCGTAAATTCATCCAATTGAATATTGAATGTGCCATACTTAAATGGAACTATAGTACTTGTCAAGAATTCATATAACCTTTGTGGATGGTGTTGAGGCCGATCCAGTGAGCTTTAGGGCAAGCTAATCTGATTCGGTGAAGTGAGCCCGCATGCCGACTTGATCCAATGCTTCTGATGACATGACATGCCACTCTCTCCATGATGTCCACTCTCCCTATTAACCGTTCCCGTCAACTGCACATTAATGCGAATTCAATCCTCAACTATAAGGAGCACCTAGAAGCATCATTTCAAGAGGAGGCTTTTGGCTTTCGGACATTGAAACTTTGTTGAATTCGTGTTTCATTACTTCTCTCCTCGATTATCCTAGCTCAAATACAATTATATCTGTAATCTAAAGTATAAACAACATATTGCATCAAGTGGACGTAGACCCAATTGCTGAACCTTGTATTTCTTTAATTTTATTCTTTCCCATGATCTATGATTGTTCTGACTTTGAAATTTATCGATGATCGATTTGCGGATTTAGGTGTGATTTGGGTGTGTTGCCCTCGATTGACCAAAACCAGCATCAACAATTGTCCACCCGCAGTGGAGGAGAAGATGGAAAAAGGTTTTAGTTCCACATTTCTCCTATGTAAAGAATTTTTTTATAATAAAGTTTAGAAGATGTTTTGAATTATTGTGTAATATTTTAACACTGACATGATGATTTGTTGATATTTTGATGTGCAATATTAACATATATTCAGCTCATACGTTGCATCGTTCAAATGGTTATTACATAGACCATAGAGAAGTAATTAAAAACTAATTTGCAAACTTTTCATATTATTGAGAAGATACAAAATTTTCTATTGGCATGCAAATGAATTTAATTATGCCCTATTATCTTGATCGCACGTGTATGTCATTATACAACAATCTTACTGCTTCTTACTTATTTATCACAGTGTTATTCATAGGCATCTGCAATACATGAGATACTTCTGTGTCCATATCCAGTTGATCAACATGAACCTACAGTGCATCGTTTAGATGATATTTGCATAATTCGAGCAATACAGCATATTGTACTATAATTACATTTTGAGTGGTTTTGAAAAACAATAGAAAGTCAGCAGTCCCACTATATAAAGATGTTGGCAGAGAAAGATCTTCAAACAATGCATAATCTTCTAAGTACGTATACGGCTTGATATTTAGAGCTGTAAATCATTATAATAAGCTAGTTTAATGTAGTTTAGACCAGATAAACTCAACTTGCATGTAATCCATCAGATTATTGTTCGGATCCGATCCGATGAGTCTATGGACCTTTCAGATTGAACTAGTTTTAAAATACTCAGATGCTTTATAAAATAAAAACAAATCAATATCATATATGGCTGCCACACAGTAGAAAAAGGATGATAAACAGCGACATCATCCAAATCTGTAAGTCTAATAAGACTGGAGTCCGAGTTTGTTCACACTATTTTGAGTAGCGTGAGCAAAACATCGGCTATGATTAGTGGAAGTCAGTGGAATCCATATGGGTCCTCTTAATTTTTACCTATCAAAAGTAGTGATTTATTCACACTACTTGTTCATACTACTTTAAATAGTGTGAACAAACTCCACTCAACACCGCCCTCCTTTCCAACACTTGCTATCACTCCTGTCAAACATTAACTCAAAAAAGCCCAACCAAATCCAAACATGATCTGAATTGTAAACTCTATCTTTATGCTTTATTCAGAACATATGAAAAAGATTTCAATTTTGATTCAACGTTAATCTACAATCCAGTCGATATAATCCCTCCTGCTTTCAAAAAAAAAAAGCACATGGTAGGCTGGCTGTCAGAAAGATGAAAAACCAAACCTTTAATAAATATTTTTGCTCTAATGGTGCGACTCTCAAGTTTAAGGGGAAAAGACCATAGGAATTATTATTCGAATCTTCAGGACATCAAAATAACAAAGAAATTAGGCGTAATACAAAACAAACATCCAGTGAATTCAACATTTCTTATAATTCGGCAAAGGTAAATGTCATGACAAGCTAATTTTGAGCTAGTGTCGTAAGATCAAGCTCGGTGAAGCATAAGTCATTAAATGTACGAAACAACAACAAACTACAAAAGTTTATACCATTTGGCATTTTCATGCGAGAAATTGAGCCGACGAGATTGGATTAGAAGAAGGCGTGGCTTCAGCTTCCCATTTCACTGCGACTTCCTTGATTTCCGCTCCCATTTTACGAATGTATGTCCAGCCAAGGACAAAGTTTTTTTCAGCTTCAAGGACGGCGGCTAAATGGAGTATTTTAGAGCACAAAACATTATTTTAGGTATAAATTTTCCACTGTGGATGGTATCAGAAATTGATACTAATTCTTTTAAGTATCATTTTTATAGTATATATGGTGTATCAGAATTTAAAAAATTGGTTAAAAAAATGAAAATTTTGTTTTTTAGGGAGGAAACACTTTTTAGTGTAAAAGAAGAAGTCAGAGGTCCACTGTCATTTTCTTTTACACTAAAAGGTGTCTTTTCCACTTTTTTTTTTTAATATCAGTTTTGCGGTGCGTATGATATTAGTTTTACATCGTATTGTGCTTGAGGATAAATTTTTAGTGGGTTGTCCTTGAGTTTGAAAAAATTATGAAGTTTGTATTTCACAATAAAATTTCCGTGTATATCCCAGATTGAAAAAACTGTGAATTTCACCTTTTTCCACCAAGTTTCCAGCTTTACAATGTATACAAATAATAAGTTTCAATGACGGTATTTTTGAAAAATTAGTTTTATAGATATTTTACGAGGAAGAGATAATTTTTTTTTTATCATTTCTAGTTATATATAAATAAAGATAAAAGAATTTATCACTTTCCAATACAACTTAAAAAGATAAAAGAATTTATCTTTTTTTTGTAAATTGTGTCTAAAACCAATTATTCAGAGGTGTTGTCCTTAAAACTTATTACCATGCAATAAAATGCTCTTCAACCTAATTTCCATGTAAAGTGAAAATTAGGTTTTGAGTTATCTATTGCTCACCTTGTTTTTCTCATCCTAACCATCTAAAAATAAAATTTTCGACCACTCAAAGATTTACACTAGATTGAGATCCATGATTCAAACGCAAACAGAGAGGGGAAACATGTAAGTGACGACTGACAATAGTAATAGTGTAAAACAGACTATAAAATAAGAAATTCGGAACATTTTGGACAAAGATTTTAAACTTTGAAGGGAAGCTGGTCTGCCCATTTAGTGGCTTACGAGAAATGTGTTAGTATAATATAGTATAAGCTGACATTGTCTGAGTGCAAAAGGTTTGCACACTAGATATGTACAAGGTCTGAAGTGTAGAATTGAAAGGCAAACAAAAGCAGTTTGCGTCCATTGGACGAGCATGGGAGGATAGGAAATGGATGTTTTGTCTGCTTATGGCGTATGATGATGAACCAAATCTTATTCCAGAGGAGTACTTAGAAAAATATGCCGACTTGAGGATTACAAAAAACAGAGAACTTGCACCGACTTAACGACATTTAAATATTAAGATGACAATACTTCAAGATAGAATAAGAGACGAACTTGTTGCAACAGGTTGTTGGTGGAATTCGCCACTGGTGCTACTTATCTCTGAAATCACAAATCTTCGAGGCACGATGTGGTGATCGTTATCCTAAAATAGTATTTTTCCCTTTTATTTCTATGCATGAGTAATAGCAAATCTATTTGAAGATACAACGGAGCTGATAATATGATTATCAATTTAATCAACCATGGTTGCATAAACACGACTATTCACTATCTTGGAATTGATCGCTGCGGCGACAAGATGATGGAGTTATAGCCTACAAAAATATAACCCGTATAATCTACTCAAAATTTGGCAGAAATCCAAGAGTATTTTAATAGCAGAAAATAGTCTAAGGAAGGAGAAGAAGAATGAATTCAATATTATTAAAATGAGTTTTGGGGCAGCTATTTATAGCCAATTAAGATTTGTAACTGTTTAGCAACGGTTATGACTATTTAAATTTAAACAGCCACATCTATTCGTTTACAATGGTTCAGAAGCGTTGTAAATTTAAATGAACATACGTGTCTGTTCATTTGCAACGGTTCTGAAACGTTACAAATTTGATTTCTGTGTTCGCCTTTTTCCAACGTTTATAAAACGTTAAAAATTCCCTCTTCTGATTGATTTTAAACTGGCCCGCCTCATTTTGAATTCAATATGGGCTTTCTGCTCCTTAACGCACTACACCATAACAACCAACTTGGGACATTAGGATGCGGACGTAAAATACGGTTTATAGCCGTATCATATTTGATACTGCTCAGATCCGTATCAAACTACATTTTGCGACCTGCACCACCCCAAACACCCTAAATCTGACCGTCCATCAACGAAGCTCCGGATCAGTTAATTTGATATGGGTTCTGGCCAAATCAAATGCGTATCATATTGTGCACCCCATTAGGAACTCCGGATTAAAATTTTGCTTGCTCCCTTCTCCCTCTGTTTCACTTTAATGGTGACTGAAAACCCAAATTAAAGTTTTCGATCACCAAATCGTGCCTCCACCTTTCTCTGGAATCACCCTACTAAAAGAGACAAACAACCCTCTCCTTCGACGCAGCAACCCTTAGTCCTAGCCCTCCGTTGATCGCAAGTATGTGTTTCAATTGAACTGTGTTTTGCATGCCTGATAGTGGGGATTAAGGAACAAGTTGAAGTCATTGTGTGTTAGTTGACCCTTACTTCAAGTTAGTTTGTTAGCTATTTCAATTGAATCGTGTTGTGCATGCCTGATTGTAGAGATTAAGGAACAAGTTGAGGTCTTTGTGTGTAAGCCGATTGCTACTTTGTGTTAGTGTGTTAGCTATTTCAATTGAATTGGTACGTACTAGTGTGTTAGCTGGTTGTTATACCCTAGAATTAGAGAAATCAAATTTGATAGCGGTATAATTTTAGATTGCTGTATATATATTCATGAAAGTATGAAACAAAAAAATATCAATGAGTTAGTCAAGCCGATTGCAACTAAAATGTAATGACCACATCCATGTACAAGTTGTCACTGATTTATAGTTTAACTATTTAGCAACCAAAAGTTGTCCATTTCTTAAACTGAGCAGATGGATGATTCTATTGTTCAATATTTAACCATGATTTCATCATCATTTGACTGTTTGTTTGCCTTATGCTTGAAATTTACTTTAGGTTGTCTTATAACAAGTTTACTCTGTTTTGAAAAATAACAAGTTTACTAAAAATATAATAACAGGTTTGCTGAAACCTGGGAAGATGGATGATTAATCAACTTTCTTGTTAATAATTTAATGGGTGATCCACTAGGTGGATGCTTTAGCTCACGCGTAGGGTCGGGTATCCATGCTTATTAGCTTTATCCAAATGTCGGATGCTGTTGCACTTAACCTTAGTAAAAAGCTGCTTTCACTAGCAATTTTACCCTACTTTGTAGCAGAGACTGTAGTGTAAGTTATCTTGCACTACACAGTCTACTTCAAAGAAACTGAAAGTTGCAAGTGAAAACAGCTTTTTCCAAAGGTTAAGTGAAGCGGCATTCAACATTTGGATAAAACTAATTAACATGGATTACTGACCCTACGCGTGAGCTAAAATGCATCCACCTGGTGGATCGCCCAATAAATTCTTAATTAGAAAGTCAAGTATGTGTGTCATCCAACGATGATGATTCAATATCTTTAGACGTTGGAGCAGCTATATATTATTTTACACTTATCTTTACGTTGTATCTTACATAAGAATTGAATGGACATGTACTTATGTGCACATGCATCTTGAACATTCTTTTCGTTTATTTGTTCCTTGTTGTGTGTGTAGGAGGATGTTCTGTATGCTAGGGTACGAACTATCGGTGTTGCATATGGACTACACTTCAGGTGATTCTTCTTTTGGGTTTGCATTTTTAATGACTATCAACTAGGTTGTTGTATGAATTTAGGCCGCATAGAAATTAGTCGACTAATCGACTAGTCGATTCGACTAGGTTATTATTGGTTTCCAGTGAAGTATTTGCACACAAACACACTGATCGACTACGTACCGTTAAATTACACAAACACACTGATCGTCACGATATGCCCTTCACTATTATTAGTGTCCAGTGAAATTACACAAGTCCAAAATATTGAAGTTATCATCTAATCCTTTACTGTTAGAACCATTGTTGTTATCACTTTTTCTACCAGAAATAACATTCAATGGCGCATTCTAATCCTTCACTGTTATATCTGTATTAACATACACTTAACTCTGTATTCATGTTTGCATCTTAGTCACCAAATGTTACAATGTCGATCTACTGTCCAGCTGTGAAGTCTTTGTAACATTTTTCTTGTATTTTATAGGCAGTCCTGTTGGAGATTATGGTGCTTTGCTGGAACTTAGGCTGTAGGCTATATATCACGATTCAATTTTGCTGCCAAATGAAACTTGAACTCCAGGCAGGCTATCGCTCAATCTTCCCAGCCTCGACTGGACTGTTTATCAAGCTGTTATCTTTTTACTTCATTTTTGTTACTTCGTAATGTAATGAAAATCTAATACAGTTTCCTTTTAATGTTTATGTTTGTATGTACATCGTGTTATGAAAAATCTTGTAATACTTTGAGTATATATATGTATAATTGTGTTATTCCTGTGTATACTTTTTGGTATGTATGCCCTGGGATATGAAAGATATATGCTATAGTTTCTGATTTTATATATATACACATATATGATATATATATATATATATATATATATACACACTTGTGTATATATATGTGTGTGTGCACACACGCATATAATTAGACACGGTCAAAGACCGTGTCTGATTAGACTTTAGATACGGTAATAGCCGTATTTTAAAATAATGAGATACGGTTAGTAGCCGTATCTAATAATTTAAAACGCCGCTTTTTGATACGGCTATTTACCATGCCGAGGAGCTCTAGATACGGCTAAAAACACAATCTAATCAGCATATATGGTGTAGTGACGGCTTGGCCTGCTACTTTTAATTCTGCTCCAAAAATATTTCTTATTTGACCTAAACCCACCCCGGTTCGGTCGATCGGACGGCAGCGGCGACGCGCGTGTGGTCTTGCATGACCTCTCCCCTCTCAACGAAGCACATATGTGGGAGCCCTAAGGCCCCAAAAAGCTCATGAGAACCTCATACTTAAACAAATATATTCCTTTATTTTCTAAGATGTGGGACGTTGTGTTTTCCCCTTTGTGCTTTCCTTCTTCCCTTCTTTTATTTTAAATTTACTCTAACAATCCTCCACCAAATTTTAAATAAATTCCTCTTGTCATTTAGATGCAGGAAAATTTGTGCATAAGTATAGATGTCTTAAAGATTTGAATCTATACGTAGTGAAAACTCATCAAAGTGTAGCAGGATGGAGTATTTGACTAAGCATTAAACCATCAATCTTATATGATCTACGAGATGTGATTATCACACAATCATTTTCGTATTTTCCAGATAGCATGTATGCTCGATCCGTGGATTGGTCTTGGGTCAGTATCTTCTTTCATGAAATGCCCTTAAAGATCAAGCCAAAATCTCACAAAAGGAGACACCACCTTCGTTGCATTCATATAGGTAGATTTATCAGAAGCGCCTTATAACACACACCTCAACCATATATCTGTTATAAACCTATTAAGTTCTAAGTAGAACATCCTCTCGTTGTCATTATAAGTACTACGCATTTTTCCTTGGAATGTATGATAATACTTAGTTTTTCAGACAAAATATTATAGTACTACCAACCGCAAACATATGAAGTACTTTTTCTCTATAAACTCAAGGTAACAAATTTCTTTATTATGTTGAGTTGAGTTCCCTTCATTAGCGATTGTATCGTATAGGCTTTAAACCCATTCCCTGTGATGTTTTAATCACTAAGTTCCTTGCAAGTCCTTTAGAAAATGGGTCTGCCAAATTCTGGCTAGATCTTACAAAATCTATGGTAATTACCCCTTTACTGAGCATTTTCCTAACCAAACTGCGCCTTAGACCAATATGTCTATATTTACCATTATAAACTTGGTTGTACCCCTGTGATAATGTAGATTGACTATCATAATGCACGGATACTGGTGGCATAGGTTTTGGCCATACAAGAATTTCTAATAATAAATCCCTTAACCATTCCTCTTCTTTACTACCAAAAGCTAGTGCTATAAACTCAGCACCATTGTTGAATCAGTAATACATGTTTGTTTCTTTAAGGCCCAGGATATTTCTCCCGCACCAAGAGTGAATATCCATCCACTAGTTGATTTATTATCTTCACTTCCAGTTTTCCAACTAGCATCTGTGTATCCTTCTATTACACTCGGATAACCGTTGTAATGTATATCATAATTTATGGTACCTTTTAGAAACTTTAAAATTCTATGTATTTCATTCCAATGGATATGACTAGGGTTACTAGTATATCTACTCATTTTGCCAACAACATAGGCAATATCTGGTCGTGGGCATGTCGTAGCATACATCAAATTTCCAATAACTCTAACATATTCCAATTGCTCCATAGCTCTTCCAGTATTAGTGTATAACAACATATTTGGATCAAACGGAGTAGACATAGGTTTACAATTGAATATATAGAACCTTTTCAAAATTTTCTCAATGTAATGAGACTTAGTAATTGATAACCCGTCTTTTGTTTTCATGATTCTTATTCCAAGAATCATTTCAGCTACTCCCATATATTTCATGTTAAAGCATGAGGATAGATATCGTTTAATTTCTTTAATATTCAAAGTATCTGTTTCAAATATGAGCATATCATCCATGTAAAGGCATATAATTACACCTTTACCTGAACGAAACTTGCTATAGATACATTTATCAGATTCAAAAATCCTAAAACCATTAGATATAGTAGTTTTATCGGACTTTTCATGTGATTGCTTTGGTGCTTGTTTAAGGCTGTAAAGTTATTTGATAAGTTTGCATACTTTATGTTCTTGTCCAGGCATCACAAAACCTTCTGGTTGAGACATATATATCTCTTTGTCAAGTTAACCATTTAAAAATGTTGTCTTGACGTCCATTTGATGAATTTCAAAATTATATATAGAATCTAATGTAATTAAAGTTTGAATATTTGAAATTCTAGCTACTGGGACATATGTATCAAAATAATATATTCCTTCTTTCTGTGTAAATCCTTTGGCAACTAATCCAGCTTTAAAATTTTCAATTGTACCATCTGACTTTAACTTTTTTTTGAATATCCATTTACATCGGTTTAGATCCGGGAGGCAAATCTACTAGTTTCCATGTTTTATTTCCCATAATAGAATCAATTTCATCATTTATGGCTTCTTTCCAAAATGATGAATTAATCTTGAGATTTCATTGCTTCAAAGGATCAGATTCTATGTTTGTAGAAATCATTAATTGATGTTCAACATTATCTTTGGATCCTTCAACCAAATATACGACAAAATCTGGTCCAAAAGATTTCTCTATCCTTCTTCGTTTACTTCTTCTTAGAGAATCACCATTTTTGTTAATATTTAAGTCAATTTTTTCTGTAGGTTCAATAGTAGGTTCATTAACCTCCACCATTTCACCAATAGGTGTATTAGCCTCCACCGTTTCGTGAACCAGTTTATTTTGAATAGATGTAAATCTATTCTCATAAAACACTGCATCCCATGATTCTGTTACTGTATTTACTTCAATAGAGCAATTAGGTTCCATTACTAGAAGTCTATATCCTTTGCTATGTTGAGCATATCCTAAGAATATGCACTCAATAGCCTTTTGTCCCAATTTCCAAATTTTTGGTTCAGGTAATCGGACAATAGCTCTATATCCCCAAACTCGATAATACTCAAGATTTGGTTTTCTTTTCTTTCAAAGTTCATAAGGAGTAACTTTACTTTTCTTATGAGGTATTCTATCTAGAATATAACATGCAGTAAGTAAAGCTTCACCCCAGAAACTAGTATGAAGTCCAGAATTACACAACATTGCATTACCTTTTCGGTAAGAGTCCTATTTTTCCTTTTCATCCACTCCATTTTGTTGTGAAGTGTAAGCAATAGATGTTTCATGTATGATTCCTACCGATTCATAATATTCAGGAAATTGATACTCGCCACCGCTATCAGACCTAAGTGTTTTTATTTAAGCATCTTATTGGTTTTCTACTTCAGTTTTATACTTAATAAATGAATTTAACACTTCAGTTTTAGCACCCATAAGATAAACATAACAATATTTAGAGTGATCTTCAATAGATGTGACCAAATATCTCTTTCCTTAGGAGTACTATGTATATCAAGTACATCACTATGAATAAGTTGTAACAATTTTGTTGCACTTTCTGGTTTATAAGGAAATGAGTTTCTAGTGATCTTAGTTAATAAACATATTCTGCACTTATCTAGCATAACATTTTTGTGTTTGGGAATTAGATTTAAAGATATCATATCAAGCATGCATTAATGATTAACATGTCCTAATCTATTGTGTCATAATGAAAATGAATCAACGATATAAGCAAAATTAATACTTTTATTAATATCAACATTCAGTTTAAACATACCATCACGCATGTACCCTTTTCCCACAAACACACCGCCTTTGGTCAACATATATTTTTCTGACTCAAAGACTTGTTCGAAACCAAACTTATTAAGAAGACTTCTCGATACAAGGTTCTTCCTAATTTCAGGTACACAATATACATCTTTTAATGTCAGAACTTTTCTGGATGTGAATTCCAAATCCATAATCCACTTCCCTTTGTCCGCTGCCTTAGCTGAATTTCCCATATAAAGTTCTCATTCAGTCAGTTCTAGTTTCTTGTCAATGCAGATATGCTTAGTAGTGCCAGAGTCGATCCACCAAGAATTGTCTAGTTCAATCATATTCACTTCTGATACGACTGCCGCAAAATTTTCTTTTTCAGATTGATGCTTCTTTTTCCAGAAGCGACAACCCTTTTTGAAATGTCCCAGATTACCACAAAAGTAGCAACCATTTTTTCCTTTCTTGTTCTGGGATTTTTTGTTGTTCTGCCCTTTCCTCTTTTAATTAGAAGGGTACTGCGAAGCATTATTTGCTTGCTTATCATCCATCATATGGACTTTTGATGTATCGACAACTGTATCATCTTGAGTATCTTTTTGCCTCAGTTGTTGTTCAACCTGCAAATACCACGCAAGGCTGTCTACACTCATATCCTCCTTCTTATGTTTCACTAGTTTCCTTTGATCTTTCCAAGAAGGGGGTAATTTGTCTATTATAGATGAGACCTTAATCTCCTCATCCATATTTAAATTATGTTGACATAATTGGTTAAATATGTGCATAATATCAATGAATTGCTCTACAACCGAACAATCATCAGTCATTTTGTAATTAAAAAATTTGTGGCTAGAAAGTTCTTATTTGTTGCGTCTTCCATTAGATAATTCACTCTAATACATCCCAGACATCATTTGCAGTTTCCTTGTTATAGTAAATATTGAAAAGTGTGTCTGTCATCGCATTACAGATATGGCTTTTGCAAATGTAGTCATCTTACTCCCATTTGATTCTTTCTCGTGTTTGTGCAATGGTTTCATCTTCTAAACGTAGTGGCTTCAGTGTACTCAAAACATAAATAACTTTCATACCAGCCAATAAGAAATGCATCTTTTTCTGCCAGCATAGAAAATTGACACCATCAGAGCACTCTAGATTTGCGAAATCAGCGACAAACTCCTTGAGACTGTGAGGACCCATTGCAGAAATATTGTTTTAGATTGTTGGTGGAATTTTTCGTTGGTTCTATTTATCTCTGAAAACACAAATCTCCGAGGCACGATGTGGTGATCGCTATGCTAAAACAGTATTTTCCCTCTTATTTTTGTGCATGGGTAATGACAAATGTGTTTGAAGATACCATGGTGCTGATAGTATGATTATCACTTTAATCAACTGTGGTTTCACAAACATGGCGATTCACTATCTTGGAATTGATCGTTGCAGTGACAAGATGATCGAGTTATAGCCTGCAGATTTATAACCCGTATAATCTACTCTAAATTTGACGGAAATACGAGAGTATTATAATGGCAGAAAATAGTCTAAGGAAGGAGAAGAAGAATGAATTCGAGATTATTAAAATAAGTTTTGGGGCAGCCTATTTATAGGCAATCAAGAATTGTAACTGTTTAGCTACGCTTATGACTGTTTGATTTTAACAATCATATCTATTCGTTTACAACGGTTCAAAAACGTTGCAAATTTAAATGAATAGACGTGTCTGTTCATTTGTAATGGTTCTGAAGCGTTACGAATATGATTTCAACGCGCGCCTATTTTCGACGTTTATAAAACGTTAAAAATTCCTGCTTCTGTTTGATTTTAAACTGGCTCACCTTATTTGAATTTATTTTGGGCTTTTTGCTCCTTAACGGGCTTGGCCCGCTACTGTTAATTCGGTCCAAAAATATGTATTTGTACTGTAATGATTGCGGCTCTCAAGTTTAAGGGGAAAAGACCATAGAAATTATTACTCGAAGTCTTCAGGATAGCACAAGAGCAAAGAAATTCGGCATAGTACAAAACAAACATTTAGTGAATTAGGCGTTTTTTATAATTCTGCAAAGGTAAATATCATGACTAACAGATTTGGAGTTGCACTGTCGTTACATCATCTCCGGTTCAATATGAACCATTAAATGTAAAAAAACAAATTACAAATATTTATAAGTCTATATGCTAATTTAGGTTGGCAAGTGGAATATAAAATGCGGTTAACTGCAGTAGAAGCAACAAGCATGGATATAATAAGTATGTATTACCATCTTGTAGGGATTTTGTGCGCAGCGTAAGTTTGACAAAATGCCCCAAAAACAAGATCTTTCTCACCCAATCACTTGAAGATGAAATTGGTTTAAAATAAAAACACAACAAATCGGAAATAATAACAATACGCAAATATTCCACCCAACCACCCTCATTATTGTTTCAGCAAAAATAAATTTTGTTTACACTCAATGGATCAAAACAAAAAATAAACAAAATACAATTGAATCAATAACCTTATTGAGAAAGGGAAAGAATATCTAGATGACTACAAATATTGTTGGCTCAGAAAAGCGATGAAGAATGACGACAATCCCTTGAACAATCTGGAGGCACCAACTATGTCTTTCGGCAGTAAATAGGAATTGCTACCCTCGGCCTAAATTCCTACATCTTCCTCTCCAGGGCGCAATCCCCTAGAGGCATACAACCTCACCAGATATTCTCACATAGTTTCTTGTTCCTTGTTTTTTCTGATCTAACCAAGAAGGATGCATATATAGAGAATAGAAGTCCTAGGCAAATATCCAAATTGCCCATTCAAAATATCTCCAGAATATAAACTTTCGTTTCTTTCCTTCTATGATCAAATCAATTAATCAAATCAAGTAGCCAGTTAATTAAAAAATTAATCAATTAATTAACCAATCAATCAATTAATTGATTACGTCTTCTTAATAATATATTTGAATCAAAAAATTCAACACTCCGCCTTGCTTCAAATATCACGTATCTCCAACAATCCACAAACAAGTCAACCTAGCTCTTTCAACAACACCTACTCTCAATTAAAACCAACCTTGATTTCAAGGCAATGAGATGCACCCCAATTGATTTGAAAGGGCTAGACCACATCTCAATTACAAACACAACTCACCGCCTGCAAACGATGCATCTACCACCTGAGATGCACCACACAAAACTAACGGTTTAAAAGTGCTTGCAATACCATAAGACCTCTGGCTTATGGATTTTTCCACATCGACATCCGTCTTCTGCTTGACATGATCTCTTTATCTCCGGGATCCCTTAAGCATAAGCAGCATCTAGACCCCTGTCGATATCATGATCCTCCACACCTTAGGACCATCAGCAGTGACCATATTAACCTCTCCACTTTGTTGTGGACTAGGTTCTTCAACCGTCACCCACCTTCTTCTTTGTCTTTTTCCATCTTCCCTCATCCATATCAGAGGATTTCTTCTCATCTCCATCAATCAGACCATTGAGGCATGAAGCATCCACCATTATAGACCTTCAAAATCCTCTAATACGCGCCATTAAAAATAGTCATCCACGAAAGCAACATCATCTCCGACATTTACAATCTTCAATCCAAAATCACTTCAGGCTATGTAATGAACTGAGCTCTGATACCAACTGCTGGGGTTTTGTGCACAACGGAAGTTTGAGAAAATGCCCCAAAAATAGGATCTTTTCACCCAATCACTTGAAGATGAATTTGGTTGAAAATAACAACACAACAAATCAAAAATAACAATAATACACAAATATTCCACCCAACCACTCTCTTTATTGATTCACCAAAAACAAACCTTGTTCACACTCAATGGATCAAAGTCAAAAATAAACAAAATACAATTAAATCAATAACCTTATTGAGAAATGGAAAGAATATCCAGATGACTAATATTGTTGGAGCAGAAGAGCGACGAAGAACGACGACAAACCCTTGGACAATCTGGAGGCACCAATTATGTCTTTCAGCAGTAAATAGGAATAGCTCCCCTCAGCCCAAATTCCTACATCTTCCTCTCCAGGGCGCAAGCCGCTGGAGGCACACAACCTCACCATATATTCTCACATAGTTTCTTGTTCCTTATTTTTTCTGATCTAACCAAGAAGGTTGCCTATACAGAGAATAGAAGACCTAGATAAATATCCAAATGCCCATTAAAAATATCCCCAGAATATCAACTTTCGTTTCTTTCCTTTTATGATCAAATCAATCAATCAACCAATCAATCAATAAATCAATCAAATCAATTAGTCAATTAATCAATCAATCAATTGATTGATTACATCTTCTTAATAAAATATTTGAATCAAAAAAATTAACACATCTGTCGTCGATGAAATAATGACGGAATTCATAGTCCATGCACAATGCAAACAAAGGTTGCAAAGCTAGTCAATGCCTTTTCTGGCATTATACCCTCATAGTCGCACCTATTGATTTCGCTGTCGAGGCCCCTTCTTCAGCACAATTCCTTATGTCAAATTAATATTATGCATGTAAACTTGATTCAACTAATAAATCAAGTTATTGATTAACGATGTGTTCAAATATTAAGCAAGTTAGGTTAATGAATATGAGGGAGGAAAATTTTTGCTAGAATTATTTCTATAGTTAATGAAACTAATTCGATTTTGTTATATAAGTGATTTTTAGGGATGAAAAGTAGGAAAATGTAGAAAGAAAGCTTATATTTGTGAAGCTACAGAAAACATGGTTATTTAAATTTAATAGAAGCTCTTTGTATTGTTAGTAGAATAATTTAATGTTGGTTAAGTGCGAGATGATACAACGCAAACTGGAAAAATTGTAAAAGCCAAGTTGAAATTAGAGAAATAAAGCATTTGGGAATATGTATTACATAGTTTCCAACGCATGATAAATTGTGTAAACTATGCAAATATTATGTAAATTAAGGGTGAGCGTTCGGTCGGTTCGATTTTCTTTTTCTTAAAATTATCAAAACCAATAAAACCTTTGACTAAGTAAAAATCAAATCAAACCAAAACAATTAATCTCAAAACCAAATACAACCAAACCAAAAACAACCGGTTTGGCTCGGTCGGTTTATTTGGTTAGGGGTAAACTAGTCTAAACCTTCTGCCATACAAAATAAAGTGCAAGACAACAAAAAATGTATGTTGAACAATAGCTATGTACTCATGTTAGATGATTTTTAGTTAACAACAGAACCATTTTATATAAACAACAGAATCAAAAGATACAATATATCAAAAATTGACAATGAATGGTACATTAGTTTAGTTGAAATATTGATTTTTGTTCACAACACAATTATAGCCTAAAATAAATATGCGGTTCACATTATAGCAACTGAGCAGTGCATGATCATAATTGTCAACAAAGCTACATGAGTTGATTTCAAAAATCACAAGAAATCCAAAGCTGCAAAATGTTGACAGGAATTAGCAATAGCATGGCACAAAATAACAAAATGCAAAGTTCACTAGGAGCTTAAATCAAGACAAAACATGAATGCCAAATGCTACGCATAGTCAAAACAGGAGACACGCCTTGATCTCCATGTTACTAAGCAGACATGTAAGAATTTTCAACTTACTTTATAAAATTGAACCTAAAATAAATGGACAATCGTTTGAATTAACAAGAATGCTTAATCTTGTTTGTGTGATAACATAGGAGCTTAGGGTATCTACACAGCAAAGTTTCAGAGTTTCAGTCAAACTTTTGATTTGAATTAACAAATTTAAGCATATAGTTGTTTTCAAAATAATGTATACCTAATTGTAATTCTACATACGTGTATTAAGTTGTCATACACACATTGATCATGTAACTATAATTTACATTTTGGATCTAGTTGTTGCTAATTTGAGTTAAAAATATTATTTAATCTACTTCTCTAGATTTCTTTACTTGCATTTTTCTATGATATGAGAAACTAAAATATCGAGAATTTGTCTAAGATTTCTTTGCTACTTGTTACTTATTGTAGATATATGTTATTCCAAACTCTATCAGTTGCAATGCAATTTAAAAAAACTGCTAGATTATAGGAAAAATATTTTGTTTACACCAGTTTCAAATACACATTATACTATAATAAAACAAAAATAAATTCTCCATTTTCAAAAATAAACGACTTACAGAAGAGTAAACAACAGATGAATTGTAGATCTCACAAGCGTAAATCAATGCAACAAGAAATTGATGGAAGAATCTGTGGGTTGAGTTAAAAATATTTGAAAGTGTTTAGTCCCGGTTGAGATACTTTGTTTTGAGATGGTAACTGCAAGTCTAGAAGCGCGTAAGCTAATCATTGTAAAACTAAAACATAAAGGATGCATTAATTTAAAATATAATATTAACTACAGCGGCCCACTTAAGATTTATTAATGATGTTGTGAACTAGAAAACGAATAGATGCTTCGTATTCTGGGAATGTGCTTCGTATTACATGTGTCGTTACCATTTCGTGCTTCGCATTCTAAAAATGAACCTGTTACCATTTCAAAAATTAGTAACCAGTACATTGATCTGTATTAAAATTTGAATGTTAAAGTTAAAAACTTAAAAAAATGGAATTCTTATTTGGTCTTGCCGGTCGGTTCGGTTTTCATATATTAAAAACAAAAACCGTCCGGAAAACCAAAACAATATGAAATTAAAAACCAAAACCAACCAAATAATAAGGTAACCGAACCAAACCAACCAAACTAATTTGGCCGGTTAGTTTATTCGGTTTCAACTGAGAAATGCTCGCCCCTAATGTAAATACACGTTAAAGTATAAGTAAAATTTGTATGCATTAAACAAGTTATATCCTATAACTGGTGTTTTTGATAGTATAAGATAAAATTTGAATTGTTATTAAAAAAGGCAATTGATAAAACATGTTAACTACTCATTGTGGCAATGGCCCTTGGAAACTACATACTCTAATGAAAACATTATGTAGATGGAAGAACCAAATACATGACTTGGTAAAATTGGGAAAATGTAACACCTCTAAATATTAAACGACACTAAAGAGGGAAAATTAAATAATAATAAATTTAATATTCAAAATTAAGGGAAATGGACTATGCCATTTCGTTCTTCTCAAAACTCTGGTCAAGATAGACATTTGGTTTGCGTAAAACGGACACCGTACGAAGAAGTTGCGAGGATTTGAAGTTTGTATATGCACAAGATAATTATATTTATATAGGACCCAAAAATTCAAAATTTCAGTTCAAAATTCAAAATCATAGAAATTGGGGAAAGAGGGAAAAATCCCGCCTAGGGGAGTCGACCCCATAGGAGGGGTGTCGACCCCGGGGTCGACCCTTTAAGGGGGTGTCGACCCATAGGTCGACCCCCTAAGACCCCCCCAGGGCTGAGGTGGCAGTCAGTTTCTGTGACACCCCACCTCCATTAAGGTCACTCATAAAGGGAATGCCTTTATTTTGGTGGATCGTTTATTGTGTATAGAACAAAAAAAATAAACAAGACAGATAAATATATTCGTACTTGGAAAATAAAAACCACTTTTATTGCAGCGGAGAAATAGTTTGGTTACATCACATCAAAAAACCAACTACAAAACCAAATACACTTATTATCCATCTTGACAAATAAGTTCTGAGTACATAAAATAAAAGACATAACCCCAAAATAAAATAGCCATAAATAAGATAGGCTGAACTTTACTTCAGCAATCCAAGCAACTTCCAAAAGAAAGAGATAAAGCTGTCCAAATCAAGCTCCACTAGTACTAGTCCCACCCTGAGCACCTGGGGGGGACGAAGAAAAGAGATGGAAACAAAGGGGGTCAGACATAAAGTCTGGCAAGTGCAATAACTTTAACAATATAATCATTAAGTAACTAGGATAAGGCATAAGCTGGAAAATAAGGAAATGACTGTGAACAATGGGCATGATAGAGCAAACAAAGGAAATAAGATGAACAAAGATAACGTTAAAGGTGCACCTAATCACTATAAGATAATTACTACATTGCACCACACCAAACACCCTAAAGGTTGACCCGCCTACAGAACTTAATAGTGATAATGGTAGTTTCGTGTAACCCTAGTTGCCTTCATAGGTGCCATCTGCTCTTGTCTCCACTAGGTGTACCCACTACCCCCATTCGATCGGCTCCCTAACTTGTAGATACCCATGCTGATCACATAGTAGGGTGTATCACTCCCCAAAGTGGCAACCCGATACCACCAAAGATGCACGACTTATACCTACACGATGCAACAACGTCTTACCTATCAACCCGGGCCCACACACGCACATGACCCCGTTGGACTTGCATTGCCACCGCTAACCCGTTTTGACCTCTTACAATCAAACCCAGTACACGTGTCCCATCCTCGACTTGGGTCGAGCCCACAAAGATACTTAATGGGTTACTGGTCTGATAAGGCCCCCCATGCCTGACACAAGCCTTCCACCTATGCTAGGTCCCCACTAAGGTTTCCCGCATTAACACCATTCTTATTCATGTCTTCTTACATGTTTCACTTGGTTAAGTGCATCTAATCGTATTTCACATGCCACCCAAGGCACCCTCTTAATTTCACATGCCACCCAAGGCACCCACTTAACCCCTCATGTCCCACCACATGTTTATCTGGTTAAGTGTTTCTTAATTCATTAAAACCGTAACCTTGTAAAGACCTCCCACATTAGACTGGCATTTGTGGCTGCTGGATTTGCCGGGCGGGTTCGAGCAGTCTTACACCACAAACGAGCCTAACCTCGTGTCTTTACAACTGTTACGCATTTAATTCATGCCTTTGACCTCTCACATTAGACTCACATTTGTGGCTGCTGGATTTGCCGGACGGGTCCGGGCAGTCTTACACTACAAAAGAGTCTAACCTCGTGTCTTAGGCGGTTTATTATTACACATCTTTATTTAACCCCAAATTGGATTAATATCCCTATTCAAATTTGTAAATAAATTCCAAATATACTCATGTCCATAATTGTCACCTAAATTATGTCCATTTATTTCAGGTATACAAATTTTACCAATTATTGCCTCAAATTAATTGTATGCCTTTTAAGGCCATTACATGCCAATTCTCAATATGAGTATATTCAATATTCCCCCATCATCCCACATTGTCCGTTCGCTTATCATGACATATATATATATATATATATATACTAGACTAGCAATTAGTCTATTCACATAAAAGGGAAGAACATCGCAAATTTGCATAACACACAAAATGGATCTAATTTACGAATAAGGATTACGACATATCTTGCATAAACTTTGTATTGTCGTGAATCTAAACATAGACCAAAAGGTGTGAACTTGCAGGTATGAACATAGTTTTCACCCAAACTTGCATAGGCCATAGTCACAAACTTGCATAAAACTATGTATGTCATAGACTTAAATTTAAAGGTGTAAACTTGCATATATGTGAATCCAATTTCTACCTAAACTTGCATATAGACACTTTACTTGGTTCACATGTAAACTTGTGTACAATTCACATAGAAACTAGCATATAATCTGCACCCAAACTTGCATATAAAATGATGTCAAACATGAATCAAGTTGAACATAGGTGATTGGGTGTATACAAAGGGATCCACAACAAAAACTATCATTATGAACAACTAGCATATATTCACAAAATATCCCATTTTTCCAATGTTTCACATACATAGACATATAACCCAAATTATGACTCAACCTAATTAACTTGTTAATTATCTTATTAAAGAAATCAAACTCACAACTCAAAGAAGGTCTTGAGTTCTGGGATCTGTGTTCTGAAATTGATTTAGCTCGCCTTTGAAGTAGACAAATTTGGTGTTGTTGTTGTTAAAGACTTGAGTTGAATTGAGTTGATTAGCTTTTCTTTGCTCCTAGTTGGTGGCGGGTACTCTAGGTTGCACGGTGATAGCATGACGGCCATGGTTCTAATTTTTTATATTAGGTTTTAAGGTTTGAGTCTACATGTGTTTATATAGAGATTAGGATTAATTTTAGGCCATTCAATCAACCTAGAAGCAACTTGAACCATCCAAAAAGACAACTCAGTCCTAATGACTCAACAGCAGCTTAGAATTGGGCTTAATTCAAATTTGCCCGGGAGGGGGGTTAGGTCGACCCCCAGGTCGGCCTATAGGGTAGGTCGACACTAAGGTCGACCTGCTCTTGGGCGGGAAATTTCCCGCCCTGCCCAGTTCTGAGTCTGAATTCGTTTTGGAATTTAAATTTGAATTTTTTGGAAACTTCCGACAGCCATAACTTCTTCATACGAAGTCCAATTTACGCAAACTCGGACTCTATCTCAACCAGAATTCCGAGATTAACATAACTGCGTAACCCGTTTCCCTTGATTCTCACATTTAAAATTAATTATTCCTCAATTCATTAGTTTATGTTAACAGAAAACACGGGGTGTTACATTCTCCCCTCCTTAGAGGATTTCGACCCCGAAATCTTGATGTTACGAAGAATACATATCATATCATTCAATCGTCCATCTACTCAACCATCGAACACAGGCATCCATTGTCCTTAAAAGACTTCTAATGCTTTCATGTTTATATGCACGGTGTGTGTACATGTCCGTATCTAATGCAAAATCAGGCGGTCTACTGATTCAGTTGACCTCCTTAATGCAAATTATGACAGTGCCATGCGTTCATTATGTATGAAAAAGATCCTTAATGATACATATTATTTCTACATGCATGTGCAACCATTCATTTGGATGCAGCATCCATATGATAACACAACCATTATACATCCATTAGCCTAAATAAGCACACATTTATATGCAGTATGAAAGTGATTGAGCCGATCTAGTGCCTAATGTGTGTGTATGCATCCACGAGCAACCACTAGCAAACACTTGCATCCATTAGCATCCATAAATCATAACATGTTTCAAATACATGTTTGCAACCATAGGGTTCTTCCTAACTAATGATCGAAGATGTCATCGCAAAGATAATACTAAAAGATAGGACAAGTATCAACAAAGAGGTAAAAAAAGGAGAAAATAAAACATACCCTAAAAAAGGA
This sequence comes from Allium sativum, assembly GCA_030737875.1. Lineage (NCBI taxonomy): Eukaryota > Viridiplantae > Streptophyta > Magnoliopsida > Asparagales > Amaryllidaceae > Allium > Allium sativum. Next base: position 676,084,730 of record CM060926.1, on the reverse strand, counting down.
AAGGGTACAATGTACGCATCTTATCTTCCGTCTCCCAAGTCGCGTCTCTTTGATCATCTCCCCATTGCACTTTGACCAACTTGACCTCTTTGTTGCGAAGCTTTTTGACCTTCGATCCGAGAATGCGTGTAGGAGCTCGTCTGATCGTGGCATTGTGCTCTATTTCCACTTCTTCGAGCGTGCTCGGTTCCACCACTTCTGCTGTATCGTGTAAACACTTACGTAAATGCGAAACGTGAAACACGTCATGAACTCCACTGAGCGTTTCCGATAACTTTACTCTATACGCCATCTGCCCAATCCTCTCCGTAATTGGAAAGGGTCTTACGAACCTTGGTGCCAACTTCCCTACTGATCCAAAGCGGACTACGTTTCTCAACGGTGACACCTTACCAACATCGAACTCAAGATCTGTTCATCTCCTATTAGCATATGACTTCTGTCGGTCCTGCGCCGTCTTCATTCGCCGTCGAATCAGGTCTATCTTCTCCGAAGTCTCCCTAATCATGTCGGGTCCAAGTAAAACCTTGTCCGTGGATTCCCACCAACATGTAGTTGATCGTAACGGTCGTACATAAAGAGCCTCAAAAGGTGCCATGCCAATGCTAGCCTGAAAACTATTATTATAGGCGAACTCTACTTGTGGAAGGTGCTCTTCCCATGTTCCCCCAAAGTCTAGGATGCATATCCTCAGAAGGTCTTCTAGAATCCGATTCACCCTCTCGGTCTGGTCATCCGTCTGAGGATGATAAGCGGTACTTAAGCATAACTGCGTCCCCACCGCCTCTTGTATGCTTTTCCAAAATTCGCTTGTAAAAATGGGAACTCTATCGCTCACAGTGCTAGAGGGTATGCCGTGCAAACGAACTATTTCTCTAAGATAAACGAAGGCTAACCATGCGGCGTCTTTCTACTCTTAACGGGAATAAAATGGGCACTTTTTGTAAGTCTATCTACAATTACCCAAATCCCCGTATTACCCTTCCTTGATCTTGGTAACCCATCTACAAAATCCATGGAAACGCTTTCCCATTTCCAAAGCAGAATCTCTAAGGGATGGACAAACCTCCAGGCTTCTTTTGCTCCGCCTTGACTTGATGGCACACTAAGCATCTAGCAACGAACTCGGCTACGTCCTTCTTCATTCCGGCCCAAAAGAAAACTCGCTTCATATCCCTATACATCTTATCACCACCAGGATGTATGGTCATCTTAGAGCAATGTGAGTCTTCAAAAATTGCCTTCTTCAAACTCTCGTCTTATGGTACGCAAAGTCTCCCATCTCTACGTAGCCAACCTCTCTCATCTATAGCATATCTATCAAAATGTCTTGAGGACTCCCCTCCTATAAGCTTGCCTACTATCTCAACCAACTGTGGGTCATTTCGCTGTGCCTCTCCAACTCGACCCAAAAGTGTAGGTTGCACCTCTAACGATGCCAATAGTCCGGGTACATAATCGACAGAGGGTCTGAAGTCAAAGGAAGATATATACTCCAAGCTCTGCCGCTCTACGAACAAAGGACTTAAAGTTAACTTCTTTCTACTTAAGGCGTCTACTACTACATTGCCCTTGCCAGGAGTATAGGAGATATCTAAGTCGTATGAGGCGAAAAACTCCAACCATCTTTGTTGCCTTAAATTGAGGTCTTTCTGCGAGAAAAGGTACTTCAACGATTTATGGTCAGTATACAATTCAAATCTCTCACCTAAGAGATAGTGGCGCCAAGATTTAAGCGCAAAAACGATGGCTGCTAACTCTAGATCGTGGGTTGGGTAGTTTTTCTCATGACTTTCAACTGCCTTCCGCCATAAGCTACTACCTTCCCCACTTGCATCAAAACAACGCCTAGTCCCGTACCGCATGCGTCTGTGTATATTGTAAACATCTTGCTCCCGTCTGGTAATGTCAAAACTGGGGCTGTTGTCAGAGCCCACTTCAATCGTTGGAAAGCGACTTCACAATCCAAATCCCAAGTGAAAGTCAGGTTCTTCTTCATTAACCTTGTAAGTGGAGCGGAGATTTTTGCAAAATCATTAATGAACTTGCAATAAAAGCCTGCTAGCCCAAGAAAACTTCGGACTTCGGTTGCATTTTTTGGAACCTTCCAATCCTGGACCGCAACTACTTTTGCGGGGTCCACAGCTAACCCTTCTTTGGACACCACTTGCCCAAGAAATTTTACTTCTTCTCTCCAGAAGTGGCACTTGGAGAATTTTTCTTTTAACTGATGTGCACGGAGAGTCTCCATGACTTCCCTTAAAAGCAAAGCATGCTCTTTCTCATTCTTCGAGAAAATCAGAATATCATCTACGAAGACCACCATAAATTTATTGAGAAATTCCCGGAACACTCTATTCATCAAATCAACGAAATAAGCAGGTGCGTTTGTCAAGGCGAAAGGCATGACGAGCCATTTGAAGAAGTCGTCTGGGGTTCTGAACGCGGTCTTATCAATGCTATCTTCAGCCACTCTTAGCTGATGAAATCCGGTAGTCAGATCTAATTGGGAGAAAACTGTTGCACCTACAAGCCGATCGAACAAATCATCTATTCTTGGCAGTGGGTGCCTATTTTTCTTGGTCAGCTTGTTTAGCTCTCTATAATCAACGCATAGGCGAAGTGAACCGTCCGCTTTGGTTGCGAACACCACTGGAGCACCCTATTCAGAAATACTCTGCCTTATAAACCCTTTTTCTAGCAGCTTCTTAACTTTCTTGCTAAGCTCCTTTCTCTCCCTTGGAGCCATGTTCCTAACGGGTAAAGCAACGGGTTTTGCGTTATCAACTAGATATATGCGGAAGTCTATCTCCCGCTTCGGAGGCAAGCCCTCTACTTCCTCAAAGACATCCGAATATTCACGGACCACTCTAACAGACTGCAAATTCTCAACAGACGCATTAAGAGATTCTAGATAACTTAGTATAACAGAATTTATGGGATTACAAGAGATTTCGAGAGTGTTGCCATTACTAGATAACCAATCCATGCCCAAAATTAACCCATAGCCCATGAAGCCCAAAACATAACCATCACATCTAAACCCAACGCTAAGTATAGAAATTTCCAAATCCAAACAAATCATCGACAAATAGGCTAAGCCCTCAATTGGATTTAAAACAACTAAGGGATCCTCTACTATACTGGTGTTTAGGTGTAGTGACTCAACTAAAGCAGTAGATATAAAAGAGTGCGATGCACCAGAATCAAAGAGTGTGCGAACAGGATGATCAAAAAGATAAAATGAACTTTCAACGGAAATCGCTCTACCTCGTTCTTGCAGCGGTGGGGCCACGAGAGCCTGGACCTACCCCCGCCTTCCCTGGTGCCATGAGAGCCTGAATCTGCCCTCCACAGGTAGGCCCTGCCCTCTTCCCTTTCTTTGGGCTGTCCTTAATCAGATGTCCTGCCTCGCCACAGTGGAAACAACCAGTCTTCTTCTTCTTCCTACAGTCTTTTATCAGATGGCCTGGTATCCCACAGTTAAAGCATCTTTTCTTTCCCTTGCCATTGTTGTCTTTACCACCCTTCTTGTTCTGTTGTGGCTGTTGTGGCTTCTTTTGATCCCCTTTCTTCTTAGGTGCCTTATTAGCATTTTCGCCTTTCTCCTCTTCATGCATATGTGCCATATCAACTAGTCTCTCAAAGGTGGCCCCCATAGAGATGTGGGTCATAGCTAACCCATGTAGCGGCTCGTTCAAACCCTTAACAAATCTCAGGGCCTTCTTTTCGGGTGTATTCACCAAGTCCAAGCCAAATCTCGCCAACTGATTGAACTTGTTGATGTACTCTTTCACTGATAGATTTCCCTACCTCAATGCATTCCATGTATAGATTATCTTCGGCCCATGAGAGAAACTTTGCCTCAAACCTACGCCTGAAATCCGGCCATGTATCAACTAGACGCTCACCATTAGTGACCTCCCACCAAAACGAGGCCTCATCCTTCATTAACCAGGCAGCTAACTGGACCTTTCTTCCATCTTCTATCTCAAAGATTCCAAACAACTCTTCCACCTCCTTTAGCCAATTTCGAGCTTCAACAAACGTCTCCGACCCGTAAAAAGGTTTTCCGCCCATTGCCCGAATGTCCTTGCATATCTTTGCGAAAGTATCAACACGGGGAGGAGGAGGAGGAGCATTTGCTGCGCCTGCGACATTGGCCCTAACTTCCAGATACTTTCTAAACCATCCTGGTATTGGTATCCCCTCAGGTATCTCGGGAATTACAGACATGCTGAAAAGAAAATGAAGAGATTCAAACGAAGAATTCGAAAGAAAGATATATGGCTCTTAGGAGTTATGTTTTTAAAATAAACTTTTCTCTTAAAAATACTTTCCTTAAAACATATTTTTGAAAGTATTTCTTTATAAAATGCTTTTTGAAAAATAGTTTTTCAAAATATCTTATCTGTTCCGGTAACCTTCAGCTCTGATACCACGTGTGACACCCCGTCTCCATCAAGGTCACTCACAAAGGGAATACCTTAATTTTGGTTCAGTGTTTATTGTGTATAGAACAAAAAAGTAAACAAGACAGATAAATATATTGGTACTTGGAAAATAAAAACCACTTTTATTGCAGCAGAGAAATAGTTTGGTTACATCACATCAAAAAACCAACTACAAAATCAAATACACTTATTATCCATCTTGACAAATAAGTTTTGAGTACATACAATAAAAGACATAACCCCAACATAAAATAGCTATAAATAAGATAGGCTGAACTTTACGTCAGCAATCCAAGTAACTTCCAAAAGAAAAAGATAAAGCTGTCCAAATCAAGCTCCACTAGTACTACTCCCACCCTGAGCACCTAGGGGGGAGGGGGAGGAAGAAACGAGGTGGAAACAAAGGGGGTAAAACATAAATTCTGGCGAGTGCAATTACTTTAACAATATAATCATTAAGTAACTAGGATAAGGCATAAGATGGAAAATAAGGAAATGATTGTGAACAATGGGCATGACAGAGCAAACAAAGGAAATAAGATGAACAAAGATAACGTTAAAGGCACACCTAATCACTATAAGATAACTACTACATTGCACCACACCAAACACCCTAAAGGTTGATCCCTCCAACAGAACTTAATAATGATAATGGTAGTTTCGTGTACCCCTAGCTGCCTTCATAGGTGTCGTCTGCCCCTGTCACCACTAGGTGTACCCACTACCCCCATTCGATCGGCTCCCTAACTCGCAGATACCCGTGCTGGACCCACAGTGGGGTGTATCACTCCTCAAAGTGGCAACCCGATACCACCAAAGATGCACGGCTTATACCTGCACGATGCAACAACGTCTTACCTACCAGCCCGGGCCCACACACACACATGACCCCGTTGGACTTGGGTTGCCACTGCTAACCCGTTTTGATCTCTTACAATCAAACCCAGTATGCGTGTCCCGTCCTCGACTTGGGTTGAGCCCACAAAGATACTTAATGGGTTACTGGTCTGATAAGGGCCCCCCATGCCTGACACAAGCCTTCCATCTATGCTTGGTCCCCACTAAGGTTTCCCCACTTAACCCCATTCTTATTCATGTCTTCTTACATGTTTCACTTGGTTAAGTGCATCTAATCATATTTCACATGCCACCCAAGGCACCCTATTAATTTCACATGCCTCCCAAGGCACCCACTTAACCCCCCATGTCCCACCACATATTTATCTGGTTAAGTGTTTCTTAATTCATTAAAACGTAACCTTGTAAAGACCTCCCACATTAGACTGCCATTTGTGGTTTCTGGATTTGCCGGGCGGTTCCGGGCAGTCTTACACTACAAACGAGCCTAACCTCGTGTCTTTACAATTGTTATGCATTTAATTCATGCCTTTGACCTCTCACATTAGACTGGCATTTGTGGCTGCTGGATTTGCCGGGCGGGTCTGGGAAGTCTTACACCACAAAAGAGTCTAACCTCGTGTCTTAGGCGGTTTATTATTACACATCTTTATTTAACCCCAAATTGGATTAATATCCCTATTCAAATTTGTAAATAAATTCCAAATATACTTATGTCCATAATTGTCACCTAAATTATGTCCATTCATTTCAGGTATACAAATTTTACCAATGATTGCCTCAAATTAATTGTATGCCTTTTAAGGCTATTACATGCCAATTCTCAATATGAGTATATTCAATATTTTCCCCATCGTCCCCACGTTGTTTGTTCGCTTATCATGACATATATATATTAGACTAGCAATTAGTCTATTCACATAAAAGAGAAGAACATCACAAATTTGCATAACACATAAAATGGATCTAATTTACGAATAAGGATTACAACATATCTTGCATAAACTTTGTATTGTCATAATCTAAACATAGACCTAAAGGTGTGAACTTGCAAGTATGAACATAGTTTTCACCCAAACTTGCATAGGCCATAGTCACAAACTTGCATAAAACTATGTATGTCATAGACCTAAATCTAAAGGTGTAAACTTGCATATATGTGAATCCAATTTCTACCTAAACTTGCATATAGTCACTTTACTTGGTTCACATGTAAACTTGTGTACAATTCACATAGAAACTAGCATATAATCTGCACCCAAACTTGCATATAAAATGATGTCAAACATGAATCAAGTTGATCACAAGTGATCGGGTGTATATAAAGGGATCCACAACAAAAACTATCATTATGAACAACTAGCATATATTAACAATATATCCCATTTTTCCAATGTTTCACATACATAGCCATATAACCCAAATTATAACTCAACCTAATTAACTTGTTAATAATCTTATTAAATAAATCGAACTCACAAATCAAAGAAGGTCTTGAGTTCCGGGATCTGTGTTCTGAAATTGATTTAGCTCGCCTTTGAAGTAGACAAATTTGTTGTTGTTGTTATAGACTTGAGTTGAATTGAGTTGATTAGCTTTTCTTGGCTCCTAGTTGGTGGCGGCTACTCTAGGTTGCAGGGTAATAGCATGACGGCCATGGTTCTAACTTTTTATATTAGGATTTTGGGTTTGAGCCTACATGTGTTTATATAGAGATTAGGATTAATTTTAGGCCATCTGATCAACCTAGAAGCAACCTGAACCATCCAAAAAGACAACTCAGCCCTAATGACTCAACACCAGCTCAGCATTGGGCTTAATTCAAATCTTCCCAAGGGGGTAGGTCGACCCCCAGATCAACCCCTAGGTCGATCCCCAGGTCGATCTATAGGGTAGGTTGACACTAAGGTCGACCTGGCCTTGGGCGGTAAATTTCCCGCCCTGCCTAGTTCTGAGTCTGAATTCGTTTTTGAATTCAAATTTGAATTTTCTGGAAACTTCCGACAGCCATAACATCTTCATACGAAGTCAAATTTACGCAAACTCGGACTCTATCTCAACCAGAATTCCGAGACGAACACAATGGCGAAACCCGCTTCCCTTGATTCTCACATTTAAAATTAATTATTCCTCAATTCGTTAGTTTATGTTAACAGAAAACACGGGGTGTTACAGTTTCTGGAGGATGGTAGCTATATATAGTAGTCCATTTCTCTTATTTTCTTCATTAGAAATCAATGGAGGCCAAACGCTGCCGATGTCTGAACTGAATTGAATCCTTTATCTGCTTCAACAATCATCTAAAGCTAATCAATTAGAGATTCAAGTGTAGATCTGCATCTCAACAAGCTTCTTTTCTAGTTCTAACTTCTTATCTAAACACTGTCAGTTAGTTATTTTAGATTTAAATGATTAAAAGTAAACCGTGATAGTACTGTGATTTGGATCTGTCTTAAATCATGAATCTATGTTATTCTTGGATCTCAAACTTTATCAAGCTAGATCTATTTTTATAGATCTAGTTCACTTGTGGTTAATTTATCACATCACCTTTGTGAACCTGAATCTTTATCTAGGTTTGTGGTTAATTTTGGATCTATCACTATTTGGATAGTTAAATCCTTGTTTAGATCTAGCTCATCTAGTTGCGGTTAATCAATATCTATCATTAATTGGACATATGAATTTTTATTTAGATCTGCTTATACTTCTCATGACATCCTTATTATGTTTGATCTAGTTTAATTATCACAAGTTCATAGATCTACTCTTATATGTTCACCTTGTCACCATGTCAGTGCATATATATATATATGCCATTTATGTTAGAATAATTAATATTGACATCTTCCCGTCATCTTTCTTTTTATTGTTTATGGCTAGGCTACTTTCTAGCCTAGGCATAACGCTAAATATATGCGAATGCGTTAGTTAGTGAATAGAGGAAAACATTAGAATCGGCCTAACTTGAATGACGAATATGAATTTGGACATATAATTCATAATGAATATAATTAGGTAAATGGGCATGAACACATATAAAGACATAGGTATAATTCATTAGTTAATGATTAAAATGCCTAGAATTACAGTAATTATAAACTGTAACTGCACTTATGACATGAGGTTAGATTACATTAGTGGTGGAAGTCTGCCCGGACCCGACCGACATATTCAGCAACCGCGAATGTTGAATCTAATGTAAGGGGTTTTATGTGCACATATACGAGACGGGCTAAGACACGAGATTAGGCCCAACTTGTGGAAAAAGTCTTCCCGGAACCGACCGGCATATCTAGCATCCACAAGCTGTAGGCCTAAAGTGGGAGGTCTAGCCCATTATAAACCATAAATGGACATGGTGAAGAATTGAAATACTTAACCTAGTTGAATCCTTAAGGATTGGGTGAACATAAACATGAATAAGGGTTAAGTAAAACTTGGTTGAATAATGGGAGGGTTACGTTAAGTATATCTAAGATGGGTGGGTAATATTTAATATAGGCCCAAAACTTAACCAGTTGGGGTTATGTATTAAAGACACCTATGGGTAAGCATAACCAATAGAAAGATTGGGGTTATATAATCAAAGACACCTTTATGGTAAATATAACCTATGGAAAACCTAGTGGGGGATACAAGACAAAGGGGAGAGCTTGTATCATATTGTGTAGGACCTGTTTCAGTTAGTAACCTGGAGTAGGTATCAAACAGAGTACTCCGAACTAGGTTGTAAGAGATCCAAACGTGGAGGACGGTGTGGGCGGCACAAACCTACCAGGTCTTGTGCATGCAAGGTCCTGACAGAGGGGGATAAGACGACCGTGACACCTGTAGATATGGGGCTGTGCATATCAGCGAAGGGTTGCCACTTTAGGACTGATACATCCTATGGTGGGGCCAGCACAGAGTATCTACGTGGATTAGGGAGCCGATCGATTAGGGCAGTAGTTAGGGTACATATGGACGTATGCCTATGTCTACCATCTTATAGTGGAAGGGGTCATCTCATTTTGGTTATACTAGTAATAGTGCAGAGTTATCATTATACATCCTATCCTATTTAACTTGTCATACCTGCCTTTTATATAGTTATCTCTCTCTTATCCACTTTATATGCCTGTCATGCTACTTTTATTTATTTACTTGCTAAAAGTAATTGGGAATACTCAGGCTTGACCATGATTTTACTTATATTTTGCCGGAGCTGCTTAGACGTAAAGCTCAAGCTCCTATCCTTGTTGCTATAGCTATATTTTGTTTGGGGAATTTTTCTTCTTTCATGTACTTTGAAGTTTTAAAGTACAAGATAGTAGCTTTTATGTTGTAATGGTTTTTGTGTATTTCAGACATGTGCTGTTTTCGAACCACGATGCTTTATTATAAATAAAGTTTTAATTTTGTTGTTATTTTATGTCTGTCTTTTAATATTTATGTTTTTGTTTACCTATAATGCTTCACGAAACTTAATATATTCCCTTTGTGAGTGACATTAATGGACGTGGTGTGTCACACTTGGTGTCAGAGCTGAAGGTTACCAGATTAGATAAAAGTTTTCGAAATTTTATTTTCAAAATGGGTTTGAAAGAAAGCATTTTCGAAAAGAATCTGTTTTGAAAAAAATTCCCCCATAGCCATATGTAATATCCTTCGATCCTTTGTCTAAATCACTTTCCTTTTCTTTTCAGCATGTTTGGAGAACCTAATATTCTTGAGGGATTTACGATACTAGGCTAGTTCCGTAGGTATCTGGAGGCCACGGCACCTGCCGAAGGCCAAGGAAACGTTCCTTTCCCAACTGCACCCGTTGTTCCTCCTCCTCCACGTGCGGATAACTTCTCTAAGACCTGCAAAGATTTCCATGCTATGGGAGGTAAGCCATTCCATGGAACCAAGACATTAATAGAGGCAAGGAATTGGCCCAAGGAGGTGAAGGATTTGTTTGTAATCTTTGAAGTGGAAGATCGAAGGAAGATTCAGTTAGCTGTCTGGCTACTAAAGGATGAAGCTTTGTTTTGGTGGGAGGTAACTCAAGCAGGCCGTCCAGTGGAAACTTGAAATGATTTTAGACAGAGGTTTGAAATGAAGTTCCTTTCCCAAGCTGAGAAAAGCATGCAAATGGAGAGGTACTTAGCACTCAAACAAGGAAACTTAACTGTTAAAGAGTATGCGAACAAATTCAACCAGATGGCAAGATTTGGACTGGAATTGGTGGATACTCCACATAAGAAAGCTTTGCAGATTGCTAAAGGGCTGAATGAACCCTTTCATGGGTTAAATATGTCCCATATTCCAATGTGGGCAACTTTTGATAGGCTTGTTGATATGGTCTTGATGTATGAGGAAGAGAAAGGAGAAAAGAAGGAGGTTAAAGGCGAGGAAATAACGCAAAACAAGAAGATATAGCCCAAGAAAGGATAACAACAACAACAGCAATAGAAGAAGTGAGGAAAGAATGACAAGGCTAAGGACAAGAGAAAGTGTCATAGTTGTGGACGTGAGGGTCACATGGCGAAGGACTGCAAAAGAAGGAAGAATTCTTGCTTCAATTGTGGAGAGGTCGGACACTTTGCTAGGGAGTGCCCAAAGAAATAGGGACAAGGTCAGAGGACAGGAACTTCTGGAGGGCAAGTGCATGCTTTCACGATTAGTGCTCCTGATAGAGGTAGAAAAATTTCTGTGGAAGGTTTAATTTCTCTTCCAAATCATCCTATTAGAACACTTTTTGATTCGGACGCTTCATATTCATTTATATCTAGTTCGGTGGTTGAATCTCTGCACTTAATTACTAGTATGGTACTGGATCCCATAGTTATCTCAAACCCTATTGGTGGTTTGGCTCATTTATCTATGATTTGTTGGGGTTTGAGAATATCTGTGTTAGGCGTCGAGTTTGAATGCAACGCGTATGTGCTGGGTTTTATGGGCCATGGTTTGATTCTAGGGATGGATTGATTAACCACGTATGGTGCCATTCTAGATTGTGAGAAGAGGGTCGTTAGACTTCTAATTTTCCATGGGAGGACCCTCGAGATTTCTTGCGACCCCCAAGGGTCTGTTATGCTTAGTTTCCTAGATTCTCTTGTTGCATCTATCGATGATTTGCAATATGTTCTAGTAGTCCGAGATTATTCTGATGTTTTTGATGAGGTACGGGGTTCACCTCCGAGGGGCGAGATCGATTTTCATATATATCAGGTGGACAATGCAAAGCCAGTTGCATTACCTGTGCGCCGTATGGCTCCAAGGGAAAGGAGGGAGCTTAGCAAACAAGTAGAGGAGCTACTTGAAAAAGGGTTTATCAGACAAAGCATATCTGAATGGGGTGCCCCAGTTGTATTCACGACTAAGGAAGATGGTTCGCTTCGTTTGTGTGTATACTATAGAGAGTTGAATAAACACACCAAGCAGAACAGGCACCCACTTTCGAGGATAGACAACTTGTTTGACCAGCTTGTTGGTGCCTCGGTATTCTCTCAGTTAGACTTGGCCACGGGGTTTCATCAATGGAGGGTGGCTGAGGACAGTATAGACAAGACTGCTTTTAGGACTCCAGGTGGTTTCTTTGAATGGCTAGTTATGCCTTTTGGGCTGACGAATGCACCCGTTTGTTTTGTCGATCTAATGATTAGGGTGTTTCAGGAGTTTCTAAATAAATTTGTCGTAGTCTTTATTGATGATATTTCGATCTTCTCCTAAAGCGAAGAAGAGCATGCCCAACATTTGAGAGAAGTTTTTAAAACTCTCCGTGAGCATCAGTTTAAGGCAAAGTTCTCCTAATGCCATTTTTAGAGAAAAGAGGTGAGATTCTTAGGGCATTTAGTATCCAAAGAAGGGATAGCTATGGATCCCGCGAAGATAGTTGCAGTACAAGACTGGCAGATTCCGAAAAATGCAACAGAGGTGAGAAGCTTTTTGGGATTGGCAGGTTAGGATGACAAAGAAGAACTTGGAATTTTCATGGGATACAGATTGTGATGTTGCTTTTCCAACGTTTGAAGAGGGCTCTGACAATAGCCCCAGTCTTGACTTGCCCAACGGGAACAAAGTTTTTACGGTTTACACTGATTGCATGTGGTACATGGCTTGGTGCGGTTCTGATGCAAGAAGGAAAGGTAGTGTGTAATGGGGGTAAAAAGTTGAGAGTTCATGAGTAGAACTATCTCACCCATAATCTAGAACTTGTTGCCATAGTATTCGCACTAAAGACGTGGCATCATTATTTACTTGGAGAGAAGTTCGAGTTATACACCGATCATAAATCTCTCAAGTATCTGTTCTAGCGGAAGGATCTTAATTTAAGGCAACAAAGGTGGGTGGAGTTCCTAGCTTCTTATGATTTTGAAATCGATTATACCTCTGGCACGGGTAATGTGGTGGTCGACGCATAAATAGGCAAACGATGGCCTTAAGTCCTCTGTTTGTGGAGAAGAAGAGCTTAGAGTGCATTTCAACTTTTGACTTTAGACCCTCTATCGAGATTTTGCCTGATTTGTTTGCATTGCTAGAAATATGACCAACTCTTAAGGATCAGATAGGAGCTTCGCAACAAAGTGACCCACGGATTTTAGACATGACGGATAAGCTCAGGAAAGGGGAGACTTCTAGACACCTCAGTAGATATTCCATAGATGGAAAGGGGTGGTTGCGATGAGATGGAAGGTGTTCCTCAAACGGGAATCTTGATAAAGGCAGTCCTAGAAGAAGCCCACCATTCTAAGATGAATATTCATCCAGGCAGTGATAAGATGTACAGAGACATGAAAAGGGTTTTCTTTTGGGCTGGGATGAAGAAAGATGTGCAGAATTTGTTTCTCAATGTTTAGTTTGCCAGCAAGTTAAAGCTGAGCAAAAGAAGCCCAGTGGTTTACTTCATCCTTTGGAGGTTCCACAGTGGAAATGGGAGAGCATCTCTATGGACTTCACAGATAGTTTGCCTAGATCAAAGAAAGGCAATACCAGTATTTAGGTAGTAATGGACAGACTGACTAAGAGCACTCATTTCATTCCAGTTAAGTGTAAGAGGACGACATTATGTTTGACAGCAATTTATGTGCATGAGATATTCTGTCTTCATGGAGTTCCTTCTAGCATCGTAAGCGATCGTGACCCCATCTTTACCAGTGAATTTTGCAGGAGCTTGCAAAAAGAATTAGGTACACAGTTGTGTTTAAGCATCGCTTATCATCTTCAGACCGATGGACAGACGGAGAGGGTGAATAGAATTCTTGAGGATCTTTCAAGGCTATGTATCCTAGACTTCAGAGGGACTTAGGAAGAGCATCATACTTTAGTAGAGTTTTCCTATAACAACAGTTATCAAGCTAGCATCGGCATGGCACCCTTCGAAGCATTGTACGAACGACCCTGTAGATCACCGACTTGTTGGTGGGAATCTGCAAAAAGAATATTACTTGGACCAGATATGGTTAGAGTAACATCCGAGATGATTGACTTTATTTGACGGCGGATGAAGACAACCCAAGATAGGAAGAAAACCTATGCAGACAAGAGTAGAACTGACATCGAATTTGAAGTGGGAGACCTAGTTTTTGTTAAAGGTATCACCTCTGAGGAATGTGGTTCACTTCGGATCTGTAGGGAAGTTGGCACCCAGATTTGTGGGACCATTTCCCATAACTGAAAGGACTGGCCAAATGGCCTACAAAGTAAAACTCCGAGAAAATCTATTCGACGTTCATGATGTTTTCCATGTTTCTCATCTGCGGAAGTGCTTGCATGACATCATAGAAGTTGTTGAGTCATGTATATTATAGGAAGTAGAAGTGATACGAGAGGCAACAGTTAGACGAGTCCCTACCCGTATTCTTAGATCAGAAGTTAAGAAACTATGTAATAAAGAGATCAAGCTGATAAAGGTTCAAAAGGGAGATAACCCAGAAGACGCGACTTGGGAGACCGAAGACAAGGTTCGTACTTCGTACCCTTTCTTTTTCGAGGGTATGCTCTTAACTCCTTTTCCAAGTTTTATCTATGCTTGTTTTTATCATTTAAGTATGTCCAATCAATAGTATTTTTGACCTTTAGATAGGAATCCTATGGATTTAAACATGTATTTGAGACATGTTATATTTGATGGATGCAAGTGTTTGCTAATGGTTGCCTATGGATGCATATACACACTCATTAAGCACTAGATCAACTCAATCACTCTCATATTGCATATGGATGTGTGTGCATTTTCTTTTCTTTTGATGGATGAAAATGGATGTATTATCAAATGGATGTTGCATTTGGACGAATGAGTGTGCACACATATAGAACTTACATGTTATAATAGGATTATTTGCATACATATTGGATTCATGGCACTAACATACATTGCACTGAGGAGCTCGACTGAATCAGTAGACCACCTAATCATCACATTAGTATTGGGACTTATACACACACCTTTGCATATGTTCATATAAGCATTAGAAGTCTTTAAGGACAATGGATGCATGTGGTTGATTGATGAGTAGACCGGTGATGGATAATAGGATATACACTCTTCTTAACTTGAAGATTTCGGGGACAAAATCCATTAAGTAGGGGAGAATGTAACACCCTGAAATTTTAAACGACAATAAAGAGGGAAAATTAAATAATAATTAATTTAATATTCAGAATTAAGGGAAATGGACTGCACCATTGCGTCCCTTGAAATTATGGTCAAGAAAGACATTTGGTTCGTATAAGCGCAAGATAATTATATATATATATGACCCGGAAATTCAAAATTTCAGTTCAAAATTCGAAATCACAGAAATTGGGGTAAGCAGGAAAAATCCCGCCTAGGGGAGTCAACCCCATAGGAGGGGTGTCAACCCCCTAGGGCTGACGTGGCAGTCAGTTTCTGGAGACTGGAAGCTATATATAGAGATCAAATTCTCTTGTTTTCTTCACTGGAAATCAATGGAGGCCAAACGCTGCCGGTGTCTGAACTGAACTGAATCCTTTATCTTCTACAACAATCATCTAAGGCTAATCAGTTAGAGATTCAAGTGTAGATCTACATCTCAACGAGCTTCTTTTCTAGTTCTATCTTCTTATCCAAACACTATGAGTTAGTTGCTTTTAGATTTAAATGATTAAAAGTAAAACGTGATAGTACTGTGATTTGGATCTGTCTTAAATCATGAATCTATGTTATTTTTGGATCTCAAACTTTATCATGCTAGATCTATTTTTATAGATCTAATTCACTTGTGGTTAATTTGTCATGTCACCTTTGTGGATCTGAACCTTTATCTAGGTTTGTGGTTAATTTGGATCTTTCACTATTTGGATAGTTAAATCCTTATTTAGATCTAGATCATCTAGATGTGGTTAGTTAAGATCTGTCATTAATTGGAAATATGAATTTTTATTCAGATCTATTCATACTTCTCATGGCATCCTTATTACGTTATATCTAGTTTAATTATCACAAGTTCATAGATCTACTCTTATATGTCCACCTTATCACTATGTCAATATATATATATATATATATATATTTGCCAGTATATATATTTATCCCAGTTATGTTAGAATAATCACTATTGTCATCTTCCCATCATCTTTCCCTTTTATTGTTTATGGCTAGAATAATTTCTAGCCTAGGCATGACGCCAAATATATGCGAATGCGTTAGTTAGGGAACAGGAGAAAACATTAGAATCGGCATAACTTGAATGACGAATATGAATTTGGATATATAGTTCACAATGAATACAATTGGGTAAATGGGCATGAATACCTATAAAGACATAGGTATAATTCATTAGTTAATGATTAAAATGCCTAGGATTACAGTAATTAGAAATTGTAATTGCACTTATGATACGAGGTTAGATTACATTTGTGGTGGAAATCCGCCCGGACCCGATCGGCATATCCAGCAACCGCGAATGTTGAATCTATTGTAAAGGGTCTAAGTGCACATATACGGGATGGGCTAAGACACGTTGTTAGGCCCAACTTGTGGAAGAAGTCTTCCCGGAACCGACCGACATTTCTAGCATCTACAAGCTGTAGGTCTATTGTGGGATGTATAGCCTATTATAAACCATAAATGGACATGGTGAAGAATTGAAATACTTAACCTAGTTGAATCCATAAGGATTGGGTGAACATAAACATGAATAGGGGTTAAGTAAAACTTGGTTGAATAATGGGAGGGTTAAGTTAAGTATATCTGAGATGGGTGGGTAATATTTAATATAGGCCCACAAAACTTAACCAATTGGGGGTTATGTATTAAAGACACTTATGGGTAAGCATAACCGATAGAAAGATTGGGGTTATATAATTAAAGACGTCTTTAGGGTAAATATAACCCATGTAAAACCTAGTGGGGGATATAAGACAAAGGGGAGAGCTTGTATTATATTGTGTGGGACCTGTTTCAGTCAGTAACCCGAAGTAGGTATCAAACAGAATACTCCGAACTAGGTCAGAGAAGGGGCATGCTTACTGAACTGATTGTAAGAGATCCAAACATGGACGACGGTGTGGGCGGCGCAAACCGACTGGGTCATATGTGTGCAAGGTCCGGGCATAGGGGGATAAGATGACCTTAACACCTGTAGATATGGGGTTGTGCATATCAGCGAAGGGTTGCCACTTTAGGACGTGATACATCCTACAGCGGGGACGACATAGAGTATCTACGCTGATTAGGGAGATGGTCGATTAGGGCAGTAGTTAGGGTACATCTGGACGTATGCCTAAGCCTACCATCTTATAGTGGAAGGGATCATCTCATTTTGGTTATACTAGTAATAGTGAAGAGTAGTCATTAGAAGCGTATACACCCTATCCTGTTTACCTTGTCATACCTGCCTTTTATGTAGTTATCTCTCCCTTATCCACTTTATATGTCTGTCATGCTATTTTTATTTGTTTACTTGCTAAAAGTAACTGGACTCGTCGGACTTTATGTCTGACCCTTTTTGTTTCCTCTTCTTTCTTCCGTTCCCCCCTCCAGGTTCTCAGAGTGGGAGCACTCAGGCTTGATCGTGATTCTGCTTATATTTTACTGGAGCTGCTTAGATGTATGACTCAAGCTCCTATCCTTGTTGCTATGGCTGTATTTTATTTGGGGAATTTTGCTTCTTTCATGTACTCTGATATTTTAAGGTACAAGACAATAGTTTTTATGTTGTAATGGTTTTTGTGTATCTCAGACATGTGCTGTTTTTGAACCACGATGCTTTATTATAAATAAAGTTTTAATTCCGCTGTTATTTTATGTCTGTCTTTTAATATTTCTGTTTCTGTTTACCTATAATGCTTCATGAAACTTAATGCAATCTCTTTGTGAGTGACATTAACGGACATGGGGTGTCATAGAAAATCTCAAAATATTTGGAGCCATAAAGAGGTTAATTATTTTTGGCACAAACTTTCAACCATAAGCTGTCGTCTTCGCACTCAGGCCATCAACAACAAATCATACATAACATGCAGTCGTGGTCAACTAAATGAAGTAATGAAACTGAAGGAAGACTAGGTAATATGTGCATTTTGGTTCTCACGTGGGCTGTCCAAAATTTTCTTCTATAGGTGTTGATGTTGGTTAGTTGTAAAATTCTGTAGTTTGGGATTATCCAATAGTAATAGTCGCCAAAGACAGGAAGAACTTAGTGCAAGGGACACGAACCAAAAATCAAACTTAAAAGTTTAGTCTTGGATGATCAAATATATAACATTGCAATTGGTATACAAAGAAACTGAGATAGTTAGGGAGAAGACATGGTACACGTACAAAGTTTTATCTTTGGAACAAGTTTAGAAGGCTTTAACTGATGTAATAGATGTAGAAGTTCAGCATGAAATGATATTCCAATAAATGCATATTAAAATATTAAGCAATTACATTTTGATTATAAACCATAAAATTGTTTTACGACAATAACAATAGCCTATAAACCAAAAATGGAATGCATTACTAATCAAGGAGAAAAAAGGAATAAACACCATAAACACTATACTTATCTTTAACGACAACAAAAAATGCAAGTCCAACATAGAGAAAATTTTATTATGATTTAATCATCCATTAATTATTGTACGCTACATACTAGCTAATTTTTCCCCATATTTAACAACCCAACATACCATTATATATTGACTACGTCATAGGTTTAATAAACAGAATGTAATATAAATTATTACAACCAAATGCTTTGGAAAATGGATCTCATCTATGTGTTATATGCATACTATCAAATCTTTGCAAGCATGTAGTGTATAGAGAAATATGCTAAATTAATTACCCGATTTATAGAGAGCATAAAAGATTATCAAGCGATAAATATTTTGACATAATGTTAATAAAAATGACCGATGATGCATGTTTCTTATTCTCCTTTCAATGTGTTGGACATTTCACTATACCTTCTAAGAACCCACTTATTTCCCATTAGTTAAGCGGACATTTTAACTATTGTGTTTCTCGATGGAAAACTTGTTTAATGCACCACAAACCTCAAGCTTGTCTCGATATTAATGCTTGTCTAAGGATTAAGTTGTACTTCCGCAATGCTCCTTCGCAATGGTAAGATTTTCTGGTTCCAAACATTTCTTTCAAAGTCAGGCATAAGAAGGTATTATTTTATAATACATGCAATCATTGTACAACAATAATGATGAAATCAATGAGATCAATAAAATTATTCAATACTATGGGTAAGAATACAACAAATCGCCAGCCTAATGTTAGAAACTCTACTCCTGTAGCACCAAACATCAAAAGTTTCGATTAAACTGTAACAATCTAAATATTTTTTAGACATTAATTCAATGATTTGAGTGGAATTTAAAAATTAAAATTTTAAATTTCATTTTATTCTTAATTACAATGAAAATAAGTGAAATTGATTTTGTTTATAGTCAAAAGTACCATTTAAATATTGAAATTAAACAACTGTCAAATGAGAATGTAATTATAAACTGACTCAATTTGTGTTATTTGAATTTAAGAAAATTCATAAAATTTAAATTTAAATAACATGTTTGAATTTCTAAGTATTTTAATTTATCAAATTTATTAAAATAATAAATTTTTCGAAAAAACTCAACTTTTACAAAAATATTTTAAAATATGAATTCATGCTGGAAATTTAAAAGTTTTGATTTTTTTTTTACGAATCTACATTGAATTCTGAGTGTTCATTATTTTTTGTTTCATTAAAATTCCTTTGTCCAGAAGTCGCGTTTTAACTGTACAAACGCGCAATACGGACGAGATTTGTATTATGGGATTTTCATTTAAAGGGCTTATTTGTTTAGGGTAATAAGTTTTAAGGACGGCACTTCTGAAAAATTAGTTTTAAGTACAATTATGCACGAAAAAGATAAAAGCGGTTATCTTTTTACGTTATGACTAAAAAAGATAACCGCTTTTATTTTTTTCTGTATAACTTAAAAAGATAACCACTTTTATCATTTTCATGCAGAATTGTCCTTAAAACTAATTTTTCAGAAGTGTTGTCCTTAAAACTTATTACCCTAAATAAAGAAGCCCTTTAACCTAATTTCCACATTTGTATTATATATATATATACATTTGTCGTATTTAATATATACCTTATCTATAACTTCCTTTGCATTCTCACTCACATTTATACCAATATTGAATTTGAATAGGTGTATTGATTTTGTTGGGCACCTTTATTAAATTGAGTGGAGATAAATTTGCATTATAAAACATTTAATTATTTTTAAATATTTAAATAGTACAACTTGCAAAAAAAATCTATTGAGAATCGAACCCATGAGAATTTTTGTCAATTTATGAGAATGTGAATTCAAGTTGAAATGTCAATAGTTTGAAAAGTCAAGATTTTCTTTTTTTATGATTCTACTTGAAATTCTATTATACTCTCCATTTTTCATTTCATTGAAGTTCGCCTCTATTAGCTACAGATTTGACATTTTCTATGTAAAATTGTACAAATTTGACAGTTTGCACTACCACCCCTTCTTTCGTTGTTCTTGAGTTTAACTTGGCTTCTTAAGAAAGCTTCTCATACCACCACATCTTGAATTTAATTTTACGTTAAGAATCCCATTGGACTTTGGAAAAATTATATATTGACTTTATTTTGTTTCTTATTGTCATTCACCGATATTCCCTGTCTTCTTCCTCATACTAATTTTCCTTAGATAATTTCATCCTTCTTCCTCTACAACTTATCTTTCAATCTGAAATTTTCTCCTTTACTAACCAAATTAGCAAGCAAGTAATTTGTTTGAATTATTTTACTTATTCTCTTCTCTACTTCTATTTCAATTTCAAAATCTAGATTGTGAAAATTTGGCAGACCCTAGAACCCAAAAATCCTTTATGTTGTAGCCACCCCTTGCCATCACCACCTCCGCCCCGTCACTACCACCACACCTAGTCGACCTTCCTCCATCTCCAGCAAGCAAGCCCCGCCCGAAAACCCTAATCCCATTTTCCTCTTTTCTATTTATGTTATATTTCAGATTTTTACCACGTATTGCAAAGGTCGTAACTCCTGTTAGATACTTCAAATTCACTTTTTCTTCTGTTCTATCGGGTGAAATTGAAATAGCTACAATTTTAACGTTGAACACTTTTTAGAATTTTGAAATCTTCTGTGCTAGTATCATGAACCTTTCAAACACATCTTTGGGTCAAGATTTCTGACACAAAAATTTGTCTGTTGTTGTTTTGTTCGTATCTACTTTATAATTTTATCGAAAACTGGATTTTTTTTATTTAGAATGAAGAGAATAGAATTTGTAACAACTGTTTAGTTTATGACTTTTCCAAATTATGAGGTTAATAGGTTCAAAAATAAATTTCAAAATGACTAAGGTTTTTGTAAATTTTGATAAAAATATAAATCCATTTTTCCTAGAAAAACCCTCTGCTTTATTTATTTAAATTTCTTTAGATATTGATTTTTGAATTTATTCATGCCACAGTATTGGTGAGCGCATAGTTGTGCTTGTAGTTGGAGTTATGGGTCTTTCTTTTCGTATCCAGGTTCGTATCAGCCTATGTCATCTTCCTTTTAATCCTCCATGTGATGTGAGAATCCTCGCTCACGATTAACATTTTCATTTAATGAATTGACACCATTTGAAATGTTAGGAGTGCACTAGAAAAGCTAATTTGTTTGTTATAAATTTGTGCACATGTGACACACACACTTTTGACATATATGACACAAATTAGTTGCACGTGATATTTAATTATTCTAATATATTTTGATGTTTGTGTATAATCTATAGTGTTATATTTATTTTATTCTCAAACTAAAAGTTCCCTATGGATTTGTGAAATGACTATGGATTGAAATGATATATACGCAAATCACTATATAGATTTAGGAGTTGAAACTGAATTTATTGAGATGCGGATTAAAATGATAAATACCCATAAATTTTGATATTAAACAGATTAAAAATGATATATAACCATATCACTTGGCCTAGGTGGAAAATAATATACATACACCGCTGATTTATTTTGAAAGTATTTCCTGAATTTATAAAAATATTCTAATTTGATAAAAGTATTTTAGAAATTAAAATTTAGAATTTTATTTAAACTTATATTTTGACAAATTAATACAGCTTTAAATCTTAATTCTAAAATAAAATTCTGAATTCCACTATCATCATGTGATACATCTTTTATTATTCCAGTCAAACATAATTGAATTTTAGTTGGCTTTCGAGGGTTTTGAGCTATTATTTTCTTTGCTTCCATACAACGCATCGAGAGTTTTCTTGATTTCTCGTGCAGTTAAACATAGGAGATATGGCTAAACTTATCATCACTAATATAAGAATATAAAATGTGCGTAGCTAGAGAATTAATTATGACATCATTCTTATCTACCATATCACATCCATTTTTAATAATATCCCAACATCTAGTGTTAACAGATTTTAAATAAAAGTCCATTTTTAATATCCAGTTTAAAAATTTTGTTCCATCAAAAATAGTCGGGGCTATGCTGGAAAATTTCTCACTAGATCGACAACTAGAAACATCACCGTTAGGGAAATCCATGATTCTAGAGTTATTTAAAAATAAAAATACCTGCTCTGATACCACTTGTAGGATCTAAATTAACCCTAGAGGGGTGGTGAATAAGGTTTATTGCATTTTTTCGCTGAGTAATGTAACACAGATAATAATCAGAGTAAACGTGAAAACAGAAACAACACATAATTTTCCCAGCTTCGGCAAATTCCTGCCTACTGCTGCATTCCCCAAGGTTTCTACTAGAAATTAAAACAATCCCTACGCTTACAATCCCCTGTAAACTCGCGACACCCGCTCCCAACTATTCTAATCCTACGATCAAAACCTTGTAATGATCTCTATCCCTGAGATCAGATTTCCCTGAATTACAAACCGTAACTTGACTCGCTATTTTAGACAAGCTAGAAACTTCAACAAGTTTTATAAAATAAAAAAAATAACAACAATATAAACCACATAAAAAAACCTAGTTTTAAATAAAATCTTCTAAGCCCTTTTTTAACTTGACCGTCCCTTTTTCTTTTGTGCTATGTCAAAATAGGATGTCTGCTTCCACTGGTTCTCTAATAGCCACCTAGGATTTTTTATTTCTACCCCAAATTGCGACTTTAAAATTCTGGATAATATTCTATGATGTTTTGATTACTTGATGCTCTCTGTCGTTCAATTTGGCTTCTCAATTTTGATCAAAAACCAGAAAGGATTATGAGTACTCTAAATTTATTTATTCGATTTACTACTTGATTTTTCAATGATTGCCTATGATGAATCGGTGTCAATTTACAGGGTTTTAAACCCCAATATTATCTCTGATTTCATATTTGATCTTGTCTTTGATATTTGCGAAAATTTTAGGCTTTTGAAATCCACGGCTTTGAATTTGTTGTGTTTGAAATATCCAAACTTTCTGGAATATAATGTGTGATGAATTCCTTGATTTTGAATTGGTCCCTTCAGAAAATATAGATTTGGTAATTGCCGTATATTTTTTTTTTGGAAGAACTACCTTGGTGATTTTTGGAACTTCTTCTTATTGAATATATTTGATTGCATACAAAATCTTATTAAGGATCCTTGCTTGCCTTTTACTGTCGATCATGACTTGATACTTTACTTTGGACTTGCCTTGATTTCTTGCATATATATCTAGATGGTCTCGTAATTGTTGTAACTTGTAGATCTGCCTTGATTCATGATGCATATCTCATGTGCTCATTTGTTCTTGTAGCTGCACTTGACTTTTTTGCATGTAAAACTGGAAATTTTTATTGTCCTTGTGCATTGTTGTGCAGTTGCACCTGAATGTTTATCATTGATTCACTGTTGTGTCCATGTCCCCATTACTTGTACTATTCTGCTCTGTCCATATGTGTTTTGCCATTTCTACATGAGCTTGCCTGTAGCATCCTTGTTCAATGTTAAACCTTGTTCATTGAGGTATTTTGTCCATTGACTATGTCTAGATTTGTGTTTCACCTGACTATGTATTAGCTGCAGCTCCATGTATCACTTACTTGTGGCATCCTTCTTTATGTTGAACCTATGTGTATTTTTGTGCATATCCCCTTGTTTGTGTGGTCTGCACATTTGTGCTGAAGCTTAACTTGTGGTACCATTTCATATTTGTTGGCCCTCATATGTATACTTGACTTTGAACTTGTAACTATGTATTTGACAACTGCTCTGTTTTGTGATACTGCCATTTTCATGTTCCTGTTTGAACTTGCATTTGTACACCTAATTTATACTTGGCACTTGCAACCAGTTTTGTACTCGTGTACATATTTTCATCCATACTATCTTTGGCCATTCCTTGGTGTTGAACTATCCCAGTCGACTGCAAATTTGATTAACTTGCATTTGTCCTTGTTTTGTATTGGCCAATAATGTTATAATTTGAATGCATTTTCTTAGCCAAGTAATCATGGCTTGCGTGACACTTGTATGTGCTAGTTGTAGTGCATCCATGCACCCTTTGTCCATTATGTGCATATGCTTGGTTATTAAATCTTCCTTGTTGAATTGATGTTCATATCTCTGACCTGTTCATGTTGGTTTGCATTTATGTATATACATACGTTCATGTATGTATGTATATATATATATATATATATATATGTGTGTGTGTGTGTGTGTGTGTGAGTTGAACCATTTGACTTTGTTCACCTACACATTTATAATATATATGTGTATATACATACATAAGTATGTGTATACATGTATCATGTATGTCCAAATTTTATATTTGTGGGCTATCCAAATGACAAACATGAATTTTCTATCAGCAGACCTACTATATCTATGTTGTTGCTGTTCAGAATCAGCTAAATTTAAATGCTGGTTCTGATCAGTAAACCAATGTAGTTGTGTCGAGACTGATCTATGAGCACTAGAGATAAAGTATACCTTGTAGTATTTACAGTGTATCACTATGAATATTAGAAGTAGTCTAGACTCAAATAAATGTATATAAATCAGACCAATTCTAGAAAAATGATGAGAAACATACCAAAATTCTTGGGAAAATAAAATTTAAAATAATTTTTCATTTGCTTGTATTTAAATCTAATTTTTTTCTAGTTTATTGTGTGTGTTCTGTGACAGGTATGGAGGTGACTTGGACTGGACTGGAGCATATGAAGATTCAGTGTGTCTGTATATGTATGTGTATGAATCTATATATGTAAACAAAGTGATACTGAGTGACATGCAGTGAGGAACTTCTGTATATGAAATTGATTGCAGACATGGATAAAATTGTAATATTATTTGTAATAAACAAATCGATTGAAATAAAATATATTTGTGTTGTTTAATTCAATTTGTATATTTCGTTTGGATTCTTTTAACAATACAATTTCATGGGATATATATTCAAGTGTGTCATGTCTAATCCGAACAGAAATATCCAAAACATATTTACTGAATTTCAAATAGTGGAGTAAAATTTATATACTATTTAAAATGTTGAAATAAATTATTTATTTTTGTATGTGATGTGAAATATAAAATAGTACTGTTTACAAATACATTTACAAAATAATATATATATATATTTATTATCGTCAAACAAAAATCATATTGTTATACTCCACAATATCCCCTTTTGATGATGACAAACATACAAAGATTGTGAATGTGATAAATGTGTTTGAATGTGAAATATAATACTCCCCCTATTTGTATGCTTCCCCTACAACTGAACTCCTTATATATATACATATGTGTGTGTGTGTGTGTGTGTGTATGTGTGTGTATATGTATGTATACGCATATGCATATATAAGTGATTTCAAAATTCAATTGAATTTCCAATATTAAAACATACTTGGATTATTCACTCATCAACCAAAATCTTAACCATTCTCCTCCTTTTGTTATCATCGAAAGGATAATAGAATCAAAACAGTGATGAATATAGACTAAGAATACAAATTTTAATCAAGAGGGAAAATATATATCGTAAATCTCATTTAGTCAAACAAAAATCATAATATTTTTTAAACTAGAAGAAATTTCACTTTTCAGAATGATGGATTTACATTAATTTTATAAATATGAGGAGAGTTTTCAAATTTCAAATATAGGATTTATGAATTCCACAATTTTCAGATGGGGTTAGCAATAACTTAAATTTGTTAAATATTTTCCAACCATGCATATCCACTAGGACTTTTAAATGAAATCAGAAGAATACTTAACTTAATCCTCTCCTATGAGTTCCACCCATGCATAACCACGAGGACTTTTTAATGAGAATGGAAGCATATACAGAGATTAAGGTGATTCATCCATGCATAACCGCGAGGACTTTCAAATGAGAATGAATATCAAGGATTTTATTTCAAGATAATTTCAAAAATATTTCCTTATTTCTAAAACAATTTTAACCCCCCAAATAATATAAATCCATGATGACTGACAAAAATATGGTAGAAATAGAAGACGATCATGAAATAAGCAATAATTCAAAAATATTATAAAAAAATTCACATTATCATGAGAACTTAAATACTATTTTCTCTTGTTATGAAATATACCATAGTCATAACCAAGGTTTTAAATCTTGGATATCGGTCGCGTTTCGTCTCGGGGATTTTATAGACTTGATCTCGTATCGGGGGAGATCTAGGACGAGATGAGTCTAACTCGGAAGTTCGTCTCGGATTTCCATCTTGGGTTTGAAAGTTCATAACGAAACAATCTTGGGGTACATGATATGTTAAAAATGATATTTTTACAAAATCATATTTATGAATGCTATTAAAAACATAGTAACTTAAACTTGAATTGCAACATAACTTTATTATTCTTTATTTTGCGAAAGATCATTCATACTCTAAATCATAATATGCTTAAAACAAAAATATTGCTAGACATAAAACATTAAAAGGATCAAAACCATTAAAAAAAATCAGTATGTATAGACAATAAAATAATAATTTCGAATATGAAAATCATAAGCATTGTAGATCATCCATGAACATACAATAGGGTCATTTAACATGCAAAATGTAAAATAATAAAATATTATCATGGCTAGATTAGAGTTTTTTTATTATTGTTCTAGTTCAGGCAAAGATTTAAATTTTAACCAAAAATACTAAGATCTCGGATGATATTCCAATATTTCATCTCGGTTGATATATCGTTCGATATTGCAATATCTCGAGCGATATATTCGAAAGGAGATTTAGAGTGATATTTGCTGTTTCGTTTTGGAAGGAGCCCAAAACGAGATATTGGAGGAGAACTCGGGTGAAATTTGCGAGATTTGAAACAGCGGTCATAACTCATCACAATTTCATAATTCTAATAATAATTTTGATGAGTTCAAAATGGTTAAAGTTGGTCAACAACTTCAATTTTGAATAAATAATAAAAAAATGATTTTAAAATTGAAAATATTAGATTCAAGAGGGGTTTTTGAAATATCAATGCAGGTTGAAAATCAGTTTCAAAAATCAATTAGTAGAATATGGAATTTTCTAATACTTCTAAGACTGATTGCTTCAAGACAATTTTAAAACCACTTGTATATGTAATTTAAATTACCTATTGGAATTCAATGAAATTTAATCGTTTATTTTTCAACTTATCTTCCAATCACCAAGACACCCAAATGAATCTTAACAAATCAATTTCCTTTATCAAAGCAGCAGAAAATCAGTTTCGAAGCAAGAATCACAAGAGAATTTTTCAGAATATTTTTTAACAAGCACTAGGGACAATCAATGATTGAAAAAAAATATTATTTGAAATCACTTGATGAAGTTTAATTTCAGAATTCAAATCCAAGGA
The DNA here is from genome assembly GCA_030737875.1 of Allium sativum. Taxonomy (NCBI): domain Eukaryota; kingdom Viridiplantae; phylum Streptophyta; class Magnoliopsida; order Asparagales; family Amaryllidaceae; genus Allium; species Allium sativum. The sequence goes on along the minus strand of CM060926.1, from coordinate 676,057,100 downwards.
TGGTATTCATGAAACCCAATATGCAATTAAATTTAAATGATTTCGAAATCAAAATTCTCAAACTAAGTCAAAAACTATGAAAATTTCACAACTAATCAATCATAGCTTTTAAGTAGTATGCATAATTGAGTGCAGTTTTTCAATATTTTCCCAAATAAGTTAGAATAAACTTAAAAAAGAAAAGATGTGCGAAATTTCGTTATCTTTCAGAACATCATAAATTTTAAAATTCCGATTAGTGGTGTTTAAGATATGCTCAAAATACTATAGTATTGTCAGAAATTCAGAAAGCTGTCTAAAAATTAAACTTCAAATGAATTGCACTTTTTCACCAATTTATATTCATAATATAGAAATATTCAAAACATAAAAGTTTTAGATAATTGAATCTAATTTCCAGAAAATCAAGAGTTTTACAATTTGAAGTTAAAAAGCTCAAGATATGTCAAAAATTCTACAGCTGTGTCAATACAAATCAGCATCAATAAGAAAATAAAAACACGAGTTTAGAGATCATACCTGACTCACCATTATCGATGTGAACCAATGAATCTCCAACTCAAAAATCTGTGGCTAAGGAACTCTAGATAATTCAATAATATGGAACAATTTTAATTTTATCTCCCTTAAGCACAGTTGTTCCTTAGCCTCCCACGGTACCTAAATATTAATAATATCAAGTGATCTAACAAAGATTGTTTTATCACTCTTAGCTTCATTTACACATTTTGGTACCCAAGCCCATTTATATAACAATCCATTATCATCCACCAAAGTGCCCTTAGGAACCCAAGCTTGTTAAGTCTTAATCAAATTCATTTTATTATCTTTTGGGATCCAAACATGTTTAACTGAATTATTTCTAAAGGAGTTTCCATTTTGTTTATGATTTAAAAATCCTTTGAAATGATTAGAGTTCAAATTTCCAATTTGATTTTTTCCAAAGCTATTTGAAGGATTTTTAAAATCATTAAAATTTCATTTTTTAACTTGATCAATTTTCCCAAAGTCGAGTCATTACTTATACTCAACAAAAAATTGGTGTTTTAACAGCATATTCAACGATTGTTCTCCTTTAGAAAATTTAAGCAATATTGATTCAAGTTGTTGAATTTTAGATTTAAGATCACTATTTTCTTTCACTAATTTCAAGCAACGATTTATAGCGATCATTTTCTTTTTAGAATCATTTTGCTTCAAAATATTATTTTTATTTTCAAGCATTTTAATTTTAGTATTAGACCCAGAAATATCAATTTCAAATTGTTTTCACTTTTCAAAATCATAGAATATTTCAATTTCTTTTTCCAAATCGTTATTTATACGATTAATTTCAAGTTCCTTATTTTTCAAAATCACGTTTTCAATTTAAAGGGTATGGAAATTTTCTTTTATTTCAAACATGTAATGTCCCGGGTTTTTTTCACAACCTTGTTAATAATAAATATTCATTATAAATGGGTTAATTAAAATAAAATGAATTAAATTAATGTATAAACAAAGCTTAAATAACTTTTATCTTAAACTATTTATGAATATATAAGTGTGAACATATTATAGGAGAATAATATTACTTATTGAGATTCTGATGTTCTTGTTAGTTCTTTTCTCTATCTATTTCTATTTCTTAAATAATGACATGACTTCCGAGGTCATCGAAAGTCGGGCCATTACAAAACAATTCTTTTTGAAAAGTCGTGCATTTATTGCATTAAGAATACTAATTTTCTCGGTCTTAATTTCAAGCTCATCCAAATCGATTCTATTTTTAATAAAGTCTCTTTCTCTAAAATTTCACTTTGAAATTTTTAGCCTTCTTAAATCAATCCAACTCCTTTTGCAAAAAATAATTTTTATTTTTAGTTCAATCTCATTTATTTTCAAAACCATAATTTCCTTTTCAAGCTTTTAAAACTTTTCATTGAGACGAAATAAATAATTTTCAAAATTTAAATATTTTTTACAATCCTAATTTTCAACCTTTTTAATGTTTTCAAGTTTTAATTCCAAATCATGATTTTAATTGCTCAACCCAACATTTTAAAATTTCAAAATTTTGTCTGTCAGTTTGAGACTCTCAACAATATTAGTTAATATATCGCAAAGAAGAATTAACTCTTCAAAAGGAAATTCACTGCGCTCATCATCTGTTGAGTCTTCATCATAGTCATCATCCGATACATCTTTTTAAATCCAGTCAAATATAATTCTAAACTTGAGTTAGCTTTCGAGGGTTTTGAGCTATATTTGTCTTTACTTCCATACAACACATCGAGAGTTTTTCAGATTTCTCATGCAGTTAAACAATAGAAGATATGGTTAAACTGGTCATCATTAATATAAGAATATGAAATGTGCATAGCAGGAGAATTAGTTATGATCTCATTCTTAGCCACCATATCACATCCATTTTTAATAATATCCCAAACGTCTAGTATTAACAGATTTTAAATAAAATTCCATTTTTAATTTCCAGCTTAAAATTTTTGTTCAATCAAAAATAGTCAGGGATATACTGGAAAAAATCTCGCTAGATTGACAACTAGAAACATCACCGTTAGGGAAATCCATGACTCTAGAGTTATTTAAAAATAAAAAGTATTTGCTCTTATATTACTTGTAGGATCTAAATTAACCCTAGAGGGGGGTGAATAGGGTTTATTACAGTATTTCGCTGACTAATATATAATACCAACATAGATAATAATCAGAGTAAATGCAGAAACAAAAACAACACAGAATTTATCCAGCTTCGCGAAAACCCTGCCTACTGCTGCATTCCACAAGTTTTCTACTAATTAAAATAATCTCTATGCTTATGGTCTCCTGTAAACTCGCAACACCCGCTCCCAACTGTTCTAATCCTACGCTCAAAACCCTGCACTGATCTTTATCCCCGAATTACAAACCAGTAACTCGTCTTCCTAGTTTAGACAAACTAGAAAACTTTAACACATTTTATAAAATTAAAAAAATAACAACAATACAAACCACTTAAAAAAACCCTAGTTTTAAATAAAATCCTCTAAGCCATTTTTTAACTTGACCGACCCTTTTTCTTTTGTGCTATGTTAGAATAGGATGTCGGCTTCCATTTGTTCTTCAATGGCCACCTAAGGTTTTTATTTTTGCCCTAAATCGCGACTTTAAAATTCTGGATAATATTCTATGATGGTTCGATTGCTTGATGCTCTCTGTCATTTGATTTGGCTTCTCAATTTTGATCGAAAGGCAGAAAGGATTGTGAGCACTCTGAATTTATTTATTCAATTTACTACTTGATTTTTCAGTGATTGCCTATAATGAATCGGTATCGGTTTATAGGGTTTTAAACCTCGATATTATCTCTAATTTCGTATATGATTTAGTATTTGATGTTTGCGTAAATCTTAGGCTTTTGAAATCCCATAATAATAACAACTAAAATAAGGATATTGTCATCTAAACCATTATCATCGTCGTCTCAATCCCCAACAATCTCCCAGTTTTTTATGATGACAACTATAACAACCCGAGTTTTAACAACATGTTAAGACAAGAATCAAGGCAGAATTAAATGTTAAAATCTGAATCAGGGAAAACAGGTTGCGCCATTGCGTTCGTCTCGGAAAAATACGCGAAATAGAGTTTGAAATTTCGTAAATCGGAGTCCGTACGATCAAGATATGGCCTCGCAAAGTTTCACGAAAAAATTCAAATTCAAAAACAGATTCAAATTTTCAGAATTCAGGGTAGGTGGGAAAAATCCCGCCCAGACAGGTCGACAGGGGGGTCGACACTAGGGTCGACCTCCCCCCCAACCAGGTCGACACTAGAGTCGACCTGGGGGTCGACCTCCCCCCCAGGTCGACTGGGGAGTCGACCTGGGTGTCGACCTGGGGGTCGACCTCCCCCCCAGGTCGACTGGGGAGTCGACCTGGGTGTCGACCTGGGGGTCGACCTCCCTGGTCGGCCTGGCGCACCTGTTTTGGCTCCTGGGTCTTGTTTTGGGGGCTTGTGACGATTTTAGATGGCTCAGAGCTATCCTAGGGTTTATCCTATGGCTAAAACTAATCCTAAAAACTATAAAAAGACCCTAAGACCTAGCTGAAATCATACTATTTCATTTTAGCCTCGTGCAGCCGCCATTAAACCAAGAACTCTAAATTAAAAATACAAAGAACAAAATTAAAGAAGACGAAGGATGATTCTTGAAGGCTACAAAAACTACGACGCTTTAGACAACGGATTTGGGGCTATTTGATTTGAAATTTTGATTTGGATTACTTGCTTCATATTGTAAGTTCTATGTCACTTTTTAGGCAAAAACACTGAAATAACATGGACATGCTATGAATTGAAACCGGATTTAGGAACTATTATTAATCCATGTTTATATTGTTTAATTTTGAATCAAAATTTGGGAATATTGCTATGTTAATGTTGCAAGTTAAACTTATCATGATGTTGATGTTGTTATGAATCACTTGGGCTTAATTTTATTGCAAGTTGAACAAATACATGTCCATGGAATCATTATGTTCATTGAAATACTCATGTTGATTAAACCATGCCTATGATGCTAATTAAACCATGTCTATGATATTAATGAAACTATGCCTGTGATGTTAATATACCTATCATGCTAATGACAAATTGTGAATTGCTAGGTCATGATGAAAAGTTGGAATCATTATGTTTATAATGCTAGATGAGAATCATTATGTTAAAAATACTAAATTGGAATCCACTATGCCTATTAGAATTACCATGCCTTTAATGTTTCATGTTTGTAATAAAATTATTATTATGCCCGCAATGATTATTATGCCTAGGATGTAAAGTTGAAATCATCATGTTGAACTAAGTTGGAACCATTACTATGCCAAGTTATCATCATGCTAGTATTGAAACCATGTGATATGTTATAGCTTGTTTATTATGCAAGTGATGTTGGAATTGTCACGTATGCCTATCACATGTTTGGTGTTATTCCCCTTTATCTCTTGAATTGTTTATGCTTGTGAACAAAGTATGTTTATATACGTTGGGGATATGACTGGGTAGAATAGGCAAAACATGAATTAATTATAATCATAAATCGTGAAATTTGGCATAAGTAGACCATGAAATATGGCACGAAAAACTTGACTTGAACATGCCATAACTTGACTTGAAACATGCCTTAGTTGGGCACGAAATTGACATATGAACATGCTATGAATATAGCACGAATTTGATAAGAACATGGGCATGACTTTAGAAAACAACAAAGTGGCCAACTCGAGGTTGGGTTGAGTTTGTAGTGTAAACCTACCCGGAACCGCCCGGCAAATCCAGTTGCTACAAACAATAGGATCCAATGTGGGTAGTTGGTCACATCGCGCTTGAAACCCGAGGTTGGGTTGAGTTCGTAGCGTAAACCTGCCCGAAACCGCCCGGCAAATCCAGTGGCTAAGAACAATAGGATCCAATGTGAGTGGTTCGGTGCATTAACGAATCAATTAATGCCAATTAGGGTTAAGTCATGAACATGAAAAGACAACTTAACCAACTTGAACACGATTTGTAGGGCTAAGTCATGAACTTGAAACGACAACACTTAGCCAACTTGACATGACACGTAGGCGGGTTAAGTCACGAATTTAAATGACATACTTAACCATCTTGACACGACTAGACTGGAAAAGGATTAAGTCACGAATTACATGACTTAATCGGTTAGGCGGGTTAGGTCACGAATTACATGACCTAATCTATTAGGCGAAACCCTAGACACGACCCTTTTCAGCAGTAACCCTCTAGATGTATCAAGGTACCCTGGGGCTAGGCCGGGTGGGGCACGATTACTGGGCTGATTGTAAGAGGTGAACGACGGCAGTGGGGTATGCCAGTGTAGGTTCGGTGGACTACGGTCGTGCACGTACTCCGGGGCAGGCACTGGGTATCCGCAGATTTATCTGTGCATCTTGAATCGTGTCAGGGGTTGACACCCTAGGGCTGATACACCCGAAGGTGGACCCAGCACAGGTGACTACATTCGTGATTAGCCGTATGACACGGACACTTGACGAGCTAGAACTTGTAAGGAGCCGATCGACTAGATAATCGCTCCGTAGGACCCCGTACTTGGGTCAACCCGTTTCAGGGTCATTTCATGATATTGGGCCGTGGGATTTATTTCGTGATTAACTTGTGATATGGGCTTAGTATACTAGTACAGTCGATGCAACGAATCTCGAACATGTGATGCTTTACTTGACTTGTCTTGACTTATCCTGATCACCTTAGTCTATCTTGTTCACCTTGACACCATTCTTAAGTTTAGTTCCAGTTCATACATGACAGGTTGTTTTAAACGTTTTTACACTGAAAGTCACTAGGACTTACTCAGTCTTTATGATTGACCCTTTTCCTTTCGCCTCTTTTTCTTTCGTCCCCCCCCCAGGTTCTCAGGGAGGAAACATTAGCTTGGATATCACTTGCTTTGGCTCAGCATGTACGGTTTGCTATGGCTGCTTCTTTTTACTGCACTTGGGGAATAAGCTGTTTTCTGTTTTTAAGTTATTACTTCTTTGGCTATTATTACAAGACAGTTGTAATGAAGTTATTTGAAATGTTTGTAAGAGACATGGTTTATTTTGGAATAAAATGAAGTTCTGTTTTGCTCATAAATTCTTCCGCTGTTTACTTAAATTTTTTTATTAATGTTCTGTCTTGTGATAATTCTGTGATGTTATCTCGATAATACCCCTCCAAAACTAGTGCATTCCCTTTGTGAGTGACCCTAGCGGAGGTGGGGTGTTACATTTGGTATCAGAGCAGAAGGTTACCAAGACTGGGCAAAAGTTTTGAAAACCTTTTGATTTTTTTTTTCAAAACCATTTACAAAGAAGACTTTTCAAGAAAAGTTGGTTTATTTCAAAAGGTTATTCCCCAAAAAGCCATTAGCACTATCTTTGTTTCCTCGTTTGAATCTTTTTCCTTTTTCGTTTTCAGCTTATCATGGCCGACGATCTTAATCTTCCCGAGGGTGTCAATATACCCACTTGGTTCCGTCGTTTCCTTGAGGCTCGGGCTAATGTGACAGGCCCAGCCAATCCTCCTCCTCATCCTCTTCAACCTCCGCGAGAAACCGCTTTTTCAAAGATATGCAAGGACTTTAAGGCCATGGGCGGAAAGGATTTCCAAGGAACTGAGACTTTTGTTGAGGCACGGAATTGGTTGAAGGAAACCGAAGACTTGTTTGTTATCTTTGAGGTAGAGGACAATAGGAAAGTACAGTTGGCGGTGTGGCTCATGAAAGAGGAAGCTTCTTATTGGTGGTAAGTCACCAACGCTACTAGGCCCATTGAGACTTGGGCGGACTTTAGAGGGAGATTTGGGCTTAAGTTCTTGTCATCAGCAGAGGAGAGTCTCCAAATGGAACGGTTTCTGGCCCTTAAACAAGGAAATATGACAGTTAAAGAATACTGAACCGTTTCAATCAGCTTGCTCGCTTCGGATTGGAGTTAGTCAACACTCCTCAGAAAAAGGCGCTACGTTTTGCACGAGGCTTGAACGAGCCACTACATGGTTTGGCCATGACTCACGTGCCCATGGGGGCGACCTTTGAAAGTTTGGTGGATATGGCCCTACTGTATGAGGAAGATAAGAAGGGCAAGAAAGAGGTCAAGCCCAACGATTCTCAGAATAAGAAGGTAGACTCCGAGAAAGGAGGCAAGAACGACAACTCACGTGATAAAAGGAAATGCAATTTCTGTGGTACGGAAGGGCACATAGCCAAGGATTGTAGAAAGAGGAAGAGAAAGCAAGGTGAATGTTTTCATTGTGGGGAGACTGGACACATCAGCAAGGACTGCCCTAAGAAGCAGACCGGACCTTCTGGGGGTACATCTTTAACTTCTTTTTCTAGACGCTTTGTTTTATCTTGTTATCTCCTCGATCCTATCTTGAGAACCATAGGTAGAATCTTTTTGGATGTAAACATGTAATTGAAACATGTTATGATTGCAAAATGGTTGCAAGTGGTCGCAAGTGGTTGCTCGTGGATGCATGAATACACATTAGGCACTAGATCGGCTCAGTCACAGTTTCATACTTGCATATGCATGAGTGTTTATTTTGGAAACTTGGTTGTGCTATCATTTGGTTGTTGCATATGATTGAATGTTTGAGCACTCATGTAGAAATTATGAATTATAATAGGAAAAAAAAATTTGCATACATGTTGGATTCATTTCACTAAACATATTTTGCATTTGAGAAGATCAATCAGGCCTGATCATTTGCATTAGATAAGGAACATATATACACACTTTCTGCATATGTTCATACAGCAATAGAAATCTTTTAAGGACAATGGCTGCCTGTGGATGATGCTTTGAGTAGATGAATGGTAGGATACGTTCTTCCTAACTTGAATATTTCGGGGACGAAATCCTTTAAGGAGGGGAGAATGTAACAACCCGAATTTTAACAACATGTTAAGACAAGAATCAAGGCAGAATTAAATGTTAAAATCTGAATCAGGGAAAACGGGTTGCGCCATTGCGTTCGTCTCGGAAAAATACGCGAAATAGAGTTCGAAATTTCGTAAATTGGAGTCCGTATGATCAAGATACGGCCTTGCAAAGTTTCACGAAAAATTCAAATTCAAAAACAGATTCAAATTTTCAGAATTCAGGGTAGGCGGGAAAAATCCCGCCCAGACAGGTCGACAGGGGGGTCGACACTAGGGTCGACCTCCCCCCCAACCAGGTCGACACTAGAGTCGACCTGGGGGTCGACCTCCCCCCTAGGTCGACTGGGGAGTCGACCTGGGTGTCGACCTGGGGGTCGACCTCCCTGGTCGGCCAGGTCGGCCTGGTGCACCTGTTTTGGCTCCTGGGTCTTGTTTTGGGGGCTTGTGACGATTTTAGATGGCTCAGATCTATCCTAGGGTTTATCCTATGGCTAAAACTAATCCTAAACACTATAAAAAGACCCTAAGACCTAGCTTAAATCATACTATTTCATTTTAGCCTCATGCAGCCGCCATTAAACCTAGAACTCTAAATTAAAAATACAAAGAACAAAATTAAAGAAGACGAAGGATGATTCATGAAGGCTACAACTAAAAGCTACAACAACTACGACGCTTTAGACAACGGATTTGGGGCTATTTGATTTGAAATGTTGATTTGGATTACTTGCTTCATATTGTAAGTTCTATGTCACTTTTTAGGCAAAAACGCTGAAATAACATGGACATGCTATGAATTGAAACCGGATTTAGGAACTATTATTAATCCATGTTTATACTGTTTAATTTTGAATCAAAATTTGGGAATATTGCTATGTTAATGTTGCAAGTTAAACTTATCATGATGTTGATGTTGTTATGAATCACTTGGGCTTAATTTTATTGCAAGTTGAACAAATACATGTCCATGGAATCATTATGTTCATTGAAATCCTCATGTTGATTAAACCATGCCTATGATGCTAATTAAACCATGTCTATGATATTAATGAAACTATGCCTGTGATGTTAATATACCTATCATGCTAATGACAAATTGGGAATTGCTAGGTCATGATGAAAAGTTGGAATCATTATGTTTATAATGCTAGATGAGAATCATTATGTTAAAAATACTAAATTGGAATCCACTATGCCTATTAGAATTACCATGCCTTTAATGTTTCATGTTTGTAATAAAATTATTATTATGCCCGCAATGATTATTATGCCTAGGATGTAAAGTTGAATTCATCATGTTGAACTAAGTTGGAACCATTACTATGCCAAGTTATCATCATGCTAGTATTGAAACCATGTGATATGTTATAGCCTGTTTATTATGCAAGTGATGTTGGAATTGTCACGTACGCCTATCACATGTTTGGTGTTATTCCCCTTTATCTCTTGAATTGTTTATGCTTGTGAACGAAGTACGTTTATATACGTTGGGGATACGATTGGGTAGAATAGGCAAAACATGAATTAATTATAATCATAAATCGTGAAATTTGGCATAAGTAGAACATGAAATATGGCACGAAAAACTTGACTTGAACATGCCATAACTTGACTTGAAACATGCCTTAGTTGGGCACGAAATTGACATATGAACATGCTATGAATATAGCACGAATTCGATAAGAACATGGGCATGACTTTAGAAAACAACAAAGTGGCCAACTCGATGTTGGGTTGAGTTTGTAGTGTAAACCTGCCCGGAACCGCCCGGCAAATCCAGTTGCTACAAACAATAGGATCCAATGTGGGTAGTTGGTCACATCGCGCTTAAAACCCGAGGTTGGGTTGAGTTCGTAGCGTAAACCTGCCCGGAACCGCCCGGCAAATCAAGTGGCTACGAACAATAGGATCCAATGTGAGTGGTTCGGTGCATTAACGAATCAATTAATGCCAATTAGGGTTAAGTCATGAACATGAAAAGACAACTTAACCAACTTGAACACGATTTGTAGGGCTAAGTCATGAACTTGAAACGACAACACTTAGCCAACTTGACATGACACGTAGGCGGGTTAAGTCACGAATTTAAATGACATACTTAACCATCTTGACACGACTAGACTGGAAAAGGATTAAGTCACGAATTACATGACTTAATCGGTTAGGCGGGTTAGGTCACGAATTACATGACCTAATCTATTAGGCGAAACCCTAGACACGACCCTTTTCAGCAGTAACCCTCTAGATGTATCAAGGTACCCTGGGGCTAGGCCGGGTGGGGCACGATTACTGGGCTGATTGTAAGAGGTGAACGACGGCAGTGGGGTATGCCAGTGTAGGTTCGGTGGACTACGGTCGTGCACGTACTCCGGGGCAGGCACTGGGTATCCGCAGATTTATCTGTGCATCTTGAATCGTGTCAGGGGTTGACACCCTAGGGCTGATACACCCGAAGGTGGACCCAGCACAGGTGACTACATTCGTGATTAGCCGTATGACACGGACACTTGACGAGCTAGAACTTGTAAGGAGCCGATCGACTAGATAATCGCTCCGTAGGACCCCGTACTTGGGTCAACCCGTTTCAGGGTCATTTCATGATATTGGGCCGTGGGATTTATTTCGTGATTAACTTGTGATATGGGCTTAGTATACTAGTACAGTCGATGCAACGAATCTCGAACATGTGATGCTTTACTTGACTTGTCTTGACTTATCCTGATCACCTTAGTCTATCTTGTTCACCTTGACACCATTCTTAAGTTTAGTTCCAGTTCATACATGACAGGTTGTTTTAAACGTTTTTACACTGAAAGTCACTAGGACTTACTCAGTCTTTATGATTGACCCTTTTCCTTTCGCCTCTTTTTCTTTCGTCCCCCCCCCCAGGTTCTCAGGGAGGAAACATTAGCTTGGATATCACTTGCTTTGGCTCAGCATGTACGGTTTGCTATGGCTGCTTCTTTTTACTGCACTTGGGGAATAAGCTGTTTTCTGTTTTTAAGTTATTACTTGTTTGGCTATTATTACAAGACAGTTGTAATGAAGTTATTTGAAATGTTTGTAAGAGACATGGTTTATTTTGGAATAAAATGAAGTTCTGTTTTGCTCATAAATTCTTCCGCTGTTTACTTATTTTTTTTTTATTAATGTTCTGTCTTGTGATAATTCTGTGATGTTATCTCGATAATACCCCTCCAAAACTAGTGCATTCCCTTTGTGAGTGACCCTAGCGGAGGTGGGGTGTTACAACAACCTTTGTTTATAAAATATATTTACCTGATATCTTGATACTTCAATTACTCCCCTAACTCCAACAACTCTTTCTGAAACTACTAACCCCCTTCCCCCTTAATCTAAGCTCTATTTTATAGTTCTCTCACTTTGTCATCAACAAAAGCTATATTCCTATGTTTAGCCTATAATACTCCCCCTTGAACTAATATAATCCTTTTCTTAGATGAACAATGACTCTAATACTCCCCCTAAAACTATGGTACTATTAATCTTAAAGATTAAATCAAGATGATATAATTTAACTATATATTAATGTTGCTTTAAATATGATGTCTTACAGCAAGTAATTAATTATATAATTGGAAGTTTATAAGCATAATTTAAATTATACAACGAATATTTTTGAATACACGTAACCAATCTAATAAGTATTTCAAACAATGGATAATCTATGAACTGGACAATTTGGATAATGGAGGAAAAAAATTCATTGTTTTCAATTAGAATATCCTCTAGTATTTTTAGTTCAAATTCGCTTTGAGTTCCGACATGATTAATTTTTCACAATTTAGTACATGTTTTAATAAATTAATGCGAACGAAACAAATCTTCGTATTTTATTACGAAATGTATTCCTCCACTATGTGTAGTTACACTATTTTAAGTATTAAATCTCATAATTTGATTCAAAGTTTAAATTTTAAACATCAATTACAACATCAATTGTTGTTAGCACAAATCGATTGCATAAATCGATTCAAATGGAGCTAGCGAACTTAGATGTTTGAGTTATATGACTATTTAGATTACTATTAAATAATCCATTCAAATTTAAGAATTAATGTTTATCAATAATGAATTTGGTATTTGTTGTAATTAATAAATTCTAAATGTGACTTATCATCTTACATTATATATATATATTCAAAACAAACATACAAGTTCAAGTTTTTGTTTGGAAATCAAATTCACACTTCGACATCACTTAAATTATCAAGTTCCTCACTCTAGTTCTAATTATAAACATTCTTGCAAATGTTAATTTTTAATTAATTTCACATTCTTAAACATCGAAATTACCGATTCTTTACAGGGTGGATGGTAAGAGTCCCCAACCCCTGCGTAGATGCCCCACATCGACCAGGACTGTGACTTTTGCACCCCACCACTGTCTTTTGTTCTGACCAATCACTTCAATGAGACAATTGATAGATGTTTTTCTGCGCTGGCCTCTATTAGGGATGTTTGGAGGTGGGAACTTGTTGAGATTTTTGGCACTGAGCCTATGATTTTGGATATTATGCAGACGCTTGCCCACAGGGATTTGATCGGTTATCTTGAGTACCTTATAAGGAGGTTTCGCCATAGTCAACTGTTGTATATTCGGACTCTGTTTTGATTTTGGACTATGTTTTGATTTGTTATTTGTTTTGTACTCGACATTGGTTACTTTACTGTTATTTGTTTGTTCTGTTTATTATGTACTCGATTTTGTTTTGTTGGCACTTGAACCAAATTTGTTGTTCTGAACATATATATTAGTTTCCAATTGTTATCCGCAGGGTTGAGCATTTATTGGTTAAAATCAAATAAACCAGCCAAACCAATTAAGTTGGTTGGTTTGGTTTGGTTTGGTTTTTTTAGTTAATCTGTTGATTTTAGGTTTGATTTTTATATTACTTCGGTTTATTGGTCTGGTTTCGTTTTCAATATTTGTAAACCGAACCAACAAATTAAACCAATATAAAAAATTAATGCATTTTTAAGTTAAAGAATTACCACTAACAATGCTATCATTCATAATATTTATTTAATAATATTATATTTTCTTTAATTCAATTATTATCTTTGGAAGAAGAGTTTGGTTTTCAAAATATTTTCATCATATGAACTCAATTAGTTGTTTCAATTTATATCATATTGACAATTTGAATGTCTATATTATTTTTGGTTTAGCCAAATAAACCAACCAAACATTATCGATTTGGTTGGTTTCAGTTTTTAAACTTAGTGGTTTGGTTTGGTTTTTGGTTTTTGAATGGTTATTTTGTTTCTACCATTTTTGATCGTTTCAAATTGAACAACCATTTGCTCATCCTTAATTATATGCATATTACAATAGTAAACATATATTTAATTAATTATAGAACTATTTAAAAAAATTAATATTAAAGTACCTCGTTTAAATGCCCGGTTTGAAACTATAAACACCCTATCCTATTTAACACAATATACCGTTTTATACCCCGTTTTAATACCTGTTTAACCTTACGGCAAACGTACTCTGTATTTTATGAAATGAATCTACTCAACTGCTTGGAAAAGTATGAAGACAAGTGGCTAATTGAAGACAACAAATGTTAAATCATGGCAATCCTCAATGTACACTTTGTTTACCTACATTCTTACGCCAGTTATTACATTATAGATTTTGGTAGATTTCAAGAACACACAACTAAGATCATCTCCAATAGCGGGAGGGGGGACTTAAAATAGGGGTAGTCGTCATTTTTATTTGTTTACTCATGCTTTAGCGGAACAAATATGAGCACGAGGAATGAATACTAATGATGATTTTTTCCTTTTTTTTCTGAGTGGAGATCCATAAACGATTATCAAAAAACCGTTTAATAGGAAATAGGTATTCTGAAGTCCGCTAAGAGAATTTTTTTGGTTGTTTATATGGTAAACGGTATTCTGGATACCATTCAAGGAGAAAAACCTCTAAACGATTTTCTAATTATCCTTTAACCCTTTTTTTAAATAACTGTTTGTTGCTGGATAGACGAAATTCTTTCTATTTTTTCCCTCCTGGCGATTTGTGGTCGACTACTAGAAATTGTTGAGTATAACGGTATGATTTTTGTTTGATGTTAACAAACATATATATATATATTATATAAATGTGTTTGCAACTGTACTATTCTATATTTCATATCACATACAAAAATAAATATTTATTGAATAGAATACTATTATACACAAAATTGAATATTCAAATAGTGGTTTTTTGCAAGTTAAGCAGGGTTAATAGAGAGGGCCCTTACGCCATTTTATTAAATCAAAAAATAATTACAAAAGACTTGGTTGTACAAAAACCATGTCGACTAAGGCTGAATGCAAAAACCAAGCCATCTATCATATATTTGCCTTTCATCTATGGTTTCACACATGTCATCACACTAAGACAACACCCTGACGCGTATGGCCTTTAAGCATGTGAACACTATTTCATTCTCATTCCTCGCTTTGTTCTCAAAGCATCTCATATTTCTTTCGTTCCATATTTCCAGCAACACGGTTTTTAATGCCTACAAAAGCACTTTTGAGTTTCCATTTCTCCATCTTGTTGCTCCAAAAATGGTATATCATTCCTCCTTGCTATCTTGATTCGGGTTATGATACCCTCCAGCTTGTAATATTCTCCCTTATATGGCATGACTCACTTTGCATTTGAAGTACAGGTGCAGGTTAGTTTCTATTTCATCATTATATAGGCTGCATTCATTATTAATTCCCATTCCCATGTTGCTCAATTTATGCTTGGTGAGAAGACCATTCTTTAACACCCTCCACAAGAATAGATTTTGTTTCTGAATTCCTGAAATATCCTAGACTCGCATAGCCTAAGGGTCATTTTGTGACACCTCACTTCCATTCACCATTTTGTAAGCAAGCTTGATCGAGTGTGGTCGTGCCTTCTCTCCCCATAACAGTACAACCATGTCCATACATTTCATCTTGATTTTCTCTATCAGGCTCCAGAGTTATCCTTTTTGAGCATTGCTTGAATGTGGCTCATTAATGCATCCATTGTTGATGTACTCTACAGCCTTAGCAGTATTAGGAATACCAGGTTTTCTTATCTCACTATAGCTCAACTTATCTTTGAGTATTAGCCCTTACATACCCAGGGTGAACTCTAGAACAAGCTCGTGAAGTTGGTGATATTGTTTATTGCAAATGAATTTTCCACCTGTCTCTCACTTCGGTTATTCTTCTCCAGATCCAGATTGCATCTGATTTCTTTTCTATACTCCAAAAATATTTACTTCCAAGATAATGCTTCTGACACCAAGTTGATATATAGAACTTCTGCCACTTAGCAGGTCATTAAAATGCATAGTGAAAGCTGCCTCATTCCATTTAATAGGATCAATCATACCTAATCCACCTTTTTCGACCGGTTGATACAATTTAACATTGGCTATAGGACTAGATTCTCTTGTATACGGGTTACCAATCCAGAGAAAATGATAGCATGCTTTTCGTATGAGATATAACAGTTTCTTAGAGCACAACCAACAATGGCTTGTCCAGTTGCTAAACAAGCCACGGAGCAACCAGGTGTGGCTTGTTCAGTCACCCGTGGCTAGTCTATGACTAGTTTTGAGCTCGTTTGTGGCTGGTTGACTGAACAAGGGTTGGTGCTTATAACGGCAAAGTGTTTTCCATTATAAGCTTATGTGGTTGATGGTTTATGTGGTTTGGGTTATAACGGCAAACACTTTGCCGTTATAACATTACAGCGACAAAGTGTTTGCCGTTATAATGTTACAACGGCAAAGAGTTTGCCATTGTATGCTTATAATAGCTAACTCTTTGCCATTGTAACCCCCCCCCCCCAGCTAAACCGTGGCTGGTTCCTTCTTCTGGTTGCCCCGCTCGTTGGACCAGTTTCAAAAAAAAAGAGAGAATAACTGAACAGAACGGATGGTTGGTTATGGTCTTAGGGATGACTAAGATTTTAGAGTAATACACTTGCAACAGAAAGACTATCGAATTGATTATGGTTAACCTTCCTGCCTACGAAAGATTCTTGTTATACCACATATTCATCTTGCTTATGATTCTCTCATATAATGGAAGGCATTGAGTAGTTGTTACTTAAACAGAAGTAAGTGGAACTCCGATATAGGTTACTCCAGTTCCTGCAAGTTGAATATTATAAGCCGCGGCTAAATTTACTTTCTCGTTATAGCTAAGGTCAAAGATGAGAATTGATGTGTTGCTGCGATTAATGCTGAGATTAGAACTTAATTTAAAAATGTTTTAAAGTTTGGAACAGGGCATGTATTGATGCTTCTTTCAGCTTAGTAAAAATCATTAAATCATCCGCGAAACAAAGAGAATTGATTTGAGGGTCACGACATTTAGGATGGTAATCAATCCTTTATCGTGAGTAATTGTCATTCAGTAATATAGTTAGCATTTCCATAATCATTAAAAATAGATAAGAACCTAAGGGATCACCTTGACGTATACCACACTTTCCAGGGAAATAACCACTTACTTGCCCATTTACAAGTATAGAGTTGCATGGAATCGTAATGCAAGTTTCTATCCATTGGATATATCGTTGGAGGAAATTCATATGTTTCATTGCGTAAGTTATAGAATCCCAGTTGATGGAGTCGTACGCTTTGCGTAGATCAATCTTCAGACAACATTGAGGGCTAAGGGAACTACTATCATAACCTTTTAGCAGCTCATGTGACACGTGAATGTTTTCACTTATACTTCTGTCATGCAGGAAAGCACTCTGATTTGGAGATATAAGGTATAGGAGAACAAGGCTTAATCGTCGAGCAAGGATTTTTGAGATACACTTATAGGTGATATTACAATAGCTTATTGTTCAAAATTGTTGTACCTTGGTGGGGTTGGAAACCTTTGGAATGAGACATATTTTAGTTGCACTGATTCCATTGTTGAAAAATTTGTATCTCTGATACCACTTTGTTAGAATTTTAGAGGAGGAAGATGAATTGTAAAAAGAGGAATAATTTCTTTGTGAGAAGAAGGAAAAACTTTTATTGCTTGATATAACTTGATTACAAAATTTGCTTCATACTTGCTTGATTCTTCTTGATTGATACAAATGAGTGATTACATCCTAATTTATATAAGAGAGAATCTCTAGACTTTTCATTTTCTAGACTTTTCTTTATTTTACATATTTGTTTAGTCTAATTCTTCTCTAATCTTATTTTGATAACTCTAATATTTATTACCATTTATTTTGTGCTTCCCTAAATACAAGAATAAAATTTGTCACATAATCAATGTTTCCTTAAAAACCGAGTTTATTTCCAACATCCCCCCGTAAACTTATTTTGCAAATTGATGCAAGATTTTGATTCTTTGTATTTTATATGCTTTGGTAGGACTAAAGAAATTATCCAAATTTTCTTTTTTCGTTTCTTCCTCTTTCCCAATATGATGATCTTCGATGCAACTTCTTCAATGGTGCTCCATTCATTTTGTCCTCCTTCATTAGCACAAGATGTTCCAAAAAGTGTGCGCTCTAGCTTCCATCTTATTCCGGTGTCATAAACTTTGAATGAGTCATATATGGTGTCTTTGAATTCTTTCAAAAAAACACTTCTACAATCTTTGGCCAATTCGATTTATTTATTTGTTTTCCAAATCTCTTCAAAATTTTGTTTGTACTTCAAATTTTCACCAAGCTCTTCAATTTCTCCTTGTTTCATCTATTCTTCATTTTCGGTACCTTTCCATTCATACTTTTTGTCATTGGCGTCATCTTCATATGCTTTATTTCCTTTCATATTTAATTCTTTGACAAAAATCTTTTTTACTTCATAAATTTTTGTACGCTCTTCTAATTTTATATTTTCAAATTTCTCTTTGCTTTCTTCTTCGATTACTAGTGACCTTTTACTTTTAATTTCTTTAATCACGATTTCAACAGTCTCTTGTCCATCTTTGAAGTCTTCTTCATGGTTAGCTTCCCTATTGATAGCCTTAGCCTTTTCTTCTCTTTTACTCTCCGCTAGTGTCACATCAACATGGTCAGCAGTATTCTCCACTACAACTTCTTTTTGCTTCTGCCCCTCCTTTTTCCTCTCCTTCTTCTCCTTCTCTTTCTCATCCATCATCTCTTCTTCCATAGGCTCTGGCATAGTCTCTTCTTTCTTCTTCTCTTGCTCCTTCTCGTTCACTCTCTCGCTATCCTTCTTTTCATCTTTCTCATCAATCAACTCGTCTTCATTCATTATCCTTGCATCATCTTTTCCATACACCTTTTTCAAGAGATTCCATGAATTTTTTGTACACCTTCCTCTAAAAATGAGATCCGAAGCTTTTTTATCGACGTTCTCAGCAATCACAGAAAGAGCACGATAATCATTCCGTTTTAATTTAGCAAAGGCTTTCTTGTCCATTTGCGACATGCTTTCAACGGCTTTACGCCATTCATAGCCATTTTCAATAATTTCCCACAGACCTTTGGAGATTAGCTCCTCTTTTTTCCTACTGCTCCATTCCTCAAAATTCTCTTTTGTGAGAACAAACGTCGAAAGAAATAGAAATGTCATAATTTCAATCAGGCTCTGATACCACTTTATTGAAAAATTTGTAGCTCTGATACCACTTTGTTAGAATTTTAGAGGAGGAAGATGAATTGTAAAAAGAGGAATAATTTCTTTGTGAGAAGAAGGAAAAACTTTTATTGCTTGATATAACTTGATTACAAAATTTGCTTCATACTTGCTTGATTCTTCTTGATTGATACAAATGAGTGATTACATCCTAATTTATATAAGAGAGAATCTCTAGACTTTTCTTTTTATAGACTTTTCTTCATTTTACATATTTTTTTAGTCTACATTCTTCTCTAATCATATTTTGATAACTCTAATATTTATTACCATTTATTTTGTGCTTCCCTAAATACAAGAATAAAATTTGTCATATAATCAATGTTTCCTTAAAAACCAAGTTTATTTCCAACATCCATTAAGCATACGGTTGCTTTTGAAGTAGTTTTTAAAGACATCTTTAATGATATCACAGCAAGACGTGAAGAAGCTAAAATTAAAACTGTTTGGTCCTCCAGAGCTGCTTTGACTTATATCAAAAAGAGCCTGCTTAATCTCATTCTTGGTTACGTCATCACACAACATAGTCCTTTGAGTTGGAGTAAGTCTGGGAAAGGCAAGGTCTTCAAGTGTAGATGTGTTTACGGGGTTAAAATTAGTGGTTCCAAGCAACATGGTGTAGTGGTTTACAAAGGCAACTGCAATTGTACTTTGTTCTTCACACAAAGTGTTGTTCTCATCTAGAATAGAATGTATAGCTTTGTTGTTTACCCTCGACTTGAGATAGTTGTGGTAGTAAGCAGTGTTTTTGTAACCTTGCTTATCCCATCGATCACGACACTTTTGTCTAAGCATGTTGACTTCCACTTGGTGAGCTTGTATTAATTTTTCTGTTAACTCATGTTCCTGCACAGAAAGCGTTTTGTTAGTTGGATCATTGTATAATTTTATTTGTACCTATTGTAGCTCATTTTGGAGGGTGGTAAAGAGTTTGAGTCCTATTCCAAAGTTGGCCCTACTCCAGTTGCATAGGGTTATTTTGGTATGTTTCAATTTGGCTTTTAGGACATACACTGGATTGTTGTGGAATCGAGTTGTCCATGCATCTTTAACGATATCATAGAATTCGGGTTGAGATATCCAAGCATCAAAAAATCTGAAAATTGAGGGTGGATTAAAGTTAGGAGAGCCAAAGTTAAGAAGGAGGGGTGAGTGGTCTGATGTAGTGGATGGGAGGATTTTGTAAGACATGCCAGGCCATTTAAATAGGGAGAGGTGGTCGTAGAAAAATCTGTCAAGTTTGGAGAAGGTACGTATGCCAGAGCGGGATTTATTGTTCCAAGTGTACTATAAACCACTCGATTTACATTCTTGGAGGTTAGCTCTGATTACCACCTCACTAAGAGGCAGTAGATCATTGTAGGAGAGCACATTTCCACCGAGGCGATCGTTAGAGTACATCATGCAGTTCCAATCCCCTAGGGCTATCCATGTTTGATACATGGGTTGAGAGAATGGATGGATTCAAGCATCTAACATCTACTTGCATGCATGTTGTGAGCATGTACAACAGTTGTAACAAATTCTTCTTTAGTGGGTAGATGGGTTACTTGCATGTGACACAATTGGGGAGTTTTATAAATGTCAATAACTCTAAAGATTTTCGGGTTCCACATCACTAGGATACGTCCAAAGGGAGCTTCATTAAGGTTGTGTATCATATCCCAGTTTGGTTGAAATTTTTGGCAGGCGCTTTGAATGTTATGTTGACTAAGTTTGTTTTCCAAAATTGCAATTAAGTGAACGTCATTCTCCAAAATGAAGTTTTTACTACTACTTGCTTTGAAGGGTCATTACAACCTCTCACGTTCCATGATGCACTGTTGTGTATCATCATAAAGAAATTTTGGATACAAAGGTGGTAGGATTTTGGACTAGCATAAGCTTAAGGTGGTTAGGAGTTTGGACAAGCATTGAACTAGTAGCAGGGGTTGTAGCATCTAAAGGGAAGCTGCATCCATTGTCTTTGTCTTTTGTTTGACTATGAATTTTCCTAGGGGATATGTTTAAAGTTTTAGTATTGGATGGGGCAAGAGTTTGAGGAGGGTTTTGCTTGATAGGAGGAGGGGATGCCTTGTCGAGGAGGGAGTTGGTCAAAGTGGATAACTCATGAGGTTCTTGCGCATCTTGGCTTGGTTCATCGGATTTAGCCATGGAAGCTATTGGATCGATTTGCAAAGTGGTCGTTGCATCAATTCTTTAACAACTTTGGCCTTCTATGCCAACTTGCTTTTTTCTTGCTTCAGGAGTATTTAACCCCAGACCGAATTGTCTGTCCCCAATCTTCCCTGTACCGCGGTTCCCATCCAATAAAACCCACTGATTTCGACAATTTTGCAATTAAGTCCGACATAAAAAAAGAGTTTAACTGCAAAAGGTGGAAATCAGAGGATGTTTATTGGTTGGGTACGGGGTACAGGGAGTTTGGGGAGAGTGGATTATTTCTGATTTAACCCTTCTAAAATTTCGAATGAATTACGTATCTGCATGGTTTCATTCAATGCATTGGTAATGGTAGGAACACATTGCTGGCTTGTATTGGATAAAAGGGACCCACTAATGATTGTGGCGTTATCGTCTGTGAAGGCATGTGGGAGAGGTACGTTGGGTCAGCATTATCGTGGCACGTGGTATCTGATACGGACAACTTGGGACATTCATCGGGTAAAGAGATAGGTAGCTTAACTAAGACTTTAAATTTCGATTGATACTGTTAGTATTATTATCAAAACACGATTGTATTACAATGTTAGATCTTTTGTCAATACACGATTGTATTACAAATAGATAGTAGCAACAATCAATGTTACTCAATAATGCCACAATTGTCAAGTCAAACTATGATTATAGAAGCGACAGTAAACAAGACCGATTGTGTACCGGATTGAAGCGGTATAGAACTGTCACCCACATACTAGAAGATGAATATTTCAGTAATGTACGAGTGCAGAAATGATTCCGTTTCCTTGAAACAACATTGTCGTCGTATGCACCGATTGACGTAATAACAATTTGTTTCCCAGGATGAAACCGTAGCGTGGTGCCAGCAAACAGAGCTCTGATGAATGGAAGTAAAATATAGAAACTAGAATAGAGGTGTACTCTGAAGAATATGTAGCAGATCGAGAAGAATAACTAATGTGTATTTTATCTCTTTTTGGGTCATGTATTTATAGGTCGGAGGAGGTGCCAATCTGAACATTAATGACACTTGAAAAGGTTGTGACCCTTTAACCAAGCAGTGCATGAATGTAAGTATGCATTTAAAATGAAACGGTTGTATCCACTCAATTGAATGGACATGACAGATCAAAAATGATCAAAATAACTCGTTTCAACGCAACATGCCCAAGTTGCAAACAACGGCTTATTTAACCATGAGACCCCAAGAGTCGCAAGACACAAAGCCCAATTTTTGGCACTAATATAATATTGTGTCATGTACCCCAAGAGTCCCAAAACACTAAGTCCAATTTTTGACATCAATATAATATTGTGTCATGGACCCCATGAGTCCCAAGGCACTAAGCCCAATTTTTGACATCAATATAATATTGTGTCTTGGCTTAGCCGCACTATGTTTACAAGCCCTCTTCTCCTTTATTTATATAAGCCTGTAGAGAAGTGGGTATTGATATTTCGTAATGTCAGACTTTGGTTTGCTTTCCTCTCTTCTTCCAAAATTCCTCTTGCTCAATTTTCCAACAATCCCCCACATGAATGAGCAGTCATTTCACGGAGCATTTATCGCATCAGTTAAACACTACGCCATAGACGACCTACTACAATGAAAATCCAAGGTATTGCTAGCTCCAATACAACGATAGGTATGATGATTTTTGTCTATTGCAACACACGCTTCAAGGTGTTAGCATAAAAAAAATCCAAGGTGTTGTAGTAGCCATGTGAATAAAATTATCGACCCGGGTGATTAAGATCCAACGGTCCGCATTACAACTCCGCGTGAAATAATCTTTTAACGCAAAAACAAAAATCAAAGCGGCAAAACACTTAGCAAAATTTTCATGGGTTTCAGAAAAAATACTCCGTCGCTCAACATCTCAAACACTCTCAGTCGCAGGTTCAATTAGGGCTAAAAGTTCAAGTTTACAAGCTCAATTGGGGTTCGATTACGGCAAGTTCGAGTTCAAGTTCAATTAAGGCTTCGATGTTTCAAGTAGGTCTGCAATTGGGGTTCGTTTGGGTTTCAAATTTCAGTTAGGGCTTCGATTTAATCAACTGCTTAAGGTATCACTCAATTTATATTTCAAGTATTTCCTGATTTGATTGTTGTGTTCCCTAATTTACTGATTTACGCGTGCGTTCACGTGCAATTATATTCCTGATTTTATTATTATGTTTGTCTTTGTAACAAACTTATGTAAAACAGTGCTTATTTGATATTACTATGTTTTTTTGCCTTATAGTCATAGCTAAATAATATTTGTGTACGTTTTTTTTTTGTGCGTAAATTAGTGATGCACAGGGAAAAAATATATGGGCAGAACTTCCTAAGTTCAGATGACTGCATGCTATTTGTGCGTAAATTTATGCCTCGATTACCAAAGAATACATGCATGTTCAAATGACTGCATAATATATTGGGCAGAAAATGAAAAGGAAAGTAACTGTAAAACTTGTGGTTTCTTCCTTGATTAGATGTACCAAATTTAAGTAAGAATATGTTGTTTCTGCCTTGATTAAACATTGTAACTGATGTATCATATTTGTAGCTTCTTTTTGTATCTTTTTTTACTGTTTCTGCCTATATTACATTTTAGTGAAGTGGCTGCTTTATTTTATAATGCACTTTTTATTTATTTTGTAATTATGCCATTCTAATGTTAATTTCTCCATTTTGTGCAGGATGGTGGTGGCAAATCTTAGATTCCACCACAAGGAAAAATTTGGTAAGAATGGATATGTTGGTGGAGAAGAGGCTATTATCAAGGAAGTTGATATGGGTAGGTTTTTGTACACAGTACTGATGGAGTTTATCAAGCATGAGCTACAATACATCGAAATTGGAGGAGTATATACATGGAAAGGTCCAAGGAATGGGTGGAAATTGGTGGCCTATGATGTAGAGCTGTTGTCTATGATGCAAATAAAAAAACAACGGTGATTACATTGATTTTTATATTGACACTGAGGTCGATGATAAAGCTGAGCCAGTAAAACAAATGCAGCCACATGTCATCGTACGCCCAAGGAAGAATCTACTTCCAGGTATAAACATATCTTCTCATTTGTACTATTTTGATGAATTTGGCCATTTTGCTGAATCTCCTAGTCATTTTGCTGCTTTTAGTGCACTTAGTAGAATAATAAAGAACTTGTATGTTGTAGCTGCGAAATCATAGAAACGGCAGTTTGTCACTGCTCACCATCTGCAACAGGTAGCAAAAAAGAAGAAGCAGACTAATCAAGTCTTTACTCCTAGAAAGTCGACACGACTAAACAATCCACAAGTCAGCGAAGCTGCTGAGAGTCCACCTATCAATAACAAGTAGACCGAAGTCTTTACCCCTAGAAGGTCGGCATGGTTAAATAATCTAGTTACTAACAATCCAGATGGGATCAGGAAGATGCTGTGAGTCCACATCTCAACAAGAAAAAGGTGGTCAGCAAGAAGTCAACTAGAGTCAGTATTTCCATGAAGTTACCAGATAAGGAAATTCCAACTGAAGTCAACGATGCAACTTTGAATATCAACTCAACAGGTGTCAGGAGTATATTGGATTTCGATAATTCTCCACATGAAGATGAAAATATGGATGAAAATGAGATTTTGGTAAGAAGACTACAATCTGATCTTCTAATATGATCTACATATTTTGGTAATATTTACAGTAATGTCTTATTAAATTACTTTTAGAATGATGATCTATCACCTCCGCCACCTCCAACGCTTACAGAATACGAAAGGGAGAGAGACAAAAATGACCAACAGAAGAATAGTGTTTAAGAAAAACTTGGGATGTCTAAATTATTTGCTCGGATGAGAAATGAATTAAAAAAAAAAAGCAAAATCAAAGATGCCTGCTGAGGATAGCGAAGATTATGTTCCAGAATTTGATGAACTTAGTGAAGATTATACTTTAAAAATCAGGCAAAGGTGCGTTATAGCTGAAGATTTGATTTTATGTTGGTAATTGTAGACTAGCTTCATTTTTATTTTTTTATTGTTTTTATGTGCGTATTTTAGGGAACCAAAAAGGTTACGGTTTCAAATCCTCAGTCTGGACCAACAACTCATTCACGAGCCAATGTTGAATCTGCAACTGATAAGAATGCCACTCCGAAGGTAGGAGAAAATCCACTTCGTACACAAACTGATGATCAACCATGTACTATTGAGTTACCACGCAATAAAGGAATAGGAACAATGACTTCTTATTTGACTATGCCAGAACGCCACAAGAATAACAGTAGTGGAAGTGCAAGGAATAAGGCAAGGGATAAGGCTGTTGTCGGAAATGTCTCGACAAATATTGAACACGAAGAAGATGAAGTAGAAGAAGCTGAAAGTATTATCTAATTGAGTTCTGATTTTAATAGTTTAAGTTCTCATTTATGTTATGTCTAGCTTTCTCATTACTATTGTATGTACTTTGTAACGGTAGTCGGAGCTCCCAGAAGGATCAGGATAAAAATCAAAGATGGATAAACTTCATTCAAGGCCATATGACAAAAGAGTTATAATCCAAATGAACAATCGGGGCCAAAGTATTTCAGACGATGACCCAGTAATGTATGAACTGAGTTACTTTTTAGGAACACTGAAGAGGAGTATTCCACTTACTTACAAGTCTTGGTTTGATTTTCCTTCAAGTTTGAAAGGCACGCTGTGGAACTATGTCAAGGTAATTTGCAAACTTAGCTGAATTTTACTTAAATATATGAAACTTGTCACAAAGGTAACATGACTGTTCTTTTTAATGTTTGATTTGTATTTAAGCAATGGAATATTATTCTGGATGAATGTGACTATTAGGCTTTGAGGCCAATTCGTGATGCTTGGAGGGGGTACAAGATTTGTATTAAAAAGGCACATTATACGACTTATGAAACTGATGAAGAGAGGCTTGAAAATAAGTCGAACGAAATTCCACTTGAGGATTTCAAAGTACTCTTGATGTTTTGGGGAGATGAAAAAATTCAGGTATAATTTTAAGTTTTATCACAAATTTTTCCCCTTTTTATTCATTCAAATCAGGCAGATTAACAACTTTATTTCATGTTTTTGTAGTCTAAGGCCCTTACAAATTATGCAATTTGAAAATCGTATACTGACACACACACTGCTGGTCCAAAACTTTTTTCCCAAATTCGGCATAAGATGGTATATGTTTTGCTTATTTTTATGGTTAGCTTGCTTAACAATATAGGTCATATGAAGGTATGCTTGTTTAACTCGAATGCGATATCCTTGTTTAAGTTGTGAATAAACTACATATATCAATGAAGATTCAGATGGAGATGTTTTAACTTTTTTAATATTAGCGATTTATGTTCTGGAACAATTGGTTTGATATCCTTTTACCGTCTAATGTTTTTTGTATCAGTCCTACTAATCGGATGGGGAACTTTTTGTTAAAATTCGCAATCGGAAATAAGGAGAGATGTACAAGAATGATGCTTGTAATGAACTATAAAATTTTAAGAATTTTATTTTCTCTTCAATAAAATGTAAAAAAATGCTTCATTTTGCATATGATCAACATTATTGTATAATTATATCATGTTTTGTTGAACGAGTCATGGCATAGTTATGCTATGAAATAGATTCGCAACTGAGACATACATGCCTCTCATTTTGTGTTGAAATGTAAATGAGGCATTGCCTCATTTTGTAACCGAGGCATGCATGACTTTGGATGTGCTGAACTAGTGTATCCACTGTGAAAACATTAGTTGTACTAAAGAGTTACTCAGATTTTATTCATTAACGATGTCACATTTTGAAACTGCTTTATTTTGCAGAAGAAGATTGAAAAAGCAATAGGTGAAGGAGGCAGTGATGGAGTTGTTCAAGAACTTGTTTCTGATGCAACGTCGCACGGTCCATCATGGCTTATTGGACGGCACATAAAGTCTCCCAAAGTTTCAAAAGTTGCTCTAACAACAAGCACATACATACAGGAGCTAGCAACGAAGATACAGGAAGATATAGATGATTAAGTCGAAGCAAAGGTGAGCAAGATGGTCCAAGATGAATTTGATGCAAAGGTGAACCAAAAATTTCAGGAGAACTAGACAAGGATTCTTAAGAAATTAGGTGAAGCAAACCCTGACATGCACGTTGATATTGGGGATCTTTGTGCGACAATTGGCAGTAAAGGCACTAAAACTGAAAGTACTAAACGCACTCTTAATCATTGAACATGAATTGATGTGTTTGTGAATTTATATCTTGCAAAGAACATGAATTGATGCGTCTGTAAGTATGGTTTGTAAACATAAATTTACTAACTATGTTTGTAAGTACTATTTGTGTTGCTTGTTAATCTGAGATGAGAAGTTCTTTGTTTAATTCAGTGTGATGTTAAATTCTGTAATATTGCAGTAATTAATGTAATGTTGCCATAGCTATAATATATTGTTGCATTTTGTGATGTTAGATGTTGCCATAGCTACGATATAGTATTTCCATTGGATGGTAGAAGTGTTGGCATAGATTAATGCATGTGGGCCGCAAAATATGATTTTGTGATCCCATGTTATAGCCACAACAGGATTCCATGAGTTCGGGCTATAGATTTTAGTGGGCCCCACGTTTTTGTAAATTTAGTACCTATGGCAACACCTGTACCGATGTTGCCTTAAGGTCGCAAAGATGTTACCTTAGACTCTAAGGCAATACGGAAAAAGAAAACACCGAGAAAGTGTTGCCACAGATCATTTTTGGCCTATAGCAACATTTTTTGACACTTACTGCATCACTTCTCTGGTGTTGCAGTGTGCAATCTATGACATAGTGAAAGTAGCACATGGGCCTTGAACTTCCTAGTGATTACCTATTTGAATCACAGGCGAATCAGTAGACAGACCGTCCTTGAACTGTAAGCCTTTTGTGTAATTCCAAAAGTATATAACACACGATAAATGTTTCTTATAATCGTTCGTTCTCTGTATGTGTTCGTTTTTGGTTTGAACACTTGCCTGGTCTCATAAATGCTTAGAGAATTTGGCCTTATAATTCTCTTTGAAGTGGCGCCTTCATACTTACATAGGTGATTCTGTAAAGGGTATTCTCTAATTCCTCAAACACAGACATCATCAAAAGTATTAATACTTATCTTTTTCAACACATAATGCACTGACTTATCATAGGAATGGTTTGTGTATATAACAGTGCCATCAAGTTTCTCTTGAACTTTGTTGTCCCTTTGAACCTAGATCGTGAGATCTCCAGTCAACTAGTTGGGGTCTCCATTTTAGAAAAACCTTTAGTCTATAGGCCTTAGACTCATTCCCATCGATAAGGTTAGATCTCTCTCTCTTCACAAGCCTTTTGTAAGTGGATCCTCTATGTTATCTTTAGATCGAATGTAATCTATTGTGATAACCCTGTTAGAGAGAAGTTGTCCTATTATTTAATGTCTACGACGAATATGCCTAGATTTACTATTGTATAATGTACTTTTAGCTCTTTCACTAGTTGATTGACTATCAAAATTTATACATATTGGAGGCGTAGGTTTGCTCCAATTAGGAATGTTTTCCAAGAAGCTTTGAAACCATTCTGCTTCTTCTCCAGTCTTATCTAGTGCAATAAACTCGTCGTAGATCTAGCGATATAAGTCTGTTTGGATGATTTCCATAAAATTGCTCCCTTTCCTAAGGTGAACACATACCCACTTGTAGACTTTGTATCATGTGATCCATTTGATCCAATTTGCATCACTGTATCCTTCCACTATTGAAGGAGATTGCATAGTGTACCATAGCTTTGCGTATACTTTAGATATCCTAGAACTTTGATATCGCTTTCCAATGATGTTTACAAGGATTGCTGGTAAATCTACTTAATTTGCTTACATCATATGCGATGTCAGGCCTAGTACAGTTCATAACACATGATACTTCCTAGTATACGAGAGTGTTCAGACTGGTAGATACAATAGCCAGTTTTCTTTACCTAATTTTGGTTCACATCTACTGGTGACTTTGCAACACTTACATTATATTGCTTGAGTTTTTCAAGTATTTTGGTGATGTAATATGATTGGGATAATGCACATCCATGTAGTGTTCTCAGAATTCTTACACCCAATATCACATTAGCTAGTTATAGGTCTTTTATATCGAATCCAGATCTTCGTATATGTTATTATGGCCTTATTATTACCTAGGATCAACAAGTCATTAATATAGAGACAAACAATGACATATCCGATATGTGTGTGTTTTATGTACACACATTTATTTGATTTATTTATCGTGAGTCCATTTGATAACATAGTTTTATCAAACTTCTCATGCCATTGTTTTGGAGCTTGCTTAAGGCCATAAAGTGATTTTACTAGTTTTTAAACTTTATTCTCATTTTCCGAGCTTAGAAATACTTCAGGTTGTTTCATATAGATTTCTTCCTGCAGTTCACCATTAACATCCATTTGATGTATTTCTACGTCATGTATGGATGCAATAAGCATTCTTATTGATGTTATCCATGTTATGGGTGAATATGTATCAAAACAGTCCATGTCTTATCTAAATCCTTGGACTACTAGACGAGCTTTATACTTGTCTATTGAACCATTAGGTTTCAATTTCTTTTGAACATTTATTACCTAAGGTCTTACATCCTTGAGGAAAATCAACCAATTCCCATGTATGATTGGACATAGTTGATTCAATCTTATTGTTAATCGCCACTTTTCAATAAGGGGCATCGCTGGAAGACATGGCTAGTTTGTATATCAATGGATCATCTTCTGACATAAAGGTATAGAGGTCCGGTCCAAAGGTTTTTAAGGTCCTTGACATTTTACTTTTTTTGTTCTTCCACTTGCTTCTCAGCACTACGTTGCTGAGTGTTATTTTGTTCAACACCCTCAAGAGAATTAGGAACTTCATCTTCCTTTGGTCTCTCAGGCGTATGATTTTCAATACCATGTTTAAAAGAGAGTATATGTTCAAAAAATCTAGCATTTCTCGACTCAATGATGGTATTTTCATGAATATCATCAATTTCTGATTTGTGTACCAAAAATCGATATGCGGCACTATTTTGTGCATATTCAATGAATACACAATCAACTGTTTTTGGTCGAATTTTGACCTTCTTTGGTTTTGGTACCTCTACCTTAGCAAGAAACCTCCACTTTTTTAAGCATTTGTTAGATGGTGATCTGTTTTTCAAAAGTTCATGAGGATACTTAGAAGTTTTCTTTTGGGATATCTTATTTAAAATACGATTTCCTGAAAGAATAGCTTCTCCCCAAAAGTTATCTGGCAAGCCAGAATAAAGCATTCATCATTTCTTTATAAGTTCTATTTTTTCCGTTCGGCTATACCGTTGGATTGAGGTGAATACAGTGTTGTAGTTTGGTGTAAAATACCATGTTTAGCGCAAAATTCTTCAAAAGGGAATACATATTCTCCTCCTATATCGCTTCTTAAAGCTTTGATTTTCTTGTTGAGTTTATTCTCAACTTTTGCTTTGTATTTTTAAACGCATCAAATCAGATACATCTGTATGTATTATATCTAGCGGTACTATTTCTCATTTAACATGATTAAATGAGGTTCTTGTCAATTTTGCTTCTGCACAAATTTGACATTTATAATTGGTGTCTAAGTTACACTGGTATAAAGTTTAGATTAATCAATTTCTGCAATACATCAAAGTTTACATGCCCTAATCTAGAATGCCATATGTTGGAAGAGTCAACAATATAAACAAAAGATTCACTTTTATTTATAACAGTATGGTACAATAGTGGTTACATTTCTTTAAACGAACCATCACACACATATCCTCTTCCTACATATGCTCCATTCTCAGCTTCAAGGATTAATTTGAATCAATGTTTGCAGAGCAATGAACCTGAAATCAGGTTCCAACGAATTTCTGGAACACAGAGAACATCATTTAAAGTTAGTTCCTTTCCAGTAGTTAGTTTCAACACAAATTTTTCTTTGCCTTCGTTCTTTGATGCAGATGAATTGCCCATGAAAAGTTATTTATCATTGGTTGCAGTTTCATAGGCTGTAAACATCCACTTATTGACACAAATGTGTTGAGTGGCTCCTGCATCTACAAATCATTCTTTAGACAAGGTTGCATTCTGATATTACTGCACATAAATCCATATCAGCAATGCCTTTCTGAAATTTCAACCAAATTTTCTTTTGATCTTTTAAGAATATTTTTAGGCAGAAATTGGGTGAGTCCCAATGTTGTTAGATAATGCAATATTTTCTATTGTCAATGCTTAAATTAATGTCGTTGAACTTCTCTAGCCTTTCTCCATGAGGCAGAGCCATTGTTTAAAGCACGGGCGCAAGCAGAGCATTGGTCACGTCTGTGTCGATGCAAAATTATTGTTGATATTTTGCGACATCTTTGTTGTCGTCTGCAACAATCAATACTGTTAGTATTATTGTCAATATACGATTGTATTACAATGTTAGATCTTTTGTCAATACATAATTGTATTACAATGTTAGATCTTTTATCAATACGTGATAGTATTACAATGTTAGATCTTTTGTCAATACATAATTGTATTACAAATAGACAGTAACAACAATCAATGTTACTTAATAATGTCACAATTGTCAAGTCAAATTGTGATTACAACAATGATAGTAAGTGAGACTGATTGTGCATTGGATTGGAGCATTACAGAAACATCACCCACAGACTAGCAGATGAATATTTCAGTAATGTCCGAGTCCAGAAAAGATTATGTTTCCTTGAAACAATATTGCCATCGTATGCACCAATTGACGTAATAGCATTTAGTTTTCCAGGATAAAACAAACCAACCCCATAGAATGGTGCCAGCGAACGGAGCTCTGACGCACTCAAGTAAAGTATAGAAACTAGGACAAAGGTGTACTATGAAGAAAAGGTAGTAGATTGAGAAGAATAACTAATGTGTATTCTGTCTCGTTTTGGGCCATGTATTTATAGGCTGGAGGAGGTGCCTATCTGAACATTAATGACCCTTGAAAAGGTTGTGACCCTTTAACCAAGCGGTGCATGAATGTAAGTACGCATTTAAAATGAAACGGTTGTATCCATTCAATTGAACATACATGACAGATCAAAAATGATCAAAATAACTCGTTTCAACGCAACAGGCCCAAGTTGTAAACAACGTCCTATTTGACCGCAAGATCCGAAGAGTCCCAAGGCACTAAGCCAAATTTTTGATACTAATATAATATTGTGTCATGGACCCAAGAATCCCAAGGCACTAAGCCCAATTTTTGACATAAATATAATATTGTGTCATGGACCACAAGGGTCCCAAGGCACTAAGCCCAATTTTTGACATCAATATAATATTGTGTCTTGGCTTAGCCACACTATGTTTACAAGTCCTCTTCTCCTTTATTTATATAACCCTATACAGAAGTGAGTATTCATATGTCATAATGTGGAACTTTGGTTTGCTTTCCTCTCACTTCTTCCAAAATTCCTCATTCTCTTGCTCATTCATTTCCAACAGGTACTTGCATAAATTTTTGAGCAGGCTTGGTATTCATATTGTATTTTGTTCCCGGTTTCTGAAAAGCTCTTTCTTTAATGTTTGTTTGCACTAATTTTTCCTTTTGGTTCCATTCATTTTTCCTGGCATTCTCCTTTTGCTTGTTTCACTATTCTTAATTGTAGCATTCTCCTGTACATTGCTTTTATCACAGATGTTCTTTGTGTTCCCAAACACTCTGCATATTTCACATATTTCTGATGTCCATAAATACTCAACCTTAACATTTGCTATGTAATCCAGGGATAGTTGAACAAGAATCTGATTTGGCAACATTTTTGTAGGTTTAGCCTCCACCAAAACCTTTGCATATTCAAATCTCTCCGACTTTTTGGTTGAGCTATCGAAACATATCATTCTACCCAAATAACTAGCTAACCAATTTAAACCATTCAAGGTTCATAATATTGTCGGTACTTTGTACAATTACACCCATACTGGGATAGCTTTCGCTTGCTCTTGTATTCTATCTACGGACATATTTCATTCGGATATAATGAAGACTTTACCATTGATAATAATCGGATCTGCTTCAAGCACTTTCTCCTTGTCTTATCCTCAAAATGAAAGAAAAATAGTTTCCCATTTGACTCAACGCGTATTCCATTCAGATTACCCCCATACAAGTTTTAGGTGATACATTACCGAAGAGAAAGATGATGGTTGATATAAAAATAACCCAACCATATTACTTCTCCATGTTTGCTTACCTTCTGCAACTATCTCTTTAGGTGTAATGAGCGTTTCCTTGTCTTAAAAATTATGTACATACTGTTTGGTTTTAAACTTCCCTGCATTTTGGGGTAATTTCTTGAAGAGGCTTACAAAGTTCTTACATCAACTTTCTCCTGGGAAAGCATCATTGGAATGCTAGAGGGGATTAGCAGAAAGGTTGGTAGGGTCTGAAGATAATGGCTCAGGCATAATGGCTGAATTAGGAGGTTTAGGGTTTGGCACGTTAATCTCAGGGGAATTATTAAGCTGGTAAGAGAGTGTAGTGGGGCTATGCATGGGGTCAGCGGGGTCAGGTGGAAGGGGCAAGGAAGTGGATTTTGAAGTGGCGGCTGATGGTGAGGCCATAGGAAGAGGACTCAATCCCGTTATTTATTAAAATTAATATTCAAACAGTGTTTTGATTCAAATAAATAATTTATTTCAACATTTGAAATAGTAAACATTTTTGACTCCACTATTTACAATTTGCTTAAATATGTTTGGATATTTCTGTTTAATTTAGACATGACTCACTTGAATATATATCACATATGAAATTGTACTATAGATAGATTGAATAAAACAACAAAAAATTATTTTTATTTCAACCAATTTGTTTATTACAAATAATAGTACAATTTTAATTATTCATGACTACATTCAATTTCATACATAGAAGTTCCTCACTACACTTCACTTGGATCACTCAGTTTATATACAGACTCGGTTACATTCACTACACTTCGCTCAAATCACTCAGTTTATATACAGACTCAGTCACATGTATATTTGTCACAGAAACACACAGAGTAAACTGGAACAAAAGTAGACCTAAATACAAGTATATATAAATTTATTTTAAATTTTATTTGTCTTAGAATTTAGGTGTGCTTCTTATCATTTTTCTTGACTCGGTCTGATATATAAATCTATTTTGGCTGCTTGTGATATTCACAGTGATTCACTATAAATACCACAAGGTAAACTGTATGCTAGTTCTCTCAGATCATCCTCGACATAACCATACTGTTTGCTGATTATAACTAACATTTAAAATTAGCTAATTATGAATAGCCACAACTCAGATATAGTGGTCTGCTGATAGAAAATTCATGTTTGTCATTTAAATAGCTCACATATATAAATTACACATGCACGATACATGTTGTGTATGTGTACACAAATATACTAATGTGCAGGAGAATATGTTCAACATATGAAGCATGAATAAATATGGACAGAACATGAAAGTGTAAAGGCTAAAGGTGGTTCAAATGCACAAAGCCACAATGAACATATAAGAGCACAATGGGATACATGAATGGACATAGCAGTATAAACCAAATGGCTTAGCAAATATGAAGTAGTACAATGTGTACAAGCACACATGTTCATAACATAACAAAAGCAAATGGTTCAACTTACACATATATACATACATGAATGTATGAGGAAAACTGGCATGAACAGGTCATAGATATGCACATCAGTACTAACAAGCCAGAGCAGCATGGGAAAAGAATTCAGCATGCATAAGGGAAAAAATTCGATCTGCTTGAAACAAGTGACAAAATAGTCAAAAACTCAATCCGAGCCAGTGCATAGGCACAATAATATTAATGGCCAGGTTCAAGTGATAATAAGTGTACAAATATACAAGTCAAGTTTCATGCATGCACATGAACATGGACCTGCCAACAATTAAAGCCAAATCTTAAGTCAACAAAATATAGGTGTATAAGGTGCATGAACACATGCACAACAATGTAACAACATATCCAAGTTAAAGGCTATTTCAAGTGCATGACATCAACATAGGAGCATCTAGCAAATGAACCAGCCCAGTAAAGGGTCATAACAAATAAATTATATGCAACATTCAGAAATGAACACAAACAAGGTTGCAAAAGTAGGTTTCAGGAATCAAGTGAAAGGTGAAGAAATACAGGGTGACTTTATATACTTATATAAGCATGGAAGCATGTACAAAGGAAACAAATACAAGGCAGTTTCATATGCCAATAGCACGTATCAGCCAAGCCAAGAAATATATAGTGCAACATCAAGATACACAGAGGCATAGAGGATTAATAGTTACAAGATTCAAATATCAAGAGCCAAGGTTCAGTGAACAAGCTCAACAACTCAAATGCAAACTGGATCGAGTAAAGAGAAAGCAAGACCTGCAGCATAAATGCATTACAAATGGATACATGGCAGAAGGATGGAAAACAGCCAAGAAAAGACCAACAAATACATATTTAATATGTAGCATGAACTCAGTGTACAAAAGCATCTCAGTGTGATACAACTTCAAAAATCCAACTAAGATGGAAGCTCAAGTGACAAGATACCAAAGGCATAGTGGTGTAAACAAGCAAGCAGATCAACAATGCAAGGCATGTACAAGGAACATAGTCATGGACATTTGGTAAGACATTAACACATAAGAAATTTATTTTGGTAAAATCTAAGTTCCATAGAATCACCAAGTTGTTTTTTCCAGAAAAATATATATATACGACAAGTATCGATTTTTCTGAAGGGAACAATTAAAAGCAGTGAAGGTAAAGCAATAATTCAATCTGGATACATCAGAAATCAAGCCCCTAATTTTCGCAAATATCAATGACCAAATCTATCAATGAAATCAGAGATTATTTCGGAATCAAAACTCTATAAATTCACGCGTAGTTCATCATTGGCTGTGTGGGGATTGAAATCGAAAATTCAGGTAGTAAAATCGAAGAAATAAATTCTGAGAACTCACAAGAATCCAGAGATTTTTGATCAATTGAAAAGCTAATTCGTTCAACCAAGAGCATTAACTAGTTGGAGCATCAGAGAGAAATTTCCAAAGCAACATTAAAGTCACGATTTAGGACAGAGGTTCAAAAACCTTAGTTTTAATTAAATCTGTTGCCATAGAAGTTTTCAAAGGAGGAAGTCGACATTCAAAGAGATAGAGCACAAGAGAAAAGGGCCGACCTATATTTCTCCGGATGAAACCTAGTTTACAAAAAACCTAGGGTTTCACTACGCCATAGATTGCCTATCGCAATGAAAAATCCATGGTGTTTCTAGCTACAATGTTGCCATTGATATGTTGTATTTTGTCTATTGCAACACACGCTTAAATGTGTTAGCATATATATCAACATGTGTTGCAGTAGCGACATGAATAAAATTATTAATCTGCATCAACACGATCCAACGGTCTAGGTTAGCAATCCATGTGAAATAATGTTTAGTCCAGATTAGCAATCCGTGCGTGAAATTATGTTTATGGCAGGAAGCAAGAACAAAAGGGGAAAACTAAAAAAATATTGAAAGTTTCAATCGAAATTTAACAAAATAGTCCGCCGCTCAACCTCTTAAACACTCACTCTCAGGTTCAATTAGGGCTAAAAGTTCAAGTTTACAAGCTTAATTAGGGTTCGATTAGGGCAGGTTCGAGTTCAAATTCAATTAGGGCTTTAGTGTTTCAATTAGGTCTTCAATTGTGGTTCGTTTGGGTTCGAGATTTTAGTTAGGGATTCAATTTAATCTGCTGCTTCAAGTATCACTCAATGTATATTTCAATTTTTTCTGATTTGATTGTTGTGTTGCATAATGTATTTTTTTACTTGTGCCTAATTTATTGCTTTAATGTATCACTCAATGAACGACGAGGAAAAACTATGGGCAGAACTTCCTAAGTTCAGTGGAGTGAAACTTTTTATTCGAAATACTATTTCTAGATTTGCAGTAGGTGATGAAATTACGTGCCCTTGCAAAAAGTGTCATAATCGCAAGTGGCATTGTCAAGAAGTAGTCCACAACCATTTAATTTGGAATGGTCCATCTGAATTGTACATGAAATGGATTTATGAGGTTTCCTGTTTAGATCGTGAAAGGAGAGATAACTATATGGATTGTGAAGCAGGAATAAATTTTGGAGATAATCTCGATGAAATGTTGCAATGTACTTGTGGAAATATGCAGAACAATGAAGATGAATCTTCTGATGGGTCAAATGGAATAGATGTCGATGTTAGAAAATTTCATCAACGTGTTGATGAGGGAACACAACCATTATATCCCGAGTGTACTAAATTTTCGCGATTAAGTTTCATTGTCAACCTTTATTCTTTAAAATGCCTACATAGAATCACTGAGTCTGCATTCAGCGATTTATTAGAGTTGATGAAAGAAGCTTTTCCACAAGCCCACATCCCTTTATCATTCAATGCTACCAAAAATATTATTAAAGATTTAGGCCTCGATTACCAAAGAATAAATGCATGTCCAAATGACTGCATGCTATATTGGGCAGAAAATAAAAAAGAAAAATAACTGCAAAAGTTGTGGTTTTTCAAGGTGGGTTATACTGGAAGAGAAAGTGGTTGTTGACAAAGATTTGGAGAAACGGATTCACAAAGTACCAGCAAAAGTGATGCGTTATTTTCCACTAAAACCAAGGTTGCAAAGGATGTTCATGTCCAAGGAGTACGCAGAACTTATGTTATGGCATGCAGTGGGACGAAAAAATGTTGGCAGACTTCGACATCCAGCTAATGGCGTGGTATGGAAGATGATTGATGCCAGTTATCCTCATTTTTCATCAGAAAACAGAAATATCATGTTAGGAGTAGCATCTGATGGATTCAGTTCTTTTCGTACAATGACTACACAGCACAGCACATGCTCAATCGTATTGGTAAATTATAACCTTCCACCTTGGTTATGCATGAAGACAGAAAATTTGATACTTTCAACCCTTATCCCTAGCCCAGAGTCTCCTAACAATTACATTGATGTCTACATGCATGCTCTTATTGCAGAATTGAAAGAATTATGGGATCTTGGAATACAAACTTATGATGCCTTCACTGGTGATAATTTCACATTACATGCAAGCGTGTTATAGATGATCAACGACTTTTAGGGCTATGCAATGTTATCCGGCTGGAGCACGAAGGGTTATTTAGCTTGTCCCGTATGCCATTTCGAGACTTCTTCAACTTACTCGAAAAATAGTAAAAAAAAAATGTGCTACATAAATCATAGGAAATTTTTAGACCCGGGACACAAGGGGAGTTTTGATAAGAAAAGGTTCAATGGTGAAATTGAAATGGGAACACCTCCCCGTATTATATTTGGGACTAACATTGAAGAATTGTTGGCTGGTTATGAAAATATTTTTGGGAAGAAAGAGGTCAAGAAGCATAAAATTGAATCTCCTTTTAAAAAAAAGTCAATATTTTTTAATTTACCATACTAGAGTCAAAATGTATGTCGACATAACCTTGATATTATGCACATAGAGAAAAACATTTGTGATAACATATTTGGTACTTTATTAAATATTGAGGGGAAGTCGAAAGACCATTTAAATGCTTAGTATGGTTTACAAGAGATAGGCATCAGGGAGGTCCTTCATCCGGTTCTATCAACTGATGGGAATTACCTTGAGATGAGGGTTGCCGTATTTGAAATGACGAACAAGGAGAAAGAACTATTTTGCTCGGTGTTGGAGAATGCTAAAATGCCTTATGGTTGTGCAGCTAATGTCAGCCGGTATGTAAACAAGAAAGAGAGTAAAATTGTAGGGTATAAGAGCCACGATGCTCATTTTCTTCTCCATTACTTGCTGCAGTTTGCCATGAAGAAATCTGTAAAATCTGAAATTGCGATACCTATGATAAGATTAGGTGCATTTCTAAGAAGTCTTTGGAGTAAAAGTATCGATTTGGCTGATCTCAAGAGGCTACAAAAGGAAATTGTGGAAATTCTTTGTCAATTTGAGATGATATCCCCAAATTCTTTCTTCGATACAATTGTGCACTAGCTAGTTCATTTATGCGAGGAACTTGAATATGGTGGACCTGCACATGTTCGTTGTATGTTTCCTACTGAACGTTATCTTTGTAAACTGAAATCATATGTTCGCAACAAAAGTAAACCCGAGGCGTCCATTGTAGAAGGTTATCTTGCAGAGGAAAGTTTGATATTCTGTTCAAGGTTCTTAGGTGGCGATGGAGCGGGAAAAATGCAATTCGAAACATGTCCACAAAATCTGGAATTTCCTAGTGGCACAAGAAGAAACAAAGATGGAAAATCTATTCATCTTAAAAATTCTCAACGAAATGAATGTCACCGTTACATTCTATTCAATTGTGGTAACAAGGAAATAGAGAGTTCACTTGGGTAAATATTTTTATTTTAGTAATATTGAAGTATTATCCCTATATTTATGAATCCTTTATTAGTTATTTTGTTCCTTGCAGTTTTTTCTTTGCTTCACCTTTTTCATAATAAATAATGTTTTCCTTTTTGAACCTGGCAGATGGAATTTTATGCAATTAAAGTTTACAATTGTTCATTTAATTAGAAAAGTGGACAAGTTCGATTAACATCAGTAATAATATTCTTCGCGTAGCTTGTGAAATGACGTCAACTAGATTAAAAAAAAAACTATTTTTGATGTCATCCTTTTGCCAGCTATTGACGGCAAAAAATGTCGTAAACACCAAAGATTCCTGTTACTAGGAAAAGCTAATTTGGTCGCAAGAGTAAGTAGGAGAAAGTGGTAAACGATATGAGAATTTATAGTGGTTCGGCCGCGGATTAGGCCTATGTCCACTTTGGAAGGATGTTGAACTTTTATTAATCACTCAAGAATTACAAGGTGGAGCCATGCTCATTACATTCACTTTTATAATTGTCATATGCTAGGTATTTGGGAAAAAGAATAATTAATTCTCCTTCTTCTTCAAATATGAGATGCCATTAATGAGGTCTAGGAAGGTCTCAAGTGAAGAAAATCCAATCCCTTTGAAGTGTGAGGCCATGGGCTATTTATAGGAGTGGGGGTAGGTAGGATTAGGTAGGAATAGGTAGAAATAGGGTACCACTATCAGAATTTAGAACCCACCACCTGCACACCTTGAAATTTCGAACTCGGGCATGGGTGCGAAATTTTGAACCCTGGCGTGGGTTCGAAATTTTGCACCCGCTGGGTTCGAAGTTCCGAACCCAGGAGTGGGTGCGTTATTTCGTACCCGCCTGATTCAAGATTTCGAACCCAGGCATGGGTGCGAAATTTCGCACTCACAGGGTTCGAGATTTCGAACCTAGCCATGGTTGCGAATTTCGTGTCCTGCCCGGTGCGAAGTCTTCCCAAGGGGCGCGATGATCCCGGGATCGGGCGCTTGAGGCTCGTAATTCCTTCGAGGCCCCGAGGCCTTGGTTCGCGGATGTCTTCTGAATGCCGTGAGGTTGCAAGTGGCACATTCCCTTCTTGATCCTGTCTCCTTTGCTTCTGAGCATCACTTTTTGGCATCAACTTCACGCGATACGTTGAGCTGAGCGTGTCTGATGCACTCCTGGGAGCCAGACCAAAAAGCCGGTTAACACCAGCAAAATCAATTCTTTTAAACAATCTACAAACATGTTATTGATTCTAGCCTCACGTAGTGATAGTTGTAAATTCCAAGTTTCAGCACTTTCAGGGATTTCAGGCATGATTTGTACTTAAGCTATGTTCTCATTCATGTAGAATTATTTTTGGCATGGTCAGTTCCAACTTTAGTAATAGATCCAGCCAAATTTGTTTCTATCTTTTATTAACCTGGTCTTTATTCTAGGGAACATCGAGCTTTAATTAATGATCATGGATCATCAAAAAAATATAAAAGAGAGAGAGAACACAGTGAAGAATTTTGGAAGTGGTTAAAGGAAGAGGTAGGAAAAAAGGAGGACATTTCAAAAGAAGTACAATTGCTTGCAATGGGGCCTCTTCTAACAACTAAGTGGTCTACTGGATATGTTATCAATGGATACAGATTTTATACAAGGTTTAGAGATGCCAAATGTACAACACAAAACAGTGGTATATTTTTGATAGCCTTGACTACTAGCTTTGCAAGTTCGAAAGATCAAAATCCATTGGTTGGTGAAGTTAATTACTATGGATCAATTGAAGAAATATTAGAACTAGATTATTAAAGAGAATTTAGTGTGGTTTTATTTAAGCATTGTTGGTACCAAGAAGAGAAAGTTTATACGGGTTGACTCGTGTCAATTTTAATCGATTGTGCCAGAAATTTGATCCTTATGTTATGGCTGCACAATTAAAACAGGTGTTTTATATAGAATAACCAATTAATAAGATGTGCTACAGTGTTATCAAGAAATTGCCGAAGACTGGTGTGAACTCGAAAGAGAATATAAAAATGAAGATTTGAATGATATCCAGCCTTCTTGTGGAATGGGAAATCAAGATTTTGATGTTCGTTGGTGTAGAGATGATGTCCCAATAAGACGAATTTGCCATCCACCTAGAAAAGTGAAAAACAAGGCTTCTTAATTTCAAGTTTTTGTAGTCCAATGCCCTTACAAATTGTGCAAATCGGAGATCGTATATAGACATG
This sequence comes from Allium sativum, assembly GCA_030737875.1. Lineage (NCBI taxonomy): Eukaryota > Viridiplantae > Streptophyta > Magnoliopsida > Asparagales > Amaryllidaceae > Allium > Allium sativum. The sequence continues at coordinate 676,015,159 of CM060926.1, read as the reverse complement.
CACTGTCGGTATGTATTTTTGCTTATTTTTATGGTTGGCCGGAGGTATGCTTCAGAATTCTTACAATTTCCGCTTGCTAAAGCATCAGTCTAATTCTTACAATTATGTAGTTCAATGTTGGTATGTAACTGATCATGGACAAGATTGATGCTTCAGTAATGAACTACAGAATTTTAAGAATTTTATTTTTCTCTTCAATTAGTAATGATTGTGTCAGTTCGTAGATGATGCAATGGTTGAGTTTGTACTTGAACGAGTCTGGCATGTCTAAAATTTTACTAAAGCAAAAAGAGGCATTTCTTCAAATTTTAGCATACTAAAGCAGTGCCTTAGGCATACTATTGCATTCTTTGATATTGTTCGTGCTTTGAATAAGCTGAGTCATTGCATCAATTTTCAACTCAGCTATAAATTGTGAAATGCAACTTTGTGCTGAAAAGCAACTCTAGCTATAGTTTGTGCTGAAATGTCTTTGTGCTGAAGTGCAAGTCAGTTATACTATGGCCATAGTTTGTGCTGAAATTCAACTGGGGCATGCATGTCTTCCATTTTGTGTTGCAATGTAAACGAGGCATTGCATCAGTTTGTAACCGAGGCATGCATGACTTTGGTTGTGCTGAAATACATTAGTTATACTAAAGGCTTATGCTGAAATGCATGAATTTGAAACTGCTTTATTTTGTAGGTGAAGGAGGCAGTACAGGTACTGAATGCACTAGAGGCTCGCGCTTTATTAATTTGAAACTGTTTTAGTTTGATGTAAACATGAATTTAGTACCGACTATCTTTGTAAGTACTCTGTAAAACTGAGTTTATTGGTTATGTTTTGTTATTCTATAGTTGACTAAGTAGTACTTGTGTTACTGGTTAATTTGAAATGAAAAGTTGTTTATTAATTTTAGTGTGTGATGTTAATTATTGTTATGTTGCAGTATGTTATATAATGTTGCAATAGCTATGATATAATGTTGCAGTATGTAATGTTAAATGTTGTCGTAGCTATGATATAGTGTTGCCATAAATTAATGCATGTGGGCCCCCACAACAGAATTCCGTGAACCCGACTACATATTTTGGTGGCACAACAGGATTCCGTGAACCCAGGATTCAGAATTTAGTGGACCCCACATTTTTGTAAATTTAGTACCTGTAGCAACACCTGTAGCGATGTTACCTTAGGAGAGCAAAGACATTTCCTTTGACTCTAAGGCAATGCGGTAAAAGGTAACCCCAAAAAAGTGTTTCCAAAGCTCAATTTTTGCCTATAGCAAAATTTTTTTGCACTTCCTACATCACTTCTTGGGGGTGCCATATACAATCTATGGCATATTGTTTCTAAGTTGATTTTTTTATGTTTATATTGTATTTTTCTAACTCTAATTTTTAACTAGGTTACAAACTACAATGATTATAGTTTGGGCATTACGAGTTACGGGTTTGTAATTCGAGGAAATCTGATCTTAGGGATATAGATCAGTGCAGGATTTTGAGCGTAGGATTAGAATAGTTGGGAGAGGGTGTCGTGAGTTTACAAGGGATTGTAAGCGTAGAGATTGTTCTAATTCCTAGTAGAAACCTTGGGGAATGCAGCAATAGGCAGAGTTTTGCCGAAGCTAGGTATTCCTGTGTGTTATTTACTTTCCCGCACTTACTCTGATTATTATTTGTGTTTCTACTATTATTACTCAGTGAAAAACTACAATAAACCCTATTCACCCTACTTTACGGTTAATTTAGATCCTATAGAGATGCTCTAACACAACGAATAAAATTCTACTTTGGAGCTTAATCAGATGGAGATAACCAAAGTTCATTATGCGACATTCATTAAACAAAATAAAAATATTTCTCAAGTTACATCTGCAATCCCTAATAATGATTTGTACTCATTTATCAACGTGGTGCTACTACGGAATTTTGTTTAATCTCCAGGACGAGATTAAAAGAGTGGAATAGGGGAGGGACTCGTTCAAGTTAGATTTTAGCTAGAATTTTTTATTGTTGTTTTATTGACAATATATAAGTACATGCTTATACGTTGTACGCCCATTATTCACATTTTTATTCATTTTTTTGTTTAATACGCATGTCAGTCAAAGAAACACCATGTACTCTTCTGCAAATATGTCTTATCATCTCACACCTAACCGAGTGGCCTTTATTCAAACTTATACATGGTTTACATCTTAACCTGGATATAAGACCCTGAAGAATTCATTGCTCGAGTTTTGACCATAGTGCATAATCCTGTATTTATTTGCCAAAAACTCAAGTATCGAAAACTCGAATAGTTAATAGAAAGAAATAAGAGGGTGAGATGTAGAAAGAAACAAACGTTAGAATAGAAGAAGAAAAAGATCAACACTACGGAATCAGAGTAGAAAAGAATCTCATAGAGGAACGAATAAAATATAATATATCAAAACTCTTTACACAAAAAAAAATATGTATATGATTACAACATCAGATTACACATGAAGTCAATACAACTCACTCAACGGGAATAATTTATTAATAGAAAATACAGAATTATGTCTAGACTCCAGCTTCCCTCCCGAAGCTCTAAGCGAAACATAACCTGTAAATATACTCGATCAGACCTGAGCACATTTTGAAGCAGAGCAAAATCAACCCGAATCATTCTGGAATAATTTCAATGATAAATTCACATTACAAACAACTTGCTTAACTTTTGAAAATCCTCCAAAAGAGTAGGGCTCTCGTAAGACATGACTACACACGAAAAATGGCACATGTTTTTACCTTACGGTAACCAGAACACTTTTTATATCAAAATCTAGTGATATTCTAATAGTGTCTATAAACCCACAAATAAAATAGGAATATAGCCAGAAAGCTTACATCTCACTTTCTTACATAGTTGGTTTACAACTAAAAACGTACGGCTTATATTAGAGTTTGTATTTCCAACATTACAAGGGATGGGAGTACCTTCCGATTAGTGTACTCTAGAGAGGATACACTGTGGTTCAACAAGAACGTCTTGTAACCCGGCTACACACGGTCAAACACTCATTCAACTTGAGTGTGCCGAACATATTATCACCAATGATTGGTTAACCACCATTTCCCGTAAGATATAGAAGTGAAAGAAGAAACAAATGAATTTTCTCTGGATGGTGATAATACACCCTAATGGGGATGACCCACATAGATATGCTGCCTGCCCGATTTCTGTCATTTCCCGGTTGATGAGGCTTGAGGTTACGATTATCTTTTCAGAACATCACATCATCATTCACTTTGAATGTCACATTGTCAGATCCATAAAATCACTAATTGACATCCACAAATATACTTTGGGTGTTAAGCTAAGAGAAGGTGTTTTCTCCGCCACCGAACTTGGTATATTTGTAAAAATCAACATATGTGACTCTTAGGAAATACTATGTCAGTCATTCATCTATACTGGTCATCCAGGAACATGATGAATAGAAGGCACTCTCCTACTACATCCTATATAGGAATCACCCCAAGGATCGGTAGCAAGTAGTTCTTTCAATCCGAAGATTACAATCACGTTACAATCTCAAGTCAATATATCTTCGGGAGCTACCCTTAGAAATTCAACAAGTAGTTCTTTCACTCATGAAGATCAACGGTCTTCAATTTCTCCATCTTTATAAGCATCCTTGCAAGTTAGTTTTGTACGTAAAGCAGTTCGAAGTGGTTTCAGGTCTAATTCTCATCCCGGTCTCTTTGAACTAATAAGTCAATAGTCGAAAGGGATATTTATTTGACAATCAGTTTTTTAACTATCAAATCAAATAGTACTAAAAAGTATATCAGCAGCTCAGGCCCTTTTTATAAAAACCATTTTTATCGATTCTTACAAATCAATTTCATAAACTATTTTCAAAATCTTTTACCATAACAAAATAGTATCATCTCTTGATAATTGTGAAGTCGTTCAAGTTGGTGTATTTTATTTACCTCTCAGACCTTGATCGACAACGTTCTTATCTTAAGATAGATAAAAGTTTGTGATCTCGAATCCGGTATTAATTTTGATGCTACAAAATCTCATTCACTGTATAAATTAAAATATGGTGTATAAAACATTTTTTGCATTTGAAAGATCAACTTTCAAATACAATTTCCTTTTATTTAACTCGTTTTATAAGCTCTTACTAAAATTCAAATCTTTGTTTCAAAACCACTTTAAATGATTTATTTTATAACTTCGATTTATTACATAATTCATTTACTAATCCTTTCTTTGTAAAACTTGAATGTTTATTTTAAATTTAAACATTAAGTAAACTATCGCATTAGTTTAGAATTCCTTTATTAAACATTGTTCATAAAATTCGGATTTATTCCTAAATCCATTAACAAACTCCTTTACCCGATTCAACTAGAGTTTTATACCTTCCTAAATGATTTCAATTAAAATGGTAATCCTTTTAATTATTTTTAATTGAAATAATAATTTATTACAACATTAACCAAAGTAAAATCAGTTTACTTCGTCAATTTACTTAAGATAGATTGTTTGATATCCTTTTAAAAGATTGTTAAAATAATCATCAACTTTATTAATAAAATAACTCGATAATCACCTTTAAACATAGCTAAACTAAAGATTAATTAACTTTTTAGGACATTTGTTAAGCTTAAACAACTATTTGTTAAAACTATTTTAGTTAAATTAATTGAAAAAAACAATTTAATTTAATAACTAATTTTCAATTTAAATAGTTGACTTGGTCAACTTAAAAGCATCAATTAACTGGTTAACTGATTTCAACAAATCCTCCATCTTAAATTAATTAATAATATAATGATAATTTAATATAAACTCACTTAATTGTTTCTTAAAAACAATTGTTCCAAATTATTAACTCTTTGGTTAATTTTTGACTTCATTGCTTATGAAACTTATTAAAAAGTCAAATAAATCATTTATAATTACTTAAAAAATCAACTATAAAATATAAATTTATTTATAAACTTCTATTTATATAAAATAGAATTTAAAATCTTCCTTTAGTTATAAAAAATAAATTTTATAACTTCAACTACGTTGATTCACCCGATGACAAATCGATGTCTTGAAAATATGAAATTTGACCATCAGCTGCCAATCACTTAATTAATACCGTCTATTGATTAAAACATAAAAATTGTTGAATTTTAATTCAACAGTCAACTCCAAATAGGTTTTAATGTAACTAGAGTCAAACAGTTAATTTATGAATAATATTAAATTAAATAACAACAAAAATATTTGAGCAATCCAGTTGGATTCTTCCAACCTATTTTTCTCTGCACCACAGCTCATAATAACATTTAGTAAGTACATATGAAATAAGAATTTTAATCTAATGCATTTAAATGACGGAAATATAAATAATGACAATCAACAAGTAACCTAACAAACAATAATCATTCATAGTATCCAATCATTAAATTTATACTAGCAACGATAAATTATGGTTATATGCATTTAACCACATCATAGGATTCTAGAAGGTGTGAGAATTATCTCACCATTTCATTTTAAATCGACGATTCCAGATCGTTTTACCCGATTTCAAACTAGTGTTTAAAATTAAATAAAATTCCAAGTAGCTCCAAATCCTTTCAAACCGGTTCGACTGCGTAGGCTTCATATACGATCCCAACGGATCTTGTTTCATCGATTTATGTCAACATATGAAAGAGTTATAACCATTACAAGTTTTAATTATTTTTAATAGTCATTAAGCATTTAATTAGTTATATAATTACCTAAATTATCCTAATTATTGTTACTATACTGACTAATTCTTCTTCCACTTTTAAACTATTCCCCTTGCCGCTCATGATCGTGACTTCGGTCTCACCTCCTCTTTTCTCACATAGTCGTTCACTATTCAGACTTCACCAACGTCAACCCCTCCTCGAACCCCACCTTCTCGTCACAATTCCCACGAGCTCGAACCCCCCTGAACATCGGGTCTAGCATCCTCCGCAAGCTACTAAAGAAGAAAAATGCGACAACTTCCTACTCGAAACCGCACCAAACTCTGGGTACAAGCACGCCTCGATGCCTTGAACGCCACGCACACCCCCAAAACCCGACCAAAAACAAGCCATGTCGAGTCCTAGCAATGGTGCTCAAACTTCGAGCTGCTCTATTAAAGCTGTGCAGTTTTCACGGTTTTATTTCGATTTGATTTTTTTTATTTTTTATAGTGGAGTAGGGGACGACTTAGTGTTTCAATGGAGAAAAAGGAAGCATTGTTTGTTGGATTATATTTTCGAAGATATACATGTGAGGTGGGTTTTTTTTGTCTGCAACATTAACCCAGCGGATAAGGAGTTGTGTTGAGGTAACAACGACGTGAGTTCGAAACCCGGAATGGCATGCTAAGGGTTTACCATGTGCATATGCTAAGATCAGACACTTATGTGGTACCCGCGGACGAGGATAGTGCACTAGGGGGGTTTTACGACTCCGGACTGTTTCTCCGTGAAAAATTTGAAAAAGAAAAAAGGTTTTGTTTCTTTGAACTCGCGTGTTGTTTTCTAAAGGAAGAAGAAGTAAACAGCCTATCTTATACTTGGTAAAGAACAGGTATGTAACAATCTAACACTTTGATTAATAAATATTCAATTATCAAGATTATTTAAATATTGAAATTTAATGTTATAAGAGTGATTTTATAACCTTGTTAATCCCTTTATAAATAGTGACTAATGAGGATACAATTTGTTTTAAGTAGTTCGAAGTAATATCAGTAATGTGATCGAAAACTGTTTTGTCGATAAACGACGTTTTACTTGTTAGAACTTATATTCATGCCAATGCAATTTAAGAACACATATATAAAGTGTTAATAACTCTCTTAGCAAAAACATGGATTAAATAAATTATGTATGAAATAAATAAATAAAATGAAAAAGACAAATGTCTTAATATGCACAAAGATGGACACATGTTATTTAGGTGTATATGTGTAGAAACATCTTCATACACCTAAGGAGTCATGTGTTACAACCTTTATGTTTTCATGATTGATGATGGACAAGTGTCCAAGGTCAAAACGACAAAAATATCCTTTTGAAAAAGTAATGAATAGCATGGCCATTTTGATATGTGAAAGCACCAAGAAAATCCTCTTCCTTAATTCATCCATAATTCTTAAACTACTTATCCAAATTTTATGATTCTTTTTCTGTTTGAAAGTCATTTCCAAATGGAAGAATTTCTATTCAGACCACTTTTTAATATTCAGGGTAGATGATTTTTGTAATTTACATGAAAGTGAAGTAATATTTTAGTGTATGTTTTTGTTCTTAGAAATACCTACTATTAGTATTTAAGCCATAACTTTCGAATTATAAATCTAAATTGGATGATTTTTGTTTTGTTGGAAAGATGATTCAAAGTGGAATAACTTTTCTTTTAATTAGTTTTGCCAGATTCGAGATTAGTATATGGAAAAATCAGTGAGAAGTAAGCCAAAAATAATTGGTTCAATTTCAGAGGTATAACTTTTAATTTACTTGGCCAAATTGCCTCAAATTTTCTTTAGTAGAAAGATATTTTAATGTTGAACAAATATCATGTTATCACTTTTTTTAATTCAGAGGGTATCGTGGATGAAATCCTATTGGGAGTGAAGTGTTTTTCTGGTTTTGTTCTTTAAACACAGAACTTATTGTTTTACTTGCAAAATTCATATTTAAATATCCTATACTTTAAATCTTCTCAAATTTGGACCAGAGCCTCTTCATAATGTTATAACAAACTATCAAAATTTGGGATGTCAAATCAAAATGAAAGAGAGTCAAAACATTTCAAACCTAAAAGCAAAGTAGGTTGGCGTGAGTTTTGTTAGTTGCGATGATTCAAGAAAGACATTTGATTGCTTTGGGATGATGGTAAGAACTATATTATGTTCTACAAATCTTTTGAATGAAAATAGCAAGGAGTATTGTGAGTATACTCATCAACTAAACAATTACTAATTTCTTAAGCTTGTGTTTTATTTTAATGTTGCACATGCCATCAACATACTATATTGACTGCGATCTTTTCTTTAAACAAACAACATATAAAACTGATGATTGAGGACATTTATGACTTAGTACGACTTGTATAAAGTCCTGAAATCAAGAACATAAGGATTAGTAGGGGACTGGGACAGACATAAAATACCTACGGTTTTGATATCAAAAATAGCTATAATTGCATCATCGAAATGCTTTACTTTGACAAATTTTTATGATTATGTAGAACAATATTTTTTAGTATTCCTTTTTTTGATGATTAAGAATAATAAGTAAGTTACTTACTACAAAAAAAGGTTTGGAGTTATACCCTATTTTTATCACGAAGAAATCGAATCAAACCCACGATGGAAAATTGACCAAAAACATGGAATTTTGTCATTAGCAACACTTCTTGAATTTGCAGTGCTTTTTATTTATCACTAAACCTGAAGCTGAAACTTGAACTGGTTTATAAACTTTCTATAACATTTACTAAAATGTTGTCTTTTTAGTTTGAAAGATTTAACTGGGTATAAATGATGTTTAACTTAATTATTTCCTGTCGATCTTTGAAGATCTATCCAAATATATATTAGAGAGATATAAAGGTAGTTTGAGATTTTTTATGGAGGATTTTTTGCATAAAGAAGTTTATTGTTATTTATAATAGACGATGTTTGTCTTTTGAAAGGAAGGTTATACAAGAGGTATATAGAAGTCTTTTAAAAATGTATTTACAAAGTGTTTTACTCTTACATGATATGAAGAGTATTCTGGAAATTAATATTGATTTTAAATGTTTTGTGTAAAGAAGAACTACATTAGCTTGATCCTATGCCTAATTGTTTACCCAATTAGATAAAGATACGTAGGCAGTCATAAGTGCTAGTGATGTAGATGCTATAATAATAAAATATATTTTTGTTTATTATTTGATATTGCATCTTGTATTAGTGCATCCTTGATCATCGCTTTCCTATGGATTAGAAAAGCGCGAATTTTAAATTAAATACTGCAAGCACAGGTGTGTAGCATACAGGTCGAACACAGGGAGGTAGATTAAAATCAAATTATTTATTTAATCTCTTGGGCGAGTTAGACGATTTTCGAGGTTGGTTTTGAAAACAATAAAATTTGAAACTGCGATCCGATTCAGAACAAATCTAATTGAACCGACGATCAAATCACAATTATCAATTGGAAATTAAAATGCAAAACAGAAATAAAATGCAGAAATTAAAATTGCAGGAAAAGAAGAACAACAAAAAGTAAATTAGGATTGTCGTTGAAACTAATCAAATGACTAATCACTAACAAAAAAATGTAAAATACAATTGGTGTTCTTCCAAAACTAATTGCGAAGACAACACCGATTGCTAAGAAAAAGAAAAATGCAGAAAAATAAAAGAGAACTAAAAACTTTATTAATGAAGAAGAAGTGAAAATATGGTTCAGAATAGGATAGGATAGGATGGTGGCTACAATGATATTACAAGGGTATTTATAGGGAATAACCAAACCCTAACCCTAATTACAATTGGGCCTAGCCATTACATCACTAATTAGTTTACAATGGAAATCTCAAATGGGCCTTAGTTAAATCTATTAAAATTTTGACCTTTCTTCTTTTCCTCTTGGTTCTTTGACAAGCCTGAGATGTGCATGACCTTTTTATCAATCTTTTTCTTGTCCAACAACAACTAGATGTGAGATCTTCATCTACAATTCTTCAAAATGTAAATATATAGCAATCTGATCTCCATTTATCTACTTTTCTGGTTGCATGCGGGCTGGGTTGGAATATCTGTAAAAGTGACAAAACAATACCCAAGTAATATTTATTTATATACAAAAGATAAGATATAAGAGCATAAAATAAACATATTTCTATGTCAATCAAATACCCCCACACTTATCTTTTACTCGTCCTCGAGTAAAACAAGAAATGAAAAACTAAACTTGATAGGACACACTTTCGTAGGAAACACGATTGCATTGAGTGCATGCAACAAGCCGTTAAACCTCTAGGTGTCCCTAGTAGGACGAGTGGTGTCTCGTGAGGGTTTTCAGCGGATACTATCCACAAAATCCAAATGCAGTATGTGTGGATCTAACGTAACTACATGAATGCAATGGGCATATGCAAATAAAAACGAAAAATGAAAACATGACTTGTTTTAGGAAAGTGGTACAACAAATTAAGTTAACAATTTCTAATCAGTTGATTTCATTTTAGATACCTCAACTTGTCACAAATTTTCAATATAAATCAAGTTTTCAAATGCTAAATTCCAGTTTGCCCAGTTAGTTTGGTCGATAACATAGTGCAGCCATGAAATAGATTCTTAGTTTGCTTGGCACAGTTTGTAAAGTGGTATTCTAATTTTCTCATGTATAGCTAGTCAAATCAATAAGGTCAAGAAATGTTTGGGCATCATCGCTTATTCTTTATTCTATAAAATTTTAAAATTTATGATTAAGTACATACACCTAACTTAGAAGACCAAGGTTTACCACCCATGCACTGCCTCGCGGACTAACGGAGAGTGGGTAAAGAGCTTGGCGGATTATGCAGACCGACTTTGACCTTGTCAACAACGTGTCGGTAATCCTTAGGTGTCCAATCTCATAAAATGAGACCATGATATTCCAATGCTGACTTTGTCAACAACATGTCAGATAGAGCTTGGCGGGTTTGCACACCAACGCTAGATATACAAGCAATGTTGGATACCCTTGGATTACTATTATTATTATTGAATTTATAAGCACAAAAGAGAGTTCAGCGAATTCAGCTTAACACAACTTAGTTTTAAAGATTCAAAAAGCCAATATAAATATTTTAAGTCCTCCACTTATTTAAACAAAGTCTACAATATAGAATATATTTCATGGTCATCACCTAAGAATCTCCCTATGTACCGGTTACACTATTATCCCTCAAAATTAAACTTTTCATTATATTTCATATTCGATCTTAGCTGAGAGAAAAAAATACTATCAACTGATTAACAATCCTTAACTTATTTTGTTGTATCAATCTAAAATGAGTCATGTTTCAAAAAAAAAAATTGGCATGTCACTACGGTCTAAAATGCATGATGGTCTTATTTAAATGCATGAAAATGAAAAGGAAAAATTAAAGAAGAATAAAAATGATTGCAATGCAGACTCCCCCTACACTAGAACTAAACAGTGTCCACACTGTAAACACGTTTCCTGAATGTGAACGATAAAACCCAAAGATGGATTAAATGCAAAATTATTTGTAAAATGAAGTGAAGTTTAGCCACTATATGTGAATGAAAATCATATGTACGATGATATATGTGTTTGCGATGCATGCGACGCAAAGAGTGCCACCAACTTTTTCCCCCATACTTGGTTCTAGCCCTAAGAGTCCCATTCCCACTGTGTCTAGGCATGTTTTCTAATAAGCAAGAGTTTTATGAAACCCATATCATCTTTATACCTAGATTTATAGTTCAGTAGATAAATGAGGGTCATCCTAACATGAAGTTTTTCAACCCAGCCAGCATTCCAAAAATAATTCATGTGTTCAACAAATTTATCAGTGTAATTGTTCAAAAATTTGTGATCGTATATAAATTCAGTGAAATTTGAATTCTGAGTGTTGTTCAAAACTATGTGATCACTTTTCTCATCATTAACTGGCAACGTATTTTCGACACTGACAATTTCAAGTTCGTTTGAAATTTTCTCAAAGTTAAAATTTTTGAACTCGTGATGTGAATCTACTTCTTCCTCATTTGGCAACTCATCCTCATACAATCCAAAGAATTCATGTTCGTTAAAATCCTTTTCCAAATTTGAATTGAAAAATTCAACATCTTTATTTTGTTCAATTTCTAGAATTTCAAGTTTCTCGCTGCCTGAAAGAAGAAGATCATAGTCTAGGCTTAAATCTTTTTCTTGAAAAGAGCTGAAGTCCAAATCATTTACTGAATTGTGAACAACTTCATTTAGATCGTTATTCTCAATTTCGAAAGTTGTTGTTTGAAATTTTTCACTATCAGTAAAGAAAGGATTATTTTCTGATTCATATTGTTTGAATTTGATTTTGTTGCTCGAGTTGTTCTTTAAAAGATGTCATTAAAGAAAGAAGTTCATCAAGTTGTCTATCTTTTTCACCAAACTGTCTATCTTGCTTTTCTACCCTCTCTCTAAGAACGTTAAGATGATATCCTTCAAAATCGTTGATTTGAGAACTCTCGTTTTGGATTTCTTGATTTTCAAAATTATAGTTCACATCAATTTCACGATCAATATTATTTCCAATGTGATAGTCATTTGAATTTTCAGAAAAATTACAATGATATTGGAAATCATTTTGATCATAAAAATTATGTTCGTAACCAAAACTGTTGAAATTCGAGGGAAAATTGCAATTTTGGTTATTTTCAAGATGTTGATATGGGGTATAATTTTGAAAATTTTGGTTTTCAACCCCACATTGATGTGGGTCAAAACCATATTGAGATTCAGAGCTATTTTGATATGGATAGGGCCCATAATCGAAATTAATGAAATTTGAATTGAAGTCGTCATTTCGATCATAACTTTGAAAATGTTGGTCATTTTGAAAATTTTGACATTTGGCTCGCGAAATTTTGGAAAATTTTGCTTCATGAGTTGTAATTCAAAATCATACTCTTCAAGCGGACGTCTACTTCAACTATTATCCCACAATTCTCTCAAGGATTTTTTTGAATCAGACATTTGAATGAAATCAAGGCAAAACAGAAATTATTCTCAGTTCAAATAATATAAAATATTAAGTTGTGCTCTATTAATTAACTGACTCAATTAGAAGGGGGAAGAGGGTCTTATGGCCGTTCACGTATAGTATAAATACTAAGGGATACGACCAATGTTTTACGGGTAGTATGCAACCTCTTTTGCTAATAGTTCAATAAATTGAACTACTATATATCCGCGATCCAATTATATGGGACAATCAACTTTACAAAGCACCACTTTTCAATTATATTATTTTGAAATATCTAATCAGATTTTATTGTTGAGAAACGATGAGAATGATGACAGTAGTTATGGAAATTTCAACTCACAACAATCAGACAGAATAATTGCATAAATTAAAAATTGAACATAGCAAGCCGCTGCCCCTGCACAAGATTTTTACAAGCAATTTCTATATTTTTCACGCAACTGCAGCACCTGTAGAGTTTAGAAAATATTACAGAGCGGGTATGGCAGTCCATCCAGAGAAATTAGACTTCACTGTTGAATCCTTGTTTTGCTTGAATTTTGTTCGCTTGATTGTTGAACCAAGTTTGTTGCTTGAACCTCTTCGCTTTGTCCTTTGGCTTTATTTTTATTTATTTTTTTTGATGAAAGCTTGAAAGGGGGAAAAAACAAAAAAGAGAAAACTAAATAGGAATTGGAAAGGAAAACAAAAGGACCAAATTCAACAAGAACCAAAAACTAGGCTTGGCAAAACAAAAAAAAAATGGACTCAACAACAAAATTAAAACTCAACCTAAAAGAAAACAAGGACTAAGTGGACAATAAAAGAAACAAGAAAATAAGGTAAGGTTCAAACTAAATGCTTGCGGTCAAAATGAGGCTTGATACTCAGACACCACAAATTGTCAAGCCACCCTGTTTTTCTCTTTATATAAAATACCACAAATAAACTCTAGAACCTCAACTATTGAATCATAAAATTTTGCGTCCCTCAGAATTAACTAGGCCGCCCTAAATTCTTTCCCAAAATCGATTATGAAAATCGAAATTTCCAAGATTTGATTGAATCAGGGTTTCGAGTCTTGGTTTCTCGATTGATAGCTACTCGAATTCGATTTTTAGGGTTTTTTCGATCTGAGTATAGTTCGAATATGGTTCGAATTAGGGGTAGGTTGCTGGAAGTTCGGGTCTACGGTGATGTTGTGGAACTTGGAGGGCGTGGGGTTTGCTGTAGTGAAATTGTTGAACGGTATGGGGAGTGCGTTGGATATGGCGACGTGGATTGTTGTGATCGGAAGATGGAGGGTGCAGCTTTGAACGGTGACAAAGTGGATGGTGAAAATGTTGTCCGATTTGGCAAAACTGGGTATGTGGTATTTGTGCAGGTTTGTGATATTGGAGATCTGAAGGTTGACAGAGGATCTATGCGTGATTTTGCGTGAAGATGATGGTGTAATATTGTCGTGATGGAAGATTGGATGTGTTTTTGGATGGGAACTTCTGTGCTGGGTGTGAATTGCAGGCTGCAGAGGTTTTTGATGGTTGGCGACTTGCAGTTGTATGGGAGGGCAGTGCAATGAAGGTGATTAGCGTGGTGGTTGGTTTATGGATGTTGGCTGTTGTGTGGCTTGCTGGTTAAGACAGAGATGGAAAAGAAAGAAATAGAAGGAAATTTGTAAAAAAAAATTCTACTAGAAAGGAATTATAAACAGGGAAAGAAATATAAGAGGAATTGGCAAGAATTTAGAAGGAAAAGAAAAATGGCAGTATTTTTCTATTTTTTTTAAACAAATAAAAATAAAAAAAACTAACACGAATCAGAAATTAAATAAATAATAAAATTTAATCGTTACCTCCCCGGCAACGGCGCCAAAAATTGATCGTCGCTTTCCTATGGATTAGAAAAGCGCGAATTTTAAATTAAATACTGCAAGCGTACAGGTGTGTAGCATACAGGTCGAACACAGGGAGGTAGATTAAAATCAAATTATTTATTTAATCTCTTGGGCGAGTTAGACGATTTTCGAGGTTGGTTTTGAAAACAATAAAAATTGAAACTGCGATCCGATTCAGAACAAATCTAATTGAACCGACGATCAAATCACAATTATGAATTGGATATTAAAATGCAAAACAGAAATAAAATGCAGAAATTAAAATTGCAGGAAAAGAAGAATAACAAAAAGTAAATTAGGATTGTCGTAGAAACTAATCAAACGACAAATCACTAACAAAAAAAATGTAAAATACAATTGGTGTTCTTCCAAAACTAATTGTGAATACAACACCGATTGCTAAGAAAAAGAAAATTGCAGAAAAATAAAAGAGAACTAAAAACTTTATTAATGAAGAAGAAGAGAAAATATGGTTCAGAATAGGATAGGATGGTGGCTACAATGATATTACAAGGGTATTTATAGGGAATAACCAAACCCTAACCCTAATTACAATTGGGCCTAGCCATTACATCACTAATTAGTTTACAATGGGAATCTCAAATGGGCCTTAGTTAAATCTATTAAATTTTTGGCCTTTCTTCTTTTCCTCTTGGTTTTTGACAAGCCTGAGATGTGCATGGCCTTTTTATCAATCTTTTTCTTGTCCAACAGCAACTAGATGTGAGATCTTCATCTACAATTCTTCAAAATGTAAATATATAGCAATCTGATCTCCATTTATCTACTTTTCTGGTTGCATGCGGGCTGGGTTGGAATATCTGTAAAAGTGACAAAACAATACCCAAGTAATATTTATTTATGTACAAAAGATAAGATATAAGAGCATAAAATAAACATATTTCTATGTCAATCAATCCTTCATGTTTAAAAATTTTACGCCATAATGACATATTTATCAAGCTTGCAGGAATGAATATCGATGTCCATTTTATCAGAGTTGCATAATGGTAGATTATGGTATTTGTATTTAATTTGTATTTAAGCATACCCGGTGAATTAGATGAAAAACTCTAATAAGTGGTATTTATTAAAGTTCTATCCAATAAATTTAGTGATGTTGTACATATTTATCAAATATGATGGTAGCAATCATTGTTTGTTTTGAACGAACGAATTTTCAATAATTTTGACTAGTTCGAAATTTCCGGGTCATTACAAGTTGGTATCAGCGCTCAGGTTAGGTGCCTAAATAAAATTTCACTTATGATTAGTAAATCATCGTAGAAAATTGAAAATGAAGCTACCTTATTTTGATAAATAAAACTTGATAGGGTAATACCCCTGACCAGGGTTATGGGTGGTATTTATTTTGTGTGTTTAACTTTTGTTTAGTGTTTATACTAATAAGAGTGATGTGTTGATTCGTCATCAAGCACCACATAGAGAAGTCCAACGAAATTGTAAGTACATGTGATTTGTTATAAAGTAACGAAGGAATGAATGAAGTGGCTTATAAAGGGGGATATGTAGCACATGAAATGGATGAAGTGGAGTGGCTTAAAAGAAATGTGGAATAACAACTTGTCAAGGAAGGAATTAAATAATCTTGGGAAAATAAACTTGAGGAAGATAAAGAGGAATAAATTGAACACTACATTCATGAAAAACCAATGTGAGAAAAACTATTTGATTACATGTATTCATTTCATACTTTGAAGAAAAAGATGTGAATATTAAGAATGAATGATAGGGCTCGAACCTATGAAAATGACGTTTGGAACTTTGACCATAACTTCCTCAGTTCTTGATGAAATTTTGATTTCTTTAATGATACAGAAAGCTAACTCATAGACCTACAATTTCATGATGACCATTTTTTTCTAATTCGAAGGTTTGTGTACATGAAATTTTGGAAGGAAACTTGGGTAAAATTCTATCGGAAATGTACATGTTGAAAATACCTTACATTGTCGAATTTTATATATTAAATTGATAAATAGTTTTAATGGTTTCTTTTCATGATAGTTACGTATACTAAGAAAGCTTCTTAATATAGAAAACATTTGGAGTCAAAAACTATATTTATCATAGAGAAATGGAGTCAAACATTTTGTCGAAAAACTCATTAAAAATCCGAATTACTGGAATTTGAAACACTTCTAATATTTGAAACTCTTTTTAAATGTTCCTAACATAGAAGTGTAACTCAAACCATAACTTTTCATAGCATTTCTGGAACGCTGTCTTTTATGAATTATTTATAAAGCACTCTAACAAGCCCAGAACGTTTGATAACGCACTAAAAATGCTGCAATAGCTGTTTAGAGTCTAAAATCATTATAAACTACTCGAGATTTTCATAACGCTCTAGAAATGTTGCAATAGATATTCTGAGTCTAAAACTATTATAAACTACCCCAGATCTTTTCATAATGATTTATAAGTACTACAAATTTTATTTTAACATTCTTACTGATGCTGAAGCTTTTCATAGCACTTTTCGAGACGTTATCGTTTCCTTTTCTTTTGTACTTTAAGACCTCTATGAAGTAATTATAAATGTAACTTTTTTACTTCTATATTTTTGAGGTTCTTCTTAACATATATTGGAATATTTCTAAGGTGGTTTCGGGTTTGTCTTAAACCCTTAAATGTATGAACTTTAAAAGTATTTTAGGATTATTTTTAGAAAACATTTACTCAATGATATTTCTCTAGGGGTCTGGTATAAGAGGATAAATCTTGGGTAGTGCACTATTACTCTATGTTGGTATTGATCCGAGTACAGTACATCCCTACTTAGTGAAGGTATGCCGACCGCAATATAATGGTTAACTTCGAATGATGATGATGATTATGTGCAGTATAAGACAATAGATCTTAGATAGGGTAACTATTACTCTATGTTGATATTGAGTTGAGTATAGTACGTCCCTACTTAGTGAGAGGATGCCAACCGTAATAGAATAAAATATCCTAAACTGATTGTGTGGCTTGGATCCACTTTCGTGAATGTAATCATGTTTTTTTGAAGAAAAAAATCCTACAAAAAAAGATTTATTTAAATATTATTTGGGATATCTATCTTGAAAATTTTACTCTCCGGTACATTTCGATGGGTATCGCAACAAGGAGAGTACACCATTGCTTGACGAGTCAACATCGGTCCAAATAGGATGAAATATCCTACATTGAGTGTGCGATATAGATCAACTTAGATGAATAAGACGCTACTTTGATAAAAGTATTTGTTATCAAAATCGCTATTACAAACTGTTTTGATTTGTACGTGGATATCATTTGAAAGTCTATCTTGAATATCATTTTGAACCCTGATATTATATTAACCCGATGAAGTTAATTGATGATCCTTATGACACGACAACCACAATTACTTTTAGTTACATTTCGAAGGGTACCACAATAAGAAGATTATGTACTTACTTGACGAATTGGCACTGGTCGCAATCACATATTTATAACAAGAAAGATTCCTAGAATCTGGTATAAATTAAGGGCATATCCATGGGAAGGAAACTGAGTATTGATGTAGATTGAAATGAACATGATCCTGAGTTTGGTCATAAGAAGAAATTATGGCGGGCCTGATCCAGTAATAACTTGCAGGATTGATAGAATGTTGATCACAAATTGAGAGAATAACAAGCAGAGAATACCACTTTGGGAAAGCACAACTACTTATGTTTTAATCCCTTAGTATATAGTTGAGAAGTTCTGATCATATAATGTCCAGGTATGTCTTATACTATAATTCCAAATTTCAATTTATGAAATTAGTTTGAAAAGTATACTTTAAAAATGCACTGGATATATAGAGTTTCTTTCGTGGAATACTTGGCTTTCTTTTGAGTAATTACTGCATAGAATTTCGGGGACGAAATTCTATTTAAGGAGGGAAGAAGGTAACAATCTAACACTTTGAGTAATAAATATTTAAATATTAAGATTATTTAAATATTTAAAACTTGAAATTTAATGTTACAAGAGTGAATTTATAACCTTGTTAATCCCTCTATAAATAGTGACTAATGAGGATAAAATTTGTTTTTAAGTAGTTCGAAGTAATTTTGGTAATGTGACCGAAAACCATTTTGTCGATAAACGACCTTTTACTTGTTAAAAATTGTTAGAAATTATATGCATGCTAATGCAATTTAAGAACACATACATGAAGTGTTATTAACTCTCTTAGCATAAACATGGATTAAATAAATTAAGTATGAAATAAATAAATAAAATGAAAAGGACAAATGTCTTAATATGCAAAAAGACAGACACATATGCTACTTAGGTGTATATGTGTAGAACCATCTTCATACACCTAAGGAGGCATATGTCATCACCTTAATGTTTTCATGATTGATGATGTACAAATATCCAAAATCAAAAGAGCTAAAATAGCCTTGTGAAAAGGTTATAAATAGCATGGCCATTTTGATAAGTAAAGGCACCAAGAAAATCGTCTTCCTTAATTCAGCCATAACTCTTAAACTGCTTATCCAAATTTGGTGATTCTTTTTTTGTTAGAAAGATATTTCAGAATTGAAGAATTTTTATTCAGACCACTTTTTAACATTCTAGGTAGATGATTTTTGAAATTTACATGAAAGTGAAGTAATTTTCTGATGTATGTTTTTGTTCTTAGAAATACCGACTCTCGGTATTTAAGCCATAACTTTCGAATTATAAATGCAAATTAGCTTTTTTTCTTTTTTTGGAAATATGATTCTAAATGGAACAACTTTTCCATTAATCACTTTTGGCAAATCCGAGATTAGTAGATGGGAAAATCAGTGAGAAGTAAGTGGACTTATTTATTCTGTTTTTCATGCCAGAAATAATTGGTTCACTTTCAGAGGCCATAACTTTTGATTTACTTAGCCAAATTGCCTCAACTTTTCTTCAGTAGAAAGATATTTTAATGATGAACAACTTTCATGTTTATCGCTTTTTCTAATTCATAGAGTATCATGGATGAAATCCTATTGGGAGTTAAGTATTCTGCTGGTTTTGCTCTTTAAACACAGAACTAGTTGTTTTACTTTCAAAATTCATATTTTAATATCCAACACTCGAAATCCTCTAAAATTTGGGCCAGAGCCTCTTCATAATGTCATAAACAAATTGTCAAAAATTGGGGTGTTAAATCAAAATGAGAGTCAAAACGTGTCAAACTCGAGAGAAATGTAGGTTGGTGTGAGTTTTGCAAGTTGCGATGGTTCGAGAAAGACATTTGATTGCTTTGGGGTGATGGTAAGAACTATAGTATGTTCTCCAAAGCTTTTGCCTAGAGATAGCAAGAAGTATTGTGAGTATACTAATCATCTAAACAATTACTAAGTTCTTAAGCTTATGTTTTAGTTTAATGTTGCACATGACTTCAACATACTGTATTGGTGCGAGCTTTGCTTTGGTAAGCAAACAACGTATGCGGTTGATGATTGGGGCCATTTATGACGTATGACTTGTACAAAGTCCTGAAATCAAGAACATAATGATTAGTAGGATACTAGACATATATAGAATACGTATGGTTTGATAGCAAAAATCGCAATAATTGCATTATCGAAATGCTTTACTTTGACAAAACTTTATGATTATGTAGAACAACATTTTTTAGTATTCCTATTCTTGATGATTAAGAATACTAAGTAAGTTACTTACTACAAAAAAAGGGTTAGGAGTTATAACCAATTTTTATCATGATGAAATTGAATCATACCTATTTGGTGATATTGTACATATTTATCAAATATGATGGTAGCTGTCATTGTTTGTTTTGAGCGAACAAATTTTCGACAATTTTGATTGGTCTGAAAATTCCAGGCCATTACAAGGTAAGGCACATGGAGTCTTTTTGTATATTCCTTTCAAATGTTTCGCTTTCACTTAGCCGAAAAACAGAAGGAAAAATAAACCTTGCCGACAACTTTGAAAAAGAAACGGCAGTGTAAGATTTTGCAGGGATATTTTAGATTTTAATTTGATTTAGTGAAATGACTAAAGATTTTATTTAGTTTGTAATGTTCGACATTTATAATTCGTATGACCTCATACAAATTCCGATCGTGACGAAATTAGAAATCATACAGTAACTTAATATTTCGGATACGATGAAATTGATTTCATTGAATTCCGAGATCATTTGTAAAAATACCATTTTAATTCCAAACGATTAATCAATACATGTTTATATCACGCACGGTCACGAAATAACTCCAATTTACTTGAAATTGGAAATCTTACAATAATCTACTATTACGAATTTTATAAAAGCAATTTCATTGAAATCTAAGGTCGTTGAAATTTTA
Organism: Allium sativum; assembly: GCA_030737875.1. Classification (NCBI taxonomy): domain Eukaryota; kingdom Viridiplantae; phylum Streptophyta; class Magnoliopsida; order Asparagales; family Amaryllidaceae; genus Allium; species Allium sativum. Next base: position 675,994,197 of record CM060926.1, on the reverse strand, counting down.
TTATTCTTAAGTTTCATATTGAATCGATAAAATATACATCGATTTCAAAACAAACAAATTTATTGATAAAAAATTACTATTCTCATATATATTCAAACAGAATTTATATAGCTTTAAGATAAACTAGTTTGAGTTTTAAACTCAATATTTTCATTTTCAAGTTAAATTGATTATTCAATTTATTCAAAATCATTTTATTTTATTTTAATAAATCGTTATGGTTCATAGGGATTTCATAGCGACTTTAGGAAAATTTGATTTGGACCTAATTTATAACCTATAAGACGAAATTTGACTGTTTTCCTTCCAAACATGGAGTTTGGAGCATCCCCCTCTCAGATTTGACCGTTTTCCTTCAGACATCAAGTTTTTGATGATGTCACTCCTTATTTTAGATTTCTCTCGAAGGATTATTCATGTTTTAGGCACTGCTAAAGCCAGATCTAAAGATCTAATTTTTCCCAACATCGCTAAAAATGACTTTGGTGACATGTCTTAGAAGCAAGTTTAACGATTCGCTTTCACACTGGGAGACAGGGGAAAGTAGCAAGAGATTGAAGCTCGATAGTTTTTTCTATGTCTTTCTTTCTCTTCGTCATTTTTTGTTTGTTTTTGTGTTTTCTTTTTTGTTCGTATTTGTGATGGTTGCATTTTGGTAACCCATGTGTTTTAGAGTTTCTTATTCTAGTTGCCGGTTTGGGTTGTTTACCCGTTTGTATTGGCTTGAGCCCAATCTTTTTGCTCATTTAAATAAAATGGTTTTCAACCATAATTTAGTATCAAACTACATATATCTATATATACCATACAAAAAATGGTTAACTAATATACAATCTGATAGCATTATATATATATATGTGTGTGTGTGTGTGTGTATTGTATATATATATATATATCTCTGTGTGTGTGTATATGTATATAATACTCTAAATATTCCAAACTGAAAATGAAATATAAGGACCAAAAATCCAACATTTTTATACTAAGAAAACCATGTTTGTGGTGAACTTTGTGATGCTGCATTTTGAGACAATATCATTCAACCAGCCATCACTATCAATGATTCCTATTTTCCCAACTATTCACACTAAGACAAAGGGTGCGTTTTTGACGAACGGTAACGGGGTATTTGAGAGTGACATTTGAGCGTGGCACGTTAGTGAATGGGGAACGTGTTTTTTGCTGCGAATGCGGTATTTGAACATGACATTTGTTTAATGTGTTTTTTAATTTATTATTTGTTTTGAAAATTAAATACTGAATGCATATAAAAAAAACTACTACATTTCAAAAAAAAAAAACAAATACAACAGAAATACAATAACAAAATAACATGAGAATCCTACTTGTTAGCAACACCTTATTTTATCAGAAAAGTTTGGCATTCTTTTGTGTGGAGTTGAGCTGCAAGCCCTGATATCAACCAACTTTACACTATATCGTCGAGAAGAATAATGAATACATCTTTCTTGTCGGATTCCATAACAAATAATATTGCTTTTGCAATATCAAATTCACCTCCTTCTCCAAGACGTTGAATGCGAGCAACCATATTTGCATAATTTGTAGAACTTCCCGTTGATACCAGTATTCGAACTATCAGAATGCTTATGTGATTTTTTCATTTGTCTCTCGTGCATTATTGCAATGTGTTCAGTCATCTTGAATTCATTATCACTACGTCTTTTTCTCCAATCTTGACGTAAAGTAGGTTGTGAAGGAGGATTCCTTGGAGTTGGGTGCGAAGGAGGATTAATTGGAGTTTCATGATTGGAGTTTGTTGTAATGGAGGATTTGATGGTGAATTCAAATTTGAAATATATTCATTTTGTGTTTCATCCAATGAATTAAAAAATCCATCAAAAGCCATGTTCTATCAAACATGCTCTGTGTTGAAGGCGGCGTATCAGTCTGCGACGGTTGTCCGGTAGTAGCAGGCGTATACGACGATTGACCAGTAACATTCGTCCAACAAAAAAATTGTTGCATCATCTCCAAATGATCAAGTGGACGTTTCCTATTTATAAATAAACCATAAAGATTAAAGTTCACGGACCTTTGCACGATCTTCCCACCATTCGTTGTTTCCAGAAATAGTCCCTTACAAGGGTCCCAACCAACACCAGTTTTGTTCATCAGCGCATCACATTGGAGCCACTCACGTCGAAGACTATCATATTTACTTTGGATTTGCTTTCGTCTGTCGGTGTGATGTCCAGATCGTTCTATATAGCATTGTTGAACTTTTCTGCTATTGCTTTGTGCACACCTTTTTTGTTGCTGCCACAAATACCGTAGGCTTCAACAACGCATTGCAACATAATGTGAGTTGCGTTGAACGATCAATGACGTGCAGATTTTCGGTTGGCCATACTGGAAAATAAAAATGCAAACATAATTTAAAAAAAACCAAAAAAACAGTATGTTGAATAACTGAAAGTAACAAAAACAGCGTTAATAAAAAAGAACTGTTTTGATGCTCCGATTTGGTCGGAAGAAAGTAGAAGAAGAGGAGGAATGTGTAGTTTGAAAGTGTGGAGAAGTGGAGGAAGGAAGGAGACGTAATATAGGTGCTGGAGGATAACGTTAGAAATTGAACCGTTGACGACCGACGCGTCGGATACCAACGGTCCAATTTCTTACGTTCATCATTGTGGATTGTGGCTGTTTGTGGACATTGCACGCGTCGGACGCATCCGACGCCAACGCAACGGTAACATGCTAAAATTCACTGTGAACGGTGCCAAATACATGCTGCAAGAGGATGGGACACAAAAGCTTGAATTTTTCCCCTTACTATTTTCAATAATAAAGACTACCTTTGAGTTTAGACAAAATATTTAGGAAATGAATCATCCCGACGGCTTGAAAATTGCGAAGGCTGTGGCTGCACTAAAGACATCAAATGTTCAATCACAGAAAATCCTCAGTGTACATTTTTTTTTCTACCTACTTCTAACTCCCATTGCTCACCTTTTTTTTAGTCAATGTTTGTTTGATACGCATGACTGTTAAAGAAACACCACGCTCCAGCACTCCTCCGCAAATACGTCTTGCCATTTGATGCCTAATTTAGTGACTTTAATTCTAACTTTAGTACCGTCTGCAAACGCAACCAGGCAGGGTAAGTCAACGTATGCGTTCGACGCATCAAGAGTGTGAAACACCCCACCTTCATTAAGGTCACTCACAAAGGGAATGCCTTAACTTTGGTGGAGCATTATAGGTAAAAGACACTGATAATTTACAAGACAGATACTTTATTTCAAACGTGGTTCATAATAAAACATCACAACAAACTGTTTCAAACCAACTTCCAAAACATTACATCATAATTTCTGTCTTGATTATTTTCTAAAGAAGAATAAAACAAAATAAAACTGCATAAATCGCCATGTAGTAGTGTATCCAAAGCCATAGCCAAAAGCAAGAGATTCCAAGCTATACATCACAGAGTCTTTAAGCTTGGAAAGATGAACATTCCCTCCCGGGGTACCGGGGGGAAAGGAAGAAAAGAGAGCGAAAGAAAAATGGGTCAGACATAAGTCTGAGTAAGTCTAGTGACTTTTCAGTGTGTGAATAAGGAAAAGGTCATGATAGGAATAAACTGAAAAACAGGACAGTACCAGAATAATAATCTAACATAAAACTATACAAGGCAGGATAAACCGATACATCGCACCCATGTCAAATTTCTCTGCACCCACTCATACTTGTCCAACTAGCACCACGTGTTCACGGTGAAATGATCCCCTTATATTGATCGGCTCCTACTTGCATGCATTTATCACGTGTGTCATTCGGCCCCTGCTTGACTGTAGATACCTATGCTGGTCCCACCACGGGGTGTATCAAGTCCTATGGTGGAAACCCGACACGATTCAAAATGCACAGTGTATGACTACTGATGCCCAGTGCCTGCTTTTTCCACTCCGGAGTACGTGCACGCCCGTACTCCGTTGGAACCTACACTGATGCACCACCCACCAACGTTTTGACCGCTTACAATTCAGCCCAATAATCGTACCCCACAATGCCTAGTTCAGGGTTCCTTGATACATCTATGTGGGTTACTGCTGAAATGGGTCCCCGTTACTAGGATTTTCTAGCCAACATGTTAAATTGGTTAAGTGTCCAAATTTACCTAACCCACCATCAGTTTAATTAACATGTTGAATTGGTTAAGTGTTTCCTTAATTGACTTAACCCTACCAATCTTGACTTAGCTTTATTAAAGCACCAACAACTCACATTAGATAGGTATTGTTGTGGTCACTGGATGTGTCGGTCAGTTCCGGGCAGTTTTAAACTGAGTCTAACCTCGGGTCCTTTATGGGCTCAATGCACTAACCACCCACATTAGACAGGTATTGTTGTGGTCACTGGATGTGCCGGTCGGTTCCGGGCTGTTTCACACCACAACTCAGTCTAACCTCGGGTTAGGCATATTCGTCTTTTCTAAATTTACATATTTATCCTTTTATGCTTAAGTGTAAATTTTTCAACAATTTATTGTCATGGCCCACTTTCCCTCTAATTCAAGTTCATGGTTTTTGGTATAAAAACTACACCATTTTTATGCCACTCGTTAATTACATGACTATGAGCTAAATATGTCAGTTATGTGTAATTTCCAAGTTTTTCCCAACGTTACCCCCGTTGTACGTTCGCGTTAATCACATAAAGTCATTGGGCCCGCAAATTAGCCCAATTTATAAACAAGAGGTAAAAGAAGGGAACATTTAATCAAACATATGTCACATAAATGTAAATTAACATGTCTCACGAAACTTGCAATTAGATTGGATAGAACTAGCATAAGCCTAAATGTGTGAACATGTAGATCTAGGTATAGGTGAACACAACTTGGTTTATAAACTAGCATAATTTAGGAGAATCGTGACATGTACATTCCAAAGCATGTATAAGTTTAACTTTAACATGTAGATGTGAACTAGATCTAACAATAATGATCGTATGAACTTGCATGAATCCACTTTATAAACATGCATATAAATATTGATCTAATTTTTGGATCTAACACAGAACATGAAACTTGCATATGAACATATATAAATCTTGACTTGGGTCTAACATGTATCTTGCATATGAACATATATATAGATCTTGACTAACATAAAACATGTATCTTGCATATGAACATATATATAGATCTTGACTAACATAAAACATGTACCTTGCATATGACACATCATGAAAGGATGTTCAAACTTATATGTGGTATGATGGTTTCATTCCCCAAATCGTAATAAGTTTATCATCAATCTCCACATGATACAATAAGTTCAAATAAACCAAAATCATTCCAAGACATACATGACCAAATTATCGCAAGAATTAGACATGAATTCACATCATCAATCACATACAACTTGGTTCAAATTCTATTTTCCAATTCATTACAAATCACATCTTTAATTTATTCACATCTGAATGGTAACTATACTTACAAACAAAAAGGAATTCTTGAGTTCTGCGATCTGTATTCTGAAATTGAATTGCTCGCCTTTGATGTAGATCGTTGAATTCTCTTAGTTGAATTAGATTTAATTTGATTTTGATGTAGCTTCTATCTTGTTTCTGATATTCTAGGTTCACCATTGACGGCATGGCGGCTCTTGAAATGAATTAATGTGATTTTAGGTTGAGAGTTAGGTTGCTTATATAGAGTTTTAATTAAATTAGAGTCGTCGGATTAACCCTAGAAGCAATTAAGACCATCCAGTCAAGATAGGATGACACCTCAGCCCTAATGACTCAGCAAAGACTTAGAAAGGACTCGGCAATGACTCACTGTCCGGACCAGAATACTCCAGAAACCTGTGCAGGTTTTTAGCCCGGCCTGGGCGCACTTGGCAGGTCTGCTAGTGCATTTTTGTACTGGCGCACTTGTGAAGTGCGCCAGTGTATTCTGGTCGACTTCCGGTTTTCTTGCCTAACTTCGTTCATCCATATCTCCTTCATATGGTGTCCGTTTTACGCAAACTCGGACTCTATCTCAAGCAGAAATCCGAGACAAACACAACGGCGTAACCCGTTTCCCTTAATTCTCATATTTGAAATTAATTATTCTTTGATTCTTTGCTTTAATGTTAACTGAAAATACGGGGTTTTACAGTCTCCTCTCCTTAAAGGATTTCGTCCCTGAAATCTTCAAATCAAGAAGAACGTATATCCTACCATCCAATCATCCATCTACTCAACCATCAAACACAGACATCCATTGTCCTTAAAAGACTTCTAATGCTTCGTGATCATATGCGTAGTGTGTGTACATGTCCTTATCTAATGCAAAATCAGGCGGTCTACTGATTCAGTTGACCTCCTTAATGCAAATTATGTCGGTGTCATGAGTCCATTATGTATGCAATCACCCCTAATCATACTTTCTACATGAGTGCACAATCGTTCATACAAATGCAACATCGACATGATAACACATCAAGTTTCAATCATATACAAGTACATATATGCATATGCAATATGAAAGTGACTGAGCCGATCTAATATCTAAAGTGTGTGTATATGCATCCACGAGCAACCACTAGCAATCACTTGCAACCACTTGCAACCATCAATCATAACATGTTTCAAGTACATGTTTACATCCATTGGTTTCTACCTAAGGATAAAGGATAGGACTGAGGAGATATACTTAAAAAGATAGGTACAAGCATGAACTTAAGGAAAAAGAGAGATCAAGGATGTACCCTAAAAAAGAAAAGGGTAGGCTGCTCGTATTCTGTCCTCAGTTTCCCAAATCGCATCTTCCTCGGCGTCGCTCCACTGGACTTTGAAAAGTTTGACTTTGCGGTTGCGTAGTTTTTTGACTTCTGTACCCAAGATACGAGTTGGAACTCTTCTCACAGTCGCCTCTCATTCTACTTCTACTTCCTTTAATATGCTTGGTTCTACCACTTCCGCAAACTCATGTAAGCACTTTCGCGGGTGGGAAACATAAAAGACATTATGAACTCCAGCCAATCTTTCAGGCAGCTGTACTCTTTAAGCTATCTTCCCAACCTTCTCGATGATAGGGAACGACCCTACAAATCTTGGTGCTAACTTTCCTGCGGATCCAAAGCGAACGACGTTCCTCAAAGGTTATACTTTAAGGAACACCTTGTCTCCAATTTCAAACTCAAGGTCGGTTCTTCTTTTGTTTGCATAGGACTTTTGTCTATTTTGGGCAGTCTTCATTCTTTTTCGTATCAAGTCCACTTTCACTGAAGTTTCTCTAATCATGTATGGTCCAAGTATGAGCTTGTCTGTACACTCCCACCAACAAGTTGGTGATCGGCATGGTCTTCCATATAAAGCTTCGAAAGTTGCCATTCCTATGGTGGCTTGGTAGTTATTGTTGTAAGCGAATTCCACCAAAGGAAGATGATCCTCCCATGTACCTCCAAAGTTAAGAATGCATAGTCTCAAGAGGTCTTCTAATACTCTGTTCACTCTTTCCGTCTGACCATCGGTTTGGGGGGGGATAGGCTGTGATTAAGCATAACTGTGTTCCTACAGCTTCTTGCAAACTCCTCCAAAACTTGCTCATAAAGATAGGAACTCGGTCACTCACTATGCTGGAGGGTACCCCATGGAGTCGAACTATCTCTTTAAGGTATACGGATGCTAGGGATGAGGCAGTCCTTCTACTCTTAACGGGTATGAAGTGAGCGCTTTTTGTGAGCATGTCCATTATTACCCAAATACTGGTATTGCCTCTTCTTGACCTAGGCAGCCCATCAATAAAGTCCATCGAGATGCTATCCCATTTCCACTGTTGGACCTCTAGAGGATGAAGCAAACCACCAGGCTTCTTATGCTCCGCCTTGACTTGTTGGCATATCATCAACTTAGAAACGAATTTAGCTACATCCCTCTTCATGCCATTCCAAAAGAAAACCCTTTTGATGTCTTTGTACATTTTGTCTCCACCGGGGTGTATGATCAACTTGGAATGGTGTGCTTCTTCAAGAACTTTCTTCACCAAATCCCTAGCTTGTGGGATGCATAGTCTTCCATCCCGCCGCAACCAACCCTTATCATCAATGGAGTATCTATTGAGGTGACTAGAAATCTCACCCTTACTCAGCTTATCTATCACATCAACTAGTTGAGGGTCTTCACGTTGTGCGGCCCCTATTGAGTCCAAAAGAATAGGCCGCACCTCTAGCGATGCTAACAAACCAGTCACATGATCGATAGAGGGTCTAAAATCAATGTTGGCTATGTACTCCAAGCTTTGCCTTTCTACATAGAGAGGGCTTAGGGTCAGCTTCTTTCTACTTAAAGCGTCTGCTACTACATTGCCCTTGCTAGGAGTATAGGAAATCTCAAAATCATATGAGGTAAGAAAATCCATCCATCTTTGCTGCCTCAAGTTGAGATCTTTCTGCGAGAAAAGATACTTCAATGATTTATGGTCAGTAAACAATACAAACTTCTCACCTAGGAGATAATGGCACCAAGACTTAAGCGCAAAGACGATGGCAACAAACTCTAGACGTGGGTTGGGTAGTTTTTTTCATGTGCTTTCAGCTGTCGGCCTCCATAAGCTACTACCTTCCCTTCTTGCAATAGGACAGTGCCTAGTCCCGTACTGCATGCATCTGTATATACGGTAAACATCTTTCTTCCATCAGGCAATGTCAGAACTGGGGTTGTTGTCAGAGCCCTTTTCAAGCGTTGGAAAGCAGTATCGCAATCTAAATCCCAAGTGAAAGTTAGGTTCTTCTTCATCAACCTTGTAAGTGGAGCTGAGATTTTTGCAAAATCCTTGATAAACTTTCGGTAAAAGCCTGCTTGCCCGAGAAAGCTTCAGACTTCGGTTGCATTACGTGGGATCTTCCAATCTTGCACCGCAACTACTTTTGCAGGGTCCACAGCTAATCCCTCTTTGGACACCACATGTCCAAGAACCTTACTTCTTCTCTCCAGAAATGACATTTGGAGAAGTTGGCTTTCAACTGATGTGCTCGAAGAGTATCCATGACTTCTTTTCAGATGCTGAGCATGCACTTCCTCACTCTTCGAGAAAATCAAAATGTCGTCCACGAAGACCACTAAAAACTTATTGAGGAACTCCCTAAACACCCTGCTCATCAAATTGATGAAATAAGCGGGTGCGTTTGTCAAGCCAAAAGGCATGACAAGCCACTCGAAGAACCCATCCGGAGTTCTGAACACGGTCTTATCAATGCTGTCTTCAGCTACTCTTAGCTGATGAAACCCGGTAGCCAAATCTAATTGGGAGAAAACTGATGCACCTACAAGCTGATCGAACAAGTTGTCTTTTCTTGGGAGTTGGTGCCTATTTTTCTTGGTCAACTTGTTTAGCTCCCTATAATCAACGCATAGGCGAAGCGAACCATCCGCTTTAGTTGCGAACACTACTGGAGCACCCCATTCAGAAATACTCCGCCTTATAAACCCCTTTTCTAGCAGCTCTTTAACTTGCTTGTTGAGCTGTTTTCGCTCCCTTGGAGCCATGTGCCTAACGGGTAAGGCAACCGGTTTTGCAGTATCAACGAGGTATATGCAGAAGTCTATCTCCCGCTTCGGAGGTAAGCCCTTTACCTCTTCAAACACATCCGAGTATTCACGGACTACTCTAACAGACTGCAAGTCCTCAATAAACGCATCGAGAGATTCTAGATAGTTAAGCATAACAGAGTTCATGGGATTACAAGAAATTTCGAGAGTGTTACCGAGGCGAGTCATGAGTCTAACCACTCTCTTTTCACAATTGAGGACAACACCATTACTGGATAGGCAGTCCATGCCTAGAATCAACTCATAGCCCATGAAGCCCAAAACATAGGCATTACATCTAAACCCAACGCTTAGTATAGAAATTTTCAAATCCAAACAAACCATTGACAAATAAATTGAGCCCCCAATTGGATTTGAAACAACCAAGGGATCATCTACTATATTGGTGTCTAGGTGCAGAGATTCAACTAAAACAGTTGATATAAATGGGTGCGATGCGCCAGAATCAAATAGTGTACGAACAGGATGATCAAAAAGATAGACTAGACTTTCGACAGAAATATTTCTACCTCGTTCTTGCAGAGGTGCTGTGAGAGCGTGAACTTGTCCTCCAGAAGAAGGTCCAGTTCTCTGCCCTTGCCCATGTTTTCTTGGGCAATCCTTAGCCATGTGTCCTGTCTCTCCGCAGTGGAAACAACCACCCATCTTCCTCTTCTTCTTCCTGCAGTCCTTAACCAGATGTCCAGGAATGCCACAGAAATTTCACTTCCTCTTGTCAAGGGGTTTTGTTGTTCTTCCCGCCTTTCTTTGAATCTGTCTTCTTGTTCTGTGACCCCTCCGCTTTCTTGTCTTGAGGCACCTCTACCTTTGCCTCTTTCTTGCCCTTGTCTTCCTCGTGTAACAATGCCATGTCCACCAGTCTCTCATAAGTCGCCCCCATGGGTATGTGTATCATAGCTAGGCTGTGTAGTGGCTCATTCAATCCCTTAACAAAACGGAGAGCCTTCTTATGAAGAGTGTTTACTAAGTCCAACCTGAATCTAGCCAGCTGCTTGAATTGGTTGACGTATTCTTTGACCGTCAACTTCATTGCTTAAGAGATAAGAACTTTTCCACCTGTAGACTTCGTTCAGCTTGTGAGAGGAATTTCATTTCAAACCTTATTCTAAAATCCATCCAAGTTTCAATTGGTCTTTCAGCGATAGTGACTTCTCACCAATAGGAGGCTTCGTCTTTGAGCAACCACACTGCCAACTGTATCTTCTGTCTATCATCCACCTCGAAGATATCGAATAGATCCTCAGTTTCTTTGAGCCAGTTCCTTGCTTCTACAAATGATTCAGTTCCATTGAAATTCTTTCCACCCATGGGTTTAAAGTCTCTACAAATCTTTGAGAAAGCATTTGCACGATGAGGAGGAGGAGGAACCGCTGTAGCTGGGGGAGGAGGAACCGCTGGTAGCTGGTGGAGGAGGAATGTCTGTTGGGCATGCGTCGTTAGCCCTAGCCTCTAGGTACCTCATGAACCAGCCAGGTATCGGTATACCCTCTGGAAGGTTAAGATTCCCAGACATGCTGAAACGAAAAAGGAAAGATTCAAAACAAAGGATAGGAAGATAGTGCATATGGCTTTGGGGGGTTATGCCTTTTAAAGTAAAATAACACTTTTTCTTGAAAAATGCTTCTTTATACTTCTTTTTAAAAATAGTTTTCAAAAACTTTTATCTGATCTAGTAAACCTTTGCTCTGATACCAAGTGAAACACCCCACCTCCGTTAAGGTCACTCACAACGGGAATGCCTTAACTTTGGTGGAGCATTATAGGTGTAAGGCACAGATAATTTACAAGATAGATATATATAATCAGCGGAAAATAGAACTAACTTTATTTCAAACGTGGTTCATAACAAAACATTACAACAAACTGTTTCAAACCAACTTCCAAACCATTACATCATAATTTCTGTCTTGATTATTTTCTAAAGAAGCATAAAACAAAATAAAACTGCATAAATCCCCATGTAGTACTGTATCCAAAGCCATAGCCAAAAGCAAGAGATTCCAAGCTATACATCACAGAGTCTTCAAGCTTGGAAAGTTGAACGGTCCAAATTAAGCTGAGCTATTCCCTCCTTGGGTACCTGGGGGGGGGAACGTAAGAAAAGAGAGCTAAAGAAAAATGGGTCAGACATAAGTCTGAGTAAGTCTAGTGACTTTTCAGTGTGTGAATAAGGAAAAGGTCATGATAGGAATAAACTAAAAAACAGGACAGTACCAGAATAACAATCTAACATAAAACTATACAAGGTAGGATAAACCGAATATACATCGCACCCATGTCAATTTCTCTGCATCCACTCATACTTATCCAACTAGCACCACGTGTTCATGGTGAAATGATCCCCTTATATCGATCGGCTCCTACTCGCATGCATTTATCATGTGTATCGTTCGGCCCCCGCTTACTGTAGATACCTGTGCTGGTCCCACCACGGGGTGTATCAAGTCCTATGGTGGAAACACGACACGATTCAAGATGCACAGTGTATGACTACTGATGCCCAGTGCCTGTTTTTCCACTCCGGAATACGTGCACGTCCGTACTCCGTCGGAACCTACACTGACGCACCACCCGCCGACGTTTTGACCGCTTACAATGCAGCCCAGTTCAGGGTTCCATGATACACCTATGTGGGTTACTGCTGAAATGGGTCCCCGTTACTAGGGTTTTCTAGCCAACATGTTAAATTGGTTAAGTGTCCAAATTTACCTAACCCCACCTATCAGTTTAGTTAACATATTGAATTGGTTAAGTGTTTCCTTAATTGACTTAACCCTACCAATCTTGACTTAGCTTTATTAAAGCATCAACCACTCACATTAGACAGGTATTGTTGTGGTCACTGGATGTGCCGGTCAGTTCCGGGCAGTTTTACACCACAACTCAGTCTAACATCGGGTCCTTTATGGGCTCAATGCACTAACCACCCACATTAGATAGGTACAGTTGTGGTCACTGGATGTGTCGGTCGGTTCCGGGCAGTTTTACACCACTACTCAATCTAACCTCGGGTTAGGCATATTCGTCTTTTTTAAATTTACATATTTATCCTTTTATGCTTATATGTAAATTTGTCAACAATTTATTGTCATGGCCCACTTTCCCTCTAATTCAAGTTCATGGTTTTTGGCATAAAAACTACACCATTTTTATGCCACTCGTTAATTACATGACTATGAGCCATATGTCAGTTATGTGTAATTTCCAAGTTTTCCCCAACGTTACCCCCGTTGTATGTTCGCGTTAATCACATAAAGTCATTGGGCCCGCAAATTAGCCCAATTTATAAACAAGAGGTAAAAGAATGGAACATTTAATCAAACATATGTCACATAAATGTAAATTAACATGTCTCACGAAACTTGCAATTAGATTGGATAGAACCACTACAAGAAAAAGACCTTTTTATAGCGTTTAAAAAACGCTATGAAAGGATACGGTGGCGTTTTTATAAATGCTGTATATCAACATGTTGTAATATGTCAGGGATCTATAATAGCAACCTATTAACGTTATAAAAATCATGCTATAAATGATGTTACTAATAGCGTTTCAAAACTGCTATTAAATAGAAGATTTGTAACATACAAATTCCTATCTATAACGTTTGTTTCTTGCTATAAAACTTTTACACAGAGTTGTGGTTTATGCTGCTTATATTTATGGCGCCATTTAATTGCTATTTATAGCAACTATAAACGCTGTAGATAAATATTGCTTGATTATTATAGCAACTTCTGACGCTGTAGAAATTTCATGTCCTGATTATTATAGCAACTTTAAACGCTATAGAAACACTATGTAAAGTTTAATTTAGTATTTATAGCATTATTTACTTGCCATGAATGCTGTTTAATCACTGCAAAATATTTTTATTGCACAAGCATAATGCTATAGTATGTATAGCCATTACTAAAAATATTTCATACACAATTTTAAACATGTAAATATTTATAATCAAAAAGTATATCATACAAAGTTTGAAATATATAAATATTTATGATCAAAAGTAACAATTCTTACAATCGTTGACAACCAAAACAATACATACTAAAAGGAATAATTCATACAACCGTAGCTAAACAAAACGATACATAGTAAAAGCAAAGATGTATGAACATCGACACAAAATACATTTGAAGGAGAATGAGTGCGACAACATATATTTTTCATGCCTTTCACCATAGCGTAAACCAAGAGCATCACACGGCGCCTGTCGAAAAAAAAAACATGTCTATTAGTCATAAAATCCGAACATGCAAGGTTTAATGTTTAAGTATAAGAAAGTAAAGTACACTGGCCGAATCCCTAAAATCATGCATACTCAAATTCAGCTTCGATAGTTATCAAAAATGTCTAATACATATAAATAAATGATTATTAATTATAAAATGAGTCGGTTGTCACTCGTGAACCATGCTATTTGGAATATAAAAAAATATACATGCTCTGGAACTACATTCGTACAAAGTGTACAAAACTTTTCAGAACCAGGTATAAAAACAAAAAACACTTCAAGGTTGATTGCTTTATCTTCAGATTTTTGGTTTTATGCTGCTATGCACCAATTTCTCTTATATGCAGAGACTCTTACTTAACATTTATATTCCTATGCATGAAACTCATATGAAATTTCATAGCTTCAGTTTTATTTTTTTGTTTGTTTGTTTGTTTATTTGTATGTACATCTAATTCTAGCCCAATGAAGAACACAACAAGGACGCCAAGAAAAAGAAAAAAAATAGTGTCACATCTAAACAAAATTTGAGTTATACTTACTAGAAGTTGATTCCATTATAACGTTCGCAGCAGGCAAATTCCAGAAAATTCCAGTAAGTTGATCGAGACCACCAGCATTATGTAATATCTCAGTCATCGCTCGATGATCTTTAGTTATAACAGAAATTCAAGAAAATTTCAGGAAGTTGAAGGAAAATAAGTACAAGCTGAAGGATCCTAACATTTGAGGTTCTCTCTCTCCCCCTCTTTTTTTACAGTAAGTTGAAGGAAAAGAAGTTAAAAAAAAAAAAGGAAAAAAAAAAAATCATGTTTCTGTATTTTGTAAAGCCTGTAAGATTCTTTTTGTAACTTATGCGACGTGATACATGAAACTGAATTCTCTTGAAGAAAAAAAATCAGCGGAACGTTCTAAATCGTTTATGTTTACTGAGTTGGACTAACATGAAAGGTAAAACTTTTACTGCAAAGGCAGCCTAAAATACATGGAGAATGAAGAGTACTCTTAGGTAAAAATACAAATGAATGGCACACATTAAAAAAATCAACAAAACCATGCATATAGTTTGTATTCTATAAGTTTAATCTGCACGTTATACGCTTTATTCCAATATTACAGTAAATGTTAATTTAAAGAGAAGAATACTTCACATACGATGTGATTCACTAACATTGTTTTGAAGTCAATGGAATACATTTTCAAGGAAAAGATAATACAAATTGATATAAAAAAAATACATAGGTTTTTGGTCACATATCATGATCAATATGGAGTTTATATATCATTCAGTTTGGAGTTCAAATATCATTCCAGTCATCAATCTATGGGGAAAATTATATAGAGGACATAATAATATAATGCATTTGATGAAAACAAAAACAAAAGCAGAAGCAAAAATATTTGTAATGATGCAAGTAATCATTTGTACCTAGTATCTCCCAGTTAACATTTGCAGTGATACGTTCAAGGACATCATGCAAACTGCATCTAACCTTGCAAATAAATTTACTGAAAAACTGCATCTACATCTTTTTAGAAACCCTTAACCCGAAGCAATCACTGTCCCAACAAAACCAGCATATAACCAGTAAATTAGAAGTCTGATAGGTAATTAAAAAACATAGAAATGCATCAAAAAATACCTAGGTATGTAACAGAGAATAAACCCAGTTCTCGAAGATAAAGCATGACACGTAGATGCAAGTAAACAAATCTTCATGCTACGCACATCCACAGCTCTTCGCATTAGGGAGTCGTCATGTCTTTTTGCATGGCACCCTGCTGTATATAAGTCACCATCTCTTCCTCTACAAAATTTACGAATAAAGCTATAGAGTCACAATCGCACGATTTCAGATATTTATGTGAATAAGAAATACGTACAAAAACATACCAGAAGTCAAAATGCGTCAACAAATATCAACCTTGATGGCCTGGTCACTGAAGCTTTCATCGTCATCGACACCTTCAGCAAAAAAACTTCCTCTTCTTTAAATAAAGAGTTAACACATATTTCTGATACACCGTCTTCCCCTCTCCCTAATAACCATAGAAATTCTTGTACAGATTCTGTTATCTTTAAATATAACTATAGACAATGTCTAAATATACTCTTTTTGTTGCATCAATCTTTAATAAAACCGTTATAAAGACTTGTCCCCTCTCCCTTTAAATATGAATACTTAATTTGGGGAAATGAAAGTTGAATAGTTAAAGAAAAATTAAAATGCTCAAAGCATATGTGGATAACATACTAAAATTCTAGTGCTATGATAATATTTCCACAAAATTTGTTGACCACTTTATAAGGATGTTTGGGTCATAATTATCATTGCTATGAAAGGTAAGAATTCATCTAGTTACACACACACACACACACACACACACACACACACACACACACACACACACATTTACACGTATATACTTTGAAGACATGATTTGTTGAAAAACTAGATCGCATTCTCAAAAAAAACAGGCAACGTTTTGGTAAAATATTTAAGCAAAACAATGCTGGTAAGGATTTCGTAGAAAAACAAAACATATAATAAGCCGAGGTAGGAAGGAGCATGAATTTTTTTTGCAACAATGAATATAAAAAGATAATAAATATAAAAAATAAAAGTAGCTTTGAAATTAGGAGTTGGAAAGGGAAGTACAAACAATGGAAGTGCAAAGGTAGTAATGGGTCAGCAGACTAAATTAACGAATGAATAGAAATGAGTGAGGAATTAATATGTGAATGAATGCATGAATTTATTACCTAAAATATATAACGGCCAAGTAAAAAGATTTGACAAAAGAAATGGGTGACATCATATATGTGTAATTAAAAGTAGATAGATTTTAATTATCCAGCAACGAAGATGGTTAAAAAAAAAAAACAAGTATATGGGGATTGATTGGCTTGCAACAAAATTTGTTGCCTGTATATGTTTTAATATATATGACAGTTAAGAACTATTGAAAGCATGTGAATCAATTAAGCAAATTGAAAAGAAAACAAGCTAGCTTGACAAATAAGGATGGATTTAGCAAGCAAATACGTATATCAAGCAGTTGTATCTCTTCTGCTAATAAAGTGAATAGGCAACAATCAGCATGCAACCAAATTAATTGCATATATACCATTGAAGGTGCATACTAGTTAAGAATAATTAAAAGACCTGGAATCGATAAAGAATATTGAATAGAAAACAAGCCTTGCAAATTTTGATAGGATGAAAACGGTTTAGAATTACTATATTTTCTTGCATTTATTGCCGATAAGCCTTGCAAATTTTGATAGTATGAAAACGACAATTGAAAATATATGAATCTGAAATTATTGTTTAGCTTCAGATTGAAGAAAAATTGCAAGAACATAATGGGATGAAGAAAACATGTTACCTACAACTATTTGCAATGCTAATAATTTTTGGAAACTCAATATGACAAAGAACAAGGAAAAATATAAATATCCCATTTTTGTTCAGAATTACTATATTCACTGAGGAGCTGTACATTATTCAACATCCGATTACATAATGACGTTTTGGTCCATCATCCATGCTTGTTATATTACATCTAATGAACGAGCCCACAATATGGCTCTATATGGATATGCATGCTCCTGAGAATATATAATAGCAAACTAAAAATTTCATACTAAGGTCATATCATAACATAAAGCAATCAGTTGTATGGCAAAAAGATAAGTAGTTAACTAACTTCAGAATAGACTCTCAATCAGCTAATCGCGTTACACACATACTCTAAAGGACATGATGCAGAAAACATAATTAAAAATGGTGAAACAATGTTTTTTTTTACTCTATCATGATTAGAATCAGTTTTTGACTTGCTTACTGGTCATGTTATTGTTCTAAAGTTGCCAATCACATGTAAAAGTAAACGGTATGAAACATAAGAAGCAGCTCGCAAAGCAATATCATGCTAGCTTTGTATAGGGTTTTATTTTCTTGGTGGAACTATTCTAAAGCATAATTTACGATAATTCCCTTTTAAAATATACTTTTTAGAGGAAATAAGTAAATATTAGTGAGTGGCCTCATTTCAAGGTCAAGCTAGCAAGGCAATAGCAATGTTAGGCAAGGTTAAATCAAAATCATATTGAAGATGGTAAATAAAATTCAAATGCTTTATATAATACAGTCAATGAATACCCTCATTAAAACAATATTTCGAACCATAACAACGAATAGAAGAGCAACATGCAAATACCTATGTTTTTCAAGCAAAATTTTAATCCAAGATTACTTTTAATCCAGGATTTACTCTTATCTTCTGGTGGACTTTCAAGTATATATGTAGAAAGCACTTCATCTATCATTTGTCTTTTTGGTAAAATACTGACATTTACATGCCTGCATATAGAAGAATACAGAGCAAACATATCACCTGCAATGAACAAATGCTGAAGACAAATATAGAGATTGCTAATCTATAGTATACATGCACTGGTGACTCAATTTTCTTCTTCTTTTTTTTTTTTTTTTTTCTGAAGTTGTTTTTGTCTCATGCATAGAAAGTGGAAAACAGTGAGTTCTAAGCTTGAAACCGATGGCGCTCCTGCTTCTGTAGTAGTGAATGTTGTATCGATTTCAGGACTGCTCGTTGGAGTAACCGATGGACCTTGGATTGAATTCCATGTAGAATCTTTTGGGTCCATGACTGCTTGCTTATACTTTCATCTAAGCGAGTTTCTGTCTCAGGCAATCCAATTAAATTTAAGCAGAGAATTTTAGGTTGAGAATGCTTCATAACAACAATATTACACTGTAAATCATCAATGCACCTTTTCTCTTCGCTTTTCAACTGTCTGTCTAAAACCACCCAGTTAGCATGAACTGTTTTAGATTCAGTAGCCAGCAACAACACCACAAGGTGATGCTGAAACAACTTGCACTTTGATATTAATCTTGTTGGGGTCATACACATCATGTAGTTGAACCATCATCCGACAACATAGATCTTTGAAATCACATTTTTGCTCTAAAATTGTTCATAAATTCCTTCTTCGATGACTGCTAGCACAATCACCAGCAAATCTAAGAAAGATTTTTAGCTTTGCTGTACCAAAATTGAGATATCGAAGTCTTAATAATAACATAAAATGAAACTAATATAGGAATATTCACAGTAAAAATAATCTTTTATTTACATTTTCTGTAAACAATTCAGTAGATTAAGCATTAAGGTAATGTACCAACCGATTGATATAATGGATTTAATATTACCTGAATGCACCTGGAGCATTCTCTTGTTGACACAGCCATGTTTTGAGCACCAGCTCCTTTAGGTAGAGCTCATAAATGTGCATCTTGGTGACAAAGGGTACCGATCCTTTCTCCATGCAACACTCTTGACGACATTATCAATGGCAAAGCCGCTGCATTATAAATGATATAAATAAATAAAGGTTTATTCCCCACTGTATCCAAACCAAAAAGAATATATACCATATATGATGAATAGATGAAGATCACAACACTGACTTATTATTGTGCAAGACAGGCGCAGTTGCACTCATTTCAAATTATCCAGGCATATTTTGTATTTACTAGAGAATGCCACTGTGTCTTTTTAAAATTCCAAAAATATCGTATCATCCATCTACAGAAACTCATCAAAGATTTGCAACCTCAACCACCATTCTCTTCCTAACTAACCATCAATAGAATTTCACTATCAATTTGCATATCCGACATCAACAAAATTGCTTGAAAATAGATGTGTTGTGACCATCAAAATTTTTGCAGCACATCAATCCATTAATTTTGTATTAAATGAATAAAAAGTAAATTTCTTAAGCCATTAGATGGATGCATGTGCGATTGGCATCAGCTATAAAAAAGGATACATCAACTATCGGATATGAATAATTTTTGGACAAAGATGTATATTGAAAATGGTATATAAAGCAATCAACAATCATTATTTCTGGAATTTTTTTAGTGAAGGTAATCCAGAAGCAATTTGAAGTATTGAAAATAATAGTTTCACGACTGGATATTAATCAGTTCAAAATATGATGACGTAGTAGCAACTGAGCTAACAATCATGTATTAAAGGTACGGACAAGTATACTAAAATAGAAAAGAGGTACCTATGAAACATTTTTGAACATGGTATAGAAAAACCATGGAGATAGAGGTTCAATATCATTCCAGATAATATTAGTGCAAAATCAAGTTGCGAATAATACAAAAGTGTAAGTCTATATCTTTCAAGATGTCAATATTATATAGTTTTTGTATTTTTGTATGTTATAGAGCCCATTTTTGTATGTTATAGGTAAGTTTGTTTTCTTACACACAAGCCTCAAATATATATATTTAGATATTTGATCAACCCAAAATTTTGGATGAACACACACATACCAACATTTAAAGTTTATATTTCCAATTCAAACCTGTAACTGATTTATCAAATGCTTCAAATTTTATTCTTACCATCATAATAAAATAGTTAAATAAATAAAACCAAACATAATTAATTGACCGACACAATATTAAATACTATATCCTCCAGCATTGTAAAATTCCATAAATGACAATTCTACTTCAATCGTAAATTACGTACGGTGTTAAATGGGTGAAGTTGTTTCTGCACAGTATACCCTCCGATATCCGCTATTGTTTTCCAAATCTGCAGCCCCGTCTATTCAAAAGGGCAGTTGAATTTGCAGCGTACTTCCATAGATGGTATAATTTGTTTAGCACCAATAGCACAGTTAAGAATGGCAAAACCCAAAATTAGATCATTCACGTTAGTTCTTACTTTTAAAATCGAAACTACAACAATTTTTGAATTGCATATGCAAATCTAAAAAACAGAATTTTCATTAAAAAAATCATATTTATTGGCGAAATGTTATTAAATATATCCGGTATGTATACCAGTGATTGTTGGTGTGCATGCTTACATACATGTACACATAGGAATTAAAACCATTTCTATGCTCATACATGTACAAATCTCGTATTATGTATGCATCCATCCAGGATTTAGAGTTACTAACTTATATAATATAGACTGGTCAATCTTAGATGGGCACACACAGGAACATAATAGGGTGCAAGATTTTGCCATAAATCGACTCACAAAACATTGGAAAAAATATATTATTATCTAAGTGACTTGTTATTATCTTTTGACAACAAATATTTCAATTCATAAGAGCATGTTGATTTGTCTGTTTGGATCATAAATGTTTGATCAATTAGCAGAGTTCGTGAAGTACTTGTTTCCTATGCATGAAAATCTACAAACGCAAGAGAAAGCAGCGAGGCCAATATGTATAAGCATTACAGTCTTCTCTTTTGTTTTTGTAGTTCTGTTGTATCCAAAATTGATATGTCTAGCTCAGCTCAACTAGTCAACCACCTTGCCATACTCACTAACCAACCATATAACTAAATATCATTCTAAAATTACAAGTGGTTTTGGCCTTCTTTTATTCTTGTTTCAGCTATGTTTTATATATTTGCGGCAGCAGTAGTTGATTTGGCTTTAAATTTAAATTCATAAGTTGCATCTAAGTTGGTTTTAACAAATTCTCAAATTTCTTTGTACCACTCTAAATGTTCCCTTATAATTTTTCTAATGAATGATATTTTTTTAATAATGAACGAATACAATTATCACTACATCCGGTTTGCTTCGTTAGCCAGTGGCATTTAAAACTGACAATACTTAATGTTAAGGGAACCAAGTATCAACTCACATCCTTTAGCCTCTCAATCAAAAGCATCTAAAGACATCTTCTTTGGGTTCAATGCTAACTGGCCGCCTATGACTTTTTGTTTTGTTCATCATAAATCTTTTACTACGTTTATTACATTGATTGGACTTGACAGCTATGGTTAACTTATGTAACCAACCAAAAAAATTTACACTAACCTGTTACTCATTTATGTGCTAATGCATCATCATTTTCTTTCCTTTTCCAAACATCTACCATGAACAAAAGCAAAATTTCCATTCATATTTCTCAAAAATATGTTTCAACTCTACGATGAATTTCCTTCAAAGTTAACTGGAAAATAAATAACGTTCTATTTTATTACAACTATAACCAATAATATTATTTTCATTTAATTGGTCCGAGGGAAAAAATTCCAAATATCCACGCAACCATAAAACCATAGCTCACCCTCTAACACTAACTCGCTTATCTACCACAGACACATATATATACACCGTGATGTACTATTATTGTCACTCTTATGTATATAACCACTTGTACGACACACATATACTGAAATACAAGCAAAACAATAAATACTCCTAAGCACACCAATGGACTCACACCAACAATATAATATAAACACAGGGAAACATAACGCATGTACAGATAGTTAGAAAATAGAATTTAGAAGTGAACGTAGGGCAAATCGTAGTCAAAATTTAAATATGCATTGGAACTAGAAACTAGGATCTGGAGCATATCAGTTGAGCAGCGGTAGTCAAAATTTATAGTTCACCATGGTAGTACACACACCCGTTGTATAACTAAATAACTGGAGCATGCATAAACTAGGTAATTCCCTTATAGTTCACCATTATAAAACACATAAAAGAAAACAAATAACTAAATAATCCAATAAATACCATACCTTTCCATCTTGAAGCTCCGCTAGATAAATTTTGTTTTTTGGCCTCGTCACAAATTAAATTTTCTTATGTAAAAATGCCCTTGTATTGCTGAAATAATGCAACATAAAATGATGTTACTGAAGGTGGAATTGGATCCGCTGATTATGTTTCTCGGGACTCTATTTTTAGCTTTGGAAAATGATGAGGAATCCTAATTGCGCTGCCTCCTGTCATACCAACAACATATTCCTTGTATTTTTCTATTGCATCTTCTGAAATTCAGCAAAAAAAGAAAAAAGGTGAATAACTGCAATCTGTGGTACATAAATATCAATGATAGGTATAAAAAGCATCAATAAGGGGTTTAAAGAAGTCCGAATGGACTGCTTTTGAAACCAACTTTCTTTTAGATATAACATTCTAAAGCCCTATTTCAAACATATGAACCAAGGATAAAATCCAACAATGGTAAAACGTTAATTTTCCTAACCATGACACCAAACAAACCCTTTTGAATATCGTTTGTGTTAAATTATTTTAACTAGGGAAAAAACACAGTTAAAAAACAATAAGGAACTCCATTATAATTTTTATCTTCTAATTGCTAAACTGAAAAGCACATACTGCAAACAGAATCGCAAAACCATGTCACATGGGGAATTCACTGGATAGGACAGATAAATACTAATTAAGAATGAAATTCTTTTTAATCTCATATAGAATCTAGGGTACAATAGAATTACTTATTGTGATAACACAGGAACTACCATGTGTTATACAAATTTAGTACTCTCTATTATAGTATATAATGAAACTGTGCAGGCTAGAAAATTCTACCTCAGAAAATCACTAAAGTATGCCCTAATCAAAGAAGGATAACAAAGTCAAGTTCTTATGAGCATTTTTTATAATCGTAGGAGGTATATTTGAATCCGAAGAGTTTATAGACATCAGCTTTTCATGCTTCGGCTTCATTGACGGATTTGAGTACAGAACTGTCTTAAGTGACGAATCGAGCAATTTCGGCTGTGGAGCGGGTTAAGGGACCGAATTTCAGAGTGAGAAAGGATTGTGGCTGAAGAGATATTCATGACTAAAGAGGGACATGATAATTAGGGATTTTGGAAGTGAAGGAAAAAAAAAAAAGGAATTATTGGCGGCTGGCGAAAATGGATGGGAGGGAAATGTAATATTGGACCGCCAGTTTTTCATTTTTCTTGATAATAGCACGAATCGATGTTGTCATTTAAAAGAAACGACCATTAACTGCCTAATTACAGCATGGTGGTTTTTTTTTGCAATCCTTGCTGCTATCAATGTGCCATTTTCTTGTAGTGAACTAGCATAACCTAAGCGTGTGAACATGTAGATCTAGGCATAGATAAACACAACTTGGTTTATAAACTAGCATAATTTAGGAGAATCATGACATGTACATTCCAAAGCATGTATAAGTTTAACTTTAACATGTAGATGTGAACGAGATCTAACAATAATGATCATATGAACTTGCATGAATCCACTTTATAAACATGCATATAAATATAGATCTAATTTTTGGATCTAACATAGAACATGAAACTTGCATATAAACATATATAGATCTTGACTTGGGTCTAACATGTATCTTGCATATGAACATATATATAGATCTTAACTAACATAAAACATGTATCTTGCATATGACACATCATGAAAGGATGTTCAAACTTATATGTGGTATGATGGTTTTGTTCCCAAATCGTAATAAGTTTATCATTAATCTCCACATGATACAATAAGTTCAAATAGACCACAATCATTCCAAGACATACATGACCAAATTATCACAAGAATTAGACATGAATTCGCATCATCAATCACATACAACTTGGTTCAAATTCTATTTTCCAATTCATTACAAATCACATCTTTAATTTATTCACATCTGAAAGGTAACTATACTTACAAACAAAAAAGAATTCTTGAGTTCTGGGATCTGTATTCTAAAATTGAATTGCTCGCCTTTGATGTAGATCGTTGAATTCTCTTAGTTGAATTAGATTTAATTTGATTTTGATGTAGCTTCTATCTTGTTTCTGAGTGGAAAGGGATGACGGTTATTCTAGGTTCACCATTGACGGCATGGCGGCTCTTGAAATGAATTAGTGTGATTTTAGGTTGAGAGTTAGGTTGCTTATATAGAGTTTTAATTAATTTAGAGCCGTCGGATTAACCCTAGAAGCAATCAAGACCATCCAGTCAAGATAGGATGACACCTCAGCCCTAATGACTCAGCAAAGAGTCAGAAAGAACTTAGCAATGACTAGGGATGGCAATGGGGCGGGCACGGGTAGTACCACCCCATCACCCGCCCCTTGGGTGATTTTTTGCCCCGTGCCCGCCCCATACCCGCACGGGCATCCATTAAACGGGTTTTAAACAAGTTGCGGGTAATGGCAGGTATTCGTGGTTATCCATTATATTTATTCAATGCTAACCTCAAAATACCAATACATATTTAAGCCAACATCCAAAAAAGAAGAGACAACAATAGAAGTATTTATCAAAATATCAACAGCCAATTATAAATTGTTGAGTAAAAGCATGCACACAAATACCAAACAACCAACAACAATACTTTTTGTATTGACTATTGATAATAAATCACATTCAATACGGGCACGGGTACATGCGGACATGGATATCTTATTATCCGTAACTGCTCCATTAATTAACGGATATTAAAAATAACCGTTTATTTTACTCATGGATACCCATTTAACTATCTGTTTCATATCCATGACGGATTTTACCCACAGATAACCGCGGGTACGGATTTTTTTGCCATCCCTAGCAATGACTCACTGTCCGGACCAGAACACTCCAGAAACCTGTGCAGGTTTTTAGCTCGGCCTGGGCGCACTTGGCAGGAGCGCCAATGCATTTTGTACTGGCGCACTTGTGAAGTGC
The DNA here is from genome assembly GCA_030737875.1 of Allium sativum. NCBI lineage: Eukaryota > Viridiplantae > Streptophyta > Magnoliopsida > Asparagales > Amaryllidaceae > Allium > Allium sativum. The sequence goes on along the minus strand of CM060926.1, from coordinate 675,968,834 downwards.
GCCAGTGTATTCTGGTCGACTTCCGGTTTTCTTGCCTAACTTCGTTCGTCCATATCTCCTTCATACGGTGTCCATTTTACGCAAACTCGGACTCTATCTCAAGCAGAATTCCGAGACGAACGCAACGGCGTAACCCGTTTCCCTTAATTCTCACATTTGAAATTAATTATTCTTTGATTCGTTACTTTAATGTTAACTGAAAATACGGGATGTTACAGAGTGGGACCCACGCTTTTACCCCTTTAAAGTGGAACATGGGAGAAGAGCCGTTTGCGTTAGGACACCGAACGGCTATTCCGCAATGCTCATTTCCCTTTGATTCCAATGTAAACCATACCTCCATTTCACCATTTCCCTTACCCCAAACCAACCCAAATCCGAGAGTTCCCCAATTTTTTCGCGGATCTACGTCAATAGTTTTAGGTAAATGTTGTTATTTTCGTGTTTTTCATCTAAATATCTATCACATATGTTTTTTTTGGAATTTTTTCAATTCTTTTTCCAAAATGTCTGGTAGCCAGTCGTGTTTTAACCGCACCATCGTCGATTGGAAAGACGAAAGAACCAACGCTTTCATTGAAGTTTGCATGGAGACCTTGCCGCAACGTCAAGGATCTGTGGCACAGTGGTACGAGGACGTTGTCGTGCTTTTTAACGAGCGCATTGGCCTTAATTGCAATGCAAGCCAAATAAAAAATAATTTTGACAATCTCAAGAGGGACTGGTTTTCGTGGAACCGGCTACTACAGATTTATGGCATGTATTGGAACGAGGAGAAGGACATTGTTGGTGGAACCGACGAGTGGTGGGATATAGTACCCACACAGTGCCATAAGTACAAGCATGCATCTCCCAGCAGATTCAGAGAGATGAACGCTCTTTTTGGAGGTTGCATGAATACAAAGTGTCAGTTTATAGTTCTACGTGTCCCCCAGTTAATATGCAGTTCGCAACCCAGCTCTACGACGATTTCATTAGGGGCGATACTGTTGAGATCTCTAACCGTCCAGCTTTTCGACATGCTAGGCAGAGTGTCGGTCCGTCTTATTCTGCTCCTCCTGCCATGTCACATGACGATATTATCGCTGAGTGCATGGTTGTTGCTCGTGATACGGACGACTATGAGGATTGGGAGGTGACGGTGTGCGTGAAGGAGTATCGAAGCAGAGGGCATAACCCTTTTCTTTCTCTGTTGGACAAGTTGGAGTAGCTTAGGAAATGTGTCCGTTATTTTATTGATAAGCTTGAGAGAAATGCTCTATAGTAATGTTTTTATATTTTCTACACTTTGTATTCTGCACTTTTTTTTTTTTTTTTTTTTTTTTTTGTATTCTGAAATTTGAATTTAGCAATTATATTTTGCATTCTACTGCTTTATTAAACACAAACAAATAAATAATAAAATAATAATACCCATTTCAATTTGCCACTTTTGTAAAAAAAGACGCATTCCCCGTTCGCGAAAACAACCCTTCCCTAGCCCCTTTCAAGCACCCCTTTCAAAAGCCCCTTTCGGTTCGTTTGCAAACGCACCCTTATACATGATTTACAACTTAACCTAGTTACACATGGCATGGAAATCATCTACCCGTGTATGTACATCTTTAACTTGGTTAACATAACCATATTAGAGCATCTCCAATCGCTTAAGTATTGAATATTCAAAATATTCAAGATTGAAAAATCAAAACACTAAATATTCAGCTTTTAGATACACATTTAATGGATGTTTGAAGTCAAACACTCATTTTTTGAATGCTTGAACTTAGACATATTAAAATGAATTTTACTTTGTTTTTGTTTTTTTTGAGGTAGGCTTGGAACTATATCGAATATGTGCAATATAATGTTGCTTGGCAACTCTGATAAACCTATATCGCCAACTCATGGTTGTCAAAATTATATCGCATGTGACCACCGTACATTTACACAGATTTTAATTTGATAATAATACCTTCCACTCTCCATATCTTCTAATCGTGCTCAAATATACGACTGCCACTCCTTTCCAACCCTTGGGCAATCGCTCCTGTCAAACATTAACTCAAAAAGCCCCAAATCCACAGATGATCTGAATAGTAAACCCTAGCTTTGTACTTCATTCACCCTTCTCAAATATCCCTGAAGAACCCACACAAGCAACAGTAGACAGTTGGCAATCGAGTTATAAAACGAAGGTTGAGAAAGAAAGCAAAGGTGGCGGCTTGTCTGTTCAAGGTAAAAAAAATAAAAAATGAAGAAGCATGAACAGCTTCGAGAAGATGCGCGAAAAGACAGTTGACGATCGAGTTATTTGGCAAAATAAGTACTCGAGATGAAGACGTCAGGGAGTTTGGGGGCATGTCTCCCACTTTGCGTTGATACAGGTTTACCTATATAACAGCTTAATTATTACAGAAATTATGGTTACCGGGACTTAAACCCGGGTCTCTCGGGTGAGAGCCAAGTATTCTAACCAACTAGACTACAACGGATTCAATATCGTTGAAGTTCCATTCTGTTTTGGTTTTTTACTTTTGTTTTGAATAACACGCTCTGCTATTAACATCCAGTTAATTTTATTAGAGTATACTCAGCTTCTAAAAGCACATACTTATGCTTTGGTTTGATTTCCCATTTATGACTCTAATTGTTGGTGGACTGATGCTTAGTGAGAGTATATACTTAGTTTCTCATTTGTTTGTAATATTAAGCACAGAGTTCTTTTTACTACATTTCCTATGCTACTTTCTTGCTTGAAAGCCAGCCACTGTTGTGTGATCCAGTCAATTCAATTGTTGTACAGAGTTTAATATTTGGCAATGATAAACAACGTATGAAGTACATCTCATTTCTTTTGTTGAATACGTTTTTCTTACCATTAGGAATAAAATTTGATTACAGATTTTATGGTTGCTGAACCCAGAGACAGCTAAGCTCAAAAGTTGATCTGATAAAATATCATTTAATTTGGAGTAAATTATAAAATCAAATATCAATACTCAAGTAATTTCATATTGCAACAGTTGTTTAATTCTGATTTAACACACGCTTATTCTCAAAGTGTATGCCCAAATTCTAATTTTCTATAAAATCCTGTAGTAAGCCTATTTTTGGAGTGAATTTTCTATGAGGTCTGTTGTTTGAATAAGTATTTGTTGAGGTATATATTTAAAATGAATCTTTTAATTTGATAACCATGTAAAATTTGATCTACAGTAGACGAGACTAAAGAACTTGTTTATACCCTTGTTCTAAATTTGACCGATCTTTGTATTCACCGTTCTCATCTGACATTCAACCATACATTATTGGTCAACCAATTTAAGTAAACGCTCTTCTCTTCATGTGTCTCAGGCATGCATGAAAATATTAATATGGCGTATGACCTTACAATTGTACAATGAAAAAAACTGTGTGCGTAAACATGATTAATTATACGTGCATGTATGATGCGTCTACAAGTAGTGACACAACATTGGTTAGAGGCTCAAGACCCAAAAGGAATGCTCAGATGCCAAGGAGGTACCTGTAATAGGAGAGCATCGAGTTAATGATTTCACAAAAAGAGTTAGTTACTGAAACGTGCAAACTTTTTTCTGCTTATTTTCTTTTTTATGAGTTCTGTTAGGAATTGTGTGCAAGTTGTTATGGAATGCTAGCTATAAAGTCATGTGAGCTCGGCTATAAAATAGGGGATGTAATGATCAAATGGAAAAAATATGGAAAAAGTAATTTGAATTCTTACCTCTTCTCCCTCTTATTTCTTCTTCTCCTTTTCAATTTTTCTGTTTCCTACTCTTGGCTGTAGCTACAGCAACATTTGGTGCTTTCATTCCCTTCCTCACCTCCCCCTCTTTTCCTCAACTCCTCCTTCTTCTCTCGATTAATCCAAAGCCACCACCAACATGACTAAAGTAGATGAAGCTCTTAACCAACTAGCCAACCACCAAACCGCAATTACTTCAATTCAAAACATCCAAACAACAATTCAAAACACGCAAAATAGTCACAGCACCCTCCTCGAGTCACAAAATGCTGACATCGTTGATATCAAATCTGCCATTTAACAATTTACACAATCCATGGCTGACCTAACCCATAAGATTGGCAACCTCTCTCCATCATCCCCCACACCTATTACCTCCAGATTGAACAATCAACCTACAGTAATCAGACAACCCCCATTACTATCCACTCCCAACCAACACCGAAACACAAAAATTACACTCATGACCTTCGATGGTTCTAACACACACGACTGGATCTTTCAGGCAGATCAGGATTTCACTTATTACGCCACGCCAGAAGATCAACGGGTGGAACTCTCTAGTTTTCACATGCAAGGTCAAGCCCTCACGTGGTTTCAGTGGATGCATCGGAATAAACAGATCTCTTCTTGGCCAGCCTTGTCGAAGCCAGTGGAGAAACGATTCGGACCACCAACTTTCCCGAGCCCGCAAGCAACTCTGTTCAAATTAAAGCAAGTTACCACCGTGGAAAATTATCAAGGTACTTTTGAGATGCTTTGTAATCGTATAACCACTTTAAACCCTGAATCGATTCTTCAATGCTTTATTTCCGGCCTTAAACCTTAAATCCAAAATGAATTACTTCTGTTGAAACCTACAACATTAGTTGATGCCATAGACACTGCTAAACTGATTGAGCGCAAGCTTTTAGAGCAACCCAAATACCCTTTTATAAAAAACAATCCATTATTCATCAAGCAAAATCCACAAAATCCCACTCAACCAATTCATCAAACACCTACCACGCACACATCCAGACCCACAATACCCATCAAGCAACTATCACAAGCTGAAATGAATGCACGAAAACAATAAGGATTGTGTTTTAACTGCGACGAGAAGTACCAATTTGGTCATCGCTGCAAACCCACCCACATACTTATGATTCTCCCTGATTCCCAAACCGATGACCGATGAACCTGCCATAACCACCGAACCTACACCAGAACCAGAGGCAGACCCTGACACTCCTCAGGAAATTTCCTTTCAAGCCTTAACTGGATCCTCCCACCCTCGGGCGTTACGATTACCAGCTTTTATAAATGGAAACCCCATTTCAATTTTGGTTGATACTGGATCTACTCACAACTATATTCACCCGAAAACTGCGAGATATTTGGGGTTGAAAGTATCCGCGAGTAACTCCTTCATCGTCACCATAGGAGATGGTGAAAAACTTCAGAGCAATGGGTTCTGTTCTAAAGTGAAAGTAGATACATAGGGGCATGAATTTTTATCGATTTCCACCTATTAGAAATCATCGGTTCAGATGCGGTTTGTGGAATCCAGTGGCTGGAGAAGCTTGGGCCGGTAACCTTGGATCACAAAGAACTGATGATGGGCTTCAACTTTGCCAATAAATTCATTTCTCTAAATGGGCTTGGGCCAACAAATAAGCCAACACTCATTCCCTTGCAGCAACTTAAACGTATGGAAACGAATTCATCCATCTCAAGTTTCTTATACCTCCATCTACAGCCACTTCAACCCTCTCAAGATATTGAGGCCCCGCCTAATAATGACCCACTGCTTCAGAATTTATTTTCGTCATTTGAACAATTATTCCTAATGCCTACAACCTTACCTCCTAACCGTCAACTCAACCACCATATCAATCTTCTTCCCGACTCCAAACCAATAAATATCAAACCATACCGATACCCCTATTTCCAAAAAAATGAAATCGAGCGCCAAATCCAAGACATGCTTACATCAAAGCTTATTCAACAATCTACTAGCCATTTCTCATCACCGGTGCTTTTAGTAAAGAAAAAAGACGGGTCATGGAGATTTTGCATCGACTATAGAGCACTAAACACAATCACCATCAAATATCGTTTTCCAATACCAACGGTAGATGAATTATTAGATGAGCTTTATGGTGCTAAATTCTTCTCTAAACTCGATCTTCGAAGTGGCTACTTTCAAATTAGAGTTCATCCTCCCGACATTCCAAAAAGGCGTGTCGAACACAAGAAGGCCACTATGAATTTCTTGTCATGCCCTTCGGGTTAACAAACGCTCCGTCAACTTTTCAAGCCACCATGAATGCCATCTTCGGTCCGCATTTAAAGAAATTCATATTAGTGTTCTTCGACGATATACTCGTCTATAGCCAAACATGGAATACACACTTAACTCATCTTCGAACGACTTTGCAAATATTGGATGAGAACAAATTCTATGCTAACCGTTCCAAATGTTGCTTTGGCCTAACTGGTCTCTCGTATTTAGGCCATATCATTTCAAATGAAGGCGTAAGTGTCGACCCATCTAAGATTTCTTCCATGGTAAATTGGCCCACTCCAAAATCGGTTACAGCAGTGAGAGGCTTCTTGGGCCTCACAGGCTATTATAGGCGTTTTATAAAACACTATGCCCATTTAGCTGGCCCACTAACAAATCTCCTCAAGAAAGATCAATTCGTATGGAATCAATCAGCCCAGTCCGCCTTTGAAACCCTCAAATCTGCAGTTACACAAACCCCAATCCTATCCCTTCCCAATTTCAACTAATCCTTCACCGTCACCACTGATGCGTCTGCTACAGCCGTCGGAATAGTTCTTGCTCAAGATGAGCATCCCATTGCCTTCTTCAGCTTGAAATTGCCTCTGATTCTTCAAAAGGCATCAGCTTACTTTCGAGAAATGTTCGCAATTACTTCAGCCATAAAAAAATGGCATCATTATTTGCTAGGTCGCACTTTTCAGGTTTTCACAGATCATCGGAGTCTGTGTCAAATAGTCTCGCAGTCCATTCAAACTCCGGAGCAGCAAAGGTGGATGACAAAGCTGTTAGGTTTTGACTTTACAATTCATTACAAGCCTGGGAAACTCAACATGGTAGCAGGACGACCTCTCCAAATTCACAGCGGAAGCATCGATGAATGCAATCTCTAGTCCGGCATTTCCACTCTTAGCAGACATTCGCAAAGCATTGGCCAATGACCCAGAAGCACAAGCAATCATCACACAGTTAAACTCAGGTACTTGCCAGAACCCTAAGTTTCAATTGAGAAATGAATTGTTGTTTTGGGGAAATAGGCTTTACATTCCGGCAAGTGACGATATCTGCACTAACCTGATAATGGAATTGCATTCATCGAAGATTGGCGGGCACTCTAGTATCAAAGCAACAGTTGCAAGAGTTGCCAGCAATTATTATTGGCCTAAATTAGCTGATTCAGTCCAAACATTCGTTCGACATTGCACAACTTGCTTGCAAAGCAAAGCGGACAACACACCATATAAAGGACTTCTCCATCCTCTACCAATACCAGACCATGTTTGGAACGACATAGCGATGGAATTCATCACTCATCTGCCACCATCCGGAGGCAAACAACAATTTGGGTAATAGTAGACAGATTATCCAAATACACTCACTTCTGCGCATTACCATCAGCATTTTCAGCTTCGCAGTTAGCAGTGCATTTTTTGCAAGAATATTTCCGTCTTCATGGATTTCCCCACTCAATAGTCTCTGACTGTGACCCACTATTCACTAGCCAATTCTAGAAAGAATCGTTTCGATTACATGGAACTCTGCTTAAGATGAGCAGTGCTTATCATCCACAAATGGATGGGCAGTCCGAAGTACTCAATCGATGCTTAGAAACGTATTTGGGAGCAGTTATTGGTGATGTACCAAATAAGTGGTCGTAGTGTTTACCGTGGGAAGAACTTTGGTTTAACACCAGTAAACATTCAGCCTTAGGAATGTCTCCATTCCAAGTTGTGTGTGGCTGACCACCACTAGTAATCTCCAATTACCTCTCCAATGCAAACCAACTAATTGACCTTACAACCTCGGCTGCTAACAGGAACGAGCTATTACAGTTAATAAAGAACAATTTAAAGAAAGCTCAAACGAGAATGAAGAACCATGTAGACCAAAAGCGAACTGACAAGGAATTCATGGTCGGGTCATGGGTATTCATCAAACTCCAACCTCACCGTCAGCTGTCTATCCGAAACAACCACAACAAGTTCTCACAAAGATACTATGGACCATTTAAAATCATTGAACGCATTGGAGAAGTGGCTTATAAACTCCTTCTACCCCCAGAGTCTCGGATACACCCAGTATTTCATGTTTTATTGCTGAAATCTTGCCCAACTGCACCCACTGCAGAACAGAGTAGCATACCGCCTAAAATTGGAACAAACAACCTTGAGGACAAGGTTGATCTTGATGGGGTATGTAGTGATGCGTCTACAAGTAGTGACACAACATTGGTTAGAGGCTCAAGACCCAAAAGGAATGCTCAGATGCCAAGGAGGTACCTGGAATAGGAGAGCATCGAATTAATGATTTCACAAAAAGAGTTAGTTACTGAAACGTGCAAACTTTTTTCTACTTATTTTCTTTTTTATGAATTCTGTTAGGAATTGTATGCAAGTTGTTATGGAATGCCACCTGTAAAGTCATGTGAGCTCGGCTATAAAATAGGTGATGTAATGATCAAATGGAAAAAATATGGAAAAAGTTATCTGAATTCTTACCTCTTCTTCCTCTTGTTTCTTCTTCTCCTTTTCATTTTTGTTTGTTTCCTGCTCTTGGCTGTAGCTACACGCAACAATGTACATCATTGGTTATTATGTTATTGCACCTTAATTATGCATCTGCCTCTCTATAAGAGAATTGAATGCTTAGGTAGTATGCTTTAAATTAACATACTCATTTTGTAGCATTTGATTGATGGTAGAACCTGGAATCATAACATTTCGAACGTCCATTACCACTAATGAAAGGGAGCTGGTTTCATAGAATTTAAATGATGAGCTAAGCCAAAGGTAGATGCAAACTTGTGCTTCGCCGCAAGAGCATTACCGCCAATGTAGCTGAGATAATCAGGTTATTTATGTTTGATTGGAGAATGATTTTTGGATATGATGATTTCATGCTTTATATATGTGCTGCTATTGGTGATTTTGTAACTTTTTTCATGTTGATGATTTTGTAACTTGTATCTGTCGGTGATTATATAATAGTGCTGCTTGTTGGTTATTTGTTTCTTTTGTTGTTTATATTAGTAGGCAATATTTACCAACGGGTCAAATGGGCAAACCCGACCAAACACGAACCGACATGACTCGTTTAATTAAACAGGTTACGTGGATCGGGTCAGGTCAACCCTTTTATAAACGAGTCAGGTTAATGTTTAGAAAAAATGAGCCATTTAATAAACAGGTTGAACCGACTCGTTTATAAATCAACCCGAACCCGACTTGAACCGAACCCGACTTGACCCGACCTGACCCGACCCGAACCTGACCCGAACCCGACCCATTGACATCCCTACTTAGGGATATATCATATGGCAATTATGTAATTTATCATATTAGAACTAAGTATGACCTTTCTATATGTCATTTTTCAAGGAAGACCAACTCTATATGCTTTTTCTATAGATCTTTATGGACCTTTTTAAAATACAAAACTGTGTGAAATCATTTGAAGATATGTTTAACATATATAGCTTAGAAATTTTTTCCTTTTATTCATTTTTCTTTTCTATTCGGATGTAGAGTTAATTTTTAAGATCAAATTTTGTTCTAACGTGCTGCATTTTGACTTACTAACACGTTGTATTATACTTTTTATTTGTAGTATGCAATATATTCTATAATGCAATTTAATATCATTCCTATATATTAATTCTTTGTGAATATTTTTATTATCTTTTGAAACCATGTTTGTGGAAAACTCTACGATGTTGAGTTTTGAGACATAACATTCAACAAGCCATCACCACCAATGATTCCTGCTTCCCTAACTATTCACACTGAGACAAATGGTTGCCGCAATTGGATGGGACACAAAAACTTGAATTTTCCCCCTACTATTTTCAAAAAACAAAGACAATTTTTGAGTTTTGACTAAGGTGTCGTTCGACGCATCGAGCAAGCCAACGAGCACATTTCTGCTCGTTGGTCTTCTAGCATAAAAATCCCTTCCACCACCACTCAACACCATCAACAACCTGCTTTAACTTCATTTCTACTATTTTCTGGCTAAAGATACGCGATATTTTCAGGTAATTTTTAATATCGTTTTGCTTATTTATTTGATGTGTATAACATATATTTTGTTTTTTCGAGGTAGACATCCATCGTGCGAGAATAGGCTATTAAAGATGCTATATCAAAAGGGATGGATTAGTCATGATGTTCACATGTAGGATGATGCAAAAAATGTATTCTACATTGATTGTTTCTGAAATTTATTGACTGTATTTGTTAACTCTTTTTAGTAATATTATTGTATTTCAATTTCTGTATTATAGTTTTATTTCAGTTACACGCATATTGCAAAAGAAAACAAATAATTAATTATCTAAAGCACAATTAAATCATAAATCACAAATTAAAATACCCCATTTGACCCCCAAGCGCATTCCCCATTTAACACGCAGCCCAGTTTAAATGTCCCCTTTAGATACCGTGTTTGAATGCCCCACTAAACTTTACTGCAAACGCACTATAAGGAGGCGTTCACTTGATCAAATTGGTCAGGTAAGCCAATGGGTGGAAACTCACCCGATCGCTATAAAAAGCTCCCTTCCCCTCATTCCTACCCCAAACTTGAAAACCACCTCCTCCCTCCTGTATTTCTGTTTTTTTAGCATCGAATCGTTGTTATTTTCGGTAATTTTTTATATAGTTATGCTTACTTTTTTAATTCTGTATAACATATTTTTCTATTTATTTTTAATTTCATCTTTTTATATCTATGGCTTCCTCACCTTCTACTGTTTCATCTATGTACACTGCTAATTGAACGGATGAAAGTACAACAACGTTCATTGATGCCTGCATAACCAATCTTAACTTATGGGGCACACACCGCTTTTTTCCGACAGCTGTAGCGGTGGAATTCAACAAAAGATTCATCGATAGCTTGGCACAAACACAAATGAAGAAGAAGGGATACAATCTTAAGCGTCTTTAGAGATCATGGGACAACTTGTTGCAGATTCCTGGCGAAGAGTGGAATGAAGAAACTCTTTGGATGGATCAGACGACTAGTGGAACAGTGTCGCGTCCAGGTACTAGAAATTTAGGAGAAATGCTTGGGAGTTGGATGAGGTGTTTGGTGGTGGGTGCATAGGAAAAAACAAATGCCAATGTGAGGTAACTCCAGTTGCGCCTCCACAAGTCATGCCACCTCCTCATAAGCAATTCACAGCTGAAGACACATTTTTGTATGAGGATTAGGTGGCTAGCAAGAGTTCACAATCCCCGCGTAGACTCCCCACATCTACCAGGAATCTAACTCATGCGCCTCCACCACTGCCTTTGTTTCTTACCAATCACTTCAACGAGACGGTTGACATATGTTTTTTCTGCGTTGGTCTCTAATAGGGATGTTTAGAGGCAAGAGCTTGTTTAGATTTTTTACACCGTTCCTGCGATTTTGGAAGTGGTGCAGACGCTTGCCCACTTTGATCTGATTAGTTATCTTAATTACCATGTGAGAAGGTTCCACGGTAACCAGCGGTTATATATTTGGACTTTGTTTTAATATATATATATATACATATACATACATATATATATATATATATATTTGTACTTGACTTTGTTTCGCTACAACTCGTACAAAATTTATTGTTTTGAATGTATGTGTTTGTTTCCAATTTTTATATGCGTATTACAATTGTAAACATATATTTAATTAATTATAAAACTATTTAAAAAAATCAAAACAAAATTATCCCGTTTAAATGTCCCGTTTGAAACCGCAAACACCCTTTCCTGTTTAACACAATATCCCTTTCGAATACTCCATTTAACTTTACCGTAAATGTACCCTAAATATTTATGAAATGAACCTTTTCGACTGATCAGAAAACTACGAAGATAGGTGGCTGCACTGAAGCTATCAAATGTTCAATCACAAGTTGTTATGAATGTACATTTTGTTTACTTGCATTCTTACGCCATTTATTGCATTATAGATTTTTGTAGATTTCAAGAACACATAGTTAACACCACCCAGCGATCAAAATTCTACTTTGGAGATTCAATCAGATAAAGATAACTGAAGTTCAAATTATGCAACATACACTAAATGAAATTAAAATATATCTCAGGTTACGTCTGCAATCTCTAACAATGATTTGTAATCATTTATCACGTGGTGCTACTGTGGAATTTTATTTAATTTGCAGGACGATGGACCAAGTTCAATTAAAAGAGTTTGTTGTGGTGGGTTGGGCTATTTGATTTTTTTCCTGCTCAGACTTCTTATTTTTGGGTTTTTGTTGTTGTGTAAGTTTCGTTTGGCCTCGGTGGTTGCTTTATTCTTGCCCTTTTGATTGTTCCACAGATACAGTTGAAGTATGCACTATTATTCTGTTTTTGTGAGCCATCAGAGAAATGCGGTTTTTCTTCAATTTTGTTATATAGTTTCTTTTCCTTTAAAAAAACAATTAAAAGTGTGGAATAGGAGAGAGACTCATTCAAGTATGATTTTATCTGAATATTTTTTCTACTGTTTTGTTGGTTTCAGTATATGCTTATATGTTGTACGCCCATTGTTCACAATTTTTTATTCAATTGTTTGTTTTATAGGCATGGCACTTAAAGTAACACCATGCTCTTGCACTCTTTTATAAATATGCCTTGTCATCCTTTACCTCACTTAGTGACTTTAATTCGGACTTATACATGATTTACAAGTTAACCTGTTTATATATGACATGGAAATTATCGATCCGTGTATGTAAATTTTTAACTTGGTTAATCTAACCATGTTAAAGCATCTCCAGTCGCTTAAGGGCGGAATATTCTAGCATTGGACATTCAACTCTTAAACAAAATGCGTTTTTTAATGGTCAAACATTTATTTAATGGACGTTTGAAGTTAAACATGCATTTTTTGAATGTCTAAAGTTAAACATACAAAAATAAATGTTCAATTTTTTTTAGCGTCCCTTATATAAGAGCATCTCCAGTGGTGCGTATTACGCCCGTAATATGAAGTGAAGACACACCAATCGTTGGTTTAAGGCTGAATATTAAGGGTAATATTCAGGATCTTGATTCGAACCCTGGCGCCTATTTTATAGGCGTCAGAGTCTGGCATCTATAAAATAGGCGCCAGGGTACCCCTCTCACGTGAATGGAAACTCTCCATATAGAGAGTATTGACTACAACACGTTATCAAATCCTATATGTACATAGAAAAACACGTTGCCAGTAAGGACAAAAGCATATTTCCCAAATTCCAACCGTGCATCAACAAATTAAAAAAGAATGGGATGTATATATTAACTAATTTCTTTATTTATTGGCACCTAAAAACGAAAGTAATTTGATTTTAAACAAATCATATAAAAAAATAGGGTTGTCGTCTATCTTATAGGCACTAGACCACTGGTCAAACCTCTTCGATTCAGGGTTGAATATTCAACGCTTTGAATATTCAGCCTTGAATTCACTGGAGTTGCTCTAAGCGTGTGGGTCTGAACGCCTATTAAATGAATCGTACGTGAGCTGTTCATGATCTTAACCTACCACTGAAGAGCAAAAACATGGTATTCCAGCTGAATCTCTGACCACTGGAGTTGCCCTTGGCTATATCAGATATGTGCTGTACAATGTTGCTTGACAACTCTGGTTTTCCGGTGATTACATCACCAACACATAATTCTGAATAATATACTCCCTCCAGTTCTGAATAATTGACGTTTTGTGAACTTCTCCATTTTTCTAAATACATGTCGTTCTACAGATTTTCATCTTTCCAATGCATCAGCTACCTCCAATACTAGCTGTAAATGACGTTGTAATCAATGCAGTTTTAAATCTTGGCCATTAATCCTTTAAATAATGTTCTAAATCTTGGCCAGCTGTAAATGGCTTCTGTCATAATGGCATAATACTGGCTGTAAATAACACAAATTTATGGTTAATTAATGCTGTTTTAACTTGCCTTAATATGTGTGTAAAACTTTAAAACGACTAATATTCCGAACTGGAGGGAGTATATCGTATAGGACCACCCTACATTTGCACATATTTTAATTCGATTTGCCTTTCACCCTTCCCATAGGCAAGCGTGCCATCTTCCAACCCTTCAGCTATCACTCCTATCAATCATTAATAACTCAAGAAGCCCCAAAATCCAAACATGATCTGAATTATAAACCCTAGCTTTTTTACTTCATTCATCCTTCTCAAATATTCCTGAAGAATGCACACAAGCAACAGTACATAGTTGACGATCGAGTTATAAAACGAAGGTTGAGAAAGGAAGCGAAGACGGCAACTTCTGTACAAAGAGGAACGGGTATCAACTGCTTCGAGAAGATGCACGAAGAGACGGTTGACGATCGAGTTTATTGGCAAAAGAAGTAATCGAGATGAAGACGTCAGGGAGTTTAGGGCATGTTTCCCACTTTGCGGTGGTACAGGTTTAGCTATCTAATCTAATAGCTTAATTATTACAGAAATTATGGTTAATTCTGTCCTTAATTGATGGCTGAAGGCAGAATTTGTTTTTTTTGTTTAAAACTAAATCTGTTACTCCTATAATCTAAGTAATCAACTTTCATCGTTTGCCGGCAGAAAAAAGGAAGAAAAAAAAAGGTCCGTAGGGAAAAAATTCCGTTGCCGGGACTTGAACCCGGGTCTCTCGGGTGAGAGCCGAGTATCCTAACCAACTAGACTACAACGGATTTGATACTTCAATGGTTCCATTTTTTTTATTTCACTTTTAGTTGGCTAAACATCCAGTTAATTTTATTAGAGTATATTCAGTTTCTAAAAGTACATACTTATGCTTTGGTTTGATTCCTATTTATGACTCTAATTGTTGGTTGACTGATGCTTAGTGTGAGTATGCTTAGTTTCTCATTTGTTTGTATTAAGCACAGAGTTCTTTTTACTACATTTCCCATACTAGTTTCTTGCTTGAAGTTGAAAGCCACTGTTCTCTATTCAGGACAATTGCTGTACTGAGTTTTATATTTGGCAATGATAAACAACGTATGAAGTACATCTCATTTCTTTTGTTGATTACGTTTTTCTTACCATTAGGAATAAAATTTGATTACAAATTTTATGGTTGCTGAGCCCAGAAACAGCTAAGCTCAAAAGTTGATCTGATAAAATATCATTTAATTTGGAGTAAATTATAAAATCAAATATCAATACTCAAGTAATTTCATATTGCGACAGTTGTTTAATTCTGATTTGAAACAGTTTATTCTCAAAGCGTACGTCCAAATAATAGTTTTGTATAAAATCCAGAAGTAAGCCTATTTTGGAGTAAGTTTTCTGTGAGGTCTATTATTTGAGTAAGTATTCTGCCGAGGTGTATATTTAAAATGGGTCTTTTAATTTGATAACCATCTTAAATTTGATCTACAAACGACGCTAAAGAACTGGTTTATACATTGTTCCAAATGTGACTAATCTTTGTATTCACCTTCTCATCTGGCATTCAACAATGTACTAGTCAACCAATTTAAGCAAACACTCTTTTATTCGTGTGTCTTAGACTCTTAGGCATGCATGCCAATATGGCGTATGAACATACATTAGTACAATGAACAAAACTGTGTGCATAAGCGTGATTATACATGCACACATCGTTGGTTTGTTATGTTATCACTACAAAAAAAAGCGGAAATAGCGACGGCTATAAACCGTCACTAGCCCTCGCCAGCCGTCGCCAGCCGACGCTAATTGCCGTCACAAAAAATGTGGACGTTAGGCAAATAGCGACGGCCATAGCGACGGCATTGGTCACCACTTTTGTGACGGTTGGCGACGGCAAAGTTGCCACGTGGACAAGCAGTTATAATTCGAAACAACGGCTATAAGCCGTCACAACCCGTCACCCTTTTGCCCTAAAAAGCCGTCGTAAGCCATCGCTATACCTTGCAAATAAGCCGTCGCCAGCCCTCGCCATTCGTGGCAAAACTGGGCAAAAGGCCCTCGCAAGCCGTCGCAAGCCGTCGCCCAACCTGACCAGAAGGCCGTCACTGGCCGTCGCCAGCCGTCGCCAAACTGTAACTTTTTTTTTATACTACAGCAGCTAACAAGCCATCAAAACCACACAACCCAAAATGCAGTTCATCTGCAACTCATATACACTCAATTTCACATTCCATCCACTCATATTCACAATCCATCACCTCATACCATCAATACGTCCAAAAAAACAAGAATAAAAACGATAAATTATCATAAAACCATCAACACGTCCACAAAATACCACAAACACCACAAAATACCATCATCGATCGTTTCCACAAAATACCACAAACATCTCAAGTCCATCACCAAAGTTTATATTTACAAAACAAGTCCAAGATAAAACAAATAAACAAGTACCTACCTACTCATCATCCTCGTCTTCATCATCCTCATCATCGCGATCACTCGGCGGCATCACGCCATGCTCCTGAAGATATGCAGCAATCCGCGCATCCAGCACGGACACGAGCGTGTTCTTCTGAAAATCTTCTAAGGCTGCAACCTGTTGTCGAAGCATGTTGATCTCCTCCTCATCCTGACGCCTCGTATAAGAGGCCTGAGTCCCCGCCGTCTATAATTATATTAAACTAGTTAGAAACCATTGTCAAATTTTTTTTATATACCATACATGCTTTATACAATTATTGTAATAGAGTTGTCAATATAAATGCACACCTCTATGTTCCCGAAGCCGTAGCGTCTACCCCTGATAGGAGGGTCGATGATTCTGTTCCAGATGCGATTGCACTCCTCCACGTCCGGCTCTTAGCCTAACTCCGTCGCTCGAGCATCTAATGCCGCCATGTATTTGTCCTGCGAAATACAACTTATTAGAAATATATTTTTGTTATACAAATTATTAGAAATATAAATTATTAGAAATGCTAACCATCGTTTCGCAGGACTTAGGGTCCGACCATGTATATGAGGTGTTACCCTCCTGATCTGTCCGCTCGACGGCATGAGTCTGGGTAAACACCTCAGCAAGTGTAGGCTCCCGCTGGAGAGTCGACATCTGAAATGCTAAAATATATATTTGGAATTAATCAATACGATTTAAAAAGTTTAGAACTATTTGTAAATGTGATTTATCTTTCGTACCAGCTCGCGACGATGCTGGGAGAAGGACTTAGACCCAGCCCGATGCAAAGCAGGATTTTTGAGCCTGTTTGCTCGATTTCGCTCTGAAAGCTCCTGTATATTTAATTATATGATTAATTGATGGATATACAAAATAAAATTTTAAAACAAGCTTAAGTAATTTACCCTAGCAGCTTCCGTGGCCCACAATTTCTGGAAATCGGCGTAGACCTCCTCGCTCATCCACTGAGGCCTCTTTGTTGCTTTCCTTGCCTTGTATAGATTGCCTGAATAATTTTTCCTCATCTTCTGGTTCCATGCGGTGAGGAAAACATCCATATCTTCATCCCGGACCCGTATAGAACACTATAAATTAACAAACAAAGAGTATTACATATTTTATATAATTTTAAAAATGAGAAATATATTTATACTTACAAGAACCTCCGCGAGGACGACATTCCTAATATGCATAGGAATATCATCCCAGTGAGGCCACGCCTCTGTCCACCTAGCGACATATGCTTGTCTAGACACACGTAAAACAAGCTCTCCTGGAATAATATCAAACCCCCTGCAGAAAATACGATATTAGCATTTAATAACTTTTGAATATTAAGCAGTTACGAAATTAAAAACTTACCCTGCGGACTTCGGCACGAGCTCTACGACCGGACGTGTATCCGGTGTTGTACCGCTCGCACCTGCCTCTGAACTGTGGGAAGGTCGGCGTCTAGGAGGCATATCTGTCACGAAATTAAAAACTCATATATCATTATGCACATACATTATCAAATAAACTCATACAACATATATTATCAAATGCAACTACAAGAATCATTTACATAAAAGAAGAAGAACCAGATAATAGATAACCGTGGCACATCATATAAGCTCACAACATAGCACATCATATAAGTTCACAACATAGCACATCATATAAGTTCACATCATAGCACATCATATAAGTTCACAACATAGCACATCATATAAGTTCACAACATAGCACATCATATAAGTTTACAACATAGCACATCATATAAGTTCACAACATAGCACATCATATACAAATAATATTATTCTTCTTCATTTTCTGATTCAGTCTCGGTCTCATACTCTATATCGTTGTCCTCTGTACTCTCAAAAGCTTCTATTAATTCATTTGATTCATCGTTTAAAGACTCTAAATGGACATCATTAGCAATTATTATTTCATCGCTTTGATTTGCATCCGTTTGATACGCTGCATCGTCTGGAATAGCAATTCCTTCAAATGTAAATCTTGCCTTTGTTTTAATTACAGCAGACCAATCTGCTTTATCTCTTTTTAAGGACGGATACGGAGCAAAGTAAACTTGTAATGCTTGCTTTGCCAATACAAAAGGATCATACTTAGAGTAATGCGATGTGTGCTTTATTTCTATAAGCTTGTAATCTTTATGCACGTTGATTCCAGTACCAGGAACATTGCTGAACCAGTTGCACTTGAATAGAACAACTTTTTCAACGGGTTGTACATAATATGTCAACTCTAAAATCTGTGTCAAGACGCCATAAAAGTCTTTTATATGCTCTTCGGGATCATCACTACCTTTGACAAATACACCACTGTTATATGTTAATCTGTCAGTACCATGATCTTTGGTGTTGAATTTAAATCCATTGACGAAGAATATTGGATAAGTCTTAACAATTCTTTTTGGTCCAAGCGCAAGATGTTGCAAACCCTCGTCATTGACGCAGTTTATTGGATCGAAAACGTACTTCGAGAACCATTTAGCAAAATCTTTACTGAGATCGCCATTTGGATTTTCTGATTCGTAAATACTGCAAATATAAATGATTCTATTACTAACTAACAATTGATGTACACATATAATTGTAATAAGTTAAAAATTTAGTACCTAACAAATGGTGCAACTTCAGCACAATTTAGAAGAACATATGTGTGTGCTACATGGTGATCTCTATCATCTAACCATATTTCTACACATTTTCCAGAAGATCGTCCATGTTGTCTAAAAACAGATAGCATTGTCGGACAAAAATTGGGTTCCACGGTTTCATCATTACGAGGACCACTTACAAATGATAGGTTCACATGATCACTGAAGTAATGAGAAAAAAAGAACGAAGCTTCTTCTTCAAGATAAGATTTGCAAATCGAACCTTCAACTTGTGCTTTTTGTCGTACTTTTTTCTTCAGATGATTCAAATACCTAAAATAAAATTAATTCAATTTATATGCACTAATGTCACTTTGAATTGTAAGCATGAATTTTACCTTTCAAAAGGATACATCCATCCATATTGCACTGGACCTCGAAGAATAGCTTCGGATGGAAGATGAATAGGTAAATGCTCCATTACATTAAAAAATCCCAGAGGGAATATTTTCTCTAATTTGCAAATCAATACCGGAATTTCGACTTCAAGTTTACGGAGACGATCAATTTTCAACGTTGCCGAACAAAGTTGTTTATAGAATAAGCTTAACTCTGTTAAAACACCCCACACTTTTACAGGCAATAATTCTTTGAACACCACTGGTAATAAATATTCCATCATGATATGACAATCATGACTTTTCATCCCACTCAGTTTGTTGTTTTTATAGTCAACACATCTACGAAGATTAGAAGAAATCCCATCCGGACATTTCAGTCCCTCAACCCATTTCAGTACAAGTTTTATTTGTTTGTTGTCTAGTTCATAGCACGCTTTGGGTTTTTTATTGTCGTTGGGCTTCATATGAAGTTCTGGACGTTTACAATATTCTTCTATGTCACGTCTCGAATGTATATCGTCCTTTGTTTTTCCTTTGACATTCAAAACAGTATTAAACACATTATCAAATACATTTTTTTCATTGTGCATAACGTCGATATTATGTCGAAGTTTGAGATCTTTCCAATAAGGTAGCTCCCAGAATATGCTTTGTTTACACCAATTATGAATGTCAGATTTGCCCGGAATTTCTGTTTGCTCTTCAGTCTCATGGATCTTCGGATAATCCTTTACAATATCGTATATTTCTTCACTTGTCCAAATTTTGGGTGCTTGCAAAGTCATTCCGCTGTTAACTTTAAAGTTTTTTTATCTCTTCTAAAAGTATGATTGATATGCAGAAAACAACGGTGACAATCAAACCACGAATGCTTCCTTCCATACCGTAAGAAAAATGCTTGTGATTCTTCCATGCATAAAGGACAAGATAGACGACCGGCGGTACTCCAACCTGAAAGCATCCCATATGCAGGAAAATCACTAATCGTCCATAACAAACAAGCGAACATACGAAAATTCTTTTTTTTTTGAAATGTCGTAGGTTTCAACTCCGTCATCCCATAGTTTTTTCAACTCTTCGATTAACGATTGTAGATAAACATCGATGCCTTGTTTCGGATCATTAGGACCAGGACCGACAACAGTGAGAAACATATATGGAGTTTTCATACACATCCACGGAGGTAAATTATAAGGAGTAACGATAATAGGCCAAGATGAATATTTACTACCAAACTGAGAAAATGGTGAAAACCCATCTGTACATAAACCAAGTCTGACGTTACGGCTCTCTGCGGCAAATGTTGGATACGTCCTATCAAAATGTTTCCATGCTTCTCCATCCGATGGATATGTCAACGTTCCATCTTCTTGTGTTCGCACACTATGCCATCGCATATGACATGCAGTGGCTGAGGATGCATATAACCGTTGTAGTCTAGGGATGATTGGTAAATAATGCATTCTTGTATACGAAACTTCCTTACCATTCTTTTTTCTAGGTTTATATCTTTCCCCGCCACATTTCTTACAGTTTCTAAGATTAATATCATCTTTCCAATACAACATGCAACCTGGTATCATAACATTTTGAACATCAATTACTACTAAGGAAGGGGCACTGATTTCATAGAATTTCAGTATCACACCGATATTGCATTAGGATCATAGGTCCTCCCACCACATGATTCAGGAATGCCTGTCTGATTCATCGGCTTCATCACTAGCGAGGGCGTAGGGAATTCAGAATTCTTTTGTAGTGGAGGCCAAAGATAAATGCAAGCATGAGCAACGCAAGACCATTACCGCCAAAAGATGTGCTCTGGGCGATGGACAAGCTTGGCTTTGATAACTACGTCCCGCTCCTCACCCGCTTCCTTCAAAAGTATTGTACCATGGAAGGGGATCCCCGTGGCTCCAAGTAACGGAGATAATCAGGTTATTTATATTTGAGAGTAGTGTATGCCTATGTGTGAACTGTAGTGGTATTTTGGGGACCTTTGTGCTATTGACTGTGGCCTCTTTGTTGACCATCTATATTATGCATAGATGCATAAAATTTATTGCAAGGGTTATGTTAATAAGCCATATAATGCATTGATTAGAGTACAAAACATGCTAACGTGCGATCGTTGGGTGCACGTCAAAAAGTTGTTCATTAGTAGTTTTTATTATTTGTATTTCCGTTTAGTTATCATAGATTATTTTGATTTTGTTATTCGTGAATCCATATTTTTGGATCGGTGATTTTGGTTCTTAATGGTTGTTAACGTGTCAGAGTCACCTGTGCGAGTCCCAGTGGGGGCCGCCGCCCCTATTGAATTTTGTCTTTTCCCCCTAATTTACTGTGATAGTGTTCAATTTTTTATGATTTCCGGTTATTACAGGAGGCCTTTACTGAACATGTTGTTTCAGCTGAATATGCTTTAAGAACTGTAGATTATTTATTCATTCTTTTAGAAACCACTATACTATCAATCATTGTCCAAAGGATCTCTAAATTCAAACGTCCAAACTTAATGGAACGCTAATCTCATTTTGAATTAGTACAAACATGTTCCATTGTGTAAACTCTTCATCTAAACAACCTTGCAAATGCGACTTCTTTATCTCATATTATACATGCTTGCACGGTAAAATTTAACACAAATGTACAAGTTAAAATAAGAACAAATTACATCATCATGTAAGTACCAACTTTCCACGTGCGAAACACATGCCTCTTACTAGTGTAATTATACACGCTTCTAACATGTTAAAGTCAATAGAGAAAATAATTTCATTATTTTCAATTCTCAAATGAAGAACAATCAATTCTCAAATGGAGAACAATTAGAAGCTTCCAATCATAACCAAACAAAGAGGTCTCAGATTTGGAAATTAAAATGTTCTCAAATATATTTTCTAGTTTCCCACAATCCTACCAAACAAATATGTAGTAAATTTATTTTGAAATAGAAAACTTCAAAATTTATTGATTTTGCAGTATGAAACTATTGATTTCATATTTGGATTGATCACCAATTATTTTTATGATTCACTTCACTAGCATAAACCAAATGTCTGTCCAAAATATGACTAAGTAAATAAACTTGGTATTTTCTTCATGTTCCTAGCAAAATCATAACTCATGGTTTGTTTTTGATTATTTTTTAGGAATTCCTTCAAGTAAAGAATACGCAAAAAAATACGTTGAGTTAATTCATACCACGTGTAATATTTTATTATGTTTAGATTGAATATTAATATGTGGTTTCTGTGGTCAAAATTGGTTTAATTTTTTTGTGAAAATATAGTCTTTCCCGTTCATCAATTTTAACCTTCCCCAACCCCTTCCGGATACCCTTTCCAGTTCAAAATCAAATGCACCATTTGTTTCTCATTTGTTTGTATTAAGCACAGAGTTCTTTTTACTACATTTCCTATGCTAGTTTCTTGCTTGAAAGCCACTGTTCTCCAATCCAGTACAATTCAATTGTTGTACCGAGTTCTATACTTGGCAACGATAAACAACGTATGAATTGTGCATCTCGTTTCTTTTGTTGAATACATTTTTCATACCATTAGGAATAAAATTTGATTACAAACTTTATGGTTGCTGAGTCCAAAACAACTAAGCTAAAAATTTGATCTGATAAAATACCATTTAATTTAGAGTAAATTATAAAATCAAACATCAGCACACGCAACTAATTTCATGTTGCGACAGTTGTTAAATTCTGATTTAACACACGCTTATTCTCAAAGTGTATGTTTAAATTCTAATTTTGTATAAAAACCAGAAGCAAGCCTATTTTTGGAGTAGGTTTTCTGTGAGGTCTGCTATTTGAATAAGTATATGCTGAGATCTATATTTACAATGAATCTTTTAGTTTGATAACTATGTTAAATTTAATGTACAGTAGACGACGCTAAAGAACTGGTTTATACATTGTTCCAAATTTGACTAATCTTTGTATTCACCGTTCTCAGCTGGCATTCAACAATATATTGGTCAACCAATTTAAGTAAACGCTTTTTTCTCTTCATGTGTCTTAGGCATGCATGAAAATATGGCGAATGACCATACATTATTAGTACAATGAACCAAAACTGCATGTGCATAAACATGATTATACGTGCATATATCATTGGTTAGTATGCTTCAATTATGCATCTGCTTCTCCATACGAGAATTGAATGCTTGGGTAGTATGCTTTAAGTGAACAGACTCATTTTGTGGCTTTGGATTGATGGTAGAACCTGGGATCACAACATTTCGAACGTTGATTACCACTAATGAAAGGGAGCTGATTTCACAGAATTTAAATGACGAGCGTGGCCAATGACAGATGCAAGCATGTGCAGCACAAAGTAGCAAAGATGATCACGTTATTTATATTTGAGAGTATAAGTGTATGCCTATGTATTAACTGTAGTGGTATTTTGAGGACCTTTGTGTTATTTAATGAAATTGGCTATTGACGGTGGCCTTCTTGTTGCATCAAAATTTGAATTTGTTTACGATGGTCTCTTTGTCGCATCAAAATTTGGAATTTTTTTACTGCAACCTTCTTCTATATTATGCATAGATGCATAAAATCCTTTGCAAGGGTTATGTTAATAAAGGGTGTTGTTAATGACACTCGTTTTTGGTTAAGGGGCGTCACGGCCAAAAATGAAATTTCGGTATTGTCCCACCGTTTTTCAATTTTTAACGTTTTCGGTGGTCCTTTTCCGACTTTCAGACTTAAACTTGACTAAACCCCGACCGAATTCTGCTGAAAGTTTCGGTACCACCTTGCCGAAATTCAAACGTGACGCCCCTTAACCAAAAATGGCAAAAGTGGAGTGTGATTAACAATCCCCTTAATAAATCATACAATGCATTGATTAAAGTACAAAAAATACCAACTTGCATTCGTTGAGTACACATCAAGAAGTTGTTACATGAGCAGTTTTTTTATTTGTGTTCCCGTTTAATTATTATAGATTATTTGTGTTATTAGTGAATTTAATTATTATAGATTATTTGTGTTATTAGTGAATTTGTGAATGGTTGTTAACATGTGTCACAATGTACAAATTAACATACCGTACTTGGAAAATAACTTAGAAGAAGTTGAAAATGATAGTAATAAGTGCAAGCCCATGCTATTGATAAACATTTAAAGCTATGTACTATCCTCCTTAGTATTTATTCAGAAATGTTATATTAGATTAAAAATAAACATTACTTTGTAATTACCCAAAAACTAAGAATTCATTTGGTCTCAATTTTTATTTTGTGCTTTGTATTTTCAATGTGCAGTATAAAATAATAATAAAAGAGCAGAGAAGAAATATGAAATTCTTGGTGATTACAATGACGGACGGACGATCGAAGGAGTAAACTAAACACATGATACATAGACCATGCCACATAAGGTACATCGAAAACACCACAGTCAATAAAACATAGTACACTACAAATCCCATAGCAACATAACTTGAAGCAAAAAACCCAGAATGCACCATAGAAAACCAGAAAGCCCAGACACAAAGCCCACAACTAATCAACACAGTAGTACCTCCAATCTCTGCTACAACAAGCTCATGAGAATCAGACTCAAAGCAACAAACAACCGTCTCCAGTTTAAAACATGACGCCATTAATACTAGAGAACACCAAGCTCTCAAGCGAAACATCAAAGCAAGAAAGAATAATACTAATATTATAAAGTCTTCGACATAGCTAGAAAATGAAAACCAGAAAGGAAGAAAACAAAGGAGGTTTACTTTTTCGAAATTCCTCCCTTTAAGATCCCACCAGGAGAGTTACCTTCCTCTTTAACCTTCTTCGATTTCGATCTATTGTGAATATGGGACATTAACTTCATCCAGTCCGGATTTATTTCCACTAGTGGTTCTCCATTCATTACTGTGCTTCCCTTTCTAAACTTAGATTTCTTTAGTTTTGATCTCCTACTATTGAAACCACACACAGAACTATCAGAATCATCTATTGAGAAATCTTCACTTCTTGTATCTTCATTAAACTTTCTCCATCTATCATCTCGTCAACTTCATGTTAATATAAGGCTTTCCAATAGCAAAACCTTCCCTAAACTGCTTCTTGTCTTCCCATAATTTGTCAGTAGAAACTAAAGGCTTATATATCTCTTTGGAATTTCCTTGGCAATTATCAGAGATCAGATCAGAATATTTGTTATAATTTTCAGCACTATATTCACAGCTTCTTCTATATTCTCTTGCATGCAAATATTACTATCATAAAGCACTTTAAAAGAGTTTTCTGTGTTTACCTTTTCAGCAAGAGATAAGGAATGGTTAACATTATGCATACTTTGTTTTCAGCCAGAGATAAGAAATGTGAGGGCAAAAGTAAAATGAATAAGTTGTGCAGACTTTGTTTTCCAAAAATTGATAGACGATTATGTTCATTTGTGTGCAAATCATCTTATTTGCAACAGCAATTATTCATACAAATAAGAGTCTGTTACATCTTAGCTTATATAACTAATAACATGTTCTATATTGTTGAGACAAGTCCTACATTGGGGAATTTCTAAAATAAATCATGTATAACTATTAAGAGTTCACCCTTCACATTGCCAATTGGTTTTGTGATAATTTGGGTTCTCTAACATGGTATCAGAGCAGGTTTAATTCGTGTGCACATAACTGCCACACTTATCCACGTCACCCAACAAGATCTACATTTTAGGCTCAGGATATGCCACACGTGCAGGGGCGTGTTGAGACAAGTCTCACATTGGGGAATTTCTAAAATAAATCATGCATAATTGTTATGAACTCTTCACATTGCCAATTGGTTTTGTGAAACAATGAAACATGAAGAAAATTGAGATTACTTGCTTGCATTACTTGATTCAGTACATGGGTATTTATAACAATAGTATACACGGCTGAAAATATCATTTGAATACATAGAATAAATAAATCCTATATGAATTCGTTGAGAATAGCTCTGGCTGAAGAGTAGCTATGCATTCCTTGAGAATAGCTCACGTCTATGTATTCTTGGAGGGAGAATAGCTCAAGTAATTGAATCTAACAGTAGGAATATATCACGTCTATGTATTTTAACACTCCCGTCAAGTTGGAGCCGAGAGAGAAATGTCGAGCACGCCCAACTTGTGATGTAGTCTCTTAAAACTATCAACACCTAGTGTGGCTTTGTGAAGATATCTGATAGTTGGTCACGGGAACTGATATAGGATGGAGCAATGAGACCGAAGAGAATCTTTTCTCTAACAAAATGACAGTCTATTTCTATGCGTTTAGTCCGTTCATGGAAGACGAGATTTGCAGCAATATGGATTGCAACTTGACTATCGCAATGTATTGTCACGGGAGCAGATGGTGGAAAATCAAGTTCTAATAAAATCGGACATAACCACTGTACTTCAAAGGTTATAGCGGCAAGGGAACGATATTCAGCTTCAGCCGATGACTGAGAAACAGTTGGTTGTTTCTTTGATTTCCAAGAGATTGGATTAGAGTCGAGCATTATAAAATAACCGATAGTAGAACAACGAGTGACATGACATCCTGCCCAGTCGGAATCAGCAATGCCAACGAGAGAAAGAGAACTTGTCGCTGAAAAAAATAGAACATTACCAATAGTTCCTTTCAAATATCGAAGAATTCTATTTGCAACATCAAGATGAATGGAACGAGGACTTTGTATAAATTGACTAAGTTTGTTAATAGCATATTGAATATCAGGACGAGTGACCGTAAAATATATGAGATGACCAATGTGTTGTCGATAGAGAGATGGGTCAGGCAAGGGATCGCCGTCATTTGGAAGTAGTCAAAGATGTTGTTTCATAGGGAATGGAGATGTACGACGATCAAGCATTCCAGAGTCTTTTAATACGTCAAGAGTATATTTACGCTGATATAAAAATAACCCCTTCTTGGAACGAGATACTTATATACCAAGAAAATAGCTTAGATGACCAAGATCCTTGATGATGAACGATTTGGTGAGAAATTCTTTTATTTTGGAAATAAAAGATTCATAAGTTCCTGTAATGATAATATCATCCACATAAACAAGAACAAATACTGATATACGATCACGATTATACTAAAAAGACTGTAATCAAAGACATATTGATGAAAATCACGTCCAATCAAAATGGAAGAAAATTTGAAGAACCATTGACGTGAGGCTTGCTTAAGTCCATAAATAGATTTATGGAGTTTACAAACTTGATTATTATGAAGATGTGAAAAACTAGGAGGAAGTCTCATAAAAACTTCTCCATTTAGATCACCTTGTAAAAATGCATTATTGACATCTAATTGATGAAGAGTCCAATTTTTAATGGTAGCAATAGAAAGAAGTAAGCGAACAGTGACTAATTTTGCTACCAGAGCAAATGTATCATGATAGTCAATTCCTTCGACTTGAGTGTAGCCTTTTGCCAGTAAACGAGTTTTATATCGTTCAATAGAGCCATCAGAACGATATTTAATTTTATAAACCCATTTACAACCAATTGGTGTTTTATCGGGTGGTAATGAGCAAATTGACCATGTTTTGTTTCCTTCGAGGGCACGAAGCTCAACAGCCATTGCATCGCGCCAAACAGAAGATTTAACAGCATGAGAATAGGTTTGAGGTTCATTATGATCAATAATTTTAGACAAAAAAAAACATGATGAGAAAAACTGAACTTTTCTAAAGAAAAATATTTGGATAATGGAAAAGATGTAGATGAAGAAGAAATATTGCATGCATAATCACTAAGATGTGATGGTGGTCGTCGAATTTGCTGAGGACGAATTGGATCAGTGGTATCCGCGGGAATCACACTGGGAGTATTATTTTTACTCGGATTTTCAACCTGAATAAGTGAAGGAATATCATTAGGCACTGATGAATTATTTTGAAAAAATATCTGATCAGTGGGTAAATCATCATCTAGAGGCGTGATTGAAATATCATTAGGATGATGGTCTGAAATGTTTTTGTATGGAAAGACTGACTCATGGAAAATAAAATCACGTGAGACTGTTATGCAATGAGACGAAGGATCATAAATTCGATATCCTTTTTGGCCATATGGATA
Source organism: Allium sativum (assembly GCA_030737875.1). Lineage (NCBI taxonomy): Eukaryota > Viridiplantae > Streptophyta > Magnoliopsida > Asparagales > Amaryllidaceae > Allium > Allium sativum. The sequence goes on along the minus strand of CM060926.1, from coordinate 675,940,378 downwards.
GCCAACGAAAATGTATGGTTTATGTAACACTCCACGTCCGTTAATGTCACTCACAAAGGGAATGCATCAAGTTTCGTGGAGCGTTATAAGTAACCAGAACAGAATATTACAAGACAGATAAAATAGTACTTGAAAAATTTATAACTTTATCGCAGCAGTAACAGAAATAAGTTTGGTTACATCTTTAAAACAACAAAACCAAGTACATAATATCAGTCTTGTACAAAAGCCTTCAGAGTACATAATTTTAAAGCCATAATCCCCAACAGAAAATGCCATAAATTAGCAGAATCAAAGCCAAGCTATACATCTTTCAGACTCAAGCTGGAAGAAAGAGATATCTGAACTAAGCTTGAGTATTTCCTCCCTGAGAACCTGGGGGGGACAGAAGAAAAGAGGCGAAACAAACTAGGTCAGACATAAGTCTGGTGAGTCAAGTGACTTTCAACATATAAACAAATAATAGTACCATGACAGGAAAATAAAACTGGATGAGAGATAACAGAAACAAGAATAACAGGTATAAACAGGGTAAACGGAACATAACAGAATAATCTAGACCAAGCTATGCTTCTTACTTACTTTTCACTTCTCTGCACTAATACTAGTATAACAAAATTAGGTGTTGTCCTAATGTCTAAACAGAAACAGAAACAGAACAATCTCTTCAAAAACATGATGCTAGTAATGGGCCTTTACCACCCTAACAGAGACAGACGGTACAGAAACAGAATGCTAGTAATGGGCCTTTACCACCCGAACAGAGATAGATGGTACAGAAACAGAACGCTAGTGATGGGCCTTTACCACCCTAACAGAGACAGACAGTACAGAAACAGAATGCTAGTATTAGGTGTACACTAGTGACGGGCCTTTACCACCCCAACAGACGGTACCACACAGAAACAGACAGGTTTTACCACCCAACAGGAAAAGACGGTACCCCACAGAAACAGACAACTAGTTGTACCCTAAATTCTACCTCAAGCGATCGACTCCCTAATACATAAATACCCTGTGTCGGCCCCACAAAAGGGTGTACCACTCCCTAAAGTGGCAACCTACAGAAAGACACAAACCTATTTTCAGATGTCATGACGTCTTAACTTCCCCAGAGCAGACCGGATCCATGCACGCACATGACCCGGTTGGAACACGCCATCAACACCCCTCGCCATTATCAGAATGAACCTCTTATAATTAGTTCAGTAAGCGTGCCCTGACCCCTACCTAGTGTTGGGTCACCGTTTTGATACTAGGAAGGGTTATTGACTAATATGGGACCCACACAACAGATGACACAAGTAAATACCCCTCCTAACCTTGTGTCTCCATACTAACAAATTTCAGTTGTACAGATTTCAGATTAACTAGTTTACAAATCATACATATAGATTAATCGGTTTACAGATTAACAGATCAGATTTACGGATTAACAGACTTTCAGATTAACAGATCAGATGTACGGATTAACAGACTTACATATTAACATGTTTCACTTAACCTTACATTAAGCATACAGATTTACGAAATGGGTTTATCAGATTCATTCGCCTAGTTGATTTAACCCCATCCACTTATCAAATCAATATGTATTATTGGTTATGTTTGCCTTAACCCTATCCACTTATTCATGTAATATTGGTTAAGTTGTCATCTTACTCAGGTTAACTTAACCCCACCCCCTAACATGTTTTAGGTATCATATTCATCTTTGATCAGCATTAATTAGTTATTAATGCACAGACCTCTCACATTAAGTCGATAGCTTGTGGCCGCTGGATATGTCGGGTGGTTCCGGGCAGACTTCTGCCACAAGCCAGATTTAAACTTGTGTCTAAGCATCTTTTAGTTATGCCTACGACGTCTCGCATTAGTCTGACCGTTTGCGGTTGCTAGTTAGGCCGGTTGGTTCTAGGCAGGCTTTTACCGCAAATGGAGTCTAACCTCGTGTCTCAGCATACTTATCTTAGCCAATTTTATTCATTTACATCGTAGGCTTTCCAATTACAGTATTAAGTTTCAACAGATTAAAAAGGCTTCAAAGACTCTTTACCGTTCCATTAACATATTTCGCTTAATCGTAAATTAAGCCTACAAATTTACATACCCTAAATTATGGTCATAAGTCTCAATATAACTTTGCCCCAAGTTTTAGTCAAATTACACAGTATGGCTATGCTCCAAAATCTCAGTCATAATTCATAATACAAGTTATGCCAAATTATCGACTTTGATTACAGTGTTCCAATTACCCAAAATCACAATTTAGGCGTGTTCATATTTAACAGTTATCCCTATTTCAATATAGGTTTTCATGCCTAAGTCATATATCACTATACACAATAATCCCCTTCTTCCAAGTCATAAACCATCATATATAATATGCCCCAAATTTAGGTCTTAAATTACCACATGCGTTATGCCCCCAAATCAATTACATGTTTACAATTCAATTTATGCCCCATTTGCATATCATTCAATATTTTCTCAAACTTTTCCCACGTCATTCGTAAGTATAATTCAACGTAAAATATAATTAGGCTCGAAGTTAGCCTAATATCATTAAAAAATGGAAAAGAAGAGAAGGGAAGAGAGTCATCAAAACTGGCATAAAATAGACATATGAAGTATGAGCGGGCATAAAACAATAACTAGATCCAATCGATATAGAAGGACAGATATAAACAGAAATAGTCATAATCTCAGATTCAGATTTATTAACAATGTCAGGATCACAATTAAATTTCATTTCTGAAAGTAACATGAACTCACCTCGGTTGGATCTAAATAGGTGTTGCAGTTGTAGATCTGTTCTCTTTTAATTCTGAGATGACTTGAAGAAGAAGGACTTATTTTTAATTTAGATATGAACATCAAGAGGACGCCATGGATTTATGTAATGAGATTAGGGTTTAGGTCTAGGTATGATTATATAGGGGTATTAGATGAATAAAGGCCTTTAGATCTGACTAGGATTCATCTAAAACATTCAGATTAAAAAAACACATCACTCAGCCAACCAGAAGAGGCCAATTCAGCCCTAAAACTCAAAAAACGTCATTAACCAATAAAAATGCGCCATGTGTGCAACATGATGCGCAGCAGCAGGGGTGTTGACACCCACACGTCATATATATATATATATATATATATATATATATATATATATATATATATATATATATTTCTTTTTAACCATCTTTTCAATTAATCCTCCAATTGGCCCTTTTCACACTAGACCGCTTTTTAATTGAGCTATGTTCACACTAGACCACTTTTTAGCATTCCCCTAAAACAAAAATATGGCACTAGTGAGAATTGAAATCAGAACCTCTTGCCTACAAGTCACATGTACTAACCAAATGAGCTACTAAGTCTTTTGCTAACTAGACTTAGGACAATGCTACACATTATTCTCTCATTCCTCTTTTTCATGTTTTGCTGCAATATTTAATTTAAAGATATCTTCTTTATTTTAAATCAGTTTTCTACAAACTATAGGTCTAAATAGACTAGAAAATCGCCACGAATGCAATGACGCTAATTTCATGAGCAAATTCTGGAGGCTCTTCAAATTCTCCTTTTTATTTATTTTTTAAATGTTCGCATGCATTTCTTCGCATTTCATGTAATTTCTTTTATTTTTCTTTTTCTTCATTTCACTGCATTAACTTATTACATGCAATTTTATTGTCATTATTTAGTTTGTCTCTCAAATATATCTATGCATACAATATATATACATATTTCCATATTTTTAATTTCATTAAAAATGCGGGGTGTTACAGTTTACCTCGTGCATCAAATTTATTTTTAATACGCATATTTTTGGCAAAACAAAGACAACCAAACACGCATAAGGAGGAATAAGACAGAGCTTTTCCAAATAAAATTTCATGAGGAGATCTGAAATTAAGAGTACGTGTAGGTAATTTATTAATGAGAAATGCAGCGGTGAGAGCACATTCACCCTTAAAAGAAAGGGGGAGATTAGCTTGGAATCATAGTGAGCGAGCAACATCAAGCAAGTGTTGATGTTTACGTTCCACAATCCCATTTTGTTGAGGAGTGGCTACACAACTTCGTTGATGAATTATACCATGAGAATGAAACCAATTTTGAAACTCTAATGAAAGAAACTCAGTTCCATTGTCTGATCGAAGAGTTTGAAGTTGTAGAATAAAAATACCACCATCTTCAGACTGTATAGTGGAGATTGACAGTCCTAATTGTCTACTAACTTGATTAAAAAAATGTTTTATCATATGAAAAGTTTGAGATTTGAATTTCATTAAATAGACCCAAGTGCATCTTGAATAATCATCAACAATTGTGAGAGAAAAACGTGAATCATTTTTCGATGGAACATTAAATGGTCCCCAAACATCAACATGTAATAATTCAAAACATACAGAAGAGCAAGATACACTTTGTGGAAACAAACCACGGGATTGCTTAGCTTATGGGCAAACATCACAAATAAATTTATTATTCGCAGATATATCCAGAAAATTATTAACAAGAAATTTAAAACAAGAATTACTAGGGTGACCAAAGCGAGAGTGCCAAAGATCAGAATTATCTGAATGCTGAAACAAAAAAAAACTGAATTCAAATGGGGAACATCCTCCAAGTAGTAAAGTCCACAATGAAATCTACCCCGACAATCGTCCTGTTCGTCAACAGGTCAAGAAAACGACATTGAGATTTAGATAAAAATACTTCACAATTAACTTGTTTTGTTAATTGTGAGAGAATGATGGGATAAAAAATACATCTTTGAGAATAAGAGATTTTGAATGTTTAAAAATCCTAATGTGAGTCACTGATGCAAAAGTGCCATCAGGCAATTGAACAGACTTATGTTTTTGCAATGGAACATATGAAGGAAAATTCGATAGTGATGTGCATATATGATTTGATAGCATGAGAGGCTGATCCATGTTCAGTTGTGCATTTTCTTGTTTTCTTGGGAAGCCATGGAGTTGATAGCATTTCTCCTGAATATGCCCATGTCTGTTGCAGTGGTCACAGAATAGATGCTGCCTCTTTGACAACCCACGGTATGGTGGATTTGAAGCTTGGTTGGCAGCAGACTCAACAACATAAGGATCAGTTCTGATAGAAATGGCAGCAAAATGGTTTGCATTAGCCATGATAAGAGACTGAGGAAGACAAGAGCGTAGTTTATTTAATAGTGCTTTGATACCATGCGAAACAGTGAAACAGGAAGAAAATTGAGATTACTTGCTTGCATTATTTGATTCAGTACATGGGTATTTATAACAATAGTATACACGGCTGAACGTATCATTTGAATATAAAAAATAAATAAATCCTATATGAATTCCTTGAGAATAGCTCTGGCATAGAGTAGCTATGCGTGGAGGGAAAATTGCTCACGTCCATGTATTCCTATAGTAAGAATAACTCACGTAATTGAATCTAACAGTAGGAATATCTCACGTCTATGTATTTAAACATATATCAATCTCGGACTATTTTTTGAATCTAACAACAAACTGAATTCATCATTTTGCCGGTCCAGTATATAACTGTAGAGTAACGCATGCTGTAATGATATATCAGTGGATATTTAATGTGTGACCAGTAAGATGAAGCTAGATATCAGATCTAGTTGTTAAAATGTTATCATATGAAATTATGTGAAAATTCAAACTAGTTAAAGTGCAAAAATTAACCAGGTTTAGACAATATGTTATCTTTTACAATGCTGATAGTTTAGCATGATGAACAAATCCAATTGAACAAATATATTATCATTTGAGTAGCAGCACTGTAACGAACTGCGTTTTCTGGAGTTTAAACCGATAATTAAACCAATTAAAATCATTCAATATAGCTTATTATTATTCTATTGTGTTAAATATAAAATCAACAAAGAATTACGGACAAATCACAGATACAAAAAAGCAAAAATATCTCGCAGTCGAATAAAAAATATATAATAGTAGTTCATAAAGCTACTAAATAAAAAAATTCATGCATAATATAAGAGTTTACATAATCAAATAAAATGAAAAATTAAATACAATGAATTTCTAATACAAAAATAATACTGATATAAATATATAAAAGTGTTGTTTTCAATAATTCTCTAGCTCCGAAAGGTGAAATTTCAATATTGAAATACTCGGTATGATCAGGGCATAAAGTAAAACAAAACACTCGAGTAAGGACTAACATTCTTATGAAAGTAAATCCACTCAAATGAACAAATGAAATGCACTAGTAACTTAAAGGATGTTTGAGATTCTCATTCTCTAAGGATCCGTTAGAGTATATATATTATATAATAACATATGCTACTATAGTAGTGTCTGGTAAATATATTATTGAAAATAACGTAAGCGAGATTACATTTTTACCCTTAAGTCGTTTATAAACATTGTCATAAACATTGCATATAAACCACCAATTAAATGGTCGACGGATAGAGATGTGCCTCTATATGACAATGTCAAATCAAAATCGTAGAAGGTCAATCTGGATAATATGATAAGGCACACCAGGGTAAGATTTACCAGTTGCTAACGCATAGCCGCAACTACCATCCATCACGAACAACGCTCCTATAATCAAAGGACGTCTAGTCAAATCACAAAGTAATAGATATGGTATTAAAGAAGTGCATCAATAAGAGGTGCTACCTCAATTAATCATGGTATAACTCCTGTTTTAGTCATTTCAATTATGACACGAAGGTCAAGATTATCCATCATTGTTTTCTAACTTAATTCCAATATCAATCGCTAAATCAACTTACTTCATTTTGGATTCTCCACCACGTGCACAGTTGTTAAAGTGGTTCCCAATATTGGCGGATAGTATGATAATATCTGACATATGTCCTTTTAACATCCAAACGCTTATTTTACACCGTGGCCATTTGCATTTAAAATCATATTCAAAATATCATAAATCAAGTAATAAAAATATTGATTCATGCTTCTACATGTCGACTAGGGTTCTCTTCTTATTCTATCTCCTTCTTCGAATCGTATTTGTTATCTCCTCTTCTTTGATCCTTATCTTAACCTCTTCTTAACATATCTATCTCCTACCTTTTTCCCAACCGACCCTAGCTATCACTGTAATGGTTTAGAAATCTCTACTGCTAGATCCAGATCTTGATTTCAGATCGGTAGCTATCTCTCAATAATACCATAAGTTCTCTGCTTCATTTCCCTTTTCTCCACCAGTTTGGTACCCTACTCGTTGAGTTCCCCTTGAACTAACCTCCCTGTTGTTCGCAACCCATGTAATCTCACTCACCACTTCACCAGCAAAGGTTCCCCTCTGACTTACTTGTTTTGTTTGCTCAGACTTCAGTGTTGGGTTATCCTTCTTTTCTCTGCTGTATGATGAGCTGGTCGTCGCCTTTTCTCTCCTTGGCTTCATTGTTGGGTTGTACTTTCTCTGCAGTCTAACGTATTGGTCGTCGATTGATCTCTCCATGGTTTTTCTTTGGGTTTTGATTTTTGAAGACGTCGTTTGTTTGTTGATCTTGGTCCATTTGAGGGTGTATCATCTTGGTGTGGGTGTGTGTTGTTCTTGTGTGGTTTTACAACATGAACGTGAGGTTGTATTGTGCTTCTTTGGTGTTGACAATACTTTGGGTTGTTGTGTATTTTTTGATATAATCTGGCAAATAGATAACTGAAGTGTCTGGTATATTAATGGAGGTGTAACTGGTGTATGCTGGTTAGTGGCCATAGAGATAGATGTGTCTTCTCTGTTAGTAAGTGTTCATGTAAAATTCTCCCTAAATGGAATTGTGTTAGTTCTCTAGGACTGCTTGCAACATGTATTAGTTATCTAGTGTAATACTACATTATGTTGCATGGTGTAATGTTTATTTTCAGCCTTCTAGCTATTTCTAGCTGTAATTGATCTCACCCTGCGTGGTGATAAGTACCAGTTTAGTTTTTAGTTAGAGCTTGAAATGTCTGTAGCAGATTGGCAATCTGCCTATCCCCTGTCTTATTTTGTACTCACTATTTGTTTTAATGGGATAAGTGTTGTAGATCACTTTAAAAGTTGGTTGGCCTTGCCAAAAAAAAACAATATTGATTTATACTTAAATAATTAAGTTTAAATATTTCAATGCCATAAATCATATTAACCGGCCTTTTGGTCCAGTTCCCAAAAGGAGTACAGGCCTACTCGACTCAGCCCATCATATGGTTTAACAGCCCAAAGTGTTGCCAAGATACTCAGAATTCGAGCTAAAGACAATGTCGTACAAGTGTGGTCGTCGCAACTTGTCGAACTTTTAAGATATCCCGAAGACTATGTAATTTTGAATCCCCTGACTCCCCAATATTTCGTATTCCTCATCCCAAAAGATTGTGTATCCTGTCCTCTTCGATTTCGTATCCACCAGTCCACATCCAGGATCCATATCACCCACCTCAGTGCACTTTTTGTATCCCATCGACTGACACCCCCTCTCTTCGTATCCCGCACTTCGAAAGGGGATTTTGTATCCCATCTCCCCTTCATTCCATTTCATATCCAACCTCGGGACACGAAATTGGCAAAGAACCGGGGGGATACGAAATCCCAAGGGATACGACGAGGTAGGGAAAGCCAGGAGCAGATATGAAATATTGCAACCATGAGAGGATACAAAATGTTACAATGCAATGCAAATACAAAATGGCTGAGGCAAGGCAGATACGAAATGAACTAGGTATAGGGATACGAGGTGGGGGGTTTCCGGAGTTCCAAAGAAGTGGGGTGTAACAACCCACTTTTTCGTACAATTTAAGCCAACATTTAACAACCCAATTCAACTCAAATTACATATAAAAGCAGATAGTTAGGAGAAAGAAATTAGAGTGTGAGAGAAGAAAGAAGGAAGTATTGGAAAGAAAAATAAAAAGATCAGAGTCTCATAGCGAAATGAACAAAATATAATATCAAATGCTTTATATATAAAAAATGTATATTACAATATCAGAGTATACATACATTTCAATACAACACACAACGGAATAATATATATCAGTAAATATGGCTATACATCTCGACTCTAACTCCTCTTCCGAAATTCCAAGAGAAACCTAACCTGGAAATATAATCGATCTGACCCGAGCACATTTGAAGCAAAACAAAATTCACCCGGATCAGTCTGGAATACTTTCAGTAGTAAATTCACATGGCAAACAATTTGCTTAACTTTAGAAATCATTTTGAAAGAAAAGGATAAAAGTAAGACCAGCCCACACATTAACACGGATGGTTTTATAACCCAAATTTTTTTTGATATATCAAAATCCAGCGATATTATAATATTGTCTATCAATTTACAAATAAATAACCATATAGCAGAACACTTGCATCTCAAGCCCTACATATTCATTATAAAATAAAAAACCCGCAAGGCGCTTATTGGAGAATGTATTCCAACTATGACAAGGTATGAGACCACCTCCCGATGAGTGTACTCTTGAGGGAATACACTGGGGTTCAACAAGAACATCTTGCAACCCGGCCACATATGACCGACCACTGATTCAACTTGAGTGTATCAAATATATTGTCAGCCTACGGCTTTATGGATCCACCGTACTTCCACGGAGATACATAAATGATAGGAAAAAAAATGAATTTTCTCTAGATTGGTGACAATATACCCTGCTTGGGAATAACCCACCTTGCCATGTTGCCTGCCCAATTTCTGTTATTTCCCAGTTAACGAGGCTTGAGGTCACGTTTTATCTTTAAGAGAACATCTCATATCTTTAAATGCCACATCGTCTGATCCGTCAAATCACTAATTGACGTCCACAAATATACTCTGTGTGTTAAGCAAGAGAATTTCTCCACCACCAAATTTGGTATAATTGTAAAAATCAACATATGTAATTCTTAAGTAAATACTTTTTCAGACATTGGTGCATACAAGTCATCTAGGAACATGATGAACCGAAGATACCCTCCTACCGCATCCTAGGAATCACCCTATAGATCAGTAGCGAGTACTCCTTGCAATCCGCAAATTCCAACCACGATAAAACCACAGTCTATCTCTAGTTGCAAGTCAGAGATTATAAGTAGTTCTTCTGTTTATGTAGATCTGCGGCCTTTAGTGCTGTAACGACACGGATTTTGCCAGAACCTAATCGATCGCTAAATCGACCAAGACCATTCGAATCCCGTATACGCTAACTCTGGGCATACAACACATCAGAACAAATAACAGAAGACTTTTATAAACATCATAATAATGTTACATCAGAGTACAAAATATTAGAGTATATCGAAATATAATCAATACAGCGGAAGATGATTTTACAATAAATGTAATACAATGCACAGCGGAAATAAATAAATAACACAGCGGAAGACTAACGATGCTCTGGACACAGCTTAAAGCTTCAATCCAGAATCCTGCTCATATATCTTCAAAATAAACTACTCGACAGTCCGTGTGGAAAATAGGGGCACCCGAGTTTGCAAGGGAAAAGCAAACTACATGTCAGTCATGGGTCTAGTGTGAGAAACTGTAAACAGTTATAATTAACTTATTTAATAATATGGCATATCACGGGACCACGCCGCTAACACGGAACGGGTTTACCCCCATGAATGCCAGTGTATAAACAACAATCAATATAGATATATGGATCTACTATGCATCAATCAACATGCAATATCCCAATCTACCCATTTAGATTAATCACCACACTTAGTTTTTCCAAATCCAATTCAATTTACAGAAATTATTCCTTTGGATTTTATTCCCGATTTCTTATTTCAAATCATTTGAAATACATATCTAACTTTCTATATCAAAGTAGATTTCACTTTGGGATCTCAAATCAAATCGTTTGGAAATATGAATTCCAAAACATAACAATGCATACAAACAAGTATGCAACCAAATATCGTGCTCCCCATCGACAAGGCAAAGGGTACGCACCTCGCAACTCGATATTTAAATGTGCACCTACCCCACATAGGAGCAGGCTACACCGACGATGCACCTACCCCACATAGGAGTAGGCTACACCGGCCTCTCACCCATACTTTTAGTCTCGGGGTTACCCGAATCTTTAGCCACACACTAAATCATTTCATATTCCGAAGTAGGGAAAATTATTTCACAACACAATAATCACAAGTACTTTCAAAATATAGTACTCCACATCAGTAATTCACACATATGATCAGTCACTATTAATCACATAACCTTTGAGCTCGTACGTCTCAAAGAAGGGTGTTAAGAAAGAGAATAAATTCTCTGCCACCAAACAGATACATCATTAATAGCAACTAATCGAATATGCGATTAACCGCAATGTAACATATAATACATTTCTAAATCATTTTAGAAATCATCGGGTTTTGGGCCTCGAAATCCTTTCTGTTTTATAAAACATTTTTATAAAACATTCCCTGTCCAAAATCCGGAATACATCTCTTTTCACTTCAGAAAAAATATATCATTTCACAATCATTCATTAAATTTGAAATGAACACACATCGCTAAACACCTTATCGTCAAATCGTGAAGTGTTTCATAAGGTGTTAGCACACAGATATCTTTACCCAACCCAACGCTAAATGTAAAAGCATATTCTACTCATAAACTGGTCGAGCACCATCCAAACAATCAATCAACCAAAATCAATATCAACAACTTTGTAAATTTGGTTTAATCACATCACGTGTTTTGGTAAATTTAATCACCGCTCTAAATAAAGATTTGTTCAAACCCCAATTGGTTTCATCTCTAAAATCATATCATATTGATTGTTCTACTTTTTGGAAATTAATCACGCTTTTATACGGGTTAAAGAACTAATGTCATTTAAACACAGTTCACGACAAATCCCAAATCCAATTTATTTATTTATAACCATTGGATTATTTTTCTAGTTAATAACTAGTTCGTTTCAACAAAAAAAATTTATCTTTTCAAATATGGAATTTTCATCTTAATTCTTTCTAAATCATTTATTATGATTTTACACAAATTATCGATATTTTTATTTATTTTATCAAGGCCCGTACAGTCGATTTCCATAAACGGTCATCGAATTGCACTTACAGCGACCTTTTCCAAATTTGATTTGGATATAATTCCAAATCCAACCGTTATATTTCAAATTTCGAATATTAATTGGAAAGCTCTTTTCGATACGAACCCAACGGTTCCGGTTTCAGGAGAATCCGACGGTCGGATCTCCCGTAATGTCAATTTGAAGTCAATGGTCGAAATTCACGAACTACCGCGGCGCGACGCGTTCTATTCAGGCCATTATATATATAATATAATATATTATATATATTTCGTCGATTTCCTTTTAAAACATATTTTAAAAATCGTTTTAAATTCGTTTTCAAAACCATTTCAACTCTATATTCAATTTCAAATCAAAATTGAATATTCCATTTACAAAACAATTTTATACAGTGTATATATATATGTTAAAAATTATATTTTTAACAATCAAATCATTTTCATATTTCATATATATATCGTTTTCACATTTCATATATACATCGTTTTCACATTTCATATATATATCGTTTTCATTTCATATATTTATCGTTTTCACATTTCATATATATCGTTTTCACTTTTCAATATATATAATATTTTCATTTCACATCGTATATATTTTTCATACACTTCTAATGTATATAATTCATTTCACATCACGATCAATTTTCACACAGAACACAACCAAACAAACAAGTCGTCCATGGTCTGTGGACGACGGGGAACAGTTCATATATGCTGTTATGAAATAAATAACTGAACAGAAAATTATAGTGAGAGAATTCTCACAGTGGTCGGTTTCAGTTTCTTAGCTTCATTAGAAAGATATGATTAACCAGATTCAAATATTTCTTGTTTCGTCCAATTCCGACTTATATTAAATCCTGTACATTTATTTGAAATTCGAAATCGAATTTTCGAACTGCAACGCCATTTTAGGCTCGTTATATAATTAAAATAAAATTATTCATTTTAATTTCGTCGAAAATAAATTTTTCGTCGTTATTATTTAAAATAATTCATTTTAAATAATCAAAATTTATTAAATTAGCCAAAATAAAAAATTTAAACTGGCTCAGAATTTTCGGGTTGTTACAATCTCCCCCACTTAAAATCTTTTCGTCCTCGAAAAGGAACGAAGCTGAAAGTTGTTTAACTAACCAACTCAACTTTCATTCTGGCTTTCATTCTTTAACTTTTCAGTTTCTAAGAATTTTCTAATTCTTCAAAAATTTGGCTAACACACTAAATTTTCGAAAAATTTCGCCATAACCTCCTTTGTACGGGGAGCATCGGGAAAATCCCCAAACCGCCACATAGGCCCTCTCATCTCAAAAAGAAAAAGAAAAAGCCAAGCGGCTAGCCAATCGGCTCATAAAATCATCATCACCCAAACAAAACAGTAAATGTGTACCTATTTGTCGGGCATACAATTTTATTCCTCTTCTTTAGCCTCCTTGCTATCACCTGTTCACACATATATATATGTACATGCATGCAATTCCAAACAATTTTCAATTCAGTTCAACATTTGATACTATTTGGCTGATTTTACCTTACATTTCTCTTATTGGTTTTACTGTTCCAATATTTTAATTAGTCAAATAAATAATCAAACAACACAACCAGCAATAAATTGGTTAATTAACTTTTCAATTATATAATTTTATATAATCAAAATCAAATTTTCTAAGACCGGATTATATATATAATCACAAATACGTTATATATAATCATATCACTCTCAACTCATTCTAGAGCATTTCCAACCCCATCTCTAACGAGTCACCAATTCTAGAATGCTACTGATTCTATCTATAATGAGGATTCTTCTATAGGGTATTACTAATCCTAACTTTGATAAGTCTTTTGTTCAGTTCTAACGAGTTGTACCCCAAAGATTTGAGTTTAACAAAAGCTCTGATACCAGCTGCAACGACACGGATTTCGCCCAGACCTAATCGATCGCTAAATCGACCAAGACCGTTCGAATCACGTATACGCTAACTCTGGGCATACAACACATCAGAACAAATAACAGAAGACTTTTATAAACATCATAATAATGTTACATCAGAGTACAGAATATCAGAGTATATCGAAATATAATCAATACAGCGGAAGATGATTTTACAATAAATGTAATACAATGCACAGCGGAAATAAATAAATAACACAGCGGAAGACTAACGATGCTATGGACACAGCTTAAATCTTCAATCCAGAATCCTGCTCATATATCTGCAAAATAAACTACTCGACTGCCCGTGTGGAAAATAGGGGCACCCGAGTTTGCAAGGGAAAAGCAAACTACAGGTCAGTCATGGGACTGGTGTGAGAAACTCTAAACAGTTAACTTATTTAATAATATGGCATATCACGGGACCACGCCGCTAACGCGGAACGGGTTTACCCCCATGAATGCCAGTGTATAAACAACAATCAATATAGATATATGGATCTACTATGCATCAATCAACATGCAATATGCCAATCTACCCATTTAGATTAATCACCACACTTAGATTTTCCAAATCCAATTCAATTTACAGATATTATTCCTTTGGATTTTATTCCCGATTTCTTATTTCAAATCATTTGAAATACATATCTAACTTTCTATATCAAATTAGATTTCACTTCGAGATCTCAAATCAAATCGTTTGGAAATATGAATTCCAAAACATAACAATGCATACAAACAAGTATGCAACCAAATATCGTGCTCCCCATCGACAAGGCAAATGGTACGCACCTCGCAACTCGATATATAAACGTGCACCTACCCCACATAGGAGCAGGCTACACCGACGATGCACCTACCCCACATAGGAGTAGGCTACATCGACCTCTCACCCATACTTTTAGTCTCGGGGTTACCCGAATCTTTAGCCACACACTAAATCATTTCATATCCCGAAGTAGGGAAAATCATTTCACAACACAATAATCACAAGTACTTTCAAAATATAGTACTTCACATCAGTAATTCACACATATGATCAGTCACTATTAATCACATAACCTTTGAGCTCGTACGTCTCAAAGAAGGGTGTTAAGCAAGAGAATAAATTCTCCGTCACCAAACAGATACATCATCAATAGCAACTAATCGAATATGCGATGAACCACAATGTAACATATAATACATTTCTAAATCATTTTAGAAATCATCGGGTTTTGGGCCTCGAAATCCTTTCTGTTTTATAAAACATTTTTATAAAACATTCCCTGTCCAAAATCCGGAATACATCTCTTTTCACTTCAGAAAAAATATATCATTTCACAATCATTCATTAAATTTGAAATGAACACACATCGCTTAACACCTTATCGTCAAGTGTTTCACAAGGTGTTATCACACAGATATCTTTACCCAACCCAATGCTAAATGTAAAAGCATATTCTGCTCATAATCTGGTCGAGCACCATCCAAACAATCAATCAACCACAATCAATATCAACAACTTTGTAAATTTGGTTTAATCACATTACGTGTTTTGGTAAATTTAATCACCGCTCTAATTAAAGATTTGTTCAAACCCCAATTGGTTTCATCTCTAAAATCATATCATATTGATTGTTCTACTTTTTGGAAATTAATCACGCTTTTACTCGGGTTAAAGAACTAATGTCATTTAAACACAGTTCACGACAAACCCCAAATTCAATTTATTTATTTATAACCATTGGATTATTTTTCTAGTTAATAGCTAGTTCGTTTTGAAAAAAAAAAATATTTACCTTTTCAAATATGGAATTTTCATCCCAATTCTTTCTAAATCATTTATTATGATTTTACACAAATTATCGATATTTTTATTTATTTTATCAAGGCCCGTACAGTCGCTTTCCATAAACGGTCATCGAATTGCACTTACAGCGACCTTTTCCAAATCTGATTTGGACATAATTCCAAATCCAACAATTAGATTTAAAATTTCTAATATTCATTGGAAAGCACTTTTCGATACGAACCCAACGGTTCCGGTTTCAGCAGAATCCGACGGTCGGATCTCCCGTAATGTCAATTCGAAGTCAATGGTCGAAATTCACGAACTGCCGCGGCGCGGCGCGTTCTATTAAGGCCATTATATATATAATATAATATATTATATACATTTCATCGATTTCCTTTCAAAACGTATTTTATAAATCGTTTTAAATTCGTTTTCACAACCATTTCAACTCTATATTCAATTTCAAATCAAAATTGAATATTCCATATACAAGACAATTTTGTACAGTGTATATATATATGTTAAAAAATATATTTTTAACAATCAAATCATTTTCATATTTCCTATATATATATATCGTTTTCACATTTCATATATACATCGTTTTCACATTTCATATATATATCGTTTTCATTTCATATATATATCGTTTTCACATTTCATATATATATTGTTTTCACTTTTCAATATATATAATATTTTCATTTCACATTGTATATATTTTTCATACACTTCTAATGTATATAATTCATTTCACATCACGATCAATTTTCACATAGAACACAACCAAACAAACAAGTCGTCCATGGTCTGTGGACGACGGGGAACAATTCATATACGCTGTTATGAAATAAATAACTGAACATAAAATTATAGTGAGAGAATTCTCACAGTGGTCGGTTTCAGTTTCTTAGCTTCGTTAGAAAGATATGATTAAACAGTTTCAAATATTTCTTGTTTCGTCCAATTCCGACTTATATTGAATCCTGTACATTCATTTGAAATTCAAAATCGAATTTTCGAACTACAGCGCCATTTTAGGCTCGTTATATAATTAAAATAAAATTATTCATTTTAATTTCATCGAAAATAAATTTTTCGTCGTTATTATTTAAAATAATTCATTTTAAATAATCAAAATTTATTAAATTAGCCAAAATAAAAAAATTAACTGGCTCAGAATTTCCGGGTTGTTACAATCTCCCCCACTTAAAATCTTTTCGTCCTCGAAAAGGAACGAAGCTGAAAGTTGTTTAACTAACCCACTCAACTTTCATTCTGGCTTTCATTCTTTAACTTTTCAGTATCTAACAATTTTCTAATTCTTCAAAAATTTGGCTAACACCCTAAATTTTCGAAAAATTTCTCCATAACCTCCTTTGTACGGGGAGCATCGGGAAAATCCCCAAACCGCCACACAGGCCCTCTCATCTCAAAAAGAAAAAGAAAAAACCAAGTAGCTAGCCAATCGGCTCATAAAATCATCATCACCCAAACAAAATAGTAAATGTGTACCTATTTGTCGGGCATACAATTTTATTCCTCTTCTTTAGCCTCCTTGCTATCACCTATTCACACATATATATGTACATGCATGCAATTCCAAACAGTTTTCAATTCAGTTCAACATTTGATACTATTTGGCTGATTTTACCTTACATTTCTCTTATTGGTTTTACTGTTCCAATATTTTAATTAGTCAAACAAATAATCAAACAACACAACTAGCGATAAATTGGTTAATTAACTTTTCAATCTATAATTTTATATAATCAAAATCAAATTTTCTAAGACCGGATTATATATATAATCACAAATACGTAATATATAATCATATCACTCTCAACTCATTCTAGAGCATTTCTAACCCCATCTCTAACGAGTCACCAATTCTAGAATGCTACTGATTCTATCTCTAATGAGGATTCTTCTATAGGATATTACTAATCCTACCTCTGATAAGTCTTTTGTTCAGTTCTAACGAGTTGTACCCCAAAGATTTGAGTTTAACCAAAGCTCTGATACCAGCTGTAACGACACGGATTTCGCCCGGACCAAATCGATCGCTAAATCGACCAAGACCGTTCGAATCCCGTATACGCTAACTCTGGGCATGCAACACATCAGAACAGATAACAGAAGACTTTTATAAACATCATAATAATGTTACATCAGAGTACAAAATATCAGAGTATATCGAAATATAATCAATACAGCGGAAGATGATTTTACAATAAATGTAATACAATGCAAAGCGGAAATAAATAAATAACACAGCGGAAGACTAACGATGCTCTGGACACAACTTAAAGCTTCAATCCAGAATCCTGCTCATATATCTGCAAAATAAACTACTCGACTGCCCGTGTGGAAAATAGGGGCACCCGAGTTTGCAAGGGAAAAGCAAACTACAGGTCAGTCATGGGACTGGTGTGAGAAACTCTAAACAGTTATAATTAACTTATTTAATAATATGGCATATCACGGGACCACGCCGCTAACGCGGAACGGGTTTACCCCCATGAATGCCAGTGTATAAACAACAATCAATATAGATATATGGATCTACTATGCATCAATCAACATGCAATATCCCAATTTACCCATTTAGATTAATCACCACACTTAGATTTTCCAAATCCAATTCAATTTACAGAAATTATTCCTTTGGATTTTATTCCTGATTTCTTATTTCAAATCATTTGAAATACATACCTAACTTTCTATATCAAAGTAGATTTCACTTCGGGATCTCAAATCAAATCGTTTGGAAATATGAATTCCAAAACATAACAATGCATACAAACAAGTATGCAACCAAATATCGTGCTCCCCATCGACAAGGCAAAGGGTATGCACCTCGCAACTCGATATATAAATGTGCACCTACCCCACATAGGAGCAGGCTACACCGACGATGCACCTACCCCACACAGGAGTAGGCTACACCGACCTCTCTCTCACACTTTTAGTCTCAGGGTTACCCGAATCTTTAGCCACACACTAAATCATTTCATATCTCGAAGTAGGGAAAATCATTTCACAACACAATAATCACAAGTACTTTCAAAATATAGTACTTCACATCAGTAATTCACACATATGATCAGTCACTATTAATCACATAACCTTTGAGCTCGTACGTCTCAAAGAAGGGTGTTGAGCAACAGAATAAATTCTCCGCCACCAAACAGATACATCATCAATAGCAACTAATCGAATATGCGATGAACCACAATGTAACATATAATACATTTCTAAATCATTTTAGAAATCATCGGGTTTTGGGCCTCGAAATCCTTTCTGTTTTATAAAACATTTTTATAAAACATTCCCTGTCCAAAATCCGGAATACATCTCTTTTCACTTCAGAAAAAATATATCATTTCACAATCATTCATTAAATTTGAAATGAACACACATCGCTAAACACCTTATCGTCAAATCGTGAAGTGTTTCACAAGGTGTTAGCACATAGATATCTTTACCCAACTCAATGCTAAATGTAAAAGCATATTTTGCTTATAAACTGGTCGAGCACCATCCAAACAATCAATCAACCACAATGAATATCAACAACTTCGTAAATTTGGTTTAATCACATCACGTGTTTTGGTAAATTTAATCACCGCTCTAATTAAAGGTTTGTTCAAACCCCAATTGGTTTCATCTCTAAAATCATATCATATTGATTGTTCTACTTTTTGGAAATTAATCACGCTTTTACGCGGGTTAAAGAACTAATGTCATTTAAACACAGTTCACGACAAACCCCAAATCTAATTTATTTATTTATAATCATTGGATAATTTTTCTAGTTAATAACTAGTTCGTTTCGACAAATATATATATATATATATATATATAAATCTTTTCAAATATGGAATTTTTCATCCTAATTCTTTCTAAATCATTTATTATGATTTTACACAAATTATCGATATTTTTATTTATTTTTTCAAGGCCCGTACAGTCGATTTCCATAAACGGTCATCAAATTGCACTTATAACGACCTTTTCCAAATTTGATTTGGACATAATTCCAAATCCAACCATTAGATTTCAAATTTCTTATATTCGTTGGAAAGCTCTTTTCGATACGAACCTAACGGTTCCAGTTTCAGGAGAATCCGACGGTCGGATCTCCCGTAATGTCAATTCGAAGTCAATGGTCGAAATTCACGAACTACCGCGGCGCGACGCGTTCTATTCAGGCCATTATATATATAATATAATATATTATATATTTCGTCGATTTCCTTTTAAAACGTATTTTATAAATCATTTTAAATTCGTTTTCAAAACCATTTCAATTCTATATTCAATTTCAAATCAAAATTGAATATTCCATATACAAGACAATTTTATACAGTGTATATATATATGTTAAAAATTATATTTTTAACAATCAAATCATTTTCATATTTCATATATATATCGTTTTCACATTTCATATATACATCGTTTTCACATTTCATATATATATATATCGTTTTCATTTCATATATATATATCGTTTTCACATTTCATATATATATCGTTTTCACTTTTCAACATATCTAATATTTTCATTTCACATTGTATATGTTTTTCATACACTTCTAATATATATAATTCATTTCACATCACGATCAATTTTCACATAGAACACAACCAAACAAACAAGTCGGCCATCGTCTGTGGACGACGGGGAACAGTTCATATATGCTGTTATGAAATAAATAACTTAACAGAAAATTATAGTGAGAGAATTCTCACAGTGGTCGGTTTCAGTTTCTTATCTTCGTTAGAATGATATGATTAAACAGATTCAAATATTTCTTATTTCGTCCAATTCCGACTTATATTGAATCCTATACGTTCATTTGAAATTCGAAATCGAATTTTCGAACTACATCACAATTTTTGGCTCGTTATTTAATTAAAATAAAATTATTCATTTTAATTTCGTCGAAAATAAATTTTTCATCGTTATTATTTAGAATAATTCATTTTAAATAATCAAAATTTATTAAATTAGCCAAAATAAAAATTTTAAACTGGCTCAGAATTTCCGGGTTGTTACAAGTGCTCCATCTTTATTCCCTGCACGTTAGTTTCGAGCACAACGTTGATTCGAAGTGGTTTTGGGTATAGTTCCCATCCCGGTCACTTTGAAACAATACATCAAAAGGTCCAATAAGATATTCTATTAGTAGTCGGGTTTTTACTACCAATTTCAACAAAACAGTCATCCAATCAAATTCGATAAATAGTACGATCAAGTATATTGGCAGCTCAAGTCTTTCTATTTAAAATCATTTATCCGAACTCTTAATCAATTCCTTCTCTATATTACACAAACACTTCCTTTTTCATTACTCTAGAAACATTTACCATAACTCATCTCTTTAAATAATTGTAACTTTCAAAACCCTTCTTTATATTTCTTTACCTTGAAATTATCATTAAAATAACTTCCTTTGGAAATATATAATTTGATTTCATATTTACTTTCATTTCCAGTTCAAATAACTCTTCCCATTTATTTGGAAAAATTAATTTCCATTCACTTATTATTTAAAACAAATGTATTTTAAACCAAAATATAAATCTCACTTTTAGCTTGTCCAAACAATGTTAATTTATACCTTGTTTCCTTTGAACCAAGTTGTTTAACTATATTATAGAAACTTGAAAATAAATCTTAACACCTCTTTCCATTACAAACCAATACCATTCCTTGATAATAGTGAAGTCTTTCAAGTTGGGGTATTTTATTTACCTCTCAGACCTTGACCGACAACGTTCTTATCTCAGAATAAATGCAAGTCCGTAACATCAAACCCATATTACTTATAATAATTGAAATTCATCACTAATGAAGGAAAAATAGTTTATTTCTTCATTAACTAAGATAAACTAGTTAATCACTTTAAAACCATAATTAATTAGCTTAATAATCTTTGAACATCGTTAGCTTAATAATCCTTTTTAAATCAAAATAGCTGATTCAGTTGACTTTAAACCATCAATTGACTCGTTAAATGATTTGTAACTACTTCTCCCTTTTAGATTAATGTAATTAATCTAATAATAATGCTTAATCGGTTTCTTAATAATTTTATCAAAATATTAACCCAAAAGTTAATTACAGTTTTCATTGCTTATAAAACTTATTAACGGCAAAATCCAATTATAGAATCATGTAGAATGTCATTTATAAAAGCCCAATTTCCAAATCTTAATCTATCTCAAAAGCTTCTCCTTTCATATAAAAATATAAATCTAACACTCAGTTATAAGATAATTTATACTTTAAATACGTCGATTCGCCTGATGGAAAATCAAAGTTCAAAAAAGGTGGATTTTAGGCAATTCGCTGCCAATCCCTTAATCAAAACCATCTATTGATTTAAAATAATAACAATCAATTCAACATCAATATTCAAACAGGTTTTAAATTTCAATGGGGTTCAATCAATTTATAAATAAAATAATATGCAAATAAACAACATACACAGTATTTGAGGAATCCAGTTGGATTCCTCCAATCTGTTCTTCCTTGCATCACAGTCCATTATAATATTTGATAAAAATATATGGAACAATATTTAAAACACATCAACCAATACAACATAAAATAATTATCGATAATCATTAAACAACCAATAAGTATCCAAGGCATCCAATCTTCCAGTTATTACTATCAACGATAAATTATATTTTAAAATGAATTTAACACATTATAGGATTCCAAAAAGCGTGAGAATTAATTCACTATTTGTTTTGATGATCACTTTGAGCATTGTTTCATTTAATTTTAAGCAGGCATTTAACATTAAATGAAATACTAATGAGCTCCAAACTTCTCCAAACTGACTCGATCGTCTTGTATTTTCTGACAGGATTCCAACCGTGCCTAATTCGTCAAATTCTGCTCATGTATGCAGTAGATGTGATTGCTACAAGATCTACTCAAAT
Source organism: Allium sativum (assembly GCA_030737875.1). Classification (NCBI taxonomy): domain Eukaryota; kingdom Viridiplantae; phylum Streptophyta; class Magnoliopsida; order Asparagales; family Amaryllidaceae; genus Allium; species Allium sativum. Next base: position 675,917,635 of record CM060926.1, on the reverse strand, counting down.
TAGGAATAATAATTTAATTAATACAATACTTTATTAATGTTAATTACCATGTTATCTAAATTTTCCAGTGCTTAATCTATCGTAGCCCTTATTCCCTCTCCGCAAGAACTCAGCTCCACCATGTACACTCCTTCTTTCTTCACGCATGAGAACCAACTTAGACCACCCATCGAGAACTTGTACAACCTCTCATATGTATGCCAATCGCATGGCTTAAAATTCGAACGCACATGCTTGTTGAAGCATGTCCATCCCACCATGCACTAACACTCCTTTTTGCTACCCATCTAATTTTTTTTTTAAATGTGGGGGGCCAGCCCAAAATACAACTTATAACCCGTGCCTTCCCAATAACTTCTTCCCCAGCTTTTCTATCTTCCACGTTTAGGCAAAAAAAGAACTTTCGAGCTTCCCCTTCATTAACAAATTACTTCTGCATGCAAAATTCACAGCTCACTACTTGTCGAGCCCAATCTCCGCAGACCATGCACAGTTCATATAAACATGTGATATATTCTTTAATTTTTATTTTATAACCGTACCTTAAACTTTCCAATCTACATCTATCACCCATCGGAATGCTTCTCCATCACCTTCTTCATTGCAATTCCCACCTGCCTATACATGCTTGACGTTTTTCCGACCATCCTTCTCAACCTCGGTAGCCGTGCAGTCCTGTCTGAACTGACCCCCCTCCACCGTGCCTTCGAAAAGCCTCCACGTCACGTCGCCTCCACTTGAGCACACCCGCAGCCACCGCCCTAAGACCCAGGTGCCTTCTCCCTGGCCCTATGAATGCATATCAATGATGATGGCCGAGAACCCTTGCTAATTTGATTAACAGATCCGTTCAAACTTCACAATCGAGTTATGATAGTTCTAGCTGCACCAGTTCAACCCGAGGTTCAACTTGTTTTAAATCATACCCAACAAGATGTTAAACCCCTTGAAGCTTTCGAATCACCGAATACAATGAATCCATGATTTTTGAGTTTCATAAGGGGTTCGATTTTCTATAAATTTTCGAATACTAGAAAAGGCAAGATTGTTGTGTTTAAGATGGAAAGAAAGGAGTTAGTTTATCTTATATGATTTCCAGGATTTTGGCTGTTTCGTTGGTTTTGAATTGAAGAAACTATATGCTGAAGATGAATGTATGGTACAGGTTTTATATAGAGGAAGACCATGCTTTAAACTGAATATATTATTCTCGAATTGTCAGATTACATGTGCCCATTTTTTTTCTTGACATGGCATGAAATGGATAGAAGTACAAAGAATGTGCTTCTGAAATTCGTTTGCAGTGTTCTTTTTATTTTTAGTACGTAAATAGCCGAAATAATTGACTCAAAATACAACGATTCTTTAGAGATCATGTGCAAGGTGTTCTTGAAGGACAAGCTTCAGCTGATATGCACATGGTTTTTACTGTTCACGCCATGTTATATGGAAGAAAGGAAAGGCAGATATATATAAAAAGATCTTCTTCGTACCAAATTTTCTGAGTCAAGGCACATGGATGAACTGCAAATATTCGGTTTCGATCTTGCAAGCGTGCAGAGATATTTTGATTTGGCATAATTTTCACATGGCTTACGTAGGAGAATTAGAACAGAAAGCACGTGGAATGGGCATACATTTCAGTTTGCACATGGTGAAGTAAATAGAAAAGAACGTTGCGCAATTATATGAGGTGACAAACAATATTTCTGAAAATGACTGGCGATATTTTAATTGAAAACGACTCACCATTTTTACTGCATATAACATTCGCCATTTATAATTTGTACGAGCGCACACAACCCCTGATTCAAACAAAATTCGGAAACATATAGTAATATAATATTGCAGACCCGATGACACTGGTTTTATTGAATTCCAAGATAGTTTAAATTAACAATTCTTAAGTTGCATATTGAATTGATAGAATATATATCGATTTCACTATAAACAAATATATTAATAAATAAATATTATTAACATATATACTAAAATGGAATTGTATATAACTGCAAAATATATTGGTTTAGACTTTAAGCTCAACATATCAAATTCTAAATTAAAACGATATTTATTTAAAAACCCTTTTATTTTATATAATAAATCGTTATATTTTATAACTGAATTCCATAGCGACTATTTAAAATTTTGATTTGGGCATAAAAAAAATCTACAAGATAAAAACTCGATTTGTCTGCTTCTTTAGAAATAATAATCCAATAGATTCGAACATTTCTTGTTTCAATGAAATCCGACTTAAATTGGATCTTGTAAAAATCAATTTAAGTTCAAAACGTAATATACGAACTACCGCGACATTACGAGCTCATTTATAATTAAATTATAAATCATATGTTTAAACGACTTTTCAAAAACGAAATCGTTAATATAATTAAGTATAAACTTGAAGAAATCATTTTATATTGCCAAATCATATAAAACTGCAAATCCAATACATTCCCAAATATCTCGGAATAAGTTATTATTTTATATTTTATATTAATATAATATTCAAAATAATTGAATTCAAAGTTATCTATATTCCAAATCGACATTTAAAACCATTTTTAAATATTAAATTAGACATTAAAATTCTAGGCCATTACGTTCCTTCCCCCTTAAAAGAATTTTGTCCCCGAAATTACCAAGGCAGGAAGTATATTACAAACCCAGTAATTTTTTCCAAAATTCCAATTACTTAAAAAGTTTTCTTTTATTATCCAAACTTCTAATTTTAAGTAACCCGACCCAAATAGTTTAAAATAAAAAACCAAATCTATTTTGGTTAACAAAAATTTTCAAGAATTTCACAAAATTTCTAACACTGTAAATTTTGGATTTTTTGTGGCAAAGTCTCCCCTATACAGTGGGACTTCTGCAATACTACAAGAACAAAAATAAATTCATCGGCCCACAAGGTTGGAAAATCCCAATTCAAAACCCAAATTAAAAACCCAAAATTTATATTTCGCGTAGGGATACCTTTTTGCAAGTGTTATTATGCGATAAGCGGTAAATATACTCGAGCTTACTCAATTATTATGCAGCTCTAATCAAACTGGATTCAAGAAGCTCCAGAATTTACTTAATATTAGCTCTACACCTGTTATCAACCCCAATGAACTTTATTTGTTTCAAGACCATGTCAGTCAGGTTCAAATATCCATATCATCCATTCCAACCAATTCTATATATTATCCAATTCTCATGGATTTTATTTATAATTAACAATCCATTTATTTTTTTAAATATTCCACTCGAATTCATTGTGTCTGAATTCTTTCCATTAAGTTCGACTTATTCATTTCAGATAGGTTTCAATAAAGTTCTAAATCTATATCCCTGCAATCAGCAATTCAATCCAAACTATCCATTTCAATTCACTGATTTGCACGTGTTTCTATTTCCAAATCAAGTCAAATTATTGTTGACTTCAGTTACATTTTATTTCAATAATTCAAGTTCAATTATAACTTCTAAGATTAACTTAACATAAGTTAAATCAAATATTGATTTTCATATTTCACATCTTAAATTTGAAACGTCCTTTGTTGATTCAATCCAACCTCATAATCAAACCCATTCAAATTAATATTGATATATTTGGTTGCCTATATCATAATAATTTTAGAAAAATACTACTTTTACTCCTTTGTAAAATATATTGGGAAAAAATAATTTAAAACAATTTTATATCAAATTACAAATACGCCCTTTAATATATACACTCTAGCTCAATTTAGGATATTACTAATCCTATCTCAATTGAGTTACGCCACAGAGCCAAAGTTATTCCTAAACCATTAGCTCTGATACCACTTGTAACGACCCACTTTTTCGTATAGTTTCAGCCAACATTTAACAACCTATGTCACCTCAAATTGCATTAAAAAGCAGATAGTTAGGAGAAAGAAATTAGAGGGTGAGAGGAGAAAGAAGGAAATATTAAATGGAAAAATTTGAAGATCAAAGTCTCACAGCGGAATGGACAAAATATAATATCAAATGCTTTATATAAAAAAAATGTATATTACATTATCAAAGTATACATGCATTTCAATACAACACATAGCGGAATAATACATACCAGTAAATATGGCTATATGTCTCGACTCCAGCTTCTCTTTTGAAGTTCCAAGCGAAACAAAACCTAGAAATATACTCAGTCTAAACCGAGCACATTTAAAGCAAAGAAAAATTCACCCAGATCAATCTGGAATACTTTCAATGGTACTTTTGAAAGAAAAGAATAATCGTAAAACCAGCCCACACATAAACATGGACGGTTTTTACCTTACTATAACCCAAAACATTTTTGATATATCAAAATCCAGTGATATTATAACAGCGTCTATCAAATTACAAATAAATAACCATCTAGTAGAATGCTTGCATCTCGCGCTCTAGATATTCATTATAAAATGAAAAACCATGAGGCGCTTATTGGAGAATGGATTCCAACTATGACAAGGTATGGGACCAACTTTCGATCAGTGTACTTTAGAGGGGATACAATGGGGTTCAATGAGAATATCTTACAATCCGGCCACACATGACGGACCACCCAATCAAATTGAGTGTATCAAATATATTGTCACCCTACGGCTTAATGGATCCACCGTACTTCTGCGGAGATATAGAAATGAAAGAAGAACAAAAATGAATTTTTTATAGATTGGTGACAATATACCCTGCTTGGAATGACCCACTTAGCCATGCTTCCTGCCCGATTTCTATCATTTCTCGGTTGATGAGGCTTGAGGTCACGTTTTATCTTTTAGAGAACATCTCATATCTTTAAATGCCACATCGTGAGATCCGACAAATCACTAATTAATGTCCACAAATATACTCTGGATATTAAGCAAGAGAATTTCTCCGCCACCAAACTTGGTATATTTTTGAAAATCAATGTACGTGATTCTTAAGGAAATACTTTGTTATACATTCGTCCATAAAAGTCATCTAGGAATAGATTGAACCGAAGGCACCCTCCTACCGCATCCTAGGAAACACTTTATAGATCAGTAGCGAGTAGTCCTTGCAATCCACAGATTCCAACCACGATAGAACCACAGTGTATCTCTAGTTGCAAGTCATAGATTATAAGTAGTTCTTCCATTATATGAAGACCTACGACCTTCAGTACTCCATCTTTATTCCCTACAAGTTAGCTTCGAGCGCAACGTTGATTCGAAGTGGTTTTGGGTCTTATTCCCATCACAGTCTCTTTGAAACAACACGTTAAGAGGTCCAATAAGATATTTTGTTAGTAGTTGGGTTTTTACAATCAATTTCAATGAAATAATCATCCAATCAGATTCGATAAATAGTACGATCAAGTATATTGGCAGCTCAGGTCTTCTTATTTAAAATCATTTATCCGAATCTTAACCAATTCATCCTCTATATTCAATAACACTTCCTTTTCCATTACTCTAGAAACATTTAACATAACTCATCTCTTTAAATAATTGTAACTTTCAAAACCCTTCTTTATATTACTTTACCTTGAAATTATCATTAAAATTCCACAGCCCATCTTTATATTATTTCCATTGGAAATATTTAATTTGATTTCATATTTACTTTCATTTCTAGTTCAAACAACCTTCCCATTTATTTTAAAAAATTAATTTCCATTCACTTATTATTTTAAAAAAAATGTATTTTAAACAAAATATAAATCTCACTTTTAGCTTGGCCAAACAATGTTAATTTATACCTTGCTTCCTTTAAACCAACTGGTTTAACTATATTTCAGAAACATGCAAATTAATCTTGACACCCCTTTCTGTTACAAACCAAAACCATTCCTTGATAATAGTGAAGTCATTCAAGTTGGAGTATTTTATTTACATCTCAGGCCTTGACCGAAAACATTCTAATCTCAGAATAAGTACAAGTTCGTAACATCAAACCCATATTACTTACAATAATTGAAATTCATCATTACTAAAGTAAAAATAGTTTACTTCTTCATTAACTAAGATAAATTAGTTAATCACTTTAAAACCATAATTAATTAGGTTAATAATCTTTGAACATCATAGTTACAATGTAAGTTACATTTAGAAATTTAATTAATATTAAAAGAAAAAATGAATCCAATAATCCTTTTTAAATCAAAACAGTTGACTTGGTTGACTTCAGACCATCAATTGACTCGTTAAGTGATCTCTAGTTACTTCTCCCTTTTAGATTAATGTGATTAATCTAATAATACTGCTTGATTAGTTTCTTAATAATTTTCTCAAAACATTAACCCAAAAGTTAATTACAATTTTCATTGCATCTAAAACTTAGTAACAACGAAATCCAATTATAAAATCATTTAGAATGCAATTTACAAAAACCCAATTTTCAAATATTAATCTATCTCAAAAGCTTCTTCTTTCATATAAAAATAGAAATCTAAAACTCAGTTATAAAATAATTTTATACTTTAAATACGTCGATTCGCCTGACGGCAAATCAAACTTCTAACAAAAAAGTGGATCTCAGGCAATTCGCTGCCAATCCCTTAATCAATACTGTCTGTTGATTTAAAATAACAACAACGTCGAATTTCAATTCAATGTTAACATTCAAACAGGTTTTCAATGTCAATGGGGTTCAATCAATTTATAAATAAAATAATATGCAAATGAACAATTACATAATATTTGAGGAATCCGGTTGGATTCCTTCAGTCTGTTCTTCCCTGCATCACAGTCCATTATAATATTTGACAAAAATATATGAAACAATATTTAAAACACATCAACCAATATGGCATAATATAATTATCGATAATCGTAAAACAACCAGTAAGCAACCAAGGCAACAAATCATCTGATTATTACTATCAAAGATAAATTATATTTTAATGTGAATTCAGCACATCATAGGATTGCAGAAAGCGTGAGAATTAACTCACCATTTTTTTGATGATCGCTTTGCGCTTTGTTTCATTTAATTTTAAACGGGCGTTTAGAATTAAATGAGATCACAATGAGCTCCGAACTTCTCCAAACCGACTTGATCGCGTTGTGTTTTCTGATAAGATTCCAACAGTGTCTAATTCATCAAATTATGTTCATGTATGCAATAGAAGCGATTGCTACAAGATCTACTTAAGTTAGGAATAATAATTTAATTAACACCATACTTAATTAACGTTAATTACCATGTTAGCTAAATTATCCAGTGCTTAATCTATCGTAGCCCTTATTCCTTCTGCGCAAGAACTCAGCTCCATTGTGTACTCCTTCTTTCCTCATGCAGGAGAACTAGCTTAGCCCACCCATCTAGAACTTGTACAACCTCTCATATGTATGCCAATCGCATGGCTTAAAAGTCGAACACTCATGCATGCTGAAGCATGTCCATCCTAACATGCACTAACCCTCCTTTTTGCTAGCCTTCTAATTTTTTTTTAAATGTGGGGGGCCAGCCCAAAATCTAACTTAAAACTCACGCCTTCCCAGTGTCTTCTTCCCCAACTTTTCTATCTTCCACGTTCAGGCAAAAAAAAGAACTTACGAGCTTCCCCCTCATTAATTAATTATTTCATCATGCAAACTTCACAGCTCACTACATATCAAGCGCAATCTCCCCAGGCCATGCAAGATTTTTATATACATGCGATATATATTCATTTATTTTTATTTTATAACTGAACCTTAAACTTCCCCAGCTACATCTGACACCCATCAAAACACTTCTCCATCACCTTCTTCATTGCAATTCCCATCAGCCTGAACACGCTTGAAGCTTTTTTAGACCACCCTTCTCAACCTTGGTAGCTGTGCAGCCACGTCTGAACTGACCGCGTCCACTGCGCCTTCGAACAGCCTCCATGTCACGTCGCCTCATCCCGAGCACACCCGCAGCCACCACCCTAAGACCCAGTTGCATCCTTCCTAACCCCGTGAACGCATGTCAATGATGATGGCCGTGAACCCTTGCTAATTTGATTAACAGATCCGTTCAAATTTCACCATCGAGCACTGGAAGCTCTAGCTACAACAGTTCAACCCGAGCTTCAACAAGTTTTGAATCGTACCCAACAAGATGTTAAACCCTTTGAAGCTTTCGAATCACCGAATACAACGAACCCGAGATTTATTAGTTTCATAAAGGGTTCGATTTTCTGTAAATTTTCGAAGATTAGATAAGGCGAGATTGTTGTGTTCAAGGTGGAACGAAAGGAGTTAGTTTATCTTATATGATTTCCAAGATTTTGGCCATTTCGTTGGTTTTGAATTGAAGAAACTATATGCTAAAGATGAATGTATGGTACAGGTTTTGTATAGAGGAAGACCGTGCTTTAGATTGAATATATTATTCTCGAATTGTCAGATTACATGTGCCCATTTTTTTTCTTGAAATGGCCTGAAATAGATAGAAGTACAAAGACGTGCTTCTGAAATTTGTTCGCAGTGATATTTTTATTTTTAGTATGTGAATAGCTGAAATAATTGACTCAAAATACAATGGTTCTTCAAAGACCACGTGCGAGATGTTCTTGAAGGACAGGCTTCAGTCGATATGCACGTGGTTTGTACTGTTCATGCCATATTAAATGGAAGAAAGGACAGGAAGAGATATAAAAAAAATCTTTGTACCAAATTTTCTGAGTCTAGGCACATGCAAGAACTACAAATATTTGGTTTCGATCTTTCATGCATGCAGAGATATTTTGGTTTGGCAGAATTTTCACATGGCTTACGCAGAAGAATTAGAACAAAAAGCACGTGGAAGGGGCAGATATTTTAGTTTGCACATGGCGAAGTAAATAGAAAAGAACGTTACGTAGAATATATATATCATATGAGGTGATGAACAATATTTCTAAAAACGACTGGCGATATTTTTACTAAAAAAGACTCACGATTTTTATAGCGTATAACGTTCGCCGTTTATGATTTGTACGAACGCACACGACCCCTGATTCAAACGAAATTCGGAAACATACAATAATATAATATTTTAAACCCGATGACACTGGTTTCATTGAATTCCAAGATCGTTTAAAAATTAACCATTCTTAAGTTACATATTGAATCGATAGAATATATATCGTTTTCAATATAAACAAATCTATTAATAAATGATTATTATTAACATATATACTCAAATAGAATTATGAAGTTACGGTCGGTCCTGGTGAAGTTAAAGCTTCCGTTCCTATGTCTTGCTTTGCTAGTCTAAGTGAGCCAATTTGCTCTCCACTTGTTTTTCAAAATGCCAGAACTGATAACGTCCCACTGCCTGCTATTGCTCAATGGAAGTCTCTCTTTGATACTCTTCCCAACAATGCTGGTCATTTTCAGCCCATTGTTTTTATCATATAGGTAACTGAAAATCGCTCTTCTCCACATTTAATTGTTCTGAATGAGGCTGTGATTTTTTGGAAGGACCATGTAGTGGGTTTTTTATTGGATTCGAAAATGCCGACCTTTGATATGAGGGTTGCATGTCGTAGTGCGTGGCGTATTAGGGGTGATATCCATATATCAGTTGTGAATGGTGTGTTTTATGTGAAATTCTCTTCTAATGAGGAGAAGCTTAGAGTGTTAGAAGCGACCTATGCAATTATAAGAGGGAAACCGTTTATAATTACTACGTGGAATCCCTCTGTGGATAAAGCAAAAGATCAAGTTCTTTCTATCCCGGTTTGGACCGAGTTCACGAATGTTCCTTCTTCTTTACAACCTCTTATTGGCCTTAATTGGTTGACATGTCACATTGGCAAACTAAGGTGTTTTGATGCTAATACGGTAGCAAGGAGGAATCTTGTATTTGCTAGAGCTTTGATTGAAGTTACCCCTGATAAACCCCTTCTCGTCATGCTGAAGGTATGCATAGAAGGACATGATTACATTGTTGATGTCGTTTATAAGTGGAAACCAGATATTTGTAATACATGTAAGCCATTCGGTCATGCCTCACAGACATGTAAGGTTCTTGTTAATAGGCCTTGCCCTGAGAAGATCCCACTTCCTAGGCCTCCTCCTAGTAAGTGGGTGCCTAAAGAAAAAATTCCTAAAGTGTGTAAATAGGTTATACTGGAACCTGAAATATGCTTGGTAGATGAATAGAATGCTTGGGTTCATGATCATTCTGAGACGCGGTATGATCCCAAGTTCCATTTCAGTAAGTATGTAGGTGACGTAGGTGATACCAAAACAATTTATTATGAACCAGTCGGTATTGAGTTGAAGTTATGCAAATCATGCATGCTAGGTGACCACAACAATGAAATCATGAAGGACGAGTCTAGGGATAGGAAATTTATATTTAATGAGCATGCGGTGGATTATGTTGAAGGATTGGCTGGGCTGTTTTCTTGCATATTAGTCACATGTCACCTTATACTGGGGATCTAGGTGCTTGTTCTTCCTCCGAGGAGGATACTTAGGCTTCCATGTATTTTACCAATAATAGAAGCTCTTAGCTTCTCTCCTGTTTTATAACTGTATTTTGTGTTGGCATTTCAAAACAGCTTGTGTCTTTGTGCCTGTGTAGAGTCACTTCCTTTTCTCCTTTTTCTAATAAATAAGTGGCACAGACCACTATAAAAACCGGCTTGCCTTGCAAAAAAAAAATGTATATAACCGCAAAATATATTGGTTTAGACTTTAAACTCGACATATCGAACTCTAAATTAAAACGGTATTAAATATATTTAAAACCCTTTTATTTTTATGCAATAAATCATTATATTTTATAATGAATTCCATAGCGACTATTTGAAATTTTGATTTGGACATAAAACAAAATCTACAAAATAAAAACTCGATTTTTTTGCTTCATTAGAAAATAATAATTCAATAGATTCAGACCTTTCTTGTTTCAAAGAACTCTAACTTAAATCGAATCATGTGAAATCAACTTAAGTTCAAAACGTAATATTACGAACTACCACGATGTTACACGCTTATTTATGATTAGATTATAAATCATATGTTTAAACGTCGTTTATCAAACGAAATCGTTAATATAACTCCGCATAAACTTGAATAAATCATTTTATATTGCCAAATCATATAAAACTGCAAATCCAATACATTCCCAAATATCTCGGAATAAATTATTATTTTATTATTTATATATATTAATATAATATTCAAAATAATTGAATTCAAAGTTATCTATATTCCAAATCGACATTTAAAACCATTTTTAAATATTAAATTAGATGTTTAAAAATCTGGGCTGTTACATGGGGTGCCATTTGGATAAGTTCTCGGGAGTAGTTTTGATCCCCAGGATGGGATGACTACAGGGATACGAAAATTGGCCAATGGGCCTTTTCTCACCTACTCCCACATACTCCACTGCCTATAAATACCCCTCCATTCCAACGTGAAGAGGGCTTACATTTGGCTGACTTGGCATATTGCAAAGGTTTTTGAGAGCCTGGACACCATTAAATTACCTTGGAACCTTTGCGAAGAAGAAGTACCACCTCTCTCAAGTTTTTGGACTTTCGAACAATGAAGGAACTTTGGAAACAAGGATTATGTAGAACTTTATCACTATCAATTCCTTTGTAAACAATTATAATAATGATGTCCAATATTTTACTACTTCAGTAGTAAATAAAATCAGTGAGACTCCAAAGTGGACGTTGGCTCAACCCAGACTGAGCCATTATAAAATATTGTGTTCGTTACTTTTCTACACTTTTTCCTTACATGAGAAATTATTCTCGTTAATTTAAGAATCTTTAGGTGTGACGCCAATTTTACATGTCAACACTTTAGTCCTTTCACTGAGAACGACTCGAAGCCTCGAGACGTACTTCTTTCTGACCGACTTCCAGCTCGAACTAAAATCGCTACTTAGGTCCTCGATTCCTACCTCCTAAGTTTGCTTACGATGGTTAGAAAAGGAAAGATCCCTATGATCGAAACTTCCACTGTTGCTTGCATGGAAATTTCTCCTCCGCCTCAACCTTCGGAAAATTTGTTCGACACGAAAGTCCCTACCTCCTTCAACCCTGAAGCTCTAGTTACCCATGCTTAGTTCTTTGAACTCAATAAAAAGTTGGAAGAGATGACGAGATAGCTTAACGACCAGTTAAAGACGAATCTTGAGTTAATGCGATGAATCCAAGAAAATGCTCAATGCAATGTTGCTCGCCTTGAGATCAATTGAAATTTTTTCCCTTGACGGAACATTTCATAAAGCTCTTCTTCCCACACTCATTATGGAAACCGCAGCTAACGCACGCGGATCAACGCCAACAGAAATGACAATGGCAATGACAACAATAATAAAACTACTGTCACCTTTAATGAGGGAATGTATCAACACTACAATTCCTGATTGGATGCTAACAGCGAACCATGAACTAGTACCTAACCCCTCCCACGACAAAACCTCCAAGCCGTCGCTTAGAACTTGGCGCCTACATGTCCAACAGCCAGTCTGTCCCAAGTTCCTCCCAACCAACCTCAATACAGTCAAGTAGTCGAGGTTGACGACATGCTCGAAGATGATGATAATGTTCTTTCAAGAAGGCGACCACGGCTTCAAACTCCTGAGCTGGACCACATCCGCTGGAATCTAGCAAACGTTCAGCCCACAGTTCTCACCGACATGGTCTGAAGGATTGTGAGAGAAACACAGGGGCACGCCACCGACATTTGGGAAACCAATACGAGGCGTAACCCCTTTACTTGGGCTGTCTACGACACCGAATGGCCTTGACACTTCAATATTCCTTAACTAACAGCTTACTCGGGGAAGACTGATCTTTGTAACTTCTTGAACCGTTACAGGTGGCATATGGACTCAAGTCGAGCCACCGATGCTATTAAATGCAAATGCTTCCCGGTCTTCCTCAAAGGCGTCACTCTCCTTTGGTTCTTCCGACTATCAGCCAGATCCATCTCCACTTTTGACCAGCTTGCTTTCGAGTTAGTGAAACAATTCAGGCTGCAATGTCTCAAAGCCAAAGGACATCCTGACTCTCTCAACCCTCTACCAAGGGACGGGGGAACTCCCAAGAGTTATCTCGAGCGTTTAACAACGTCCTGATAGAACTCAAAGATCCAGAACCTCACACCGTGCTGATTCAATTTGCTAAAGACATCTTGTCAAATATCAAAATTGAGCTTGGATCGATGGGAAACGGGCAAAAACCTTGGAGGCTTTCTATGAAAAGGTCAATCAGTTTCTATGCCAAGAAGAAGCGCGCATAAACATGGCAGTTCAAACAGGCCATCCTCTCAACCCACACCCCTAGTACTATTTAGGACATCATCAAGGGAAAACAAGCCGGAGAATCTCCCGAGAAGGTAAAGGGATGGCCCCATACAAGCCCAAGCCTAATAATGGTAAGATAGGAGGCTGCAACAACTAGTCACCTGGAGAATAGAAGAAACGTGATCGCTACCCAACATACAAGGCCTACACCTCACTCAACTCCAAGCTGGAGACAATCTATTTAAAGACTTGTAACACTATCCAGTACAAGAAGTCGAACACCAGGGAGTCTACTGATCGGGAGAAAAACTCCAGAAAATACTGCGGATTCCATGACATGTTCTGCCACAATACGAACGATTGTCGTCACCTCAAGGATGCAATCGAGAAGCTTACCCGAGAGAAGCATCTAGAGCAGTATTTTTAAAACCCTGCTTCCCAAGAAGTAGTCGTGGGTCCTTCAACGCCCGCACTTCCTTCAGCTCAAGCAGCCCTGGGGCCGTTCAATCCGAGACCTCCTCGTGGGGTATCGTGATAAACACCATTTGCGTGAGACCTCACCCCACAACTGAAAGCTTCTAACGTATGAAGGATCACACCAACTCTATCAAGTTTCCGACGTATGGAGGAATACGCCAACTCTATCAACCATTGATCCTATTGTCATCTCTGCATAGGTAGTCCCTGCCTACGTCCGAAGAATCCTCGTCGACTCGGGGAGTTCTGTTAATTTCATTTCTAAGTCGGCCTATGACCAAATAAAACTTGAGGCCAAAGACTTGAAGCCTTGCCATTCCACCGTCCATGGCTTCAATGAATCCTCTAACCAGCCAGTGGGTTTGGTAGAACTACGGTTCGAGCTCGGAGAAGGGGATCATAACAGTTTCCGGATCTTTACCTTCGTGGTCATCGATGTTACTTCTCCCCACAACATTTTTCTAGGACGTCTTTTTTCTTGCAGATTTCTAAGTCAACATGACACCATGGTCCCTTATCATGAAGTTCCCAACTAAGAATGGGATTAGAACCATCAAAAGAGACTAAGCCACCATGAGGGTTTGCTATCTTGCAGAATGGAAAGACGCCGTCAATAAAGAGAAGGGAAAACACGTGGCATCAATCCACTGCGCCAAAACCGGCAGTGCATAGCAACCACTAGAGTCTGGGTCCTGCCTTAGACATCACTGCTATCTTTCTAAAGACCAGGATCTAAGGGAAGATGAAGATATTGATTCCAAAAGGGCTACCCCGATAGAACCATTCGTCGATATTCCAATCAACCCCTTCTACCCAACCAGGGTCTTAAAGATTGGATCACAGCTCCACCCAAGAATAAAGGAAGATCTCATGGAATTCTTAAGGGCTAACCTCAATGTATTCGCTTGGACTCATTCTGATATGTGTGGCATCGACCCAGGATCACTTGCCATACACTCAGTATCAACCCGAAGCAACTTCCAATCAAACAGAAGCGTCGAATCTTGGGAATAGAAAGATAGGTAGCACTCAAAGAGGAGGTGGATAGGTTGCTTGGCAGTGGCTTTATCTGCGACACCCTCTACCTAGAATGAGTCTCTAACCCGGTCCTAGCACTACAAGAAAAGCTGTAGATTTTAGCAGCGGAATATTCCACTGCTGATTTAGCATCGGATTTTCGTGGACTATGTAAGGGATAAAATTTATGATTTTCTATCTCTGTTTAATTTAAATTATTACTGTCGCCTTTAATTATCCATAGCTAAACCATTGCAAGTTGTGTTAATTTACCATTGGAAATTTTACACTACTGATTTCCATTGCAAATGAAGGCATTTTACTAACAAATATTTGTTGAAGCTATTATGCAGTAGATTTCCAAGGGATTTGCAAGGGTCAATTATGTTAATTCTTTGAAAAATATTATACTGTTATTTTTATTACTAAGTAGTTGATAGTTAAAAATAAATTTTAAATAATTAATGTTAATAATAGTATATTAATAATAGAAAATAATAATTAGTGTTTATATCAAATGATATTTAATAGATAATATTGATCAATTAATAAATACTATAAAATTATTAAGATGTAACTATTAATAACATAGATTAGTATTCACTGTTTAATTAAATTTATTTTTAACAAGGAATGATTAAAATATGTACTTAATAAATAATATCTAAGAAAATAATATTTATTCTTTAGTACTTAATATAAAAGAATTACGTTTAACATGTAATATTACCAAAAAAACGAAAGTAAACTTTTTTCGTAAAATGAAATAAAAGAAATTCATAATAATTGAATTTTGTTGGAGGTTTTCTTAAGAGTCAATAATTAAACTATTAAATATTGTTTTCTATTGCATGGTTTGTATCAGGATTCCCTCCCTAGTTTCCTCCAATATTTTATTTCTCGCTTAAGTCCTTAACCCCTAACTTAATTCAATTTCCACCAGCGATCCTTACTCTTTCGTCGCCTTCCTCATTTCACCCAAAACAGAAATCGATTCCAAAATTATCCTCCTTCCTCCTCATTTCATACGCACATTAACTAATCGTCTCTGCCTTTGATTCGTTCCCTAATTTCACTTTCGCATCGACTTCAACTTCGAGCTCGGATTTACGCTTCTGAAATTCAACATTCAGATCAGAGACTTGAGATTCGTCTCTCATTTCCTCATCGTCTGTGCCACTGGCTTGTGCTTCGAAGAGCCGATGAAATGCGATGTCGATGAAATCTAAGACATACTCTTCCGGATTCAAATTTCTTTTTTTGTATCAATGGGTCAACGTCAATAATTCATTCCGCTTCTTTTTTATTGAGTGAGTCAATATTTGCTTGTTGTAGAGAACAAAGACATTTTCAGAAGTTTGCGTTTACACAAAAATGTGTGGTAGTAAATGTATTATAACTACTTAAAATTATCATTATAGATATAAGAATATAAGATTTATCAGGTAGTTAATTTTTATGGCAAATTCTATTTCAACCCAGCTAATTGCTGAGTAGCCCCCAAAAGTACATTAAAATCTAGTAAACCCTTTTATTTTAAAAAATTCAACAATACCCTTCCTTGTAGTGCTTTTACTTGGTTTTATAGTGAACCTCGTAGGGCCACTGCGTGGGAGGTAATGATACCCCGTAGAGCATCTACGTGGTATCATTAGTTACCACGCAGTTCCCCTACGAGGTTCGCTACAAAACCACGTAGAGGCACTACGAGGTAGACTGGAAAATGAGATAAAAAATATAACTGAAAAAGGGCAGTTTCGTCCTTGAATTTTTTTATAAAACTGGGGGGCTATTCAGCAAATTGTTGGGTTGAAATAGAATTTGCCATTTTTTATTATGCACATAACTTCTCTGTTGCAAGGCAATTATTACCAATTGAGTACATTAGCACATAAGACTGCATAAGTTTTCCTTGCAAGATAATTACTAACAAAATTTTAATGATTGTTTGGGCCTTTTACCCTTGGCATCTTTCTTGAAATATTCAATAAATTAAGCTGGTCATTCCTTTCTTGCAACATGAATATGCATGTGTTTAATTGTTGCAGTTGTATGTTAGACTGAAATATATATCCCTTGGATATATGAATGTTTCTTTGGGTTAAAGAGACTTCATCAGTTATTGATATAATGTATAATGGTCTTCCTTTTTTTTTCTTCTTTTTTTCATATTATTTCTTATGAAGTATCATTATCTTTCACAGTTTGTTGGAGCAGAACCTTCTCAGCAGGGACGGAGGCAGAAACTGGACGATAGGGGGGCCTTTTGTTTTCAACGAAAGAGGGGGCCTTTTATTAGCTGCTATGCATCAAGAACAATGAAATGAAGTGCAAAGATCATTTGATGCTGGAGTTGTGTCTGTAAACAACAATAATAAAGTGAAAAACCTGACACTTATGTTAATAGAGTAACTTAGTTGATAATATTAAGACACTAAAGGACACTGATGCCAAGTTTGACTACCGATGTGTATAATATACCTACAGTTGTGCACCAATATGCCAAGTTTGATTATCGATGTGTATAAGAATACAAACAGTTGTGCAGCAATATCTTGTATATAAAATCAAGGGGGAGGGCACAACCCCTACCCCCCTCCCCCGTTGGCTCCGTCTCTGCTTCTCGGTGAATCAACAAAGAATATTTTCAAGAAATATTTCCTCCCAGAGGAGTTATACAACGATTCAAATCCTGACAAATCCTTTATTAGATGGAGGCATCGAAATATATACCTC
The DNA here is from genome assembly GCA_030737875.1 of Allium sativum. Classification (NCBI taxonomy): domain Eukaryota; kingdom Viridiplantae; phylum Streptophyta; class Magnoliopsida; order Asparagales; family Amaryllidaceae; genus Allium; species Allium sativum. Next base: position 675,900,205 of record CM060926.1, on the reverse strand, counting down.
CAAGGTGCAGGTATTCATGATAACAAAGACATCAACTGTATCCGAGAAGCCTAACTCACCTCAAGCCACATCTCAAATGAGACAGTTCACTATGAGTTGAAATAATTATATGAACCTGCTAATATTTGAGTTGATCTTCTAAAAGGAGTTTCATTAATTTTATTTTCATGCTTTTCAATTTCATTTCTGTAAATAGCAGCATGAGTTATGTCACTCTTAACGCTTTGCACTCTGGTGCTAATGTTACGTGGTAATGTATAATATGAGTACCTAACACTAAAGTAGTACATAAACATATGATAATGTGTGAATTATGCAATTTCAACATCTTATCTAATAATTTTTTAAATATGGTTTTATGGCAGAACCGCACAGTTGTAGGAGAGATGCTAGCAGTTCCTTTAGAGTGCATGTTCGATCAAGGAGATGCCAATGAAGCCTTACGATTTAAAAATAGCATGCCAACAAAAAAGCAACTGCGTGCACATAGGAGAGCGTCGTTTTTGCTAGTACGCCGGTTAGAAAGCGATACATAGTTCAAAAATATAGACAAAAAACAATACTAATTTTAGCGATAGAAAACTCAAATATTATGTGCAGTTAATAAGTTCATATTCTAACCTGCGATCACCAATAGTCATCATTACTAGTAATGCAATGCACATGCATGTACAAACTATTGCATGGCAGAAACTCATCCTCAACATTCACATTTGAAAGAGAAGGCTGACTTCACATTAGTCTATGGTCTTTTTTGTGTTTGCTCATGATTAGTTGACTTCAGAGAGTCAAACTGACTTCACATTTGAAAGTGCAGCTTTAATATATAGTTTGATGGTCGGTTTGATGCCATGTTAAAAGAGCACCTCTTGAGTCAGTTCGAACAACAAATTATATGACTATGTATTTACATGCCATGTTAAAAGATCATTGAACGTTCTTCATATCTTGGGAGTCGCAACGAACAACAAATTATATGATTAAGTGGTGAAGCAAACCAACAGTATACAGGCACTAGGAATTTGCCAAATACATACACGGATAATGTGATGTATGTTTTATTTGGCATTGCTTGATCTTAAAACATCAAAGGTTTTTTAATTAGCATTACGTAAGATGTTAGCACATGAGGCTCATGGAACTAGATGATGTTGATACACATGATGAATCAATGATGTACGGTTGTAGTCAGTAATCTCAGTATTTAATGTAGCATTAAGGTTTGAAACAAAATACGCGAAGAATATAATACAGCATACACATGCAGGAATTTTTTAAGAATGAATGTTGGATATTTTTTAAAATCAATGTTCATGGGAAATGCATGAGTATTAAATGATGTTGGTTATAAATGAAGTATTTAACTCAACTTGTACCAAATATTATCAGTTTGACTTCATGCGAAAAAATGAAAGACCGTAGACTTCAGCCTAACGTCGTTTTAAGTCTGCTTTAAAGTTAGTTTGTTGCTCTATTAACGTGGTAATCATGCTCTAATATTTGACTTGGTAAAATTAGCAGCTGTATATTAACCATGCCATGTAAGTACAACTATTATCAATTTGACGTTCACATTCAAAAGAGCAGCACTGAAGTCAGTTTGATGTCGTTGTTTTGCTATTCCAAACTAGTAAAAGACCACAGTTCTACATTTGTGTATAAAAAATTCAAATAACCATCTCGGTATATTATATTTTGAAAACCATGATGGTATGCTTCAAATGTTTTTAATTCTGCATGTTGTTGGTTTGGTGCCTTGATCAAGTTTAAAACAACTGCTGTTTTCATAATTTTATCCAGTAACAAATGTGGCGAGTTGCTACTTGCTAATGTTTGAAAAAAACTAATATTACCATGGTATTCATTTATTCAACGTGTGAGAAGCCAAAGCCTACATAATTCGGTCGGTTACAAATACTTCATTATCTCCATTGTATGATATAATTCATGTTTGTTAATTGACATTCAACTGTATAATATATGCTAATTAATTAATATATTTTGAATTGATAAGCAAATTAATTTTGTTTGCCGGTTGAAAATTCATAGTAATATCACCACAAAGTATGATATTGTTGTGACGACAAAGTATTGTACATCACTGAAATTGTGGCTATGTTCACTGAAATTGTGGTTATGTTCACCGAATTTTTAGTATTAATGCCTTAATTTCACTTTTACAATGCAGCGTCCATCGTCTTCTCAGCAATCAAAACGTCATTTTGTTGGTAATGAAGATGACGTCCACGAGCAACATAAAACTGTTGAGGAGATGTGCATCGAACTTGAGAATGAGAGAGCAAAATGAGCAAGACTCTCAGAAAAACAGAAGGCGGATAAGGCGAGCTTTGAATCACAATTGGCAAAGGTGACGACAATATTTAAGTGTCAAGATAGAGTTTCACGTTCCCCTTCACCTTCGATTTTCCGTTCGCTTACGTCTTCGCCATCGTCATCTGTGTAGCTTGATCGGTATGTCAGGACTTATTTTGTAGTTATGTAGTTGTAATACAATTATGGATGATATGTTTGTTAATTTTGTAGTTATGTGGTTTTAGTACTGTTGTGGATGATATTTGTCTGTATGTAGTTTAACGTTCACACCAACTGAATAATTTTGTTGTTCATAATTCAGCTTGGGGCACAAAATGAAGGATTGTGGATGTTTTTTTATGTGATAAATTAATAAAATCCTTGTTGTGTTATTGCTTATGATATAGTGTTATTTGTACGTGGAAGACAAATTGATATTGTTTTTTTGGCTAGCTTTTTATATCAGCATTTATAATTGAATAATATTAGTTTGTAAAGATGAAAGGAGAGGATGGTAAAAACATTTATTGCCATATCAGAAAAGGAATATCAACAGGTTCATAGCAAAAAAGGAAAGCTATATAAAAATGTTGACAACATCCGTCGCTAATCCTTTACTAAATTATAAGGATTTTCCGACAAAATACATGAAACAATTTTTTGTCCAAAACATTTTATCGCTGATCCCTTGGTAATTAGTAAGGGTTTACCAACACCTTTTATAAATAATAATTTATCCGTCGGTAAACAGTTGGTAAATAAATTAAAATTAAATTAATAAATAAAACTATATTTTTATTATATAAATAACATAATGACGAAAAACTATCGGAAAACTCACGCTAAACTCCATCGCCAAAATTTGACACTATTACCGTCATGGTTTTTACCGATAACAGTGTTATACAAGAATTCCGTCGCTAAAACCAATATAGCGACGGATTGAAAATGGATTTTACCGCTGCAAAATTAGCTTTTACTTTAGTGCAGTCAAGAAATCAAATGAGGAGTGGCGAACGTATGTCGGCTACTCAAACTTGAATAAAGCTTGCTCAAAGGACAGCTTCCCGCTACCAAAGATTGACCAATTCGTTGACTCAACTGCAAGCTAGCAGCTTCTCTCTTTCATGGACACGTACTCAGGCTATAATAAAATTCTACTGTACCTTCCAAATCAGGAGCACACTTCGTTCATCACCGACCTCGGGCTCTACTGTTATGTTGTTACACCCTTCGGTTTCAAGAATGCTGGAGCCACCTATCAGCGAACGTTTAACTGAATGTTCAAGGACCAGAGCGAGAAATCCATAGAGGCCTACATGGACAATATACTCGTGAAAATGAGTGTTGAACGACCATGTTAACGACCTTGTGGAAATGTTCGACGATCTCCGTGAATATGGCTTGAAACTCAATCCCTTGAAATGCTCTTTCGGCGTTGCGTCGAGAAAATTCCTGGACTTCGTTGTCAATTCACGGAGAATCAAGGCAAATCCAGAAAAAAATCCAAGCTATCTGGGATATTCAAGCCCCTCAGAGCTTTAAAGATGTTCAAAGCTTAAACAGGAAAGTGATCACCTTAAGCCGATTCATATCCAAAGCAACTGATAAGCACATTCCCTTCTTTGATTTGGCCAAAAAAGAGAAGCGTAACTTTTCATGAACACCAGAGTGCACTGCTGCATACTACGACCTCTTGAATCACTTAGAGTGACCACTTATCCTATCGAAACCCGCGGACCACGAAGACTTACTTATCACTTGGTTATTTCTTTGTAAGCAATCAGCTCAGCGCTAGTGCACGAAGCAGATCGTGTCCAACGACCAGTTTACTACATCAGCAAGAGACTGACAAGCGTAGAAAAGAACTACCCAAAGCTTGAGAAGCTTGCTTACTTCCTGTTGATCTCTTCCCAGAAGTTTTGGCTATACTTTCAGTCTCAACCAATCAAAGTCTGCACTGACCATCTGCTAGGACATGTCATGCATCGACCTACGGCGTCTGGGCGACTTTTGAAATGGAATTTTGAGTTGGGTCAAATCGAGCTTACCTTTGTTCCCAGTCAAGCCATAATTAGACAAGCCCTAGTAGATTTCATTGCAAAGTTCACTATTCCCGAATAACCTCCTCCAGAAGATATTGAGTTTCTCAACATTCAGTGGAAACATCTAACCATCACTGTTATAGCACTGGAGTCATACACATTACTTCTGAGGAATGCTCGATTTGTTGCAGTTTGAAGCTGAACTTCCCTGCCATCAACAACGATGTAGAATACAAAGCCTTGATTTCCAGACTCAAAATTGTAATTAAACTCAACATCAAGGCTATCCAGATATACTCCAATTCACTGCTCATTATACGTCAGGTGTAGGGCAAGCGTCGAGCCAATAGGGCACGACTTGTTCCCTACCTTGCCCGGATTCGCGAACTGCTTACCAACATCAGCCACTACATCATCACTCACATCCTTCAATAAAAAAACAAGAAAGTCGATTCATCTGTCAAACTGGTGAGTTCAGAGGATGCACAACTCTTGAGACTCATCCCAATCGAGGTGCTCACTCTCCGAGTATCAGTCAGATGCAAACTAATTCGATATCAACGATGGAGGCCGAGCCCGAACCTGAACCAAAGTCATGGATAACTTCATTCAAGAACTACTTGTAGCACGAGATCCTCCCTAACAACCCAAAAGAGAAATGGGCATTCACCCGTAAATTATCGTGATACATCATTAAAGATGAAGTGCTCTACCGAAGAGGATTCTCTATTCCATTGCTCCGGTGTGTAACCCACAACGTGTACTACTGGTTGTGTATGAAGGTGAGTGTGGTGACCACATTGGGGGTAAACTTCGCAAAAGAAAATTCTCCAATATAGTTATTTTCTTCCAACACTCGAGAGGGATGCAGCAGACTATGCCCACAAGTTTCCATTTAGATCAATCATATCACCATTTATGTACATCATTACATATAGTTGTAATTCTACAACATATCTTCCAATGGCTCTCTTATGTCAGCTCTTTCTCTTCTCTCTTAGCGATTTTTTAGATTTTTCTAACTTGATGCTTCTCTAGAATTTTTTCTTCTCATCTTCCTAATTTGTTGTTGGTCTCCTTTGTCAGGCTGTTGTTTGTGGTTCTTTCAGTTTTGGTGTTGTGGTGTTCCTTTGATTTTGGGAATTTAGGGTTTCAGACCCATGTTTTTTTAGCAGTTATGAGCTACTATGCTTTGGGCTCCTTTTTGGTGTTTGCCCTTTTGTTCATTGGATTATGTTGGCCTTGGCGGCCTGTCAGTAGATGTTGCCTCGATTGGCTCGGATTTGATGATGGTTATGGTCGATTCGATGGAGGCATTTGTAGTGTTGATGAGGCATCGTTTTGTGCTAATGAGTGTTTGTTTCATGGAAATTTCTCCTGTTAAGTTCTTGCAATTAGAGGTTGTTGCTCCTTAACCGCCTACTCGGCAACCGGGGGGGTTAATTTCATTGGTGACGATTTTTCTCTTAGCCGGTTTATTTATCCTCATGTGCTTGTTACGTAGGAGGCAACAGTGGCCCCTCCGATTCTGTTCCTACCCAGGATGATTTCTTGTTACACTCCTCCTCCATTGTAGTGGCCTCTTTTCTCAGGCGTAGTTTCCAAAAGGAGGTGAGGCAGCCGCCGTATTTTTCGACATCGTTGGCCTACAAATGACTCTGCATGCTCCCCATCTTCCAGTGTTCGGTCGGTCAAAGTACCTGCCTCTCAAGCTCCCTGTTGCGGTGCTAGTTCCAAAGCTCAACCGCCTCTTGTACGTGTAACTCGTTCTTTCTTCTTTCGTCATTGGTGCAGGAGGAAGTGAGTCTCTGCTTAGAGCTCGTTTTTGACTCGACTACGCGGAATAAGAGAAGTTAGTTATGTGGCGGTAGTTACAGGAGATGGAAAGCTTCTGGCGGATTGAATAACCACGAGTGAATGGGATATGGGTAGGCAACGTGTGTAGTCATCGAGTTATTTGTATGACAAGGCATTGGTTTTTCATTCAGAGGCTTCTTAGGCATGCTCTGATGATGTTCCCGCATGGGTTATAGCCTCCTATGTGCCTTGACTTCAGGTTTACCCTTTGATTCCCTTAATTTTGTTATTAGCAGCTATATTTCATCTATTCTTATGTTTGGTCCTGAGCATCTTGTTTGTGTTGGTGGACTATTTTTTTTTGATTCCCTCAGTTGAGTTATCCTGCTTTGCTTTTGTCGTTGTCTACCCCTGGTGTGCTTGATTCTGATCCTTAATCTCTTTAAGGGATGAGTTTACGACTGTTTCCTTGAATGATCCAAGGACTATGTCAGAGTCAGTTATGTCTCCCTCCTTGGTTCATTCGTCGTTGTCCAATATGGATTGTTACAATATTGGCTTGGGTTGTTGTTTTTTCATTGGCTTTCATTCGTCTGTCGGTTGCTTTGTTTCTTTTTTAGCTTGTGCACTTTTAGGGTTTGGTTTTGGCTTGCATTAGCGGATTGGTCTTATCGACCAATATCTGAAGTGGCAGCATTACTCCCATTTCATGGTTGTGATCCACACCTAATCTAGTGATGGTTTGGATGTGGACTTAATTACTTTTAGCTGTGTGGTTTATTTCTTGTTGGGCTGATTTGTTTGTGGTTCATGGTGTTTGTTTTTGTCTGAAACACTTGTCATCTTTCCCAGTAGCCTCAATTGCTTTGGTTTCACCTTTTTTGTTGACCTTAGGTCCAACCTTATTGTCTACGGTTCATGTTGACGAGGTTTGCCTTTCCTTGTTTTATAGCCAGCCTTGGTTCTGGATTCTCATAGCGCAACTGGACTATCAATTAAATGATAGTCATGCTTAACAGGAATCCGTACACTATGAAGAAATTTTTGTTTCGACGTTTCGACATCTCCCGCTTTGGTTTTCTTGCATTCGTCTTCGTTTCTCCATGTAGACGAGATACCGGTGATTAAAGATTGTTTATCTCGTCTCTCGCAAAACTCTTATTCGTGTCTCTTGGCTTATCCCGTCTCGTCGTGGCGAAAAGATCACTCGACTGGTGTTAGTTGGTCAGCCCCATAGAGTCCAACTCAGGGCCTATTTTTAATCGCAAATCTTGTTCCTCTTCTCGTGTCGCTTCGAGTCCTCGTCCTCGAACCCTCTGTACTATTCGTACTCGCTCCCTTATTGCATTAGAATAAATAGTTAGGTCTGCTTGTCGTACCCTGCATTTGATCTCATTGCTTATGCTTGCGCTAGTCTTTTCGTTTCTGGCTCAGTGTTGCTTGTTTTATTCCTTTTTCATGGTGAACTTTTAATTCTGGAATATTCGAAGCGTTGGTAAAATGAATCTTCTCTTTTGCGCCTTTCTCGTATCATTAAGAAGAATTCTATTTTCTTGGTGGTACTTCAAGAACCATTCATGGGGTCAGGAGTGCTTACCGACGTTGTACTTCGCCTTCAGTTCGGAGGAGGTCTTTCCAAAGTCTCCAGTAAGATTTGGATTCTTTGGGCCAAAGACGTCTCTATTCACCTGATTTTTGACTCACCTAAGATTTTGTCTATTCCATGTTCTACCGATCAATTTCCTTCTCCCTTCCTGTTCTTGGTGGTTTATGTTCGATGTGATCACATAGAGCGTTTATTCCTGTGGCAGGATATTCTTTCCCTACCAGTTCAAGGTGGAGGGGCTTCTATCATTGGTGGTGATTTCAATGTTGTTTCATGCCAAGCGGAGAAGTGTGGTGGATCTGCTATTAATTGTGCTGCTGTTGAGGATATCAATTCCTTCGTCATCTAATTGGGACTCTTAAATTTATCTTTTATGGGATTCTCTTTCACTTGGTGTAACAATCAAGAATACACCAACATGATTCTCTCTACACTAGACCTAGTCTTTGGCTTTGAGGGTTGGTTTAGTTTTCCTTTCTCTTTCTCTGTTGAGCATCTTCATCACACAAATTCGGATCATGCGTCTATGATTTTGAAGTGCTCGCCTTTTTCTTTATCTCTCCCTACTTCATTTAGATTCCAATCAATGTGGCAATCCCATCACCCGCACGGTAGAGGACTCATGGTCTCTATCGACGGAAGGACCTCTAACTATTGCTTTCTATCATAAATTCAAACGCCTCAAATCCTACCTTAAAATATGGAACACTCAGGTGTTCAAAAATATTTTTGATAGAGTCAGTTTACTAAAGAAGCTCTTATTCTGTCTAAGGCTGCCTTTGACGCTGCTCCTTCGGATTCTCACAAGGCAGAATGAATCCAAGCCTAAGTCGCCTTCAACTCGGAACTGAGTATTGAGAACGCTTTACTTCGCCAGAAAGCGAGAATCAAGTGGGTGGTAGATGAAGACTCCAACTAATTTTTTTTCCACTCCACTATTCGAAAAAGAATAACATCCTTTCCATCCGTCAAATTCTTTGTCTCGTTCTTTCTTTGGCCTCGAATCTATTTGAGGTTGAAGAGATGATCGTTTCCCATTTTCGGTCCTTTTTAGGGACTCTTTCATCGGTTATCTTCAAACCTAGCCCTTTATCTGTTATCCTTACCCATGTTCTTTCATTGGAGGCTCTGACTCTATGTAGCCCAACTCAATGGAGGAGATTCAATATGTGTTTTTTCGCTCAGAAAGGACGGTGTTAGTGGCTCGAACGACTTCAATGGGGGCATTCAACTGCTGTGCCTGGTCGGTCATTAGTCGTGATTTGACCTCGATGACTCAATCTTTCTTTTCAGGTGGCTCTTTGCCTAAGGGTTGGATTCACCAATATGATGTTAATACCCAAGCATAAGAACCCTCGTTCTTGCTCTGGTTTTCAGTCGATTAGTCTTTGTAATTGAATAAATTTGGTTCAAGATATTGTCTTGCCATCTTGCATCTATCCTCGATCGGGTCATTTCTTCATCGCGAGCCGGGTTTATTATGGATTGGCTCATTACAGATAACGCCCTTCTTGCTCAAGAGCTCTTTTCCGAAATATATCGGAAGATCCGGGGATCCAATGTGGTGATTAAACGAGATAAGGATAAAGTGTAACACCCCATATTTTAATATACAGTAATTATATAATAAAGGTAATAAAATGAATATTAGTTTGTAAAATATTTAGAATTAGGTAAAATAGACTTTAATGTTGCGTCCATTACGAAATTTTTGGTTCGGACAGACTCTTAGTTTTCGTAAATCAGATTTAATATAAAGAAGTTATAGACTTAAGAAGAATGCACTGAAATGTATACAGATTATATATTAAATAAAATATACAGAATTCACAAAGCAACTGTCACTAGGCAACCCAGCATGACCGGTTCAACCCATGGGTCGACCCATGTTTAAGGCAGGTTGACCTACAGGTCGACTCAAATATAGGTGGATTGACCACGTGCATGCAGAGGCAGTTCTTGCCTCTATATTTGGACTGAATTCTAAACTACATACGTGCGCTGACTCAGCATTGGGTGAAACATAAAATCTAACGGTATGAATCATCCTAGGTACTCTATATAAAGGTTAACATCCTCATTGTTTTCTACACATAAACTATTCTTCATTTCTTCTTCCTCCAAGCTATATTCTAAACAAAAATATGAAGATGCAGAGATTTTTCTTAAACATAGATTAGAAAGGACAATTATTATTCTTCTACAATAAATCTAAAGAGGACTTTCTTCAACAACAACATATAAAAGAAATATTTTTCTGAACTTCAATCCAACCACTGTGAGTTCTAGTCATTTTCAGATTTGATAATTAAATAGTATTCTGACAGTAAATAAATCCAAATATGAGATTATACATGTTTATATATGATTATGTTACTGTCACATACCTATTCATTTTTCAGTTGTTTTACTGTTACATGTATATCCTATTATCCCTTTTCTGTTTTAGATTTATTACAGTCTTATGCCTATTTTTATTTAGTTTATGTGTTTCTGAATCAGACTTATATTTCTCTCCTTTTTCTTTATATTTTGCGTTGTACCTAGGCTATCTAATGCCTAGGCTATTCACGTTCGAATTGCATAAATTAGGTTAATTGGGAATAACTCAAAATGACAGTAAAAAGGAGAATTAGGCATACTGAAAAATGAAATCCAATGACTATAAAATTGGGATAATGTGCAAAACATGTTAATCTCAATAGGTTAAGATTAATTTAATAAGTAAGTAAAACATGTTGGTAGTATCAGATGTAATTAAGTTGAATATGCAACTTAATATACATATACGCCTGGGCATGTGATTGTTTGGGGAAGGGGGTTGTACACAAAATAACATTTATAAGAAATGTCATTTACAACCATGCTTATTAATAAACTTAAACCTGCTAAGTTATTACTTGTTGATTAATAAGCTAAGAGGTCCAACGTCTTGTTGTTTGTTTCCGGGATTCGGACTCTTATATACTAGTTTGGGGGAACAACCCTAACGGTTGACTTGTGTCGGTCTCGTTGTGTGGAACCCGTATCAGTCAGTATCCCTGTTAGTATCTTAGAGAGGGGACTCGCACTAGGTAGAGGCCAGGGCGCGCTTTAATAATCTGGAATGTAAGAGGTTCAAGATGAAAGGTGGGTACAGGCACATTCCGACGGAGTCACGAGCGTGCATAGGTCCGATTAGGGGAAACTAAGACGTTGTAACACCAACAAAAGGTCTGTGTCTTATAGTTGATGGGTTAGAGATTGATACTCCCTACTGTCATAGTTGGCACATGATATTAGTGTTGTATGGAGCCGATCGCATGGGTAGTAATTAGGGTAACACCTAATCTCGGTATTTTACTAGTGGATCAGTAATTTACTCTTGGGATATGAATGAGGAGCGTACACGATCTTTCAGCTTACCATGTTATCCCATACTTGTCTATTTACTGTTTTTTCATGTTCAGCATTATTTACCTGTCTTGATACTTTCTATCTTATCATATTGCTGAAAATCACTGGAACTTCCCAGACTTTATGTCTGACCTATTTTTGTTTCCCTTCTCTCTTTTCCTTTGCCCCCCTAAGGTACTCAGTGAGGTAGTGTTCAATAGTGACTGGGATTTCTTTCAACTTGGATTTGAACTTCTTCTCGCTAGATGTACGACTTTGATTATTGTTCTATTTTGTTATGGCTTTTAGGGATATTATTTACATTTTTTACTCTGATGTTTGGTATTATGAGACATATGGTTTTAAATAAGGTTTTTTGTAATTTGAAACAATGTGATGTTGTAACCGGTTTGGAAACAATGTTCGTTAAATAATAAACGTTAGTTTTTCCGCTGCATGTTTATATATGTCTTGTGAATTTTAGTTATTGTTGATCTATTGCGCTTTACAAAACTTAATGCGTTCTCATATAAGTGACATTAAGGGATGTGGGGTGTCACATTTGGTATCATAGCAAAGGTTACAAGATCAGAGAAAAAGTTTTTGAAAAAGTATTTTTCAAAGGAAATATTTTCAAATAGAACAAGTTTTTGAAAAATATACCCCCTCAAATCATTTACAATATTCCTTCAATCTCCTTCTTAATTCTTGCTTCATTCTTTTACAGCATGTTTGAGGCTCCTAATCTTCCCAAGGGAATCTCCCGACATGGTTCTGTAGATACTTAGAAGCTACTGTACCTGCTGGAGTGCAAGAGATGTTCCTCCCCCAGCTGCAGCCATAGTACCTCCACCCAATCCTATAGTCAACTTCTCTAAACTTTATAAGGACTTCTGCGCGATGGGAGGCAAGCAGTTTCGTGGTACTGAGAGTTTAGTGGAGGGAGCCATTGGCTTAAGGAGACTGAGTATATGTTTAACTTGTGGGACACCAATGATAGGAGGAAAATTTAGTTGGCCGCTTGGCAAATGAAGGACGAAGCACCTTATTGGTGGGAGGTGATTTAGGCCAGACAAATGGTGGCTACTTGGGATGAATTTAAGACTAGATTCGAGATGAGATTCTTAACGCAAGCGGAGGAAGGACTGCAATTGGAGAGATTCTGAGTTTGAAACAAGAAAGCATGAAAATAAAAGAATATGTTACCAACTTTAATCAACCAGCGTGATTTGGGCTGGACTTGATAAACACTCCTCATAAGAAGGCCTTGAGGTTCGCAAAAGGATTGAACTAACTGCTCCAAGATTTAGCACTGATGCATGCATCGATGGGAGCAATTTTCGAGAGGGTTGTTGACATGGATTTGATGCACGAGAATGGTAAAGAGAAAAAGAAAGAGGTTAAGACCGAGGAGGAGAAACCCAAGGCTGAAAAAAAAGAAGTGGTGGCCTAAGAAGGGGGCAAAGAAAGGAAGAAAACCCGACCAGGCTCAGATCAAGATAGAAGTTAAATGCCATGGCTTTAGGGCTTTGGGTCACTTTGTGAGAGAATGTAAGAAGACGAGGAATGCTTGTTGTACTTGTGGTCAAGTTGGACATTTTAAAGGACAATACCCTAATAGGCAAGGAAAGAAGGCTGGATTGTCTGGAGGAAAAGTTAATGCTCTAGAGGCTGGTAGATCAATCGTGGTAGGAAAGTCGCAGTGGAAGGTTTGATTTCTCTTTTTGACTATCCTATTGGAACTCTCTTTTATTCCAGTGCTTCTCACTCATTCATATCCAACTCCGTGGTGGATAATCTAAACGTAGACACTAGTAATGTTTTTGATCCTGTTATAGTCTCAAACCCCATAAGAGGAATGACTCATTTATCTATGATATATAGGGGTTTGAGAATTTCTCTTATGGGCATCGAATTTGAATGTGATGCATATATTCTTGGCTTTATGGGTTACGGATTAATTCTAGGTATGGATTGGCTAGCCATATATGGTGCCATTCTTGATTGTGAGAGGAGAGTTGTTAGACTTCTAATGTGCCAAGGTAGAACTCTCAAAATATCTAGTGATCCACGGGGATCAATTATGCTCAGTTTACTAGATTCTCTTAATGCTTCTATTGACATTCTTCGATCAGTACCCATATATAGTGGTTTTTCGAACGTGTTCAATGAGGTTAGGGGATTACCTCCAAGGCATGAGATAGATTTCCGGACTTACTTAGTGGAGAATGCAAATCCAGTCTCTTACTAGTGTGCCATATCGGTCCTAAGGAGAGGAGGGAGCTCAGCAAGCAAGTATGTGAGTTATTGAATAAAGGATTCATTAGGCGGAGCATTTCTAAGTGGGGAGCTCCAGTCGTTTTTGCAAGCAAGGCAGACGACTCTCTTTGTATATGCGTGGACTATAAAGCATTGAATAAACTCACTAAGAAGAAAAGATACCCACTTCCGAGGATTGATGACTTGTTTGACCAACCAGTAGGCGCTTCGGTTTTCTCACAATTGGATCTAGCCACGCGGTTTCATTAGCTTAGGGTGGCCGATGATAGTATTGACAAGACGGATTTCAAAACTCCGAATGGTTTCTTCGAGTGGTTAGTCATGCCTTTTGGGCTGACCAATGTGCCTACATACTTTATGGACTAAATGAATCGGGTGTTTAAGGAGTATTTGAATAAATTCATGGTGGGTTTTGTGGGCAACATTCTGTTTTTCTCGAGGAGCAAGGAAAAGCATGCTAGACACTTAGAGGAAGTTCTTAATACTCTCAGATCACATCAACTTAAGGCTAAATTATTTAAGTGTCATTTCTGGAGAAAGGAAGTAAGGTTCCTAGGGCACGCAGTCTCCAAGGATGGAATAGCTGTGGACCCCTCTAAAGTTGTCGCGGTTCAAGATTGGAAGCTCCTAACAATGTAACAGAGGTAAGAAGTTTCCTCGAATTGGCGGGTTATTATAGAAAGTTCATTAAGGATTTTGTACGGATATCATCTCTGCTCACCCGTCTAACGAAGAAGAACTTGGTTTTCGCATGGAGCATTGATTATAAGGATGCATGGCAGAGATCAAAGAAGGCTCTGATGTCAGCCCCTGTTCTGATTCTTCCCGAGGGTAGCAAAAAGTTTACGGTCTGCACGGATGCTTATAGCACGAGATTAGCTGTTGTGTTGATGCACGAGATTAGCTGTTGTGTTGATGCAAGAGGGTATTGCTAATTAATTGGTTAAGAATATAGATAACGATATACATATATATCTATGTATATATCGTTAATCAAATATTGATTTTGTTTATCAGAATATTTCATATTGAAATGAAATTGGTGTTAATTATATTGCTTAACATCTGTGGATGCAGGGAAATAGGTTGGAAGGATCCGACTGGATTCCTCATTATTTATAAAGTTGTTTGTTCTCATATATTGTGATATATGACGTGATATATAATGTGTGGTTGATTATGACGACAGTAGTATTGTTATTTGATATTTTAAATACCATAAGAAATATCGTAATGTGAAAAGGGAATTTTCAAAGTGTGTATAGAAAATAATATATTTATAAAAATAAAGAATTTTATAAAAGGAATATTTATTTAGAAAATAAATAGAATTATAAAAGGAATATTTATTTAGAAAATAAATAGAATTATAAAAGGAAATATTAATAAAATGAACAGAATTTTATAAAAGGAAATATTTGGAAAATGAATAGAATTTTATAAAAGGAAATATGTGGAAAATAAATATTAAATGGAAATCGGTTTTAACAGATAAATAGAAAGGATTAATTTAAAGGAGATTTTAAATAGAATTTGTTTTAACAGATAAATTGAGAAGATTAATTTATAAATAATGTTTTATAAATTAAATAAAATATTTATCATGTGATAAAGGGAATATATAAGTCTGAACTTATATAGAGAAGTAGAAATCGGTTTTGAAACCGATATTATAAATAGAATGTGAACTCAGCATTTATAAAGGGAATTATAAATGAGATTTAAGTGTTAGAAATAAAAAGGAGATTTCATATGAATAATTCTATAAATAGAAGTATAAATAGAATTTAGAAATGGGATATTATTTTAAAATACGAAATCAAACTTAATGGAATATATAAAAGAAATATTTTCACATTCGATGTGAATAATGGATTAAAATGAATATTTTATAAATTAAAACATTTATAAGGAAAATTGGGTTTTGAATTAGGAATTCAAATGGGAATTTGAATGAGATAGAAAATAGAGTTAAATCGAATATAAGTTATTCGAATATAGTTAAATCAAATATTAGTTATTCGAATAAAGTTAAATCGAATATTAGTTATTCGAATAGAGTTAAATCGAATATTAGTTAATCGAATAGAGTTAATCGAATTAGAGTCAATCGAATATAAGTTATTCGAATAGAGTTAAATCGAATATTAGTCATTCGAATAGAGTTAAATCGAATATAGTTTATCCGAAAGAGAGGTTATTGTATATAGTTTATTCGAAGAAAAGAGTTATCGAATATTGTCATTCGAAGAAAGATTATCAAATATAGTTTATTCGAAAAAGAGATTATCGAATATAGTTTATTCGAAGAAAAGACTTATCGAATAGAGTTTATTCGAAAGAGAGTTATCGAATAGAGATTATTTAAGAGAGAATTATACGTTAAAATTGGATTTTATCGAAATCGGGAAAGTACTGTTCACTTTCCGTTTTTAATCAAGGTTTATTTATTTATTAATAAATTAGTTGTTTGTTTATTTATCCAAATTAATAAGTAGAAGTTATATTTAAGTTATTATATTACGGAAGCATGGGATTATAACACTATCGTTATAATCAAATCATTTCTGTAAAAGAAGTGGATTCATAAATTGAATTTGAGAGTTACGTAAGAATAGTTTGTTAAAGATTTAAGTAGTGAACTTTGTCTATTTCAAGGTTAATAATGTTGTTCAGCTAAGGTCTGAGAGGTAGCTATACCCCAACTTGATTGACTCTATTTTTAACTAAGGAATGGTTAAGGTTTGATAGGGAAGGTTGGTTAAGTGAATTTAGTTAATGAGTGTAATGGTTTGAGTTGGAATAGCGATGTTTTATTTAAACATCTATTTAAATCCAATAAAGGAGTTTTGGAAATGTTTTCCAAATTAGAATCAAAAATGTTTTCTAATACAGAAAATAAGAAATGGGAGTAAATATGGAAATGTTTTCCAATGCTAATAACGTATAGTTTCTAAATATAGAAGCTGTATATATATATATATATGTATGTATATATATATATATGAGGATGTTTTCCATTGGTTAAAAAGAAATATTTTCTAGGATATAGAAAATAAATAGTTATAATAGATGGAAACGTTTTTCCGAGAAAAGTGAGTGGCTAAACGGGTTTTAAGAAAAATATGGAAAAAACGGGAATAGGGAAATGAAATAAATTAATGATAAATTAATTTAAAGGGATAAATGTTGATTGATGATTGATGATTGATCGATAAGATTTCCATTTGGAAATACGACCGTTGTTTGTACACATGTTTTCCTTCGATAGTTAAATCACCGACTATCAAAGATTTTGACCATTTCCGTTGTCAATATGGAGAGACTGGGATCAGATATATTATCAGAAAACCACTCTGTATG
Source organism: Allium sativum (assembly GCA_030737875.1). Lineage (NCBI taxonomy): Eukaryota > Viridiplantae > Streptophyta > Magnoliopsida > Asparagales > Amaryllidaceae > Allium > Allium sativum. The sequence goes on along the minus strand of CM060926.1, from coordinate 675,883,426 downwards.
GCATTAGCGTTGCGAATCAAATATGATGAAGATAATTGAAGACGGAGTTATGCAAGGTCTGTTCAGTAAATCCTAGTTAGAAATTGCCTAAGATGGATTTACAGAATAGTGCCTTCAAGTTGTCCAGTCCCAGGACAACTTGAATGGACGATTGTCTGACAGAGTATATCTGGTAGATCGCGTAAGTTGATCGTTTCAAACATATTTATGTTGGTGGCGAAGGAATTCGTTTCTCTTATCTTATACCCGTGGTATTTTTAGGGAAATCAATTTGTGATTTGACGGGTATGACGATGTGGCATTCAAAGTAAATGAAGGAGTGATCTGTTAAAAGATACATTATGACCTTAAGCCTCATGAACTGGGAAATGACAGAAATCGGGCAGGCAGCATGGCTAAGTGGGTCGCGCCCACGTAGGGTGTATTGTCACCATCTAGAGAATATTCATATTTGTTACTTCTTTCAATTCTGTATCTCCCGGGAACAGTTATGTTGGTATGCCAACCGTAAGGTGACAATATATTCGGACCATTCAAGCGAAATGAATGGCCAGTCATGTGTGGCCGAGTTACAAGATGTTCTTGTTGAACCCCAGTGTATCGCTTCTAGAGTACATTAATCGGAAGGTGGTTCCATACCTTGTCATAGATGGAATCCATTACCCAATAAGAGCCCGTGGTTTTTGATTGTATATTATATATGTAAAGCGTGAGATGAAAGTGTTCTACTAAATTACTATCTACTTGATTTAGACATTATAATAATATCAGAAAATATTGATCTTAGGTAAAAACCATCCGTATTTATGTATGGGTCGGTCTTACAATTATCATTGCTTTTGGAAAGGATTTGGAAAAGTTAAACCAAGTGTTCGGAGTTTACTCATACCACTCATATAACTGACCCTGAGTTTATTTTGTTTTGTTTTCCCTAAACTCTTGGGTGCCCAATTTTGTACAGGCAGTAAAGTAGTCTTGATTTTACAGATACTTGGAGAGCTGGAGCAGGAGGCTTTAGAATTTTATAGCTATTATTTGTTTCCGCTGTGTTGTAAGTGTTGTACTCCGATAATGGTATTGTATACAGATACCGGTTTTGTTTCAAAGTTATGTTACATATTATATTTATTCGTTCCACTGTGAGGTTCGTGTTACTCTGATTATGTTATGTTGTTATATTCTCCTTCTTCTATTCTAATCTTCTATCTTATCAATTCTCACTCTCTAACTTCTTTCTATTGACATCCCGGTATTTTCGATGCTTGAATAGTCGAGATTGAGTTTATGTCGATTACCAAGGTCGCGAATTCCCTGGGTCGTTACAGTGGTATCCAAGCTGAAGGTTAAGTAATTACCTTGGCTCTGTGGCGTAACTCGATAGAGATAGGGTTAGTGATACCCTGGATTGAGTTTGAGTGTATATATACGAGTGAACGTATTTGTGGATTTTATAAAAAATGTTTTATGTTGTGGAGATTTATTAGTTGTGTTGTCTATGAGTTCTGGTCGATCGGTTTGATCCACTGTATCGGTAAGGGTTTCTAAACACTCAAGTACGATGAACTAACACAGTATGGTTTGAAAGAGGGTAAACGAAATAATTTTACCCAAAATATATTTTGATATATATATATATATATATATTGGAAATATTACAGTTTTGGACGTGTTAGTTGTTAGTATAATCGAGTAAGATTATAATTGAGATGGTTGTATATACATAACCAAATAAAATTCGTACAAGTGTTACGAAATGAATTAAATCTGAATTTAAATCAGAATTGAAATTAAAACTCTGAAATTGGAGAAGTGTTTGTAAATGGATTTGGATTAAATATATGAGAATTTTAAAATCCTAGGAGATTTTAAATTGTTTTACAAGCATTGTGAATGGTACTTTGAAATGAATTTCAAAACGGAAATTTTTAGAAATGGTTTTGAAAGTGATATAGTATTGAACTCACTTGGGTTGCTAGGAAATAATTTCGATGATGATCCAGACATCATCGTGTTCATTTTCGAGTTCTAAGTGACAGATTACTACCAAAGATTTTGTTTTTTTTTTGAATTGTTTGAGAAAACAAGTTGTTTGAATTTTGAAAAGGATTGGTTGATTTCAGAAAAATCCAAGCTGTTTAAAACTTCTAAGAAGAGACTATTTGAATTAAAAAAAAACTAAATAGAAATTTGTGTAAGTAAATTGAAATTGGATTAAAGTTAGTTAAGTGGAAACTGAATTGAAAATAGAACGATAATGAGTAAGATTGGATTTTGAATATAATTTGACTCAGGTAAGTAAATGGATTGATTTTTAGAATAAAAGTCAGAGCATGGATTTTGAGATAAAGATAACTGATTTGGGAAATTAATTAATTAATAGAATGTCGTAATGGAACTTAACAAGGTTAAGTAAGTTGAATTGACGAGTTAGGAGTTTGGAATCGAGAATGGAACTCGAGTTTAAAATGAAATTCGATTTAGGTATAAGAAAATGATTGGGGATGAAGACAAAATTGATTGGATTTGATTTGAATGATATTGGTATATGTTGAATTGATAGCAGATGGAAAGGATATAATGATATGCCCGACAAAAAAGTACAAGTTTATATTTTTGTTAGGTTTAAGATTTTATGAGCCTGTTTGGAAAACCGCTTGGCTGTTTGATTTGGAGAAGGCCCAGAGAGGCGAGTTGTAGTTGTACCGATCGAGCGGTACAAAGGAGGTGCTGGCGAAATTTTTCAGAAATTTAAGGTGTTAGAAAATTTTCAGGATTTTTGAAAACTTTGTTAATAGAAATGAACTAATAATTTAGTTAAAGTAAATTGGTTCAGTGAAACTAGAGTTAAGAAGTAAACGAATAATTTTAACCCAATTAATAGGGTTTATTTTCTACCTTAGCAATTTCGAGGACAAAATTATTTTAAGTGGGGAAGAATGTAACGACCCATATTTTTAACGGATGATAAATAATTTATTTAATTATTTAAATAATGGTTTGGTAATTTACAATGACCAGAATTAAATAATATTGAATTTAATTAATATAAATAATAGAATAATATATTTATTTCCGAAATAATCGGAAATAACATAATTCACAATATTGTGTGAATTGGACAATTTAAAATATATAATTTAGTTTAGAATTGAATTATATTAACGAATTTATTTACAAATGTCCGTTGAACGAATAATTCATATTATAACTATAATCGAGCTCGAAATGGCGCGGTAGTTCGTAATTTGGCGATTCGAACTTTAAATGAATATACAGAATCCATTTTAAGCCGGATTTCTGTGAAACAAGAAACGTTCGGAGCTTGTGAAGTATATTTTTCTAATGGAAGAGAAAAATCGAGATTTCGTCGTGTATATTTTGAGTTGTGTTGAAATAAAATTTTAAAATTGTCGCTATGGAATTCCTTTATAATTTATAACGATTTATTTATATTATAAATGGATTTTTGATATAAATTGAGTATAGATTTAATCTGAATTTGAAATGTCGAGTTATAAATTCAGATAGGAATATTTTGGAGCTATATTATATTTTATGTGAATATATACGATAACATTGATTTATTAATATTAAATTTAATTATTTTTAAATATATTAATTTTTAAATGGGTTTATTTAGAGCTTTAAAAATAGCTAGTTTTGCAAACGAGCTCCGTTTTCGACGAAACTAATTTTGTTGGATCCGGAATATTAAATTATTGTTAGATTTCAATTTTCGTGATTTTTGGAGTTAGTATTTGGCCGTACGGGATTTTAATGTGAAAAACAATTGATATTTTTACTTTAAAAATAGATTGTGTGAGCAAACAGATTCGAAATTCGACGAAACAAGTTTCATTGGGTCTGTAATGTCGAACTGTAGCTGCATACCCATTTTCTTGATTTTTGGATATCATATGAAATCACATGGGTTTTTAAACGATAAATATAGACAACGATACAATAAAAATTAATAAAATAAATAGCGGAAGCTTCAAATAAAAGATAATATATCCTATAAATACACCACTAACTTTTCTAAACCCTAAACAGAGATTTCTTTGGTCAAAACATTTTCCACCGCCCCATTTTTCTTCACGCAAAAAAAAAATTTATATTTGAAAATCAAAACTAAATTCATAGAAAATTATATAAATTATGAGACAAGAGTATTTGGGTTGCTGGAACAATCCTCTTCATTTTTATGTTTGTTTTACGGTATGCAATACATATTCCTGGACGATAAAAAGTTAGCAGTGAAAGTAGGGTTCCCAATATTAGTTGATTCGTTGATATTTAGGAAGATTCGGATTTAGTTTTGGATTGAGGGGAGAGAGAGGTGTTTGCGGTGATTTCTTTTTGGTATTTCGTGATAAGAAGTGACGCAATGTCACTGTTTGGTCGTGCTTGAAACGGCAAGGACTGGTGCAAGTTGTGCAATTTTGGTATAAGGAGGAAGAGGACAAGATGAGGAGAGTGGTGGTTGTTTTTGTTTTCTATTTCATGTAGTGGATAGGGAGAGTTAAGGAGCTAAAGTTTGGAAATTTCGGCCATTCCTGCAAAGAACGACTAGGCGACTTCGTTGGTATATTAGGAGGAAGAAGAGTCTTTTAACGGTTATGGGTCTTCAAAGGGGTAATGGGCTGTAAGTAAGGTGAAGCCCAAATTATATATATATGTATAGGAAATTAAGTTTATTTTAGATTTAAAATAGTACATTAACTTGTTAATTGCATATCTTTGTCATACTGTATCAGAATTTCAAACTGTCATTCGCGTTGAAATCGTATGGACGACAGCTACACAATGGAACCGACTGGGAGTACATTGGAGCTCGCTGCAATTTGTAGCGAAATAAATTGTCTGTCTGAATCAACCGACAATTATTGTTGTTTAACGATGAACGTCGAATGTGAGTTAATCTCACTAACTCTACCTAGTATATTTTTATAACGTGTTTTTAGAATTGATAAATGTTGGTTGATTGCTAATTAATTGGTTGAGAATATAGATAACGATATATATATATATCGTTAATCAAATATTGATTTTGTTTATCATATTATTTCATATTGAAATGGAATTGGTGTTAATTATATTGTTTAACATCTGTGGATGCAGGGAAATAGGTTGGAGGGATCCGACTGGATTCCTCAATATTTATAAAACTGTTTGTTCTAATATATTTTGATACATGACATGATATATAATCTGTGATTGATTATGATGACACTGGTATTGTTATTTGATATTTTAAATACCATAAGAAATACCAGAATGTGAAAAGGGAATTTTCAAAGTGTATATTGAAAACAATATATTTATAAAATCAAAGAATTTTATAAAAGGAATATTAATTTAGAAAATAAATAGAATTATAAAAGGAATATTTATTTAGAAAATAAATAGAATTATAAAAGGAAATATTTATAAAATGAATAGAATTTTATAAAAGGAAATATTTGGAAAATGTATAGAATTTTATAAAAGGAAATATGTGGAAAATAAATGTTAAATGGAAATCGGTTTTAATAGATAAATAGAATGGATTAATTTAAAGGAAATTGAGAAGATTAATTTATAAATAATGTTTTATAAATTAAATAAAATATTTATCATGTGATAAAGGGAATATATAAGTCTAAACTTATATAGGGAAGTAGAAATCGGTTTTGAAACTGATATTTTTAATAGAATGTGAACTCAGCATTTAAAAAGGGAATTATAAATGAATTTTAAGTGTTAGAAATAAAAATGAGATTTTGTATGAATAATTCTATAAATAGAAGTATAAATAGAATTTGGAAATGGGATATTATTTTAAAATACGAAATCAAACTTAATGGATAAATATTTTTCACATTCGATGTGAATAATGGATTAAAATGAATATTTTATAAATTAAAACATTTATAAGGAAAATTGGGTTTTGAAATAGTAATTCAAATGGGAATTTGAATGAGATAGGAAATAGAGTTAAAATGAATATAAGTTATTCGAATATAGTTAAATCGAATATTAGTTATTCGAATAGAGTTAAATCGAATATTAGTTATTCGAATAGAGTTAAATCGAATATTAGTTATTCAAATAGAGTTAAATCGAATATTAGTTATTCAAATAGAGTTAATCGAATTAGAGTCAATCGAATATTAGTTATTCGAATAGAGTTAAATCGAATATTAGTTATTCGAATAGAGTCAAATCGAATATAGTTTATTCAAAAGAGAGATTATTGAATATAGTTTATTCGAAGAAAAGAATTATCGAATATAGTTATTCGAAGAAAGATTATCGAACATAGTTTATTCGAAAAAGAGATTATCAAATATAGTTTATTCGAAGAAAAAACTTATCGAATAGAGTTTATTCGAAAGAGAGTTATCGAATAGAGATTATTCGAGAGATAATTATATGTTGAAATTAGATTTTATCGAATTCGGGAAAGTACTGTTCACTTTCTGTTTTTAATCAAGGTTTATTTATTTATTAATAAATTATTTGTTTGTTTATTTATCCGAATTAATAAATAAAAGTTATATTTAAGTTATTCTATTTCGGAAGCATGGGATTATAACACTATTGTTATAATCAAATGATTTCTGTAAAAGAAGTGGATTCGTAAATTGAATTCTGAAGTTACGTAAGAATAGTTTGTTAAAGATTTAATTGATGAACTTTGTCTATTTCAAGGTTAATAATGTTGTTCAGTTAAGGTCTGAGAGGTAGTTATACCCCAACTTGATTGACTCCATTTTTTACTAAGGAATGGTTAAGGTTTGATAGGGAAGGTTGGTTAAGTGAATTTAGTTAATGAGTGTAGTGGTTTGAGTTGGCTTAGCGATGTTTTATTTAAACATCTATTTAAATCCAATAAAGGAGTTTTGGAAATATTTTCCAAATAAGAATCAAAAATGTTTTCTAATACCAAAAATAAGAAATGGGAGTAAATATGGAAATGTTTTCCAATGCTAATTACGCATAGTTTCTAAATGTAGAAGTTATGTGCATATATATATATATATATATATATATATATATATATATGAGGATGTTTTATGTTGGTTAAAAATAAATATTTTCTGGGATATAGAAAATAAATAGTTATAATAGATGGAAACGTTTTTCTGAGAAAAGTGAGTGGCTAAACGGGTTTTAAGAAAAATATGGAAAAAACGGGAATAGCGAAGTGAAATAAATTAATGATAAATTAATTTAAAGGGATAAATGTTGATTGTTGATTGATCGATAAGATTTCCATTTGGAAATACGACCGTTGCTTGTACACATATTTTCCTTTGATAGTTAAATCACCGACTATCAAAGATTTTAACCATTTCCATTGTCAATACGGAGAGTCCGGGATCAGATATATTATCTGAAAACCACTCCGTATGGCATTAGCTTTGCGAATCGAATATGATGAAGATAATTGAAGATGGAGTTATGCAAGGGCTGTTCAGTAAATCCTTGGTAGAAATTGCCTAAGATGGATTTATTGAATAGTGCCTTTGGGTTGTCCAGTCCCAGGACAACTTGAATGGACGAATGTCTGGCAGAGTATATCTGGTAGATCACGTAAGTTGATAGTTTCAAACGTATTTATGTTGGTGGCGGAGGAATTCGTTTCTCTTAGCTTATACCCGTGGTATTTTTAGGGAAATCAATTTGTGATTTGACGGGTATGACGATGTGGCATTCAAAGTAAATGAAGGAGTGATCTGTTAAAAGACACGTTATGACCTCAAGCCTCACGAACTGGGAAATGACAGAAATCGGGCAGGCAGAATGGCTAAGTGGGTCGCACCCAAGTAGGGTATATTGTCACCATTTAGAGAATATTCATATTTGTTACTTCTTTCAATTCTGTATCTCCCAGGAACGGTTATGTTGTTGAAATCCAGTGTATTGCTTCTAGAGTACACTGATCGGAAGGTGGTTCCATACCTTGTCATAGTTGGAATCCATTACCAAGTAAGAGCCCGCGGTTTTTGATTGTATATTATATATGTAGAGCGTGAGATGAAAGCATTCTACTAGATTGTAATCTACTTGATTTAGACAATATTAAATATCGGAAAATATTGATCTTAAGAAATATTTTGGGTTATCGTAAGGTAAAAACCATCCGTATTTATGTATGGATCGGTCTTACGATTATCATTGCTTTTGAAACGGATTTGGAAAAGTTAAACCAAGTGTTTGGAGTTTACTCACACCAGTCACATGACTGACCCAGAGTTTATTTTGTTTTGTTTTCCCTGAACTCTTGGGTGTCCAATTTTGTATGGGCAGTTAAGTAGTCGGGATTTTACAGATACTAAGAGAGCTGGAGCAGGAGGCTTCAGGATTATATAGCTATTGTTTGTTTCCGATGTGTTGTAAGTGTTGTACTCCGATAATGGTATTATATACAGATACCGGTTTTGTTTCAAAGTTATGTTACATATTATATTTATTCGTTCCGCTGTGAGATTCGTGTTACTCTGATTATGTTCTGTTGTTATGTTCTCCTTCTTCTATTCTAATCTTCTATCTTATCCATTCTCACCCTCTAACTTCTTTCTATTGACGTTTCGGTATTTTCGATGCTTGAATAGTCAACATTGAGTTTATGTCAATTACCAAGGTCGCAAATTCCCCAGGTCGTTATAGATCCACATACAAACACGGATGGTTCTTATCTTACGATAACCAAAAATATTTTTGATATCAAATCCAGTGATATTATAATATTGTCTGCATCAAATAAATAGAATCTAGCGGAACGCTTGCATCTTACGCTTTATATATAATATAAAATCGAAAACCGCAGGGCGCTTATTGGAGATTGGATTTCCAACATGACAAGGTATGGAACCACCTTCCAATAGTGCATCTGTAGAGTGGAATACACTGGGTTCAACAAGAACGTCTTACAACCCGGCCCATACATGGCTGGCCACTCATTTAACTTGAGTGTACCGAGCATATTATCACCAATGATTGTGGTCAGCAACCGTAACCGAAAGCATACAGCAGCGAAAAGAATAAGAAGCAAATGAATTTTCTCTAGATCAGGTGATAATACCCCTAATGAGAATGACCCACGTGACCATGTTGCTTGCCTAATTTTTGTCATTTCCCGGTTGATGAGGCTTGAGGTCACGATTATTTTTTAGAACATCATGCCACCATTTACTTTGAATATCACGTTGTCAGACATTTGTCCATATACGTTGTCCTAGGACTGGAAAAACCGAAGGCCCCATTCTTAAATCCATCTTGGGCAATTTTCGCCTAGGATTGATAGAAAAGCCCTTGCACTTAACTTCGTCTTCATATATCTTCAGCATAAGTTGATCCATTACGCTTATGCCAATACGGAGTGGTTTTCAAATATTAAACCTGATCCCGGTCTCTCCGCATTGACAACGGAGGTATAAAATAAAGCAAAACTTTGATAGTCGGTGATTTAACTATCAAAGAACATCCATACAATCAACAGTCCTATTTCCAATTGGAAATTCTACCGATCATCCGTCAAACAATATTGGGCCCATTTTAAATTAATTTCTTATTAAATTATCATTTTCCATTTTGTATTTCCCATCTTTCGTATCCTTTCAAAACTCGATTTTGTGACGGCCCGCCCCGCACCAGCCGACATTTCCAATGAAAGTGCGTTGTGCCAGTGCCAGATTACCACGGGACGGTCGCCAAAGAAAGGGAAGGTAAGGAATTTTGAACTAACAAGGAACCTGTAGAATGTCTCACAGTGCATGGGATAAAATATAATAATAATATACTTTGACATAAAACAGGCGAGACAGTGCATAAGCTGAAAACTAAACATCATAGGAGTGGAAAATCAAAATATAGCTTATGTTCCACATCATCATTATTACAACTTTTGAAAACTGTCTCTAAAGAAAATAAGGAAGGTACACTACTAATGCCCAAAATAGTGACCAACAGCGACACAGGGAGAATATATGTAGATAATATGTAGGAGCCTTCTGCTCGTCTCCGTATCAGCTACTCATGCATAAGTAGTTAACCTATCTCTAGTCTGCCCTTTTAAGAGCACCCAGAGTAATAAGAAGATACATAAAACTCTGGGTTAGACAAAAGTCTGGTATGAGCAATAAGCAGCAAAACAGAACAATAGCAGGCATACTAAACCATACCTGAACCTGGACCTGCAACCAAAGAGTTAGCACAACATACCGTACAATACTCTAAGGTGCCACTAACATATGGTGTAAAGGATACGGGGGTGGGGTGTGCATGTCATAATGATGTCAACAATCAAGCATAGCAACTATCCTTACATCTCTCACTCAATGCGTAAAGCATACGATATCCACCACTTTGATCACTAGACCTATCAAGGTAGTGACGGAGTCCGACTTGTATAACTATTGCTACCATCAAGCTTGCCCCATGGAGTCATGACTCAATCCTTACAAATGACCCCACCTCATTGGTCCATAGCCAATAGTCCTACCTAGGCCACTGTGGCCCTGAATCCGTCCACATACCCCATACTCCATAGTGATCCAAAGTTATAGATATCGATAAACCCTTAGCACACGTCCCGCAGCAAAGACCAACTCATGAAGTTAACTCATTGGTTCCCATTTGGATCCTGAGTAATAACCTCCCATCTGGACTTCCTTTGCATCTTACGTTTTGGTCAAATTGGAGTTGGTCTTCAGAAGAGTCATCGCGTAATCGTAGCTCCAATCCGGTTCAGTTCAGCCTCCAGATGCGGTTCGGTTCGGCTTGCTTCAGTCAGTTCGATTCGAATACATCACCCCTAGACTTCTCGTTCGGTTCGGTGCTCCACTTCAGGTCGGTTCGGTAGTCTCCATCTAGTTCGGGTTGCCACGTTCCATTCAGCTCGGTTCGAATGCTCCAGCTCCTCTTGCCTCGTCCGATCCCGTTCCCTAGCTCTAGTCTGATCCGATCCCCACGCCAAGCTTCGATCCGATCCCATGTCTCTCATCTTCATCCGATCTGATCCCCATGCTAAACCCCGATCCAATCCCCAACTCCAACTCTATGTAGGTGGACTTCCTTCTTGCCAAGCCTCCTTTAGTGAAAAGTTCCGATCCGGATCGGATCCTCTTGCCCAGTTCTCTTATCCGATCCGAGCCCCCTAACCCGATCAGATCCGAAACCATGCACTACTTCCTGCAACTTTTCCAGCGACTGTTTTACGCCATACGACGGCGTTTTCAATCATTATAACCCTTATAATCAATAACAAAGCATACCATACAGTCATAGCAACATAGAGATCTAACCATAAACACCATAACAATGAATTATCATGTCAAAACGGATCAAACATACCCAAGAACCCATATTTCCCTTAATCATGTTTAAGCATAACTAATGATATGATTAGCAAAACTTAACCAAATTTTCTAACAGAGGCCTAAACCAATATTTCGAAATTTATAAATATTTTTCCTGATTTTAATCATGTTATAATTCGCTAATTAACACTAATCAATCCTAATTAGCCATAATTAGTGTAAAAAGGTGCTAATCACTCACCTTAGCCACAAACAAAATACTAAATCTGAAATTATTCTCTGTTTGGCGTTGTTCCCAAGACTATACAGCAGTTCTAACCTTGTTTTGGTGCTATTTCTCCTTAATTTGATGTAATTTAGCAAAATCTTCAATTAGAAAGTGCTTTAGAGGTGTTTTAGATGTTGGAGGCCATTACTAAGTTGAGAGGGATGATAAGTGGCGGCTGAAAATTGAGAAAAGGTGTTCTCTAAACCCTAACAGCCCTCAAATACTCCAAAACCCGAAATCCCCCTCTGGGCCTAGCTGTTAATTACCCAATTAAGCCCGATTAAGTTGTTTTCACCTTCTAAACCTTAATTCAGCCATATCTCCCAAACAGTAAGTCCGTTTTTCACATATGACCACTCTACGGAAAGGTAAACCATCATACAGACCTAATGGAAGTGGTTTGAGGTCAAAACTCCTTTCCAATCAAAAGTTATGGCCGAAACAAGATCATCTAGGGGTAAAACGGTCATTTAAAAATCGGCAAAAATCAAGGACATGGGAAATGAGCCCAATAGTCGTCTCCCAAAGTTACATGGCTATACGACTTCGTATGAGAAAGAAATAAATATTCTACGATTCTTTGATGCGTAGAATGCGGGTCGTTACATTCCCCCTCCCCTCTTTAAGAAATTTCATCCCCGAAATTCCGTAACCCAAAACATACAAAGAATCCCACATGCCTACCAATCATTAACAAAACAATAAAGCATACAAAACAACATAACACAACAAGCCTATCCTTGCATGCGATTTACTAACAAGGGAGTACTATACCGATATAAAAACCTTACCAAGCAAAGAGTTCTGGATACTTCCTCCTTATGTCCTCCTCTGTTTCCCAAGTATAGTCTTCCTCATCATCACCCCCACTGAACTTTGACTAGTCTCACCGCCTTCCGTCGAAGTTGCTTCGTATCGTTCCCAACAATACGCATAGACATGCGATTCCAACCGCCTCGGGTTCAACCTCGATATCATCCAACTGATCCAGTGAAATAGCCACACTAGGGTCGTGCACAAACTTCCTTAACTGGGAAACATGAAATACATTATGAACTCCCGCCATCTTCTCTGGTAATTCAACTTTATATGCCAAATTCCCAATTTGCTCGAGAACTGGGAATGTTCCAACAAATCTTGGTGTTAACTTGCCTTTCCTGCCAAATCGTATCACGCTCTTTAACGAAGAAATCTTGACAAACACCAAGTCGCCAATGGAGAACTTTAAATCTTTTCTCCTCTTATCAGCATAACTCTTCTGTCTATCTTGAGCAGCCTTCATTCGCTGTTGGATAACCTTAATCTTATCTGAAGTTTCTCTTATCACATATGGTCCAAGCACAAACTTCTCACCAGTTTCTAACCAACATGACGGTGAGTTGCATGGCCTTTCGTACAAAGCTTCAAATGGAGCCATACCAATACTGGATTGATAACTATTATTATATGCAAACTCTACTATATGCAAACGGTCATCCCATGATCCACTAAAATCCAATATGCAAGCTCTCATGAGATCTTCTAATATACGATTCACCCTCTCTGTTTGACCATCGGTTTGAGGATGATACGAGGTACTGAGATGAAATTCTGATCCTAAAGCCTCTTGTAAGCTCTTCCGAAATCCACTAGTAAGTAACGGATCTCGGTCACTCACAATGCCTTTTGGTACTCCATGATATCTCACTACCCACTTCATATACAGTTTCGCTAATTTAGCTACCGTTCTATTCGACTTGACGGGTATAAACCTTACGCTCTTGGTCAAACGGTCAACAATCACCTAAATGCTATCTTGGCCCGATCTTGTCCTTGGTAACCCATCAATGAAATCCATTGAAACTTGTTCCCATTTCCATTTTGGAATTTCTAATGGTTGTAACAAGCCACTAGGCTTCTTTTGCTCAGCTTTAACTAGCTGGTAGTTCATGCATTTGGACATAAACTTCCCAACGTCTCTTTTCATCCCTTCCTAGTAGTAGGTCTGCTTCATGTCTCGATACATCTTGTTTCCACTGGGGTGTATTGTCAGTTTTGAGTGATGACATTCTCTAAGCACTTCATCTCTCAATCCATTGACATTGGGTACAACTAGTCTTCCATTCTTTCTAAGCCATCCATCTCGATCAAGCCCATACTCGTTCATCTCCTCATCGATGCCCATCTCTAACTTGGAGATGATTTTCAATAAATTAGGATCGTCCCTCTGACTGGAACCAATCCGCTCAATCAAAGTGGGTATGATCGTCAAATTTACTAACATTTCTGGATCCAATTCTCCCTTTGGTCTGAAATCACACCCAGCGATGTACTCTAGTTGCTCCAATTCTAGAAACATAGCCTGGCATGTCTTCTACTCAATGCATCAGCTACAACATCGCCCTTTCATGGTGTGTATGCGATATCGAAATCGTAGGAAGCCAAGAATTCTAACCATCTTTGCTGTTGGAGATTTAGATCCTTCTGAGAAAAAAGATATTTTAACGATTTATGATCAGTAAACAACTCGAATATTTCTCCTAAGAGATAATGTCTCCACATCTTAAATGCGAACACGATCGCTGCCAATTCCAAATCATGAGTAGGATATCTTTTCTCATGCGATTTCAGTTGCCGACTAGCATAAGCTACAACCCTACCTCCTTGCATCAATACAACACCTAGTCCGGTACTATAGGCATCTGTATATACTGTCATCTCTTCATTCCCCTTAGGAATGACTAACACTGGTGCACATGTTAACTTTTCCTTTAGACTCTTGAATGCATTTTCACACTTTTCGTCCCAGACGAAAGCTTGATTCTTCATGGTCAACTGAGTCAACGGTGCTGCTATCTTGGAGAAGTCTTGGATGAATTTGTGATAATATCCAGCTAATCCCAAGAAACTTCTTATGTCCGTTGCATTCTTGGGTGTAGACGAATCTTGTACCGTAGCCACCTTCGCAGGGTCCACGGCAATACCATTCTCTGAAACAACATGGCCCTAGAATCTCACCTCCCTCCTCCAGAAGTGACACTTAGAAAACTTTGCTTTCAATTGGTGTTTTCTCAACACCTCCATCACTATCTTCAAGTGTTCTTCCTCAATCCTCGAATAAACAAGTATATCGTCCATGAACACAAGAACAAACTTATTCAACTGATCTCTGAATACCCTATTCATAAGATCCACAAAATATGCTGGTGCATTGGTCAACCCAAATGGCATGACCAACCACTCATAAAATCCAGACGGCGTCCGAAAGGCCGTTTTAGCTATACTCTCAGCTTCCACTCTTAGCTGATGAAAACCTGTCGCGAGACCCAACTGGGAGAACACTCTCGCGCCAGTCAACTGATCAAACAAATCATCTATCCGCGATAGAGGATAATTATTCTTCCTCGTCACCTTATTCAATTCGCGGTAGTCCACACACAATCAAAGGGAACCATCTGCCTTGGTAGCAAACACAACAGGTACTCCCCACTCAGAAACACTTCTTCTAATAAATCCCTTCTTCAAAAGATCGCTTACTTGCACCCCGAGCTCTCGCTGCTCCCTTGGCGCCATACGACGAAGTGGCATCACTATAGGTCTGGCATCTTTCACTAAATTAAAACGGAACTCAATCTCTCGGTGTGGTGGAAGCCCGGTCATTTCCTCGAAGACGTCCGGATACTGGCCAGCCACGGGCACATCTGACAACTCATAATGCTGGATGTCGAGGGAATTTAGAAAACTAGCCATTACCCCCATCACAAGGTAGACCACCAAACACTACCCTCCACCCATCATCCGCTCTAACTGTCACCAAAAAGCCCTCACAGTCTACCACTACCCCCATATCTTTGGAGCCAATCGACTCCCAAAATAATGCCAAACCCAGTAAAGCCCAAAACAAAGCAAACAAATAAACATGCATCCATGACTCGATAAGACCACATTACGACAAATCATACAAAGGCTAGTCGAACTACCAATCGGGTTCGTAACTGCAAAAGGTCTATCGACTATCTCGGGTTCCAATCCCAACCTATCTACCAGGTCACTAGATATGAAGGAACGGGAAGCTCCCGGTATCAAACAATACTTGAACAGGAACATCATAAACAGAAAGCATACCTTGAATGACGACATTCTTTCCTTTCTCCGCCGCAGTTGGGGCACTCGACAAAGAAGGAATAGTATCGATAACATATGTTTTCACAATCTGCTTTTCTTTAGGGGGTTGCGGACACTTATCCTTGTGATGTCCCACTTGGCCACAGTTGAAGCACTTCTTATCCGCTGGCTTGGCCCGACATTCTTCGGCATAGTGGCCCTTCTTACCACAGCTGAAGCACTCAACATCTTTCTTATTCATTTTCTTCTGGCCATCCTTGGTCTGATTCTTCTTTCTCTTATTTTGAGAACCATTCTTGCCTCCACCGCTTGCTTGCGGCTTTGGCTCCTCTGCAGATGCAACATCAGTCTTCGACTTAGGGTATAGACTCTCTGATCTCAAAGCTTTCCCCACAATCGATTCAAACGTCTCATCAATGTGGTTAATAAGCCTTCCCCCCAAGTACTGATCCTAGCCTGTTATGAACTTCTCATTCTTCTTCTCGGGAGTGTCAATGAGGGAAAATCCATGCTTTGATAAAGTATCGAACTCGGCAATGTACTCCAAGACTGCCCTACCATTCTGCTTAAGCTCCAGAAATTTCCTAAACAATTCTGATTTATGAGCAGCTGGGATAAACTTATCGCTGAATCGGGCTTTAAACTGATCCCATGTAACTTGATCCTCTGGGGTAGCCGCCTTAATAGCATTTCACCAATTCATCGCCCGTCCGTGCAACTGACGGGATGCTAACTTCCTCTTCATCGCATCCTCGATACCCAAGTCTTCGAAGATACGCTCACAACTATCCAACCAATCCTGAACTTCTGTAGCCGATTCCATTTCGTGGAACGGCTTTCCACCAAGACTAGTGTAATCCTTGCAAAGCTTGGCGAAATTGGCTCTAAGCGCTTGCACCGCTGCACCACCACCATTAGCAGCATTAGGAACTGCCCTCTTAACATCCCTAAGCATCTCTCTCATGAAGTCAGTGAACATAGTCCTCATGTCAGGGGCATTCCCATTATTGGCTCCTCTACCAGCACCCCTCGTATATCGGCCCATCGTTCAATCTGTAAAGAGAAACGATTAACCATCCTTTTTGTGGTGTTAGTGTAGTGCGACTTCATCCTTAGCTATACTAATAGTGTGAATATATATAGCTTTTGAAAACCAAAATAATCACAAATACGCGCTCTCATATACGTACTATCTCTCCCTGATGTCTTTCCCTAGGTTAACTACGCAACCTAGAGCTCTGAAACCAAGTGTGATGGCCCGCCCCGCACCAGCCGACATTTCCAATGAAAGTGCGTTGTGCCAATGCCTGATTAGCACGGGACAGTCGCCATAGAAAGGGAAGGTAAGGAATTTTGAACTAACAAGGAACCTGTATAATGTCTCCCAGCGCATGGGATAAAATATAATAACAACATACTTTGACATAAAACAGGCGAGACAGTGCATAAGCTGAAAACTAAACATCACAGCAGCGGAAAATCCAAATACAGCTTATGTTCCACATCATCATTATTACAACTTTTGAAAACTGTCTCTAAAGAAAATAAGGAAGGTACACTACTAATGCCCAAAGTAGTGACCAGCAGCAACACAGGGAGAATATATGTAGATAATACGTAGGAGCCTCCTGCTCGTTTCCGGATCAGCTACTCGTGCATAACCAGCTAACCTGTCTCTAGTCTGCCCATTTAAGAGCACCCAGAGTACTAAGAAGAGACAAAAAACTCTGGGTCAGACAAAAGTATGGTATGAGCAATAAGCAGCAAAACAGATCAATAACAGGCATACTAAACCATACCTGAACCTGGACCTGCAACCAAAGAGTTAGCACAACATACCGTACAAAACTATAAGGTGCCACAAACATATGGTGTGAAGGATACGGGGGCGGGGTGTGCATGTCATAATGATGTCAACAATCAAGCATAGCAACCATCTTCACATCTCTCACTCAGTGCGTAAAGCATACGATATCCACCACTTTGATCACTAGACCCATCGAGGTAGTGATGGAGTCCGACTTGTATAACTATTGCTACCACCAAGCTTGCCCTATGGAGTCATGACTCAATCCTTACAAATGACCCCACCTCATTGGTCCATAGCCAATAGTCCTACCTAGGCCATTGTGGCCCTGAATCCGTCCACATACCCCATACTCCATAGTGATCCAAAGTTATAGACATCGATAACCCCTTAGCACACGTCCCGCAGCAAAGTCCAACTCATGAAGTTAACTCATTGGTTCCCATTTGGATCCTGAGTAATAACCTCCCATCTGGACTTACTTTGCATCTCGGGTTTTGGTCGAATTGGAGTTGGTCTTCAGAAGAGTCATCGCGTAATCGCAGCTCCAATACGGTTCGGTTCTGCCTCCAGATGCGGTTCGGTTCGGCTTGCTTCAGTCAATTCGATTCGAATACATTTCCCCTAGACTTCCCGTTTGGTTCGGTGTTCCACCTCATGTTGGTTCGGTTCGGTAGTCTCCATCTGGTTCGGGTTGCCACCTTCCATTCAGCTCGGTTCGAATACTCCAGCTCCTCTTGCCTCGTCTGATTCCGTTCCCTAGCTCTAGTCCGATCTGATCCCCACGCCAAGCTTCGGTCCGATCCCGTATCTCTCGTCTTCATCCGATCCGATCACTCATGCTAAACCCCGTTCCAATCCCCAACCCAACTCCAACTCTATGTAGGTGGCCTTCCTTCTTGCCAAGCCTCCTTTAGTGCAAAGTTCCGATCCGGATCAGATCCTCTTGCCCAGTTCTCTTATCCGATCCGAGCCCCCTAACCCGATCCGGTCTGAAACCTTGCACTACTTCCTACAACTTTTTCAGTGATTGTTTTACGCCATACAACGGCGATTTCGATCATTCTAACTCTTCTAATCAATCACAAAACATACCATACAGTCATAGCAACATAGAGAACTAACAATAAATACCAAAATAATTAATTATCATGTCAAAACGGATCAAACATACCCAAGAACCCATATTTCCCTTAATCATGTTTAAGCATAACTAATGATACGATTACCAAAACTTAACCAAACCAACCAAATTTTCTAACAGAGGCCTAAAACAATATTTTGAAATTTATAAATATTTTTCCAGATTTTAATCATGTTTAAATTCGCTAATTAACACTAATCAATCCTAATTAGCCATAATTAGTGTAAAAAAGTGCTAATCACTCACCTTAGCCACAAACAAAATACCAAATCTGAAATTATCCTCTGTTTGGCACTGTTCCCAAGGCTATGCAACAGTTCTAACCTTGCTTTGGTGCTATTTCTCCCTAATTTGATGTAATTTAGCCAAATCTTCAATTAGAAAGTGGTTTAGAGGTGTTTTAGATGTTGGAGGCCATTACTAAGTTGAGAGGAATGATAAGTGGCAGCTGAAAAATGAGAAAAGGGTGTTCTCTAAACCCTAACAGCCCTTAAATACTCCAAATCCCGAAATCCCCCTCTGGGCCTAGCTGTTAATTACCCAATTAAGTCTGGTTAAGCTGTTTTTCACCTTCTAAATCTTAATTCAGCCATATCTCCTAAATGATAAGTCCATTTTTCACATATGACCACTCTACGGAAAGGTAAACCATCATCTTGACCTAATGGAAGTGGTTTCAGGTCAAAACTCCTTTCCAATCAAAAGTTATGGCCGAAACAAGATCAGATAGGGGCAAAATGGTCATTTAAGAATGGCAAAAATCATGGACATGGGAAATGACCCCAATAGTCGTCTCCCAAAGTTACATGGCTATAAAACTTCGTATAAGAAATAAATATTCTACGATCCTCTAATGCGTAGAATGCGGGTCGTTACAGATTTCCTCTCTCAATTCTTGGAAAAACATTTCCAATTTTATAATTGCTTTGTTCGAGAAAATATCTCTTATTCCAGTAAGAAAACAATTCTATACATTCACGAATCCTTATTTTCTATATTCAGAAAATATACCTTATTAATATCGGAAAATATTTCCATATTCCATTTCTTAATTCCTCGTTGACCAATTCATTTCATTTTCTACACGTAGATAATATACCTCATTTTATTTGGGGAAACATTTCAAAATCCTTTAAATTAACCCGATGTTATAAAAACATTGTTATTATAACTCAAACCATTTACCATTTATTAACTAAACATATCGCTAGCCAATCTTCACTATCGAACCTTAACCATTCCTCCATCAATCATGAAGTCAATGAAGTTGGGGTATAATTACCTCTCAGACCTTAATTGAACAACGTTCTCAATTTTGAAATAGTAAAAGTTCACAACATCAAGTCTTCAATCAAAAGATTGCTTATGCGACTCTCAGATTCAATCTAAGGATCCATTTCTTTAACGAAAAAACATTTGATTGTAACGGTAGCATTATAATCGCTATTTCCCAATATTTGATTTATAAAACATTTATTATAATGGTAGCATTAAAATCGTTGTTTAGATTTACAAAACACATATTATAACAATAGCGTTATGATCGCTATTTAGATTTAATAAACATTTACTATAACAGCAGCGTTATAATCGCTGCTTAGATTTACAAAACATTTATTATAACAATAGCGTGATAATCGTTGTTTCCAAGTATTTGGTTTATAAAAATATAACTTGTACTTATTAATTTCAATAAATAAATTAATAAGTAAATAAATAATTAATTACATTTGATTCAAACAGAAAGTAAAAATAACTACTTTCCTAAATTCGTTATAATCGAATTCAAAGAAATAACTCTCTCTCGAATAATCTATATTTGATTTATATTCCAGATTTCAGAATTGATTTATCATTTCGGGTTAATTCAAATTCCAAATTCACTTTTGAATTTATCCTTTCCAAATCATTACCAAATTCCTTTACAACCATTCTAGTCTACCAACGTTATCACACTTTATTCATATTCCGAATTTTGAACTAAAACTCAACGTTTTCTTTTAAAACGATTACCCATTTCCCTATTCATTCAAATTCCAATCTGGATTCATATTTCAAATCTAAATTTCCTTTAGAGATATTTCATTTGCAAAATATTTCCTTTAAACCATTACTCACTTTAATCGAGAATATACTTCTTTTATATACAATCAAATCAATTTGATTTCGTACTTATAAATAGTATATTAAACCCAAATTCTGTTTATAACTTCTATTTAGATTTTTCCATACCAGTCTCATTTGTATTGTAGTCCTTTAAAATTTCCTTTATAATCTGCTAAGTTCAAATCTCATTTCAAATATTGGTTTCAAAACCATTTTCCATTTTTCCATATAAATTCAAATTTGAATTTTTATTTCAATTTATTCAATGATAAATAATTCACTTAATTTATACTCTCGTTTATAAACAACTTCTTGTTTCTCCATTTACATGTTTTTAGTTTCAACTTTATTCGAAATTACATTTCTATTTTTGGAAATAAATTTCCTTTTTAAAACTCAAATTTTATTTCCAATATTCGAAAATATTTTATGGTATTTAAATACCAAATTCTAGGGCTAGTGATATTTAAACACAACAAGATCAATCACAGTTAATATATCAAAGCTTGGGTCACAATTTAATGCAACCACAATAATATAAATGTTGAGCAATCCAGTTGGTTCCCTCCAACCTATTTCCCTGCATCCAAAGATGTTAATCAACATTAATTTCACATAAATATGAAATATAATAGTAAATAGAACTAATAATTCATCAACGATATAACTATATCAATCGATTCAACCAATTTTATCAACCATTCATCCAAACAACCATCACACAGTATAAAATTACTGTAAATAAATTTAAAACTCGTTTATATAAAAATATAAACGAATCAGAGTTAGTGTGTTTACTCACATTGTTTGCAGTTGATGATTCTGTTTGTTTTATATAGTTTCAACAAGCGTTTGAAACTATATAAAATTTCCGGTTAGTCCCCGAGCCAACAAATCTTGCACGTACTTCTTGTTTTCCTTGATACGACTCCAACGCAGCTTGTCGCGTCCAACTCTGCTCATGGACGAACAAGATACATACATTATAAGTTCACGATTTTTAAATATAATTAATTAAGTTATTAATCAATTTTTATTTATTTATTTGACTCCCTTAATTACCGTTTTATCTCCAAATAATTACGCCACTTAAACATGATTAGTCACGCTGCTCTCCCTCTTCTCTAGAAAAATCACGATTCCTTCTGAACATATTCATGCTGAGCTTCCCATCATTCTTTCCATCATTACTTATTTCTTCATCGGATCGAACCCCCAAGACCACGCCCGTTTACTATGATCATCATGCTTCCACCAAATAAATAATTCACGTCTCATGTTGCCATTCCAGATGACATAAGTCCACCCTTCCTCAATCCTTCCATCCACACTAATCCTTTATCATGCAATAATTGAACTCCACATACTGCCATTTCAACTATCCTTGCATGCCTTCAACTTCCTCTCTTCAATATTGAAACATCTGTCTTCCTTTACAAACTCACGGCTTGTCTTCCTTTACAAATACCTCACCATTTCTGAATATTTCACGCAACAATCTCCTCAACACTTCTTCAAAATATTGCACTGAATACCAACGTCAAACCACACCTCTAATCAATACATTTTCCCCTTCATTCCTTGTTTCCACTTCGAATGCCCTGTACACATGATTAACCACCCCTGCACCATTCAATGGAGGCCATCACCATCAGTTTCTAATACAATCCTTAATCATATTTAAATAAAAACCCTACTTCTTTCATCGCAAAACACTGACCCCTGTACAAAGGGTCATATAGCCGACTTTCCCAATCTCAGAGAAAAACATATCCAAAATTTTAAATTATGAACTCACCTTATTTCATGTTTTTGACCCAGCAACCCTTCTCCTTCCACAAACATAGTCGTGGTTACTCCCTCTTGAGGCGTTAAACAGCCGTGCCCTCCAAGTACGGTAGCCCCACCTTCACTGCATAGTTTATCAAACGATCACCTTCCTTAAAATTCCGTCTTCCTCCTCTCCGTTCTCCCCCTATCACCTTGCCTCCGGTTCTCCTCACAAAACCGTACCCCAATCCGAAACTCATTTCACCGCATACTCCACCGCCCTAACTATGCTACAGTTAACATGCACTGGCTAAAAAGAAGTTTGTCACCCTCCAAGCTTCAGTTGCAGCTGTTCCTTGCCACCAAGACTCCATGCGCCATTGGTTTTCCCTTACTTCCCTTGCTCTCCTCAACTCGCGCGCAACCTTCAGTCTTCTTCCTCTTCTTTGAATGAAGTTGTTGTTTTTAATAACATTTCTTTCTGAATGGCTATCGAAGGAAATGGAGGAGCAGTTGTTCCTTCAAACACTGGCGGTTGTGGATTCCACTGAAGAAGTTCAAAGGATGGGAAGTGCGGTGGTCAGTTGACAGGGGTTGGTCTGATTTTATCGATTTTGATATTTATTTATTTATTCATTTTCTTTTAGTCGGCTTGCTCATTTTGTCTAGAAAAAGAGAAGATAGGATATAGGATTTATAAGGTTGACGGCTTGGCATGCAAGGAATCGAGTAACTTGGCACGCAAGGGTTAGGACATATAGGGTATGCTCAGTAATATCCTAGGTCGGCGAGGGATGTATGAGCATTAAATTTTCTTTGTTTGGGTCTGAGTAATGCATCTGCTCTTCTGGTGCCTACAAGTTTAGGCCTTGCCTTAATCGTACGAGGACCCCAGGTTGAGCTGTATTTGGACAGTGAAATTTCATGAAAGGATATGTATGGCATTTAATAACTATTTGCTTTGTTTATATTTCAGAAAAATCAAGTGTTCATGTACGAAAACTTTAATTATTTAAATTATGTTGTGATGAATAGTGTCAGGACTGTTTGTATTACTAGGACTGTTAAAGGAACTTTAGTTATCATTTGCAAACTGGACCATGCTTTTAAACCGTATTTTATTTTCTTGTTCCATTATTTCAAGCATTTCTTCTATATGAAGCTATTAAAGGGACGGGATGAAAATTTAGATGCTAAATGACTATATTTACATTAATACTCAAGCCGTTATATATATATATATTATGATTAAGATAGGTCGGCCCATAACTTTGACTAGGGGAACAAAAGGTGTTGGTCAAGATTTTATTCTGTAACCATGATTTTGACTCAGGTATGCATAGAAGAGATATCGAAAGATTTTATAGAGATTTTGGTGCATTGAAAATAACGTTGTAGACCTTTTCTTATATTTCTTTATTCAAAGATTGAAAGGACTTCAGCACTATTATTTAGTCGAAGCAACTATTGCTCATTAAAAATAATGTTATGGTTGTAGAAGATGCCAATTGAGCACACATCCCAAAGTTGAACAGGATACAGTCCAGGATTCTCGATCATCGTAGCTTGCGTGTACACTAAAGCTAGTACTAAAATATTAAAAGCTTGCATCTATTGATGCTTGAGTACGTATTCATTTATTTAATTTAACTTTCTAATATTTATGTAAATTAATTATTCAAAATTAATAAATAAATTATTTAAATATCCAAATCAACCTTTGAAATAATTAAATTAATTAATTATTCTGTCATTAAAAATCTGGGTCGTTACATTCCTCCCCCCTTAAAATAATTTCGTCCTCGAAATTGCTAAGCAGTAAAAATGCTATAACTTTAACTCCTCATAACATACTTAGTTGAAATCTCAAATTCCAAACCATCATAACCTGGTTCTTACCTGACCTTCGAATTCTCATACCAATACTCAACCATTCATAATTCCTTCCAAATGATCTATCCACCATTTTTTTTGGATAATCCATCATCACATTCTTATCTTCAATTCATATGCTCCTCTGCATATCTACACCCATTCCAATTGATTTTAAATCCATTTATCAATTTCATTATTTCACTTAAAATTTTATTAACCAATTCTGGTTTTCTTATTTCAACTACAATTAACAACTTGGTTTTAAATTATATAAAAAAATCTTGAAAATTTTCTAAATCTTTAAATTTTCGAAAAAAATCGCCAGCATCTCCCTTGCACGGCTCAATCGGTACAATCACAACTCGCCTTTCTAGGCCTTCTCCAATCCAAAAGAAAATCAAAAAACTGAGCGGCTTGCCCTACAGGCTCATAAAACCATCAAACCTAAGTAATATTTTAAACATGTACCGTTTTGTCGGGCATAATTCTATTTCTTGCATTTGCTTCCATTCAATATCTTCTCAGCATACATATATCCATTTCCAGTTGGTTTCAAATCAACCCACTTCCAGTTTTTAACTCTCTAATCAACTTCTGATTAGTTCACTTCTATTCTATTAATTCAAATCTGATTTCTATTTAAGTCAATCCACTTATTATACTTGAATCCAAATTTAGCACAATCCAATATATATTCAACTTGCTTATTCATAAGTCAAATTTATATTAATAATTCGAATCTCAACATTTCTCTATATTTAATTTGACTCAGAATTATTTCCAATCCAATCCAATTTTATTTAACTTAAGTTAAATTTCAATTCGTTTGATACATTTTTACCATTTCAATCTATTCAACTTATACAAGTTAAATTTTAATTTCAGAATTCTAATTTCTGGGTTTTATTTCAAATTAATTTGAAATCATATATATTTATATACATATATTTATAATCACTTAATTCAAAACATTTAAATTTCTAAAGCATCTTGTCCTTTTCAAACAAATTTTCCATTCCCAAATTACTGTGGTATCAATCTGTCACTCAGAAACTTAAAAATGAATACCAATAACGTCGCGATCCATCATCAGAATTATTTTCTCGCCACTGAAGTAATTCCAGTGCTTTATTTGTTTAAAAATCCATTTAAACCATTCTTATTCAAAAATATTTTAAACTGATGTTATATTATTTATAATATTTCAGAAAATATTTTCTAAACACCCAGAATTTAAATTCCAATTCTGGTTTGAACTTAATCTTGGTTTATCTCATTTGTATGCATTATCTGTTTACAAATTGTATAATCATTTCAATAATTCATAATTCCATTTGATTGCAATAATAATCAACACATTCATATATATTAATTCAGAAATTATTCCCTTTAAATCAAAATAATTTTTGGGAAAAATTATTTCATTTACCCATTTTAAAACAATACTATATTGAATTGATTTGTTCGAGAGTTTAGAAACACCTACCGATACAGTTGTGCATTCTGTATCGACCAGAATCTATAAACTACTCAACAAACCAGTCAACACAATATAAAACAATTTTATACCAAATCTACAAATACGTGCTCATATACAAACTCAAACTCAATCTATGGTATTACTAACCACATCTCTATTGAGCTATGCCACAGAGCCAAGGTTATCACTCAACCTTCTGCTCTGATACCAAATGTAATGACCTGAATTTCCATACTCTTTGAGTCGACTAATAACGCCACTTATCCAACCCAAATTGCATAGAAATACGAATCATTATTAAAAAAAAGTTAGAGGATGAGAAATAGAAATAAATAAATATTAGAATGGAAGAAAACGAAGGTCACAAACTCACAGCGGATCGAATAAAATATAGTAAGTAACATAAACTTTGAAATACAATTCAGTAACTTTATATACATACCATCATCAGAGCACAACAGCTATTTCTGGAGCATTTATAAATACATATTTCCAGATACGGACATAATACACAGCGGAAAAATATGATAATCTATAACTAACTGGTGAAGCCTCCTGCTTCAAACTCCTTCAAGTGAATCTATAAAATCCCAACTACTTGACTCCCCGTACAAATTTGGGCACCCAAGAGTTTAGGTAAAACAAACAAAATAAACTCTGGGTCATTCATGGGACTGGTGTAAGTAAACTCCAACCATTTGTTTATCTTTCAAAATCCTTTCAAAAGAATGATAATCGTAGGACCGATTAACACATAAACACATATGGTTTTTATCTTATGATAAACAAAAATATTTTTGATATCAAATCCAGTGATATTATAATATTGTCTACATCAAATAAATAGAATCTAGCGGAATGCTTGCATCTTACGCTCCATATATAATATAAAATCGAAAACCGCAGGGCGCTTATTGGAGATTGGATTTCCAACATGACAAGGTATAGAACCACCTTCCGATAGTGTATCTCTAGACTGGAATACACTGGGTTCAACAAAAACGTCTTACAACCCAGCCCACACATGGCTGGCCACTCATTTAACTTAAGTGTACCGAGCATATTATCACCAACAGTTGTAATCAGCAACCGTTACCGAAAGCATACAGTAACGAAAAGAATAAGAAGCAAATGAATTATCTCTAAATCAGGTAATAATGCCCCTAATGGGAAAGACCCACATAGCCATGCTGCCTACCCGATTTAAGTCATTTCTCGGTTGATGAGGCTTGAGGTCACGATTATTTTTTAGAACATCTTGCCACCTTTTACTTTGAATATCACGTCATCAGACATTCATCCACCCGTTGTCCTGGGACTGGACAAACCGTAGGCCCCATTATTTAATCCATCTTGGGCAATTTCCACATAGGATTAATAGAACAACCCTTGCACTTAATTCCGTCTTCATATATCTTCAACATAAGTTGATCCGTCATGCTTATGCCAATATAGAGTGGTTTTCAGAGATTAAACCTGATCCCGGTCTCTTCGCATTGACAACGGAGGTATAAAATAAAGCAAAACTTTGATAGTTGGTGATTTAACTATCAAAGAACATCCATACAATCAACGGTCCTATTTCCAATTGGAAATTCTACCGATCAACCATCAAACAATATTGGGCCCTTTTTAAATTAATTTCTTATTAAATTATCATTTTCCATTTCGTATTTACCATCTTTCGTATCCTTTCAAAACTCGATTTCCCCTCTCGATTCTTGGAAAAACATTTCCAATATAATAATTGCTTTATTCGAGAAAATATCTCTTATTCTAGTAAGAAAACAATTATATATATTCACGGATCCTTATTTTCTATATTCAGACAATATACCTTATTAATATCGGAAAATATTTCCATATTCCATTTCTTAATTCCTCGTTGACCAATTCATTTCATTTTCTACATGTAGAAAATATCCCTAATTTTATTTGGGGAAACATTTCAAAATCCTTTGAATTTACCCGATGTTATAAAAACATCGTTATTATAACTCAAACCATTTACCATTTATTGGCTAAACATATCGCTAACCAATCTTCACTATCGAACCTTAACCATTCCTCCATCAATCATGAAGTCAATGAAGTTGGGGTATAATTAACTCTCGGGCCTTAATTGAATAACATTCTCAATTTTAAAATAGTCAAAGCTCACAACTTCAAGTCTTCAATCAAAACATTGCTTATGCAACTCTCAGATTCAATCTAAGGATCCGTTTCTTTTACGGAAAAACATTTGATTATAACGGTAGCATTATAAACGTTGTTTCCCAATATTTGATTTATAAAACATTTATTATAATGGTATCATTAAAATTGCTGTTTAGATTTACAAAACATTTATTATAACAACAGCGTTATAATCGCTGTTTAGATTTACAAAACATTTACTATAACAGCAACGTTATAATCGCTGCTTAGATTTACAAAACATCTATTATAACGATAGCGTTATAATCGTTGTTTCCCAGTATTTGGTTTATAAAAATATAACTTGTACTTATTAATTTCAATAAATAAATTAATAAGTAAAAAAATAATTAATTACATTTATTCAAATAGAAAATAAAAATAACTACTTCCCTAAATGCGATATAACCGAATTCCAATAAATAACTCTCTCTCGAATAATCTATGTTTGATTTATATTCCAAATTTCAGAATTGATTTACCATTTCAGGTTAATTCAAATTCCAAATTCACTTTTGAATTTATCCTTTCCAAATCATTACCAAATTCCTTTATAACAATTCTAGTCTACCAACGTTATCACACTTTATTCATATTCCGAATTTTGAACTAAAACTCGTCATTTTTTTTTAAAACGATTACCCATTTCCCTTTTCGTTCAAATTCCAATCTGGATTGATATTTCAAATGTAAATTTCCTTTAGAGATATTTCATTTGCAAAATATTTCCCTTAAACCATTATTCACTTTAATCGAGAATGTATTTCTTTTATATACAATCAAATCAGTTTGATTTCGTACTTATAAATAATATATTAAACCCAAATTCTATTTATAACTCCTATTCAGATTTTTCCATAATAATCTCATTTGTATTGCAATCCTTTAAAATTTCATTTATAATTTCGTTTATAATATACTAAGTTCAAATCTCACTTCAAATATTGGTTTCAAAACCATTTTCCATTTTTCCGTATAAATTCAAATTTGAATTTCTATTTCAATTTATCCAATGATAAATAATTCACTTAATTTATACTCTCGTTTATAAACAACTTCTTGTTTCTCCATTTACATGTTTTTAGTTTCAACTTTATTCGAAATTACTTTTCTATTTTTGGAAATAAATTTCATTTTTAAAACTCAAATTTCATTTTCTTGGTTCGAAAATATTTTACGGTATTTAAATACCAAACTCTAGGGCCAGTGATATTTAAACACAACAAGATCAATCACAGTTAATATATCAAAGCATAGGTCACAATCTAATGCAACCACAATATTATAAATGTTGAGGAATCCAGTTGGATCCCTCCAACCTGTTTTCCTGCATCCACAGATGTTAATCAACATTAATATCACATAAATATGAAATATAATGGTAAGCAAAACTAATAATTGATCAACGATATAACTATATCAACCGATTCAACCAATTTTATCAACCATTCATCCAAACAACCATCACACAGTATAAAATTACTTTAAATAAATTTAAAACTCATTTATATAAAAATATAAACGAATCAGAGTTAATGAGTTTACTCACATTGTTTGCAGTTGACGATTCTGTTTATTTTATATAGTTTCAACAAGCGTTTGAAACTATATAAAATTTCCGGTTAGTCCCTAAGCTAACAAATCTTACACATACTTCTTGTTTTCCTTGATACAACTCCAACGCAGCCTGTCGCGTTCAATTATGCTCATGGACGAACAAGTTACATACATTATAAGTTCACGTTTTTTAAATTCCAGGGTATATTGCGATCAACTTGTCAGGTAACTTTTCAAATCCCATGAGCATTTCCATATCTTTTATTTAGTGATCTTTCTTCGAGTTCGGGCTATTGAGACATCATGTGGTTCATGGAATCGGACGTCCATCATGGTCCAGTGGTTGAATGGGCCTCCTGGTCTCGATTGTGAGTCATTGGTGGAGCGACCCGTATCACGAGCCTTGGTGGGTCATCGTTCATGGCCCATAGGCTTCCACAGTCCAAATGAGATAAAAAAGAAGGAGACGAAAGGCCAGTGCGAGGGCTATTTAAGTTCATCCACTTCTCCTCTTTTTACTGCTGTAATTTTCTTACTTTCGGTCCAAAACCCTAGCTTCCGTACTTTCCCTTGTCCAACCGATTCCATCATTCGATTCAAATAGGTAATAATACTGAAGTGATTTTTAAATTCTTGTTTGCCAATTTCGCTGCTCCGAACTCCGCATCGCCTCGGGTTTCGATTCCCCTCGTATTTCCGTTGGTTCCGATGGGTTTGTTGCCATCCATGGTGTCGTTGTTGGCATTGGTGATGGCGGCTCCGCGGAGTAGGGGTCTGAAAGAGGAGGCATGTTAGGTTAAAGGTGATTCGATGGACGAGGGCGAATGAGTTTGAGCACACAGCTGTTGTTGGGGATCGGTTGAAGGAGGAAGATCGTGGAGTTTATTAGACTGTGGAGAAGGATTGAGTGTCATGGAAATTCGGTTCGTGGGTCTTAACATCAAAGTAAGTCGTGGAAGGAAGTTCAATATCGGGTCGGATCGTGGATAAGAAAGGGAATCAGGCTCGTGATGGAGAGAAGTGAGGTGTAATGTTGGCGAGATAGGACGTTAATCTAATCGTGAAGATGACAAAGCGTTGGTTTGTGAGAAGGGTGAATTGGACTGGATCATGGTGGTGACTTACGATCACTCTCATTCACGAGCCGTTGGGTCCTGGATTTAACCACCAGCTCGAACTCAGATCACGAACCAAAATCCCATCCATGATCCACACTAATCCTCGAGCGGGGCCAGAATCACGAGCTGAATTTCTCTCCGCGACCTTTTTTTTTACCACGAGTCGCCTCATATGATTTTGGTGATCTGATTTAACCAAGGAACCGATCTATATCTTGACTGAAATTTGATGCAACTCTGATATATTGATGAACAGTTAGGGTGGAGCCTTAAAAATGAACTTTCGGAATTGGATAATTACATAATTTAACAGCTGATAATAACTAATGTCGCGTCTTTTTGATTTATTTTATGCTCTTCTTTCTAGCATCATGCACACTCGCATACGCCAGCACTTGCACACACGGGACATGGCTGATAGACGCTCAATAAGAGGTTCAGAGAAGGATACAGATCCAGAGTCGTCAAATTACTATAATCCAGATGCACTTCCATCGGATTCAGACTAGGAGAATTCCGACCCCGACTATGAAATGGATCTTGACATAGAATTGGCATCTTCCGAAAGTGCATCACTTGAGGAGGAGGAGGACAATCGGGCCCCCGTCGAGATTCCGGGTGCTAAAGAAATAGAACAAGAGAAACTGAGTGACTCCATTGCCTCCAAATTGGACAAGCTGGAGAAAATCTGTTCAAGGCATGGGATTCCTTGGAATGATGTGAACGTTCCAGAGGAAGGAGACAGGCCACACTCCGCTCTGGAAGGATATATGGCCATCAGCAGGCTCATGTGCTGGATAGGTGCTATTCCTCCGATTGTCATTGATCTTCTAGGACGACTACGCATCACTCCCATGCAACTCCCTCCCAACGCCTATGCTGCTATGTATACCTTATATATTGCCTATGCAGAGATTCTAGAGACGGAGATCACCTTCAAAGATTTAAACTTCTATTACTATTTCAAGCATCGCTCCTTAGGAACTCCTAACTTTATTTTCTTTGAATCAATTCCCTCTAAGAAGGTATTATCGGATGGGCACAGTAGTCCAGGAGATGCTAAATCTGACTGATTTTACATAAAACATCAAGCGGGGTGTGCGAGGAAGTGGCTACAGTCAAGTAGGTCTCAAGTCCTCCATAGCATGTTCCAGTTGCATGATAAAAATAATAATGTGTTCCTTCTTTTTCTTTAGTTCACAATTTTGAGAAAACAAAGGGTTCAGTGTACGAAGATCGATTATCCCGTCTCTTAAAAAGCAAATCAGACTTTTGTAGAATCAAGAAGTGCATAACCGATGAGAATCTTCACAAATACCGCTTGTTAGACGTAAGATTCGGGCTCGGTACGGGTGGCAAACCTTACAAATATGTGCCTCCGGCAGAAGGAGAAGGGACCTCGGGGACCAGAAAGCAACTGAGCTTCGTAAGAGTCCTTCACTGATGATCGATCAAGACGATGAGGACTTGAATGTATATAAGGGAGATGAAACTCAGGTCAAGGACCCAAAGGAGGCTTCTGTTTCCAAAGAACAATCTCCCCTGAGGACTTCACCTCCAGTTGATCCTTCTGCTCATGATGAATTAACAGAGGAGCAGATATTTGGGGAGTTGAGCAAGATTCCCCTGCCAGATAGCATTTACACATCGGAAGATTTTGGACAGGAGTCATTCTTTCCCATCTTTGTGGAAGAAAATGCTCCAGTCAAAGAAAAAGAAACCGCAAAGACGAGTCAATATCTGGGCCCTGGTCTGTTGGGGGTATCACACGGGATGCATGAATCACATGCACCACTCACCACAACATTGGTATACTATCTGTATTCAGGATTCTTATATCCGTTTGTTTCTTTTTGCTGAAAAAAAGCCTCAGAGGTACACCTACTCTCATCGTTCACTTCGTGAGAACACACCTAGACTCATCTCCACATCTGAGCATGATCGCAGCGACAGTCGGGGGAGAGATAGCTAATGGCCTCGTGATTCTTATCTGCCTCACTCAACACGGTCTCGCTCTCCCTCAAAGCAAGATCCTGGGAAGTATCATAGCCGTCAACTTCCACTGGCAGGGGGTAAGCAACTTCCTAAAGATTTGACTCCCCCAAAAAGTATACCATCTCACAGTAAATCCTCCAAAAAAGATCATGAATCCAAATACAAAGACAAAGGTCCAAGAAAAAGTTCTAAAACAGATGCTACAGCTCTCGTCCCAACTGGTCAGCAAAAGTCGGGTACCACCGCTGTACAGGATGTTGCTCTTACTTCGGAAAACGAGGCGAGGCTGGAACTTTTACGAAAGCAATTTCCTGACCTTTACTTAGAAAGGATGATGTTTATACCAGATCTTGAACCGGTCCCTGAGGAGTGGGATACTGAATTTATGGGGCATGTGAGTCATGTGGCCAAGCAATATAAGGTGATGAAAAGCATGCCTAGAAGCTTTCAGAGGTTATTCATCATCTGGAAACGGTTGCAGCCAGGGCTAGAGTGAAGATTGATAATGATGGTAAGGCCAGGGGTAAGATAGAAAAGGAGCTTGAGGATGCGCAAGCCCAATTTTCTTTAGCTCAGCAAGATGCGGGTAATTACAGGACAGAGCTGGAGGATGCCAAGAAACGCTTCCATCTTGAGCTTGATTCTCATAGCCAAGAGCATGTGGCTATGAAATAGGAAATTGAAGATCTCAAGACGACCAATATTGAATTGATAGCGGCATAGAACCGTTTTGCAGCTAAGAAAGGTGCTTGGGAAAAAGAGAGGGCAAGTTTAAAAGACAATCTTGCACTTATTGAGAAAGAGAAAGCGAACTTGAACGACCAACTTGCTCACGCTGAAGAAAGGGCAGCTCTTGCTGAAAGTAATGCCAAAGATGCCCTTGAATCTGCCTATGCTGCCACTACCAAGCTTGCTACAGCAGAGTAGGAGATAGAAGGGTTTGACGAGCTACTAATGGACTTCTTTGGTCAAGTCATTAAAACCCGCGATATCTCTTGGATTCGAAACTATCAAACCACCTTGGCTAATGTATGGGACATGATTGTCGAAGGTAATAAGCAACGCCTAAAGGTTGAGAATATCGGTGAGAACCAACTCATGCAGACCTTCCTCAAAGAAGGAAAGCCCGAGGCTTTGGCGGAAGGTAGACGTTTGATCCAAGAGGAGATGGAGTAGGAGAGAGCCAAACTCAATGGCAAGGACAAGATAGACAGAGGGTCAAGATCAACCATGGAGCCCAAGGCCTCTGAGGTTGAGGAATATAATCCCGATGATCCATTGATCCCCTTGGCTTCAGCTCCTTTAGCTGTTGGAGCTTCTATAGTGGGTTCAGGCGAGGGGTCAGCAGAAGGTATTTCCATATTCTCTCCCCAATTCGCCAGAGCTATCATAACTTGTCGTCGTATAGCGGATCATACAGTCGAGAAGACCATGCTTTCTCCTCAACTAATAGCAGTTTCTTCTAATGATATAGGTACCAAGCCGGCCGAGCGAGAAACGGAAGAGCAAACAGAGGCAAAGGAGGTCAGTGTAGCATCAGGTGCTGAAGTTTCTGAGGTCCCAAAGCAGTCTAAAGGCATGTCAACTGAGCAGGCTATAATGACACCAAGTACTGATGCTCCCGCGGATGCTGAGGTTGTTGGAGCCTTGCAAGACACCTATGGTGGTTATGAAGATGAAGAAGAGGAGGTCGTCATTACAAAGGAGACCAAGGATGTTGATAATGAGACCTTAGCTGACATAAAGGCCAAGAGAGATAAACAAATAGCCTTGAAAATAGAGAAGCAAGAACCTCTGAATGTGCCACCTATCACTGTTGTTGATCCAAAAACTGGATTAATCATAAAATTCACCTCTAAATCGATAACCACACAGCTTGCCTCCCAGTCTTCCAACATTTCACAAGATCATCCCTCTGATAAGAGGAAGAGCAAGAAGGATGACATATCTAATGTCAGCAAGGAGGAACTAGAGAAGAAAACAAAGGAGAAGAAACCAAGGTCATCCCCCAAGCACAAGTAGAATGTGTTTGTTAATTCATATTTCGTTTTTTAAAACTTTCCACTGGCCTTGTGATGTTATCGTGAGAATGGCCCTCACTTTTGTCTAGTCTCGTTTTGTAAACCTGCAGTTGTTAAATGAAAAAATATTTCTCTCGCATCACTGTTGTAACACCCCACCTACGCTAAGGTCACTCACAAAGGGAATGCACTAGTTTTGGTGGAGTATTATCTAGGTAAACATGCACAGAGATATCACAAGGCAGAACATAAATAAAGCAGCGGTAGAAATTAAAAACCAACTTCTTATTATTTTCAAGAAAAGAGTCAAAAGCTCATATATCCAAGATACAAATTATTCCATTACATCAAGTTCCAAATAAAGAAGCATAATCTTAAGATAACAAAAGTAGATTATTCCCCATAAATAGCAGAAGCAGCCATAGCATGGCCCAAGACCAAACCGTACATGAGCTGTCAGAAAGCAAGCTAAATCCAAGCTAAGAGCTAGTGTTTCCTCCCTGAGAACCTGAGGGGGGGGGAAACGAAAGAAAACGAGGCGAAAGAAAAAGAGTCAGTCATAAAGACTGGTAAGCCCTAGTGACTTTCAGTATGAAAACTAGTAAAGGTAACATGATATGTGAAAAATGGAATCAAACATAAGGATGATAACAGAACTGGTAGGATAATTAAGATAACATGATAAGTCAAGTCTAGCATCGCATATTCGAGATTCGCTGCACCAACTGTACTAGTGTTCTAACCCATGTCAAGTATTAGTCATGAAATGATCCCTTGACCCAATATCATGAAGTGACCCATTATGGGGTCCTACGGTACGATCTACTAATCGATCGGCTCCCTACAAGTTCTAGCTCGTCATGTGTCTGTGTCATACGGCCCTATCCAGAAATGTAGTTATTTGTGCTAGGTCCACCATAGGGTGTATCAAGTCCTATGGTGCCAACCACCGACACGAATCAAGCACGCACAGTGTAAATCTACAGGTACCCAATGCCTGCTTTTTCAACTCCGGACTACGTGCATGACCATAGTCCGCCTGAACCTACAATGGCGCGCCTACTCAGCCGTCGTTCTAATCACTTACAATCAGCCCAATAATTGTGCCCCACCCTGCCTAGTCCCAGGGTATCGTGATACATCTAAGTGGGTTACTGCTGAAAAGGACCGCGTAACTAGGGTTTCTAATGGATTAAGTGTTGTCATTCAAATTCGTGACTTAACCCTATCCAAATCATGTATCAAGTTTGTTAAGTGTGTTCAAGCGGTTCATGACTTAACCCTATCAAATCATCGTGTCAAGTTGGCTAAGTATATTCAAGTGGTTCATGACTTAACCCTATCATGTGGCATTAATTCATTAGTGCACCTCAACCTCTCACATTAGACTAATTGTTGTGGTTACTGGATTTGCCGGGCGGTTCCGGGCAGATTTACACTACAACATAGTCTAACCTCGGGTTTTACGTGCGATATGACCAACTACCCACATTGGATCCTATTGTTTGCAGCCACTGGATTTGGCGAGCGGTTCCGGGCAGATTTACACTGCAAACTCAACCCAAACTCGAGTTGGCCATTTTCAAGTTTATCTAATTGTCATGCCCACGTTCAAGTTTTCATGTCAAAATTCATGTCGAGTTTTCATGTCATGTCGTGTCCTGTTCATGTCCATATCCAGGTTCAAGTTATAATAACGTTCATGTTCAAGTTCAAAGTCAATTCATGTTTTACCTAGTCTACCCAAATCGTATTCCCATCGCACGTAAGCTCGAATCGATACAAATAAATCTAATTAGGGAATAACATAAAAAGGGACAGGTATAAGGTGGCAAAAGTGATTACTAGCATAGCATGGTATGACTTGATAAAAGATTATAACATTACTGGCATATGGAATATTGGCCTCAAACATAAAGATTCCAAATCTAACAAAATAAGGTACTAGTCAAGATAACAGTTGTCATAAGGTGATAGTATAGTCATGGTAATGATTGACATAAGGTGATAGCATAGTCATGGTAACGATTAACATAAGGTGATAGTCATAAACTTGTGACTAATAGCAGATTCAACATGATAATATGAGGGGTTTTCTTTTTGATTTACAACATAAATAGGCCCCAAATCAATGTCATAACATATCCAAAAGTCAAGATCCAAGATGAACAAGAATGGATGTAAAACAGTCATCATACATAGGTCCAATTTCAATTTACATCATATTCATATTACATTTACAGTTTAAATCTAGAAATAACTGGGGCTTACAGATCGTGGTTCGAGAATTAGAAAAGAGAGTCGATGTTGAATCTTTATATGCTTAGTCAAGTCCTAATAGAAATCCCCAAATCAGCAATTCTCTTAACGCAGTCTCAACGTAGAAGAAGCAGTCCCTTTCTCAAACTTTTCAACTAGAATTAGAGCAGCATAAGGTCAGAAAGAATTTTGTGTAGAGAAACTGGTGTTAGGGGCTGTATTTATGGGGTCAGGTCAACGAATGTGGACAGAAACGAGGCCAGAAACATCAAAGTGAATTCAGCTCCAAAAATGGGCTCGGGCATCAGGTCAACCCTAGGTCGACACTATGGTCGACCTGGTCCTGGGTAGGTCGACTACATAGTCGACCCCCAGGTCGACCTTGTCCTGGGCGGGAAATTTCCCGCCCAGTCCATTCTGAGGTTTGAATTTCGAATTTTGAATTCGAATTGAACTGTTTTGAACTTGAAAACTTCGAAAGGTCATAACTTGGTCATACGGACTCCGATTTTCGAAAACTCGGACTCGTTTCCAAGCAGTATTTCGAGACAAACGCAATGGCGTAACCCGTTTCCTTTGATTCTTATTTTAAAAATTAATTCTACCTTGATTTATGGTTATTATACGTTATAAAAACACGGGTTGTTACAACTGTGTAGCTGCAGGTTTATCATTCTCAGTTACAAACATTCAAATCATAACTAACTTAGTATCATGCGTAACAAACACTAAAAAATAAACATTAAAATTTCCACAAAAATTTCCTACATTATGCCATTATGCATAAATGTCTATTAATATGCCCCCAATCAATCATTAATATGATGTCAAGCCAGGGCTTATTGTGGATTGATTAGAGTCATATGTGTACTGCCCCCATGCCCATAAATGAGGGGTTTGGGCTCAGTTTTCAGTCTGCTCCCCGATCCTTCAGCGGGGTAGGAGTTCTTTGATGGAGCTAAGTCTCCAGCGCCTTTATACTCTCCCATCGGATGTCAAGGGTAGAGTGTTGTCGAGACGGTCTCTTAATCATGGTGCACCCTTCACGTCTCGCGGACAATTCTTTGTCTTCCGTACTCCTTCTCGGGTCATGAGAATTGGAGCATTGACGATAGTGTCATTTATTTTACTGCACACTCGGAGCCCCATATCTTGTTGACCTCTTGATCTAATAAGGAACACTTTAGAATTACGTGTTCCGAGATTGTCGCAGGATTCATAGTTGATTTCATAATGGTGATAGTTCATATAGATAAAGAGTGAAAAAAATAAATAAGAAAGAGCACGGTAAAAGTAAATGACATACGATATTTTTATAGTGGTTCGGCCGAATCATGACCTACGTCCACTTTATAATCTTTTGTTTAAGTAACCAGACTGTTCTAGGCAAGTGGTGCCTTTTTACATGGTCCTAAAAAACAAAAGAAAAAAATTGACAATTTTATGTCAGGTAATGTCGCAGATGCTTGGCATTCCACACTCTGGGGATTTCATCTCCATCCACTGTTGCTAACTTTAAGGTTCCATTATCAAGCCTCCGTAGGATGGCGTATGGTCCTTCCCACTTTAGGCCCAAATGCACGGGGGGGGTGGAAAGACACGTTTCAGAACCAAGTCTCCGGGTTCAAAGGTTCGGGCTCGGACCTTTTTGTTATAGTATCAAGCAACATGTTGCTTGTGCCTCAAGGCGTGGAGGTCAGCTTCATCCCTCTTTTCGTTAACCATATCCAGGGATTCAAGGAGCAGCCTGTTGTTGGTCGTCGGGTAATAATAAGTGTTTCTGTGAGAGGGTACTTCTAATTCAACCGGGATGACTGCTTCTGCTCCGAAAGCGAGGGAGAAAGGTGTGTGACTTGTTGCTGACTTGTAAGTTGTCCTGTAGGCCCATAGAGCTAAGGGTAGCTCATTTACCCACATGGCTTTGGCCCGCTTCAGTCTTTTCTTCAGAATGGATTTAATTACTTTATTTGCCGCTTCGACCTGCCCGTTCGATTGTGGATGTGCCACAGAGGTGTACCTTTTCTCGATGTGGTACTTCTGGCAAAAATCCCTGAATTCAGCGCTATCAAATTGGGTTCCGTTATCCGTTATGACGATTTTTGGAATCCCGAATCAGCATATGATGTTTCTGACGATGAAGTTGATTACCCGCTTGGTCGTGATCGTGGTCATTGGTTCTGCTTCGACCCACTTTGTGAAGTAATCCACGGCCACAACGGCGAACTTTGCTCTGCCCTTAGCAATGTTTGTCCTCTAGTATGGTCACTGCATTCACCTTCGTGCACTTCTTTCAGTACGCACTTGATGTCGTCGTAGGCAATGCACCGAAGGAGAGGCATCGAAAATCCCTGCCTATATAAGGCTTCGCCTTGCACGATGTATCTAAAGGCTTTTCGGATAATAGCATGCCTTTCGCTCTTCTTGGTCGGAAGCGTTCCATTCATTAGAAAGTTCTTCAAGGGTGTCATCCACGACTCCCTTTCTGGTTCAATTTCCAATACGGGATCAATTTCCATCTGATCAACGCTTGGAGAGTGCAATACTTCAATTGGGACTAGCTCGGTGTCTTCGGGACTGTCGGAACTAGCCATTTTTTTCCAACTTGTCTGCCTTTTGATTCTCCGCCCGAGGAATATGGGATATGCTGTAGTGATCAAGGTTATCCAACAACCCTCTCACTTTATTCAAATATGATATCAGCCTTGGGCTTTTGGCCTGAAACTCTTCATTGACCTGGTTCACAACCAACTTGGAATCGCAAAAGGTATCTAGGTTCGTTATCTCCAACTCCTTTGCGAGCTTCAGCCCGACAACCAGGGCTTCATACTCTGAATCGTTATTCGTGGCATGAAACTCCAATCTAAGAGCGTAGTATATTGATCGGTCTTCGGGAGTTACAAGCACAACTCTGGTGCCGTACCGTCTGTCATTCTTGGCGCCGTCAGTGTATAGTTTCCAGGCGTTAGGGTCAAGATATTGTTTTCAGGGTTGGAAATTCAAATCAAACTGACTCAACTCAATGTTCCATTTGAGTAGCCTTCCTGATGCCTCTGGCCTCTGCAGAACTTGTGT
Organism: Allium sativum; assembly: GCA_030737875.1. Taxonomy (NCBI): domain Eukaryota; kingdom Viridiplantae; phylum Streptophyta; class Magnoliopsida; order Asparagales; family Amaryllidaceae; genus Allium; species Allium sativum. The sequence goes on along the minus strand of CM060926.1, from coordinate 675,843,348 downwards.
AAGCGGGTGGTCAGTGTACATGGTGATGGGATAAGCTTGAAAATAGTGGTGAAGCTTCCTAAAAGCAATCAGCAAACTGTACGCGAGCTTTTCCATTCTTGAGTAGTTTCGCTCTGCTGCTGCCAACTTCTTACTCACATAGTACACTGGCCTCTGAATCTTATCTTCTTCCCTCACCAAGGCTAAACTTATTGCATGGGACGACACTGCCAAGTACACAAACAAGTCCTGGTGATCGATTGGTTTGGATAGTATCAGGGGTCTCTCAAGATGATTCAGAAGGTTTTGGAATGCTTCTACACAATCAGGAGTCCATTCGAAATTGCGCTTTCCTCGCTTTATCGGCTCAAAGAACGGAATACACTTGTCTGTAGCTTTGGAGATGAATATACTCAACGCAGCTACTTTTCCTGTGAGGCTTTGCATATCTTTGATTTGTCTGGGTTTTTGAACGTTTCTGATTGTCGTGATTTGATTTGGATTGATTTCAATTCCACGCGAACTAACGATAAATCCTAAGAACTTCCCAGAAGCAACCCCAAATGAACACTTCATAGGGTTGAGTTTCATCCCGTATCTTCAGAGGATATCAAACATCTCTGCTTGGTCGGTAGTGTGGTTGGACAATTGTCTGAATTTCACTAACATGTCGTCGACATACACCCCCTTTTTTTCCCGATTTGGTTATAGAACATTCTATTCACCAATTGTTGGTAGGTAGCACCGGCATTTTTAAACCAAATGGCGTCACTACGTAGCAATATAACCCTAGATCCGTGACGAAGCTGGTATGCTCTTGGTCCGGAACGTGCATTGGGATTTGGTTATATCCTGAGTAGGCATCCATGAAGGAGAGGAGTTCATGACCTTCTGTTGAATCCACCAACTGATCGATTCTTGGTAGCGGAAAACTATCCTTCGGGCAAGCTTTATTCAAGTCTGAGAAGTAAATACAAGTGCGCCACTTTCCGTTACACTTCTTTACCAAAATCGGATTCGAAATCCATTCCGGGTAGGTTGAATCTCTAATAAATCCATTACTTCTCAGCATCTCAACTTCTACCTTCAAGGCAGCTGACCTTTCTGAGGCCAAGAATTCACCTTTTCTGTTCAATATGTGCGTGCTTCGGATTGATGCTTAACGAATGACTCATAATCGAGGGAGATATCCCACACATGTCAGCGTGTGTCTAGGCAAACACATCCAAGTTAGCTTTTAGGAAATCAGTCAATTCTCTTGTTCGAAGGGGGTCTAACTGAGATCCAATCTTCAGGACCTTTGTCGGGTCACCATCATCGATTGGTACATCCACAGTTGTTTCATTTGGAGTCGCCATTCTTCCCCTGGGCTCTTCGTCCTCTCTGGGATCTATGTCCTCCGGCAGTTCTTTGGGCGACTCCTCAGAAGTAGTTTTCTTTAGTTGTTAGGACGATTCCTCCTTTAGGGGGGAGGAAGCGCCTTTTGTTTCCAAATCTCTTCCTTTATGCAGCAGCTTCAATTCTTCTATGTAGCTAGCTCGTGCTACGACCTAATCTCCTAGGATTATTCCTACTCCTGCATCCGTTGGGAACTTCAACAGGGGACACCAGGGTGCAATGAAGGCTCTGAATTCTACCAGGGCTGGTCGGCCCAAAAAGGCGTTATATGGTGATTCTATGTCCAAGACCACAAAAGGGAGAATCCTCACTCTCCGGTGATCTCTGTAACACCCCACACCCGCTACGGTCACTCACTAAGGGAATGCCATAACATCGGTGGAGTATTTTAAGTGAATATAGAACAGAAAAATTACAACAAGACAGATATAAGTAATACTTGAGAATTTAAAACATCATTTCATTGCAGCGGAAAGTAAAACATGTTTGGTTACACCAAAACCATAAACAAGAGTCAAGTACATAATATCCATCCTGATAAAACAAAAGTACATAATCCCACTACATAACTTAATAGCCATAATAGAAAAGATAAACTGAGCTTTACATCCACGGTCCAAGCTCCCAAAAGATAGATAAAGCAGTCTGATCAAAGCCCACTAGTGCTAGGCCCACTCTGAAAACCTGAGGGTTGGGAAAAAGATAAAAAAACAACGGGGTCAGACATAAGTCTGAGCGAGTCCTATAACCTTAACAATACAATCATTAAAGTAATTAGGGTATGATATAAACAAGGTACGGTACCTCTGGGGATAATGACTACACTAAGTAGCCAACTAAACACAGGATGTACTAAGATAACCGAAAAGACGCATTTACCCACCCAAGGATAATTACTACACTGCACCACCCCAGATCTACCCACCCAAGAGTAATTCCTACACTGCACCACCCCAGATCTACCCACCCAAGGGTAATTCCTACACTGCACCACACCAGTTCTACCCACCCAAGGGTAATTCCTACTTAAGGTTGATCCCACTAAGTGTACTTAGTAATTTTTAATAGTAGTTTCGTGTACCCCTAGCTGACTACATAGGTGCCGTCTGCCCCTATCTCCACTAGGTGTACCCACTACTCCCCAAGCGATCGGCTCCCTAACGTAGATACCCGTGCTGGCCCCATAGTGGGGTGTATCATTCCCCAAAGTGGCAACCTGATAATATCAACGGTGCACGGCTTATACCTACACGATGCAACAACGTCTTACTTACCAGCCCGGGTCCACACACGCATATGAAACTCGTTGGACTTGCGTTGCCACCGCTGACCCGTTTTGGCCTCCTACAGTCAAGCCCGATATGCGTGTCCCGTCCTCGACTTGGGTCGAGCCCACAAAGATACGTTTGGGATATTGGTTGAAATGGGCCCCCACAAGCTACCCACCTAAGCTTGTCATTTCTAGTGAATCCCACTTAACCCTTTAACCATGTCCACTTACATGTTATAAATTTTGGTTAAGTCTTTTAATCATATTTTAATTGCCACTCAAGGCACCCACTAGATTTCCACATGCCACCCAAGGCACTTACTTGATTCCCACATGCCACCCAAGGCACTTACTTAACCCTTTAATCATGTTTAATTACATGTTCCACTTTGGTTAAGTATTCTAATCGTATTTTCTATTGCCACCCAAGGCAACCCACTAGTTTCCTCATGCCACCCAAGGCACTCCCACTAGTTACTACATGCCACCCAAGGCACCCACTTAACCCCTCATGCCCCACTACATGCTAATTTGGTTAAGTGTTTCTTAATTAATTAAGATCGTAATCTTTGTAAAGACCTCTCACATTAGACTGTCTTTTATGGCAGCTGGATATGCCGGTTGGTTCCGGGCAGCCTTACACCATAACAGAGTCTAACCTCGTGTCTTTACACTTGTCACATATTTAGTTTATGACTAAGACCTCTCACATTGGGCCAATCATTGGTAGCCGCTGGATTTGCCGGTTGGTTCCGGGCAGTCTTATGCTACAAAAGGGTCCAACCTCGTGTCTTAGTCGATTAATTACACCTAATTAATCACCCCCATAGTTTGTATTAATTATCCCTAATTAATTACCAATTTCAAGAATATGGGTAGACCTAACTCAATAGGTAAATTCCCAATTCCATAATATGGGTAGACCTAACTTAATAGGTAAATTCCCAATTCCATAATATGGGTAGACCTAACTTAATAGGTAAATTCCCAATTATGTCCATTCACTTTCTGTTATGCTTAAGCATACCCATTTCACCCCATTTTATTAACATGCATATTAACCCCATCGTTCCCCACGTAATTCGTTCTCATAACATGACATAATAAAGGGAAGATTCATCACAAATGCCATGGGTTTAACCAATCATAGCATATAACTTTATCATGGGTTTAAAAGGTGTCAACTTGCATATATGAGCATACATTAAACCCAACTAGCATTTAACCCAAACTTGCATGAAGCACATATGTCACAAAGGGGGTAACTTGCATATGATTCTTATGTCATACAAAGGTGTGAACTTGCATAGCATGTCACATGTTAACTTGCATATAACCATACACATAACTTGCATAACATGTTACATATGAACTTGCATATAACCATGCACATAACTTGCATATAACCAAACACATAACTTGCATAACATGTTACATATGAACTTGCATATAATCATGCACATAACTTGCATATAACCAAACACATAACTTGCATAACATGTTACATATGAACTTGCATATAATCATGCACATAACTTGCATATAACCAAACACATAACTTGCATAACATGTTACATATGAACTTGCATATAATCATGCACATAACTTGCATTACATGTTACGTATGAACTTGCATATAATCTCACATATAGCTTGCATAACATGTTACATATGAACTTGCATATAATCTCACATATAGCTTGCATAACATGTTACATATGAATCAATGTTCAACATAGTGTTTTGCATAATGAGCATCATAAAACATAGCATTAAACTTGCATAACATATAGCATAAAACTCGCAAAACACACAACATACACTATACTAAACTTGCATAAACACATTGATCCACAAACATAGCCATATCTTATCATATCCTATCATAATCAATTTAACAATTGATTATTAAGGCTATAGAAACTCATCACTAAACTCCAATAAGCAAACCCTTGCCAAAAATCACCCAAAAACTCTAGCCTTGAAAATAAAGCTTGCAACTTGATGATGAATGCAAGCTAATGATCACTCATACAACTTAAAAATGCTTGTATGAACATGAAAGCCTTCATAGAAATAGTTTAGAAAGAGGATGGAGGCTAGGGTTTTGAGTGGAGGCCATGATCATAGAAAATTTTGGCATAGTTTAGTTAGAGGATAGGATTATGATCATTTAGGGCTAGCTTAGGGTCTTATTTATAGGATTAGGATGTGTTTTAGACCCTTAGATTAACCCTAGGTTAGTTTAGGTCCGTCAGATTTCGTCCCAAGCCCTCCAACCCAGCCCAAAACTCAACCAGGTGCACCCAGGCCAGAATCAGCCGACAGGGCAAGTCGACAGCCCTGTCGACTGCCAAGTCGACAGGCATGTCGACAGGCAAGTCGACAGCCCTGTCGATAGCCAAGTCGACTTGGCTGGGCGGGAGTTTTCCCGCCTGGCCCCCTTTTCTGCATGTTTCGAAATTCAAATTTCCCGAAAACTTCTTTGGGCCTTAACCGGGTCATACGGACTCCGATTTACAAAATTTCGGACTCTATTTCGCGTATTTTTCCGAGACGAACACAATGACGTAACCCGTTTCCCCTGATTCTCACATCTGAGATTATTAATTCTGTAATTAGTGAATATCAGTGTTAACTGAAATTCGGGGTGTTACAATCTCCTTCTCCCAGGGTTAATGACAACTCTACATATCCGATCGGGGCTGTTGAGGCTCCATTAAAGCCGCGGACCCATCCCTCGCAAGGCAACAAGTCTTTTGCTTCCAACTTCATCTGATCGAATGTTTTCTTGAACAGAATGTTGACAGAGCTTCCATTATCCATTAGAACTTTATGGACTATGGCCGGACCAATAGTGACTGTGATCACTAATGGGTCTTCAGTTGGGGAATGGACTCCAATACTCTCTCTACTGCGGAATATAACATCATCAGACATTGTCTTTTGTTGTTTAATTGGCGCGGAATCGTCAGGGTTACTGCATTCTCCGACTTCAAGGTGTTTTTTGGCCGCGTTGACATACTGATCCATTGCCCTAAAGCTGTGTCCCGCTAGGTGAAGTCCTCCAACTAGGGTGTTGATTACAATATTCTTCCCTTTTTGCTGAGGGGTAGGTCTAGCAACGGGTTGATTTTGGTTCGGGGCCTGTCCAACTTGCCCCCTGTCTCTTGGAGCCAACTTATACTCGTCTAGTTTTCCTTCTCGGAGTAGCTTTTCAACCACATCTTTCAAATGACGACATTGGTTGTTGGAGTGACCATGAACCTGGTGGAAAAGGCAACACTTTCCAGTTTCGTGTTCCTTTCCGTCAAATCCCTTGAGGGTGGCCTCTTGTACCGGAGTACATTATAAGTATCCATAAAGATGTTCTCTAACGTATCATTTAACGGTGTAAAGTTCTCAAATGGCTTGGACCGAGGCCTTCTCTGGGAATCATTCCCCTAGTTTTTCTTCCGACTATTATTTCCTGACTGGCGGCCACTTCCTTGACTTTTATTTCCGACATTCACCTCAACTTTCTCTGAGCTGTCTCATGTCTTCTTAATGGCCACGTTGCTCTGTATATCTTCTTTATCAATAACCTTCCTCTTCCGGTTGGCGTATATTTCTTCCTGACGCAGGCGAATATTAGCTTTTTCATAGGATATCTATCTAGTCAACGGCGACTTGCCAGCTAGGTACCTTCCAAATTCAGTATCTTTGTCCACCCCGTCGATTAAGGCCATCAAGACAGTCTGTTCGTAAAGGTCTCTGACCTCTGTGATAGCTAGATTGTAACGATCCAGGTACGACCTCAGAGTCTCGTCAGGACGTTGTTTAATGAGGGATAACTCAATGACATTTTTAGTCCTCTGAGCGTGAAGCCAGAATTGATTCACAAATTTTTCACTCAATTCCCTGAAACTGGATATCGATCGTGCTGGCAGGCGGGTAAACCACAGTAACGCCACATCTTCCAAGAATATCGGGAATGCTTTACACTTTACAGCATCAGATGCTGCAGTGGCATAAATACAATTCTAAATTTAGATTTTCAAAAACACTTTTATTAAATCAAAATATATTTGTAAATTCAGAAAATACTTCTCAAAATAGACCAACGGTGTCTGTATATAATTTTCTACCTAGGCTAAGTTATACAAATTGTTAGAGTTTATGCCCTAGAGGCAATTCATTTGATGAGAATGATAACCCTGTTGATGTTATTATTTTATTTGGAATAAAATATTATTCTTTTATATTATATTTACTGCGTAATATAAATATTAATATAATAGAAGTCCTTAGAATAATAATACGGAATTATATAGTTCGAGTAAGACTGAACTTGAGATTATATAATGTGATAAGTATTATAATTCTTAAATGTCCCTAGTCGAGTTTTATTGTTTATAAAGGACAACAATAAAGCGTTGAGACTAGTATATTGATTGACTGATGATCACATCTCATTGATCATTAATATACGTGATATTAAAGTGAAGATATAAATACGTATTGGAGAATATCGTATTGGGCTGACCCACCATGAGATAACTCCATGGAATATAATTAACAGTATCATAAGTTATTCTCATAGTGACAGTGATGTAATGGTCCTCAGACCTGAAATCATTATAATTTTATTCGAAGATATTTGTGTTTTGATATCATCTAAAGTTATTTCGTAACAGAGTAATGATAACGGTGATTATTGGATACATCTTGAATCGAATGAAAATTATGAATGATCTAGATGGAATTTAACCCTACGATATATTCGTAGTGATATCCATGGGCCTCTTGATTGAGTGAGACTGTGAAATGCATGGCCATGCTCAAATATTAATTTGTTTTAAACAGTCTACTCATCGATCAAGAAAACCGGATTAAATTATAACGAGGATGATACGATCCATGCCTCTAGTTTAATCCTGGATATATCGGTTAAAAGGATTATATTGCATTGATACACTGGTCACAGAAAGGTTGTATCGAATCATTGATCTTATTATAACTTGGGTAGCAGCGACGTATTGCTAGATGCCAATCACTGTTTATGATTTTAAATACGATTTAAAATCATTGCCAACGTTGTAATAACCTAAAGGGTCACACACTTAGAACATGGTAAGGAGAAGACTGGTTTTATTTTGGGTGAAAGAAATATCAACTGTTGATATCTTGTTTGAATGAGTAAAAGGAGTTGTCCTTTATTTGTGTTCCAAGCATATACATTAAAAGGATACATATTATTTCCTTTACTTTGTCGGCCGAACCATCTCTCATCTCATTTTTTGAACACCGTTCATTTTAAAACCCTAGAAATAAAATCAGTATGGCGGCTGGCAACACCATCTCCTCTTTTTCTTTCGATATGATCAAAGAAATACCATGCTCGTGTGGATTCCAGTAGAGGTTCATCGATTTGATGGGCTACTGATTCGGTCATTCCGATGTTCAACAATTCGAAGATCTTCCAACGAGTTCAGCAAATCAAGTGATTAGAATTTGGGGATTTTACAAACAAGCAAGGTATGATCCTTTTGATTTATCGTTTTGCATAGATCCGTGAATTTAAGCGTTAAATTGATGAGTAATTTAGGATTTCGATTGACTTTGATTAACCCTAAATTACCAACAATGGTATCAGAGCGATAGGGTTGCAATATTTGATATTTCGAATGTTGATTTTGATTCATATCTGCTGATAATCTCGGGTAATGATCATATTACGAATACTGATCTTTGGTTTTGAACTAAACTCAATTGTAACAGTGAAATTGTTTCACTGCTATAATACTCATGTGTTTGTCACCTGATATTGAAATCAATTTTTTTTATAATCGATTTTATATTATCTAGTAACAATTTCATAGTTGATTATAAATATTAACTTTGTTTAATATTGTTAGCTTAATGGACTATGGAACCCTATATATTAATCAGAAGCCAGTTTTGATTAATCCAAGATATCAAGTCATTTTGATTTGATTTTGTAAGAATTTGATAGAATCTGTTTTGGTATAAGTTATAAAATTGTTCTGCTATATATATATAAATTTTATATTTGATATAAAATTCGGAATTAGATTCATGAATAATCAGTTTCTATGTGTTTCATATTCTAACTGCATGATCTATTCTATTCTGGAAAAAATTATGAATTGGATCTGATAACTTGTGTAAGTCATAATTTAAAATGATTTTCAGGATATTTTTTTAATCTGAATAGAACCGTGAATTAATATATGATATTAATTCTAACTCATTCCAGTTTTACCTCTTATACTGATAAAACTGAAATCTGGAATTCTGCTTTAACATATTCATTTATGAATGAATAAATTTAATATTCAGATTTAAACAGTTAATTTCTGAAAGATAAGAATATCAAAATCAATAAAGATTTGATGAAATTGTTTCATCATATAAGATATGTTGAATCAGTATACTTTAGCACTCAAACTGTTTGACTATGGTAAAGTAATTTTGAATTGATATTCTTATGTTTAGACACAAATCATTATTAAATGTTAATTTTGATTATTCAGCTCTTAATTGTAAATCCGTTTACATGAGTCAGCCATATTTTATTTATAATCAAAATTTGTTTGATTTATAAATATTAATAAACACTGACCTTGTATTTACTATTGATCATAAAGTTAAGAGTTCAATTCTTTTATCTGAAATGGTTTCAGTAAAACAAAACTTTGTTTTTGTTATGAAAAACTGATTAGAATCATGATTATATATATATATGTATATATATATATATATATATATGTTTGACATATGGATAAAAGCAAATATGATTTGCAGACCTATATTTACTAAAATTACGCTTGTAGCTTGATAGCAGACTTGTTTATAGAACATTAACATATGAAATATATATTTAATGTTGTTTACAATTTCATTGGTTGTTGCAAATCATGTTTGCAGTAATAATCCCTAGGTAATACACACAATGATATATGTCATATAGCATCTACACTTTCCTGTACACTTTGCTGTAAACTGTTAAACTAGTCCAATAACATTAAGATACAGGCATTTGAATACTGTTAGTATTTAATTGTTAACTAGTTTACTAGTTATTGGATATTATTGTATTTTGCTTTTATGGCACCTCTACTCATATGTCTTCAATTAAGTAAGTACCTGAATGTTTACTGTTAGACATATACACATATATATGTATAAATATATATGTGTGTATGTGTGCGTAAACCTACTAAATTTAAAACTTGAATGTATTTGATTTACTTTTCAGGCTTTTTGATGTTTTATGCTTGAAGCCTAATACATTCATGTCAAAATATGAACTCAAATTTGTTGAGAAGATAATACATTTTGAATGTTGGGCTACAATACTGTTTGATTTGGTTATGACCATTTGGCTTATTGTTGTGCCTTTTCTTGTTTGATTTAAGCAGATTCAAAATGTTTGAATTTCTTAAGAAATGTTGGCCTTACAATATAGGGAGATATATAACACATTAAACCTATTAATGTGAATCAAAAATGTTGATTCATATACAATCTAATGATACATTATTATCATTATCAGTTTCTACATAATGCATGTTTTGATATGATATGCATGTTAGCAGTAACTCTGTTTTGCTTGTAGTTGGTTGATCTGCAATAGATTTCTATTAAGTTTTTTTCCAGTAATGAACTTGTACTGCAAATGTGTTTTGCAGTTACAACACATCAATCTATCAGTAAAATCCTATTAAATTGCTGCAAGTAAATGTAGGGATGTATAAACTGTTGATACACCTGGTCTTAATATATATTTAGTCTGACCACCTTTTAAATAAATACATGTATGATGTTCATTCACTTGTCAATATGTATATGCTGATACATAAATATACTAATGGTTTGAATATCATCAGTATTTCAACCTTTTAAATATATGCTATAGTAGATATTAACAATCTGTATATGTTATTTTCTGGGTTTACATTGGTTTTATCAAAAACTTATTGACACTTATGTGCCTGGATGGTTTAGGAAATGTAGTTTCCTAAACTGATTAAAATCATTTCAGCAATACTGTTTTGAGTGTTTTACTTCCATACATAGATTTTGTATCAATGTCAACGATTCTGTGTGACACAAAAGAATTCAATTTAAAATATTGTGAATATAAGGATTGAATAAATACTGCAAAGCTGTTTGCAGTAGGAGTCACATAAGAATTACCATTGGATGTTTTCAACATTAAGCAGATCTAAATTTTCTTCTGCCATATGATTGTTGATAATCAGCCATTTAACAGAGGCTTATAAAATGATTTGATCATTTCATTAAGCACACAAATTCATGACTGACGGCATATGCATGAGATATATGTGCATTTGATGTATTTATGTTTTCTATAATTGTATTTATGTGAAAATGATGCATGTATCTTGTTACTGCATATCGTATTAGAAATATATATACATTTGATGTAAATATATGTTGCTAATGCATATACACATAAATTATACATTTGATGCATATATGCAAACCTAACCCTATGATCTAAACTGTTTTATACAGGGGAAAATCAGTGCAATACAACCTGAAACTGTTTCAGGTCAAAGGGGCAATTCGAAAGGAAGAATCAACAGAGGACATGTACTTGTGTTATGGTTTTGAAAGTAAAACAAGTATGACTTGTATTTTCACTTTCGAATTGTTTCATATGTATATGTATTTATATATTTTGTATAATGGATGCAAACTGTATAAAATCAAACAAGTATGACTTGTGTAAGGGGCTGAGATGTATGTATAATTGTTATGCATATCATGTTGAAACTATGATGAACACGTGTTGTTCATGAGGATTGATTACATATATGAATATATATTAGTGAAATACATTATGTTCTAATGTGTGAAATAGGGTCTGACCATGTATATATATCTGATGCTTGCTTTAAGTTGTCATGCGAAATATTTTGGTTTCGTTTTAATGTATGAGTATGTAGCTCAGTAAACTGAATGTGATTTGATAATTTTATGTGCAGCTTTGATTCTAAGTTTGGTCATGATCATTTTATTATTCTACCCTGTGTGTATGTATAGATGCAATAATCCATTTGAAATCATATGATCATGTATACTGTATACAAGTCCACATAATAGCGAACATAATTTCTAATTTGCTACATACGAGTTTTAAGTTAACCATTTGTTATTTATTTTGAAATGTTCAAATAAAATAAACTTGGTTTTATATATAACATTGAATTTAAATATAAATATGTATTTCACATATTTTATTTAAATCAAATTTATATTACGTATATAAATTACATATGTTATGATACATGTAAATAACTCTAATACTGTTCGCCACTACGAATTATAAATTCCTTCTAAAGCAATTATTTTTTGTTATATTAAGTCATGGTGAAGTCTTCCAATAATATACTCATCACTGTCCAAAATCACTGGATGTAACTAACGCCAAAGCGTTGTGCACCTTTTATTTTGGTTATATGCGATGGAGTAAAATGTGGTGCTCCAATCTATTATTGGGTTTGACTTAACTAGGCTGCATAATACGATTATGGGCTTAGAGACAATAGCATGAATTATTCTATATTTTGAGCAAATGAATAATACTGGATAAAATGTTCATCATGCGATCCAAGAATTATATACGATATAATTGACATAAGATGTCTACCTAAAAGGTTGTGTTTTGGGTTCAGCCAAAGCTGGGTCAAGGCATGACTCTATATGGATCTTGGAACACCGTTATATATGTATACCGATATGTATGTATAAACAGAGGGATGTTAATTTGAGTGGGAGCATATTTTAGTTTAAGTTATACATTAATATAAATATAAAGTTTGATTATCAAAATTTTGTATTTATATTAAATAATTATAATGGAATCAGTTAATATTTATTATCCACTGCAGATATTAAATAACAGATAACTCCGATAATTTAAATTTGTTCTTAAGAAGGATAAATTGAATTAAATCAAATTTCTTGACTGACATTGAAATTTGAGGATTGTCCTCAAACAAATTAAAACTTAATTGTTCTTACAAATATAGAGGATCTAAAATAAAAGTTAAAGTGTGACTTCAACTGAATAAGATATAAATGGTATAATAATCTACTTATACATTTCTAGTACTAGATACTAGATATAAATCACATAAATGTATGTGAATTTACAGGAATACAAAATAAGTAGAAATCGGATAATGTGACAAGTGGACTTACGATTGGAAATGAAGCAAATGTTGCTGGATAATCTATAGGAAGTTATTCATATTGGCTTAATTAATAAAAGAATAATTGTTATTCGGAAATTCCATTTAAAATAAATGTTATGAAAGTTCTTGTTTAGACAAGTATGAATTTCATTTGTAATAAAAGGGACAATTGTTATTCATTTTATTTAAATGAAATATCTTATGGAATTTCACAAATAGTTTAAATTGTTAACTATAATGTACTTGACAAAACATTGAGCGGATTAAATTTAATAATTTAAATCCACGATATCTTTAGCATTGTCAATTAGCCAATATAAACAAGAAACACATATCAAAACTTCATAATGATGGAATTTTGAGGACAATTGATTTTGAATCATACGAGTAATGCAAATCTTGTTTATTAGAAAAAATAACTGAATCACTTTTCACTTGACACAGTGAATACGTGATAAGTATTGAGTCTCATACATAATGATGTTTATGGAGCAATAAATACATAAGCCAGAGACAGGTTTCATTACTTCATTATATTTACTGATGATATCTGTAGATACAGATATGTGTATGTTATGAAACACATATCAGAATTCTTTTAAAAGTTCAAAGAATTCAAACTGAATTTAGAAACCAATTTAATAGAAAATAAATACCTTTCGAACAGATCGGAAGAGAAATTTAAGCCAATAGTTTAATAACTATCTAAATGAGTTTGAAATTGTTTCAGAACTCACTCCATCAAGAACATCATATTGGAATGGTGTGTCTGAAAGGAGAAGTCGTACCTTATAAGATATGGCACGATCAATGATAAGTCATATGGATCTTCTAGTAAAATAAATTTAGAACAACTGTATTAAATCCCACTAAAGCGATTCTGGAGACTCCATATAAGATATGGACTAGGAAATGTCCTAGTGTGTCTAATACGTAGATTTGGGACGTAAGACGTTTGTTAAACGTCCATTCTCTGATAAGATCGGACCCAAATCAAATAACTATTTGTGGAATATCCAAAAGAAGCAAATGGATATTATTTCTATAAATCCTCAGAGAATAAAATGTTTATTGCTCGAATTGATATCATATTGAAAGAGAGTCAGTCTCTAAGATATCGGGAATAAAATAGAATTCGAAATGTCTCGAAAACCACAAAATACTATTGAATCTTGTATAGACAAGAAATTGAGTGGGAGTGATACAATAATTCAAATGTTATTTGATAACACATTAATTATTGCAAATAATGTTAGTTTAAAAACAAGAAATAAATACTGATTCTAAGAAAGAAAATGTTTGGATTAAGAAGTTCATAATTGAACTTAATTCATTGTTGATCGAATGATATACATTGCGATAACAATATGGCTGTTGCTCAGGCCTAAGACATTAAACTCATCATCAATCCAAATATATATTTTAAGAAATATAATTCTTATGTGAATTTGTTCACAGAAGAAATAAACATATCTGCAAAGTTACAAAAGTTGTAATGTTGCAGACCTACTGAATTAACCTCTGTCGCAGCAGAAGTTTAATAGTCACACTAGTTTCATGAGTATACGATACGTAAATGATTGACTCTAGTGCAAGTGGGAGATTGTTAGAGTTTATGCCCTAGAGGCAATTCATTTGATGAGAATGATAACCCTGTTGATGTTATTATTTTATTTGGAATAAAATATTATTCTTTTATATTATATTTACTGCGTAATATAAATATTAATATAATAGAAGTCCTTAGAATAATAATACGGAATTATATAGTTCGAGTAAGACTGAACTTGAGATTATATAATGTGATAAGTATTATAATTCTTAAAAGTCCCTAGTCGAGTTTTATTGTTTATAAAGGACAACAATAAAGCGTTGAGACTAGTATATTGATTGACTGATGATCACATCTCATTGATCATTAATATACGTGATATTAAAGTGAAGATATAAATACGTATTGGAGAATATCGTATTGGGCTGACCCACCATGAGATAACTCCATGGAATATAATTAACAGTATCATAAGTTATTCTCATAGTGACAGTGATGTAATGGTCCTCAGACCTGAAATCATTATAATTTTATTCGAAGATATTTGTGTTTTGATATCATCTAAAGTTATTTCGTAACAGAGTAATGATAACGGTGATTATTGGATACATCTTGAATCGAATGAAAATTATGAATGATCTAGATGGAATTTAACCCTAAGATATATTCGTAGTGATATCCATGGGCCTCTTGATTGAGTGAGACTGTGAAATGCATGGCCATGCTCAAATATTGATTTGTTTTAAACAGTCTACTCATCGATCAAGAAAACCGGATTAAATTATAACGAGGATGATACGATCCATGCCTCTAGTTTAATCCTGGATATATCGGTTAAAAGGATTATATTGCATTGATACACTGGTCACAGAAAGGTTGTATCGAATCATTGATCTTATTATAACTTGGGTAGCAGCGACGTATTGCTAGATGCCAATCACTGTTTATGATTTTAAATACGATTTAAAATCATTGCCAACGTTGTAATAACCTAAAGGGTCACACACTTAGAACATGGTAAGGAGAAGACTGGTTTTATTTTGGGTGAAAGAAATATCAACTGTTGATATCTTGTTTGAATGAGTAAAAGGAGTTGTCCTTTATTTGTGTTCCAAGCATATACATTAAAAGGATACATATTATTTCCTTTACTTTGTCGGCCGAACCATCTCTCATCTCATTTTTTGAACACCGTTCATTTTAAAACCCTAGAAATAAAATCAGTATGGCGGCTGGCAACACCATCTCCTCTTTTTCTTTCGATATGATCAAAGAAATACCATGCTCGTGTGGATTCCAGTAGAGGTTCATCGATTTGATGGGCTACTGATTCGGTCATTCCGATGTTCAACAATTCGAAGATCTTCCAACGAGTTCAGCAAATCAAGTGATTAAAATTTGGGGATTTTACAAACAAGCAAGGTATGATCCTTTTTATTTATCGTTTTGCATAGATCCGTGAATTTAAGCGTTAAATTGATGAGTAATTTAGGATTTTGATTGACTTTGATTAACCCTAAATTACCAACACAAATATATATCATTTTAACTTGTTTAATATTAAAGTTACTGATATCTATCGTTTCAACTCGCACTCCAATAAATTCAGTTTCAATTCCTAAATTTATATAGTGATTTAGGTATGCATCATATCAACCCTTAATGGTTTTTCAAATCCGCAATGAACTTGAAGTATAAAGACAAATAATATAGCATTTCAAATGAATCACCCATATCATCACAATCAATTTCGTGTCATATATTCCATAAGCATGAGTGTCACATATGCGCAAACAAATAATTAGGTTTTCTAAAGGAATTGTAACATTTCATGTCATTTCAAATGATATTAATTTACATATTGAAAATGTTAATCGTGAGTGAGGATTCTCAGTTTGCATGGTAAAATATAAATTGATGACATAGACAGGTACGGACACGGAGCTGACATGAAAGATGACACAACACGATCGAATCAACGAATTGAACCACTAACTTGAAACAACCCAAGCTCAAATCACAATTCCAAATCAACACACTTCAATAATTTTATAATACATATATGTATATTCACACAAAGCAAAAAATATATACATTTGTATGCAATATTTCAAGCAAAAATATCTCTAATTGGCCACACTCATGAGTGAACTCTCAACCTCACACTTATCATCCCCATGCATCTACCACTTCACCTACAAACTCTATTGGTTTCAAACTCAACATATACGCACACAAACTCATACATCAACTCACACCACACCCACACACACATACAGCAGGGTAGAGGAGTTTTGGTTAGGAAGATGGATTTTGATATTCACAAAATTTTGGATATTTTTAGAACATATTTTTTGATATATTAATCACTTATTTTGAAAAAGTGGTCAACAAAAGAGTTTTAGAAAATACTTTTCTCTTCGTTTTAAAAAAATAAAAATCGGATTTGGGTTATTTTTGAGGGAGAAAATGCTAAAACAGTGGCATGCCATTTTGGTAACAAAAACCTGGGTCCGAAAATTGGTTTGGAAAATCCGTGATTTCAAGATAGAAAATCACAAAATATGGAAAAGTTAAAAACATGAAAATTGTAGCTATTTGAATTTCATCCTATCTGGAAAAAAAGTAAAAGTGGGTTTGGGTTTTCTATGAGCAAGTTATCATCACGGAAAGATAGTACAAATCTAAAAAAATTGAGAACATAAACATGTATAATAGGGTTCGGGTTTATGGATTATGGGTTTGGGTTATAGATGCGTGGAGTGACCAATAGTTGCTGCAAGGTTTAGCTGGTTTCAGACACTAGTTTGGTGGTGGCTGACTTGGTGGTAGGTTTTGATTGCTGGGAAGAGGAAAATAAGGGTATTTAAGAAAAGAGGAAAAAAAATAAGATCTAATTTTTAGATTTCTAGGAATTGAGAGAGAGAGGACTGGAGATTTAAATTTTTTCTTTGATTTATAAATCTGGATGGAGAGAGAGGCTATAGAAATTTAAAGAGAAGAGGATCGGGGAAGAAAAAGGAGAATTTTTTTGGTGAAATCAAATGAGGAGTCCTAAGAAGAAAAACACGCATCATAAAATTAAAATGTCTTTTAAAATTCAAACACAAATATTAATGAGGTGGCAAAGCTTTCCAAAGAAGCCAAACATATATTTCAATAAAGAGCAAAAGAGGACATGCAAGCATGGACACACAAAATGCCCATTTACACGTTTTATACATGGTAAGTCTCAGATTTAGAACAAACGAATGTGGATTGGAATGAAACTGAAAATACTATGTAACTTAGAATTTAGGGTAGACTCATAAAAAAAATCAAATTTCAACTCAAATTCAAATTTTGGCAAAATTTCACCGAAACTGACCTTTTCATAAAAGTTTAATTTTAATAAATTTGGCAAACATGTTACTCAATATTACAAGTTTATTACTTAAATTTGAATTTTAAGAATGAACTTCCATTTATTTATCATTTATATATTTGTAAAATCATTAGATATGAGTTTTATATGCTATTTTAGACTCATCCGCTATACCCTGTTATTTCCTCGTTTTATCTCCGCTACAACATTTTGCACCTCTGTTGCATTGAATTCACTGAACGCTTAACTGCATAGGTTTACAGTAAGAAATAAACATCAGAAAATTACTGTAAACTTCTAATTTTACGCATGCACATTTCATTTAAGCTAGAAATCATGAGATTAACTCACTTATAAGACTACAACTAGATTATAATGTTTCAGCAAGAAAGGATGAGATTTTGATTTTGAAATAGCCTCATGAAAGCTTTAGGAGCATTTTGATGTTTGGAACAATAATATGCAAAGAAGATAAACTTACAACGATTCAACTTATTAGAAATTTGAGATAAAAATGAAATAATTCCATGGCTTAATGTTGATTATCTATAGTAATTTAGATTAGGAAATATTTCCAATTTTTGATTTGAGTATTTGGTTAGACTTTTGAGGGTTTAAGAAGAGGATTTCGAAAGTTCTTTTCTTTGTAATTAGCGAAAGAGGAGAAGATAATTCTTACAATAAAAACATACATACGATAAGTTTTCCAGGTTCCAGATATTTCTTTTCTCCTCCTTATTAGCTATGGACTCTATTAGGCCAAATCAGTCTAAGTATAATTAGATTAGGCTAGGAAATTACAATTTTTAAACCATGTTTCGCCTAAACACTTGCATTTGTTCACTTTCTAAGCCATTTGACCCTCAAATGTTTACAAGTTTCACATTGTTTCAATTGTTAAAAATAACATCTTAAGGTCTTTTTAAACCTTTTTAATACTATTTTGAACATATTTACATCAAAATTTACAAAATACCAAATTAGTGCTTCTTTTGTTCAAAACTTACAAAGTTTCACGTTACATTTACACAAAACACAATGTTTTAATGAAAATAAAGCCATATTTAAAATATCCCATTAATTTTATATTTATTTTTAGTCCATATTTACATTTTATTTTACATCTCAATTAAAATTTAAAACACACATTTTTATGTTAAAACGTTATAAATCTGCTATTAGAAACTACAATAAAACATTTCATTTACTTTTAACGTTATGCAGTTTCTAATCTTAATGTGACCCTATTGATTGGGTCACAAATGGAACGTTTCATTTTCCATTATGCATTTTTCTAATCTTAATTGGGTCATAAATGGCATGTTTCATTTTCCATTATGCATTTTCTAATCTTAATGTGACCCGATTAATTGGGACATAAATAATCCATTCATATTTCGAACGTTAGGTCTGTGATTAATTTTAAGCATTGAATTGGTATATGATGGACATACCAGATTTAGAGTTAAATGTTATATAAAGGATTGGGTCATTTCTCTCCAGAAGTCAAGAGTTGTATTCTTCTTCATCTAGAAACACATAAAAAATATGGTAAGAGAGAGAAACCGAATTCTGAGAAGAAGAGTGAACATTAGAAGTCAAAGAAAGAAGATGACAGCCATTATAACTTCCACTTCTAATCAAGGTTCGTCATCTTAAACAACAAATCATATTAAGTTTCTCCCTTTTTTCATTAATTCGGTATTGGTGATCCTGGGACTATTCAATTGAATTGTACATCATTAATCATGAAAGATTGAATAATTAAGAAAATTCTAACAGTGGTATCAGAGCTTGCCAATAACTGAATATTTCCCATGATTGTAATTAATCTATTCTATGCTTTACTCATGATGTTTAATCGAGTATGTGTAATAAGTCATTTATGCACATGAGATTTATGATTTTGTTAATCACCAAAGTGGTCAAAATAAGAATAATCGTTTAGTGCATAATTGACATAACGATTATTGATAGAAATTGCTAGTTATAATCGTACCAATCAAAAAAAATCGGCGTCACTAATGATAGAACCTGAGAACTTACCCAAAGGAAAGACTTGTTTTATAACTAGTTGACATGATGAGGTTTAATAGATATTTTGATTAAATAAATATTGATCATCCAAAGATTTCAGTTCTATTTAATCAAATATATTTATTGTTCACTTATGTTTTGGTATTTAATTTTGTTAAGTATAAGATAGTATCTACCCAAATGAGTGTTATATTATATTGTTATGTACATATCTGAATACCGCTAGTTATGAGCTTATAGTTATTATAATTTTTATTTGCAATAGTTCCCATGAATACACATGCTTCATCTGTTACATTGTTTACTAGTGTTAATTTTTCTAAATGGAGAGAAGAAGTCATTCAGGTGTTCAGGATCTTGACTTGGCACTCCTTGAGGATAAACCTGTTGCTCTTACTACAGCTAGTACCGAGACAGAAAAATCATACCATAAAGCATGGAACTTAGTAACAGATTGGGCCATATGTTTATCAAGATGACTGTTGCTAACAACATCAAGTCAACAATTCTGCAAACAGAAAGTGCTAAGGAATATATGCAGTTTATGGAAGAGCGTTTTCGTTCAGTTTATAAGTTACTCGCTGGTACTCTTATGGCAGAACTCATGACCATGAAGTTTGATGAACTGCGAACTATGCAAAAGCACATTATAGAGATGACTAATCTTGCAGCAAGGTTAAACTCCATTGGACTTACAGTAGAGGATTCTTTCCTTGTCCAGTTTATTCTGAACTCGCTACCTTCTGAATATGGACCTTTTCAAATTAACTATAACACTATAAAGGATAATTAGAATGTTAGTGAATTGGCCAGTAGACTTGTTCAAGAAGAAGAACGTTTGAAAAGTCAAGTGAATCACTTAGTAAGTTTTGTGAGTAATAAAGATGGTAAAGAAAAGAAAGGAAAATCGAGTCATTTCAAGAAGAAAAAGGCACCAGCTAAGAATGGCAGGATAAGGAAAAGAAGGAACTAAAGGACGTTCGATGCCATTTCTGTAAAAAAAAAAAGGACATTATCGAAATGACTGTCCGAAAAGGATAGCTTGGTTTGAAAAGAAAGGTAATCATTTATCTTTCGTATGTTTTGAATCAAATTTAGTTGAAGTTCCTATTAATACATGGCAGCTTGATGCTGGTGCTACAACACATGTTTCCAATAATGTGAAGGGATTACTTATGATATGAACTATAAATCCAAATGAAGGACGTTTTCTCTTTATGGAAAACGGAATGAAATCCACAATATAAGGCAATGGGACTTATCGTCTAATTCTAGAAAGTGGATATGTAATAGACTTATATTGTACCCTTTATGTACCTTCATTATCTAGAAACCTTATTTTCGTAAGAAATTGGATATTTCTAGTTTGAGATGTATGTTTGGATCTGTTTGTTTTGATTTATACAAGAGTACTGATAATGTGGGTTCCAATATTCTAATTGATGGTTTATATGAATTGAAATTGAGTGACAATTATGCGAATTCCTTGCTGAATGTAGTAAATAATGTTGGATGCAAATGTAGCATGTTGAATGAAAATTCTGCTTTCTTATGGCATAAAAGACTAGGTCACATATCCAAAGAAAGAATGATGAGATTAGTAAGTAACGATTTTTTTTTTACTTTAGTGATCTACAATTATGTGTTGATTGTATTAATGGTAAACAAACCAAACATAGTAAGAAAGGAGCTACTTGAAGTAGCTCATTATCATTTGAAATAGCATCAAATGAATGTTAAAACAACCTTTCTGAATGGAGATCTTGATGAGGAAGTTTATATGGATCAACCTAAGGGTTTTCTGTAGATGGTAAAGAATAATTGGTGTGTAAACTTAAGAAGTCAATATATGGACTTAAAAAGAATCCTAACAATGGTATATTAAGTTCAATACCATTATTACGTCTTTTGGTTTTAAGAAAAAAACGATTGATCACTGTTTATACCAAAAGATCAGTGAGAGCAAGTTTATTTATCTAGTCCTTTATGTTGATGGCATCTTTCTTGCTGCAAATAATTTAAGCATATTGCAGGAGACTATGAAATTTCTCTCAATGAACTTTGAAATGAAAGATAAGGGAGAGACATCCTATGTGATTGGAATAGAAATATTTTGTGATCGATCATAAAGAATATTAGGATTGTCTTAGAAAGGATACATCGAAAGGATTCTAGAGAGATTTGGAATGAGTAAATGGTCACCTGGGAAAGATCCTGTAGAAAAAGGTGATAAATTCAATCTCATGCAATATCCTAAGAATGATGTTGAACGAAAGTAAATGGAATCAATTCCATATGCATTTGTAGTTGGTAGCGTAATGTATGATCAAACCTGTACTAGACCGGATATCAGTTTTGCGGTCGGTATGTTAGCGAGGTATCAAAGTAATTCAGGAAGGGAACATTGGCAAGCTACAAAGGAAGTTTTGAGATACTTACATGGCACGAAAGATTACATGCTCATGTATAGTAGATCCAATGAATCGGACGTAACTTGATATAGCGATTCAGATTTTGCTGGATGCATCAATACTAGAAAATCGACTTTTGGTTACCTGTTTATGTTTGTTCAAGATGCTATATCATGGAAAAGTGAGAAACAAACTATCGTTGCTTCATCTACTATGGAGGAAGAATTTGTGGCATGGTATGAAGCCACAATTCATGCATTATGGTTACAGAACCTTATTTCAAGACTTTCGGTTGTCGACACCATTAGCAAGTCGTTGAAAATTTATTATGATAACTCTGCAGCAGTATTTTTCTCATAGATCAACAAGTACTCTAAAGGTGCCAAACATATGGGACTAAAGTATCTCATTGTGAAAGATGAGGTTCAGAAACAAAGAGTGCCAATCATGCATATCAGGGCAGAACTTATGATTGCAGACCCTTTGACGAAAGGGTTACAGCCAAAACAATTTGAGGAACAAGTTCAATGAATGGGTCTTGGTTGTATTAATAATGATTTATGTGTGACATTCGGAGCTCTTTTATGAATTCTGATATACAATTATGTCTCTCTTGTTTTAATGTGGTAGTACGTACTTTATGTAATTTTAAACAAGAAAGAGTCTTATAGCGATATTATGTTTAATCATTATGATATAAGACATTATGCAAACCATTATGCTGTTTTATATAAATTATGAATGTAAATTGAAGGATTGCTGGCATTGTGGTCTATGGAAGGGAATGCACTGAATTAATAATGCACAACCTCTACAACTCTCAGCAATTTATCATAGTATGATGTTCAACGCTTGATATTATGAATAATTGTGTCAAGCGGGAGAATGTTAGAAATATGTTATTAGAAACTGCAATAAAATGTTTCATTTACCTTTAACGTTATGCGGTTTCTAATCTTAAAGTGACCCTATTAATTGGGTCATAAATAGAATGTTTCATCTTCCTATGCATTTTATATTCTTAATGTGACCCTATTAATTGGGTCATAAATGGAACGTTTCATTTTCCATTATGCATTTTCTAATCTTAATGCGACCCGATTAATTAGGACATAAATAGACCATTCATATTTAGAATGTTAGGTCTATTATTAATTTTAAGCGTTGAATTGGTACATGATGGATGTACCAGATTTAGATTTAAATGTTATATAAAGGATTGGGTCCTTTCTCTCTACAAGTCAAGAGTTGTATTCTTCTCCATCTAGAAACACATAACGAAAAAGGGTAAGAGAGAGAAACCGAATTCTGAGAATAAGAGTAAACATTAGAAGTCAAAGAAAGAAGATGACAACCATTACATCTTTCGCTGCTTATCAAGGTATGTCATCTCAAACAATATATCATACTAAGTTTCTCCTTTTTTGTTTGTGAAATATTCAGTATTGGTGATCCTAGGACTATTCAGTTGAATTGTACATCATTAATCATGAAAGATTGAATAATTAAGAAAATTCTAACATAAAATTCATTTTTTAACAACATATTGTAATGTGATTCATTAAAATCTTTTAAACACATATTTCATCAAAACATGACACTATAAAGTTTTCCAACTTTATCTTCCAAATTTAAATTTATTTAACAACTTAACATTGAATTAGAATTTAATTTATTTTCAAATTCAATAAAATTTTCCAAGTTTCCACAAATTTACCAACACTCATTAATTAATCAAATAAATGATTAATTTAATTATTTTCTCTAAGCCTACATTAATTTTTTAATCCATGATCTTGTAAGCACCACTTAATTAATTCAATACATGTAACCACGAAAGCAGGGTTATTACAAAATAATATTAAATTTAACGATATTTATAGCCAGTCAAATCGATTTCGATGAAGAATTTGACAAATTTACCAAAATTAAAATTCGTTATCTAGTTTATTTACACATTATAATAAAAATGTAAAATGAGTACTCCTCATCCACCATTCCACGATACATATAGTAATTTTCCATAAATCTAGGATGAATAATTTTAGGATTCGTAATTTTGATTTGAGTAATTTAAGGATTCATAAATAAAATAACACCACACGTTTATGTTAACCAAATGCATAACAATATACAAATAGTACCACCAAATGTAAAAAAAATGTAGATTAGGGATATGGCTGTCAATATCCTACATGACCTGAAACTACATGGAAATTAGCAGGTCGGCCAGACCCGTTTAGTTGGCATGTCATTTTTGGATTAACCCAAATTTGACCCGTTTATAAAAGGGTGAGTTTCGGGTTGACCTGCTAATCTGAACTTGACCCGTTTATAACCGTTTTATACTTATACGGGTTTACCCGACCACCATTTGACCTGTGAGCTTGAATTTGACCATTTTACTACTCATTTATAACCCGTAAACCAAAATTTGACCCGTTTATGGCCCATTCGTACCTTATATGGATTGACCAGGCTCGTTTATGATCCATTTATGACCGAACCCGTCATGACCCGTTTACGCCCCGACCCAGCCAAATTAATTGGGTTACATGGATTGGGTCTAGTCAAGTTGTTTATAAATGGGTCAGGTCCGAGTTGAACTATTTTTGACCCGTTAATAAATGGGTTGCAGGACCCGTTTAAAATCAACCCAAACCCAACTTAACCCGATGAAACCTAAACCAAACCGACCCATTGACACCCTTAAGGATAAGGCTGTTAATTTCCTATTCGGCCCGAAACCCAACCTGAAACCCACATGGAAATTAGCAGGTTAACCCGACCCGTTTAGTTGGCGGGTCATTTTCGGGTCAACCCGAATTTGACCCGTTTATAAACGGATGGGTTCAGGGTTGACCCACTAACCCAATTATATGTTGTATCTCTTCCATATTGTTAGTCTTTTGTGTATGTTGCTAGTGTTTGTAATGGCCCGAATTTCCGTACCCTTTGAGTTGACTAACTACACCACACCTCCAACCCAAGTTGTATAGAAATACGAATCATTAATGTAAAGAAGTTAGAGGATGAGAAATAGAAAGAAAGAAAAGTTAGAATAGAAGAAAACAAAGAACACAAATCTCACAACAGAACGAATATAGTATATTATATAACATAACTTTTGAAATACAAATATGTTTTGCATATACATACCATTATCAGAGTACAACAACAATTTTTGGAACAGTTGTAAACACTTGTTTCCAGATAAACATAGTACATAGCGGAAGTATGATAGTCTATAGCTAACTGGTGAAGCCTCATGCTTCCAGCTCTTCCAAGTGAATCTGAAAAATCCCGACTACTTGACTGTCCGTACAAATTTGGGCACCCAAGAGTTTAGGAAAAACAAAACAAAATAAACTCTGGGTCAGTCATGGGATTGTTGTGAGTAAACTCCAACCATATTGTTTAATTTTTAAAAATCCTTTTCAAAGAATGGATAATAGTAAGACCAGCTCACACATAAACATGGATGGTTTTTACCTTACTATAACACAAAACACTTTGATACGAAAATCCAGTGATAGTATAATTATGTCTAATCAAATAAATAACCAAATAGCAGAACGCTTGCATCTCACGCTCCACATACATAGTAGAAAATCAAAATCCGAAGGGTGCTTATTGGATATTGGATTCCAACTATGACAAGGTATGGAACCACCTTCTTATCAGTGTACTCTAAAGTGGATACACTGGGGTTCAACAAGAACGTCTTGCAACCCGGCCCACACATGGCTGGCCACTCATTTAACTTGAGTGTACCGATCATATTATCACCAATGGTTGTAATCAGCAACCGCTACCGAAAGCATACACCAGTGAATAGAATAAGAAATAAATGAAATTTCTCTAGATCAGGTGATAATACCCCTAATGGGAATGACCCACATGGCGATGTTGTCTGCCCGTTTTTTGTCATTTCCCGGTTGATGAGGCCTGAGGTCACGATTTCCTTTTGAACATCTTGTCACCATTTACTTTGAATTCCACATTGCCAAATCCATCCATATATATATTGTCCTGGGACTGGACAACCCAAAGGCACAATTCTATTAATCCATCTTGGGCAATTTCTACCTAGGATTAACAGAACAACCCTTGCACTTTACTCCGTTCTCAATTATCTTCAGCATAAGTTGATTCGTAACGTTATGACAATACGGAGTGGTTTTCAGATGTTAAACCTGATCCCGGTCTCTACGTATTGACCACGGAGGCATAAAATAAAACAAAATTTGATGGTTGGCGATTTAACTATCAAACGAACATCCATACAATCAATGATCCTATTTCCAAATGGAAATTTCTATCGATCAACCATCAAACAACATTTGTCTTTTTTAAATTAATTTTTTATTAAATTATCATTTTCCATATTCTTATCTTTTCTCAAATATTTTTCAAGGCTTGCCCATCTCCACGATCATTGGAAGCATTTCCATATATCCCAATTTTCCATTTTCTAGAAAATATCTCTTATTGCGGTTGGAAAACATTTCCATATATTCACAGATTCTTATTCCTATATTTATAAATGTTATCCACATTGGAAAATATTTTCAATCCTTATTTTTTACTTCTCATTAACCACATCACTTCATTACCTATACTTCGAAAACAATCCAAATTTTATTTACAAAACGTTCCCAAATTTCCTTTATCTGGATTTAACCGACATTATATAAAATATCATTATTATAACTTAACCCATTAATCTTTCATTAACTAACTGTATCACTAATTAACTCTTGCTACCAAACCTTAACCATTTCTTAGTCAATCATGGAGTCAATTAAGTTAGGGTATAATTACCTCTCAGACCTTAATTGAAAACATTCTCAACTTTGAAATAGTCAAAACTCACAATTTCAAACAAAAAATTATTTACGCGACTCTCAGATTCAATCTAAGAATCCACTTCTTTTACAAAAGACATTGATTATAACGATAGCATTATAATCGCTGTTTCCACATATTTGATTTATAAAAACATTTATTTAACAGTATCGTTATAACTGCTGTTTAGATTTATAGAACATTTATTATAACAGTAGCATTACAATCACTGTTTAGATTTACAAAACATTTATTGTAACTGTAAGGACCCAAAACTTCCCCGGTCTCCGATGAGAAGAGGAAGAACAGATTGCCTTGAGGACAAGACGAATCAGAACACAAACAGAAGAACATTTCATTGCTTATTACAACAATTCCATCAGAATACAAGAATATAACAGAGTATGAATAATAAAATACATTCGATAATTATCAGAGCTTACAATATATTACATAGCAACGGAAAATAATACAAAACACAACTGAAAGAGATGAATGAATACAGAGCTTTCCGGATATCGTCCCAGGATCCTGATTTACAGTAACAGTAGTGTTAGAATAGTTGTTTCCAAATATTTGGTATATAAAACATTTATTTAAAACCTCTTCATTGATTAAAATCGATTATATATTCTTATTTCAACAAATTTCTTTTTGTTTTCGTTACTTCAAAACATAACTATAAACTTATATCCTTATATAAACATATTTTTCAATCAAAACTCTTCTTTATCACTTTTCCTTAAAGACCTTACTTTAATTACAACATTTCATTCAATTCTTAAGTAATTGTTTTAAAACCATCACCTTGGTTTAAAATACCTTCCAAACTTTGCTTGGATTTCCTTTCAAATCCCTTTTTGCCAGTCCATTTCAATTTCATTAAGTTGAAAATCTCATATTGATTATATCACTTTTACTTAATTTAGTTTTATTAAGTAAATGCTTAACTTAACATCGCCTCGTCTTGAGATTGCTTTTATAACTTGTTTGTCATATCTGGATTCATTATCCAATTTTGTATAAACCCTTTTCTAGGTTCAACCAAAACTTATTACAACTCTATTACTTTTTCATTGAAATCATTTAAAAAAGATAATTTCTTCTATTTCTATTGATTAACTAATAGTTAACTTCAACATCAACTGCAATTAAGGTAGATAACTTCTTGATAAAAAATAGACTAGTTGATCTTTTTACATAGTTATAAAAATAATAATAAATTATTTAAATAATATTTCAAAACCCAAATTCTCTTTATTAACTTTCAAAGGTAGAATCATCCACAAAATCTTGTTTTTATTCTATCATTCATAATCTTGTTTATAATTTCATTTAAAATCGCTAAGTTCAATTCCCATTTATACATGTTGGTTTAAAAAAACGATTTCCACTTTTCTAACTTGAATTTATATTTTTAATTTATCCAATGATAAATATTTTACTAAATTTATAAGTGTCGTTTATATTCAACTCCATGTTTTATTCATTTAAACAAGTTCCTATTACTAGGCCTATTCGAAATATAATTTCTATTTTTGAAATAAATTTCCTTTTTAACATTCCTTTTCTACATTCAAAAATATTTATGGTATTTAAATACCAAAATTTAAGGGCCGGTGTAATTCAAACACACATATAATCAGTCACAGTATATAACACGGTAAATAACAAACAATAATATAAATGTTGAGGAATCCAGTTGGATCCCTCCAACCTGTTTCCCTGCATCTACAGATGTTAATCAACATTAATTTCACATAAATATGAAATATCATGGTAAACAGAACTAATAATTGATCAACAATATAACTATATCAACCATTCATCCAAACAATCATCACACAATATAAAATTACTATAAATAAATTTAAAACTCATTTATATAAAAATATAAACGAGTCAGAGTTAGTGAGTTTACTCACATTGTTTGCAGTTGATGGTTTTGCATTTATTTCATTTTAAAATCAAACAGGCGTTTGATTTTATCACCAAATTCCATCAACTCCGTTCTCAATCACGTCAGTGCTAGAACGTGGATTTCGCCATTACAGTTCCAAAGGATCCGGTCGCGTTTTCTGATAAAATACGGCAAGTTATATATGTCATAAAGTATAATTTACCTTAAAATAGGTAAATTCCTCAATTAAGTCATTAGTAAAATTAATTACCCCTTTCTTAACACCTAACCGTTTGTGCTTAATCATCTTCCTCCCAGGTACGGTTCGAACTCATTTTCTAGTGTCATTGCCAAGCTTTCCCCGACGTTCCTCCACTCCACATATCACCGTTTACTTCACTAATTCTTAATACCCCAATTAACCATCTTGATTACCTTGTTTTTTATATGTTTGTTGTTCACGAATCACCCCTCACAACTGTTTTACAATAGCCCAACCTTGCCTGTTTGAGCCATCGCTGCTGCTAGACAGCATCCAACTTCCCCATACTAATACAAACTCCTTTACCAAAAATGATACTCTTACAAACTACTGTTAAACTCAACAACATATCGTCACCATTCATTGAGCTACCAGACCAACTCCAAGCATTTTGAAACTTCCTCCATAAGTATACCCAGCATTCAAGTTCTCTCTCTTTACTCGAATTCCACTTCATCACTATTTGCATAAACCACCAATTTATCCTTAATTAAAATCTAAACATTTGCTAATCTCCTCTTGATTATATGGTTCGGTTTTGACTTTTTACTACAACATAACCCACCGTGTATAGATCAATTCTTTTCCCAACATTTATAATAAATGATTAAAAAACGTATAATATATTCCTTCCCCAGTTCAAAGAAACGAACCGTGCTCCTCTCGTATTCACACAATACCATGCCACTTTTCCTGAAAGCATCGAACAAAAACCCTGTTATAATCTAGCCTCCACATAGTTTCATACCTTGAATTCCCTCTCCATCTACCGTGAATACGAACGACGCAAAAAAAACACTGACCTGCGAACCCTAAATTCCCCCAAAATTGACTACCAGGCTTCGCCTGAAACCATCACGACACCGCCAGAGGCGACTCCACTCTCGGCCGACCCCACAGCTACCATACTCCCCATTCCGAACGCCTGCAAACCCCCATAAGAAAATCCGACTTAGCGGATGAATTTTTAGCAAACAAAAACTTTTGTTGAACCCTAGATGCGCTCTGTCTTGGTACCAACGAGAGAGAAGTGCTCGAACTAAGTAAATACCACCGGAGGTTGAAGACAAATAAAAGAGAAATTCGAAAATACAAGTAATTTGATTTGTAAAATTTAGTTGATTTGTGTGGATTTTTGAAGAGAACGTTTGATTTTCTGAGGCAAGAGTTTTCATGATTTGTTGAAGGAAATAAAGGGACGATGGTCAGCTTGTTTCATTTATAAGGATTTGAATGGCTTGGTAGGCACGGATTTGAAATTACTTGGCTTGCAGGGCACGGGAACTGCTACCTTGGCACGCACGAGAATGTTTAATTTGGTAGGCACGGTATCTAAAGCTTGCAGATCACGGAATTTAAACCATATGTCAAATTTTTTCTTTGTTTAATAATTACATTGCTTGATAAAACGTAGTAAAAGAGGTTCATTAAACATACAGATTGTATGTAACTGTAATTCATATATTACTCATTCATAGAACCAAATTTAGTATAGAGTTACATAACTTTTTACTAGCTTTTATAATGTTTAATCCTTGACAAGTTGCAAGGCAAACACTAACTTCAGATTCAAGTGTTCATTAAACAAAATTCTCTGAAATGTATTGTTAATGCTCATATATTATACCTCCTTCATTTCCTTGGAATTTATTAGTACGGTACAATTTCAAAAATGCTAATATGGGCATAAATTACGTTAAACAAAAAATTGTTTATTTTCCAAATTAAAAATTACCATAAATTTCTATAAATTAAATTAAAAACACGTCATTATAAATCCTGCAAAAATCTAAATCCATATTTTATTATATCAAATAAATCATTATAGTTTGTAAACGATTCCATAACGACTTTCTGAAAATTTGATTTGGATATAACTTACAATCTATAAGATGAAATCTCGATTTTTCACCTCCATTAGAAAAATAAAATCAAATAGATCCGAATGTTTCTTGCTACAAAGAAATCCGGCTTATACTGGATAATGTATATTCAGTTAAAGTTCAAAACGTTAAATTGCAAACTACCGCGATGTTACAAGCTCATTTTAAATATAATTATAAATTATACGTTCAAATTTCGTTTTAATAAATGAATTCCATATAAATTTCCATTTATATTTCAAATATAATATTTAAAAACAAATTTAAATATTCGGAATTAAACAGCTAAAATCCCAGGTCATTACAGTGTTAGTCTTTTATGCATGTAGTAATCAGTATGCTCATATATTCTTGTGTAATAGACAATATTTTACTAATTTATTCTTGTATGTTGTTGGTTATATTTTACTTTTAACAGTTGTATCTCTTCCATACTGTTAGTCTTTTATCTATGTAGTATGGTCATACATTCTTTTGTATGGAGAATGACTTTTGGATATGGTGATTTCATGCTTTATATATGTGTTGCTATTGGTGATTTTGTAACTTTTTGCATGTTGATGATTATGTAACTTGTTGTCTGTCGGTGATTATATAATAGTGCTGCTTGTTGGTGATTTGGTTCTTTTGTTGCTTGTATTAGTAGGCAATATTTGCCAATGGGTCAAATGGGCAAGCCCGATCAAACCCAACTGTTTAGTTAATCAGGTTACGCGGATCGGGTCGTGTCAACCCTTTTATAAACGGGTCGGGTTAAGGTTTGGAAAAAATGACCCATTTAATAAACAGGTTGAACTGACCCGTTTATAAATCAACTCGAACCCGACTTGACCCGACCCGAACCTTTGACAGCCCTACTTAGGGATATGTCATATGGCAATTATGTAATTTATCATATTAGAACTGAGTATGACCTTTCTATATGTCATTTTTCAAGGAAGACCAACTCTATATGCTTTTTCTATAGATCTTTTGGACCTTTTTAAACTAACAAACTGTGCAAAATCAATTGAAGATATGTTTAACATATATAGATTAGAAAAATTCTCCTTTTATTCATTTTTCTTTTCAATTTGGACGTAGAGTTAATTTTTAAGATCAAATTTTATTTAAGGTGTTGCATTTTGAATTACTGACATGTTGAATTATACTTTTTATTTGTAGTATGCAATATATTCTACAATGCAATTTAATATCATTCCTATACTATTATTCCTTTGTGAATATTTTTATTATCTTTCAAAACCATGTTTGTGGCAAACTATATGATGTTGCGTTTTGAGACATAACATTCAACAAGCCATTATCACCAATGATTTCTATTTCCCTAACGATTCACACTGAGACAAATGCTTGCTGCAAGTGGACGAGACAAAAAAACTTGAATTTTTTCCCCTACTATTACTAAAAAAAAGACAAATTTTGAGTTTAGACCAAGGTGTCGTTCGACGCATCGCGCAAGCCAACGAGCACATTTCTACTTGTTGGTCTTCTAGCATAAAACCCCCCATCCACCACCTCTCAACACCATCAAAAACCTCCTTCAACTTCATTTCTACTATTTTCTGGCTAAAGATACGCGATATTTTATGGTAATTTTTAATACCGTTTTGCTTATTTATTTGATGTGCATAATATATACTTTGTTATTTCGAGGTAGACATCTATCGTACGAGAATAGGCTATTAAAAATGCTATATCAAAAGGGATGGATTAGTCATGATGTTCACATGTAGGATGATGCAAAAAATGTATTTCTACATTAATAGTTTCTGAAATTTATTGATTGTATTTGTTAATATTTTTAGTAATATTATTGTATTTCAATTTATGTATTATAGTTTTATTTCAGTTACACGCATATTGCAAAAGAAAACAAATAATCAATTATCTAAAGCACAATTAAATCATAAATCACAAATTAAAATACCCCGTTTGACTCCCAAGCGCATTCCCCATTTAACACTCAACCCTGTTTAAATGTCCCGTTTAAATACCCTGTTTGAATGCCCCACTAAACCTTACCGCAAACGCACCCTAAGGAGGCGTTTACCTGATCAAACTGGCCAGGCAAGCCAATGGGTGGAAACCCTCCTGATCGCTATAAAAAGCTCCCTTCCCCTCATTCCTATCCCAAACTTGAAAACCACCTCCTCCCGCCTATATTTCTGTTTTTTGAGCATCGATCGTTGTTATTTTCGGTAATTTTTTTATATAGTTTTGCTTATTTTTTAATTTTTTATAGCATATTTTTTCTTTATGGTTTTCTATTTTTTTTTTAAATTTCACCTTTGTATATCCATGGCTTCCTCACCTTCTATTGGTTCGTCTATGTACACTGCTAATTGAACGGATGAACGTATAACAAAGTTCATTGATGCGTGCATAAGCAATCTTAGTTTATGTGGCACACACCATTTTTTTGATAGCTACAGCGGTGGAATTCAACAAAAGATTCATCGATAGCTTGACACAAACTCAAATGAAGAAGAAGAGAAACAATCTTAAGCGTCTTTGGAGATCATGGGGCAGCTTGCTGGTGAAGAGTGGAATGAAGAAACTATTTGGATGGATCAGACGACTAGTGGAACGGTTTCGCGTCCAGGTACTAGAAATTTAGGAGAAATGCTCCCGTTAATTTTCGGGAGTTGGATGAGTTGTTTGGTGGATGCATAGGAAAAAAGCACGTGCTAATGTGAGATACCTCCAATTGTACCTCCACAAGTCCCCTCCTCATAAGCAATTCACAGCTGAAGACGCATTTCTTTACGAGGATCAGGTAGCTAGCAAGACTTTACGATCCCTACGTAGACGCCCCACATCTACCAGGAATCTAACTCATGCGCCTCCGCCACAATCTTTGTTTCTGACCAATCATTTCAATGATACGGTTGACATATGTTTTTTCTGCGCTGGCCTTGATAGGGATGTTTAAAGGTGAGAGCTTGTTAAGTTGGGCCCAATAAGTGGCTAAAGTGGGACATTGTTAAGTTGGGCCTACACTAGGATAGAAAGAACCTGATCTCTAGCTCTGTCCACAGAAGCATTCCATGGAGTGACAATAAACAGTTTTCCTCTAATAATAGCTAGAGCTGCATCCAAGACCCTGTGTTTTTCTTCCTTAAATGAGAACTTCAAGTAAAACATACCATTAACCAATGTAATCCGATGTTGTCCTCTAAGGCGACACGCTCCATGGCACACAGTTTGCATATCAAAGTTCGAAAGCTTGGAATCTATGAAGAACCCAACTACGTGGTCTTTCCAAAAATACTTTGCTTCATCAAGTATTTCAGGTGGAGGGTTGGTCCAGAAACAGGTTCTGGGATGGTGAAGTGTTTAGGTTCGTAAAAACTAGCACTGATTGGAAGGGTGTCGAACAATGAAGTCCAGGGTGCCATTGCCGACTTCATTCCAGCACTGATGGGAAAAAAATTAATTAAGGAAAAAGAGTACATTATAACGTACTTACGGATGCTCCTTCTGATTTAATAATTTCCTCTAAATTCGTACTCATATTTAGATAACTCAAATTGCTTATAGACACTTCTTAATGAACAAAAACTTTATGTGCATTTCCATTCTTCAAGCATGCTTTCTTATTTAAAGCGCCTTCTATTTGCGGTTTGTATGTTATTAGTATCTATTTATTAATACACTTTCGTGTGCTTACAATTTTTTGATTCAATCGAGTTTGCATATTGCAATATACATTTGATGAATAAAACAAGTGTTATTACAAAAAAACTAAAAAGTAGGAAGTAATCTACTCATCTTAAAGTATATCAAGATTTTTATTACAATAATACTAAGAAGAACGTTGTAGTCTGCAGTCCATGTTCTTGGCATTCTTTATAACCACAAATGTTATTTATATCCTTAAAAAAATGTATATTTTAATAAGTTTTGATATCAAAACTACCACTTCAATGGATATTAAGAGTTTCATTACAAAAATTCTTAAAAGTAGGAAATAATCTACTTATCATGAATTGTATCAAGAATTTCATCACAACAGTATTTAAAAGAAATATCATAATCTACATTTTTTTTGCTCTTTGCATTCTTTATCACTATCAAAGTTATTTATATTCTTCCGGAATTAATTGTAGCAGACGCTTTTTCTTAACATTTAAGTCGATAATGAAACCAACTTAAATTGTTCGAAAACACATATTATTTTAACTATAGGTTTAATAAAATCAAATCATAGAACATAGACAAATCACAACTTTAAATAGCACAAAAACTCGCAGCAAAATAAATAACTTAGTAGTTAATGAAGATACTAATCACAAATCTCAAAATCAAAATAAATAATATCAGAGTCATAAATATATACATTAGAAAATCCGAGATACATAAATATCGAGTATATAAACAAATGATGGGAATAACTAAATCACCAAGACAACAATAATACATAGATAATAAGCTGAATATCCTACGGATCTCCAGCTCTCAAAAGATGAATCGCCAAATCTGAATTCCTCGGTCTGATCGAGCAAAATGTCAAAAACAAGACACTCATATTATAAGCAACAATCTCATCTGTAGATCAACTCAAATAAAATGTCCAAACGAAATGCATCGGTGGCTTAAAGAATGTTTAGGATTTCCATTCTTTAAGAATTTTTAAACTAGATATTGTATAATACAATACAATATTATGATAGTGTCTATTTAATAAAGTAAAGAATCAAAATAGTGTAAACGGGATTACATTTTTACCGTTACACTATTTATAAGCATTGTAGTTTATACAGTACCGTAAACTCACCGTAAACCAGTGGCATCAGGGAGCACTCCATAGGTGCAACACCAAATCAAAATCGTAGGGGATTGATCATGGTAATAAGATAAGGTGCACGAAGCAATACCCAGGGTGGGATTCTGCCAGTTGCACACCTTGATCGATGGTAACGCATTGCCGTAGCTACCGCCCACCTCAAAACACACTCCCAAATCAAAGGGCCTAAAATGAATCACAAAGAAATAAAGGTAGTATCGAAGAAGTGCATCCGACAGGAGATGCGACCTCACTTAATCTTGGTATAGCTCATGTTTTATTCATTTTAATTATGACTCGAAGGTCAAGACTATCCATCATCGTTCTCTTACTTCATTCCAGCAACATTCGCCAAACCAACCTACTTCATTCCGGATTATCCACCATGTCCAATGTTGTTAAAGTGGTTCTCGATATTGACAAGGGTATAACAATACCCGACCCTGGTCTCTTTAACAACCAAACGCTTATTTCACACCATGGTCATTTATATTCAAAAATATATTTAAATATAATAAATCAATATAATAACAACATTGGATTATATTCAAATCATTAAGTTCAAATATTATATGCCATAAATCATATTTCAAATCAATTCATTATTTGATTAAATTCATAAATCAGTTTATTATTGGATATAGTTCAAGATACACATTTTCTATTTAAAAATTAGTTCATTTACAAAATTACATTTGGTTTCATATTCCTATACTTCAAATGTCATTACTTCAAAATCTTTATACCAACAAGTTCGAATTCAATAGCTTAGACAGGAACAAGTTTTATTTAAAATAGTTAATATAATATAGAATAGTTTTATTTAAAATAAGCTTATTTATAGGAATAATCTGATTTAAAATAAATTTAAAATATATAATAGATAAATTAAATATGGACAAAATAGTTATAAAATAAATACTAATTTTACATAATAAAACTTTAGTTTGGTTTATTATAAGATAAAAAGATTTCAAATAATTTAAATAGTCCAATCCAAACCACTCATGCTTATTTTCAAATTTCAGTTTGATTAATTCAGATTCAACAAATTTATTTTAAATCAATTTTAAACAATAAAATTTTGAGTTTAAATCATTTCAAAATAATATTCAAGTTGGCTATTCAATTTTTATTCTTATTGATTCAAATTACATTCAAAACACCCTTTTAATAAAGTTCATATCAATAAAACATTTTCAATTTTTTTCCAAATCATTTCATTAAGTTTCGTAATCATACTTAATTCATAGCCCATTAAATTGAATTCTCGTCTTAAAATCTATTTATCTTACTTGATAAATTACATTCCAGTTATGTCGTTTAACAAATCAAGTTTCTTTAAACCTTTTATATACCTATATTTATGAAAATCTATATTTATTTAGTTCTAAATTTAAATAATATTATAATTTAAAATCTTAGATTTAATTTTTTTTAAACACATATTAACTTATATGTTAAGAATTTATACATATCATTTAGTCAAAAATCTAAATTTAAAACTTTATTTAGTTATATAAAACATAGGTTTAAATACAATTCTAAATTTAGATTTTCAAAATGACTTTTATTAAATCAAAATATATTTGTAAATTCAGAAAATACTTTTCAAAATAGACCAACAGTGTCCGTATATAATTTCCTACCCAGGCCAAGTGATATGGATATATATCATTTCAACCCGTTTAATATCAAATTTACTGATATTTATCATTTCAACCCACACCCCAATAAATTCATTTTTTAATTCCTAAATTTATACAGTGATTCAGATATGTATCATTTCAACCCTTAATGGTTTTTTAAATATACAATGAACTTGAAGTATAAAAACAAATAATATGGCATTTCAAATGAATCATCCATATCATCACAATCAATTTCGTGACATATATGTCATAAGTGTGAGTGTCACATGTGCGCAAACAAATAAATGGGTTTTCTAAAGCAATCATAACATTTCATATGTCATTTCAAATGATATTAATTTACATACTGAAAATTTCAATCGTGAGTGAGGATTCTCAGTTTGCGTGGCAAAATAAAAATTGACGACATAGATTGGAACGGACATGGAAGCTGACATGAAAGATGACACAGCACAATCGAATCAACGAATTGAACCACTAACTTGAATCAACCCAACCTCAAATCACAATTTCCAAATCAGCACTCTTCTATAATTTTATTATATATATATATATATATTCACCTGAAGCAAAAAAATATACATTTGTATAAAATATTCCAAGCAAAAATATCTCTTACTGACCACACTCAAGACCGAACTCTCAACCTTACACTTATCATCCCCATGCATCTACCACTTCACCTACATATTCTATTGGTTCCAAACTCAACATATACGCACACATACATCAACTCACACCACACCCCACACACATACAACAGGGTAAAGGGGTTTTGGTTGGGAAAGATGGATTTTGATTTTCACAAAATTTACAAAATAGAACAAGATTTTGGATATTTTTTAAATTATTTTTTGATACGTTAACCACTTATTTTGAAAAAGTGGTCAACAACAAAGATTTAGATTTTTTTCTCTTCATTTAAAATAAAAATAAAAATAGGATTTGAGTTATTTTTGAGGGAGAAAATGCTAAACCAGTGACATGCCACTTTGGTAAAAAAAAAAATCTGGGTCCAAAAATTGGTTTAGAAATCCATGATTTTGAGAGAGAAAATCACAAAATATGGAAAAATTGAAAACATGATAATTGTAGCTCTTTGAATTACATCTAATTTGAGAAAAAGTAAAAGTTGATTTGGGTTTTCTATGAGCAAGTTATCGTCACGGAAAGACAATGCAAATCTAAACAAAATAGAGAACATAAACATGTATAATAGGGTTTGGGTTTATGCATTTTGGGTTTGGGTCATGGATGCGTGGAGTGACCAGTGGGTGCTATAGGGCTTAGCTGGATTCAGACACTAGCTTGGTGGTGGCTGACTTGGTGGTTGATGGTAGGTTTTGATTGCTAGGAAGGGGGAAAACAAGGGTATTTAAGCGAAGAGGAAAAAATAATAAGATCAGGTTTTAGATTTCTAGGAATTAAGAGAAAGAGGGTTAGAGATTTAAATTTTGTTTTGGTTTATAAATCTAGATGGAGAGAGAGGCTACAGAAATTTAAAGAGAAGAGGATCGGAGAAGAAGGAGAAATTTTATTGGTGAAATAAAATGAGGAGTCCTGAGAAGAAAAACACGTATCATAAAATTATAGTGTCTTTTAAAATTCAAATGCAAATATTAATGAGGTGGCAAAGCTTTCCAAAGAAGCCAAACATATATTTCAATAAAGAGTAAAAGAGTACATGCAAGTATGAACAAGCAAAATGTCCATTTGCACATTTTGTACACGGTAAATCTCAGATTTAGAACAAACGAAAGCGGATTTAAATGGAACTAAAAATATTAGATAACTTAGAATTCAAAGTAGAATCATAAAAAAAATCAACTCAATTTCAAATTTTGTCAAAATTTAACCAAAACTGAATTTAAATTTGAATTTTAAGAATGAACCTCCAATTATTTATCATTTATATATTTGTAAAATCATTAAATAAGAGTTTTATATGCTAGTTTAGACTTATCTGTTATATCCTGTTATTTCCTCGCTTTATCTCCGCTACAACATTTTGCACCTCCGTCGCATTGGATCTGCTGAACGCTTTATCTGCATAGGTTTATAGTAAGAAATAAACATCAGAAACTTACAGTAAACTTCTAATATTACGCATGCACATTTCATTTAAGCTAGAAATCATGATATTAACTCATCTTATAAGACTACAATGAGATTAGTAATCTTCCAGCAAGAGAGGATGAGATTTTGATTTTGAAACAGCCTCTTGAAAGCTTTAGAAGCATTTTAATGTTTGGAACTACAACATGCAAAGAAGATAAACTTACAACGATCCAACTTATTAGAAATTTAAGATAAAACTGAAATAATTCCATGGCTTAATGTTGATTACCTATAGTAATTTAGATTAGGAACTATTTCCAATTTTTGATTTGAGTGTTTGGTTAGATTTTTGAGGGTTTAAGAAGAGGATTTTGAAAGTTCTTTTCTCTGTAATTAGCAAAAGAGGAGAAGATATTTCTTACATAAAAAACATACGTACTATAAATTTTCCAGGTTCCAGATATTTCTTTCCTCCTCCTTATTAGCTATGGACCCAATCAGTCTAAGTATAATTAGATTAGGCTAGGAAATTATATTTTTTAAACCATATTTCACGTAAATGCTTGTATTTGTTCACTTTCTAAGCCATTTGACCCTCAAACATTTACAAGTTTCACATTGTTTCAATTTCTGAAAATAACATGCTTAAGATCTTTTGAAACCTTTTTAATACTATTTTGAACATATTTACATCAAAATTTACATAATACCAAATTAGTACTTCTTTTGTTCAAAACTTACAAAGTTTCGCATTACATTTACACAAAACACAATGTTTTGACACAAATGAAAATAAAGCCATATTTAAAACATCCCATCATTTTAATATTGATTTTTAAATCCATATTTACATTTTATTTTACATCTCAATTAAAATTTAAAACACACATTTTCACGTTAAAATTCACTGTTTAACAATATATTGTAATGTGATTCATTAAAATATTTTAAACACATATTTCATCAAAACATGACACTATAAAGATTTCCAACTTTATATTCCATATTTAAATTTATTTAACAACTTAACGTTGAATTAGAATTTATTTTATTTTCAAATTCAATTAAATTTTCCAAGTTTCCGCAAATTTACCAACACTCATTAATTAATCAACTAAATGATTAATTTAATTATTTTCTCTAAGCCCACATTAATTTTTAATCCATGCTTTTGTAAGCACCACTTAATTAATTCAATACATGTAACCACGAAAGCAGGGTTATTACAAAATAATATTAAATTTAACGATATTTATGGTCACTAAAATTGATTTCGATGAAGAATTTGACATATTTACCAAAATTAAAATTCGTTATCTAGTTTATTTACACATTATAATTGAAACGTAAAATGAGTACTCCTAATCCACCATTCCATGCTACATATAGTAATTTTCCATAAATCTAGGATGAATAATTTTAGGATTCATAATTTTGATTTGAGTAATTTAAGGATTCATAAACAAAACAACACCACACATTTATATTAACCAAATGCATAACAATATACAAATAGTACCGCCAAATGTTAAAAAATAATATAGATTAAGGATAAGGCTGTCAATATCCTACATGACCTTGAACCTGCACGGAAATTAGCAGGTCAGCCAAACCCATTTAGTTGGCAGGTCATTTTCGGATTAACCCGAATTTGACCCGTTTATAAAAGGGCGAGTTTTGGGTTGACCCACTAATCTGAATTTGGCCCGTTTATAACCGTTTTATACTTATATGGGTTTACCTGACCACCACTTGACCCGTGAGCCAGAATTTGACTGTTTTAATACTCAATTATAACCTGTAAACCCAAATTTGACTCGTTTATGACCCATTCATGACCCATTCGTACCTTATACGGATTGACAAGGCTCGTTTATGATCCATTTATGACCAAACCCGTCATGACCAGTTTATGACCCGACCCGGCCAAATTAAACGGGTTACACGGGTTGGTTCGAGTCAAGCTGTTTATAAATGGGTCAGGTTCAGATTAAGCTATTTCTGACCCGTTAATAAATGGGATGCCGGACCCATTTAAAATCTACCCAAACCCGACTTGACTCGACCAAGCCTAACCCAACCCGACCCATTGACACCCTTAGGGATAAGGCTGTCAGTTTCATATACGACTTGAAACCCAACCTGAAACTCGCACGGAAATTAGCTGGTTAACCCGATCCGTTTAGTTGACGGGTCATTTTCGGGTCAACCTGAATTTGACCCGTTTATAAACAGATGGGTTTAGGGTTGACCCGTTAACCTAATTATATGTTGTATCTCTTCCATACTGTTAGTCTTTTGTGTATGCTGCTAGTGTTAGTCTTTTATGCAGCAGTAATCAGTATGCTCATATATTCTTGTGTAAGCTGTTATATTTTACTAATTTATTCTTGTATGTTGTTAGTTATATTTTACTTATAACAAATGTATCTCTTCCATACTGTTAGTCTTTTATCTATGTAGTATGGTCATACATTCTTTTGTATGGAGAAGGATTTTTGGATATGGTGATTTCATGCTTTATATATGTGCTGCTATTGGTGATTTTCTAACTTTTTGCATGTTGATGATTTTGTAACTTGCTATCTGTCGGTGATTATATAATAGTGCTGCTTGTTGGTGATTTGTTTCTTTTGTTGTTTATATTAGTAGGCAATATTTGCCAATGGGTCAAATGGGCAAACCCGACCAAACACGAACCGACACCACTCGTTTAGTTAAATAGGTTACGCGGATCGAGTTAGGTCAACCCTTTTATAAACGAGTCAGGTTAAGGTTTAGAAAAAATGACTCATTCAATAAACAGGTTGAACCAACCCGTTTATAAATCAACCTAAACCCGACTTGACCCGAACCCGACCTGACCCCAACCCGACCCGAACCCGACCATTGACCGCCCTACTTAGGGATATATCATATGGCAATTATGTAATTTATCATATTAAAACTAAGTATGACCTTTCTATATGTCATTTTTCAAGGAAGACCAACTCTATATGCTTTTTCTATAGATCTTTACGGACCATTTTAAAATAACAAACTGTGCGAAATCAGTTGAAGATATGTTTAACATATATAGATTAGAAAATTTCTCCTTTTATTCATTTTTCTTTTCTATTTGGATGTAGAGTTAATTTTTAAGATCAAATTTTATTCTAACGTGCTGCATTTTGAATTACTGACACGTTGTATTATACTTTTTATTTGTAGTATGCAATATATTCTACAATGCAATTTAAAATCATTCCTATATATTAATTCTTTGTGAATATTTTTATTATCTTCCAAAACCATGTTTGTAGAAAACTCTACGATGTTGCGTTTTGAGACATAACATTCAACAAGCCATCACCACCAATGATTCCTGCTTCCCTAACTATTCACACGGAGACAAATGCTTGCTGCAAGTGGATGGGACACAAAAACTTGAATTTTTCCCCCTACTATTTTCAAAAACAAAGACAATTTTTGAGTTTTGACTAAGGTGTCGTTCGATGCATCGAGTAAGCCAACAAGCACATTTTTGCTCGTTGGTCTTCTAGCATAAAAACCCCTTCCACCACCACTCAACACCATCAACAACCTCCTTCAACTTCATTTCTACTATTTTCTGGCTAAAGATACGCGATATTTTCAGGTAATTTTTAATACCGTTTTTCTTATTTATTTGATGTGCATAACATATATTTTGTTTTTTCGAGGTAGACATCCATCGTACGAGAATAGGCTACTAAAAATGCTATATCAAAAGGGATGGATTAGTCATCATGTCCACATGTAGGATGATGCAAAAAATGTATTTCTACATTAATTGTTTCTGAAATTTGTTGTCTGTATTTGTTAACTATTTTAAGTAATATTATTGTATTTCAATTTCTGTATTATAGTTTTATTTCAGTTACATGCATATTGCAAAAGAAAACAAATAATTAATTATCTAAAGCATAATTAAATCATAAATCACAAAATAAAATACCCCATTTGACCGCCAAGCGCATTCCTAATTTAACACTCAGCCCAGTTTAAATGTCCCCTTTAGATACCCTGTTTGAATGCCCCACTAAACTTTACTGCAAACGCACCATAAGGAGGCGTTCACTTGATCAAACTGGCCAGGCAAGCCAATGGGTGGAAACCCACCCGATCGCTATAAAAAGCTCCCTTCCCCTCATACCTACCCTAAACTTTAAAACCACCTCCTCCCTCCAGTATTCCTGTTTTTTTAGCATCGAATCGTTGTTATTTTCGGTAATTTTTTACATAGTTATGCTTAATTTTTTAATTCTGTATAACATATTTTTCTTTATAATTTTCTATTTTTTTAATTTCACCTTTTTATATCTACGTCTTCCTCACCTTCTACTGGTTCATCTATGTACACTGCTAACTGAACGAATGAAAGCACAACAATGTTCATTGGTGCCTGCATAAGCAATCGTAGCTTATGTGGCACACACCGCTTTTTTTCAACAGCTGTAGCTGTGGAATTCAACAAAAGATTCATCGATAGCTTGACACGAACTCAAATAAAGAAGGCATACAATCTTAAGCGTCTTTAGAGATCATGGGACAACTTGCTGCAGATTCCTGGCGAAGAGTGGAATGAAGAAGCTATTTGGATGGATCAGATGACTAGTGGAACAGTGTCATGTCCAGCTACTAGAAA
This sequence comes from Allium sativum, assembly GCA_030737875.1. Lineage (NCBI taxonomy): Eukaryota > Viridiplantae > Streptophyta > Magnoliopsida > Asparagales > Amaryllidaceae > Allium > Allium sativum. The sequence goes on along the minus strand of CM060926.1, from coordinate 675,799,050 downwards.
TTTAGGAGAAATGCTCCTCTTAATTTTCGGGAGTTGGATGAGATGTTTGGTGGATGCATAGGAAAAAAGCACCTGCTAATGTGAGATACCTCCAATTATGCCACCACAAGTCGTGCCATCTCCTCATAAGAAATTCACAACTGAAGACGCATTTCTTTACGAGGATTAGGTAGCTGGTAAGTGTTTACGATCCCCGCGTAGATTCCCTACATTTGCCAGGAATCTAACTCATGCGCCTCCACCACTGCCTTTGTTGCTGACCAATCATTTCAATGAGACAGTTGACATATGTTTTTTCTGCGCTGGCCTTGATAGGGATGTTTAAAGGTGAGAGCTTGTTCAGATTTTTTACACCGTTCCTGTGATTTTGGACATGATGCAGATGCTTGTCCGCTTTGATCTGATCGGTTATCTTGATTACTATGTGAGAAGGTTTCACCGTAATCAGCGGTTGTACAATTGAACTTTGTTTTGATTTGTTGTTATTTTTTTTTGTACTCGACTTTGTTCGCTACCACTCATACCAAATTTATTGTTTTGAATGTGTGTGTTTGTTTCCAATTGTTATATGCATGTTACAATAGTAAACATATAGTTAATTAATCATAAAACTATTTTGCCGTCCATTTATTGTTCAGTTTTTTTTGGCGTCCATTATATAAGCGTGTGGCTCTGAACACCTATTAAATGAACGTACATATTCCAGCTGAATCCCTAACCACTGGAGATGCCCTTGGCTATATCATATGTGCGACACAATGTTGGTTGACAACTCTGAAAAACCGGTGATTACATCACCAACATATTTGCACATATTTTAATTCGATTTAGGACCACCCTACATTTGCACATATTTTAATTCGATTTGCCTTTCACCCAGGCAAGCGTGCCATCTTCCAATCCTTCAGCTATCGCTCCTATCAATCATTAATAACTCAAAAAGCCCCAAAATCCAAACATGATCTAAATTATAAACCCTAGCTTTTTTACTTCATTCATCCTTCTCAAATATTCCTGAAGAATGCACACAAGCAACAGTACATAGTTGACGATCGAGTTATAAAACGAAGGTTGAGAAAGGAGGCGAAGACGGCGGCTTCTGTACAAAAAGGAACGGGTATCAACTGCTTCGAGAAGATGCACGAAGAGACGGTTGACGATCGAGTTTATTGGCAAAAGAAGTAATCGAGATGAAGACGTCAGGGAGTTTAGGGCATGTTTCCCACTTTGCGGTGGTACAGGTTTTGCTATCTAATCTAATAGCTTAACTATTACAGAAATTATGGTTAGTTAATTCTGTCCTTAATTGATGGCTGAAGGCAGAATTTGTTTTTTTGTTTAAAACTAAATCTGTTACTCCTATAATCTAAGTAATCAACTTTCATCGTTTGCCGGCAGAAAAAAGGAAGAAAAAAAAAGGTCCGTAGGGAAAAAATTCCGTTGCCGGGACTTGAACCCGGGTCTCTCGGGTGAGAGCCGAGTATCCTAACCAACTAGACTACAACGGATTTGATACTTCAATGGTTCCATTTTTTTTATTTCACTTTTAGTTGGCTAAACATCCAGTTAATTTTATTAGAGTATATTCAGTTTCTAAAAGTACATACTTATGCTTTGGTTTGATTCCTATTTATGACTCTAATTGTTGGTTGACTGATGCTTAGTGTGAGTATGCTTAGTTTCTCATTTGTTTGTATTAAGCACAGAGTTCTTTTTACTACATTTCCCATACTAGTTTCTTGCTTGAAGTTGAAAGCCACTGTTCTCTATTCAGTACAATTGCTGTACTGAGTTTTATATTTGGCAATGATAAACAACGTATGAAGTACATCTCATTTCTTTTGTTGATTACGTTTTTCTTACCATTAGGAATAAAATTTGATTACAAATTTTATGGTTGCTGAGCCCAGAAACAGCTAAGCTCAAAAGTTGATCTGATAAAATATCATTTAATTTGGAGTAAATTATAAAATCAAATATCAATACTCAAGTAATTTTATATTGCGACAGTTGTTTAATTCTGATTTGAAACAGTTTATTCTCAAAGCGTACGTCCAAATAATAGTTTTGTATAAAATCCAGAAGTAAGCCTATTTTGGAGTAAGTTTTCTGTGAGGTCTATTATTTGAGTAAGTATTCTGCCGAGGTGTATATTTAAAATGGGTCTTTTAATTTGATAACCATCTTAAATTTGATCTACAAACGACGCTAAAGAACTGGTTTATACATTGTTCCAAATGTGACTAATCTTTGTATTCACCTTCTCATCTGGCATTCAACAATGTACTAGTCAACCAATTTAAGCAAACGCTCTTTTATTCGTGTGTCTTAGACTCTTAGGCATGCATGCCAATATGGCGTATGAACATACATTAGTACAATGAACAAAACTGTGTGCATAAGCGTGATTGTACATGCACACATCGTTGGTTTGTTATGTTATTGCACCTTAATTATGCATCTGCCTCTCTATACGAGAATTGAATGGTTAGGTAGCATGCTTTAAGTTAGCATACTCATTTTGAAGCTTTAAATTAATAGTAAAACCTGGTACCATAACATTTTGAACATCAATTACTACTAAGGAAAGGGCACTGATTTCATAGAATTTCAGTATCACACCGATATTGCATTAGGATCATAGGTCCTCCCACCACATGTTAAGGTCGTGGAGGATGTGAAGGACATGATTCAGGAATGCCTGTCCGATTCATCGGCTTCATCACTAGCGAGGGCGTAGGGAATTCAGAATTCTTTTGTAGTGGAGGCCAAAAATAAATGCAAGCATGAGCAACGCAAGACCATTACCGCCAAAAGATGTGCTCTGGGCGATGGACAAGCTTGGCTTTGATAACTACGTCCCGCTCCTCACCCGCTTCCTTCAAAAGTATTGCACCATGGAAGGGGATCCCCGTGGCTCCAAGTAACGGAGATAATCAGGTTATTTATATTTGAGAGTAGTGTATGCCTATGTGTGAACTGTAGTGGTATTTTGGGGACCTTTGTGCTATTGACCGTGGCCTCTTTGTTGACCATCTATATTATGCATAGATGCATAAAATTTATTGCAAGGGTTATGTTAATAAGCCATATAATGCATTGATTAGAGTACAAAACATGCTAACGTGCGATCGTTGGGTGCACGTCAAAAAGTTGTTCATTAGTAGTTTTTATTATTTGTATTTCCGTTTAGTTATCATAGATTATTTTGATTTTGTTATTCGTGAATCCATATTTTTGGATCGGTGATTTTGGTTCTTAATGGTTGTTAACGTGTCAGAGTCACCTGTGCGAGTCCCAGTGGGGGCCGCCGCCCCTATTGAATTTTGTCTTTTCCCCCTAATTTACTGTGATAGTGTTCAATTTTTTATGATTTCCGGTTATTACAGGAGGCCTTTACTGAACATGTTGTTTCAGCTGAATATGCTTTAAGAACTGTTGATTATTTATTCATTCTTTTAGAAACCACTATACTATCAATCATTGTCCAAAGGATCTCTAAATTCAAACGTCCAAACTTAATGGAACGCTAATCTCATTTTGAATTAGTACAAACATGTTCCATTGTGTAAACTCTTCATCTAAACAACCTTGCAAATGCGACTTCTTTATCTCATATTATACATGCTTGCACGGTAAAATTTAACACAAATGTACAAGTTAAAATAAGAACAAATTACATCATCATGTAAGTACCAACTTTCCACGTGCGAAACACATGCCTCTTACTAGTGTAATTATACACGCTTCTAACATGTTAAAGTCAATAGAGAAAATAATTTCATTATTTTCAATTCTCAAATGAAGAACAATCAATTCTCAAATGGAGAACAATTAGAAGCTTCCAATCATAACCAAACAAAGAGGTCTCAGATTTGGAAATTAAAATGTTCTCAAATATATTTTCTAGTTTCCCACAATCCTACCAAACAAATATGTAGTAAATTTATTTTGAAATAGAAAACTTCAAAATTTATTGATTTTGCAGTATGAAACTATTGATTTCATATTTGGATTGATCACCAATTATTTTTATGATTCACTTCACTAGCATAAACCAAATGTCTGTCCAAAATATGACTAAGTAAATAAACTTGGTATTTTCTTCATGTTCCTAGCAAAATCATAACTCATGGTTTGTTTTTGATTATTTTTTAGGAATTCCTTCAAGTAAAGAATACGCAAAAAAATACGTTGAGTTAATTCATACCACGTGTAATATTTTATTATGTTTAGATTGAATATTAATATGTGGTTTCTGTGGTCAAAATTGGTTTAATTTTTTTGTGAAAATATAGTCTTTCCCGTTCATCAATTTTAACCTTCCCCAACCCCTTCCGGATACCCTTTCCAGTTCAAAATCAAATGCACCATTTGTTTCTCATTTGTTTGTATTAAGCACAGAGTTCTTTTTACTACATTTCCTATGCTAGTTTCTTGCTTGAAAGCCACTGTTCTCCAATCCAGTACAATTCAATTGTTGTACCGAGTTCTATACTTGGCAACGATAAACAACGTATGAATTGTGCATCTCGTTTCTTTTGTTGAATACATTTTTCATACCATTAGGAATAAAATTTGATTACAAACTTTATGGTTGCTGAGTCCAAAACAACTAAGCTAAAAATTTGATCTGATAAAATACCATTTAATTTAGAGTAAATTATAAAATCAAACATCAGCACACGCAACTAATTTCATGTTGCGACAGTTGTTAAATTCTGATTTAACACACGCTTATTCTCAAAGTGTATGTTTAAATTCTAATTTTGTATAAAAACCAGAAGCAAGCCTATTTTTGGAGTAGGTTTTCTGTGAGGTCTGCTATTTGAATAAGTATATGCTGAGATCTATATTTACAATGAATCTTTTAGTTTGATAACTATGTTAAATTTAATGTACAGTAGACGACGCTAAAGAACTGGTTTATACATTGTTCCAAATTTGACTAATCTTTGTATTCACCGTTCTCAGCTGGCATTCAACAATATATTGGTCAACCAATTTAAGTAAACGCTTTTTTCTCTTCATGTGTCTTAGGCATGCATGAAAATATGGCGAATGACCATACATTATTAGTACAATGAACCAAAACTGCATGTGCATAAACATGATTATACGTGCATATATCATTGGTTAGTATGCTTCAATTATGCATCTGCTTCTCCATACGAGAATTGAATGCTTGGGTAGTATGCTTTAAGTGAACAGACTCATTTTGTGGCTTTGGATTGATGGTAGAACCTGGGATCACAACATTTCGAACGTTGATTACCACTAATGAAAGGGAGCTGATTTCACAGAATTTAAATGACGAGCGTGGCCAATGACAGATGCAAGCATGTGCAGCACAAAGTAGCAAAGATGATCACGTTATTTATATTTGAGAGTATAAGTGTATGCCTATGTATTAACTGTAGTGGTATTTTGAGGACCTTTGTGTTATTTAATGAAATTGGCTATTGACGGTGGCCTTCTTGTTGCATCAAAATTTGAATTTGTTTACGATGGTCTCTTTGTCGCATCAAAATTTGGAATTTTTTTACTGCAACCTTCTTCTATATTATGCATAGATGCATAAAATCCTTTGCAAGGGTTATGTTAATAAAGGGTGTTGTTAATGACACTCGTTTTTGGTTAAGGGGCGTCACGGCCAAAAATGAAATTTCGGTATTGTCCCACCGTTTTTCAATTTTTAACGTTTTCGGTGGTCCTTTTCCGACTTTCAGACTTAAACTTGACTAAACCCCGACCGAATTCTGCTGAAAGTTTCGGTACCACCTTGCCGAAATTCAAACGTGACGCCCCTTAACCAAAAATGGCAAAAGTGGAGTGTGATTAACAATCCCCTTAATAAATCATACAATGCATTGATTAAAGTACAAAAAATACCAACTTGCATTCGTTGAGTACACATCAAGAAGTTGTTACATGAGCAGTTTTTTTATTTGTGTTCCCGTTTAATTATTATAGATTATTTGTGTTATTAGTGAATTTAATTATTATAGATTATTTGTGTTATTAGTGAATTTGTGAATGGTTGTTAACATGTGTCACAATGTACAAATTAACATACCGTACTTGGAAAATAACTTAGAAGAAGTTGAAAATGATAGTAATAAGTGCAAGCCCATGCTATTGATAAACATTTAAAGCTATGTACTATCCTCCTTAGTATTTATTCAGAAATGTTATATTAGATTAAAAATAAACATTACTTTGTAATTACCCAAAAACTAAGAATTCATTTGGTCTCAATTTTTATTTTGTGCTTTGTATTTTCAATGTGCAGTATAAAATAATAATAAAAGAGCAGAGAAGAAATATGAAATTCTTGGTGATTACAATGACGGACGGACGATCGAAGGAGTAAAACCTTTTCCATGCTTTTATTTTTGTGTGGGAATATCGGAAAAATATATATTTGTTTTCTTGTTTTTAGATATAAAAAAAACACGAAAAATAATTCATTCTCTGCACCGTCGTTTCTTGAGTGCAATAGCAATGAATTGCAAATTATTTCTTCTGTTTTCTAATATTTTGTGTTAAACATTGAAAATGTAAAATCAAAAACTTAAAATAAACCAATGCAGACCCTAAAATGTTGTGTCACTTCGTACGTAAATTGAATAAGTTTTTTTGAATAGATGGGTACTTGATTACAATAAAAACAGGATACAAAAAGTTTGAGTTGAAAACAAATACATCAACCTAACCAACTAATACTATACAGACTTAAAAAGCCAACTCAAAACCAAAAACTAAACACATGATACATAGACCATGCCACATAAGGTACATCGAAAACACCACAGTCAATAAAACATAGTACACTACAAATCCCATAGCAACATAACTTGAAGCAAAAAACCCAGAATGCACCATAGAAAACCAGAAAGCCCAGACACAAAGCCCACAACTAATCAACACAGTAGTACCTCCAATCTCTGCTACAACAAGCTCATGAGAATCAGACTCAAAGCAACAAACAACCGTCTCCAGTTTAAAACATGACGCCATTAATACTAGAGAACACCAAGCTCTCAAGCGAAACATCAAAGCAAGAAAGAATAATACTAATATTATAAAGTCTTCGACATAGCTAGAAAATGAAAACCAGAAAGGAACAAAACAAAGGAGGTTTACTTTTTCGAAATTCCTCCCTTTAAGATCCCACCAGGAGAGTTACCTTCCTCTTTAACCTTCTTCGATTTCGATCTATTGTGAATATGGGACATTAACTTCATCCAGTCCGGATTTGTTTCCACTAGTGGTTCTCCATTCATTACTGTGCTTCCCTTTCTAAACTTAGATTTCTTTAGTTTTGATCTCCTACTATTGAAACCACACACAGAACTATCAGAATCATCTATTGAGAAATCTTCACTTCTTGTATCTTCATTAAACTTTCTCCATCTATCATCTCGTAAACTTCATGTTAATATAAGGCTTTCCAATAGCAAAACCTTCCCTAAACTGCTTCTTGTCTTCCCATAATTTGTCAGTAGAAACTAAAGGCTTATATATCTCTTTGGGATTTCCTTGGCAATTATCAGAGATCAGATCAGAATATTTGTTATAATTTTCAGCACTATATTCACAGCTTCTTCTATATTCTCTTGCATGCAAATATTACTATCATAAAGCACTTTAAAAGAGTTTTCTGTGTTTACCTTTTCAGCAAGAGATAAGGAATGGTTAACATTATGCATACTTTGTTTTCAGCCAGAGATAAGAAATGTGAGAGCAAAAGTAAAATGAATAAGTTGTGCAGACTTTGTTTTCCAAAAATTGATAGACGATTATGTTCATTTGTGTGCAAATCATCTTATTTGCAACAGCAATTATTCATACAAATAAGAGTCTGTTACATCTTAGCTTATATAACTAATAACATGTTCTATATTGTTGAGACAAGTCCTACATTGGGGAATTTCTAAAATAAATCATGTATAACTATTAAGAGTTCACCCTTCACATTGCCAATTGGTTTTGTGATAATTTGGGTTCTCTAACATGGTATCAGAGCAGGTTTAATTCGTGTGCACATAACTGCCACACTTATCCACGTCACCCAACAAGATCTACATGTTAGGCTCAGGATATGCCACACGTGCAGGGGCGTGTTGAGACAAGTCTCACATTGGGGAATTTCTAAAATAAATCATGCATAATTGTTATGAACTCTTCACATTGCCAATTGGTTTTGTGAAACAATGAAACATGAAGAAAATTGAGATTACTTGCTTGCATTACTTGATTCAGTACATGGGTATTTATAACAATAGTATACACGGCTGAAAATATCATTTGAATACATAAAATAAATAAATCCTATATGAATTCGTTGAGAATAGCTCTGGCTGAAGAGTAGCTATGCATTCCTTGAGAATAGCTCACGTCTATGTATTCTTGGAGGGAGAATAGCTCAAGTAATTGAATCTAACAGTAGGAATATATCACGTCTATGTATTTTAACACTCCCGTCAAGTTGGAGCCGAGAGAGAAATGTCGAGCACGCCCAACTTGCGATGTAGTTTCTTAAAACTATCTACACCTAGTGTGGCTTTGTGAAGATATCTGATAGTTGGTCACGGGAACTGATATAGGATGGAGCAATGAGACCGAAGAGAATCTTTTCTCTAACAAAATGACAGTCTATTTCTATGCGTTTAGTCCGTTCATGGAAGACGGGATTTGCAGCAATATGGATTGCAACTTGACTATCGCAATGTATTGTCACGGGAGCAGATGGTGGAAAATCAAGTTCTAATAAAACCGGACATAACCACTGTACTTCAAAGGTTATAGCGGCAAGGGAACGATATTCAGCTTCAGCCGATGACTGAGAAACAGTTGGTTGTTTCTTTGATTTCCAAGAGATTGGATTAGAGTCGAGCATTATAAAATAACCGATAGTAGAACAACGAGTGACATGACATCCTGCCCAGTCGGAATCAGCAATGCCAACGAGAGAAAGAGAACTTGTCGCTGAAAAAAATAGAACATTACCAATAGTTCCTTTCAAATATCGAAGAATTCTATTTGCAACATCAAGATGAATGGAACGAGGACTTTGTATAAATTGACTAAGTTTGTTAATAGCATATTGAATATCAGGACGAGTGACCGTAAAATATATGAGATGACCAATGTGTTGTCGATAGAGAGATGGGTCAGGCAAGGGATCGCCGTCATTTGGAAGTAGTCAAAGATGTTGTTTCATAGGGAATGGAGATGTACGACGATCAAGCATTCCAGAGTCTTTTAATACGTCAAGAGTATATTTACGCTGACATAAAAATAACCCCTTCTTGGAACGAGATACTTATATACCATGAAATAGCTTAGATGACCAAGATCCTTGATGATGAAAGATTTGGTGAGAAATTCTTTTATTTTGGAAATAAAAGATTCATAAGTTCCTGTAATGATAATATCATCCACATAAACAAGAACAAATACTGATATACGATCACGATTATACTAAAAAGACTGTAATCAAAGACATATTGATGAAAATCACGTCCAATCAAAATGGAAGAAAATTTGAAGAACCATTGACGTGAGGCTTGCTTAAGTCCATAAATAGATTTATGGAGTTTACAAACTTGATTATTATGAAGATGTGAAAAACTAGGAGGAAGTTTCATAAAAACTTCTTCATTTAGATCACCTTGTAAAAATGCATTATTGACATCTAATTGATGAAGAGTCCAATTTTTAATGGTAGCAATAGAAAGAAGTAAGCGAACAGTCACTAATTTTGCTACCAGAGCAAATGTATCATGATAGTCAATTCCTTCGACTTGAGTGTAGCCTTTTGCCAGTAAACGAGTTTTATATCGTTCAATAGAGCCATCAGAACGATATTTAATTTTATAAACCCATTTACAACCAATTGGTGTTTTATCGGGTAGTAATGAGCAAATTGACCATGTTTTGTTTCCTTCGAGGGCACGAAGCTCAACAGCCATTGCATCGCGCCAAACAGAAGATTTAACAGCATGAGAATAGGTTTGAGGTTCATTATGATCAATAATTTTAGACAAAAAAAAACATGATGAGAAAAACTGAACTTTTCTAAAGAAAAATATTTGGATAATGGAAAAGATGTAGATGAAGAAGAAATATTGCATGCATAATCACTAAGATGTGATGGTGGTCGTCGAATTTGCTGAGGACGAATTGGATCAGTGGTATCCGCGGGAATCACACTGGGAGTATTATTTTTACTCGGATTTTCAACCTGAATAAGTGAAGGAATATCATTAGGCACTGATGAATTATTTTGAAAAAATATCTGATCAGTGGGTAAATCATCATCTAGAGGCGTGATTGAAATATCATTAGGATGATGGTCTGAAATGTTTTTGTATGGAAAGACTGACTCATGGAAAATAAAATCACGTGAGACTGTTATGCAATGAGACGAAGGATCATAAATTCGATATCCTTTTTGGCCATATGGATAGCCAACGAAAATGTATGGTTTATGTAACACTCCACGTCCGTTAATGTCACTCACAAAGGGAATGCATCAAGTTTCGTGGAGCGTTATAAGTAACCAGAACAGAATATTACAAGACAGATAAAATAGTACTTGAAAAATTTATAACTTTATCGCAGCAGTAACAGAAATAAGTTTGGTTACATCTTTAAAACAACAAAACCAAGTACATAATATCAGTCTTGTACAAAAGCCTTCAGAGTACATAATTTTAAAGCCATAATCCCCAACAGAAAATGCCATAAATAAGCAGAATCAAAGCCAAGCTATACATCTTTCAGACTCAAGCTGGAAGAAAGAGATATCTGAACTAAGCTTGAGTATTTCCTCCCTGAGAACCTGGGGGGGACAGAAGAAAAGAGGCGAAACAAACTAGATCAGACATAAGTCTGGTGAGTCAAGTGCCTTTCAACATATAAACAAATAATAGTACCATGACAGGAAAATAAAACTGGATGAGAGATAACAGAAACAAGAATAACAGGTATAAACAGGGTAAACGGAACATAACAGAATAATCTAGACCGAGCTATGCTTCTTACTTACTTTTCACTTCTCTGCACTAATACTAGTATAACAAAATTAGGTGTTGTCCTAATGTCTAAACAGAAACAGAAATAGAACAATCTCTTCAAAAACATGATGCTAGTAATGGGCCTTTACCACCCTAACAGAGACAGACGGTACAGAAACAGAATGCTAGTAATGGGCCTTTACCACCCGAACAGAGATAGATGGTACAGAAACCGAACGCTAGTGATGGGCCTTTACCACCCTAACAGAGACAGACAGTACAGAAACAGAATGCTAGTATTAGGTGTACACTAGTGACGGGCCTTTACCACCCCAACAGACAGTACCACACAGAAACAGACAGGTGTTACCACCCAACAGGAAAAGACGGTACCCCACAGAAACAGACAACTAGTTGTACCCTAAATTCTACCTCAAGCGATCGGCTCCCTAATACATAAATACCCTGTGTCGGCCCCACAAAAGGGTGTACCACTCCCTAAAGTGGCAACCTACAGAAAGACACAAACCTATTTTCAGATGTCATGACGTCTTAACTTCCCCAGAGCAGACCGGATCCATGCACGCACATGACCCGGTTGGAACACGCCATCAACACCCCTCGCCATTATCAGAATGAACCTCTTATAATTAGTTCAGTAAGCGTGCCCTGACCCCTACCTAGTGTTGGGTCACCGTTTTGATACTAGGAAGGGTTATTGACTAATATGGGACCCACACAACAGATGACACAAGTAAATACCCCTCCTAACCTTGTGTCTCCATACTAACAAATTTCAGATGTACAGATTTCAGATTAACTAGTTTACAAATCATACATATAGATTAATCGGTTTACAGATTAACAGATCAGATTTACGGATTAACAGACTTTCAGATTAACAGATCAGATGTACGGATTAACAGACTTACATATTAACATGTTTCACTTAACCTTGCATTAAGCATACAGATTTACGAAATGGGTTTATCAGATTCATTCGCCTAGTTGATTTAACCCCATCCACTTATCAAATCAATATGTATTATTGGTTATGTTTGCCTTAACCCTATCCACTTATTCATGTAATATTGGTTAAGTTGTCATCTTACTCAGGTTAACTTAACCCCACCCCCTAACATGTTTTAGGTATCATATTCATCTTTGATCAGCATTAATTAGTTATTAATGCACAGACCTCTCACATTAAGTCGATAGCTTGTGGCCGCTGGATATGTCGGGCGGTTCCGGGCAGACTTCTGCCACAAGCCAGATTTAAACTTGTGTCTAAGCATCTTTTAGTTATGCCTACGACGTCTCGCATTAGTCTGACCGTTTGCGGTTGCTGGTTAGGCCGGTTGGTTCTGGGCAGGCTTTTACCGCAAATGGAGTCTAACCTCGTGTCTCAGCATACTTATCTTAGCCAATTTTATTCATTTACATCGTAGGCTTTCCAATTACAGTATTAAGTTTCAACAGATTAAAAAGGCTTCAAAGACTCTTTACCGTTCCATTAACATATTTCGCTTAATCATAAATTAAGCCTACAAATTTACATACCCTAAATTATGGTCATAAGTCTCAATATAACTTTGCCCCAAGTTTTAGTCAAATTACACAGTATGGCTATGCTCCAAAATCTCAGTCATAATTCATAATACAAGTTATGCCAAATTATCGACTTTGATTACAGTGTGCCAATTACCCAAAATCACAATTTAGGCGTGTTCATATTTAACAGTTATCCCTATTTCAATATAGGTTTTCATGCCTAAGTCATATATCACTATACACAATAATCCTCTTCTTCCAAGTCATAAACCATCATATATAATATGCCCCAAATTTAGGTCTTAAATTACAACATGCGTTATGCCCCCAAATCAATTACATGTTTACAATTCAATTTATGCCCCATTTGCATATCATTCAATATTTTCTCAAACTTTTCCCACGTCATTCGTACGTATAATTCAACGTAAAATATAATTAGGCTCGAAGTTAGCCTAATATCATTAAAAAAATGGAAAAGAAGATCAGGGAAGAGAGTCATCAAAACTGGCATAAAATAGACATATGAAGTATGAGCGGACATAAAACAATAACTAGATCCAATCGATATAGAAGGACAGATATAAACAGAAATAAGCATAATCTCAGATTCAGATTTATTAACAATGTCAGGATCACAATTAAATTTCATTTCTGAAAGTAACATGAACTCACCTCGGTTGGATCTAAATAGGTGTTGCAGTTGTAGATCTATTCTCTTTTAATTCTGAGATGACTTGAAGAAGAAGGACTTATTTTTAATTTAGATATGAACATCATGAGGACGCCATAGATTTGTGTAATGAGATTAGGGTTTAGGTCTAGGTATGATTATATAGGGGTATTAGATGAATAAAGGCCTTTAGATCTGACTAGGATTCATCTAAAACATTCACATTAAAAAAACACATCACTCAGCCAACCAGAAGAGGCCAATTCAGCCCTAAAACTCAAAAAACGTCATTAACCAATAAAAATGCGCCATGTGTGCAACATGATGCGCAGCAGCAGGGGTGTTGACACCCACACGTCATATATATATATATCATTATATATATATATATATATATTTCTTTTTAACCATCTTTTCAATTAATCCTCCAATTGGCCCTTTTCACACTAGACCGCTTTTTAATTGAGCTACGTTCACACTAGACCACTTTTTAGCATTCCCCTAAAACAAAAATATGACACTAGTGAGAACTGAAATCAGAACCTCTTGCCTACAAGTCACATGTACTAACCAAATGAGCTACTAAGTCTTTTGCTAACTAGACTTAGGACAATGCTACACATTATTCTCTCATTCCTCTTTTTCATGTTTTGCTGCAATATTTAATTTAAAGATATCTTCTTTATTTTAAATCAGTTTTCTACAAACTATAGGTCTAAATAGACTAGAAAATCGCCACGAATGCAATGACGCTAATTTCATGAGCAAATTCTGGAGGCTCTTCAAATTCTCCTTTTTATTTCTTTTTTAAATGTTCGCATGCATTTCTTCGCATTTCATGTATTGCATGTAATTTCTTTTATTTATCTTTTTCTTCATTTCACTGCATTAACTTATTACATGCAATTTTATTGTCATTATTTAGTTTGTCTCTCAAATATATCTATGCATACAATATATATATATACATATTTCCACATTTTTAATTTCATTAAAAATGCGGGGTGTTACAATTTACCTTGTGCATCAAATTTATTTTTAATACGCATATTTTTGGCAAAACAAAGACAACCAAACACGCATAAGGAGGAATAAGACAGAGCTTTTCCAAATAAAATTTCATGAGGAGATCTGAAATTAAGAGTACGTGTAGGTAATTTATTAATGAGAAATGCAGCGGTGAGAGCACATTCACCTTTAAAAGAAAGGGGGAGATTAGCTTGGAATCATAGTGAGCGAGCAACATCAAGCAAGTGTTGATGTTTACGTTCCACAATCCCATTTTGTTGAGGAGTGGCTACACAACTTCGTTGATGAATTATACCATGAGAATGAAACCAATTTTGAAACTCTAATGAAAGAAACTCAGTTCCATTGTCTGATCGAAGAGTTTGAAGTTGTAGAATAAAAATACCACCATCTTCAGACTGTATAGTGGAGATTGACAGTCCTAATTGTCTACTAACTTGATTAAAAAAATGTTTTATCATATGAAAAGTTTGAGATTTGAATTTCATTAAATAGACCCAAGTGCATCTTGAATAATCATCAACAATTGTGAGAGAAAAACGTGAATCATTTTTCGATGGAACATTAAATGGTCCCCAAACATCAACATGTAATAATTCAAAACATACAGAAGAGCAAGATACACTTTGTGGAAACAAACCACGGGATTGCTTAGCTTATGGGCAAACATCACAAATAAATTTATTATTCGCAGATATATCCAGAAAATTATTAACAAGAAATTTAAAACAAGAATTACTAGGGTGACCAAAGCGAGAGTGCCAAAGATCAGAATTATCTGAATGCTGAAACAAAAAAAAAACTGAATTCAAATGGGGAACATCCTCCAAGTAGTAAAGTCCACAATGAAATCTACCCCGACAATCGTCCTGTTCGTCAACAGGTCAAGAAAACGACATTGAGATTTAGATAAAAATACTTCACAATTAACTTGTTTTGTTAATTGTGAGAGAATGATGGGATAAAAAATACATCTTTGAGAATAAGAGATTTTGAATGTTTAAAAATCCTAATGTGAGTCACTGATGCAAAAGTGCCATCAGGCAATTGAACAGACTTATGTTTTTGCAATGGAACATATGAAGGAAAATTCGATAGTGATGTGCATATATGATTTGATAGCATGAGAGGCTGATCCATGTTCAGTTGTGTGTTTTCTTGTTTTCTTGGGAAGCCATGGAGTTGATAGCATTTCTCCTGAATATGCCCATGTCTGTTGCAGTGGTCACAGAATGGATGCTGCCTCTTTGACAACCCACGGTATGGTGGATTTGAAGCTTGGTTGGCAGCAGACTCAACAACATAAGGATCAGTTCTGATAGAAATGGCAGCAAAATGGTTTGCATTAGCCATGATAAGAGACTGAGGAAGACAAGAGCGTAGTTTATTTAATAGTGCTTTGATACCATGCGAAACAGTGAAACAGGAAGAAAATTGAGATTACTTGCTTGCATTATTTGATTCAGTACATGGGTATTTATAACAATAGTATACACGGCTGAACGTATCATTTGAATATAAAATAAAAATAAATCCTATATGAATTCCTTGAGAATAGCTCTGGCATAGAGTAGCTATGCGTGGAGGGAAAATTGCTCACGTCCATGTATTCCTATAGTAAGAATAACTCACGTAATTGAATCTAACAGTAGGAATATCTCACGTCTATGTATTTTAACATATATCAATCTCAGACTATTTTTTGAATCTAACAACAAACTGAATTCATCATTTTGCCGGTCCAGTATATAACTGTAGAGTAACGCATGCTGTAATGATATATCAGTGGATATTTAATGTGTGACCAGTAAGATGAAGCTAGATATCAGATCTAGTTGTTAAAATGTTATCATATGAAATTATGTGAAAATTCAAACTAGTTAAAGTGCAAAAATTAACCAGGTTTAGACAATATGTTATCTTTTACAATGCTGATAGTTTAGCATGATGAACAAATCCAATTGAACAAATATATTATCATTTGAGTAGCAGCACTGTAACGAACTGCGTTTTCTGGAGTTTAAACCGATAATTAAACCAATTAAAATCATTCAATATAGCTTATTATTATTCTATTGTGTTAAATATAAAATCAACAAAGAATTACGGACAAATCACAGATACAAAAAAGCAAAAATATCTCGCAGTCGAATAAAAAATATATATAATAGTAGTTCATAAAGCTACTAAATAAAAAATTTCATGCATAATATAAGAGTTTACATAATCAAATAAAACGAAAAATTAAATACAATGAATTTCTAATACAAAAAATAATACTGATATAAATATATAAAAGTGTTGTTTTCAATAATTCTCTAGCTCCGAAAGGTGAAATTTCAATATTGAAATACTCGGTATGATCAGGGCATAAAGTAAAACAAAACACTCGAGTAAGGACTAACATTCTTATGAAAGTAAATCCACTCAAATGAACAAATGAAATGCACTAGTAACTTAAAGGATGTTTGAGATTCTCATTCTCTAAGGATCCGTTAGAGTATATATATTATATAATAACATATGCTACTATAGTAGTGTCTGGTAAATATATTATTGAAAATAACGTAAGCGAGTTTACATTTTTACCCTTAAGTCGTTTATAAACATTGTCATAAACATTGCATATAAATCACCAATTAAATGGTCGACGGATAGAGATGTGCCTCTATATGACAATGTCAAATCAAAATCGTAGGGGGTCAATCTGGATAATATGATAAGGCACACCAGGGTAAGATTTACCAGTTGCTAACGCATAGCCGCAACTACCATCCATCACGAACAACGCTCCTATAATCAAAGGACGTCTAGTCAAATCACAAAGTAATAGATATGGTATTAAAGAAGTGCATCAATAAGAGGTGCTACCTCAATTAATCATGGTATAACTCCTGTTTTAGTCATTTCAATTATGACACGAAGGTCAAGATTATCCATCATTGTTTTCTAACTTAATTCCAATATCAATCGCTAAATCAACTTACTTCATTTTGGATTCTCCACCACGTGCACAGTTGTTAAAGTGGTTCCCAATATTGGCGGATAGTATGATAATATCTGACATATGTCCTTTTAACATCCAAACGCTTATTTTACACCGTGGCCATTTGCATTTAAAATCATATTCAAAATATCATAAATCAAGTAATAAAAATATTGATTCATGCTTCTACATGTCGACTAGGGTTCTCTTCTTATTCTATCTCCTTCTTCGAATCGTATTTCTTATCTCCTCTTCTTTGATCCTTATCTTAACCTCTTCTTAACATATCTATCTCCTACCTTTTTCCCAACCGACCCTAGCTTTCACCGTAATGGTTTAGAAATCTCTACTGCTAGATCCAGATCTTGATTTCAGATCGGTAGCTATCTCTCAATAATACCATAAGTTCTCTGCTTCATTTCCCTTTTCTCCACCAGTTTGGTAGCCTACTCGTTGAGTTCCCCTTGAACTAACCTCCCTGTTGTTCGCAACCCATGTAATCTCACTCACCACTTCACCAGCAAAGGTTCCCCTCTGACTTACTTGTTTTGTTTGCTCAGACTTCAGTGTTGGGTTATCCTTCTTTTCTCTGCTATATGATGAGCTGGTCGTCGCCTTTTCTCTCCTTGGCTTCATTGTTGGGTTGTCCTTTCTCCGCAGTCTAACGTATTGGTCGTCGATTGATCTCTCCATGGTTTTTCTTTGGGTTTTGATTTTTGAAGACGTCGTTTGTTTGTTGATCTTGGTCCATTTAAGGGTGTATCATCTTGGTGTGGGTGTGTGTTGTTCTTGTGTGGTTTTACAACATGAACGTGAGGTTGTATTGTGCTTCTTTGGTGTTGACAATACTTTGGGTTGTTGTGTATTTTTTGATATAATCTGGCAAATAGATAACTGAAGTGTCTGGTATATTAATGGAGGTGTAACTGGTGTATGCTGGTTAGTGGCCATAGAGATAGATGTGTCTTCTCTGTTAGTAAGTGTTCATGTAAAATTCTCCCTAAATGGAATTGTGTTAGTTCTCTAGGACTGCTTGCAACATGTATTAGTTATCTAGTGTAATACTACATTATGTTGCATGGTGTAATGTTTATTTTCAGCCTTCTAGCTATTTCTAGCTGTAATTGATCTCACCCTGCGTGGTGATAAGTACCAGTTTAGTTTTTAGTTAGAGCTTGAAATGTCTGTAGCAGATTGGCAATCTGCCTATCCCCTGTCTTATTTTGTACTCATTATTTGTTTTAATGGGATAAGTGTTGTAGATCACTTTAAAAATTGGTTGGCCTTGCCAAAAAAAACAATATTGATTTATACTTAAATAATTAAGTTTAAATATTTCAATGCCATAAATCATATTAACCGGCCTTTTGGTCCAGTTCCCAAAAGGAGTACAGGCCTACTCGACTCAGCCCATCATATGGTTTAACAACCCAAAGTGTTGCCAAGATACTCAGAATTCGAGCTAAAGACAATGTCGTACAAGTGTGGTCGTCGCAACTTGTCGAACTTTTAAGATATCCCGAAGACTATGTAATTTTGAATCCCCTGACTCCCCAATATTTCGTATTCCTCATCCCAAAAGATTGTGTATCCTGTCCTCTTCGATTTCGTATCCACCAGTCCACATCCAGGATCCATATCACCCACCTCAGTGCACTTTTTGTATCCCATCGACCGACACCCCCTCTCTTCGTATCCCGCACTTCGAAAGGGGATTTTGTATCCCATCTCCCCTTCATTCCATTTCATATCCAACCTCGGGACACGAAATTGGCAAAGAACCGGGGGGATACGAAATCCCAAGGGATACGACGAGGTAGGGAAAGCCAGGAGCAGATATGAAATATTGCAACCATGAGAGGATACAAAATGTTACAAAGCAATGCAAATACAAAATGGCTGAGGCAAGGCAGATACGAAATGAACTAGGTATAGGGATACGAGGTGGGGGGTTTCCGGAGTTCCAAAGAAGTGGGGTGTAACAACCCACTTTTTCGTACAATTTAAGCCAACATTTAACAACCCAATTCAACTCAAATTACATAGAAAAGCAGATAGTTAGGAGAAAGAAATTAGAGTGTGAGAGAAGAAAGAAGGAAGTATTGGAAAGAAAAATAAAAAGATCAGAGTCTCATAGCGAAATGAACAAAATATAATATCAAATGCTTTATATAAAAAAATGTATATTACAATATCAGAGTATACATACATTTCAATACAACACACAACGGAATAATATATATCAGTAAATATGGCTATACATCTCGACTCTAACTCCTCTTCCGAAATACCAAGAGAAACCTAACCTGGAAATATAATCGATCCGACCCGAGCACATTTGAAGCAAAACAAAATTCACCCGGATCAGTCTGGAATACTTTCAGTGGTAAATTCACATGGCAAACAATTTGCTTAACTTTAGAAATCATTTTGAAAGAAAAGGATAAAAGTAAGACCAGCCCACACATTAACACGGATGGTTTTATAACCCAATTTTTTTTTGATATATCAAAATCCAGCGATATTATAATATTGTCTATCAATTTACAAATAAATAACCATATAGCAGAACACTTGCATCTCAAGCCCTACATATTCATTATAAAATAAAAAAACCGCAAGGCGCTTATCGGAGAATGTATTCCAACTATGACAAGGTATGAGACCACCTCCCGATGAGTGTACTCTTGAGGGAATACACTGGGGTTCAACAAGAACATCTTGCAACCCGGCCACATATGACCGACCACTGATTCAACTTGAGTGTATCGAATATATTGTCAGCCTACGGCTTTATGGATCCACCGTACTTCCACGGAGATACATAAATGATAGGAAAAAAAATGAATTTTCTCTAGATTGGTGACAATATACCCTGCTTGGGAATAACCCACCTTGCCATGTTGCCTGCCCAATTTCTGTTATTTCCCAGTTAACGAGGCTTGAGGTCACGTTTTATCTTTAAGAGAACATCTCATATCTTTAAATGCCACATCGTCTGATCCGTCAAATCACTAATTGACGTCCACAAATATACTCTGTGTGTTAAGCAAGAGAATTTCTCCACCACCAAATTTGGTATAATTGTAAAAATCAACATATGTAATTCTTAAGTAAATACTTTGTCAGACATTGGTGCATACAAGTCATCTAGGAACATGATGAACCGAAGATACCCTCCTACCGCATCCTAGGAATCACCCTATAGATCAGTAGCGAGTACTCCTTGCAATCCGCAAATTCCAACCACTATAAAACCACAGTCTATCTCTAGTTGCAAGTCAGAGATTATAAGTAGTTCTTCTGTTTATGTAGATCTGCGGCCTTTAGTGCTGTAACGACACGGATTTTGCCAGAACCTAATCGATCGCTAAATCGACCAAGACCATTCGAATCCCGTATACGCTAACTCTGGGCATACAACACATCAGAACAAATAACAGAAGACTTTTATAAACATCATAATAATGTTACATAAGAGTACAAAATATTAGAGTATATCGAAATATAATCAATACAGCGGAAGATGATTTTACAATAAATGTAATACAATGCACAGCGGAAATAAATAAATAACACAGCGGAAGACTAACGATGCTCTGGACACAGCTTAAAGCTTCAATCCAGAATCCTGCTCATATATCTTCAAAATAAACTACTCGACAGTCCGTGTGGAAAATAGGGGCACCCGAGTTTGCAAGGGAAAAGCAAACTACATGTCAGTCATGGGTCTAGTGTGAGAAACTGTAAACAGTTATAATTAACTTATTTAATAATATGGCATATCACGGGACCACGCCGCTAACGCGGAACGGGTTTACCCCCATGAATGCCAGTGTATAAACAACAATCAATATAGATATATGGATCTACTATGCATCAATCAACATGCAATATCCCAATCTACCCATTTAGATTAATCACCACACTTAGATTTTCCAAATCCAATTCAATTTACAGAAATTATTCCTTTGGATTTTATTCCCGATTTCTTATTTCAAATCATTTGAAATACATATCTAACTTTCTATATCAAAGTAGATTTCACTTCGGGATCTCAAATCAAATCGTTTGGAAATATGAATTCCAAAACATAACAATGCATACAAACAAGTATGCAACCAAATATCGTGCTCCCCATCGACAAGGCAAAGGGTACGCACCTCGCAACTCGATATTTAAATGTGCACCTACCCCACATAGGAGCAGGCTACACCGACGATGCACCTACCCCACATAGGAGTAGGCTACACCAACCTCTCACCCATAGTTTTAGTCTCGGGGTTACCCGAATCTTTAGCCACACACTAAATCATTTTATATCTCGAAGTAGGGAAAATTATTTCACAACACAATAATCACAAGTACTTTCAAAATATAGTACTCCACATCAGTAATTCACACATATGATCAGTCACTATTAATCACATAACCTTTGAGCTCGTACGTCTCAAAGAAGGGTGTTAAGAAAGAGAATAAATTCTCTGCCACCAAACAGATACATCATTAATAGCAACTAATCGAATATGCGATTAACCGCAATGTAACATATAATACATTTCTAAATCATTTTAGAAATCATCGGGTTTTGGGCCTCGAAATCCTTTCTGTTTTATAAAACATTTTTATAAAACATTCCCTGTCCAAAATCCGGAATACATCTCTTTTCACTTCAGAAAAAATATATCATTTCACAATCATTCATTAAATTTGAAATGAACACACATCGCTAAACACCTTATCGTCAAATCGTGAAGTGTTTCACAAGGTGTTAGCACACAGATATCTTTACCCAACCCAACGCTAAATGTAAAAGCATATTCTACTCATAAACTGGTCGAGCACCATCTAAACAATCAATCAACCACAATCAATATCAACAACTTTGTAAATTTGGTTTAATCACATCACGTGTTTTGGTAAATTTAATCACCGCTCTAAATAAAGATTTGTTCAAACCCCAATTGGTTTCATCTCTAAAATCATATCATATTGATTGTTCTACTTTTTGGAAATTAATCACGCTTTTATACGGGTTAAAGAACTAATGTCATTTAAACACAGTTCACGACAAACCCCAAATCCATTTTATTTATTTATAACCATTGGATTATTTTTCTAGTTAATAACTAGTTCGTTTCAACAAAAAAAATTTTATCTTTTCAAATATGGAATTTTCATCTTAATTCTTTCTAAATCATTTATTATGATTTTACACAAATTATCGATATTTTTATTTATTTTATCAAGGCACGTACAGTCGATTTCCATAAACGGTCATCGAATCGCACTTACAACGACCTTTTCCAAATTTGATTTGGACATAATTCCAAATCCAACCGTTATATTTCAAATTTCTAAAATTAATTGGAAAGCTCTTTTCGATACGAACCCAACGGTTCCGGTTTCAGGAGAATCCGACGGTCGGATCTCCCGTAATGTCAATTTGAAGTCAATGGTCGTAATTCAGGAACTACCGCGGCGCGACGCGTTCTATTCAGGCCATTATATATATAATATAATATATTATATATATTTCGTCGATTTTCTTTTAAAACATATTTTAAAAATCGTTTTAAATTCGTTTTCAAAACCATTTCAACTCTATATTCAATTTCAAATCAAAATTGAATATTCCATTTACAAAACAATTTTATACAGTGTATATATATATGTTAAAAATTATATTTTTAACAATCAAATCATTTTCATATTTCATATATATATCGTTTTCACATTTCATATATACATCGTTTTCACATTTCATATATATATCGTTTTCATTTCATATATTTATCATTTTCACATTTCATATATATCGTTTTCACTTTTCAATATATATAATATTTTCATTTCACATCGTATATATTTTTCATACACTTCTAATGTATATAATTCATTTCACATCACGATCAATTTTCACACAGAACACAACCAAACAAACAAGTCGTCCATGGTCTGTGGACGACGGGGAACAGTTCATATATGCTGTTATGAAATAAATAACTGAACAGAAAATTATAGTGAGAGAATTCTCACAGTGGTCGGTTTCAGTTTCTTAGCTTCATTAGAAAGATATGATTAACCAGATTCAAATATTTCTTGTTTCGTCCAATTCCGACTTATATTAAATCCTGTACATTTATTTGAAATTCGAAATCGAATTTTCGAACTGCAACGCCATTTTAGGCTCGTTATATAATTAAAATAAAATTATTCATTTTAATTTAGTCGAAAATAAATTTTTCGTCGTTATTATTTAAAATAATTCATTTTAAATAATCAAAATTTATTAAATTAGCCAAAATAAAAATTTTAAACTGGCTCAGAATTTTCGGGTTGTTACAATCTCCCCCACTTAAAATCTTTTCGTCCTCGAAAAGGAACGAAGCTAAAAGTTGTTTAACTAACCAACTCAACTTTCATTCTGGCTTTCATTCTTTAACTTTTCAGTTTCTAAGAATTTTCTAATTCTTCAAAAATTTGGCTAACACACTAAATTTTCGAAAAATTTCGCCATAACCTCCTTTGTACGGGGAGCATCGGGAAAATCCCCAAACCGCCACATAGGCCCTCTCATCTCAAAAAGAAAAAGAAAAAGCCAAGCGGCTAGCCAATCGGCTCATAAAATCATCATCACCCAAACAAAACAGTAAATGTGTACCTATTTGTCGGGCATACAATTTTATTCCTCTTCTTTAGCCTCCTTGCTATCACCTGTTCACACATATATATGTACATGCATGCAATTCCAAACAATTTTCAATTCAGTTCAACATTTGATACTATTTGGCTGATTTTACCTTACATTTCTCTTATTGGTTTTACTGTTCCAATATTTTAATTAGTCAAACAAATAATCAAACAACACAACCAGCAATAAATTGGTTAATTAACTTTTCAATTATATAATTTTATATAATCAAAATCAAATTTTCTAAGACCGGATTATATATATAATCAAAAATACGTTATATATAATCATATCACTCTCAACTCATTCTAGAGCATTTCCAACCCCATCTCTAACGAGTCACCAATTCTAGAATGCTACTGATTCTATCTATAATGAGGATTCTTCCATAGGGTATTACTAATCCAAACTTTGATAAGTCTTTTGTTCAGTTCTAACGAGTTGTACCCCAAAGATTTGAGTTTAACAAAAGCTCTGATACCAGCTGCAACGACACGGATTTCGCCCAGACCTAATCGATCGCTAAATCGACCAAGACCGTTCGAATCCCGTATACGCTAACTCTGGGCATACAACACATCAGAACAAATAACAGAAGACTTTTATAAACATCATAATAATGTTACATCAGAGTACAGAATATCAGAGTATATCGAAATATAATTAATACAGCGGAAGATGATTTTACAATAAATGTAATACAATGCACAGCGGAAATAAATAAATAACACAGCGGAAGACTAACGATGCTATGGACACAGCTTAAATCTTCAATCCAGAATCCTGCTCATATATCTGCAAAATAAACTACTCGACTGCCCGTGCGGAAAATAGGGGCACCCGAGTTTGCAAGGGAAAAGCAAACTACAGGTCAGTCATGGGACTGGTGTGAGAAACTCTAAACAGTTAACTTATTTAATAATATGGCATATCACGGGACCACGCCGCTAACGCGGAACGGGTTTACCCCCATGAATGCCAGTGTATAAACAACAATCAATATAGATATATGGATCTACTACGCATCAATCAACATGTAATATGCCAATCTACCCATTTAGATTAATCACCACACTTAGATTTTCCAAATCCAATTCAATTTACAGAAATTATTCCTTTGGATTTTATTCCCGATTTCTTAATTCAAATCATTTGAAATACATATCTAACTTTCTATATCAAATTAGATTTCACTTCGGGATCTCAAATCAAATCGTTTGGAAATATGAATTCCAAAACATAACAATGCATACAAACAAGTATGCAACCAAATATCGTGCTCCCCATCGACAAGGCAAAGGGTACGCACCTCGCAACTCGATATATAAATGTGCACCTACCCCACATAGGAGCAGGCTACACCGACGATGCACCTACCCCACATAGGAGTAGGCTACACCGACCTCTCACCCATACTTTTAGTCTCGGGGTTACCCGAATCTTTAGCCACACACTAAATCATTTCATATCCCGAAGTAGGGAAAATCATTTCACAACACAATAATCACAAGTACTTTCAAAATATAGTACTTCACATCAGTAATTCACACATATGATCAGTCACTATTAATCACATAACCTTTGAGCTCGTACGTCTCAAAGAAGGGTGTTAAGCAAGAGAATAAATTCTCCGACACCAAACAGATACATCATCAATAGCAACTAATCGAATATGCGATGAACCACAATGTAACATATAATACATTTCTAAATCATTTTAGAAATCATCGGGTTTTGGGCCTCGAAATCCTTTCTGTTTTATAAAACATTTTTATAAAACATTCCCTGTCCAAAATCCGGAATACATCTCTTTTCACTTCAGAAAAAATATATCATTTCACAATCATTCATTAAATTTGAAATGAACACACATCGCTAAACACCTTATCGTCAAATCGTGAAGTGTTTCACAAGGTGTTATCACACAGATATCTTTACCCAACCCAATGCTAAATGTAAAAGCATATTCTGCTCATAATCTGGTCGAGCACCATCCAAACAATCAATCAACCACAATCAATATCAACAACTTTGTAAATTTGGTTTAATCACATTACGTGTTTTGGTAAATTTAATCACCGCTCTAATTAAAGATTTGTTCAAACCCCAATTGGTTTCATCTCTAAAATCATATCATATTGATTGTTCTACTTTTTGGAAATTAATCACGCTTTTACTCGGGTTAAAGAACTAATGTCATTTAAACACAGTTCACGACAAACCCCAAATCCAATTTATTTATTTATAACCATTGGATTATTTTTCTAGTTAATAACTAGTTCGTTTTGACAAAAATATATATTTACCTTTTCAAATATGGAATTTTCATCCCAATTCTTTCTAAATCATTTATTATGATTTTACACAAATTATCGATATTTTTATTTATTTTATCAAGGCCCGTACAGTCGCTTTCCATAAACGGTCATCGAATTGCACTTACAGCGACCTTTTCCAAATCTGATTTGGACATAATTCCAAATCCAACAGTTAGATTTCAAATTTCTAATATTCATTGGAAAGCTCTTTTCGATACGAACCCAACGGTTCCGGTTTCAGCAGAATCCGACGGTCGGATCTCCCGTAATGTCAATTCGAAGTCAATGGTCGAAATTCACGAACTGCCGCGGCGCGTTCTATTCAGGCCATTATATATATAATATAATATATTATATATATTTCATCGATTTCCTTTTAAAACGTATTTTATAAATCGTTTTAAATTCGTTTTCACAACCATTTCAACTCTATATTCAATTTCAAATCAAAATCGAATATTCCATATACAAGACAATTTTGTACAGTGTATATATATATATGTTAAAAATTATATTTTTAACAATCAAATCATTTTCATATTTCCTATATATATATATATATATCGTTTTCACATTTCATATATACATCGTTTTCACATTTCATATATATCGTTTTCATTTCATATATATATCGTTTTCACATTTCATATATATATTGTTTTCACTTTTCAATATATATAATATTTTCATTTCACTTTGTATATATTTTTCATACACTTCTAATGTATATAATTCATTTCACATCACGATCAATTTTCACATAGAACACAACCAAACAAACAAGTCGTCCATGGTCTGTGGACGACGGGGAACAGTTCATATACGCTGTTATGAAATAAATAACTGAACATAAAATTATAGTGAGAGAATTCTCACAGTGGTCGGTTTCAGTTTCTTAGCTTCGTTAGACAGATATGATTAAACAGTTTCAAATATTTCTTGTTTCGTCCAATTCCGACTTATATTGAATCCTGTACATTCATTTGAAATTCAAAATCGAATTTTCGAACTACAGCGCCATTTTAGGCTCGTTATATAATTAAAATAAAATTATTCATTTTAATTTCATCGAAAATAAATTTTTCGTCGTTATTATTTAAAATAATTCATTTTAAGTAATCAAAATTTATTAAATTAGCCAAAATAAAAAAAATTAACTGGCTCAGAATTTTCGGGTTGTTACAATCTCCCCCACTTAAAATCTTTTCGTCCTCGAAAAGGAACGAAGCTGAAAGTTGTTTAACTAACCAACTCAACTTTCATTCTGGCTTTCATTCTTTAACTTTTCAGTATCTAACAATTTTATAATTCTTCAAAAATTTGGCTAACACCCTAAATTTTCGAAAAATTTCTCCATAACCTCCTTTGTACGGGGAGCATCGGGAAAATCCTCAAACCGCCACACAGGCCCTCTCATCTCAAAAAGAAAAAGAAAAAACCAAGTAGCTAGCCAATCGGCTCATAAAATCATCATCACCCAAACAAAATAGTAAATGTGTACCTATTTGTCGGGCATACAATTTTATTCCTCTTCTTTAGCCTCCTTGCTATCACCTGTTCACACATATATATGTACATGCATGCAATTCCAAACAATTTTCAATTCAGTTCAACATTTGATACTATTTGGCTGATTTTACCTTACATTTCTCTTATTGGTTTTACTGTTCCAATATTTTAATTAGTCAAACAAATAATCAAACAACACAACTAGCAATAAATTGGTTAATTAACTTTTCAATCTATAATTTTATATAATCAAAATAAAATTTTCCAAGACCGGATTATATATATAATCACAAATACGTAATATATAATCATATCACTCTCAACTCATTCTAGAGCATTTCTAACCCCATCTCTAACGAGTCACCAATTCTAGAATGCCACTGATTCTATCTCTAATGAGGATTCTTCTATAGGATATTACTAATCCTACCTCTGACAAGTCTTTTGTTCAGTTCTAACGAGTTGTACCCCAAAGATTTAAGTTTAACCAAAGCTCTGATACCAGCTGTAACGACACGGATTTCGCCCGGACCAAATCGATCGCTAAATCGACCAAGACCGTTCGAATCCCGTATACGCTAACTCTGGGCATACAACACATCAGAACAAATAACAGAAGACTTTTATAAACATCATAATAATGTTACATCAGAGTACAGAATATCAGAGTTTATCGAAATATAATCAATACAGCGGAAGATGATTTTACAATAAATGTAATACAATGCAAAGCGGAAATAAATAAATAACACAGCGGAAGACTAACGATGCTCTGGACACAACTTAAAGCTTCAATCCAGAATCCTGCTCATATATCTGCAAAATAAACTACTCGACTGCCCGTGTGGAAAATAGGGGCACCCGAGTTTGCAAGGGAAAAGCAAACTACAGGTCAGTCATGGGACTGGTGTGAGAAACTCTAAACAGTTATAATTAACTTATTTAATAATATGGCATATCACGGGACCACGCCGCTAACGCGGAACGGGTTTACCCCCATGAATGCCAGTGTATAAACAACAATCAATATAGATATATGGATCTACTATGCATCAATCAACATGCAATATCCCAATTTACCCATTTAGATTAATCACCACACTTAGATTTTCCAAATCCAATTCAATTTACAGAAATTATTCCTTTGGATTTTTTTCCTGATTTCTTATTTCAAATCATTTGAAATACATACCTAACTTTCTATATCAAAGTAGATTTCACTTCGGGATCTCAAATCAAATCGTTTGGAAATATGAATTCCAAAACATAACAATGCATACAAACAAGTATGCAACCAAATATCGTGCTCCCCATCGACAAGGCAAAGGGTATGCACCTCGCAACTCGATATATAAATGTGCACCTACCCCACATAGGAGCAGGCTACACCGACGATGCACCTACCCCACACAGGAGTAGGCTACACCGACCTCTCTCTCACACTTTTAGTCTCAGGGTTACCCGAATCTTTAGCCACACACTAAATCATTTCATATCCCGAAGTAGGGAAAATCATTTCACAACACAATAATCACAAGTACTTTCAAAATATAGTACTTCACATCAGTAATTCACACATATGATCAGTCACTATTAATCACATAACCTTTGAGCTCGTACGTCTCAAAGAAGGGTGTTGAGCAACAGAATAAATTCTCCGCCACCAAACAGATACATCATCAATAGCAACTAATCGAATATGCGATGAACCACAATGTAACATATAATACATTTCTTAATCATTTTAGAAATCATCGGGTTTTGGGCCTCGAAATCCTTTCTGTTTTATAAAACATTTTTATAAAACATTCCCTATCCAAAATCCGGAATACATCTCTTTTCACTTCAGAAAAAATATATCATTTCACAATCATTCATTAAATTTGAAATGAACACACATCGCTAAACACCTTATCGTCAAATCGTGAAGTGTTTCACAAGGTGTTAGCACATAGATATCTTTACCCAACTCAATGCCAAATGTAAAAGCATATTTTGCTTATAAACTGGTCGAGCACCATCCAAACAATCAATCAACCACAATGAATATCGACAACTTCGTAAATTTGGTTTAATCACATCACGTGTTTTGGTAAATTTAATCACCGCTCTAATTAAAGATTTGTTCAAACCCCAATTGGTTTCATCTCTAAAATCATATCATATTGATTGTTCTACTTTTTGGAAATTAATCACGCTTTTACGCGGGTTAAAGAACTAATGTCATTTAAACACAGTTCACGACAAACCCCAAATCTGATTTATTTATTTATAATCATTGGATTATTTTTCTAGTTAATAATTAGTTCGTTTCGACAAATATATATATATATATATATATATATATATATATATATATATATATATATCTTTTCAAATATGGAATTTTTCATCCCAATTCTTTCTAAATCATTTATTATGATTTTACACAAATTATCGATATTTTTATTTATTTTATCAAGGCCCGTACAGTCGATTTCCATAAACGGTCATCAAATTGCACTTATAACGACCTTTTCCAAATTTGATTTGGACATAATTCCAAATCCAACCATTAGATTTCAAATTTCTTATATTCGTTGGAAAGCTCTTTTCGATACGAACCTAACGGTTCCAGTTTCAGGAGAATCCGACGGTCGGATCTCCCGTAATGTCAATTCGAAGTCAATGGTCGAAATTCACGAACTACCGCGGCGCGACGCGTTCTATTCAGGCCATTATATATATAATATAATATATTATATATATTTCGTCGATTTCCTTTTAAAACGTATTTTATAAATCATTTTAAATTCGTTTTCAAAACCATTTCAATTCTATATACAATTTCAAATCAAAATTGAATATTCCATATACAAGACAATTTTATACAGTGTATATATATATGTTAAAAATTATATTTTTAACAATCAAATCATTTTCATATTTCATATATATATCGTTTTCACATTTCATATATACATCGTTTTCACATTTCATATATATATATATCGTTTTCATTTCATATATATATCGTTTTCGCATTTCATATATATATCGTTTTCACTTTTCAACATATATAATATTTTCATTTCACATTGTATATGTTTTTCATACACTTCTAATATATATAATTCATTTCACATCACGATCAATTTTCACATAGAACACAACCAAACAAACAAGTCGGCCATGGTCTGTGGACGACGGGGAACAGTTCATATATGCTGTTATCAAATAAATAACTGAACAGAAAATTATAGTGAGAGAATTCTCACAGTGGTCGGTTTCAGTTTCTTATCTTCGTTAGAAAGATATGATTAAACAGATTCAAATATTTCTTATTTCGTCCAATTCCGACTTATATTGAATCCTATACGTTCATTTGAAATTCGAAATCGAATTTTCGAACTACATCGCAATTTTTGGCTCGTTATTTAATTAAAATAAAATTATTCATTTTAATTTCGTCGAAAATAAATTTTTCATCGTTATTATTTAGAATAATTCATTTTAAATAATCAAAATTTATTAAATTAGCCAAAATAAAAATTTTAAACTGGCTCAGAATTTCCGGGTTGTTACAAGTGCTCCATCTTTATTCCCTGCACGTTAGTTTCGAGCACAACGTTGATTCGAAGTGGTTTTGGGTATAGTCCCCATCCCGGTCACTTTGAAACAATACATCAAAAGGTCCAATAAGATATTCTATTAGTAGTCGGGTTTTTACTACCAATTTCAACAAAACAGTCATCCAATCAAATTCGATAAATAGTACGATCAAGTATATTGCCAGCTCAAGTCTTTCTATTTAAAATCATTTATCCGAACTCTTAATCAATTCCTTCTCTATATTACACAAACACTTCCTTTTTCATTACTCTAGAAACATTTACCATAACTCATCTCTTTAAATAATTGTAACTTTCAAAACCCTTCTTTATATTTCTTTACCTTGAAATTATCATTAAAATAACTTCCTTTGGAAATATATAATTTGATTTCATATTTACTTTCATTTCCAGTTCAAATAACTCTTCCCATTTATTTGGAAAAATTAATTTCCATTCACTTATTATTTAAAACAAATGTATTTTAAACCAAAATATAAATCTCACTTTTAGCTTGTCCAAACAATGTTAATTTATACCTTGTTTCCTTTGAACCAAGTGGTTTAACTATATTATAGAAACTTGAAAATAAATCTTAACACCTCTTTCCATTACAAACCAATACCATTCCTTGATAATAGTGAAGTCTTTCAAGTTGGGGTATTTTATTTACCTCTCAGACCTTGACCGACAACGTTCTTATCTCAGAATAAATGCAAGTCCGTAACATTAAACCCATATTACTTATAATAATTGAAATTCATCACTACTGAAGGAAAAATAGTTTACTTCTTCATTAACTAAGATAAACTAGTTAATCACTTTAAAACCATAATTAATTAGCTTAATAATCTTTGAACATCGTTAGCTACATTGTAATTTACATTTAGAAATCTAATTAATTTTAAAAGACAAAATGAATCTGACAATCCTTTTTAAATCAAAATAGCTGATTCAGTTGACTTTAAACCATCAATTGACTCGTTAAATGATTTGTAACTACTTCTCCCTTTTAGATTAATGTAATTAATCTAATAATAATGCTTAATCGGTTTCTTAATAATTTTATCAAAATATTAACCCAAAAGTTAATTACAGTTTTCATTGCTTATAAAACTTATTAACGGCAAAATCCAATTATAGAATCATGTAGAATGTCATTTATAAAAGCCCAATTTCCAAATCTTAATCTATCTCAAAAGCTTCTCCTTTCATATAAAAATATAAATCTAACACTCAGTTATAAGATAATTTATACTTTAAATACGTCGATTCGCCTGATGGAAAATCAAAGTTCAAAAAGGTGGATTTTAGGCAATTCGCTGCCAATCCCTTAATCAAAACCATCTATTGATTTAAAATAATAACAATGTTGAATTTCAATTCAACATCAATATTCAAACAGGTTTTAAATTTCAATGGGGTTCAATCAATTTATAAATAAAATAATATGCAAATAAACAACATACACAGTATTTGAGGAATCCAGTTGGATTCCTCCAATCTGTTCTTCCTTGCATCACAGTCCATTATAATATTTGATAAAAATATATGGAACAATATTTAAAACACATCAACCAATACAACATAAAATAATTATCGATAATCATTAAACAACCAATAAGTATCCAAGGCATCCAATCTTCCAGTTATTACTATCAACGATAAATTATATTTTAAAATGAATTTAACACATTATAGGATTCCAAAAAGCGTGAGAATTAATTCACTATTTGTTTTGATGATCACTTTGAGCATTGTTTCATTTAATTTTAAGCAGGCATTTAACATTAAATGAAATACTAATGAGCTCCAAACTTCTCCAAACTGACTCGATCGTCTTGTATTTTCTGACAGGATTCCAACCGTGCCTAATTCGTCAAATTCTGCTCATGTATGCAGTAGATGTGATTGCTACAAGATCTACTCAAGTTAGGAATAATAATTTAATTAATACAATACTTTATTAATGTTAATTACCATGTTATCTAAATTTTCCAGTGCTTAATCTATCGTAGCCCTTATTCCCTCTCCGCAAGAACTCAGCTCCACCATGTACACTCCTTCTTTCTTCACGCATGAGAACCAACTTAGACCACCCATCGAGAACTTGTACAACCTCTCATATGTATGCCAATCGCATGGCTTAAAATTCGAACGCACATGCTTGTTGAAGCATGTCCATCCCACCATGCACTAACACTCCTTTTTGCTACCCATCTAATTTTTTTTTTAAATGTGGGGGGCCAGCCCAAAATACAACTTATAACCCGTGCCTTCCCAATAACTTCTTCCCCAGCTTTTCTATCTTCCACGTTTAGGCAAAAAAAGAACTTTCGAGCTTCCCCTTCATTAACAAATTACTTCTGCATGCAAAATTCACAGCTCACTACTTATCGAGCCCAATCTCCGCAGACCATGCACAGTTCATATAAACATGTGATATATTCTTTAATTTTTATTTTATAACCGTACCTTAAACTTTCCAATCTACATCTATCACCCATCGGAATGCTTCTCCATCACATTCTTCATTGCAATTCCCACCTGCCTATACATGCTTGACGTTTTTCTGACCATCCTTCTCAACCTCGGTAGCCGTGCAGCCCTGTCTGAACTGACCCCCCTCCACCGTGCCTTCGAAAAGCCTCCACGTCACGTCGCCTCCACTTGAGCACACCCGCAGCCACCGCCCTAAGACACAGGTGCCTTCTCCCTGGCCCTATGAATGCATATCAATGATGATGGCCGAGAACCCTTGCTAATTTGATTAACAGATCCGTTCAAACTTCACAATCGAGTTATGATAGTTCTAGCTGCACCAGTTCAACCCGAGGTTCAACTTGTTTTAAATCATACCCAACAAGATGTTAAACCCCTTGAAGCTTTCGAATCACCGAATACAATGAATCCATGATTTTTGAGTTTCATAAGGGGTTCGATTTTCTGTAAATTTTCGAAGACTAGAAAAGGCAAGATTGTTGTGTTTAAGATGGAAAGAAAGGAGTTAGTTTATCTTATATGATTTCCAGGATTTTGGCTGTTTCGTTGGTTTTGAATTGAAGAAACTATATGCTGAAGATGAATGTATGGTACAAGTTTTATATAGAGGAAGACCATGCTTTAAACTGAATATATTATTCTCGAATTGTCAGATTACATGTGCCCTTTTTTTTTCTTGACATGGCATGAAATGGATAGAAGTACAAAGAATGTGCTTCTGAAATTCGTTTGCAGTGTTCTTTTTATTTTTAGTACGTAAATAGCCGAAATAATTGACTCAAAATACAACGATTCTTTAGAGATCATGTGCAAGGTGTTCTTGAAGGACAAGCTTCAGCTGATATGCACATGGTTTTTACTGTTCACGCCATGTTATATGGAAGAAAGGAAAGGCAGATATATATAAAAAGATCTTCTTCGTACCAAATTTTCTGAGTCAAGGCACATGGAAGAACTGCAAATATTCGGTTTCGATCTTGCAAGCGTGCAGAGATATTTTGATTTGGCATAATTTTCACATGGCTTACGTAGAAGAATTAGAACAGAAAGCACGTGGAATGGGCATACATTTCAGTTTGCACATGGTGAAGTAAATAGAAAAGAACGTTGCGCAATTATATGAGGTGACAAACAATATTTCTGAAAATGACTGGCGATATTTTAATTGAAAACGACTCACCATTTTTACTGCATATAACATTCGCCATTTATAATTTGTACGAGCGCACACAACCCCTGATTCAAACAAAATTCGGAAACATATAGTAATATAATATTGCAGACCCGATGACACTGGTTTTATTGAATTCCAAGATAGTTTAAAATTAACAATTCTTAAGTTGCATATTGAATTGATAGAATATATATCGATTTCACTATAAACAAATCTATTAATAAATAAATATTATTAACATATATACTAAAATAGAATTGTATATAACTGCAAAATATATTGGTTTAGACTTTAAGCTCAACATATCAAATTCTAAATTAAAACGATATTTATTTAAAAACCCTTTTATTTTATATAATAAATCGTTATATTTTATAACTGAATTCCATAGCGACTATTTAAAATTTTGATTTGGGCATAAAAAAAATCTACAAGATAAAAACTCGATTTGTCTGCTTCATTAGAAATAATAATCCAATAGATTCGAACATTTCTTGTTTCAATGAAATCCGACTTAAATTGGATCTTGTAAAAATCAATTTAAGTTCAAAACGTAATATACGAACTACCGCGACATTACGAGCTCATTTATAATTAAATTATAAATCATATGTTTAAACGACTTTTCAAAAACGAAATCGTTAATATAATTAAGTATAAACTTGAAGAAATCATTTTATATTGCCAAATCATATAAAACTGCAAATCCAATACATTCCCAAATATCTCGGAATAAGTTATTATTTTATATTTTATATTAATATAATATTCAAAATAATTGAATTCAAAGTTATCTATATTCCAAATCGACATTTAAAACCATTTTTAAATATTAAATTAGACATTAAAAATCTAGGCCATTACGTTCCTTCCCCCTTAAAAGAATTTTGTCCCCGAAATTACCAAGGCAGGAAGTACATTACAAACCCAGTAATTTTTTTCCAAAATTCCAATTACTTAAAAAGTTTTCTTTTATTATCTGAACTTCTAATTTTAAGTAACCCGACCCAAATAGTTTAAAATAAAAAACCAAATCTATTTTGGTTAACAAAAATTTTCAAGAATTTCACAAAATTTCTAACACTGTAAATTTTGGATTTTTTGTGGCAAAGTCTTCCCTATACAGTGGGACTTCTGCAATACTACAAGAACAAAAATAAATTCATCGGCCCACAAGGTTGGAAAATCCCAATTCAAAACCCAAATTAAAAACCCAAAATTTATATTTCGCGTAGGGATACCTTTTTGCAAGTGTTATTATGCGATAAGCGGTAAATATACTCGAGCTTACTCAATTATTATGCAGCTCTAATCAAACTGGATTCAAGAAGCTCCAGAATTTACTTAATATTAGCTCTACACCTGTTATCAACCCCAATGAACTTTATTAGTTTCAAGACCATGTCAGTCAGGTTCAAATATCCATATCATCCATTCCAACCAATTCTATATATTATCCAATTCTCATGGATTTTATTTATAATTAACTATCCATTTATTTTTTTAAATATTCCACTCGAATTCATTGTGTATGAATTCTTTCCATTAAGTTCGACTTATTCATTTCAGATAGGTTTCAATAATGTTCTAAATCTATATCCCTGCAATCAGCAATTCAATCCAAACTATCCATTTCAATTCACTGATTTGCACGTGTTTCTATTTCCAAATCAAGTCAAATTATTGTTGACTTCAGTTACATTTTATTTCAATAATTCAAGTTCAATTATAACTTCTAAGATTAACTTAACATAAGTTAAATCAAATATTGATTTTCATATTTCACATCTCAAATTTGAAACGTCCTTTGTTGATTCAATCCAACCTCATAATCAAACCCATTCAAATTAATATTGATATATTTGGTTGCCTATATCATAATAATTTTAGAAAAATACTACTTTTACTCCTTTGTAAAATATATTGGGAAAAAATAATTTAAAACAATTTTATATCAAATTACAAATACGCCCTTTAATATATACACTCTAGCTCAATTTAGGATATTACTAATCCTATCTCAATTGAGTTACGCCACAGAGCCAAAGTTATTCCTAAACCATTAGCTCTGATACCACTTGTAACGACCCACTTTTTCGTATAGTTTCAGCCAACATTTAACAACCTATATCACCTCAAATTGCATTAAAAAGCAGATAGTTAGGAGAAAGAAATTAGAGGGTGAGAGGAGAAAGAAGGAAATATTAAATGGAAAAATTTGAAGATCAAAGTCTCACAGCGGAATGGACAAAATATAATATCAAATGCTTTATATAAAAAAAATGTATATTACATTATCAAAGTATACATGCATTTCAATACAACACATAGCGGAATAATACATACTAGTAAATATGGCTATATGTCTCGACTCCAGCTTCTCTTTTGAAGTTCCAAGCGAAACAAAACCTAGAAATATACTCAGTCTAAACCGAGCACATTTAAAGCAAAGAAAAATTCACCCAGATCAATCTGGAATACTTTCAATGGTACTTTTGAAAGAAAAGAATAATCGTAAAACCAGCCCACACATAAACATGGACGGTTTTTACCTTACTATAACCCAAAACATTTTTGATATATCAAAATCCAGTGATATTATAATAGCGTCTATCAAATTACAAATAAATAACCATCTAGTAGAATGCTTGCATCTCGCGCTCTACATATTCATTATAAAATGAAAAACCATGAGGCGCTTATTGGAGAATGGATTCCAACTATGACAAGGTATGGGACCAACTTTCGATCAGTGTACTTTAGAGGGGATACAATGGGGTTCAATGAGAATATCTTACAATCCGGCCACACATGACGGACCACCCAATCAAATTGAGTGTATCAAATATATTGTCACCCTACGGCTTAATGGATCCACCGTACTTCTGCGGAGATATAGAAATGAAAGAAGAACAAAAATGAATTTTCTATAGATTGGTGACAATATACCCTGCTTGGAATGACCCACTTAGCCATGCTTCCTGCCCGATTTCTATCATTTCTCGGTTGATGAGGCTTGAGGTCACGTTTTATCTTTTAGAGAACATCTCATATCTTTAAATGCCACATCGTCAGATCCGACAAATCACTAATTAATGTCCACGAATATACTCTGGATATTAAGCAAGAGAATTTCTCCGCCACCAAACTTGGTATATTTTTGAAAATCAATGTACGTGATTCTTAAGGAAATACTTTGTTATACATTCGTCCATAAAAGTCATCTAGGAATAGATTGAACCGAAGGCACCCTCCTACCGCATCCTAGGAAACACTTTATAGATCAGTAGCGAGTAGTCCTTGCAATCCACAGATTCCAACCACGATAGAACCACAGTGTATCTCTAGTTGCAAGTCATAGATTATAAGTAGTTCTTCCATTATATGAAGACCTACGACCTTCAGTACTCCATCTTTATTCCCTACAAGTTAGCTTCGAGCGCAACGTTGATTCGAAGTGGTTTTGGGTCTTATTCCCATCACAGTCTCTTTGAAACAACACGTTAAGAGGTCCAATAAGATATTTTATTAGTAGTTGGGTTTTTACAATCAATTTCAATGAAATAATCATCCAATCAGATTCGATAAATAGTACGATCAAGTATATTGGCAGCTCAGGTCTTCTTATTTAAAATCATTTATCCGAATCTTAACCAATTCATCCTCTATATTCAATAACACTTCCTTTTCCATTACTCTAGAAACATTTAACATAACTCATCTCTTTAAATAATTGTAACTTTCAAAACCCTTCTTTATATTACTTTACCTTGAAATTATCATTAAAATTCCACAGCCCATCTTTATATTATTTCCATTGGAAATATTTAATTTGATTTCATATTTACTTTCATTTCTAGTTCAAACAACCTTCCCATTTATTTTAAAAAATTAATTTCCATTCACTTATTATTTTAAAAAAAATGTATTTTAAACAAAATATAAATCTCACTTTTAGCTTGGCCAAACAATGTTAATTTATACCTTGCTTCCTTTAAACCAACTGGTTTAACTATATTTCAGAAACATGCAAATTAATCTTGACACCCCTTTCTGTTACAAACCAAAACCATTCCTTGATAATAGTGAAGTCATTCAAGTTGGAGTATTTTATTTACATCTCAGGCCTTGACCGAAAACATTCTAATCTCAGAATAAGTACAAGTTCGTAACATCAAACCCATATTGCTTACAATAATTGAAATTCATCATTACTAAAGTAAAAATAGTTTACTTCTTCATTAACTAAGATAAATTAGTTAATCACTTTAAAACCATAATTAATTAGGTTAATAATCTTTGAACATCATAGTTACAATGTAAGTTACATTTAGAAATTTAATTAATATTAAAAGAAAAAATGAATCCAATAATCCTTTTTAAATCAAAACAGTTGACTTGGTTGACTTCAGACCATCAATTGACTCGTTAAGTGATCTCTAGTTACTTCTCCCTTTTAGATTAATGTGATTAATCTAATAATACTGCTTGATTAGTTTCTTAATAATTTTCTCAAAACATTAACCCAAAAGTTAATTACAATTTTCATTGCATCTAAAACTTAGTAACGACGAAATCCAATTATAAAATCATTTAGAATGCAATTTACAAAAACCCAATTTTCAAATATTAATCTATCTCAAAAGCTTCTTCTTTCATATAAAAATACAAATCTAAAACTCAGTTATAATATAATTTTATACTTTAAATACGTCGATTCGCCTGACGGCAAATCAAACTTTTAACCAAAAAGTGGATTTCAGGCAATTCGCTGCCAATCCCTTAATCAATACTGTCTGTTGATTTAAAATAACAACAACGTCGAATTTCAATTCAATGTTAACATTCAAACAGGTTTTCAATGTCAATGGGGTTCAATCAATTTATAAATAAAATAATATGCAAACGAACAATTACACAATATTTAAGGAATCCGGTTGGATTCCTTCAGTCTGTTCTTCCCTGCATCACAGTCCATTATAATATTTGACAAAAATATATGAAACAATATTTAAAACACATCAACCAATATGGCATAATATAATTATCGATAATCGTAAAACAACCAGTAAGCAACCAAGGCAACAAATCATCTGATTATTACTATCAAAGATAAATTATATTTTAATGTGAATTCAACACATCATAGGATTGCAGAAAGCGTGAGAATTAACTCACCATTTTTTTTTATGATCGCTTTGCGCTTTGTTTCATTTAATTTTAAACGGGCGTTTAGAATTAAATGAGATCACAATGAGCTCCGAACTTTTCCAAACCGACTTGATCGCGTTGTGTTTTCTGATAAGATTCCAACAGTGTCTAATTCATCAAATTATGTTCATGTATGCAATAGAAGTGATTGCTACAAGATCTACTTAAGTTAGGAATAATAATTTAATTAACACCATACTTAATTAACGTTAATTACCATGTTAGCTAAATTATCCAGTGCTTAATCTATCGTAGCCCTTATTCCTTCTGCGCAAGAACTCAGCTCCATTGTGTACTCCTTCTTTCCTCATGCAGGAGAACTAGCTTAGCCCACCCATCTAGAACTTGTACAACCTCTCATATGTATGCCAATCGCATGGCTTAAAAGTCGAACACTCATGCATGCTGAAGCATGTCCATCCCAACATGCACTAACCCTCCTATTTGCTAGCCTTCTAATTTTTTTTTAAATGTGGGGGGCCAGCCCAAAATCTAACTTAAAACTTACGCCTTCCCAGTGTCTTCTTCCCCAACTTTTCCATCTTCCACGTTCAGGCAAAAAAAAGAACTTACGAGCTTCCCCCTCATTAATTAATTATTTCAGCATGCAAACTTCACAGCTCACTACATATCAAGCGCAATCTCCCCAGGCCATGCAAGATTTTTATATACATGCGATATATATTCATTTATTTTTATTTTATAACTGAACCTTAAACTTTCCCAGCTACATCTGACACCCATCAAAACACTTCTCCATCACCTTCTTCATTGCAATTCCCATCAGCCTGAACACGCTTGAAGCTTTTTTAGACCACCCTTCTCAACCTTGGTAGCTGTGCAGCCACGTCTGAACTGACCGCGTCCACTGCGCCTTCGAACAGCCTCCATGTCACGTCGCCTCATCCCGAGCACACCCGCAGCCACCACCCTAAGACCCAGTTGCATCCTTCCTAACCCCGTGAACGCATGTCAATGATGATGGCCGAGAACCCTTGCTAATTTGATTAACAGATCCGTTCAAATTTCACCATCGAGCACTGGAAGCTCTAGCTACAACAGTTCAACCCGAGCTTCAACAAGTTTTGAATCGTACCCAACAAGATGTTAAACCCTTTGAAGCTTTCGAATCACCGAATACAATGAACCCGAGATTTATTAGTTTCATAAAGGGTTCGATTTTCTGTAAATTTTCGAAGATTGGATAAGGCGAGATTGTTGTGTTCAAGGTGGAACGAAAGGAGTTAGTTTATCTTATATGATTTCCAAGATTTTGGCCATTTCGTTGGTTTTGAATTGAAGAAACTATATGCTAAAGATGAATGTATGGTACAGGTTTTGTATAGAGGAAGACCGTGCTTTAGATTGAATATATTATTCTCGAATTGTCAGATTACATGTGCCCATTTTTTTTCTCTTGAAATAGCCTGAAATAGATAGAAGTACAAAGACGTGCTTCTGAAATTTGTTCGCAGTGATATTTTTATTTTTAGTATGTGAATAGCTGAAATAATTGACTCAAAATACAATGGTTCTTCAAAGACCACGTGCGAGATGTTCTTGAAGGACAGGCTTCAGTCGATATGCACGTGGTTTGTACTGTTCATGCCATATTAAATGGAAGAAAGGACAGGAAGAAATATAAAAAAAATCTTTGTACCAAATTTTCTGAGTCTAGGCACATGCAAGAACTACAAATATTTGGTTTCGATTTTTGGTTTGGCAGAATTTTCACATGGCTTACGCAGAAGAATTGGAACAAAAAGCACGTGGAAGGGGCAGATATTTTAGTTTGCACATGGCGAAGTAAATAGAAAAGAACGTTACGTAGAATATATATATTATATGAGGTGATGAACAATATTTCTAAAAACGACTGGCGATATTTTTACTAAAAACAACTCACGATTTTTATAGCGTATAACGTTCGCCGTTTATGATTTGTACGAACGCACACGACCCCTGATTCAAACGAAATTCGGAAACATACAATAATATAATATTTTAAACCCGATGACACTGGTTTCATTGAATTCCAAGATCGTTTAAAAATTAACCATTCTTAAGTTACATATTGAATCGATAGAATATATATCGTTTTCAATATAAACAAATCTATTAATAAATAATTATTATTGACATATATACTCAAATAGAATTATGAAGTTACGGTCAGTCCTGGTGAAGTTAAAGCTTCCATTCCTATGTCTTGCTTTGCTAGTCTAAGTGAGCCAATTTGCTTTCCACATGTTTGTCAAAATGCCAGAACTGATAACGTCCCACTGCCTGCTATTGCTCAATGGAAGTCTCTCTTTGATACTCTTCCCAACAATGCTGGTCATTTTCAGCCCATTGTTTTTATCATACAGGTAACTGAAAATCGCTCTTCTCCACATTTAATTGTTCTGAATGAGGCTGTGATTTTTTGGAAGGACCATGTAGTGGGTTTTTTATTGGGTTCGAAAATGCCGACCTTTGATATGAGGGTTGCATGTCGTAGTGCGTGGCGTATTAGGGGTGATATCCATATATCAGTTGTGAATGGTGTGTTTTATGTGAAATTCTCTTCTAATGAGGAGAAGCTTAGAGTGTTAGAAGCGACCTATGCAATTATAAGAGGGAAACCGTTTATATTTACTACGTGGAATCCCTCTGTGGATAAAGCAAAAGATCAAGTTCTTTCTATCCCGGTTTGGACCGAGTTCACGAATGTTCCTTCTTCTTTACAACCTCTTATTGGCCTTAATTGGTTGACATGTCACATTGGCAAACTAAGGTGTTTTGATGCTAATACGGTAGCAAGGAGGAATCTTGTATTTGCTAGAGCTTTGATTGAAGTTACCCCTGATAAACCCCTTCTCGTCATGCTGAAGGTATGCATAGAAGGACATGATTACATTGTTGATGTCGTTTATAAGTGGAAACTAGATATTTGTAATACATGTAAGCCATTCGGTCATGCCTCACAGACATGTAAGGTTCTTGTTAATAGGCCTTGCCCTGAGAAGATCCCACTTCCTAGGCCTCCTCCTAGTAAGTGGGTGCCTAAAGAAAAAATTCCTAAAGTGTGTAAATAGGTTATACTGGAACCTGAAATATGCTTGGTAGATGAATAGAATGCTTGGGTTCATGATCATTCTGAGACGCGGTATGATCCCAAGTTCCATTTCCGTAAGTATGTAGGTGACGTAGGTGATACCAAAACAATTTATTATGAACCAGTCGGTATTGAGTTGAAGTTATGCAAATCATGCATGCTAGGTGACCACAACAATGAAATCATGAAGGACGAGTCTAGGGATAGGAAATTTATATTTAATGAGCATGCGATGGATTATGTTGAAGGATTGGCTGGGCTGTTTTCTTGCATATTAGTCACATGTCACCTTATACTGGGGATCTAGGTGCTTGTTCTTCCTCCGAGGAGGATACTTAGGCTTCCATGTATTTTACCAATAATAGAAGCTCTTAGCTTCTCTCCTGTTTTATAACTGTATTTTGTGTTGGCATTTCAAAACAGCTTGTGTCTTTGTGCCTGTGTAGAGTCACTTCCTTTTCTCCTTTTTCTAATAAATAAGTGGCATAGACCACTATAAAAACCGGCTTGCCTTGCAAAAAAAAAATGTATATAACCGCAAAATATAGTGGTTTAGACTTTAAACTCGACATATCGAACTCTAAATTAAAACGGTATTAAATATATTTAAAACCCTTTTATTTTTATGCAATAAATCATTATATTTTATAATGAATTCCATAGCGACTATTTGAAATTTTGATTT
The DNA here is from genome assembly GCA_030737875.1 of Allium sativum. NCBI lineage: Eukaryota > Viridiplantae > Streptophyta > Magnoliopsida > Asparagales > Amaryllidaceae > Allium > Allium sativum. The sequence goes on along the minus strand of CM060926.1, from coordinate 675,755,007 downwards.
GGACATAAAACAAAATCTACAAAATAAAAACTCGATTTTTTTGCTTCATTAGAAAATAATAATTCAATAGATTCAGACCTTTCTTGTTTCAAAGAAATCTGACTTAAATCGAATCATGTGAAATCAACTTAAGTTCAAAACGTAATATTACGAACTACCACGATGTTACACGCTTATTTATGATTAGATTATAAATCATATGATTAAACGTCGTTTATCAAACGAAATCGTTAATATAACTCCGCATAAACTTGAATAAATCATTTTATATTGCCAAATCATATAAAACTGCAAATCCAATACATTCCCAAATATCTCGGAATAAATTATTATTTTATTATTTATATATATTAATATAATATTCAAAATAATTGAATTCAAAGTTATCTATATTCCAAATCGACATTTAAAACCATTTTTAAATATTAAATTAGATGTTTAAAAATCTGGGCTGTTACATGGGGTGCCATTTGGATAAGTTCTCGGGAGTAGTTTTGATCCCCAGGATGGGATGACTACAGGGATACGAAAATTGGCCAATGGGCCTTTTCTCACCTACTCCCACATACTCCACTGCCTATAAATACCCCTCCATTCCAACGTGAAGAGGGCTGACATTTGGCTGACTTGGCATATTGCAAAGGTTTTTGAGAGCCTGGACACCATTAAATTACCTTGGAACCTTTGCGAAGAAGAAGTACCACCTCTCTCAAGTTTTTGGACTTTCGAACAATGAAGGAACTTTGGAAACAAGGATTATGTAGAACTTTATCACTATCAATTCCTTTGTGAACAATTATAATAATGATGTCCAATATTTTACTACTTCAGTAGTAAATAAAATCAGTAGAGACTCCAAAGTGGACGTTGGCTCAACGCAGACTGAGCCATTATAAAATATTGTGTTCGTTACTTTTCTACACTTTTTCCTTACATGAGAAATTATTCTCGTTAATTTAAGAATCTTTAGGTGTGGCGCCAATTTTACATGTCAACACTTTAGTCCTTTCACTGAGAACGACTCGAAGCCTCGAGACGTACTTCTTTCTGACCGACTTCCAGCTTGAACTAAAATCGCTACTTAGGTCCTCGATTCCTACCTCCTAAGTTTGCTTACGATGGTTAGAAAAGGAAAGATCCCTATGATCGAAACTTCCACTGTTGCTTGCATGGAAATTTCTCCTCCGCCTCAACCTTCAGAAAATTTGTTCGACACGAAAGTCCCTACCTCCTTCAACCCTGAAGCTCTAGTTACCCATGCTTAGTTCTTTGAACTCAATAAAAAGTTGGAAGAGATGACGAGATAGCTTAACGACCAATTAAAGACGAATCTTGAGTTAATGCGATGAATCCAAGAAAATGGTCAATGCAATGTTGCTCGCCTTGAGATCAATTGAAATTTTTTCCCTTGACAGAACATTTCATAAAGCTCTTCTTCCCACACTCATTATGGAAACCGCAGCTAACGCACGCGGATCAACGCCAACAGAAATGACAATGGCAATGACAACAATAATAAAACTACTGTCACCTTTAATGAGGGAATGTATCAACACTACCATTCCTGATTGGATGCTAACAGCGAACCATGAACTAGTACCTAACCCCTCCCACGACAAAACCTCCAAGCCGTCGCTTAGAACTTGCCGCCTATATGTCCCATAGCCAGTCTGTCCCAAGTTCCTCCCAACCAACCTCAATACAGTCAAGTAGTCGAGGTTGACGACATGCTCGAAGATGATGATAATGTTCTTTCAAGAAGGCGACCACGGCTTCAAACTCCTGAGCTGGACCACATCCGCTGGAATCTAGCAAACGTTCAGCCCACAGTTCTCACCGACATGGTCTGAAGGATTGTGAGAGAAACACAAGGGCACGCCACCGACATTTGGGAAACCAATACGAGGCGTAACCCCTTTACTTGGGCTGTCTACCACACCGAATGGCCTTGACACTTCAATATTCCTTAACTAACAGCTTACTCGGGGAAGACTGATCTTTGTAACTTCTTGAACCGTTACAGGTGGCATATGGGCTCAAGTCGAGCCACCGATGCTATTAAATGCAAATGCTTCCCGGTCTTCCTCAAAGGCGTCACTCTCCTTCGGTTCTTCCGACTATCAGCCAGATCCATCTCCACTTTTGACCAGCTTGCTTTCGAGTTAGTGAAACAATTCAGGCTGCAATGTCTCAAAGCCAAAGGACATCCTGACTCTCTCAACCCTCTACCAAGGGACGGGGGAACTCCCAAGAGTTATCTCGAGCGTTTAACAACGTCCTGATAGAACTCAAAGATCCAGAACCTCACACCGTGCTGATTCAATTTGCTAAAGACATCTTGTCAAATATCAAAATTGAGCTTGGATCGATGGGAAACGGGCAAAAATCTTGGAGGCTTTCTATGAAAAGGTCAATCAGTTTCTATGCCAAGAAGAAGCGCGCATAAACATGGCAGTTCAAACAGGCCATCCTCTCAACCCACACCCCTAGTACTATTTAGGACATCATCAAGGGAAAACAAGTCGGAGAATCTCCCGAGAAGGTAAAGGGATGGCCCCATACAAGCCCAAGCCTAATAATGGTAAGATAGGAGGCTGCAACAACTAGTCACCTGGAGAATAGAAGAAACGTGATCGCTACCCAACATACAAGGCCTACACCTCACTCAACTCCAAGCTGGAGACAATCTATTTAAAGACTTGTAACACTATTCAGTACAAGAAGTCGAACACCAGGGAGTCTACTGATCGGGAGAAAAACTCCAGAAAATACTGCGGATTCCGTGACATGTTCTGCCACAATACGAACGATTGTCGTCACCTCAAGGATGCAATCGAGAAGCTTATCCGAGAGAAGCATCTAGAGCAGTATTTTTAAAACCCTGCTTCCCAAGAAGTAGTCGTGGGTCCTTCAACGCCCGCACTTCCTTCAGCTCAAGCAGCCCTGGGGCCGTTCAATCCGAGACCTCCTCGTGGGGTATCGTGATAAACACCATTTGCGTGAGACCTCACCCCACAACTGAAAGCTTCTAACGTATGAAGGAACACACCAACTCTATCAAGTTTCCGACGTATGGAGGAATACGCCAACTCTATCAACCATTGATCCTATTGTCATCTCTGCATAGGTAGTCCCTGCCTACGTCCGAAGAATCCTCGTCGACTCGGGGAGTTCTGTTAATTTCATTTCTAAGTCGGCCTATGACCAAATAAAACTTGAGGCCAAAGACTTGAAGCCTTGCCATGCCACCGTCCATGGCTTCAATGAATCCTCTAACCAGCCAGTGGGTTTGGTAGAACTACGGTTCGAGCTCGGAGAAGGGGATCATAACAGTTTCCGGATCTTTACCTTCGTGGTCATCGATGTTACTTCTCCCCACAACATTTTTCTAGGACGTCTTTTTTCTTGCAGATTTCTAAGTCAACATGACACCATGGTCCCTTATCATGAAGTTCCCAACTAAGAATGGGATTAGAACCATCAAAAGAGACTAAGCCACCATGAGGGTTTGCTATCTTGCAGAATGGAAAGACGCCGTCAATAAAGAGAAGGGAAAACACGTGGCATCAATCCACTGCGCCAAAACCGGCAGTGCATAGCAACCACTAGAGTCTGGGTCCTGCCTTAGACATCACTGCTATCTTTCTAAAGACCAGGATCTAAGGGAAGATGAAGATATTGATTCCAAAAGGGCTACCCCGGTAGAACCATTCGTCGATATTCCAATCAACCCCTTCTACCCAACCAGGGTCTTAAAGATTGGATCACAGCTCCACCCAAGAATAAAGGAAGATCTCATGGAATTCTTAAGGGCTAACCTCAATGTATCCGCTTGGACTCATTCTGATATGTGTGGCATCGACCCAGGATCACTTGCCATACACTCAGTATCAACCCGAAGCAACTTCCAATCAAACAGAAGCGTCGAATCTTGGGAATAGAAAGATAGGTAGCACTCAAAGAGGAGGTGGATAGGTTGCTTGGCAGTGGCTTTATCTGCGACACCCTCTACCTAGAATGAGTCTCTAACCCGGTCCTAGCACTACAAGAAAAGCTGTAGATTTTAGCAGCGGAATATTCCACTGCTGATTTAGCATCGGATTTTCGTGGACTATGTAAGGGATAAAATTTATGATTTTCTATCTCTGTTTAATTTAAATTATTACTGTCGCCTTTAATTATCCATAGCTAAACCATTGCAAGTTGTGTTAATTTACCATTGGAAATTTTACACTACTGATTTCCATTGCAAATGAAGGCATTTTACTAACAAATATTTGTTGAAGCTATTATGCAGTAGATTTCCAAGGGATTTGCAAGGGTCAATTATGTTAATTCTTTGAAAAATATTATACTGTTATTTTTATTACTAAGTAGTTGATAGTTAAAAATAAATTTTAAATAATTAATGTTAATAATAGTATATTAATAATAGAAAATAATAATTAGTGTTTATATCAAATGATATTTAATAGATAATATTGATCAATTAATAAATACTATAAATTTATTAAGATGTAACTATTAATAACATAGATTAGTATTCACTGTTTAATTAAATTTATTTTTAACAAGGAATGATTAAAATATGTACTTAATAAATAATATCTAAGAAAATAATATTTATTCTTTAGTACTTAATATAAAAGAATTACGTTTAACATGTAATATTACCAAAAAAACGAAAGTAAACTTTTTTCGTAAAATGAAATAAAAGAAATTCATAATAATTGAATTTTGTTGGAGGTTTTCTTAAGAGTCAATAATTAAACTATTAAATATTGTTTTCTATTGCGTGGTTTGTATCAGGATTCCCTCCCTAGTTTCCTCCAATATTTTATTTCTCGCTTAAGTCCTTAACCCCTAACTTAATTCAATTTCCACCAGCGATCCTTACTCTTTCGTCGCCTTCCTCATTTCACCCAAAACAGAAATCGATTCCAAAATTATCCTCCTTCCTCCTCATTTCATACACACATTAACTAATCGTCTCTGCCTTTGATTCGTTCCCTAATTTCACTTTCGCATCGACTTCAACTTCGAGCTCGGATTTACGCTTCTGAAATTCAACATTCAGATCAGAGACTTGAGATTCGTCTCTCATTTCCTCATCGTCTGTGCCACTGGCTTGTGCTTCGAAGAGCCGATGAAATGCGATGTCGATGAAATCTAAGACATACTCTTCCGGATTCAAATTTCTTTTTTTGTATCAATGGGTCAACGTCAATAATTCATTCCGCTTCTTTTTTATTGAGTGAGTCAATATTTGCTTGTTGTAGAGAACAAAGACATTTTCGGAAGTTTGCGTTTACTCAAAAATGTGTGGTAGTAAATGTATTATAACTACTTAAAATTATCATTATAGATATAAGAATATAAGATTTATCAGGTAGTTATTTTTTATGGCAAATTCTATTTCAACCCAGCTAATTGCTGAGTAGCCCCCCAAAGTACATTAAAATCTAGTAAACCCTTTTATTTTAAAAAATTCAACAATACCCTTCCTTGTAGTGCTTTTACTTGGTTTTATAGTGAACCTCGTAGGGCCACTGCGTGGTAGGTAATGATACCCCGTAGAGCATCTACGTGGTATCATTAGTTACCACGCAGTTCCCCTACGAGGTTCGCTACAAAACCACGTAGAGGCACTACGAGGTAGACTGAAAAATAAAAAAAAAATAACTGAAAAAGGGCAGTTTCGTCCTTGAATTTTTTTATAAAACTGGGGGGCTATTCAGCAAATTGTTTGGTTGAAATAGAATTTGCCATTTTTTTATTATGCACATAACTTCTCTGTTGCAAGGCAATTATTACCAATTGAGTACATTAGCACATAAGACTGCATAAGTTTTCCTTGCAAGATAATTACTAACAAAATTTTAATGATTGTTTGGGCCTTTTACCCTTGGCATCTTTCTTGAAATATTCAATAAATTAAGCTGGTCATTCCTTTCTTGCAACATGAATATGCATGTGTTTAATTGTTGCAGTTGTATGTTAGACTGAAATATATATCCCTTGGATATATGAATGTTTCTTTGGGTTAAAGAGACTTCATCAGTTATTGATATAATGTATAATGGTCTTCCTTTTTTTTTCTTCTTTTTTTCATATTATTTCTTATGAAGTATCATTATCTTTCACAGTTTGTTGGAGCAGAACCTTCTCAGCAGGGACGGAGGCAGAAACTGGACGAGAGGGGGGCCTTTTATTTTCAACGAAAGAGGGGGCCTTTTATTAGCTGCTATGCATCAAGAACAATGAAATGAAGTGCAAAGATCATTTGATGCTGGAGTTGTGTCTGTAAACAACAATAATAAAGTGAAAAACCTGACACTTATGTTAATAGAGTAACTTAGTTGATAATATTAAGACACTAAAGGACACTGATGCCAAGTTTGACTACCGATGTGTATAATATACCTACAGTTGTGCACCAATATGCCAAGTTTGACTATCGATGTGTATAATAATACAAACAGTTGTGCAGCAATATCTTGTATATAAAATCAAGGGGGAGGGCACAACCCCTACCTCCCTCCCCCGTTGGCTCCGTCTCTGCTTCTCGGTGAATCAACAAAGAATATTTTCAAGAAATATTTCCTCCCAGAGGAGTTATACAACGATTCAAATCCTGACAAATCCTTTATTAGATGGAGGCATCGAAATATATACCTCCAAGGTGCAGGTATTCATGATAACAAAGACATCAACTGTATCCGAGAAGCCTAACTCACCTCAAGCCAAATCTCAAATGAGACAGTTCACTATGAGTTGAAATAATTATATGAACCTGCTAATATTTGAGTTGATCTTCTAAAAGGAGTTTCATTAATTTTATTTTCATGCTTTTCAATTTCATTTCTGTAAATAGCAGCATGAGTTATGTCACTCTTAACGCTTTGCACTCTGGTGCTAATGTTACGTGGTAATGTATAATATGAGTACCTAACACTAAAGTAGTACATAAACATATGATAATGTGTGAATTATGCAATTTCAACATCTTATCTAATAACTTTTTAAATATGGTTTTATGGCAGAACCGCACAGTTGTAGGAGAGATGCTAGCAGTTCCTTTAGAGTGCATGTTCGATCAAGGAGATGCCAATGAAGCCTTACGATTTAAAAATAGCATGCCAACAAAAAAGCAACTGCGTGCACATAGGAGAGCGTCGTTTTTGCTAGTACGCCGGTTAGAAAGCGATACATAGTTCAAAAATATAGACAAAAAACAATACTAATTTTAGCGATAGAAAACTCAAATATTATGTGCAGTTAATAAGTTCATATTCTAACCTGCGATCACCAATAGTCATCATTACTAGTAATGCAATGCACATGCATGTACAAACTATTGCATGGCAGAAACTCATCCTCAACATTCACATTTGAAAGAGAAGGCTGACTTCACATTAGTCTATGGTCTTTTTTGTGTTTGCTCATGATTAGTTGACTTCAGAGAGTCAAACTGACTTCACATTTGAAAGTGCAGCTTTAATATATAGTTTGATGGTCCGTTTGATGCCATGTTAAAAGAGCACCTCTTGAGTCAGTTCGAACAACAAATTATATGACTATGTATTTACATGCCATGTTAAAGGATCATTGAACGTTCTTCATATCTTGGGAGTCGCAACGAACAACAAATTATATGATTAAGTGGTGAAGCAAACCAACAGTATACAGGCACTAGGAATTTGCCAAATACATACACGGATAATGTGATGTATGTTTTATTTGGCATTGCTTGATCTTAAAACATCAAAGGTTTTTTAATTAGCATTACGTAAGATGTTAGCACATGAGGCTCATGGAACTAGATGATGTTGATACACATGATGAATCAATGATGTACGGTTGTAGTCAGTAATCTCAGTATTTAATGTAGCATTAAGGTTTGAAACAAAATACGCGAAGAATATAATACAGCATACACATGCAGGAATTTTTTAAGAATGAATGTTGGATATTTTTTAAAATCAATGTTCATGGGAAATGCATGAGTATTAAATGATGTTGGTTATAAATGAAGTATTTAACTCAACTTGTACCAAATATTATCAGTTTGACTTCATGCGAAAAAATGAAAGACCGTAGACTTCAGCCTAACGTCGTTTTAAGTCTGCTTTAAAGTTAGTTTGTTGCTCTATTAACGTGGTAATCATGCTCTAATATTTGACTTGGTAAAATTAGCAGCTGTATATTAACCATGCCATGTAAGTACAACTATTATCAATTTGACGTTCACATTCAAAAGAGCAGCACTGAAGTCAGTTTGATGTCGTTGTTTTGCTATTCCAAACTAGTAAAAGACCACAGTTCTACATTTGTGTATAAAAAATTCAAATAACCATCTCGGTATATTATATTTTGAAAACCATGATGGTATGCTTCAAATGTTTTTAATTCTGCATGTTGTTGGTTTGGTGCCTTGATCAAGTTTAAAACAACTGCTGTTTTCATAATTTTATCCAGTAACAAATGTGGCGAGTTGCTACTTGCTAATGTTTGAAAAAAACTAATATTACCATGGTATTCATTTATTCAACGTGTGAGAAGCCAAAGCCTACATAATTCGGTCGGTTACAAATACTTCATTATCTCCATTGTATGATATAATTCATGTTTGTTAATTGACATTCAACTGTATAATATATGCTAATTAATTAATATATTTTGAATTGATAAGCAAATTAACTTTGTTTGCCGGTTGAAAATTCATAGTAATATCACCACAAAGTATGATATTGTTGTGACGACAAAGTATTGTACATCACTAAAATTGTGGCTATGTTCACTGAAATTGTGGTTATGTTCACCGAATTTTTAGTATTAATGCCTTAATTTCACTTTTACAATGCAGCGTCCATCGTCTTCTCAGCAATCAAAACGTCATTTTGTTGGTAATGAAGATGATGTCCACGAGCAACATAAAACTGTTGAGGAGATGTGCATCGAACTTGAGAATGAGAGAGCAAAATGAGCAAGACTCTCAGAAAAACAGAAGGCGGATAAGGCGAGCTTTGAATCACAATTGGCAAAGGTGATGACAATATTTAAGTGTCAAGATAGAGTTTCACGTTCCCCTTCACCTTCGATTTTCCGTTCGCTTACGTCTTCGCCATCGTCATCTGTGTAGCTTGATCGGTATGTCAGGACTTATTTTGTAGTTATGTAGTTGTAGTACAATTATGGATGATATGTTTGTTAATTTTGTAGTTATGTGGTTTTAGTACTGTTGTGGATGATATTTGTCTGTATGTAGTTTAACGTTCACACCAACTGAATAATTTTGTTGTTCATAATTCAGCTTGGGGCACAAAATGAAGGATTGTGGATGTTTTTTTATGTGATAAATTAATATAATCCTTGTTGTGTTATTGCTTATGATATAGTGTTATTTGTACGTGGAAGACAAATTGATATTGTTTTTTTGGCTAGCTTTTTATATCAGCATTTATAATTGAATAATATTAGTTTGTAAAGATGAAAGGAGAGGATGGTAAAAACATTTATTGCCATATCAGAAAAGGAATATCAACAGGTTCATAGCAAAAAAGGAAAGCTATATAAAAATGTTGACAACATCCGTCGCTAATCCTTTACTAAATTATAAGGATTTTCCGACAAAATACATGAAACAATTTTTTGTCCAAAACATTTTATCGCTGATCCCTTGGTAATTAGTAAGGGTTTACCAACACCTTTTATAAATAATAACTTATCCGTCGGTAAACAGTTGGTAAATAAATTAAAATTAAATTAATAAATAAAACTATATTTTTATTATATAAATAACATAATGACGAAAAACTATCGGAAAACTCACGCTAAACTCCGTCGCCAAAATTTGACACTATTACCGTCATGGTTTTTACCGATAACAGTGTTATACAAGAATTCCGTAGATAAAACCAATATAGCGACGGATTGAAAATGGATTTTGCCGCTGCAAAATTAGCTTTTACTTTAGTGTAGTCAAGAAATCAAATGAGGAGTGGCGAACGTATGTCGGCTACTCAAACTTGAATAAAGCTTGCTCAAAGGACAGCTTCCCGTTACCAAAGATTGACCAATTCGTTGACTCAACTGCAAGCTAGCAGCTTCTCTCTTTCATGGACACGTACTCAGGCTATAATAAAATTCTATTGTACCTTCCAAATCAGGAGCACACTTCGTTCATCACCGACCTCGGGCTCTACTGTTATGTTGTTACACCCTTCGGTTTCAAGAATGCTGGAGCCACCTATCAGCGAACGTTTAACTGAATGTTCAAGGACCAGAGCGAGAAATCCATAGAGGCCTACATGGACAATATACTCGTGAAAATGAGTGTTGAACGACCATGTTAACGACCTTGTGGAAATGTTCGACGATCTCCGTGAATATGGCTTGAAACTCAATCCCTTGAAATGCTCTTTCGGCGTTGCGTCGAGAAAATTCCTGGACTTCGTTGTCAATTCACGGAGAATCAAGGCAAATCCAGAAAAAATCCAAGCTATCTGGGATATTCAAGCCCCTCAGAGCTTTAAAGATGTTCAAAGCTTAAACAGGAAAGTGATCGCCTTAAGCCGATTCATATCCAAAGCAACTGATAAGCACATTCCCTTCTTTGATTTGGCCAAAAAAGAGAAGCGTAACTTTTCATGAACACCAGAGTGCACTGCTGCATACTATGACCTCTTGAATCACTTAGAGTGACCACTTATCCTATCGAAACCCGCGGACCACGAAGACTTACTTATCACCTGGTTATTTCTTTGTAAGCAATCAGCTCAGCGCTAGTGCACGAAGCAGATCGTGTCCAACGACCAGTTTACTACATCAGCAAGAGACTGACAAGCGTAGAAAAGAACTACCCAAAGCTTGAGAGGCTTGCTTACTTCCTGTTGATCTCTTCCCAGAAGTTTTGGCTATACTTTCAGTCTCAACCAATCAAAGTCTGCACTGACCATCTGCTAGGACATGTCATGCATCGACCTACGGCGTCTGGGCGACTTTTGAAATGGAATTTTGAGTTGGGTCAAATCGAGCTTACCTTCGTTCCCAGTCAAGCCATAATTAGACAAGCCCTAGTAGATTTCATTACAAAGTTCACTATTCCTGAATAACCTCCTCCAGAAGATATTGAGTTTCTCAACATTCAGTGGAAACATCTAACCATCACTGTTATAGCACTGGAGTCATACACATTACTTCTGAGGAATGCTCGATTTGTTGCAGTTTGAAGCTGAACTTCCCTGCCATCAACAACGATGTAGAATACAAAGCCTTGATTTCCAGACTCAAAATTGTAATTAAACTCAACATCAAGGCTATCCAGATATACTCCAATTCACTGCTCATCATACGTCAGGTGTAGGGCAAGCGTCGAGCCAATAGGGCACGACTTGTTCCCTACCTTGCCCGGATTCGCGAACTGCTTACCAACATCAGCCACTACATCATCACTCACATCCTTCAATAAAAAAACAAGAAAGTCGATTCATCGGTCAAACTGGTGAGTTCAGAGGATGCACAACTCTTGAGACTCATCCCAATCGAGGTGCTCACGCTCCGAGTATCAGTCAGATGCAAACTAATTCGATATCAACGATGGAGGCCGAGCCCGAACCTGAACCAAAGTCATGGATAACTTCATTCAAGAACTACTTGTAGCACGAGATCCTCCCTAACAACCCAAAAGAGAAATGGGCATTCACCCGTAAATTATCATGATACATCATTAAAGATGAAGTGCTCTACCGAAGAGGATTCTCTATTCCAATGCTCCGGTGTGTAACCCACAACGTGTACTACTGGTTGTGTATGAAGGCGAGTGTGGTGACCACATTGGGGGTAAACTTCGCAAAAGAAAATTCTCCAATATAGTTATTTTCTTCCAACACTCGAGAGGGATGCAGCAGACTATGCCCACAAGTTTCCATTTAGATCAATCATATCACCATTTATGTACATCATTACATATAGTTGTAATTCTACAACATATCTTCCAATGGCTCTCTTATGTCAGCTCTTTCTCTTCTCTCTTAGCGATTTTTTAGATTTTTCTAACTTGATGCTTCTCTAGAATTTTTTCTTCTCATCTTCCTAATTTGTTGTTGGTCTCCTTTGTCAGGCTGTTGTTTGTGGTTCTTTCAGTTTTGGTGTTGTGGTGTTCCTTTGATTTTGGGAATTTAGGGTTTCAGACCCATGTTTTTTTAGCAGTTATGAGCTGCTATGCTTTGGGCTCCTTTTTGGTGTTTGCCCTTTTGTTCATTGGATTATGTTGGCCTTGGTAGGGCCACCGGCCTGTCAGTAGATGTTGCCTCGATTGGCTCGGATTTGATGATGGTTATGGTCGATTCGATGGAGGCATTTATAGTGTTGAAGAGGCATCGTTTTGTGCTAATGAGTGTTTGTTTCATGGAAATTTCTCCTGTTAAGTTCTTGCAATTAGAGGTTGTTGCTCCTTGCCCGCCTACTCGGCAACCGGGGGGTTAATTTCATTGGTGACGATTTTTCTCTTAACCGGTGTATTTATCCTCATGTGCTTGTTACGTAGGAGGCAACAGTGGCCCCTCCGATTCTGTTCCTACCCAGGATGATTTCTTGTTACACTCCTCCTCCATTGTAGTGGCCTCTTTTCTCAGGCGTAGTTTCCAAAAGGAGGTGAGGCAGCCGCCGTATTTTTCGACATCGTTGGCCTACAAATGACTCTGCATGCTCCCCATCTTCCAGTGTTCGGTCGGTCAAAGTACCTGCCTCTCAAGCTCCCTGTTGCGGTGCTAGTTCCAAAGCTCAACCGCCTCTTGTACGTGTAACTCGTTCTTTCTTCTTTCGTCATTGGTGCAGGAGGAAGTGAGTCTCTGCTTAGAGCTCGTTTTTGACTCGACTACGCGGAATAAGAGAAGTTAGTTACGTGGCGGTAGTTACAGGAGATGGAAAGCTTCTGGCGGATTGAATAACCACGAGTGAATGGGATATGGGTAGGCAACGTGTGTAGTCATCGAGTTATTTGTATGGCAAGGCATTGGTTTTTCATTCAGAGGCTTCTTAGGCATGCTCTGATGATGTTCCCGCATGGGTTATAGCCTCCTATGTGCCTTGACTTCAGGTTTACCCTTTGATTCCCTTTATTTTGTTATTAGCAGCTATATTTCATCTATTCTTATGTTTGGTCCTGAGCATCTTGTTTGTGTTGGTGGACTATTTTTTTTTTGATTCCCTCAGTTGAGTTATCCTGCTTTGCTTTTGTCGTTGCCTACCCCTGGTGTGCTTGGTTCTGATCCTTAATCTCTTTAAGGGATGAGTTTACGACTGTTTCCTTGAATGATCCAAGGACTATGTCAGAGTCAGTTATGTCTCCCTCCTTGGTTCATTCGTCGTTGTCCAATATGGATTGTTACAATATTGGCTTGGGTTGTTGTTTTTTCATTGGCTTTCATTCGTCTGTCGGTTGCTTTGTTTCTTTTTTAGCTTGTGCACTTTTAGGGTTTGGTTTTGGCTTGCATTAGCGGATTGGTCTTATCGACCAATATCTGAAGTGGCAGCATTACTCCCATTTCATGGTTGTGATCCACACCTAATCTAGTGATGGTTTGGATGTGGACTTAATTACTTTTAGCTGTGTGGTTTATTTCTTGTTGGGCTGATTTGTTTGTGGTTCATGGTGTTTGTTTTTGTCTGAAACACTTGTCATCTTTCCCAGTAGCCTCAATTGCTTTGGTTTCACCTTTTTTGTTGACCTTAGGTCCAACCTTATTGTCTACGGTTCATGTTGACGAGGTTTGCCTTTCCTTGTTTTATAGCCAGCCCTGGTTCTGGATTCTCATAGCGCAACTGGACTATCAATTAAATGATAGTCATGCTTAACAGGAATCCGTACACTATGAAGAAATTTTTGTTTCGACGTTTCGACATCTCCCGCTTTGGTTTTCTTGCATTCGTCTTCGTTTCTCCATGTAGACGAGATACCGGTGATTAAAGATTGTTTATCTCGTCTCTCGCAAAACTCTTATTCGTGTCTCTTGGCTTATCCCGTCTCGTCGTGGCGAAAAGATCACTCGACTGGTGTTAGTTGGTCAGCCCCATAGAGTCCAACTCAGGGCCTATTTTTAATCGCAAATCTTGTTCCTCTTCTCGTGTCGCTTCGAGTCCTCGTCCTCGAACCCTCTGTACTATTCGTACTCGCTCCCTTATTGCATTAGAATAAATAGTTAGGTCTGCTTGTCGTACCCTGCATTTGATCTCATAGCTTATGCTTGCGCTAGTCTTTTCGTTTCTGGCTCAGTGTTGCTTGTTTTATTCCTTTTTCATGGTGAACTTTTAATTCTGGAATATTCGAAGCGTTGGTAAAATGAATCTTCTCTTTTGCGCCTTTCTCGTATCATTAAGAAGAATTCTATTTTCTTGGTGGTACTTCAAGAACCATTCATGGGGTCAGGAGTGCTTACCGACGTTGTACTTCGCCTTCAGTTCGGAGGAGGTCTTTCCAAAGTCTCCGGTAAGATTTGGATTCTTTGGGCCAAAGACGTCTCTATTCACCTGATTTTTGACTCACCTAAGATTTTTTCTATTCCATGTTCTACCGATCAATTTCCTTCTCCCTTCCTGTTCTTGGTGGTTTATGTTCGATGTGATCACATAGAGCGTTTATTCCTGTGGCAGGATATTCTTTCCCTACCAGTTCATGGTGGAGGGGCTTCTATCATTGGTGGTGATTTCAATGTTGTTTCATGCCAAGCGGAGAAGTGTGGTGGATCTGCTATTAATTGTGCTGCTGTTGAGGATATCAATTCCTTCGTCATCTAATTGGGACTCTTAAATTTATCTTTTATGGGATTCTCTTTCACTTGGTGTAACAATCAAGAATACACCAACATGATTCTCTCTACACTAGACCTAGTCTTTGGCTTTGAGGGTTGGTTTAGTTTTCCTTTCTCTTTCTCTGTTGAGCATCTTCATCACACAAATTCGGATCATGTGTCTATGATTTTGAAGTGCTCGCCTTTTTCTTTATCTCTCCCTACTTCATTTAGATTCCAATCAATGTGGCAATCCCATCACCCGCACGGTAGAGGACTCATGGTCTCTATCGACGGAAGGACCTCTAACTGTTGCTTTCTATCATAAATTCAAACGCCTCAAATCCTACCTTAAAATATGGAACACTCAGGTGTTCAAAAATATTTTTGATAGAGTCAGTTTACTAAAGAAGCTCTTATTCTGTCTAAGGCTGCCTTTGACGCTGCTCCTTCGGATTCTCACAAGGCAGAATGAATCCAAGCCTAAGTCGCCTTCAACTCGGAACTGAGTATTGAGAACGCTTTACTTCGCCAGAAAGCGAGAATCAAGTGGGTGGTAGATGAAGACTCCAACTAATTTTTTTTCCACTCCACTATTCGAAAAAGAATAACATCCTTTCCATCCGTCAAATTCTTTGTCTCGTTCTTTCTTTGGCCTCGAATCTATTTGAGGTTGAAGAGATGATCGTTTCCCATTTTCGGTCCTTTTTAGGGACTCTTTCATCGGTTATCTTCAAACCTAGCCCTTTATCTGTTATCCTTACCCTTGTTCTTTCATTGGAGGCTCTGACTCTATGTAGCCCAACTCAATGGAGGAGATTCAATATGTGTTTTTTTCGCTCAGAAAGGACGGTGTTAGTGGCTTGAACGACTTCAATGGGGGCATTCAACTGCTGTGCCTGGTCGGTCATTAGTCGTGATTTGACCTCGATGACTCAAAATGACAGTAAAAAGGAGAATTAGGCATACTGAAAAATGAAATCCAATGACTATAAAATTGGGATAATGTGCAAAACATGTTAATCTCAATAGGTTAAGCTTAATTTAATAAGTAAGTAAAACATGTTGGTAGTATCAGATGTAATTAAGTTGAATATGCAACTTAATATACATATACGCCTGGGCATGTGATTGTTTGGGGAAGGGGGTTGTACACAAAATAACATTTATAAGAAATGTCATTTACAACCATGCTTATTAATAAACTTAAACCTGCTAAGTTATTACTTGTTGATTAATAAGCTAAGAGGTCCAACGTCTTGTTGTTTGTTTCCGGGATTCGGACTCTTATATACTAGTTTGGGGGAACAACCCTAACGGTTGACTTGTGTCGGTCTCGTTGTGTGGAACCCGTATCAGTCAGTATCCCTGTTAGTATCTTAGAGAGGGGACTCGCACTAGGTAGAGGCCAGGGCGCGCTTTAATAATCTGGAATGTAAGAGGTTCAAGATGAAAGGTGGGTACAGGCACATTCCGACGGAGTCACGAGCGTGCATAGGTCCGATTAGGGGAAACTAAGACGTTGTAACACCAACAAAAGGTCTGTGTCTTATAGTTGATGGGTTAGAGATTGATACTCCCTACTGTCATAGTTGGCACATGATATTAGTGTTGTATGGAGCCGATCGCATGGGTAGTAATTAGGGTAACACCTAATCTCGGTATTTTACTAGTGGATCAGTAATTTACTCTTGGGATATGAATGAGGAGCGTACACGATCTTTCAGCTTACCATGTTATCCCATACTTGTCTATTTACTGTTTTTTCATGTTCAGCATTATTTACCTGTCTTGATACTTTCTATCTTATCATATTGCTGAAAATCACTGGAACTTCCCAGACTTTATGTCTGACCTATTTTTGTTTCCCTTCTCTCTTTTCCTTTGCCCCCCTAAGGTACTCAGTGAGGTAGTGTTCAATAGTGACTGGGATTTCTTTCAACTTGGATTTGAACTTCTTCTCGCTAGATGTACGACTTTGATTATTGTTCTATTTTGTTATGGCTTTTAGGGATATTATTTACATTTTTTACTCTGATGTTTGGTATTATGAGACATATGGTTTTAAATAAGGTTTTTTGGAATTTGAAACAATGTGATGTTGTAACCGGTTTGGAAACAATGTTCATTAAATAATAAACGTTAGTTTTTCCGCTGCATGTTTATATATGTCTTGTGAATTTTAGTTATTGTTGATCTATTGCGCTTTACAAAACTTAATGCGTTCTCATATAAGTGACATTAAGGGATGTGGGGTGTCACATTTGGTATCATAGCAAAGGTTACAAGATCAGAGAAAAAGTTTTTGAAAAAGTATTTTTCAAAGGAAATATTTTCAAATAGAACAAGTTTTTGAAAAATATACCCCCTCAAATCATTTACAATATTCCTTCAATCTCCTTCTTAATTCTTGCTTCATTCTTTTACAGCATGTTTGAGGCTCCTAATCTTCCCAAGGGAATCTCCCGACATGGTTCTGTAGATACTTAGAAGCTACTGTACCTGCTGGAGTGCAAGAGATGTTCCTCCCCCAGCTGCAGCCATAGTACCTCCACCCAATCCTATAGTCAACTTCTCTAAACTTTATAAGGACTTCTGCGCGATGGGAGGCAAGCAGTTTCGTGGTACTGAGAGTTTAGTTGAGGGAGCCATTGGCTTAAGGAGACCGAGTATATGTTTAACTTGTGGGACACCAATGATAGGAGGAAAATTTAGTTGGCCGCTTGGCAAATGAAGGACGAAGCACCTTATTGGTGGGAGGTGATTTAGGCCAGACAAATGGTGGCTACTTGGGATGAATTTAAGACTAGATTCGAGATGAGATTCTTATCGCAAGCGGAGGAAGGACTGCAATTGGAGAGATTCTGAGTTTGAAACAAGAAAGCATGAAAATAAAAGAATATGTTACCAACTTTAATCAACCAGCGTGATTTGGCCTGGACTTGATAAACACTCCTCATAAGAAGGCCTTGAGGTTCGCAAAAGGATTGAACTAACTGCTCCAAGATTTAGCACTGATGCATGCATCGATGGGAGCAATTTTCGAGAGGGTTGTTGACATGGCTTTGATGCACGAGAATGGTAAAGAGAAAAAGAAAGAGGTTAAGACCGAGGAGGAGAAACCCAAGGCTGAAAAAAAAGAAGTGGTGGCCTAAGAAGGGGGCAAAGAAAGGAAGAAAACCCGACCAGGCTCAGATCAAGATAGAAGTTAAATGCCATGGCTTTAGGGCTTTGGGGCACTTTGTGAGAGAATGTAAGAAGACGAGGAATGCTTGCTGTACTTGTGGTCAAGTTGGACATTTTAAAGGACAATACCCTAATAGGCAAGGAAAGAAGGCTGGATTGTCTGGAGGAAAAGTTAATGCTCTAGAGGCTGGTAGACCAATCGTGGTAGGAAAGTCGCAGTGGAAGGTTTGATTTCTCTTTTTGACTATCCTATTGGAACTCTCTTTTATTCCAGTGCTTCTCACTCATTCATATCCAACTCCATGGTGGATAATCTAAACGTAGACACTAGTAATGTTTTTGATCCTGTTATAGTCTCAAACCCCATAAGAGGAATGACTCATTTATCTATGATATATAGGGGTTTGAGAATTTCTCTTATGGGCATCGAATTTGAATGTGATGCATATATTCTTGGCTTTATGGGTTACGGATTAATTCTAGGTATGGATTGGCTAGCCATATATGGTGCCATTCTTGATTGTGAGAGGAGAGTTGTTAGACTTCTACTGTGCCAAGGTAGAACTCTCAAAATATCTAGTGATCCACGGGGATCAATTATGCTCAGTTTACTAGATTCTCTTAATGCTTCTATTGACATTCTTCGATCAGTACCCATATATAGTGGTTTTTTGAACGTGTTCAATGAGGTTAGGGGATTACCTCCAAGGCATGAGATAGATTTCCGGACTTACTTAGTGGAGAATGCAAATCCAGTCTCTTACTAGTGTGCCATATCGGTCCTAAGGAGAGGAGGGAGCTCAGCAAGCAAGTATGTGAGTTATTGAATAAAGGATTCATTAGGCGGAGCATTTCTAAGTGGGGAGCTCCAGTCGTTTTTGCAAGCAAGGCAGACGACTCTCTTTGTATATGCGTGGACTATAAAGCATTGAATAAACTCACTAAGAAGAAAAGATACCCACTTCCGAGGATTGATGACTTGTTTGACCAACCAGTAGGCGCTTCGGTATTCTCACAATTGGATCTAGCCACGCGGTTTCATTAGCTTAGGGTGGCCGATGATAGTATTGACAAGACGGATTTCAAAACTCCGAATGGTTTCTTCGAGTGGTTGGTCATGCCTTTTGGGCTGACCAATGTGCCTACATACTTTATGGACTAAATGAATCGGGTGTTTAAGGAGTATTTGAATAAATTCATGGTGGGTTTTGTGGGCAACATTCTGTTTTTCTCGAGGAGCAAGGAAAAGCATGCTAGACACTTAGAGGAAGTTCTTAATACTCTCAGATCACATCAACTTAAGGCTAAATTATTTAAGTGTCATTTCTGGAGAAAGGAAGTACGGTTCCTAGGGCACGCAGTCTCCAAGGATGGAATAGCTGTGGACCCCTCTAAAGTTGTCGCGGTTCAAGATTGGAAGCTCCTAACAATGTAACAGAGGTAAGAAGTTTCCTTGAATTGGCGGGTTATTATAGAAAGTTCATTAAGGATTTTGTACGGATATCATCTCCGCTCACCCGTCTAACGAAGAAGAACTTGGTTTTCGCATGGAGCATTGATTATAAGGATGCATGGCAGAGATCGAAGAAGGCTCTGATGTCAGCCCCTGTTCTGATTCTTCCCGAGGGTAGCAAAAAGTTTACGGTCTGTACGGATGCTTATAGCACGGGATTAGCTGTTGTGTTGATGCAAGAGGGTAGGGTGGTTTTGTAATGGTCTGAATTTCCGTACTCTTTGAGTCGACTAATAACACCACTCATCCAATCCAAATTGCACAGAAATACGAATCATTATTAAAAAGAAGTTAGAGGATGAGAAATAGAAAGAAATATTAGAATAGAAGAAAACGAAGATCACAAACTCACAGCGGAACAAATAAAATATAGTAGGTAACATAAACTTTGAAATACAATTCAGTAACTTTATATACATACCATCATCAGAGCACAACAGCTATTTCTGGAACAGTTATAAACACCTGTTTCCAGATACGGACATAATACACAGTGGAAAAATATGACTGTCTATGGCTAACTGGTGAAGCCTCCTGCACCAAACTCCTTCAAGTGAATCTGTAAAATCCCAACTACTTGACTGCTTGTACGAATTTGGGCACCCTAGAGTTTAGGGAAAACAAACAAAATAAACTCTGGGTCAGTCATGGGACTGGTGTGAGTAAACTCCAACCATTTGTTTAACTTTCAAAATCCTTTCGAAAGAAATGATAATCGTAAGATCGATCCTGTAACGACCCGTATTTTTAACGGATGGTAAATAATTTATTTAATGGTTTGGTAATTTAAAATGACCAAAATTAAATAATATTGAATATTTAATTAATATAAATAATAGAATAATATTTCTGAAATAATCGGAAATAACAGAATTCACAATATTGAGTGAATTGGACAATTTAAAATATATAATTCAGTTTAGAATTGAATTAAATTAACGAATTTATTTATAAATGTCAGTTGAACATATAATTTATATTATAATTATAATCGAGCTCGAAATGGCGCGGGAGTTCGTAATTTGGTGATTCGAACTTTAAATGAATATACAGAATCCGTTTTAAGCCGGATTTCTGTGAAATAATAAAGTTCGGAGCTGGTGAAGTATATTTTTTTAATGGAAGAGAAAAATCGAGGATTTTTCTAATGGAAGAGAAAAATCGAGATTTCATCGTGTAGATTTTGAGTTATATCTAAATAAAATTTTAAAATAGTCGCTATGGAATTCCTTTATAATTTATAATGATTTATTTATATTATCAATGGATTTTTAATACAAATTGAATACTGATTTAATCTGAATTTCAAATGTCAGTTATAAATTCAGATGGGGATATTTTGGAGTTGAATTATATTCTATGTGAATATATATGATAATATTGATTTATTAATATTAAATTTAATTATTTTTAAATATATTAATATTTAAATGGATTTATTTAAAGCTTTAAAAGTAGCAGTTTTGCAAACGAGCTCCATTTTCGACGAAACTAATTTTGTTGGATCCAGAATATTAAATTATTATTAGATTTCAATTTTCGTGATTTTTGGAGTCAGTATGTGGCCATACAGGATTTTAATGTAAAAGGCAGTCAATATTTTTACTTTAAAAATATGCTGTGTGAGCAAACAGATTCGGAATTCGACGAAACAAGTTTCGTTGGGTCCATAATGTTGAACTGTAGTTGCATGCCCATTTCATGATTTTTGGATATCATGTGAGATCACACAGGTTTTTAAACGATAAATATGAACAACGATACAATAAAAATTAGTAAAATAAATAGAGGATGCTTCTAATACAAGCTAATATATCCTATAAATACAGCATTAACTTTTCTAAACCCTAAACAGAAATTTCTCTGGTCAAAACATTTTCCGCCACCCGATTTTTCTACACGCAGCAAAAATCTTATATTTCAAAATCAAAAATAAATTCATAGAAAATTATATAAATTATGAGACAAGAGTATTTGGGTTGCTGGAGCAATTCTCTTCATTTCTATGTTTGTTTTACTGTATGCGATACAAATTCCTGGACGATCAAAAGTTAGCAGCGAAAGTAGGGTTCCCTATATTTGCTGATTCTTTGATATTTAGGAAGATTCAGATTTAGTTTTGGATTGAGGGGAGAGAGAGAGGTGTTTGCGGTGATATCTTTTTGGTATTTCGTGATAAGAAGTGACGCAATGTCACCGTTTGGGCGTGCTTGAAGCTGAAGAATGGAACGACAAGGAGTGGTGCGAGCTATGCAATTTTGGTATTAGGACGAAGAGGAAGAGATAAGGAGAGTGGTGGTTATTTTTGTTTTCGATTTTATGTAGCAGAGAGGGAGAGTTAAGGAGCTAAAGTTTGGAAATTTCAGCCATTCCTGAAAAGAACGAGCAGGAGACTTCCTTGGTATATTAGGAGGAAGAAGAGTCTTTTAACGGGTTGTGGGTCTTCAAAGGGGTAATGGACTGTAAGTAAGGTGAAGCCCAAATTATATATATAGGAAATCATGTTTATTTTAGATTTAAAATAGTACATTAACTTGTTAATTGCATATCTTTGTCATGCTATATTAGAATTTTGAACATTCAGTCACGTTGGAATCGTATGGATGTAATGGAACTGACTGGGAGCGAATTGGAGCTCGTTACAATTTGTAGCGAAATAAATTGTCTGTCTGAATCAACCGACAGTTATCGTTATTTAACGATGAACGTCCAATGTGAGTAAATCTCACTAACTCTGCCCAGTTATATTTAACGTGTTTGTAGAATTGATAAATGTTGGTTGATTGCTGTGTGTTGTTTGTTTGGAATAATTGCTAATTAATTGGTTAAGAATATAGATAACGATATACATATATATCTATGTATATATCGTTAATCAAATATTGATTTTGTTTATCAGAATATTTCATATTGAAATGAAATTGGTGTTAATTATATTGCTTAACATCTGTGGATGCAGGGAAATAGGTTGGAAGGATCCGACTGGATTCCTCATTATTTATAAAGTTGTTTGTTCTCATATATTGTGATATATGACGTGATATATAATGTGTGGTTGATTATGACGACAGTAGTATTGTTATTTGATATTTTAAATACCATAAGAAATATCGTAATGTGAAAAGGGAATTTTCGAAGTGTGTATAGAAAATAATATATTTATAAAAATAAAGAATTTTATAAAAGGAATATTTATTTAGAAAATAAATAGAATTATAAAAGGAATATTTATTCAGAAAATAAATAGAATTATAAAAGGAAATATTAATAAAATGAACAGAATTTTATAAAAGGAAATATTTGGAAAATGAATAGAATTTTATAAAAGGAAATATGTGGAAAATAAATATTAAATGGAAATCGGTTTTAATAGATAAATAGAAAGGATTAATTTAAAGGAGATTTTAAATAGAATTTGTTTTAACAGATAAATTGAGAAGATTAATTTATAAATAATGTTTTATAAATTAAATAAAATATTTATCATGTGATAAAGGGAATATATAAGTCTGAACTTATATAGAGAAGTAGAAATCGGTTTTGAAACCGATATTATAAATAGAATGTGAACTCAGCATTTATAAAGGGAATTATAAATGAGATTTAAGTGTTAGAAATAAAAAGGAGATTTCATATGAATAATTCTATAAATAGAAGTATAAATAGAATTTAGAAATGGGATATTATTTTAAAATACGAAATCAAACTTAATGGAATATATAAAAGAAATATTTTCACATTCGATGTGAATAATGGATTAAAATGAATATTTTATAAATTAAAACATTTATAAGGAAAATTGGGTTTTGAAATAGGAATTCAAATGGGAATTTGAATGAGATAGAAAATAGAGTTAATTCGAATATAGTTAAATCAAATATTAGTTATTCGAATAGAGTTAAATCGAATATTAGTTATTCGAATAGAGTTAAATCGAATATTAGTTAATCGAATAGAGTTAATCGAATTAGAGTCAATCGAATATAAGTTATTCGAATAGAGTTAAATCGAATATTAGTCATTCGAATAGAGTTAAATCGAATATAGTTTATCCGAAAGAGAGGTTATTGTATATAGTTTATTCGAAGAAAAGAGTTATCGAATATTGTCATTCGAAGAAAGATTATCAAATATAGTTTATTCGAAAAAGAGATTATCGAATATAGTTTATTCGAAGAAAAGACTTATCGAATAGAGTTTATTCGAAAGAGAGTTATCGAATAGAGATTATTTAAGAGAGAATTATACGTTAAAATTGGATTTTATCGAAATCGGGAAAGTACTGTTCACTTTCCGTTTTTAATCAAGGTTTATTTATTTATTAATAAATTAGTTGTTTGTTTATTTATCCAAATTAATAAGTAAAAGTTATATTTAAGTTATTATATTACGGAAGCATGGGATTATAACACTATCGTTATAATCAAATCATTTCTGTAAAAGAAGTGGATTCATAAATTGAATTTGAGAGTTACGTAAGAATAGTTTGTTAAAGATTTAAGTAGTGAACTTTGTCTATTTCAAGGTTAATAATGTTGTTCAGCTAAGGTCTGAGAGGTAGCTATACCCCAACTTGATTGACTCTATTTTTAACTAAGGAATGGTTAAGGTTTGATAGGGAAGGTTGGTTAAGTGAATTTAGTTAATGAGTGTAATGGTTTGAGTTGGCATAGCGATGTTTTATTTAAACATCTATTTAAATCCAATAAAGGAGTTTTGGAAATGTTTTCCAAATTAGAATCAAAAATGTTTTCTAATACAGAAAATAAGAAATGGGAGTAAATATGGAAATGTTTTCCAATGCTAATAACGTATAGTTTCTAAATATAGAAGCTGTATATATATATATGTATGTATGTATATATATATGAGGATGTTTTCCATTGGTTAAAAATAAATATTTTCTAGGATATAGAAAATAAATAGTTATAATAGATGGAAACGTTTTTCCGAGAAAAGTGAGTGGCTAAACGGGTTTTAAGAAAAATATGGAAAAAACGGGAATAGGGAAATGAAATAAATTAATGATAAATTAATTTAAAGGGATAAATGTTGATTGATGATTGATCGATAAGATTTCCATTTGGAAATACGACCGTTGTTTGTACACATGTTTTCCTTCGATAGTTAAATCACCGACTATCAAAGATTTTGACCATTTCCGTTGTCAATATGGAGAGACTGGGATCAGATATATTATCAGAAAACCACTTTGTATGGCATTAGCGTTGCGAATCGAATATGATGAAGATAATTGAAGACAGAGTTATGCAAGGTCTGTTCAGTAAATCCTAGTTAGAAATTGCCTAAGATGGATTTACAGAATAGTGCCTTCAAGTTGTCCAGTCCCAGGACAACTTGAATGGACGAATGTCTGACAGAGTATATCTGGTAGATCGCGTAAGTTGATCGTTTCAAACATATTTATGTTGGTGGCGAAGGAATTCGTTTCTCTTATCTTATACCCGTGGTATTTTTAGGGAAATCAATTTGTGATTTGACGGGTATGACGATGTGGCATTCAAAGTAAATGAAGGAGTGATCTGTTAAAAGATACATTATGACCTTAAGCCTCATGAACTGGGAAATGACAGAAATCGGGCAGGCAGCATGGCTAAGTGGGTCGCGCCCACGTAGGGTATATTGTCACCATCTAGAGAATATTCATATTTGTTACTTCTTTCAATTCTGTATCTCCCGGGAACAGTTATGTTGGTATACCAACCGTAAGGTGACAATATATTCGGACCATTCAAGCGAAATGAATGGCCAGTCATGTGTGGCCGAGTTACAAGATGTTCTTGTTGAACCCCAGTGTATCGCTTCTAGAGTACATTAATCGGAAGGTGGTTCCATACCTTGTCATAGATGGAATCCATTACCCAATAAGAGCCCGTGGTTTTTGATTGTATATTATATATGTAAAGCGTGAGATGAAAGTGTTCTACTAAATTACTATCTACTTGATTTAGACATTATAATAATATCAGAAAATATTGATCTTAGGTAAAAACCATCCGTATTTATGTATGGGTCGGTCTTACAATTATCATTGCTTTTGGAAAGGATTTGGAAAAGTTAAACCAAGTGTTTGGAGTTTACTCATACCACTCATATAACTGACCCTGAGTTTATTTTGTTTTGTTTTCCCTAAACTCTTGGGTGCCCAATTTTGTACGGGCAGTCAAGTAGTCTTGATTTTTAGATACTTGGAGAGCTGGAGCAGGAGGCTTCAGAATTATATAGCTATTATTTGTTTCCGCTGTGTTGTAAGTGTTGTACTCCGATAATGGTATTGTATACAGACACCGGTTTTGTTTCAAAGTTATGTTACATATTATATTTATTCGTTCCACTGTGAGGTTCGTGTTACTCTGATTATGTTATGTTGTTATATTCTCCTTCTTCTATTCTAATCTTCTATCTTATCAATTCTCACTCTCTAACTTCTTTCTATTGACATCCCGGTATTTTCGATGCTTGAATAGTCGAGATTGAGTTTATGTCGATTACCAAGGTCGCGAATTCCCTGGGTCGTTACAGTGGTATCCAAGCTGAAGGTTAAGTAATTACCTTGGCTCTGTGGCGTAACTCGATAGAGATAGGGTTAGTGATACCCTGGATTGAGTTTGAGTGTATATATACGAGTGAACGTATTTGTGGATTTTATAAAAAATGTTTTATGTTGTGGAGATTTATTAGTTGAGTTGTCTATGAGTTCTGGTCGATCAGTTTGATCCACTGTATCGGTAAGGATTTCTAAACACTCAAGTATGATGAACTAACACAGTATGGTTTGAAAGAGGGTAAACGAAATAATTTTACCCAAAATATATTTTGATATATATATATATATATATATATATTGGAAATATTACAGTTTTGGACGTGTTAGTTGTTAGTATAATCGAGTAAGATTATAATTGAGATGGTTGTATATACATAACCAAATAAAATTCGTACAAGTGTTACGAAATGAATTAAATCTGAATTTAAATCAGAATTGAAATTAAAACTCTGAAATTGGAGAAGTGTTTGTAAATGGATTTGGATTAAATGTATGGGAATTTTAGAATCCTAGGAGATTTTAAATTGTTTTACAAGCATTGTGAACGGTACTTTGAAATGAATTTCAAAACGGAAATTTTTAGAAATGGTTTTGAAAGTGATATAGTATTGAACTCACTTGGGTTGCTAGGAAATAATTTCGATGATGATCCAGACATCATCGTGTTCATTTTCGAGTTCTAAGTGACAGATTACTACCAAAGATTTTGTTTTTTTTTTTGAATTGTTTGAGAAAACAAGTTGTTTGAATTTTGAAAAGGATTGGTTGATTTCAGAAAAATCCAAGCTGTTTAAAACTTCTAAGAAGAGACTATTTGAATTAAAAAAAAACTAAATAGAAATTTGTGTAAGTAAATTGAAATTGGATTAAAGTTAGTTAAGTGGAAACTGAATTGAAAATAGAACGATAATGAGTAAGATTGGATTTTGAATATAATTTGACTCAGGTAAGTAAATGGATTGATTTTTAGAATAAAAGTCAGAGCGTGGATTTTGAGATAAAGATAACTGATTTGGGAAATTAATTAATTAATAGAATGTCGTAATGGAACTTAACAAGGTTAAGTAAGTTGAATTGACGAGTTAGGAGTTTGGAATCGAGAATGGAACTCGAGTTTAAAATGAAATTCGATTTAGGTATAAGAAAATGATTGGGGATGAAGACAAAATTGATTGGATTTGATTTGAATGATATTGGTATATGTTGAATTGATAGCATATGGAAAGGATATAATGATATGCCCGACAAAAAAGTACAAGTTTATATTTTTGTTAGGTTTAAGATTTTATGAGCCTGTTTGGCAAACCGCTTGGCTGTTTGATTTGGAGAAGGCCCAGAGAGGCGAGTTGTAGTTGTACCGATTGAGCGGTACAAAGGAGGTGCTGGCGAAATTTTTCAGAAATTTAAGGTGTTAGAAAATTTTCAGGATTTTTGAAAACTTAGTTAATAGAAATGAACTAATAATTTAGTTAAAGTAAATTGGTTCAGTGAAACTAGAGTTAAGAAGTAAACGAATAATTTTAACCCAATTAATAGGGTTTGTTTTCTACCTTAGCAATTTCGAGGACAAAATTATTTTAAGTGGGGAAGAATGTAACGACCCATATTTTTAACGGATGATAAATAATTTATTTAATTATTTAAAAAATGGTTTGGTAATTTAAAATGAGCAGAATTAAATAATATTGAATTTAATTAATATAAATAACAGAATAATATATTTATTTCCGAAATAATCGGAAATAACATAATTCACAATATTGTGTGAATTGGACAATTTAAAATATATAATTTAGTTTAGAATTGAATTATATTAACGAATTTATTTACAAATGTCCGTTGAACGAATAATTCATATTATAACTATAATCGAGCTCGAAATGGCGCGGTAGTTCGTAATTTGGCGATTCGAACTTTAAATGAATATACAGAATCCATTTTAAGCCGGATTTCTGTGAAACAAGAAACGTTCGGAGCTTGTGAAGTATATTTTTCTAGTGGAAGAGAAAAATCGAGATTTCGTCGTGTATATTTTGAGTTGTGTCGAAATAAAATTTTAAAATTGTCGCTATGGAATTCCTTTATAATTTATAACGATTTATTTATATTATAAATGGATTTTTGATATAAATTGAGTATAGATTTAATCTAAATTTGAAATGTCGAGTTATAAATTCAGATAGGAATATTTTGGAGCTATATTATATTTTATGTGAATATATATGATAACATTGATTTATTAATATTAAATTTAATTATTTTTAAATATATTAATTTTTAAATGGGTTTATTTAGAGCTTTAAAAATAGCTAGTTTTGCAAACGAGCTCCGTTTTCGACGAAACTAATTTTGTTGGATCCGGAATATTAAATTATTGTTAGATTTCAATTTTCGTGATTTTTGGAGTTAGTATTTGGCCGTACGGGATTTTAATGTGAAAAAAAATTGATATTTTTACTTTAAAAATAGATTGTGTGAGCAAACAGATTCGAAATTCGACGAAACAAGTTTCATTGGGTCTGTAATGTCGAACTGTAGCTGCATACCCATTTTTTTGATTTTTGGATATCATATGAAATCACATGGGTTTTTAAACGATAAATATAGACAACGATACAATAAAAATTAATAAAATAAATAGCGGAAGCTTCAAATAAAAGATAATATATCCTATAAATACACCACTAACTTTTCTAAACCCTAAACAGAAATTTCTTTGGTCAAAACATTTTCCACCGCCTCATTTTTCTTCACGCAAAAAAAATATTATATTTGAAAATCAAAACTAAATTCATAGAAAATTATATAAATTATGAGACAAGAGTATTTGTGTTGCTGGAACAATCCTCTTCATTTTTATGTTTGTTTTACGGTATGCAATACATATTCCTGGACGATAAAAAGTTAGCAGTGAAAGTAGGGTTCCCAATATTAGTTGATTCGTTGATATTTAGGAAGATTCGGATTTAGTTTTGGATTGAGGGGAGAGAGAGGTGTTTGCGGTGATTTCTTTTTGGTATTTCGTGATAAGAAGTGACGCAATGTCACTGTTTGGTCGTGCTTGAAACGGCAAGGACTGGTGCAAGTTGTGCAATTTTGGTATGAGGAGGAAGAGGACAAGATGAGGAGAGTGGTGGTTGTTTTTGTTTTCTATTTCATGTAGTGGATAGGGAGAGTTAAGGAGCTAAAGTTTGGAAATTTCGGCCATTCCTGCAAAGAACGACTAGGCGACTTCGTTGGTATATTAGGAGGAAGAAGAGTCTTTTAACGGTTATGGGTCTTCAAAGGGGTAATGGGCTGTAAGTAAGGTGAAGCCCAAATTATATATATATGTATAGGAAATTAAGTTTATTTTAGATTTAAAATAGTACATTAACTTGTTAATTGCATATCTTTGTCATACTGTATCAGAATTTCAAACTGTCATTCGCGTTGAAATCGTATGGACGACAGCTACACAATGGAACCGACTGGGAGTACATTGGAGCTCGCTGCAATTTGTAGCGAAATAAATTGTCTGTCTGAATCAACCGACAATTATTGTTGTTTAACGATGAACGTCCAATGTTAGTTAATCTCACTAACTCTACCTAGTATATTTTTATAACGTGTTTTTAGAATTGATAAATGTTGGTTGATTGCTAATTAATTGGTTGAGAATATAGATAACGATATATATATATATATATATATATATATATATATATATATATATATATATATATATATATATATATATATATATCGTTAATCAAATATTGATTTTGTTTATCATATTATTTCATATTGAAATGGAATTGGTGTTAATTATATTGTTTAACATCTGTGGATGCAGGGAAATAGGTTGGAGGGATCCGACTGGATTCCTCAATATTTATAAAACTGTTTGTTCTCATATATTTTGATACATGACATGATATATAATCTGTGATTGATTATGATGACACTGGTATTGTTATTTGATATTTTAAATACCATAAGAAATACCAGAATGTGAAAAGGGAATTTTCAAAGTGTATATTGAAAACAATATATTTATAAAATCAAAGAATTTTATAAAAGGAATATTAATTTAGAAAATAAATAGAATTATAAAAGGAATATTTATTTAGAAAATAAATAGAATTATAAAAGGAAATATTTATAAAATGAATAGAATTTTATAAAAGGAAATATTTGGAAAATGTATAGAATTTTATAAAAGGAAATATGTGGAAAATAAATGTTAAATGGAAATCGGTTTTAATAGATAAATAGAAAGGATTAATTTAAAGGAAATTGAGAAGATTAATTTATAAATAATGTTTTATAAATAAAATAAAATATTTATCATGTGATAAAGGGAATATATAAGTCTAAACTTATATAGAGAAGTAGAAATCGGTTTTGAAACTGATATTTTTAATAGAATGTGAACTCAGCATTTAAAAAGGGAATTATAAATGAATTTTAAGTGTTAGAAATAAAAATGAGATTTTGTATGAATAATTCTATAAATAGAAGTATAAATAGAATTTGGAAATGGGATATTATTTTAAAATACGAAATCAAACTTAATGGATAAATATTTTTCACATTCGATGTGAATAATGGATTAAAATGAATATTTTATAAATTAAAACATTTATAAGGAAAATTGGGTTTTGAAATAGGAATTCAAATGGGAATTTGAATGAGATAGGAAATAGAGTTAAAATGAATATAAGTTATTCGAATATAGTTAAATCGAATATTAGTTATTCGAATAGAGTTAAATCGAATATTAGTTATTCGAATAGAGTTAAATCGAATATTAGTTATTCAAATAGAGTTAAATCGAATATTAGTTATTCAAATAGAGTTAATCGAATTAGAGTCAATCGAATATTAGTTATTCGAATAGAGTTACATCGAATATTAGTTATTCGAATAGAGTCAAATCGAATATAGTTTATTCGAAAGAGAGATTATTGAATATAGTTTATTCGAAGAAAAGAATTATCGAATATAGTTATTCGAAGAAAGATTATCGAACATAGTTTATTCGAAAAAGAGATTATCGAATATAGTTTATTCGAAGAAAAAACTTATCGAATAGAGTTTATTCGAAGAAAAAACTTATCGAATAGAGTTTATTCGAGAGAGAATTATATGTTGAAATTAGATTTTATCGAATTCGGGAAAGTACTGTTCACTTTCTGTTTTTAATCAAGGTTTATTTATTTATTAATAAATTATTTGTTTGTTTGTTTATCCGAATTAATGTTGAAATTATTTGTTTGTTTGTTTGTTTGTTTGTTTGTTTGTTTATTTATCCGAAAGAGAGTTATCGAATAGAGATTATTCGAGAGAGAATTATATGTTGAAATTAGATTTTATCGAATTCGGGAAAGTACTGTTCACTTTCTGTTTTTAATCAAGGTTTATTTATTTATTAATAAATTATTTGTTTGTTTGTTTATCCGAATTAATAAATAAAAGTTATATTTAAGTTATTCTATTTCGGAAGCATGGGATTATAACACTATTGTTATAATCAAATGATTTCTGTAAAAGAAGTGGATTCGTAAATTGAATTCTGAAGTTACGTAAGAATAGTTTGTTAAAGATTTAATTGATGAACTTTGTCTATTTCAAGGTTAATAATGTTGTTCAGTTAAGGTCTGAGAGGTAGTTATACCCCAACTTGATTGACTCCATTTTTTACTAAGGAATGGTTAAGGTTTGATAGGGAAGGTTGGTTAAGTGAATTTAGTTAATGAGTGTTGTGGTTTGAGTTGGCTTAGCGATGTTTTATTTAAACATCTATTTAAATCCAATAAAGGAGTTTTGGAAATATTTTCCAAATAAGAATCAAAAATGTTTTCTAATACCAAAAATAAGAAATGGGAGTAAATATGGAAATGTTTTCCAATGCTACTTACGCATAGTTTCTAAATGTAGAAGTTATGTGCATATATATATATATATATATACATGAGGATGTTTTATGTTGGTTAAAAAGAAATATTTTCTGGGATATAGAAAATAAATAGTTATAATAGATGGAAACGTTTTTCTGAGAAAAGTGAGTGGCTAAAGGGGTTTTAAGAAAAATGTGGAAAAAACGGGAATAGCGAAGTGAAATAAATTAATGATAAATTAATTTAAAGGGATAAATGTTGATTGTTGATTGATCGATAAGATTTCCATTTGGAAATACGACCGTTGCTTGTACACATATTTTCCTTTGATAGTTAAATCACCGACTATCAAATATTTTAACCATTTCCATTGTCAATACGGAGAGTCCGGGATCAGATATATTATCTGAAAACCACTCCGTATGGCATTAGCATTGCGAATCGAATATGACGAAGATAATTGAAGATGGAGTTATGCAAGGGCTTTTCAGTAAATCCTTGGTAGAAATTGCCTAAGATGGATTTATTGAATAGTGCCTTTGGGTTGTCCAGTCCCAGGACAACTTGAATGGACGAATGTCTGGCAGAGTATATCTGGTAGATCACGTAAGTTGATAGTTTCAAACGTATTTATGTTGGTGGCGGAGGAATTCGTTTCTCTTAGCTTATACCCGTGGTATTTTTAGGGAAATCAATTTGTGATTTGACGGGTATGACGATGTGGCATTCAAAGTAAATGAAGGAGTGATCTGTTAAAAGACACGTTATGACCTCAAGCCTCACGAACTGGGAAATGACAGAAATCGGGCAGGCAGCATGGCTAAGTGGGTCGCACCCAAGTAGGGTATATTGTCACCATTTAGAGAATATTCATATTTGTTACTTCTTTTAATTCTGTATCTCCCAGGAACGGTTATGTTGTTGAAATCCAGTGTATCGCTTCTAGAGTACACTGATCGGAAGGTGGTTCCATACCTTGTCATAGTTGGAATCCATTACCAAGTAAGAGCCCGCGGTTTTTGATTGTATATTATACATGTAGAGCGTGAGATGAAAGCATTCTACTAGATTGTAATCTACTTGATTTAGACAATATTAAATATCGGAAAATATTGATCTTAAGAAATATTTTGGGTTATCGTAAGGTAAAAACCATCCGTATTTATGTATGGATCGGTCTTACGAT